>JAPDPK010000022.1:0-2400000 GCA_031772115.1 Heritiera littoralis
AAAATAAAGTTTATGACTAATCTCTATGAAATAAAATATTGAAGGCTTATATCTATTTTGTATAACAAGCTAATGATATATTTAGCTATTAAACCTTAAACTTAAACTTCCAAAACCACCAATTTTTATCCAAAACATTGTCTTGCATGGTAATTTCATTTTATTTCTTTCATTTTCCTTTTTTTTTTTATAGAATTTTTCTTGATAACTCAAATCACATAAATTCTCCAACATTCTTGTAACCTCTTTGAATTCTTAGCCTTATATGTATGTTAATCAAAGTTTCAAATATTAAATAAGCCTTTGCACTTGCATGCTTTTTCTAAATAAGTTTATACTTTGATTGAACTGAAATAAATCCTTATACCGTGATAACATTGCCAAATGAGATTGTACGTCTTATACCCAAAGAAAAAACCCTCATTGATTTAAAATTAAAAATAAAAAAAAAACCCTCCACAAATAGAAGAAGAAAATCCTAATCAACCAGAAGAATTCCTTTTTCTTCTTTCAATGTTCACTCTTCGTTTTTCAAAGAAAAAAACTCATTTCTTTTTTGCGATTAATGTGATAATTGAAACAAAGAACCTTTTTATTCTTTTTCTAACGTCTGCATTTTAGTTTTTTTTTCCAAGGTGTTTCCCACTTAAAACATATAAGACACAAATGGTGTTGTGTTAACATGACTAAACATAAAACATTTTTTTTAAAATTCATGTACAAATTTTGTGTTTTTTTTTTCTGTATAAGCACATATATTATTATATTTTACACTATGAGATTAATCTTATTCGAATAGAAATAGTAAATGATAAAATTTTTTTAACAGTAATAATTTTAGAATTCGAATAATGTCTGTTTCGTATGTGTTTCTTTTAATTATGTTTAAAATCATTAGTTCTATCTATGACAAAAAAATGAAAAAGACTTATTGCTAAATTAGGATCATATCACTAGACCTGGTCAAGGGCGGGCTCGGACCGGGTTCAGGCCGGGCTCATGACAGGTAATAAGAATGGTTATTAGTACCCAAGTCCGGCCCGGCCCGTAATCTGGGCAGATTTTTTTGCCCAAGCCCGATCCCGTTTTTGTGCCATAAGCCCGAGCCTGCCCAAATATAATTTTTTTATTTTTTAAAATTTTTAATTATTTAATTATTTAATTATTTATTTTTTATTATTTATTTCCTTTAAATTTTAATTTAATTTGTCAAAATTTATATGTCAATTTTCATATTAAATATTTATAATCATGTTTTATTAATCAATAATGTTTTTTTATATATAAAAAATTAAATTATGCTAAATAAATATATAAAAAATAATATAATATATTTCATTCGGGCCGGGCCGGGCTCAGGCTTTGAAAGTCAAGCCTGAGGCCCGGCCCGATTTTTAAACAGACCTAAAAATTTTGCCCAAGCCCGTTTTTTCATCAAATTTTTTTATCCAAATCCGACCAAATTTTAAAAGCTTTCGAGCTTGGGCGGTAGCCTGACCCTTGAGCAGGTCTACATATCACGCTGCTTTTGTGAATTATATAATAATAATAGTAAAAAAAAAGACAAAGAAGCAATCTAAAGTTTTTAAGTGAAAAATGACCCAGTCCATGAGTCCGACAAAAGCAGTGTGGGCCATTGTTTTACTTTAAAACCAATCAAACCTAATCCATCTAATTTCCAATTTCCCACTCCCTAAAATACAAAAAAGTAATATAATAAGGTGATACTAATGACAATAATTTACCATAAACAATTTGTTAAATATCATCTAAGAAATTAATAAAAAAAGTATACATATAAATATAATAAGCAAAGACCTATTATCATATATATATATATTACAAAAAAGGGAATTAAGAAAAAAAAAAGGGAATTTGGACAAAAAAGGGGATTAAGAAAAAAAAAAGGGAATTTGGACAAAAAAGGGAATTAAGAAAAAAGTTTACCTGTGGTAGGTGAGTAAAGTGATCATTTTTTCCCCTATAAATACTAACCCAAACAAAAACAAAACACTGCACCAAAAGAAAGCGGAAAAAGAGACTACCGCGTTCACAAATTTTCTCATCAAAACATCAGAATCTCATCACCCTGCAACATTTTCCAAATTTCTATAAACGAAATATGCCAGTTGACAGCTCTTCCCCTTGTAGCCAAACCGTCTGTGTCACCGGTGCTGGTGGCTTCATCGCCTCCTGGATTGTCAAGCTTCTTCTTGAAAAAGGTTACACTGTCAAAGGCACTGTAAGGAACCCAGGTTGGTTTCCCTTCTTCAATATATGCATGCAAAGACTAAAAAGGAGAGATTTCTTGTTAGTTTTTGTTAAATTGCTTTATGAATACATTTTGGTTGTTGGGTTTTCGTTTAGATGATCCGAAGAACAGTCATTTGAGAGAGCTTGAAGGAGCAAGTGAGAGGCTAACTCTTCACAGAGCTGATCTTCTTGATTATGAGTCTCTGAAGGAAGCCATTAATGGTTGTGATGGAGTTTTCCACACGGCTTCTCCTGTGACTGATGATCCTGTAAGTTGTTCATGTTTTAATTCGCTTTCGATTGGCGGAATATGAAAGCTTGGGCAGAAAATCAGCTTTACTTCCTCCTGTCCAAAAGGCTGAAAGACAGATTAGCTAAGAGTTTAAAACCATTTGAAATGTATTTCAACGACTTTTGCGATATGGTGGGTCCTGTTGTCAAACTACCACGTCCAAGAATCTGACAATATTCATCTCTAAGAAAATTAATTAAACAACTCTCAAATTCCTTGCTGTCAAATTTCTTCTGATCATATTATTTTAATTTTCTGTCAGATTAATCTTTTTTCTTATTGAAATATATCTCTGTTTCTGTTTGGGTTTGGGCTATTTTTGATAAACTGAAAGGAGCAAATGGTGGAGCCGGCTGTGAATGGGACTAAGAATGTGATAATGGCGGCGGCGGAGGCCAAGGTTCGACGGGTCGTCTTCACGTCTTCGATTGGTGCAGTGTACATGGACCCCAATAGGAGTCCAGATGTGGTGGTGGATGAGTCTTGCTGGAGTGATCTGGAGTTCTGCAAGAATACTAAGGTAACTTTAATTCTCTCTTCATTAAGGTGCTTGTTTGTAAATGGCTAATTACTTAAGCCAAATGCCAAATTCTCCCCAAAATTAAGAATCCGGTTGAGTTCTGAATAGAAATAATGGCAGGAATCGTAATAACAATTATCTTCTTTTGGGCTGACTAGGACTTCCACTCTGTTTGGGATTATTATTTGGCAAGTGGCATTTCTGGTTAGTTGATCTTCTGGAAAAATTTGAGTAACATATCTTTCTTATTGAAAGAACACTGGTTAAATAGTGGTGGGGTCAATTCAAAAAATTTCGAACCTGGTATTTTTTTTTTTGTTACAAAGGAAATATTTGATAATTGTGTATAAGGTGGTGTTATTTGGATTCCAATCCAGGTTTTACGATATAACACAGTTCATTTTTAATCTCTTAGTCAAGAGGTTGTTGACCTCAAACCGTGTGTTTGACTAGGAACTTTTCCGCTTGTTTCTAGGAAGTTAAGAATGGTAGCGAAACTGGGTCTGGTCTGGCCTGGTCAGTGTTCTATAACCTGAATTAATGCATATAGTACATATCGAATGGATTGGAAACACCTTGTTTTAATATAATATTGTACAGCTATGCTTATTTAGCTAATATATGTTGTCCTCAAAATCAGGTAAATACCATGAATGTTTTATGTATAATCGAAGTTACACTTTTTTGCTAAGACAGGAGAGCCACAAAAGTTAAAAAATGGATAGGCAACATTTTCTTTCTATGTAGAGCTAATTAAAATTTTTGAAATGAATAATTACCTTCTATTCTATAATTTTGAAATACGATAAAACGCAGATGGCTGTATTCAATGGTTGATTTATGTATCATACAAAATTCTGCAGAATTGGTATTGTTACGGGAAGGCTGTGGCAGAGCAGGCAGCCTGGGAAACAGCCAAGGAAAAAGGGGTGGACCTTGTGGTGATAACCCCAGTTTTGGTTTTAGGTCCACTGCTGCAATCAACCGTAAATGCCAGCATCGTTCACATCCTCAAGTACTTAACCGGCTCAGCAAAGACCTATGCCAATTCAGTTCAAGCCTATGTTCATGTTAGAGATGTTGCCTTGGCGCACATTCTTGTCTTTGAGAATCCCTCTGCCTCTGGTCGATACCTCTGCGCTGAAAGTGTTCTCCACCGTGGAGAGGTGGTGGAGATTCTGGCCAAGTTCTTCCCTGAGTATCCCATCCCTACCAAGTAAGTGTTTTGCTCTAAATTACTCATCTAAATTGTTTTTATCATATGTACTTGAAAAACAAATGCTTAAGAACTTAGATTAACAACAGAGTACTCTTAATATAGTAACTCTGTAGCGCGGTAGGTAAGTGGAGCAACCCTCGTCTGCTGCTTGGGGAGGACAGTTGGTTCTGCTCTTTCAATTCTTTTCGATTGTCAAATTGGGTGGTAATCATGACAAACTTGAAAAGATTTTATACATTATTTTATTATTCTAGTGATTGAAACATAAGAAAAGCAAGGCATAATCAGGATTTATTAAAAATTGTTGTTCATAAAACAATGAAATAATAGGGTCCACCTTGAGATTTATATGGCATAAAATAGAGTGGAAGAATATGAGCATATTTGAGTTAAAGTAATTAAGAAAGAGAAACTATATCTAAATGTAGTCAAGCTAGTTGTTATTTTTGTGTTAGTTTGTGCCCCATTGCATTACTTTTCTTCTAGAATCATCTAGGTGGAGAAGTCTTTCGTCTGTTTCACATTCTTTACCATACTAAAATGCTTGGTATTTCACATTCAGATTGGATACACGATTCAATGTTTTAATTGGCTAATCTTGAATGGTCAATAGTTTGAAAACCAACACGTATGTTTGCTCTTATCTGACATTGGAATATAAATCTAAGACTCACCCTCAGCTACACTTCAAAAGTGAGGGCTATCAAGAGAAACCACAAGTTGTTTGACTTGAAAACGTCAACCTTGTTGTTGGGAGATAATGACTGGAAGAAATTGAGACATGTCTTCTTTAAAGATGAATTAATCTGGTCCGTAAGGAGATTGTACTTCCTGCGGTTAGCTTTGAAAAGAAAAGCTAAAAGCATAAGATTATTCTTACATCAGCATTTGGTTAGATAGTTTTATTACTTCTAAAGGCTGCTAAAAATTCACAAGTATGAGGTGGAGGGCAGTGCACAGCATATGGCTAAACTTCATCCTGAAAAGATGCTTAAGATTTATTGAGTGGCAATCTTTCACTTTCTTGTGCCGGCGGTGGACAGTCGGTGCACCAGCTTTTACCTACCACTCCTACAAAAAGTGAAGTTTTGTAGTTAAAAACAAATAAGTCAATATAAATAGTGGTCTAAAGGGATCTTCACCTACCGCAATGTCTGTCAAATTCTATCCCACCTACTAAAGTTCATTAATCTAGATTTTCAATTAAGGGAAATTCGAGTGAAGCTTTCATTTCCTTTTTGAACGTTCAATGAATTCTGAGGCTGCAGCTTGGACAAAAATGGGTCCCCACTTCTTCTATGAGGATTTGTTTTTTAAGAATTTCATGCATATCTTTTAATTTAATAGATTTAAGCCTTTGTCTTTGAGTGGGATAAATGGAAGGGTAGCTGCAAGGCGCCTGATTCCTACCAAATCAAACCATTTTTCATGAAAGTAGCTTGCTTTCAATCTACATTTTCATCCAGTTATGGAAACTAAGCTGCTGTAATTTTGATATATGAAAATGCAGGTGCTCAGATGAGAAGAACCCAAAAGCAAAACCCTACAAGTTCTCAAACCAAAAGCTCAAGGACTTGGGCTTGGAGTTCACCCCTGTGAAGCAGTGCCTGTATGAAACAGTCAAGAGCTTGCAAGAGAAAGGTCACCTGCCTATACCACCAGCACAGCAAGAAGATTCACTTCGGATTCACTCTTAGTTTTTTCAGAGAGCATTTGTCCTATACCGAGTAAGCTACCATGGGTAAGGGAAGTGGACATGCTCTCTGGAAGGCTAGCAATACTGTGTCAGTACTTAGTAGAAATATATTATATAATTAATATATATGGAGATGATTAATCAATACTGTGCTTCTATTGCTTGCTAGTGCAACATAGTCAGTTGGATTAAATAATCTCTTGAACATTTTGATCTTCTAATTGATCAAGTATTCAAATGAATATATGTAACCAATTAATGTTTTTGTGTATTTTTCACTAGGAGTGTTGAAATGAATGTATGAATATGATGTTTTGAAGTTTCAGTAATTTTAATGTGGTTTCCTGCTACTTTTCATTTTATTTTGACTCAATAAATTATCAGATCTTTTTTTTTTTTAGTAAATTTTCATTCAAAGATACAATCATAATCAGTATATTATATTCAATAAACTAATAATAACTTGATAAAATGATAGATACAAATAACAATGATGAATGAAACTTATAACAATAATAAATTAAATTCAATCTCACATTTGATAAGACTCAAACTTGAAATCACAAAGTTTCAAAACCTTCTCTTTGTCATTAAATAACTGACTCATTCGCAATTTTAATTTATATTTGTCTTAAGAATACGTTAATAAGATTCTATACTCCATGCAGCAGCAATGGACATTTTGGAGTGAATGACATGTATAGGGTCATGGCAGCGTAGCAAAGGAATATGTCAAAGTCCTGAATAATTGAGACTTGATTTGGAGAATAAATCTTGTTCGGTGGAATCTTTCACTAAAAACAAGAAAAGAAAAAGGATAAAATTACTCTTCTATCTTTAATTTTAATTTTTTATTAATTTATTTAAAAATATATTTTAATGATCATTTTATCATTTTTAATTTCACCGTCCATTCAAATTAATTTTTATAAATAAATGCAAGAACAATAATGACAATAAATAAATGAACAGATTGGGTGCAGTCCACGTAAATTTACAAAAATCGAATTGGGTAACAAATATTCGATTCATATCGACTTGTAAAATACTCTCTGATTCAGCCATATATCTATAGATATTATTTTACAAAAAGCATCTCGCAAATTAAAGATGGTGCAAACACTTGTGTATCCGGTTGAACTAATGCACATCCCATGTAAAATCCATGACCTCGACCATCATCTAGCTGTCTTCATTATATCCTTTAGAAAGCATTATTCTTCTTATTGGTTTAAGCAAGGCTACTCAAAGAAAATTATTATTGGTCCTACTTGTACCTGGGAAAATTCTACACCTATCCCAGTTTTTACTAAATCTACCTCACCTGTTTTTTACCATTATATTTACCCCTTAAATTGATTATTTTATCCCTCTAAAATCCCACACTGCCATTGTATCGTGTAGATGTTTTTGCGCAAAATAATGACCATTGCGCAATGAATTTTGCGCAAAACTACATGCTTCGCACAAGAATTCTTGTGCGATAGCACATGGTTCACACGAGTCCTTGCGCGAATCACATTCATTCGTGTAAGTATCCTTGCGTGAACCAATTGCTTTCACGCAAGAAACCTTGCGCCATGTCATGTAGTTTGCGCAAGGGTTTTTGTACGAACATCATGGTTTTGCGGAAGTGTTTTTGTGCAGAAAACATTCAATTGCACAAGGGTTCTTGCACGAAAGCAAGGATTTCGTGCAAGAACACTTGACCGAAATCATTGTTATTGCACAAAAATCCTTACGCGACACCATTGTCCCTTACGTTAAAATTTTATTGCGAAAATATTATATATTATAAAAAACAATTTTTATTTTATATATTAACACTTATAAATATTATTTTTCCCATTTTTGTTCTCTCTCTTCTGCTTCTTCTTCTCTTACTTTTCTTCCTCATCACTCTTCCCTTCCAACCCCTAAATTTCATTTTCTTCCATAAAAAAATGGAAAATCTAAGTGAGAGTAGCTATTATGATAGTTATGAAGAATATAAAAGCCTTCTTGAAAGTGTAGAAGTCAATGAAGAAGAAGAGGTAAAGGTATTTTTTTTCTCGGTTTCGCGTACCACGCAACCAAATTTGCTCAGGCAAGGGATTTTGGCTCAAGTTTACTTGCGCGGAAATGGCACTTCAGCTCAAGCTAGCTTGCACTATTTTTTTCATTTCCGTGCAAGCTAGCTTGCGCAAAAATGAGCCTCTTGCACAAAAAGCCTATTTTTGCGCAAATTGATGGACAACTATATTTTGATAATTATAATTAAATATTTTTATTATATTAGTTATTATAATAATTATAACTAATGACTTTGTTTAATATTTGCAGATTGACAAAAGAATAGTGTATAATGGAGAATCCAAAAGTGTCCATGAAGAAATATTTGACTGTACTCAAGCATTTACTACTAAGCAAGTAAGTAGTTTTAAAATTACTATAATGTCTTACTACAAATATAGTAGAAAAAATCTAATTATTAAATTTATTTGATTTCAGGTTTTTAATAGTCGAAATGCCTTGATCACATGGGCTAGAGAGCTTGGAAGAGACTTAGGTTTTGTTGTCATGATTAGATAATGAGAAGTTGGTGTTCCTCAAAAAGACCTAGAGTTCGACTTGTATGTGAAAGGTATGGAACATATAAGCCAAATAGAGATGAATTCCGTTGCTTGGCAATGGGAATAAAGAAGTGTAATTGTCTATTTGAGTTACAAGGGGTGAAACTGGACAAAGACGACGATTGGACAGTGAAAGTAGTATATGGGATGGATAATCATTTGGCTGCACAATAGCTAGAAAGACATTCCTTTGTTGGTCGATTGACAGTGAAAGAGCAAAGTATGGTGGGTGATATGACAAATGCTATGGTAAAACCAAGAAATATATTAATGATGTTGAAACAACATGATGAGAAGAATGTAAGTACCATAAAGACCATCTACAATGCACGAAAAAAATATAGAATGGTTGACAAAGCTGGTAGATCACAGATGCAACAACTCATAAAACACTTGAATGATTGTAAATATGTTGAGTGGCATAGGAGTGATGAGTCGAGTGATTGTGTTAGAGACTTATTTTGGGCACATCCAATGGCTATAGATTTGTTAAATGCTTTTCCCAATGTGTTAGTTATGGATTGTACATATAAAACTAATAGATATCGACTCCCACTCCTTGAGATTGTTGGTGTGACATGTACAAATTTGACATTTTCAGTTGCATTTGTTTACATAGAGGTTGAGCACACTGACAAATACACTTGGACATTAGAGAAGCTAAAAAGTTTGATGTATTCTGATTCAACACCTTCTGTCATTGTTACTGATAGGGAATTAGCATTGATGAAATCAGTAAAAACAGTGTTCGCCAGCACAACTAATCTCTTATGTAGATGGCATATATCAAAGAATGTACTTGCTAATTGTAAAAAGTTGTTTGAGAACATGGAGAAGTGGGAGGCATTCATGTCAGCTTGGGGCATTCTTGTATCCTCTTCAAATGAGTATGAGTACAAAGCAAATTTAAGTTCAGTGGTAACTCATTACCGTTCTTATCCTAATGCACTCGAGTACTTGAGAGATACTTGGTTAACTTAACATAAAGATAGATTTATTACTACTTGGACAAATAAAGCAAAGCACTTTGAAAATGTTATAACAAAGAGGTATGTAGGTTTAAAAGGTTTAAAAATTCTTATTTTCACAATTTATTCATTATAATAAACATTTTTTAATGTCATGTAGGGCTGAGAGTGCACTTGCAAAGTTAAAGAGATACCTTGGATCGTTCTAAGGAGATTTTGATACATCTTGGAATGTTATTAACTCCCTAATTGAACTACAACATATGGAGATAAAGGCTTCGTTTGAGAGAACTGTTACTGTTGTTGAACATAATTTTCGACCAACTTTGTTTAGGGAGTTACGAAGATTAGTGTCTAGGGTAGCATTGAATACTATTTTGAAGGAGGCATAGCAAGCAAATGATACTTGTATTGACCATCTTGTCTATGGTTGCATCATTAAAAGCATACATGGATTGTCTTGTACTCACGAGATTGCTGAATTCATAAGAGACGGGAAACCAATTCCCTTGTCCGTTGTGGATCCTCATTGGTTGAGGTTGGACTTGAAGAAGATAAATGTTGATAACTTGACTGAGTTGAATCTTGATGCCGAATGGGAGCTTGTAGTGAAACGCTTCAATGTGTGTGATCTCTCAGGAAAATTAACCTTAAAGAAAAAGTTAAGAGAACTAGATGATCCAACAACTACATTCCTTGTTCCTCCACTCGCGAAGGCTAAGACCAAAAGCCATCCAGACAAATCAACTTAATGTGTCCCTTCATACTTTGAGATTGTTGAATCTCAACATGATAGCGCATCAACACCCGTTTCAGTAAATTCTGTGATGAAGTGGATGAAACTACCAGTTCATTGGAAAAAGAAAGTAAAATTTATTGATTCTTTCCTTTCAGAGATGCCAACATATACGCTCTATCGTGGATGTTAAGTCAAATGGACATTGTGGTTTTCAAGCTATAGCTGAGTTGCTAGGCAGGAGTCTTGATGCATGGGCTAAGGTGCGACAAGATTTGATTGAGGATATATGTGATTTTTTAGCTTATTATGTTAGTCTCTATGGATCCGTGGAGCGTGTTGATGAATTGATAGAGACATTATCATATTTCAACATACCGGCTCCTTATGATAAATGGATCTCTTTACCCAATATAGGTCACTTGATAGCAACAAAGTATAAAGTTGTGCTGGTCCATTTATCTTCGACAATGCTTGACATATCTCTAGCTTAGAACTGCACCACCTCGACCACTATAGCATGGATTTATAGCAATTAGACTTGTTAACAATTCTCATTTTGTTGAGGTATTGATAATAATATATATGCCAAAATTAAGATATTTTGTTTTACATTTTTTCATACTTTTAACAGTGTTATTTTTCATGTATTTATGGACCCGTTTGCACCAATACCTCCAATCACATGCAATTGGTACCGGTATCGATGTGATGAGTGGGAGCTTCTATATGTATCTCGCATGGAAGAATTCCAAAATTTGTTGTCGAGATCAGATGTTGCCATTAGAGAAACCATTAACTTAGATGAACCATAATATTTTATTAAATATTACTGTATTTTGATATGTATGCCTTTTTATGAATGTATTATCAATTTATGCATTATATATTTTAATAACATTATCTAATATCATAAAGATAAACTATATGTTTACCAAACAAAAATCACTAAATACAAAATACTAATCCTCTGACAAATCCAATATAATTGCCCTACCCCTCATCTTCCCAGACCTCGTAAAAAAATGTATAGCTAGAGGAACTGGGGGAGTAGCGATCTCCAATGGAATAGGGACAGAAGCTATCTCTGATGTAACTGGTAGAGCCGTTTCTAATGACACTGAAATAAGAGCTGGTGGAGGAGCTGTCTCTAATGGAGCTGGAGGAGGAGCTGTCATTGATTGAACTGGAGAAGGAGTCGTCTCTGATGGAATTGGAATAGAAGATGCCTTCGATTGAGTTGAGGCCAAAGTAGCATCTAACAACCCAGATAATATGTCATGCAGGACGTAAAGTCCCCTTGTCAATGTCCCTACATCTTTGTTGCCACTAATGAGTAATTCAATACGAGACATTGTACTCAACACGCGCTGTAAGACAATATATGAAAGAAATTTTATCAAATCAATTGGTATGAAAAAAAATTTTATTTACTTAGGATTTAATGTTAATAACTTGCATTAGAATAATCAAAATCGACTAGTTTAGCTTGAAACCTTGATCTGTGTGTAGGGTTTTGTACAAATTGATGAGAAATGGAGTCGTACCAAGCCATGTAGTCTGGAGCTGTCTCACCTGGGATCACACACTTTTGTCCTCTATTTTCTTTTGTGAGCACATACGTAGTCCATCTCTCCCATAATTGATCCATGAACTGATTAACAACATCATAAGTGGCACTCGTACTACCTCTCTGTGCTCTAAGTGGTGCTAAAGGTCTCAAAGATATGGTCTGTACATAGCCCCACTATCGTAACACTCTCTCTAGATGATACGGCTTCACAACATCCCTAGCTGTTAAGCAAACAGTGAAAAATGTGATCGGAGGCAACGGATGATGTCTCTGACTATCTGTATATAGATCCCAACACACCTGATTATGCTGGAGGTCATCTAGCTGCTCTGGCAAGACCTTTACATCTTGGCCATAACCACGTGGCTTCCATCGTTGAGCTCTTGGCAAACTATCCTTGTTGTTGAAGTTCACCTCCGAACTCAACGACGAAAAGTGCTCATAAAGCCAAGCCTACATCAAATAAAACATTAATCATTAATAAATTATAAATTAACAAATTATAATTAACAAGTTATTTATATAAAGTAAATTATAATACCTGTAAAAAGGTCATATAGCTCCAAGCCCATGTACTTTTGAGCTGCCCACAAGACTCAACTATCTATACATATGAGCAAGAGCACATGCACCCCAAGCATATCCATTAATAGTCGATAGATCCTTTAAATAGGACGATAATGATACGGGAACATGCGATCCACTCTTATCCATAAAAAGTGTGTACCTAAGTAAGTGAAGCTAGTATGCTCGAGTAGCATATACTATTTCCTCATCACTAGAGCTGTTGCTCACATGGCCAAAATTCGATCTCAACCAATGCAATGTCACACTTGACCCTCGATCGGTACTCCTCACCGCTTTAGCTTCTGTAAGAGGGACTCCTAACAAACGTACTAATATTTTGTTTGCGCACTTCATGGAGATGTGCCGGCATGATACGATCCGCCCGACCACTAGTATGCCTAGCAGTGTAGCTACATCGTCTAGGGTAATCGTCATCTCTTTAAAAGGCATATGGAATGTATTCATCTCTGGCTGCCATATCTCACAAAAAGCAGAGATGATGGTATTGTTGCATGTACAGTAACTACAGTCAACCAAACACCCTAAGCCGGATTGCAAAACAGAGGAGCAAATACGTGACCGATCATCGTCTAACATTCACTGAAAGATTTTTTGGCTATGATTAAGAACCTTCAAATTGCCTCGCTCCTGTATTAGAAACAACAAACAATAAGATAATTGCAAAAGCAACATGTGATCCTATATTGCAAAAACAACAAATATTATCAAATTTTACAAAAGAATTACTTGCTCATCCCATATTGCAAAAGCAATATGTGATCTAAAACTTCTAAGAATCAAGGTATCAATCGAGCCTCCAAGACAAGGCTCGACTACCTCCTCTGCATCCTCTGAATCTGCCTGCTTAGCATGCTCGACCTGTTCGGCCTGCTTGACCTACTTAGCATGCTCGACAAGTTCGACTTGTTCGACTTGCTTGGCTTGCTCGGCCTGATATCTCTTAACTCATCATCTCCTCTCAGAGCCGGTAGGTCGCAGTCGTTTTCCTTGAGATGAACCTGTATCTTGTGTTCTTGCCATGTGTCTTCCTTAAGATGAACCTCCACCTCATGTTCTTGCATGTCTGAAAAAGAAAAACATTTAAATAATTATAAACAAAACCTTTGGAAATTATCATAAAATTAATACCGAATCCTGATTAAATCAAATAATGCAATAGAACAAGATACTTGTTTATAATGTAACATTGTGTTGTTGGCATGTTATTATAGCATATTCTGAGAAGCTGGTACAGATAGAATTGTCAATTTGTTTTGCAGATTCAATGTCAGTCTGGATTCCTCTTAGAGAGTTTCGCATTAGGAAGGTTCACATAGCTGTTGTTCTTAATGAATATGGTGGAACTGTTGGAGTACGTGCTACACTTAAATTTCTAAATTGATCTTGAATTTAGATTTGTACTCTTGAATTATTCTTCCTTGTTGAAGAACCTCAAAATAAGATGGATTATTATTAAGAATGCATTTTCAAGGAATAAGGTGTTACATGGAAGTGCTTTCCATAGTATAGCCAATCACATGTTTCTATGCCCACTTAAAATGGCATAACTTAACTGATTTTCTATAGAACATTATTATGAGATTGAACATGGAAAAGTTTACCATATCCATTTATCTCTTGTTAAAAATTCGTTGGGAGTGGAGTCTTAATATGCTCAAATCTTTGCAAACCCCAACAACCAACAATTAATATGCATTTTTACCCCCACCCTTTCTTTTAGATTACGAACTATGTATTCTTTCATATCATATTTTGCTTTATGCTGGAACAGATAGTCACATTAGAAGATTGGTTGAGGAGATTGTTGGTGAGATTTTCGATGAAAATGATTCAAAAGTAAGGCTTGCAGCAACTTTAATGACTTTATCAATGACTTGCTTCTTCTACTACAGGCTTTACTTCCTAATTATTTAGATTTATTTCAAATGCTGCTTTTATTATTCTTTAGTAAAGGGATGTTAGTGAAACTTGTTGAGGAAGTCCAAAGTTACTTGTATGGTTGATTTTGATTTTGAGGAAGTCTGAAATTACTTGAATGGCTGAGGAAGTCCAAAATAGCTTGTTGAAACTTGTTGAGGAAGTCTAAAACCTGTTGATATGCTAACTTAAAAAAAAAAATACTAAAAATCAAATAGCACAAAGATGGGAAATAGTTTACCTGGCTTTTAGAAAGAGGAGTGATACCGGGTTTCTTGGCAAGATAAGATTTAAACAATGAGTCCTTTGTGCGACAAACAAGAAGTGCAGATTCTGTTGTTCAGGTAAAAACCCCAAAAACAAAACATAGTCAGATGATGAAGTCTCAATGGATAGAATCATAAAAACCAAGTTCGTAGAAACTCAAATTAGCCGAAACCATAAAACAAGCATGGTAGCAGCCTCGCGCAAGGGCCCTTAAAAAATTGCCTAAAACTTAATAAATTGTGCCACGTTTAACTTAAAAAGTTATCTTAGAAGCCTTACTGCTTGAATTTTAGCTGTGTTGATTCATTTTAAGCTGTTAAATATTTTTCTCAAGTACACACCAGTTCGTTCAAATTCAGTTGTTAGAGAACTTAGGCTGTCTGAACGAACTAAAACTGTTCTCCTTGGTAAGTTAAACATATTCCTTGTTTCTTAGGAACAGAATCATTATTGAAATATAGATTTCTGTAGAGGGCAAGAATGTACCGAATTCCTATCTTGTTGAGAAGATTTTTAGAATTTCATCATTTTTTGTTATATATTTTGTTCTACCTGTACCTCCTGTCCCATCTGATCTGGTTCTGCCGCCATTTTGCCCTCGTATATTTCAGCTATAAATATGCGAGTTATGATTTAGGCCTGTTTACTAACCGAACTTGAGCATAGAACCTCCACTTTCCCTAGCACTTGAGCAAATCGTAATTGATGCCAAGTACAACATATTTATTATTTACTTTTTGCAACTTGAAAAACATTATTTTGATCTGAATTGAAAAAAATTCTTGCCCTTCAGTGCTACCAATGATAGAGATGCTTGCTCTCAATAGAAAGGCAGTAGAAGGTGATGTACTAACTGCTATTGAAGTGATTCCAAAAATTAAAATCCAACGATGTGTTTGGAGCAAAAACAAGAATGATGTCTGCTACCAATGTCCACACTCTGCATCATACTTGATCTTGTTTAGATTCTAAACCAAAAAGTTGCCTAATCCTATTGTAGCTATGAAATCAATTTAAAATATTAACAAGGCTGTAAATTTTTTATGTTTTCTCATATCGGCAGTTGTTATTTCATTTTATTTTAAATATGATGCATGGGATCCTGCAAGGGCCCTTACGCAAGGGCAGCATCCTCTTTTATTAATTATATTAATTAACATTAATCAAGCACATACCTGGTAATAATTTCCTTACTTTCTTTTCTTGCCTTTCCTATTTCTTTCTTTAATTTTCTGTTTCTTCCTTACAGTGCAATAGCTTGTACAGATTGTGAGGTATTGTTGGCAACAATCGAAGGGAGATGATGGCAATAGTTTGTATAATTACAAATTTCAGTAAGATGATGAAATCTCAATAGATAGAATCATAGAAACCAAGTTTGTAGAAACTAAAATTAACCAAAACCATAAAATAAGAGCTTCACGCAAGTGGACTTGTGTGATCACTTGCGCGAGGATAGATGCCTCGCACAAGTGCCCTTGCTCGAGGCCAGTTGGCTTGTGCAAGAGCAACATCCTCGCGAAATTTCCCTTGCACAAGGCAGCGCAGGTCCTTGCTCGAGGCTGAGCCTCGCACAGGTGAGCAACCTGCATGAGATTGGAAGCTTCACACGGGCACACCTGTGCGAGGCTGCCGGCCTCGTGCAAGCCATTTCCCTAACATGAATAAACCATGAAATTAAAGATACCTAAGTAGCCTCGAAAAAAAAGCTGGAGCCGGCGAGATGAAGGAAGAAGGAAGGAAGGAGGTAGAAGAAGGTAGGGTTTTTGGAAGAGTTGGTAGGAGGGAAGGCTATGTTGATCAGGGTTAAAATTGTCTTTTGATTAATTGGTTTGTTTGAGTGGGGTATATTTAACAAAAAGTAGGGTATATTTAACAAAAAGTAGGGTATATTTAGAATTTGTCTTGTACCTGGGGACAACAATTATATAAATCAATGATATATATATATATATATATATATATAAAAAACATGACATTTTGTATAAAAGTAGAAGCAAGTACACAATGTGTCACTTTTGCTTATAATTTATACTTTTAGAATCACTTTACTTGCACGCTCTTAAACTACATTTTGTATAAAATAAATGTGAAGAGTATTTGTAGGCACTTCATTTTGTTCAAAGACTTTTAGTGTTTTTGGGTCTATCGAGTTTAATGTAAATTTAAATCAAAATTTGAAATTGTTTCTCGGGTGATTGCATTTGAAAATCTTATATTTTGAATCTCGAGAATTGTTTTGGGTAAATACGAGCTTTAGTTAGATTTTGGATTATCATATAATTTTTTTTTACCTGACAGTGCTAATTGGGTTTTAGGTTAATTTAGGATTTAGCTTGCATAAATTTTTAGACTTTAATGGGCCAATTGACATAAAATTGATTCTTGAACTTATGACCCAAAAATTAAAAACCAACCCAATTTTATTTCTTGATCTATTTTTATTTTAACTAGAATTTATTTTATTTCTTGATTTTGACCCAATAATTAATTCTGAGTTTTGAGCTGAAATTAACACTGATTCATACCTAAATTTTTATAAAGGATTTCAAACCCCCGGAAATTCATTTTTGGGAGTAAAACTTCGTTTCATGGAAGAAAATTTGCGTAGGACAAATGTAGAGTGCCGCGCGTAGGGCAAAATTTCCCATGAAAGAATGCTTCTGTAAGCCAAATTTTTTTTGGTCCGAACTTCTGTAAGCCAATATTGATTGCCTAATGTGGCGTGGGGCACCGTAAATGCCCCACGGAAACAATGGTTCCGTAGGGTATAATTTGCTTAGCAAAGTGTTACTCCCGAAAATATTGAGATCATTTAAAAAATAAGAGTAAAATTGTATTTTTATTTGAGAGTATTATGATATTGAAAAAAGTGTGGCTTGTTTATTTGGTAGTGAATAGAGCCATTCTAATACATTATAGCGTAAAAATCCCAACATCCATCAGGCACCGTAAACCATTGCACGAAACAGGGAGTCAAATAATGATTGGCGAACTTTTATTTGGCTTAATATTCAAATACGTCTTCTACGTTTATCACAAAATAGAATTAAGTCCTCAACATTCAATTGCATGAAAATTAGTCCTAAACGTTTCATAATAATAGAATGAAAGACATTTTCGTTAACTCCCTCTAACGCCGTTAAGTTTTATTAGTATGCAATAGTAACGGAAATCAAAAAATTTAATGAAAATATCATTAATTTTATTATTTTAAAACGTTTAGGACTAATTTTCATGTAATTGAACATTGAGGACTTAATTTTATTTTGTAACAAATGTAGAAAACATACTTAAGTATTAAGCCACTTTTTTTTTTAATGAACAGCACCAGTAAACAAGTATCAAGTATCAGATGTACCAAAAAAAAAGTATCAAGTATCAGGCTAATTAAAGAAGCTGGAATAAATCGTAAATGAGAACCAAAATTTATTCTAATATTCTCGTCAAGGAAGATTAGCATTTTGGCTCTACATAAAAGAAACGATGGAAAGAAATGAAGATAAAAATGAAAATTTACCATTTCCATCCCTTCTATCAAGTAAAGTACGAAATTCTACAGCTCAAAAGGAAAACAAGAAAGCAACAGAAAAATCTGCTGTCCTAATCTAAAGAAGCTACACAATGTCTATCAGTCAATGTCCTGTGTCTGCCCTCTCTGAGGCAACTGCATGCTTACTATGTCTTCTCTAGGAAGAGAGTACACTGGTGTGCAACCGGAGTCGTTAACTATCTGTTGACTTTCAGATGTAGTTAATGCCAGAAGGTGTGTCACCTCTTTAGTAGGCCGGAAGACCAGGTACGCTATTGCAGCCAAATAAATCGCCACACCTGAAAATCCAAATATTCCCAGAAACACAACAGCAACAAGTTTCCAATGACTGTGAAGAAGCAAGTGGATGAAGCTTGTCATAAGATAGTATATGTTTATACCCATGATCAGGGAACCAATGATCCACGTGATGGCTGAAACCTGCATAGAACATATCAAACAAGTAGATTGTTGGATGAGAAAAGACTATGTATCTGAGTTATGCTATAGAATGCACTCATCTAACCAGAACACTTCGTCAATTATAGCACATTAGCCTTAAATCAGGAGAGAGAAAATAGTCTTACTGCAATTGAGTTGACATGTGTCCCCATCTTGGTCTCACTGCTAGTGAACTTGAGAAGTGGGATGAGAGCAAAAGGCAGCTCAAAGGCTAAAATCATCTGCAAACATAACATCGAGGATAACTAACTTGAGGATGAAGTGATGAAAAATTATGATTCCTTTTTGCCATTACTGTGGCAAATCTAATGATAAAATGGCGCAACTTCCTTCCATTCTTTTGTCAAAAAGGAAATGAGTAGGCTGCCAAAGGCATGCTCAAAAGTGATTTAAATGCATCTTTTACTCCTTGGATTCTTTGCAGTATCAACAAATTTAGGGGCATGTTTGATGCAGAAGATTATGAATAAGATAAAATAATATAAAATTATGAATAAAGTTAAATTATATGATATTATCATATCTTATGTTTGGTATATGCAAGAATTAAGAGTAACATAGAAAAAGTTTTATATATCTATATCATATTTACTATGCGTAAAATTAAGAGTAATAAAATAAATTCTTTTATTGGTCAAAAGTACTTTTCTTTAAAGTAAATATAATTTAAGTTTATAATTTTTGAAATTAACATAATTTCAAAAATTAAAAAGTATATATTATTTATAGTTAATGGTTAAATTTATTAGTTGATTTTTCAATAAAAAGTTATTATTTTTAAAAAATAAATTAGTTTTTTAAAAAAAATTGATTTGTTAAAAAAAATCTATTATTTCCAAAAAAAAGTTTTGAAAAAACAATTGGTTTTTTTTAAAAAATTATTATTTTATCAAAACTATATATTTTTTATTCAAAAAGAAAAAAATAGAGAAAGAAAAGTGGGTAATAGAAGGAAAAAATAAAAAAGAAAAGGAGAGAAAAAATGAAAAAAGATGAAAAAAATAATTTCTAATAACCAATTGAACAATAACCTTTGTCATTTTATTAAATGTTTAAGTTAATATTTAAATATGAGTTTTAGGAGTAAAATAGACAAAGTATGAGTATTTATTATTCAATCCTATTGAATTAGAAATAATCCTTCATTTTGGAGAAAATTGAATCACCCTATACTTATAAGATGACTAATTCTTCTTTTATAATTCAATCCTCCTTTTTCTGGTTGCACAAAATATAGGATATGATAACCATCATCCTATCCTATCCATTATCTTATTCACCAAACATAAGTTAATTATTTAGGCAACGGCCTCCCTTTATCCATCCAGAAGTGAGATAGAGGTGAATTTGCGTTATATGAAATACTTATATTTGACCAACATTGGTTGGCGTGAGTGGTAGCAGCTCTCACCCCTCAATCAAGTGTCCAAGGTTCAATTCCTGGCCTTGGGTATGGAGCAAATTATGCTGGGAGGGGATTACCCACTTTGTGTGCGCTCAGGATCCCCGACGGAGATTAGTCACTGTTGTCGACGATGGATACTTCGTACCAATATCATGTTTAACCCAAAAAAAAATACTTATATTTGATGCAGCCAAATTACCACCCTCACAAAACATACGTCTTTTCTTCCTCCAACATGTGGAATCATAACAAAAGTGTTAAGCACAAAAAGGCTAAAACAAAGCCACATTTAAATTAGATGCTGCTTTTTCTGAAATAATTAATTAATAATTAATAATTAATTGATTAATTAATTATTAGTTAATTAATAGTAATTGACTAAAAATAAATGTTTCATAATTAATTAATATGAATAATTACTTGATCAATAAATAAATAATTATAGTTAATTAATAATAAAGAATAAATTGTTAATTAATAATTATTATTTAAATAATAACTTATAATTAATATTTAATAATTAAATGAAAATCATTATTAATTGGTTAATTATTAATTAATTATTAGTTAATTATTAATTAAAAATAAATTTATTAATAATTAATGATTAGTAGTTCACAACTTAATTAATAAACCATTAATAATTAGTAACTAATAATTAATCATGAATATTTAATATTATTTAGTAATTATTAATTAATTCATAATTTATATTTTATAAATTAATATTTAATAAATAGTTAATTTTAATAATTTATTTATAATTAGTAAATAATAAATAATCAGTAATTAATTATGAATTAATTATTAAATAATTATTAAATAATTATTCATTAATCATTAATAATTCAAAATTATTGTTAAATATTAAATATTTTATTAATAATTATAATTAAATATTCTTAATTAATAATTAAATAAAAATTAAAATATTATAATATTTAAAATCTAATTCTTGACTAATGGTTAATTTTTATTAATTAATTATGATTAGTACTATTTTTATAACAAATTATAATCAATTTAATAAAAAAAGTAAAATAGTATTTTAATCTTATTACACTTCTATTCTTTGAACTAACCAAACAAATTAATACTATTTTCTATTATATTCCATTACTAACCAAACAAATTAATACTATTTCCTATTATATTCCATTCCAATAAACCAAACATCATAATACATATTATATTCTATAAGTTTGTATATGATGCACTGACAACGTATAGTTTCTATACACTGTCAATGCATCAGAGGTTGACACCTCATCAATAAGCCCTTATGGGCAAATTAAAAAAATTTATTTATATTTGCATATAAGGACCTATTAATGAAGTATCAATCTTTAGTGCATTGACAGTGTGTAGAAACTATACACTGTCAGTGCATCATATATAAATCCATATTCTATTACTTCTTTTTTCTGTTCACACATATTATCTTATCCATTTTCTCTCTATTCTATTATGTGAATCAAATGTGCCTTTAGTAATTTCTAAAGTGTAGCTGCATGTACAAACCTTTTTGGACCCTATATGCCAAGAGCAACCTTTTGTCTTACCACATGCTACAATTAAGATTTTAATACAATATAATAATTGATTGGTAAAGACAAGATAGTACCAAGTTTTGACTAATCATACTCCTTAGGTTAGAGTGGTACTCTCAAAACTTAAGCCCATAGATTAGGGCTTGTCGGTATAATAATTTTAGCATTGCACCAAACAATGTTCCCTTTGGCTGGTAATACATTAAGGAGACTCAGCCTAAATATTCAAGCGCCCTCTTCAGCCAATTAACTAACACTACACATAGAAATCTCACTATATTCCAAAGATATTTAGCCACATGCACCAAACAAAATTGAAAGCATAAAACATTAAAGGCAAGCATGCCGTACCGATGCGATGATAATTAGCTTTCCAGCTCCAGCAGAGCCACCAATGACAGCAACAATTAAACTAGGGACAATTGCCAAGCTTCGAGTAAGCAAGTTCCGAATCCACGGTGTTAGTCGTAAATCAAGAAAGCCCTAGGATGGTCCAAAGAAACAAGCATAATGCAATAAGCATATATTCTCAAACAGGGAGCAATATTTATATATATAAAAAGGTTTATAACGCCACTATAAAAATAGCTTCTATCAAGTTACTTTGAGAAACGAAAAAATCAACCAATCTTTTGTTAGTGAACCATAGAAGGAAATGAAAGAAATAGTGGTAAAGTAGTTTTTTTTTTTTCTTTCTTTGATGAAATAGGAAAAGGATTTTACTTTTTAAGTATTTCAAAGAGACAAAAAGATGGTCATTAAACCTGGTGGACAATAGTAGATTATATAACCCCAATCAGTTTAGGATAAGAATCTATAACCTATGACACATGACATGGTAAGCTCCACAAATTAAATTTTATCAGAGTGATGAAAAGGTTAGGTTTTATAACAACAAAGTAACAATTATTTTTAACTTCAAATTTTCAATGAAGATACATAACCCACAAAAAGGATATGGATTAGCGTAATAAAGTACCTGCATTACATATTGCCCAGCATATGTTCCTGTTATAGTAGAACTCTGACCTGATGCAAGCAAAGCAATTGCAAAAAGTTTCGAACTCCAACTACCTAGCACATTCTGTAAACAACAACAAAAACAATATCATTTTCAAAATCTAGCACGTTCAGTAGCAAATAGAAGTTACCTTAAGATGAAACAAACCTAAGCATTATGTCTTAAAACCCAAGAGTTAGGGAGTTAAGGGCAAGTAAAGAAGTCATAGAATGACTCAAGAGCACATACTCTTAATAAGAACGAGGCCTTGTTCAAGTCTAAATCCTCGCAGCTAGCTTGACCTTCTGGATTCAAATCCGAGGAATTGCAAACTGCACCACTTACAGAGATAACCGAGACATTAATAAGAAATGCCACCATCAACGCAAAGCCACTTTCTATCATATAAAATCTGCAAGCCTCCTGTAGACAAAGTACCGCTTCAGATGTTGCCCATCCATACATAGAACAACTCATCACTAGCATGTAATGTTTCCTATTGTAATGAATGGTATCATGTTGATTTTGCCTTCATAAATTTAACTTTAACTAAGTCTTACAGGGATTATATTATTTGAGCACTCAATTATGATCATCAACATACTTTTCAACTTAGCTTTCAGAAGAAGGGGAAAACAAAACCCAGGACACCAAATATAGATTTTCTGTCAGAGAAGGAAAGTCATTTAGACTCAACACCTAGCCCATCAGACTATTATCTACAAAGGTTGAGCTCGGTGAATTGCCATGAGCAGTTCGAAGTACACACAACAATTTTACTGCAAAAATAAAGTCTCCCTTGAATCTTCTCCAACTAGAAAAATTAATCTAGCTGCACTTCAGAAAGCTAGTCTCCATAAAATCTGTTGGTGGAACGTGCATAACTAAATATTAAATGCCTATATTTAGATAAGCCAGAGGACTTGATATGATAAAATGGTTAACTATATTGCTCTTCATAGGAGGAATTTGTTATAAGATTCTCAACTATGGTAGGCATGCATGCACATTTGGATCATTGCTAGTTGCAAGTGAAAAAGCAGGTTTAAAACTAGTCTGCTTAAAAAACTTAAATTATCCAAGTAATGACCTTAATGCCCCGCACTGATCGTGGGATTTTCCTGGAAAGCACCAGTGCTGAGTGGAGAAAGAGATTGTGCCTGCGAAAAGGTCACAGAATCCAACAAATTTACAATGTCTCAAGTTGCAGGAATCACTTGAAACTGGGAAGAAGAAAGACACCTACGGCATAACCATAGCTCCAAGAAGTGAAATGGCTAGACCAGTGGCACCATTTCCTTTGAGTTGAGGAACAAAAAGCCCATTAAGAACTTCACTAGCCACAGGCTTTGCATAGCCAAGCTCCGCAAAAAAGCAGCCAGCAATAGTAAGTACAAGAAAAGCAATAA
Source organism: Heritiera littoralis (assembly GCA_031772115.1). Classification (NCBI taxonomy): domain Eukaryota; kingdom Viridiplantae; phylum Streptophyta; class Magnoliopsida; order Malvales; family Malvaceae; genus Heritiera; species Heritiera littoralis. The sequence continues at coordinate 24,000 of JAPDPK010000022.1, forward strand.
AAAACTCAAGCTTCCTAACCTGAAAAATAAAGGAGATAAAGGTTTTAGCTAATTCCAACTAATCAAAATCTTGGATCAATGAAACAATTTAAAATATTGATTTTCATTGGTCTAATGACACAGAATAACAAACCAGAAAATTGCAGTAACAACTACATTTATTACTGCAATTTTCTGGTTTGTTATTCTGTGTTATTACTGCAATTTTCTGGTTTGTTATTCTGTGTCATTAGACCAATGAAAATCAACTACATTTATTCTCACCAAAAAAAAAAAAACTACATTTATAAGGCAGACAAAATCAACAATATACCCCATATTGCTGCATTGCTAGAAGAATCAAAGTACTGAGCCCTGTCAAAAGGACACCAACCCAAACTGGGATGCTGAAGAGCATGTTCAATGCAAAGGCTGTGCCAATCACTGGACAAGGAAGGGATCATAAGTAAGAAGTAGAACTGAAAGTGAAAAAAAAAATTCAATTTGGAAGTAAAAGGCAACAAGAAATAAGCCCCAGATTTTTGCTCATTCCTTCCCAAGAAATATTTTTAACAGCATTAGAAGGTTAAAGGTCACAAGAATGAAATGGAAGCTTTATGACTCATGCACAAATTTAAGCAACAATAGTGTAGCATAAGCACTCAGATAGTTAAATAAAGGTGGTAAATGGACTTACTACATTAAAATTTTAAAAATTCATTGAAGTGCTGCATGATTTCAAACCTTAAGTTTATTTTTCTAAATATAAATATATTTTCCTGAGATATTTCCCATTGAAATATTTCCAATTAAACTAAGACCTTTATCATGCAGCAATAAGACCTCATTTCTTCAGCTTTTAAGCAAATAAGATTCATGCTCACCTTCAGGAATATCACATGCAACAATTGCAATTTCAGCAAGAACCCATAAGATGAAGTTTGGGCCTCTAGGATATTCCGCTCTGCAGTGTTCTGCTAAATGCTTCCCTACAATGATGAAAGAGACATTAAAATGAAAAGAAATATCAGTAAAAAATATAAAAAGAAATACGTAGTAATATACACCTGTGACAACACCCAAATTGGCAGCCAGGGATTGAATAAGAAGAGCAGCACATGAAGCCACTAATATGATCCAAAGCAACTGCAAGAAAGATATAATTATCTTAAGAGGAACTGGCACAGAAATTTATTTTTCAAAAAAAAAAAGAAGTAAATGTTAGTTTCCTCAAAGGTACATGTGCTGTTCTCCGGAATAGATCAAGAAAGAAGCAGTGTCTATTGAGGCTCAAACAGACAACAACAAGAGAACATTTTTCGTATTTAAAGTTGTTCTGGCAAATGATTTTACAAATGAGACTTTCCTGACATGAGAAATTTGCCTTTACATCACAGGGCAAGATTTCCAATAGTATTGCCACTCTAAACTCCTCTCCTTTGAAAACAGGACTTACTATCAAATTGTCAAATTCTGTCCAGAAAAAAAAAAAAGAATAATTTAAAAGCCAAATAATGCAGTAGAAAGTACTCACCCCATACTTGTACTGTGCTCCTGCTTGCAAATCAGTTTCAACTATAAGTTAAAACAAAATAGTAGTGTTAAAATTACATGCTCGTGTAACTTTTGGTAACAAAAAAGAAAACTTGTAAAAATATAGATCTTACAATTTCCAGGATCAATATACGCGATTGAAACAAGGAATCCAGGACCCACGTATGCAAATAAGTTTTTCCAGCTTTTTCTCTACATAAATAAAATGTCAACAATGAAAACTTACATAAGTCCTGTAAGCACTAAATTCTTATACATAAAATGTTTAGTAGATTTTGAAATCGAAATATCATGAAAATTTTGTTCTTTAGCTATGTCAGGAACTTGTTCAGAAAAAAAAAATCAGAAAATTGTTAATTTATAGCAATGGTCCAGCAGGAAAATGTAACCTGAAACAGATAATACCAAATTTCTTTTAACCAGTATCCAGATAGGAGAAACAATATTCTCAGCAGGAATTTTGTACTTAACATGTGTAACAATGTAAAGTTCCATTCATAAAGAATCTATCCAACTAGATTCCAAGCTGAAGAGACCACATACCAGTAGAATTATTTTATCCTTGTTGCTTAAATGAAGACACCATATGAAAATCCGTTCACAGATGTAACCTCAATGATTTCCAATGATTACCCCATATCATATTTTTCAATAGACACATATAATACTTTTTTTTTTTATTTAACTCGTAGGTTTTGTATGTTCAAGGAATATAACAGCATCATAATTCAGTGTTACTCTTTGCAGGCACTATGCATCTGCAAACCTCCCAGTTCATGATAGATTCTTTTCTAATCTCTTTTTTCATCCTTATCCTATCCATTGTGCTGAAAATTCCAGACTAGTAGCCACTGACAGCTCAAGTAGATGGGTTTATTCCTTTCTCTATATTAAATATTCTTTGTATGAGATGTGCATTTCTTGACTAATTGTAAAGGAAAAAGAAATTTGACTTCCTTTGAATTATTTGAGTCATGAAGGCACCTCTCCCAAAGCACTTAATAGTAAAAAATGAAAAGAAAACAAAAGGATAATGAAATAATGGTTTCCCAGCATTTTATAAGCATTTTCACCAGATTCCTCTCTCAACATGAGGCTCACAGCATATTTCCCTGGATAATCTGTAGTCATTAAGGACCACGCAGAGACTTTCAATTTATAACGTTCACAAGCCTCTAACCTTTGGATCACTTGTGATAATCCTGATTTATAATTTCTTTATAATTATAGATTTCACACATAGTTAAAATACTCTTCCATAAGCAATAGGAACATTGAATTGATTTTTCTGATGCGTATTTAAATTTCTCACACTACAGTTTCAGAGCACATCTTAGGCAAACCAAATAGCAAAAATGTAATTCAACAGTTCGTTACGGTAAATCTTTTTATCTTCCAACTTGGTGTCCTAAAGACATATATAGCGATTACCCGAAAAAGCTTAAAGAACCCAGCTAATATTATATGAAGATATAAACCTAATCGTTCCAATCAACAGTAAGGAACAAAGAAAGAAGACATCTTAGGCAACAAAAGCAGACTTCGCGTGAGACTACAGATAAATTATACCATGTCGTGCAAGTTTCAGAATCCACAATCAACTCATCCCCGGTCAGACATGACTGAAGGATTATATCTTAACTAATCCCTTTGTGAAGTAAGCAATTGAAAAAGTCATCCTCAGCTTATTCTTAAATTGGCCACCAAAGATGACCGTAACCATACATCCTATAGTCATCTCATATACCCGCCCGCATCACTATGAACATCTAAAAAGTCAACTTCACCTAAACCCACCATCAGATAAGACGATCTCCCCTGAACTTAATTCAGCCATATCAACACCAGCTACTATGATACATGTTATAACATTTAATCTTCCTTAAGCAAAAGAGATTAAATAAGTATCAACACTTATGAAAAACCTTCAATTCAAGAGAAAAGATTGTATAAAAGATTATATGAAAGACCAAGCAAACTCACGTCTGGCACCACTATCTGATCAGTATCTGCGTTCTGGATCAGTGGGGCATTTGAGAAACTCTGGTTTCCGCCGGTACTAGCAATGAACTGGGGTTGCCCAGAATTAGAACCCGCCATACCTTCTTTTTCCTCTCTACTTTATCCGACTGAACTTAAAAACGCAAATGGTAAAAGTCAAATAAATAACACAGCTTTGAGAAGGAATCTTAATAAATCTATAAAAACCAGTGTTCCTTATAACTATAAAAGAACGGTGACTTTATACTTGTTTCTTGCTTCCTAAAAGAAAGAAAGAAAAACAAGTAAAGCAAATTCTTTTGCAGGAAAAAGAAAAAAAAAGGAAATTTTTTCTTGGCGTATCAATAAACCAATACCCAAATGAGAAAAAAAAACATATATTGGTTATATGGGGTTCAGCTGTAAAACAGAAACCAAGCAATCCGGTTTGAACAAAACTGAGACAGAAAAATAAAACAAAAAGAAATGAAATGAAGACAAAATTTCATTGGCAGGCAAACTAACAGAGTGAGATTAAAAAGAACAAAGAACCAGATGAACCTCAGCCTGAAAAATGAGCACAAATGAAAGAAGCGAAGGAAAGAGCAGATACCAAGGGAGTCTTTCTATATCAGTTTCTTTTTTGTGTAATAAAACTCTCTTCCTCTGTATTATATATATAATATAGAGATAAAAGAAAACTTTTGTTTGAAAGGGCTCCGCAGTCGCTCTCACTTAAATTTTATGCTGCTGTTGTGACAAAAGCTTCGGCCTTCGGGCTCCAGTCTACAGCTCGCTTAACGCTTTTTCTGTTTTTCCCAACGGAAATGAGATCTCACTCTCGTGTTCTGTTTCTTTTCCCCCGTTCCAATCACAAATTACAAAACTGAATCCACCTCTACGATAGTCCCCGTGAGCCCATTTTGTCTTTTATTGTTGTTATTATTATTTTGATAATCAGAAGTGAGGGTGGGTTAGTCTAATCTAAACCATGTGTAAATATTTTCTTAATCAATCAATCAATCAAATTATTATAATTATTATTATAAGAGTGCAACCACTTTTTTTTTATTTTGCCATAATTTAAGGTTTTTTTGATAGATTGGGAGATTGATTTTAGAAAAATTGAAGATAATGATTAAATTAAATTTGATAGTGATAGGATTTGATACTGTAGCAATAAAATTAAAGTGAGATATGTATTTAGATATAAATATTAACAATAAAAAATGAAACCTAGTAAATATAACAATAATTTGTCATTTATCTCTATTACTTGTCTTATTCTTTATCGGCTTAATAGGTAAATATATCATCCATGTTTGACATAAAATAGAATTAAGTCCTCAACGTTTAAATGTATGAAATCCGTCCTAAACGTTACAAAATAATTGAATTAAGGATATTTCCGTTAAATCTTTTAATTTTCGTTAAGTTTTATTACTAGTAAGGGCAACGGAAATTAAAAGATTTGACGGAAATATCCTTAATTCAATTATTTTGTAACATTTAGGACTGATTTTCATATATTTAAACGTTGAGGACTTAATTCCATTTTGTAACAAACGTGGAGGACACATTTGACTATGAAACCTTTTTTATTTGAATTTTGTGTGTAAAGGGATAAAACAAAAATTTTAAATAGAAAAAATCCTTTTACATATTTGTATATTTGAAAAGAAGTTGGTGAAAAAAAAAAGTAAAGGTGACATCCCGCAGTGAAATTTGTGAAAATTTCTATTAAAAAGAATAAATAAAATTAAAATAAAAAATATCTAGCAGACATCTTTACGAAGGAACGACAAATTCATCTAAACTTTTAGCCGATTTTCTTTTAATTGTCGTCTTTTGCAATTCCTCCCCTTTAATGTGAATATATAATTTAAAATTTGCATTGCTTTTTTTTTCATTCCCATTTAAATCTAACGTAACATTAGTTACATGGATTAGAGTTGAGTGCTAAGGCTTTGTTAATGTGGTAATAAAGCAATCCTAGTTCGTTAAAATTTGAATATCCCAAGTATTTAAATATAAAGAGTACCATATTTTTATCTAAATTTTGGTATTAATACAAAATATGTTACATTATGTTACTACTAAAAGTTCAAGCCTATAGAAGGCCTTCAAAGTCAACAGAACATGTGGACAACTCTACGCTAGACTTGTTCATGGGCCAGATTAGTCCAAGTTGGATTTGAGTCGAGCTAGATAAAATATTAAAGAAATAAAAGTGTGTTCAAGCTCGGTCCAATCTGGTCTATTTTTCAAGCTTATTTTTTTGTCTAAACCCAATTTTACATATAATGAATAAACCTAAACCCGTCCAAGTTCACCCAAATATAATTAGTTTTTTTTTTAAATTATAATAAAATATAAAAAATTTTAAAACACAAAATATTCAATAAGTATAATACAATAAATTTGAATAAATTTTTACATAAAGACTAAAAGAAACATGAAAATTTAAATTAAAGTATACAAAAATAATATAATACAAACTTAAAATAAATTGCACAAAGAAAGCAAAATTAATTAAAAATATATTAATATAAAAAATAATAATAAAAAAGTATAGTAAATAGGCTAATCAAGCTGGGCTTGGGTTTCAAATGATGAACCCAAGCTCCGCCCATTTTTTAATGGGCCTCGATTATTAAACCCAAGCTTATTTAGCGGGCTTAATATTTTTGTCTAAACCCGCTAAAAAAAATGGGGGATGTTTGAGTCGGACGGGTAACCCGACCCTTAAATAGGTCTACTCTCTACAATAACAATATAAAGTTTGAGTTATTATTTCATACACTGACAAGTGGAGTATTTTAATTCCACAAACGAGATTAAAAAACTATTACATGTTTCTTTTTTTTTATTACATGTCTCCTTTTTTTAATTTTCTTTTTAGTTTTCTTTAAATGATATGTGTTATATTATTAACTGTACTTGTGAAGTTTAAAAACGTTGCTAATAATTTATAAAATAATAATTCGTCAACTTCTCTTTCTCTAGACTTTATACCAATTGTCTATCAATTTAACATCAAATTCAAATTCTAAGAAAACGTTTTTTATTTTTAATAGTTTTTATAAAATTTCTTATCATCCATTCGACTGCATGCTATATTGAAATTTGGTCACTATCAAGAAATTGATGGAGAGCAAATGATGCGAAATATAGTGAAGATGGAATAATATCATGAAATAAAAAATGTTTATATATCAATATGCTTTGGACCCCAAAAGTTGTTTCATTAGAAAGGAAACAAAACAAGAAAAGAGTATGATTTGGTGGAATAAATTCATATTTCCAATGTTTTCCATATAAAATTGTTAACCATCCAATTCATGCACTAGCTTTTGTGTTTGGAATATTGTTTCACTCCACAGCCGATGATCAGTGATCACTTTTTCCACCACCATCCATTCATGTATTTTATCTGCACATTGGAAGTCACTTACAGTATCATTCTCCCTCTTTTTCTTTTGAAAACTTCAACTTGCCAGTGAATTTGGACCGTTCTTAAAACTTTTTTGTAGCATGATACTGCCCACTAGACAAAATTTTTTGTGGTTGGGGTATTTTCTTATTGAAACGGTTCCTCCACTGGTGTGCATGGCTGAAAAGTTATATATACATGTACATATACATACATATATATATATAATTATCTAATATACGGAATTTTTTGACTCTACAAATAGGATTAAAACGATTATATATGTCATATTTTATTTATTTTTTATTTTTTTAATGTTTTTAAAAAATATGTGTCATCATCTTAACTTCACTTATGAAGTCAAAAAACTCCGCTGACGGTATGTAGGATATTAATCCATATATATGATTTTTTTTTACATTGAAGGTTTCAGGTTTGAGAAAAAAAAATGTAGTGTTAGAGACTAAGAAATTTAAATTTGTAAATTTTTTACACTTTAAAAATGAAAACATAATCATTCGAATCAATATTCAAAATCTTATATAAACACAAAGTAATATGTTCTATTCGAAATTCTCCCTAGAGGCTACTTTGCGTACCTTAGCTTTAGAAACCTCTTTTCTAGGGAGAATTGGGAGGAAATTATGAGAGCCAAGGGATTAATGGTTTAAACTTTGAAGACTTTGCTTGCCAATTTAGCGTATGCTGTTCTAATATGTATCACATTATAATATCGATGGGTACAATGTTTGATAGATGTATAACTTTTAGGGGTCTTCCTTTCTTAGGCTTCACCTTTTGGACAAACATATAGCAATTTTTTTTCAAAGATAAAGTTTATAAAATATACCATTGTATATTGGTTAGACAAGAACTCAATCAATTAATATTTGATAAAACAAGTGAAAGGGAAATCAAACAATAAATTATACACGAAAAAAATAACTAGCATGATTCGGTGTTTAGTTTGTCTACATCTACAAATGAGAAAAATAGCTCACTAATTATGAATTGCATGTTTGAATGAAACATTTACGTGATTCTAATTAGAAAGGGTTAATTATAAATTCGATACTCGAAACTATAGTAGAATGTACAAACTGATATATCTTATCAATAAATTCATATCATATGTCCCGTGTTAAATAGAAAATACTAAATATTTTATAAAAATTTCAAATAGATGCCAAGTTGGAAATCCTAAAATCCAAAAAAAAAAAAGGCAAATACTAAAATCCAAAAAGCAATGTCATATAGAGTGATCTATGACGTTTCTTCCCTTTAAAACTAGATGTAATTGAAACTTCATCAACGAAATGGAGAAGATTTTGATTTTAGTGTAAACGAGTTTTGGAACGTAAAGGAACAATAAAAAATTTTCTCACGGTATCTATTAGAGTGTACAATTAGAGGTGACAAATGGACCGATTTGGGTAGGTTCGGTTTGGATTGTCTTTGGGTTCGGATTATTTCGGATTCAGGTTTTTTCGGATTTGATGTTTTTCTGGGTTCAGGTACTTTTAGTTTCGAGTTTTTTCAATTTCGATCATTTTCGTGTTCGATTATTTTCAAATTCGATCTGATTTCAGGTTCGGTCCGGTTTTAATCGGGCGAGTTTAGCAATTATTTTTGAAATTTTATAAGTTATAAATATTTTTATAATTTTGAATATAATAATTAATTTAATTTTTTATATAGTTAAATAAAAATATAATAGAATTACAAAGTAAAGTTAAAATTTAATAAATATTCATATAAATATAAATTTTTACATTTTAATGTTTTTATTACTTGATGATGATTATTTATTTTTTTAATTTCCTATGATATTTACATTTCCCGCGATATTCACATTTATCTGTAACTATTAAAATCAAATCAGTGTGTAATTAATAGGTGACGATAAATTATTTGTCATGTATATATATGACATAATTAGTGACATGTAATAACGTCATTAAATATAAAAGCATTTAAATTTGTTAGAAGATAAATTTACTTTTAATTAAATAAAAATTAATAAAATTAAAAATAACTATTTAAAGAGAAAATTATTGGTGACATATTTGATGTGTAATAAAAATTATCATATCACAAAATATTAATTATGTATATTTAATACATTTAATATATAATTTTGGTTTATAATTCTATTATTGTAATATGTAAAACAATTTATTTTACCTTTTCAATGATGAAAGATAGATAAGAAAAACAATAATATCATTTGTTTGATTATAATTTTGTATACTTGTCTTTTATTATTTATGCTACTAAAAGTAGGCTTTTAGCAATCATAAATTACAAAAGCTCACGATATTGTTGCAAATTCTTATTACATTTGCAACTATTTTTCATAGTTACTTATTTGATTTTTTTTTTAATTTTATGCAATGATATTCTTTGTTGTTGTAAATTCCTACCAATTTAGCAACAAGAAAAAAAATCGTTACAATATTTATTATTTTGCCAACGATTTTTTATTGTTGTTGTCTAATTAAAATTTTAAATATTATATACAATGATACTTTTTATTGTTGCAAAATCCTATCAAATTGAAAAATATAAAATAAAATAAAATAAAATAAAATAAAATAAAAGGGCGTTATCTTATTATGTCTGCAACAACTTTTCATTGTCGTTGCTTAATTAACTTTTTAAATATTTTATACAACAAAAAAAATTGTTATGATATCTATATCATATTCATATCAGATTTACAACGAATTTTCATAGTCATTGTCAAATTAAAATTTTCTTAATATTGTATCTATAAAACGATCAAAATAATTGTTACGAAATATCATTGGCAATATTCATTATAATAAAATATAAATTCAAAAATAAAATTTGAGAATATAAAATAAAAATAATCATAAATACAATTCTCTCTTAAACTATATTATATTCACATGAAAATATAATTTTTATCAATGTTATCTTTTATAAAATCGATCTTTTTATCTATATTATTTGAAAACTCATTATTTTCATTATTTTCAAAATCTCATCATTTAAAATTTATTGTACTTTTTCTTTATATATTTATTACTCACGTTTTACTATATTTAATGTGTAAACACATTATATTATTTGTGCTTGTTCATTTTTGTTAGATATAATTATTTTAATTTAAAAAAATAAAAAAATAAAAACACAAAGTTATAGTTTGCTTGGATCAAAACTCCTAGTTATTATTCAATTAAAACTCATATTGATTCTAGGATTAACTAATCCCTATAAAAATAAGCCTATGATCAATCATATATAGGAATATAATTAGAGAAATAAAAATCTAGAGTAAAAATATTAAGAATGTTGAAACATTTTAATAATAAAAATTATAACATGTTAACGTTATTAAAAATGAAGGAAAAAACGTTTACATGTTATAATAATTGAATTGTTTTGACCTTTTTTATACTTAATACTAGCTACCTATTTGTGTTTCAAAAGTTTAACACTGCAAATCTATTATCCAACTTTTAAAATGCTAGTTGTTTATATATTCAGTTGGCTAATTACTATTTGATGGATATTAAATTCTCTTACAAATTGAATTATTTATAAATTACTTTTTTAACAAAATTATTTATAAATTAATTACATATGAAAATTTATCCAAATACAGGAATTTGGCTGCCACTTTGTGAATGGGTGGTGTTTTTAGGTAGTAAGTAATTTTTTAAATGTGTTTCTATAAAAAAAGATGAAAAAATTAATTTTATTTTTGATTTTGTATTTTTATTAGTACTTTATAAAATATTAAATAAAATGTAATTGAATATGCTAATATATATAATTATATTTTATAAAAACAACATTCTTTTTTGTGTAAGTACAGGTATCATCATCCGTTTTACGGTCTGAGATTATTTTTGTTCAAGGTGAAAGTGTGGGATCCACATTTCCTAGTACTGTAGTATATACCATTGAAGTAAGGTATCTTATAACCATTTTTGTTCATTAGGTTTTGTAAGTATAACTGAGAATTCAGGCTATGGGCTCCACTAAGACTTACACAATTTGGATGGATGTGAAACTCCACAGTACTGATATTTGGAGTAAAATAATATGATGGTAAGTTTTTGCAACTCAAAATCATCTGTTTTGATAATTATTGAAAAATGTGCAACAAATTTAAAAATGACGATTAAGGATATAGATCAGAAGAATTTTTACAAATAATGGTCAAATTGAGTGGACTTTTGATCAACCAATAGAATTATGATAATCTATGTGTGATAGAGTTCTATGTCATGCCATTAGGTAGACTAAATCACACGCAAAGAGTAAAATATATGCGATTGGCCTGATGGGGGTATTTTGGTAATTTTACCCTTACGGTCAGTCAAACCTTAGTGAAACCTTGTCCAATGATTAGAATATGTTTAATACTCATATTTTATGATAAGATAATATATTTGGAAGTTAAATTAACTGGTTAATAACGCTATAGAAGTTTAAGGGCAAAATTATTAAAAATCTTTAAGTATAAGGGCATTTTGGTGATTTTTCATTAAAATATGATTTTTTTAAGGCTTTTCTGGTTTCTTCTTCATCTTGGCCAACCTTCCTCTTCCATTTTCATCTTCCTCCATAGCTAAGCTTTGAGAGAGAGAAAAAACTTACTAAACTTTAACCAAATCGCTCCGAAAATGAACAATTACTTCTACAAACTTGTGTAGAACTCAATGCTCTTCAATTTGGTACCAATTTCTCATCCAAAAGAGGTCAAAATCTTGGTGAAATTAGATCTGAAATTTTCAGCCAACACATGTAAGTGGGAGAAAACTTAGATTTTCATGGTTTTAAGGCTTTATACCATGCGATCTTTATGTTTAGCTAGGTGTTTAAGCTTAATTTGGATTAAAACCACCTCAAAATTCATCCCTAGGGTTTATGCCATGGTTACAATTACATGTGCATGGTGTTTTGTTAGATGAAGATGGCGTAGAAAGAATGAATAACATGTATAAACCAAGAAATTAAGCTTAAATTGTTGAAATTGGTGGTGAATTTATGCTTGTACAATTCGGCCAAGTGAAGGGCTGTGAAGACTACGAATTCTGTACCCAATTTGTAAATAAATAAAATATATCAAATGAACTAAGTATAGAAATGTAAATTGTATTTCTAATTGTTTCAAGTAATGGAAACGAATATTTTATTTTTGTAGTATTAGCAATAGGTGATTAATGCTAATATAACTTAGAAATTATGTAAATAAATTAGAGATAGATATTGATATTGATGTTGAATCCAATAGAGAAAATAAACTGAAATAATATATAAATATATATATATGAACGTAAAAGTTAAAATATATATATGTACAGGGTTCTACAAAGAAAAAAAAATATGCATATATATATATATATGTGTTAAGCATGAAATATATACACACACACACTATATATACACACACACACTTAAGTAGTAATGAAAAGAAATATATATATAATAAAAAAAATTTAAACAAGAGAGAATCGAGATTGGCTCCCTAGGGAAGCCACCCGACCTCCCTTACCTGCTCCCACGATTAGTGGGAGTAGGTTCAAAAAAAAAATAATAATTAATTATTATATATATAATGTATATATAATAATAATAAACATATAAAATATTAATAAATAAATACATTTATTTGATTGAAACGTGATTGAAAAGAGAAGAAGACAGAGGCTAAGGCTAGGATCGGGCAAAGAAAAGAAAGCAAAATAAAAGAAAGGTTTAAGGAGGACAAAGCTACAGCCAAACGGAAAGGAAAACCCGATCCAGGGAGAAGGAAAGAAGGAAAGAAGGAAAGAAGGAAAAGAAGAAAATGAAGGAAAGGGAGAAAGAAAAGGAGAGATCTCTGCTGGAAAAAGAGAAGAAAGGGTTACTCCGGCTACGAGAAGAGAAGGAAAACGACAGGAAGAAAAACCAAAAAGGGGTGCTGTAAAATGATAAGGAGAAAGAACTAGAAGAGCTGGGTTTTTAAAAGGTGAAAATAAGAAATTTTGAAGGCTGGAAGTGGAGAATATTCAGGGTAGATAGTGGTTTAGTTGAAGACTAAAACATAGATGGAAACAAGGCACACGAGAAGCTACTGTTGGGGCTGATTGGTGACTGAAAGTGGGGCTGGTTTATAGACTGTATTTGGTGGCCAAAAACAGAGTTAGAATAAGGGATTTGCGGCTGTTTTGGTGATGATAAGGCATGAGGATGCTGTTGATGAACAAGAGAGTAACGCGTGATTCAAGGGGCTAAGTTGGGGCTGGCATCTTACTGTCTAAAGCAAAGATTTCAAGAGCTACTAGTTAGTCCCTCTCACTCTCTTGGCAATGTAAAGCCCAAGCAAGAAAAGAGCAGCTCATACAAGGACTTGAGAGGGTAAGGCTCTTTTCTTTTATATTTGAGTTTGAAATATATACATTAAAATGAATATGTATAAATTAAGACATATGGTAATACATTTGAAGGGCTATTTTTGTGGCCTGTAAGGTACTGTCCAAGGCTCATTTTAGCACTGATTTAGGCAACTGGAATAGTGGTGAATGATGGTTTGAAACTGGTTACAATGGTAGTCTAGTGCTATTGTACGTTGAGTTTAAGGACTACTCAAGGGCAGGAAGCGGTTAAAATTTTGCTGTTGAAAATTGATGTGGAAACAAGGTGAGAATTTCATATTCGGTTCAATCTATAAAATTCATAGTGATAATATATAATGAACTTCAAATTGGTGTAGAGGAAATATTTAAGAGTGATGGGTACACATCCAAATCATGTGTGTATATATATATATAGTGCCACCTTTGAGAATTCATGAACTTGTGGATAAAAACATATATATATATATAGATATAGATATACGTACAATATGAATTAATAGGTTTAAGAATTTTTGGAGGTATTGTATTGGACAAGAAAAACTGTATCATGGGTTAAGGTTGATGGGAAAAATATGTAAATATATATAAGGCACTGTTGCGGAAATAAAGAGAGATGAATCCCTAGTATAGGATTCGAGTTGGAATATCTAGCGAAAATAAAATTATATGAAATGCAACTAAGCAAGCCTTTCAATAATGAGATCTTACATACGTAATTGAGATTTACTTGTGTGGATATAAGTATATACTATACACCTTTATAATTTTCAGTATATATGTGTACATACATATATATATATATGTGCACACACACGGAATGTAACGGTAGTGAAGAGTTAAAGTGGGCATAGAAATGAACTTAGTCAATTTCGATTATGTAAGACATGTGGCTTAGAATATAAATTGGTCAGATAGTAATGAGTTATTGAGATGGGAAATGAATTGTATTTGTAGTGAATCGGAGCAGTGCAAGGACTTGAGAACGGATTCGGAAGCACGAAAAGGGAATTTTGAGCTTCGAGGTAAGTGGGTTAAGTAAAGTTTGTTAGCACCATTTTGTAGGAATAATTTAATTCTATAAACTCGTTTATACTTGAGTTGGATTGAAACTTGATTTCTACTTTACGTGTTGTGGCCAGCCAAGCGTACATGTTAAGTGAAATGAACCGATGCACACATGCATTTATGTATAGCATGTTTTGAGTTTAATTACTTAATGTTTATGTTTTTAATGACTTGCATCAGATCTTATATTTTGCAAAGTCTTGGTTTGAAACCAACATTTGAAAGAAATCGAAAAGTTTTTTTATATTTCGAACTCAAAACTGATTTAATAGTGACGAGGAAATTGATTTCAAACTGTTTTTGAGTACAAGCATGTCCTACGACCTTCGGGTCATTTATAGCCTATCAAGCTTAGCTCTAGGCCTTATTGCCCGTCTATTGAGCTTTGTGCTCTAGACTATCGTATTGCACCTATCGAGCCTAGTGCTCTAGGTAGATTGATACTTGTCTGGAAAACCAGCAGGCAAGTTCCCAATCTCGACTGATCAGCGAGACTGGATATCGTTCTATGGCCATAGATTTAGTGTTGTTTGTGACACATTCCATTGTTAGCTAGGATGGATATCGATTGATTGATTGATTAAGGATCATTGCCTAAACTTTACTTATTATTGTTCCATTTCTAATACTGTTTTTAGTGAACGGAGGCGTTATGCCTAATCGTTATCGATTTTCTTGATTTATGACTAATGGATTCTTGAAAATCCATATTGATCGAAATGATTGCAATACTTATTGATCGTTTATCGAATGCTTATTGGTTGTTTTATCAAAGTGATTACCAATTGACTTATCAAACAATATTGATAGTTTATTTGAAATGCATAACATACTGAGTTCAATCGAATGCATAGCGAACTTATTTAAATGAATTGCATAGTGAGTTTTGTTTTAATTAAGTGCATATTGAAATCGTTCTATAACCGAAATGCATAAAGAAGTGTTTGGTTTATGATCATGCTTAAATACCGAGTTCGCTTATTACTTCAGCATTGTTTTCTACACGTGCATGTAGAACGACATGAGACTAACGTGCATTTACTTAAGCTACTTATTGAGCCGTGGTTTTGCTCACCCCTTATTAATAACATCGCATATCATACAAGTTAGGCTCCCACTTGGAGTTTGGGTGCGAAGCCTCGGGGACTATCTTGAGTAGCTATATCGGACTGAATCCTCCGAGTGCTATTTTTGTTGCACTTGAGGTATAACGATTATTTTGTTATCCATGTATGACATTTTAAATTTGCACAGTACATGCTTATGGAATTGCTTTTGGGATGTAACTTAGGATCGTCCTAGATTATTATAGACTTATATGATTATCGAGTTCGATCCGAAAAGTGAATTGTGATGATTATGAGCTGTAAACTGCCTCTTATATATATTTGTTGATTTTAGAAGTATGTGTAGTATATAGTGAAATGAACTGAGATAATTTTGATTGAGATAGGTGGCTGGGAATAGTTGAGTTTATTGCAGGTTATTAAGCTGGGGAAAGTCGATTTTATATAAGGGGGAGTTTTCGACGTTTTTCTTTTAATAGTTTAATATTGAACGAGAATATTAAGTCGAATGATTTTAAGAAATGACAAATTAAATAATGAATACAAATCAAGTTAAGAACGTGAATTCAGTTCAGAGAGGACACTGACACTGAATGCAAACTTTAAAGTGAAAAAAACAAATATAGTTCGTAAATTTGGGAAATAGTAAATGGAGTGATAAGTGTACGTCACGGCCTTCGGGTCGTGACAAGGGAAGCCATGAATTGTGCTTATTTCAATGTGTTTTGGGTACTAGGAGAATGCTTAAATTAATAAAAGACCACTGGTGAAATCAGAATTGTAAACGGAGTAGTTTTGATGCTAGTTGCAGTGTTACCACCGATATGAAGTAGATCGGTTTAGCAGCTACAGTAGGTAATGTAATAGCTTTTAGGATGATAAATATTCTTTTGAGGAAGTATGATGATTTGATTGATTTATATGGAATTTTGCAGCTCGAAAGTGAGTGGTGCAATCTGGGTAGTATCGAGCTTTTCGGTAGAAACCGAGAGGTAAGGAATATGTGTAGGAGATGTAGGGATACTATGATTGCATATTGGTCTTGAAAATGAAATTATGGAATGATTTTGGATTGGAATTGTGAAACTACCATTGGGTTATAAAATGTGTTTTCATGCAGGAAGGTTAAGCTAAACTTAGCCGTTATATTGCCGAAATTTCGTAAAATGTAGCTTGAACATTATATTCTCAAAAAAGGATTTTTGAAGTGTTTTGAAATGGAATTTGGGAATACCTAAGAGACTTAACTATCATATAATTAGCTAGGAGCATAAAATTTACAATTCAATTTTCGAGTCTGATATTGTTAGCTTTATCTAATTTTGTGTTTTATACGAGTGGTAGTAATGATTTTATACATAAATAAATTATTTTGCATTCTGAAATCTGAATTTAGAATATTTTATGAATTTTTATTCTTGAATTGCTATTACTTTGATTTTGATAAAATTTATGATTCATTTGAAATTACTCTTTTATTGTTCTGAATATGAAAATATGTTTACTGAGTGTTTAGTTATATACTATGAGAGCCACTTATGCTATTACTGTACACGATGTTAGACATGGAATCATTATTTAATTTCTATGTATTTTGGAGCTTATAAGTGAAATAGTGATGTGTGCCCCACTAGTTCTACAATGCCTGGATGGATGTGAGACTGATCAAATAGTGTTCGGAGGATACGATAAGCCTAAGGTAAGAATTTCAAGCCTAAAATACCTTATTTAGATTATTTTTGGGATGCATGCCAATAATTTAAATAATGACGATTAAGGACATAGCCCGATGTCATTTTCGTAAATTGTGGTCAAACTAAAATGAATTTGGGACCAAGTAAATATAACATGATATTCTACATAAAAATAAGTCCGAGGCTATGTCCATAGATAGATCGAATCGATGGTTAAATTAAAAATTTACGCAATTTACTCGATAGGGGTAATTTCGTAATTTCACCTTCACAGTAGGTCAAACCCGAACCAAACCACCTTTATTCATCAAAATATGTTTAATCTAAATTTTTCGGAGTGTAATTACATAATTATAAAAATTACGAAAGCTTAAGGGCATTTTTGTCCAAAAATCTCACAACCAAGGGCATTTTGTCAATTTTGCCCTCATCTAGAATTCTCTAAATAATTCACCCAACATCAGCCGGCCACTATTCATTGTCTTCCACCTCCCAACTTCATGCCACCATAGCTAAAGAAAAGAGAAAAGAAAGAAAGCTTCCATACTTAACCAAATTCACCATATTTCACCAAACTTCCTTCAACAAATCTCTTCTACTCATCATCCTCTCATCACCCGTACCAAAATCGCATTGAATAAGTGACAAAACAAAGAGAAAAGAGGAAGAGAAGAATTCGGCCAAGGTACCCATTCTTCATGCACTTGAGTTCTTTGAATTTTAATGGTAGAATATGACATATTCAAGCTTCCTAGGCATGATTTAAGCATTTGTTTTAATTGAATTTCATCAAATCATTCTCAAGCATATCCTTAGGGTTTCAGTCATGCATGGGACTATGGGAATTCATGTTGTTCAATGCTAAAAAATGGTGCCAAATAAGAGAATAGGCATGAATAAGCATAAATGTGAGTTTAGGATATTGAAAACTCATGAATTTCCCTACATGTAGCATTCGGCCATTAAAAGGGGAAGGGATTTTGTGGCTGCAATTGATGAATTTAGGGTGCCATAATACTGTAGAAATTATGAGGTGTCTACCGGTGCAATCAAAGTTAAAACAGAGAAGTTATGTTTTAGCACCGGTTGAATTTACACTGGTTTATTATTTCCAGTGTAAAATGTGGCTGCAATTATTGAAAGAAAATAATTTAAAAATTATATTGAGGTTAATAATTATTGTTGGTGAATTTCTTTGTAGCTTGGGAGAAGTGAATCAAGTGTGGTGCTATCGGTGATATCGTTGGAGATAGACAGGTAAGGGATGGTGTGTAGACTGTAGGGATATTATGAATGCATGTTTTCGATGAGAAAAATTTTATGAGAATATTTTGGTACTCAATTACCTTGGAAACTTTGCAAATTGTGGTTTTTGGCTGGATTATGAACTGTGTTTTACATGTAGGGAGGCTAGGCCAATATCAGCTGTTATGTTGCTAAAATTTCTTAGAAAATTTTCTAAAATATCATGAAATATTTTAAGTGCATTACTGAGTGATTTCCTAGCCTTGGAAATTAAATATTTAATATTTTTCTTAAAATATGAATTTACAGAAAAACAATATTTAAATATTCGTATTATTGAATTTAATTAAAGTGAAGCAACCAATATATTCCTATAAGTGTTTTATAGTGTAATAGAAGGTTTATAAAATTTATTATTGCAGTGTGAATATTTTATAAACTGTTTTCTCTGTACTGTTCACTGTGTTATAAAATAACTTTTACGGACTGACTGAAGATTTCATCTATTTTATTAATTTCCATAAAAGTGATACTACTATTTATATACTGTTTTGGGATTGTTAGGCCCCGTATCATGCTCACGTGTTATTATTACTATTACTGTTACTGTGCTGTTGATACTGATCCTATCTTCGGTGTCCTAGCTGTCACCTGATCAGTGCACACTGAGGTTATGGCCATATGTCTTACGTGTTATTGTTACTGTTCCCTACGAGGATTATAGCATGATATATTCTGGGTGTTACCTAGTCTCCACCATTGTTACTGTTTACTGTATTGTTTTATTGAATTGCCGATGTTATCGAAGTGTTTACTGTTTATTGAACTGCTTATCGTACTGATTTCCAAAGTGTTACTGTCACTATTATTTACTGAAACTTATTGAAGTGTGTGACATGTATTTTAAGTGGTTTGATAAATACTTATTAAAGTATTTTATATATATGGTTTTACAAACCATTTTATATTTATTTATTTGTTGAAATTTTATTAAATGTAATTTCGTATCAAAAATCAACAATTACTCCCTATAGTCGCTTCTATGTTTCAAGACACGACAGGTATTCTAAAATACCTCCCATATTCCATCCGGATTTCTAGCTGACTATAGTATCCTTCATTTACTGTCCCTAATGTACTGATAGAAAGATAAATGTTTTTATGCACATAGATTTCATAATATCAATTCTGCATACAATTCTCTTAGTTAGCACGTTTCGCTCACCCCTTTATTTTCCACCTCCACAGATTATTTGCAATGACTGCGTGATATATCGATCTGAGGATTTCAGCTGCATTTTTGGTTACCCTAAGGCAGCTTAGTGTTGATCCTGGAGGCATATTCATTTCCTTTATATGTTCAGACTTATTGTACAGTACTATTTCATTTGTAAATTATGAACGGGGGATGTAATCTTGTTGAACAAAATACTGTTATGTAAATATTTCTATTTATGTAAATTAAATTAAATTAAATTACCTTGAAAAATGTTTACTGTTTAAAAAAAGTGTGAAATAAAGACATTGCAAACAGCCCAACCATTACTGTGAGTGTGAAAATGTGTGAATTACTATGTACACGGATTGTGACAATTTTATTGGTATCAAAGTGAGGTTGGTCTGATGTCTGTCAGTGTCTTTATGTTTGAATCGAAGTATATCCCCTGTAGTACTGTATAGTCTGAATATATAAATGATTCAAGTGACTAAAAATCGTTTTGAATGTCTGTGCTATGTAGAAATGAGTGGACATAGGGGTTTACGAGGTAGAGGATGCGGTAGGGCGGCACCTATTCCAGAGCCTACCCCAGAACCCGCACTCCTTCTCAGTTCGAGAGCCTAAACATTAGAATTAATCAGGTAGAATGGATGTTAGCAAATTTCATTGCTATGTACAATGCTAATCGAGCTGAGAGAGAAAGAGCAATAACAACTCCAGTAGCACCACTCCTACCTTAGCCAGTACAAGCACCAGCACCTCCCGAGCCACAACTTGCTCCTCAGCCAGCACTGTAGGCACAGGCCGTACCACCACCACTATTAGTACAGTCGCCCCGAGATGTAGAGTTGTACTGTGGTGTTAATCTAGTGCGGTAGTTCAAGAAGTTGGATCCGCCAAAATTTAACTGAGATAAGGATCCACTGGTGGTCGAGCAATGGGTAAATGCTACGGAGAAGCTATTTCGATATATGAGATGTTCTGAGATGGAGAAGGTTGGGTTAGCAGTATTCCAGCTGACAGATGATGCGGGCACTAGTAGAAATCGACCCAGACAGTGTTATTAGCTTAGCATCAGGTGGTGACCTGTGATATATTTATTGAGGCTATCCCCTGACAGTACATCCTCGACACATCTTAGAAGAAGTTATAGCAAGAGTTTTTGGAGTTAGTACAGGGGAGTATGACGGTGGATCAGTATGAATCGAGATTCACCACCCTCAGTAGATTTAATTCGCAAACGAGGGTAAATGAGCGGCATAAGATTAACAGATGGGTTGATGTGAGACCCGATTTTATATACTGTACACCATATTTTCGTAAATCATTGATAGTGGAAATAAATTAATTAGTGAAATTAAATAAATATCAAATTTGAATTTCCACTTAGAAATTGGAATAATTGGAGTTATAATTTATAATATAGTGTATAAGAGGTGATATAAATATTTCATGATGAAGTGGAGGTATAGAAAGAAATAAAGAAAATAAATCTGAAATTTATACATGGAAGTGATATTTCCATAGTATAATATGTAAAAATGTGAATTATAAGAGAGGGAAATTTTATTTGTTGGACATATGTTAAATTATCATTGGAGGGAACACACCAAAGAATGAGAGAATTTAACTCAAAAACTGATCAGGGAAATTGGCAGCATGTACGCCACTTCTTCTTTGTCTTTATGATGCATGGTTGAAAATTGTCCAAAGGAAATGAAATGCAACATAAAGGAAGTGAAATGTGAAAGCTAACATGTAATTAATTTTGACCGAAGAATACATCAAAAGCAAGTAAAACAAGTCAAAGAAACGTGCAGCTCACTTCATTACCGTCAATCCCTTGCTGCAGTTTTGTTTCTTTTTGTTTTAATGCTCAATAAAGAAAAGGAGATGATGAAAAGGAAGAGAAGAGAAAAGATAAGAGAAATATTGTATTTGGAAATATGATAAATTGCTACTGGATGAAGCTTGCAAAAAGGTGATGGACATGGTCAAAATTGACCAGCATAGTGGCTTTCACGCCACTCATTTGCTGCTGTCTTGATTTCTCGGCTAAATCCACTTAAAGGAGAGTGAACTGAAATATTTATTGTATAAAATGCCACATAATTGATACTTAAAAGAAGAGAAGTGTAATATTTAACATGAATTAATTTCTATTGGATAGTCTTCAAAAAGAAAGAAAAATAAGTCAATAACGTGTAAGCAAAATGCATTCCAGCAGATTTCTTTTGCTGCATTTTTTCTTCAGCAATTAATACTCAATATGTCATAAAATGATGAAGAAAAGAGATAACGAAGAAAGGTGGCAACTTCCTAATGGCCATTTTGGATAAATAAGAGAATAAAGAAAACTAAACTTCAGCGATTTCATCTCTTCTCACCGACTTTCCTCTGCTGGTTACGAGAATCAGTTTGGCTTTTAGTTTGGGCTCTGTTTTAGCTTCCGTTCTTCCAAAGGAAAATTAGCATGATCATATATCTTTGATAGCTAACCCCTTAACTTTCACCATCAACCTTTCCTCCATCAATTGAATAGCCAAGGAAGCCAAGAAGAGGGGCTGAACGTGAGACAGAAAAGTATTCTGTTTTAGAAGTGAATTTCGATCAAGGTGAGTTTTTATAAGTCTATGGTTTTCTTGATATTACATGATGAATTTCTATAATTCTTAGCATGAGAAGCATGATCCTAGCATTAATTTAGTTAAGCTTTATTAGATCATGGAATTGGCACAAGATGAGGAAAGAAAAGAAACAAAGTGTTAAGTGTAGATTACAATTCTGATGGAAGAACTGTCCTGTCCGAGCCAAATTGAAAAATTCGGTTTGGAGGTTTTAGAAAGAAATAAATTCTGGAAAAATTATATCAGATAGCCTCATGAGTTAGGAAAAATTAAGTTTTGGAATTACCTAATTTGGAGTTGTATGTCCTGAGATATAGGCAGCTGAACACAGGGCACTCAGTGCAGTAGGCGAGATGCTCTATGGAAATTTTGAAAAATTGTCGAAAATAGCACAGTTTGAATTTGGCTGCAAGGTTTATGTTTCTGGAAAGATAAATGAGTCTAGAATAATATGGTTTTGAGTTTTCAGAATTTGGACAAACCTATCCTGAGATATGACTCAATTTTTACACAAAGGTCAGTAGACAATCTGCCAGAATGCATCTGGAAACAGGGTAATTTTGAGGAATTATTAAAAATAATTCCGAAATTTTAAAATCATGAAACTCACTATTCTGAATAGGGAATTGGATTATGATTCATATGGTCTTTGATTCATAATTTTTGGATATCCCTATAATCCGAAATATAATTTTTAATGCACCAAGGTCAGGAAATTATCCTGCCATATGGGTCAGAATTGGGCTGAACTTTGAAAAATTGTGAGGAACAATATGGAATGAATTAGGAAATGGTCTTTATACTTCTAGATAGGGAAGTAAGTCAGATTACATATATAATTGACGGTGCATTAATTGGAATGCAATATTTTCTGTTATGAATAGAAGGGCGTTGATAGGTCGGAAGTTTTTATAAAGAATAATTCTACCATATTGGGTAGGATTTCAAAGCATGCTTAGTGTATATGTATATTTCGAAATTGTTTCGGAAATTGAACTTGTACGACTTATCTTCTGCAGCTCCAAAGCTAAATCCATGAAATGGGAAAAGAAATGAATAACGACCTAATCATTGGTTCAAGGTCACAAAGTATACGGTTTGAATGAAATGACACTGTACAGGTAAGGGGAGAGTGTGTGAGTTGTAGTGATATAATGAATTGCATGTTTTCTTGAGTTAAATGTTATGAGCATATTGAATGCAAGAATTGATTTGAAAACATGTAAAATCTGTGGTTGAAAAGCTGGTTTATATACTGTGACTGTGTGCAGGAGGTTAGGAATCTGCAGCTGTTATGCTGTCGAAAATTTTTCAAAAATATTCTAAAATATTCCAAAATATTTTAGAAGCATGAAATGATTCAAATGAAAAATTTTGAATATAATTTCCACCAATTTTCCATAAATTGGAAATTTTGAGAAAGTTATGAGAAATTAAATATTCATGTTTTATATTTTTATTAAAGTGAGAAATTGATTTGTTTTATATGATATTAAATATTCAAATTGAATATTTTTTTTACTTTCTCACTTGATACATGAATATTTACTGATAGATTTACTGTATGTGAAAATGGGGAATAAAATACCTTTTTGGAAAATAATTTTTTTTTTATAAATGATTTAATTCATTTGATTTCCTTAAAGGTATTTTTATGAGAAAATGAATGATTTTATACCTTTATGGAATTAAGTGATGATTTAATTTATTTTATAAATTCCATAAAGGTGAGGATATATACATGTGAGCCTTATGGATAATTGTGAAATATTTCAAATTACTGTGTTTAAAATCCATAAAGGCTATGGTACGGTTTTTATACTGTTTTGAGACTTAGGCCCCGAGTTTCATTGATCATACTATTACTGTTACTGTCACGTGGCTGATTGACCCGCCAGTCATCAGCGTCCCGGATGTCACATGGCAAGTGTACACCGAGGACACCCTATAGATCATGGCCATAGATCTCATTGTACACTGTTACTGTGTCCCTTCGGGGATGATTACTGTGTCCCTTAGTGGACGATGATAGCATGATTTAATTGTAGGGTGATGCCTAGTCTCAACTTACTGATTACTGAAGGGATTTATTGAATCCTGTTTTACTGTACTGCACTGTGGATTACTGTTTACTGAACTGTATCGTACCGAAATACTGTTTTACTGAATTGTACTGAATTGGTAGCTACTGATTACTATTTACTGAACTGAAAGTTACTGATTACTGTTTACTGAACTAGTAGCTACTGATTACTGTTTACTGAACTGAAATCTACTGATTACTGATTACTGAACTGTTATCCAATGATTTGGATATTTACAAGCTACTATATGAAAAGACTGTTTATCGTAACTACTGTTTTACCACTGTACTGTCATGTGTTTTGAACTATTACTGAAATGGTGGAAATTAAAGGATTTATTCCATTTAGATTTATGGAAAAATAAATATTTTCCAGCATATAGATTTCATTATATCAAGCAGCATACGACTCCTTTACTGAGCATGTGGTTTGCTCACCCCTTACTTCCAAACTTTCCAGATTTATTACGAGGATTATTTGATGGCTCCTCAGATAAATATAGCTGCGAGTAGCCCACTGAGAAAGAGCATTGAAATTTAAAGGTACAGTCACTTCTCTTATATATTCAGACACTTATATACAGTACTACATAATTGTAAAATAGAAACAGGGGATGTAAAGTATAAGGAATATTGTAAAATTACATATTCCGAATTTTATCAAGAAATAAATGTCCATTATTTATTATTGTTACTGTTGAAGTGTAAAGGCATCACAGACAGCCCAACCGGTAAAAATGTGTAAAATACTAGTAAATATTGTGTAAAAATGTACACTCAGACTGTTACAGTTGAGGCCTTCTATCTGGACCAAGCTAGTCCCACTCGATATCCGTACTTATAATGAGGTAGTGAGGTGTGCACAGTTATGCAAGTGGGACTACGAACAGTTTCATTCTTCTGATATGGGATTTAAGGGTAAGGCGAAGGGTAAGGTAAAGCTAAGAGAGGTCCGGAGGATAGATAAGGTAAAGAACAGCCTAAGAAGGCTAGATCTTCGGGCATACAGATTTCTAAGGGGCGATTTACCAGACCAGCTGTCACAGCCCCTACCGCTGGCACCACCTCGACACAGAGGAGAACCACGACTAGATATGTTCATTGTGGGAGGTCGCATGGTACACAACCCTGCTACATATTGACGAGGGCTTGTTTTAGATGTGGGCAGACAGGGCATTTGGTGAGAGATTGCTTGATGTTGCGAGAGTCAACTGCTTCTAACGTTCTAGCCCCAGTTCCACCTGTACCGGCACCAGCACCAGCACCAGCACCAGCAGCTCTGAGCGAATCAGAGAAGGCTACACCCTCACAGCTTATGTCACCACCTGAAGACCGCGACTTTCACTTGATTCTTATACTTTTCTTAGTCTACAAATTTATGGACTAAATTTTTTCTTTTTCATTTTAAGGTTTGTATTCGGTGTCAGTGTAGTTACTGTACTATCTAGGCGACCTATAGTCATTCCATATAGATATTAACTAACACGGAAACGATTCTTAGTTACATCTCAACTTGTTAAACAGAATATGTACTGTGCATCAATTTAAGTCTTACATGTAAACAAGTATTTTATAAGGAACATATAACTCAGAAGACTAGTACCAAGTCCATACACCATCTCCGATGCCCACAAAGTAGCTCACATGGCAGATGTTAACTTCAATAGTCTAAAAGAGATGAAATTTAGTGGGGTGAGCAAAACCACGGCTCAGTAAGATACTAATATAAATACAAGAGTAGGATTATACTGTCTTAAACTGCAATGCTTAAAACTTGCAAGTTTGCAATTACAGTTAATCCTTTCTCATCGATAACATATCATTATCTCATTTCTTGTCATCTGTCTATCACTTATACTTTTAATTAAATCATCATAATCACTTTTTCAATCTTCTCGTCCTTACACTATAGTGCATCGCACAACAATCTGTCGTATCCAAATTAAATGTCATATACTATTAGTCTATATTTTCCTCTATCTCGGAGTACATCATGTCCAATTGAAGCATCATATCAATTCACTTTATGTTTCATAATCGTACTCCTGTAATCTATCATCTCATATCACTTTCCATATAGAGAAATCATGTTTCACAATAGTGTAAGTTCACAATTCTCTTCATACCAATCTTATGTTCATGTATCATATCATGTCATCGTCTAAATAAAATATCATTAATGTCGAGTCATGACAATTCTCATGAAACTCTCATGTACAAAGCATATTATCATGTCAGGGTTTAATATGCAATTTATGTAACTTTACTGTATACACCGCTATTATTTCTAATCGTATCATATGTACTTTAGAACATGCTCCACGTATAAATTTTCAGTTCATTCAAGTCTACTTTTACGGCATGATAAAAACATGTTCAATTTCAATTCATGTATTCATTTTTTTAGAGCATGTCTAAAACATATGCGGTTTTAAAACATTTTCATATACTATAAGTCATATCAGGTCTAGAGTTCATATCAAATCAATCTATACTCTAGACCGCATATCATTTTAAATTCGACACAAAATCGTATATAAATCATATAAGTGTCGAAATCATTTATCATGTACTTTTAAAACATATACTGTAAATCATATCAGGTCTAGAGTTCATATCAAATCAAACTATACTCTAGACCGCATATCATGCCATGTTCAACACAAAATCACATATAAATCATATAAGTGTCGAAATCATATCTCATGGACTTTTAAAACATGTTTAAAACATGTACTGTTTCAAAACATATTTCATTTCAAACTTGTTTCATGTACAGTATAAATCATGTCAAGTCTAGAGTTCATATTAATAAAATCATATTCTAGACTTCATATCATATCGGTTAGAGACTAGGCTAGATCCCTATCATCTCTATCAATAAAGACTTAAATCACTGTAGCTAGTAGTGAAAATCATGTCATCGTCCTCTGGAAACCAACTAGGGCACTATCTATGGCTATAGACCTCATCTCTCTCAGTCCCACTGATCAGGCGTGACTGAGACCTGTCCGCAACTATTGTCGGACAAGCATCTCTACCTAATGAGCAAAGCTCCAATTAGGCAGTTTCCACTATACTTTATTGAATTTAATTCTTTTAGGGTGCCTACAGTCTCATAAAACATTTAAATCTTTAGCTTTTCTTTTTAAAATCATGTAAAGCATATGGTGAAGTTCTTTAAGAGGTTTCGTATATAAAAGTACGTATATACCATATACTTTTTTTTTAAAAGTTAATCTATACTTTATAGCATTTATATAAATGCTATTATAATATCTGAAACTGTAGCAAATTATGCTTAAAAGCGATGCTATAAAATCATTTCCGTATGTAATTTTGGTAATAGTTTCAAATGTCAATATAAGTAATACCTTCATCTAATACAATGAAGCAATTCATTTAACTTTATCACCATCAATCATTCGATTTCAAACTATCTTTCTGACACATCAGTAAATCAGTGTTCAAATCAATTCAATATTCATTTCTTTCAGTTTTCAAATTGTTCCGTACTCCAATTATTCAATAATCAAATCATTTGGTATTCAAGCCATTCAGTATTCGATATCCTTTTTCAATAGTTATAAACTATAACAATCATTTATACCTTTCACTATTAATACTAGGACCACTTCACTTACATGAATCCTCTTAGTATTCATAAATATTTAAATATCATGTCGATATATAGCCATCAAAATACTGAAATCATGCCAACGCCAATACCATCGTTCGATAACTATACTAGAGTTGACATAAAAAATAATTAAGACCGCGAGATCAATAGCCATCTATCAATTTTATTTATGGTTTATCATGCGAGCACTCCATCGAAATTCCGATTTGATGTTCGATTTCGTTCATTATCCTTCGTACGCCACAATATTGATACTATGATCCTTGCCACTCAAACTCAATTTGAGTTCAATAGGCCACTTTCCGGATAGTCAAATATCCAATGTATAGTTCTAAGCACTATTCCAAACTCTATCACTCAGTTGTCTCAAATCTCAACCAAGCATAATTCATATTAAATCGTCATATACACCACTTAGGCCTCTATGCCTTCGTCGGGTAGTAAAATCAGAAAATTTTCACATATATATAAAAAAACAACCACAAGGATCTGTTACTTTTGAATTTCACTTCTTTGACTTCTTTTTCGTGATTCACCCTTTTACAATTTATCAATTAAATGCCTCTATTTTCGACGATTTTCATGAGACATTAAAGTCACTTATCTAGTTCTCCAAGTTTAAGTGATTGTGACTACTAATATACCACGGCTCTCATTCACCTTTTTCGCACCATCTGACCATCTCTCAACAGTATTCTGATCATTTGAGTGATCTTGTGGCCATACATATCATCTTAAAAATCGCAATCTATATCTATTTGACATAGACACGTACAATTATACTTTTACATAAATTTATGTTCCATTAAATGTCCACAAGGCATCGCAATTTACTTTCTTATCTTCATCATCTCAATTTTACTATTGATGTGGACCATTCGTCGTGTCCTTAAACTATTTTAAAAATCGAGTTTTCTGGCGATATGCCAAGATCCTTTCAATGCTCGTCTTTCGATAACTCTTTCCAAAGTTTCATTTATACGCAGAGATCTTAACCTTTTTCCTCAAACATTTTCATAGAAATTTCGACAGCATAACGGCTTAATTTTCCCTAACCTCCTGCAAGGGAAACATAATTTATACCACAACCGTTGATTCTCACAATTCCTACATCTCTACTAAGACCCCCACCATCAGTTGCGGGTCCTCTTAGCATTTTTAACATCAATTCAATCAATGCATCATATATAAAAAAAGCACAATTCCATTAAAAATCATTTCATCAATGCATCATATAAAAAAAATCATAAATCCCACGTACAATATGATGCTATTAATGCTTTATAAAAGTATCTTACCGATATCAAACTTGGTGACAATTCTTCCCCCACTGGTTTCCAGCACGACAGTGGCTAGCCTATTGGTTTCTAGCCTTCTGATCCGCAACTAAACTCATCAATCCTTACGCCTCTTTCAACTTCTAAGCGCTGCTTTATGTGTTCTACAATTTTAGACACATATATACATTTAGGACATCTTACATTTTTTTTTAAATAACAATTTGGTTAGATAAACATTTAATCCTCTACTCATTATTCATTTCATTTTCATTTTTTTATATAGTTTATATATTCATCTCCATATATTTATAAATATTTCTATTATTATTTTATTTATCTATTTATATATATATATATATTTTGCTAAACCGAGGCCAAAACCACCATCCCTTACCTTTTTCGAAGATGGTAGGGCGGCAGCAAGGTGGTCAAACAACGACGACAGAACCGACGTCAATGGCTTCCTTCTCTTCTCGTTTCTTTTTCTCTCTCCCCTGCCGGTTTTGCTCTCTCTTGGACGGCTCCCTTCTCCTTTCCTTTCCTTCACCGGCGCTATCCTCTTTTCTGGTTCCCCTATCCTCTCTTTCTTTTTTTTTAACGTGCTTCAGCAGATCGTGTCTGCTGAAGCTGTGTATTTCCCTTTGTTTTTTGTTAACTGCAGATGCACGAGAAGTTTGCCCCTTTTTTTTCTTTTAGTTCTTTCTTTTTTTTTCTTTTTACTTGCTACTTCAGCAAATGAAGCAAAACGCTGCTGAAGCAAAACGAATGCTTTTTGCTTCAGCAGACGTGTTCTACTGAAGCAACTATCTTTTCTTTTTTTTTTTTAATATAAACTTTACTCTATTTTTTTAACATATATTTATTATTATTATTTTTTCTTTATGTCTACTTCAGCAGACGTCAGTCTGCTAAAGCAGATAATGTGGTCTGCTCTGCAGACTTGATAAGTCTGCTGAGCAGACTTTGAAATCTCGGGAAGCTTGTCTCAATTCAATTTTTTATATATATATATTTTTAACAATACACATAAATATATATTTATATGATAAATCTATTTATATTAATAATATATATTTATAACTTGCATTATAAATATATATATTCTTTTTTAAAAAATTATACTTTCTAAATAACCAGTGCATATTAAAATATATTAATATATAATGCATATATATTGTAAATATATTTGTTATAAATATATTTATACTCGATAAATAAATATGTATCAAATATACTCACTTTTTATTTAGTTAATGTATAATACATTTTATACATTAATTCGATTTATTTTCCATATTATATATTGTCATAACGTATTAGGCTTTGGGGAAAACCTAATAGCTAGACACAAAGACATGGAGTCGCCACCAACCATTCTAACCTAGGTGTGATTGGTCACCTATTCAAACTAAGGATAAGGCTTGGTCTACGTTCAAAGATACTCGGGTTCGGGAGTACGTTTACGTGTAGGGAAGGATTAGCACCCCTACAACGCCCATCCTAAAATGGTACCAACTAGTTTTAGGTTATCTTCACAATTTGCCTTGTATTTATATTAATTTCGATATGCTTATATATTGGGAATATTTCTAAGATTTTTCCATCAATTTGGCTCCAATCTTAAAAATCATCCTCACTCAAGATGTTCAAGGAGTCTCGATTGACTTTCTTGAACTCCATCGTCGGATTAATTACATAATTTATGAAAATCTTATTCTTTCTAACTTTGGCTCTAATTTCGACTCCATATTAATTTCTATATTTTTTACTCTTATTTCATATTATATTTATCTCTATATTTTATTTATTTATTTAGAGAATAAATATGAATCATGGTTTATTGAAGATTTTCTTAAAAGCGTCCCATCAATTTGGCTCGGCTTAAAAGAAATCTTTTCACCTAGAAAATTCAAGGAGTCCCAATTGACTTTCTTGAAATTTCATCATTGGCATAATTCATATATTTTTTTTATTTCCTATAATCTTTATTCTAAGCTATTTGGTTCATTTATTTATTCACTTATCTAATTTTATTTAAATTTCTTTAATCTTAATCTTGATCTAATTTATTTTTATTTTATTTATTTCATTTATTTTATTTATTTAATAAACATGAATTATATCTTATTGAAAACTCTTTCAAAAGTATTCCATCAATTTGGCTCAACTTAAGAAAGAATCATCTCACCTAGAAATATCCAAGGAGTCTCAATTGACTTTCTTGGAATTTCATCATCGGTATAACTCATATTTATTTTTTATTATCTGATCTTATTAATTACTAATTATTTTCAATCTAAGCTATTTCATTCTATTTATTTAATTTTTCATCTAATTTATGTCCTCGTATCTATATTTATTTATCTATATTCATTTATATTTTATTCATGTTTAATTTACTAAGGATAAACATGTATTATAATTTATTGAAAATTCTTTCAAAAGTATTCCATCAATTTGGCTCAACTTAAGAAAGAATTTCCTCACCTAGACATTTTTAAGATGTCTCAATTGACTTTCTCTAAATGTCATCATCGGTATAACTCATATTTATTTTATTTTAATTATTTATTTTCATTTAATTTTTAATTAATTTTTATGTGAGTTTGTACAAAGATTTATTTTTAGGCTAATTTGGTTTTAATTTCTATTGGTTAACAAATCTAATTCTAAACTAAAAAAAAAATAAGTTAATTAAATAAAACAAAATAAATTAACTAAAAAAAACAACAAAAATTTCGTAAATACCCTAAAAATATATTTAGTAGATGCTTAAAATAATAAAAACTAAAAACAACCCTTTTAAAAAAAAAGATCATTTAAAAAAAATATAAAAAAATATAAAAATGACTAATGGATTCGTGAATGAAGTTTAATATACTGAAATACATACCTCAAAAGCTTCCTTGTTGGCTTAAACGGTGCTTCACAGGGAATTGAAATCTTGATTCTTATGCCACTTCCATAAAAGCTTCCCCTTCTTCTGTGTTATTATTATTATTCTTTTGAACTTTGTATTTCAACACAGCCTGCACTTGGACGTTTCACGATTGTAGCAAGCAAGCAAAAGCAACAGCTTAGGGCATGCAAGGTACGAGCTTCACGTGGCTTGGCTTTTCATCTAAACAGAAACATAACAGGCGAAACGGGCAGTGGCAACTGGCAACTATGGGTAGGGAGCGTTAAAGGAGGGGCGACAACCTTGGAGCGAAGAGGCTGGTTAGAGGCGAGGAAAGCAACAACAGCGCAGGCGACGTGAATGGTGCAGGAGCGATGCGGATATTGGATGATGCAACAGGGCTGTGTACAAACTTCACAAACAGGGGAACAGTACAAAGGGCCGGACTGGAGCAATCGGCGACAATGCAGGCGCTGGGATGCAGTGGTTACGGGGCAGATGATGCAGAAGCACGCAAACAGAGTAGCAATGGCAGGGGTTAGTGCGCTGGCCAACGGTTCATGCGATGGTGCCGTTGAGCAAGAATCGTGCCCCCCTTTTTTCCTGTGTTGTTCTTTTTCTTTTTCTAGCTTTTTCTAGGTTTTTTTTCTTAGGTTTTCTCTAGCCTTCCTAGGGTTTTCCTCCTTTGATTTTTCTTTGTGTGTTTCTTTTTATAGACCTAGGTTTTCTTTTTTTGTTTTTGGTAATAAAAATCAAGAATCAATCTTGTAGGAAATTTTAGATTTCAAGAATCAGATCTTAAATCCGATATTAATTCTAATTTTCCTTTAAATTTCAACCTTTAATAATCTCATTTAAGTCTGCTTTCCTATCAAAATTAATTCCGATTTCTTTCCCTTTTTATTAAATTTTATAAAAATAAAAACAAAATAAAAAATCTGAAATTTATTTCTAAATCTAAATTAAGAATAAAAAATAAAAAATAAAAATCAATAATAAAAAAAATATATATAAAAACCAATTAATTAAAAATATCTTAAGAAGACTCGGACAAAAATGGTGTCTACAGTTGCCCCTCTTTGCACTTTTGCTGTGAAACAGTAATGGTGCAAAGACATAGACAACCATTTTGTCCGAATGCAAGACCTATCAATGAATTTTTTGTAAAATATGATTTTTTTTTAGCCTTCTCTCACATGAGGCTAAATGCCAAATGAAATTTCCTAACCTTCTTCTCTTATAAAGATTGAGGAATGAATGCAAAATGAAGTTTCCTAGCCTCTTCTATCATAAGACTAAGGAAATGAATGCAAAATGAAATTTTCTAGTCTTCTCTATCATAAGACTAAAGAAATGAATGCAAAATAGAACTTTTTAGTCTTTTCTATCATAAGACTAAGGAATGCAAAATGAATGTCCTAGTCTCTCCTATCATGAGACTAAGGAATGCAATTTCCTAATCTTTTCTATCGTAAGATTAAGGAATGTAAAATGAGATGTCCTAGTCTCTCCTATCATAAGACCAAGGAAATGAATGTAGAATGAGATTTCCTAATCTTTTCTATCACATGATTAAGGAATGCAAAGTGAAATTCCTATTCTCTCCCATCATAAGACTAAGGAATGCAAAAAATGAAGTTGTCCTAGTCTCTCCTATCATAAGACTAAGGACTGTGAAATGAAATTCCTAGTCTTTCCTATCATAAGACCAAGGAAATGAAAAATGATCATGAAATAAAAGCTCCTCTCATCAGAGGCTATGAGACTTTTTGAAACAAAGAGCTCCTCTCAACAGAGGCATTGGAACTTTGAAAAATAATCTTGTGCTCCTCTCATCAGAGGCATTGGAACTTTGAAAAATAACCTTGTGCTCCTCTCACCAGAGGTATTGGAACTTTTGAAAATAACGAGCTCCTCTCAACAGAGGCAGTGAGACTTTTGAAAAATAAAGCTCCTCTCAACAGAGGCAATGAGACTTTTGAAAATAACGAGCTCCTCTCAACAGAGGCAGTGAGACTTTTGAAAAATAAAGCTCCTCTCAACAGAGGCAATGAGACTTTTGAAAAATAAAGCTCCTCTCAACAGAGGCAATAAGACTTTTAAAATAAAGAATTTCATTCAAAATGCCAGTTATCATGGGCTTGACTGGGCTTAATTTTCATTTTGATGCCAACAATATTGGGCTTCATCCTCCTCTAAAGTGCCAGCTAAACTGGACTTTGCTCTCATCTAAGATTTTTCAAAAAAAGTAATTTTCTCATCATTTTCTCATACCTCATCATTTTTCCAAATTACCATATCTTATATTTTCTCTTTTCCTCAAAATTCTAATCATTCACAACTTCTTATCCTAATGTCCTCACATATAGTTCAATGTCCAAAATGCACTAGTGAAATGTCATGCATGTCATGAATGCTATGAATGTTATGCACATGTCAATGTCATGCTCCCTGAATTATTCCATGAATGTATGCAAATGCATTCTCAATTGTGGTAACAAGATTCTCAAGCTCATCTTGCCTTTCGCAAGTCCCATATATCTGCTGAATTCTTTAAATCTCCTTTCATTTAACATCCCATCTTTTATTGAGTCCTAGTCCAGTTATGCCCGAAGACTAGCCATCATGTTTTCAGATTTGTATATTCATCATTCACTTTTGTTTCTTTCTCTCTCTTAGTAATGCAAAATTTCTCAAAAGAATATATTTAAAAAAAAAAAAATTTACCCAAAAAAGGTTACCAACATTTATTTGTTTTCCTTTCAACTTGACCACCAATGTAATGCACTCATGCATTTTCTCCATTTGTTATATGGGTGGTATAAATTTAAAATGACCAAGAGAGATATAGATATTCATTTTTAGAAAAGGAACATGAAATCAAGAAAAATCAATGGGACAGTCTGTTTGGAATAGGGTTTTCAGTATCCATTTAATGAACATTCTGACAATTTCAATCAAGTCAATCTAAAATTCTTTTCCAAAAGCCCACTCTTATGTTGATATGTTCTTTCATGTAGTGTCTGCCAATCTTGTCCTCTGTATCAAAACTGTTGGTGATGATCTTCTTCCTAAGCCGCCCTTTCAGGTTTTCAACTTAGGTGCCCCCTCATTTGATTCAAACTACCCTTTTTGAGTTTTCAATTTGAATCCTCCTTTTTCTTTTTCTTTTTCTTTTTCTTTTTTTTTTTTCTTTCTCTTTCTCTTTTTTCATATATATTTTTCTTTTTTCTTTTTTTATTTTCAACTTCATTGGCTTTGACAAACTTCAACCTTCAGTGCTCAATCCAAACTCATGCCCCCTAATAGGCGTTCTTGATTTCGATCCAAGATATCTTCTAAAGCTCATGGACTTCTTTATTCAACTTGATCTACTTCCTTTATCTTCCTCGAGCCTTCAAAGGATCATTATCTCATTGTACAAGTATGTCTGCATGATTCTTCAATTTAAGCATTTACATTTGATCAAAATGGGCTTTTAAAGGTACGTAATGTAGGCTCGGGTGAGGGCTTATGAAAGAAAAGGATATAGTAGGCCCAAAATGTGTTTCAAGGTTTATAAACCAAGGGATCACTTTTTATCAAGTAAAACATTTAGGCATTTTGCCCTTTCTTGCTTTTTTTTCTTTTTGAATTCAAACCCTTTTCTTTTTTCTTTTTTCTCTTTTATTTTTTTACAAAAATGGGCTCCCTCTTCTTTTTTTTTCTTGATTCTTCATGAACACTTTCCTTTTTGCCCCCAAAATTTCTTTATTTCATCTTCCTTGCCCGCAATGTGGAGGGTGATCCTTGGTGGGTTATATTACAAAAATATAATAGGCTCAAAAAGGGTAATCAAAGGATAATTTTACGCATGCTTGAAGGATAGTGAAAGAAGGCCATTTATCATTTCAAATGTAAGCACTCTCCTTAAAGATCATTTATTGAACAATGACAAACTTGTTAGAAACTTTTGTAAGAGATTCACCTTTCTCGTACTATCTATCAAGTGCGGATGGTGAGCAACCTTTCCTTCATTTTCTTGCTTTCGCAACATTGGCATACTATTAATTCATCCACAATAGTAGTTCTTTCAAAATTGAACCCTAGATTTATTGACATCATTATCATCATGTTCATTATTTGGATACTTGTGAGTGAAAGATATGGTGAGTATGTTGAGAAATGGCAAATGAGAGATTGACAGTGCATCACACTAGTCGCTTTATTGAAAAGAAAATAAATAAAAGTTAACCCATACATAAAATTTATTTCGTGCTTATGGGCTTAAGCACTTTCAAAAACTATCTTGCATTACTTAAAGAAATAAAAGAAAGCAAAAATAAAACTAGAATTTATAGATCTTCAAAATTGTCAGGCTCGAACCCTTCATGCCCCCACAAAACTCATCCCTCATTTGTATGGTCAGGTAATGGGTTTGCATCCGTAGCCGATTCCCCTTTAGTCTCAAAACTCAACATGCCAGCTTTTATCAGTCCTTGCACTCTATACTTTAGCGCAGTGCAATTCTCTAGAGAGTGGCCCACGTTCCCGAAGTGATACTCGCATCGAGCATTCTCATCGTACCACTTTGGATATGGAGGCTTGAGAGGTTCCACATAGATGGGTGCAATGAGTTGTCCTTTGATCAATTTTGGGTACAGCTCAGTGTAGGTTATGGGGATTGGGTCAATAGGAGTCCTTTCTCTTTTCGGCCATGACGCATTATGATTGCCCTCTTGTTTATTAAACTGCTTAGCTGGCTGAATAGTTGGGGCAGGTGTTTGGGGATTAGGTTGAACATTAACCTTAGGGTAAGAATGGTAAGGATTCTGGGCAGGATAGTAAGGTTGTGGCATGTGATAAGGGTGTTGTGGGACATAGCCTCCATATTGCCTTCCATATGCAACAGCATGGACTTCTTCTTCCCTTCTTTTGTTGGCTCCTCCTTTCTTCTCAATACTGTTGGGAGCTTCAATCTTTCCACTCTTGATTGCATTCTCAATTATCTCACCAGACAATACCATATCAGCAAAATTCTTAGTGGCACTACCGATCATCCTATCGTAGTATGGAGCCTTCAAAGTATTAACGAACATAATGGTAAGCTCTTTCTCCGAAAGTGGAGGTTGCACCTCTGCAGCCATATCACGCCACCTTTGGGCATATTGTTTGAAACTCTCATTAGCCTTCTTTTCCATGCTTTGTAAAGACAGACGATCAGGGGCCATGTCAGCAACATGTCGATATTGAGCCATAAATGCTCTTGCCAGGTCATTCCAAGTGATGATTCGAGTTCCATCTAATTGATTGTACCACTTGGCAGCAGATCCAGTGAGACTTTCTTGAAAAATGTGAATAAGGAGCTTATCATCTTGAGTGAAAGCAGCCATCTTCCGACAATACATAATAAGATGAGACCTAGGGCAGGAAGTTCCATTGTACTTCTCAAACTCTGGTGCTTTAAACTTAGGTGGAATAACCAAGTCTGACACCAAACATAACCCAGTAGCATCCATGGAACCATAAAAGTCTAAGCCTTCAATAGCTCGAATCCTTTCCTCCAACATATTAATCTTTTGTTGCGACTTCGCCTCATCTTTCTCTTCTGCTTGTTTGGCTTTCAACTTCTCAATTTCCCTTGGGTCATCTAAGTCGGGCACCTCAATGGGATCAGTAGATTTTGCGCCTTGGGAAGGATAAGCGGGTCCTTGGAATTGAGCTTGTCCAAACATTTGGGGTATAGCAGTGTAAACAGGTGGATATTTTCCTTCTTGGGATGTTTGACTTGGAAATGGACCAAATCCAGGAGGATAGACAGGGTCTTCCATACTGCGTTGTTGAACCCCTTCTTGGACTGCAACTTCTTCTACAACTCCTTTACCCTTGCTTAGATTCTTCAACAGCTCTGTAATTTGGGCCAATTGCCCCCTCATTTCCTCTTGAGCTTTTTCCATCTTCTCCATGCGCATGCTTGATTCTTCTTCCATGATCTTAGCTTGATAACGAGTGTTGTGTGAATGAACCTTTGGTCGAGCTATCTTCGAATCTTTTATTGCCACAATTAAGAATTTATCATTTCACATGCGATGATGCTTGAAAAATTTTGAAAATGTTTTGTTTAAAACAATGATTGAAGATGAACAAAACAAGATGATGCTACATGCGTATGTATGGAATGGCATGGTAAAAAGTTGTCATGTAACAATAATGGATGAATGATGCATGGAAATGTTTTGGTGAACTCATGGTACCCTCTTAGTATCTCATGTATAAACTTGATAAAAAATGTGTCCTAAATAATGGGTATTTCCTATAGCATGGGTTAATATGGCTCTATCTTACAGTTGGTCTTCTTAATTTCACTATATGCATGGTTTTAGACAAAAGGGCTAAAGGTTCCCAAATTGTTCCTCACTGTCGTCCACACGAGACTAGTAAGGCACCCAATCCTCACCCATTACAAGTTACAAATGGAAAGGTTCAATTTGAGTGAGAGTATTTCGCTAGCCATTGCGGAGGTATTACCTCACGAGAGCGTAGTTACTTTACTTCCTCCTAAAAGGATAGAGCCTGGGTAGAGGGCTAATGCATGCACATGCACGTGAAGTGTGTGTCGAAGTTATTAATGTCTTATTATTTTATCAAAATTAACATACCTAAGGCAAACCTAAAATAACCTAAAACCAATCGTTGGCTTGACTCTCTAAAGTCCCCAGTGGAGTCGCCAAACTGTCATAACGTATTAGGCTTTGGGGAAAACCTAATAGCTAGACACAAAGACATGGAGTCGCCACCAACCATTCTAACCTAGGTGTGATTGGTCACCTATTCAAACTAAGGATAAGGCTTGGTCTACGTTCAAAGATACTCGGGTTCGGGAGTACGTTTACGTGTAGGGAAGGATTAGCACCCCTACAACGCCCATCCTAAAATGGTACCAACTAGTTTTAGGTTATCTTCACAATTTGCCTTGTATTTATATTAATTTCGATATGCTTATATATTGGGAATATTTCTAAGATTTTTCCATCAATTTGGCTCCAATCTTAAAAATCATCCTCACTCAAGATGTTCAAGGAGTCTCGATTGACTTTCTTGAACTCCATCGTCGGATTAATTACATAATTTATGAAAATCTTATTCTTTCTAACTTTGGCTCTAATTTCGACTCCATATTAATTTCTATATTTTTTACTCTTATTTCATATTATATTTATCTCTATATTTTATTTATTTATTTAGAGAATAAATATGAATCATGGTTTATTGAAGATTTTCTTAAAAGCGTCCCATCAATTTGGCTCGGCTTAAAAGAAATCTTTTCACCTAGAAAATTCAAGGAGTCCCAATTGACTTTCTTGAAATTTCATCATTGGCATAATTCATATATTTTTTTTATTTCCTATAATCTTTATTCTAAGCTATTTGGTTCATTTATTTATTCACTTATCTAATTTTATTTAAATTTCTTTAATCTTAATCTTGATCTAATTTATTTTTATTTTATTTATTTCATTTATTTTATTTATTTAATAAACATGAATTATATCTTATTGAAAACTCTTTCAAAAGTATTCCATCAATTTGGCTCAACTTAAGAAAGAATCATCTCACCTAGAAATATCCAAGGAGTCTCAATTGACTTTCTTGGAATTTCATCATCGGTATAACTCATATTTATTTTTTATTATCTGATCTTATTAATTACTAATTATTTTCAATCTAAGCTATTTCATTCTATTTATTTAATTTTTCATCTAATTTATGTCCTCGTATCTATATTTATTTATCTATATTCATTTATATTTTATTCATGTTTAATTTACTAAGGATAAACATGTATTATAATTTATTGAAAATTCTTTCAAAAGTATTCCATCAATTTGGCTCAACTTAAGAAAGAATTTCCTCACCTAGACATTTTTAAGATGTCTCAATTGACTTTCTCTAAATGTCATCATCGGTATAACTCATATTTATTTTATTTTAATTATTTATTTTCATTTAATTTTTAATTAATTTTTATGTGAGTTTGTACAAAGATTTATTTTTAGGCTAATTTGGTTTTAATTTCTATTGGTTAACAAATCTAATTCTAAACTAAAAAAAAAATAAGTTAATTAAATAAAACAAAATAAATTAACTAAAAAAAACAACAAAAATTTCGTAAATACCCTAAAAATATATTTAGTAGATGCTTAAAATAATAAAAACTAAAAACAACCCTTTTAAAAAAAAAGATCATTTAAAAAAAATATAAAAATATAAAAATGACTAATGGATTCGTGAATGAAGTTTAATATACTGAAATACATACCTCAAAAGCTTCCTTGTTGGCTTAAACGGTGCTTCACAGGGAATTGAAATCTTGATTCTTATGCCACTTCCATAAAAGCTTCCCCTTCTTCTGTGTTATTATTATTATTCTTTTGAACTTTGTATTTCAACACAGCCTGCACTTGGACGTTTCACGATTGTAGCAAGCAAGCAAAAGCAACAGCTTAGGGCATGCAAGGTACGAGCTTCACGTGGCTTGGCTTTTCATCTAAACAGAAACATAACAGGCGAAACGGGCAGTGGCAACTGGCAACTCTGGGTAGGGAGCGTTAAAGGAGGGGCGACAACCTTGGAGCGAAGAGGCTGGTTAGAGGCGAGGAAAGCAACAACAGCGCAGGCGACGTGAATGGTGCAGGAGCGATGCGGATATTGGATGATGCAACAGGGCTGTGTACAAACTTCACAAACAGGGGAACAGTACAAAGGGCCGGACTGGAGCAATCGGCGACAATGCAGGCGCTGGGATGCAGTGGTTACGGGGCAGATGATGCAGAAGCACGCAAACAGAGTAGCAATGGCAGGGGTTAGTGCGCTGGCCAACGGTTCATGCGATGGTGCCGTTGAGCAAGAATCGTGCCCCCCTTTTTTCCTGTGTTGTTCTTTTTCTTTTTCTAGCTTTTTCTAGGTTTTTTTTCTTAGGTTTTCTCTAGCCTTCCTAGGGTTTTCCTCCTTTGATTTTTCTTTGTGTGTTTCTTTTTATAGACCTAGGTTTTCTTTTTTTGTTTTTGGTAATAAAAATCAAGAATCAATCTTGTAGGAAATTTTAGATTTCAAGAATCAGATCTTAAATCCGATATTAATTCTAATTTTCCTTTAAATTTCAACCTTTAATAATCTCATTTAAGTCTGCTTTCCTATCAAAATTAATTCCGATTTCTTTCCCTTTTTATTAAATTTTATAAAAATAAAAACAAAATAAAAAATCTGAAATTTATTTCTAAATCTAAATTAAGAATAAAAAATAAAAAATAAAAATCAATAATAAAAAAAATATATATATAAAAACCAATTAATTAAAAATATCTTAAGAAGACTCGGACAAAAATGGTGTCTACATATATTTTCATATATATACTTGTTATGTACACATAAAATTTATTCATTAAATTCCTGATGACATTTTTATTTAATCTATTTCTTTGTATTTCTCTTAAATTTTTTTTTTAAAGTTCTCTAATAGTCTATTTATTCCAAATCACTACATTGATTTATATTTACTGTGAATTGAAATTTGCGGTTATCACATCCTCTTCACCTTAATAAATTTGGTCCTCTAAATTGAACTTAAATTAAAATAATTTGGGTTGGAGTTATAAATTCGAGTTTTTACTGGTTTCTAATTGGATCAGTCTCGATTTCGGATTGTATCGAGTTTAGGTTATGTCGGGTTCGAGTTTTTTCGGTTTCGAGCTTTTTTAGTTTCGGGCCTTTGACTTTTTTGATCAATTAAGGTTGGTCCGCGTTCAGTTCCAAATTGACCCAGGGGGTTTTAGGCTCAGGCCAGCTTTTGCCACCTCTATGTACAATCTTCTTGATAGTATTCTCCTAGATTACAAGATTTGCTTTCTTTATTATCAAGATTAGTGGACTGTTTTATTTGGAACTAAAATATTTGTTATTTAGGGTTGAATGAAACGAATTAGAGGCTTGATTAAGATGTTATAAAGAGTTTAGGAGCAGGAAATTGGAGGTAGAAATGGGTGGCAGAAGCTGGTCATTACTCAAGCTTATTAGAAACCATAGTATGAGAAGACATAGTTTGCCTTGGTTTGCCATCTATCTCTCTTTGATGAATTCAAAGGCACTAATTGTTATTGTATGTCCTAGAGCCAATTTACTTGGCATGAGGCATAATGCCATTGTTGGATAGTTTGGTATTTCTAAAAAGACTTTTATCCCACATTGCTTAGACAAATGATTTCAAAATGCTTTATATATCAACATTCTTCTATAGGCTTACAAAGGGCAAGCAAAAAGGAGAGCCTCAGGCACACATGAGAAATGGGTCAAAAGCCCATTTGGCAATTGAAATCTGGCAATTTTCCCCTGTGCGCCAGATAAACACAATCAAAGCTTGGTTTTACCTTTTTATTTAATTATTTTTTAGTATTTAATCCTTATCCGGAGACTAAAGTTTTGGCTTATCTAAAATTCCAGAAGATTTGCTTACGTTTACTTCCCGATATTTCTCTCTTGTAATGTTAATTTTCTAATTAGTCAAAATTCTCTCATGATTTTCTCCCGATTTTCTTCCAAATGAACGTTGCCCAACGTTATTAGTTTTCCCTGCAAGGCTATAGAACGTAGCTTCTACACTCTTCACTGCTTTCAACACACTACTTCTCTTGCTTACTTATTTTGCTAGGTTAATATTATTCTTTTTCCTTGCTATTCTTGTTCCCTAGGCAATCCTAGAAGAGTTTGTTGAATCTTGGGGGATTACACCTGTTGGTGAAATAATCCTTAAGGATAGTGCAATCATAGCTTTCCTCATGTTGTTTTTAGCTTACTATTTTTCCTTCTACCTTCAACATTCTTAAGGATTAGTTTTCATTAATGGAATAACACTACTTCTGCTAATGGTTCTCCTGCCATACCTGCTGCTGCTAACGCTGGTCTTGCCATGCCTGTTGCTGCTCCTCCTGTTGTGTCCATGCATTATGC
Source organism: Heritiera littoralis (assembly GCA_031772115.1). Lineage (NCBI taxonomy): Eukaryota > Viridiplantae > Streptophyta > Magnoliopsida > Malvales > Malvaceae > Heritiera > Heritiera littoralis. Next base: position 67,122 of record JAPDPK010000022.1, read on the forward strand.
CAAGTCCTTTCCAGACATCAACAAGATTGAAATCTTTGATGGCTAAAACTACAAAATATGGTAAGAATGCATTTTCTCAATGCTTCATATGCATGGAGTAGCTGCTGCCTTGACATATCCAAAGCCTGATCAACAACAAATGCCAAACAGTTGGAATTTTGGACACATGCCAATAAGTTTTGTAGACATGCAATTATTAGTATTCTTTTCAATGGTCTCTTCGATATCTACTATTTTACAAGGAAGCCAAACAAATATGGGACTCCATGAACCTCAAATATACTGCTGAAGACATTAGTGTGCAAAAGTTCACGATTAGCAACTTTTATAGGTGGGGAGATGGCGGATGGAAAAGACATCAAAGTGCAAATTAATGTGTACCACAAGTTATTGGTAGATTTCAGAGCTGAAAACATCACCCAGTAAGATGAATTTGTTGCTGGCCTCTTGATTGAAAAGCTGCCTGAATCTTGGAATGATTACAAGCAACAATTGAAACACAAGCACAAACAACGTGCTCTGGCTTACTTATTCACAGACAACATTATTGTAGACACTAATCAAAAGGAACTCAAGGTTGCTAAAACAAAAGAGATGACCTCAAAGGCCAACCTAGTGCAAGGAAAATTCAACAATAAAAGGTATGATATAAGAAACCTGATTACAAGCCTCAAATTTCTAACCCTTCTTTCAAGAAAAAAAGGCAATTGTTTTATGTATGGAAAGCTAGGTCATCATGCTCCTTAATGTAGGAAGAGAGCGAGAAATGACAATCTTCCTAAGCCAAGAGCTAATTTGGTTGAAGGAGATGACATTATTGTTATGGTCATTTCTCATGCTAATCTTGTGGCTAATATGAAAGAATAGGTGGTAGACTCTAGCTCTACCAGGCATATTTGTGCTAACAAAGATGCTTTTACCTCCTACAATTCTGTGGGGGATGGAGAACACGTTTATATTGGGGATTCTAGAGCTGCAAATGTTCTTGGAAAATGAAAAGTTTTTCTCAAGCTCACATCAAGCAAGACCTTAGCTTTTAATGATGTATTACTTGTGTCTAACATTGCAAATTTAATTTCTATGACTTTGTGAGGATCACATTTTCCTAAAGGTTATAGAAATGGAAAGATGAAGGAGTATTGCTAAGAATTGCCCAATTGAAGTTATGTTACTAAAACTGAAAGTGGGCCCCACAAGATCTGTGGAGACCTGAAATGACTCCAAAATGGGCAAATTATTAATCTTTGGAGCTTAAATTGCCTACAGTATAAATTTCATTTCAATCGGAGTTCGATTTGAGGTGCCTAAGAATTAGGGCCAATAAATTGGGAAATAATGATTTTATCCATAGACGAAAATTTGGAAATTAAATACAATCAAACTTGGGTTGATTTTTAACCATTGACTGAATGCAGTATGAACCTTTCATGGTAAAGTTTGACCCCAAATTGATTCGAGAATCGGAATCTTAAGAAATAGTTGAAAACGAAGCGAATAAACTGAATGGCTTTTGGTTGAAGCCAAATTTATTCCGAGAAATTCCCAAGTGCTATACAGCCTTAAAGGACACTGGGAAATTGACTTTTCAAGATGAAAATTCAGTGAAAATGAATAAATTAATTTATTGGAAGTAATTGTTAAATTTAACTAAGGATTGGAAATTTTGAAGATCGAAACATCATGAGACTAAAATGACCAATCGCTAGTGTTTTGATTGTAATACTTGATCGAATTATCCAAATAATAAATCGTAAAATTCTTTGGAAAGCTAACTTAATTATCTTTCCTTTCCAACCATATAGGTCTCACATTTTAGTTCCTTATGGATCAATACCAGAAATTTTGTAAAATAAACCTATGAGTAGTAGATTCTATCAACGGATCTATCTGTAGAGATTTACCCATAGCATTGGTAAGAAACTCCGATTAGGGTGATTCAAGATTCATTATAAAGTTAACTAAAATATTTTTTCAGCTGTATAAGGCTCATATTTTAATTCATTGTGAATTAACACCAATATATTCTACATTCACATCACATGTAGGAAATTTGGCATTGAGCAATCGGTAAAGAGTAGGGCATAATTTTTGATAGGGAACTTGAGGTGATTTAAATTGTGTTAAAAGTTAACTTAAAGACCTCTCTGATCATATAGGAGTCATATTTTTATTCATTTTAGATTGATCCCAGTGAAATTTTACAGTCGGTTTAAGTGTAGTGAAGTAATTAGCAAAGTGAATTAAAGTGATGAGAAATTGAATTGGCTTCTAATTAAATTATAAGGTGTAATTTTAGCCATGTAAAAATTAGTGTGAGTGGATAAATACCACTAATTATTAAATTCGTGAATAACGAAATAAATAATTGTCTTCCAATATTTTTAGATGAATGTAAGACATGAAAAATGCAAAATCCCAAGCATGAAATTCTGAAAATTTTCCACCCAATAACATATATTTAACTAAATAAAAAATAAATAAAATATACCTAAAATATCTAAGATATTTCTAATATGCATATTGACTAAATAAGAGTCAAAAAGGTGGTAAAAAGGGCTGGGATGGATGGCGAAAACAGAAGTGGAAAGCTTGAGGTAGAGGCATTAGGAAGAGAGAGGCAGAAAGAAAAAGAAAGGGAAGAAGAAGGAATTAAGTGAAGGGAAATTCCATATTTAAACAGCATATATTGGCTTGCAAACACACAAAATTTTAGCCTTAAAACACCTAAGTGCTGCAAACAGCCAGCTTCCCTTGAACCAAAAACAGGGAAAAATAAGGTAGTTTTGGTTTTGAAAGATTGGGAGCTAGAAAACACTAACCAAATGACCTCATCCTCCTTAGGCCAACAAGGACCTATTATATTCCTATCTTCTCTTTACAACATATCCAAATTTCAACTTAAACGGAGTTCATTTGGTTGGTGAAAAGTTGCTAGAAACTCTGCCTATCAAACTACCCTGTTTTAGGCATGATTGAGAGAGCCACCGTGGGAGGCTGAAACGGCCAGGAAAACAGCATTATCTCATAATGGCCAAGAAGGATCAATTGAAGTCTTACCTTTTCTCTACAACATATAAAAAATAAACCGAAACCGAGACCATTTAAGGGGTGAAAACTGATCTGGAGGTTGATTGTGCAGAGGTGAGTTAAGGCTGAAAATTTCAATTTGCTTTAAATCCAATATATGTTTTATTTTTGAATTTTCTAAGCCTAAATCTAGTGTTAGGAAGTTGTAAAAACACCCTTAGGACAGTAAGAGAGGTTCAACCAAATGGGTTTGTGTGTGTGAAGTTGTATAAGTTAGCTTGAAGATGAGAAATGCAGTGGTAGAAGTAATTTTAAGCTTTGATATAATATTGGTTTAGAACAAACCCATGAGGGGGTTTGGCCAGTAGGAATTTTATGGGATTGGTGTGCTTCTATTTAGTTAAGTGTAATGTATAGTGATAATAAGCATGAAAAAAAATGTTACTGGGATAGTTAAAACTAAAATAAAGTGCCCCTAATACTGAGTATGGTTTCAGCTAGGTGAAGGGTATTGATGAATTGAGACTGAAATGATAATTTAATGATTAAAAATGAGTTAGAAAAGAATATTTGAAGAACTGGTATAGTTGAAATTGAAAGGAAATCGAAAAAGCTATTAAATGAATATTTTGACCCTAGTGAGAAGGTAGTGAAAAACTAATTTGTTTGAGTAGTTTAAGGTTAGATTGATGTCTTTTGAAGTGTAATAAGATAGAATTGTTATTGCATGATGTTATTTGAATACTGGTTGCAACTAAGGAATCCGTTGGAGCAAACTTTAGTAAGGAAAGGATAATTACGATTAAACTACAACCAAAAGATTGTCAAGTAAAATAGTGGAGTGAGGTAAGGGATATGTATAAAAGATGTAGGGATATTGTGTTTGCATTGAAAATGTATGAATTGAATATTGTGAATGGATTAGAATTGAGAAACTGTAATTGTGGCTATTAAATTATGTTTTAACACAAGAGGGTTAGGATAGATGTACTGTTATGCTGCAGAAATTTCGTAAAACTAAATTAAAACTATAAACCACAATAAGAGACTGTTATTGTAGAAGGGGATGAAATGAAGGGGATATTAAATTAAGTTGGCATATAGGCTTATAAGTGTGCACATATTTGTAATTCCGTTTCCGAAGGGATTTTTGATGATTTCCATACTTTTCAAGATGCGCATCAGTTTTAGAATTAATTTTATATGTAACTAAAATATTTTGAACACTATTTAGTAAACTAAGAATATTTTACTGAATTTTTATGCTTCAAATGTAATTGTTACTGATTTTAAAGATTTATGGACTGACTGAAGATATGCTTTTCTGAATTGATTTATGCAAAATGTTTATAACTGTTTTGGGACTGTTGGCTCTCGATATTGCCTTCAGGTAATCATGTTATACTGAGAGTGCTATACTGTTATTGTTTGCTGATTGATCTTGATCACGTCATCAACCGTCTTATATGTCATCTGATCAATGTATGTTGAGACACCACTGTGACTATAGCCATATGTCTTACTGTTACTATTACTCCCTGTTGGGACTATTGAAATTGCATGATTCTATTAGGTGTTGTGTCGTCTCTACTAAACTATTTATCGAACTGATTACTAACCCTGTTTACTGAACGGTTTACTGTACTATTTACTGAACTACTTACTGACTTGTTTACTAAACCGTTTATAGAACTAACCACTATACTATTTACTAAAATGGCTTACTGATTGGTTTACCGAATTGTCTACTGAATTGTTTACTAAATTGTTTACTGACTGGTTGAATGCTTACTGAACGGTTTACTGAACTATCTACTGAAACTGTTTACTGAATTTTTTATTCATCGGTTTACTAAGCTGTTTATTGAGTGCTTATTGAAAGTATATATTATTGCTTTTGATTGATTTTAAACTATAAATGATTTGATAATGATTGTTTATTGTATAGTTTTGTCACTAAAGGATTGACACTGATTTGATATGCATGAATTCCTTCTCTGTGAAATTTTCATAAACCCCTTATAGTTGGACTTTGGGATAAATGAGGTGCTTTAAGGCATCATTCTATACTCAACCTGGTATCCCTAACTTATTATAGTATCCTTTTCGTTAGAGTCCTCAAACACTGTATTTGATAGTGACTATAAGTGTATGAGCATGTTTTAGTTACACACATATAAATGTGCATAGTATCAATTCTTTTATATATATTTCTTATTGAGATTACACTCACCCCTTCCGTCTTATAGATTATTTGCAGTAGTAGTTACCCTTGCTAAGAAAGGATTTTGATCAAATTCCTACGAGGCTTTGATATTGTACCTTAGAGGTATAATTATACATTTACTTTATTGTATTCACACTTTATTATACAGTACTTTATTGTGCAAAAGGATGTAAGCCAAAAGAGTCTGAATGTCAATTATAGTTATTTGATATAGAAATGAATGTATACTGAGGTTAACAATTTTGATACGAGATATTTATATAGTTTGAGTTCGAGTATAGTTATGAAATACTCTTACTTAACTTAATGTAAATGAAATGGGAATGTAAAGAAAAGTAAACGTGTACTATAAATGACTGTTTTAGAACCAATCAAATTAATTAGATATTGATTTAACCAAGTTTTAGCTTAATATTGAATTGATGCATTGAGCACAGCCCAACTGGATGAGTGAAAAGGAAAAAGTTAGTCCTAAATTTTATGATTTAGAACGTGACAGACTCTATTAGGAAAAGCTAAGGTTAAAGTGTCATTTGAATCCATTTAAATTGTTATGACAAAGAATAATGTGCTTGTTGGGAAAGGCTATTGTAATCAAGGGCTCTTTGTATTCAATATTTCTGAAGTTATGAATAAGAATGCATTATCTTTTGCTTAGTTGATTGACTTTGTTCATTTATGGCATGCTAAATTAGGACATGTTAATATTAACTATCTTAATAAAATGCAATCTATTGGATTAATTTATGATATTAATAAAGCAAAATTTGATAAATGTGAAATATGTGATGAAACTAAATTAACAAAGAAACCTTGCACATCTATTCAAAGGGAAACTAAATTATTAAGCTTAATTCATACTAATTTAGGGGATTTGAAACAAATCATGATTAGAGGTGGTAAAAAGTATTATGTAACTTTTATTGATGATTATTCTAGATATTCTAAGGTTTATTTGCTTATACATAAAGATGAAGCTTTTGACATGTTCTTATTATATAAAGTTGAAGCAGAATATCAATTAAATAAAAAGATTAAAAGAGTTAGATCAAATAGAGGTGATGAATATACTTTGTTTAATGAATTTAGCTAGAAAGAAGGAATCATTCATGAAATAACTCCTCTTTATTCATCAAAATCTAATGGAGTAGCTAAAAGGAAACATAAGACCTTAAAAGAAATGATGAATGCTTTACTTGTTAGTTGTGGTGCACTTGATAATCTTTGGAGGTGAAACAATCTTATTTGCATGTCACTCACAAAACAAAGTTCCTCACAAGAAAACTGGTAAGACACCTTATGAATTATGGAAAGGCTATTCACCTAATCATAAATATTTGAAAGTGTGGGGGTGTCTTGCTAAGGTATGCTTCCTAATTCTAAGAAAAGGAAAATATGTACTAAAACTTTTGATTGCATTTTTATTGGATATGCTGAACATAGTGCAGCATATAGATTTCTTGTGTTGAAAAGTGATGTGCTTGATTGTAATACTATTGTTGTGACGTCCCAGTCACCATACATTTCTTATTCATCTTTTATCCTTTTTCCCTTAAACTTAGTTAGATTTGCTTGTCAATGTCAATCATACTTTTCTTTCTTTGGCTTACTGTCTAAGAGCTCAATATATTTAATTCAATTACAATAAAACAGACTAATGATACATGTATATATGTACCATCCATTTCCACAGGATCTCATACATCATCTTAACTTAAATCCCCGACATCTTATATACATGAATGCTAGTTGTACTGTACCATAGCTGAATTACAAGTTTACTTTGCATAACTACATAAGTATACCTTCTATACTACTTGGGAAGCGTCTCTTGAAGGTAAACTTTCAAAATCCACTCGTAGGCTCTTCTATTTAGAGCGAGGGATTACTCCGGATAGTCTGTATGAAAAATGTTCGTAAAAGGGTGAGTTTACGCTCAGTAAGAAAAATATGTAAAAGAGCGTGCTATGCCTCTATATGTATTTTTCCTACTTGGCTCTATAATGTCATGTAAAGCATTATAAAGCATGCATCATAAACCTCTTTCATGCATTGTTTGCAACCATGTATATTTCTTTCAAATGGTGTAGGCAAACATACTTTCTTAAAAACATCATACTTCATACATACTTTAAAGCATCATACTTCATAAACTTACTTTGAAACATACATTGTATTCTTAAAACATACATCATGCTTCTTTACTTCAAAACATACTTCAAAACATCATACTTCATAACTTACTTCTTTACTTTAGAACATACTTCATAACGTACTTTAAAACATACTTTACATGCTTTTATAACATAGCATGCTTCATGTACTTCTTCAAAATATATTTCAAATACTTCTTTGAAATATCATTTACATACATACATACATACTTTTCTTGAAACATCTTATACTTTCTTGAAAACATACTTCATATACTTCTTTTAAAACTTCTTGTACGAGTAAACCAAGTACTTTCGATTTCTTTATTCTTAGAAATCGCATAAACATATAGTTTTGATAACATAAAAACTATTCATACTTTTGTGGAGTTATGCACTACATCATCATCATCATCATAATCATGTGGCGTACCCCGTAGGGCCAGGAATTCTCCCTTAGCCGAACATGAAACAAAAACAGATTGGCCAGCTGTGGGTGGCTACAGCCAACACTAGTCAGGTGTCCTCTGTAGCAACTGAGGCCTGACTTATGGTCCTCAGCCCTTAACATACATCATTTCAGGACTTGATCAGAGCCCCTACTAGAAACATGAAAGTGCATAATCTCAAAACATATGCCATGTAGCTTCTAGCCATGACATTTCATACTTTTAGAAAATAGGTATGAAAACCTCTTTTCAAAACATGGCAGTCGACTGGCCTCATAGGGCAGTCGGCTGTTGCTTCATATTTTCATTTATCGAAATTATTTTCATTTAAAATTTCGATATTTTCATCTTTGAAAACATATAAGGGCAGTCGACTGGTCCATATAGCAGTCGGCTGGTTTTCAAACAGAATACTTCTTAAGAAATAGCAGTCGACTGGTACATATAGCGGTCGACTGTTTTTGAAACAGAATGCATCTCGGAAAATAGCAGTCGACTGGTCCTATAGGCAGTCGGCTGGTTTTGAAACAGAATGCATTTTCATAAATAGCAGTCGACCGTCTTACATAGCAGTCGACTGGTTTGGAACAGAAAGCTTTTCTGGAAAATAGCAGTCGACTGGCATACATAGCAGTCGACTGGTTTGAAACAGAATGCTTTTCTTGAAAATAGCAGTCGACTGGCATACATAGCAGTCGACTGGTTTGCATCGGTTTTCGGAAAACGACGTTTTGGTTGTCTCTAGGCAGTCGACTTCCCATTTAAGGCAGTCGGCTGCTCCTAGCCTAATTGGTACTAGGAGACAAATCCGAAAATGCATCTTTTCATGCACCAAATCCAACTAGTACTTCTTCCAAACCACATAAAACAGTATAAAACATTATAAAACATGCGGACATAGCCGCCTTACGTCCGTTACATAAATTCCTTACCTTGATTCCTTCGAAAACGCAAGATCACTTGATGCGTTAACCCTAGCTTTCACTCCTTCAAATCTGAAATCATCATATCAAAGCAAACCTTTAAGAATTTGCCATAAACATGTTATACTAATTCAGTACAACACCATACCATGAACATACTTGAACAAATCATCTTCTTCTCTTACCTTTTGCTAGTGACCAAAATCTCAAATTTTGAGATCTCTTCCAATACTTGGAATCAATCCACCAAACTTCAGATATAGCCTCGTCTAGTGACTAGGATCGTTTTTCGTCTAACAAGCTTAACGATTTGGTTACTAAACAAGAGTGTTTGTCAAGGTGACTATGGAAGAAAGACTTGGAAACTTGGAGATGGAGAGGGCGAGAACGAGAGGGCTGGAAAGAAGCTGGCTGACGTTGGGTGATGGCTGGTAAAGGTGACTCATGCACTTCATTAATTGCCTTCTTATCCTATCCTCAATCTCAGCCACTTAACTCCTTGACTCCTTTTGACCCATTAATTCTCTTCTTCCTTTTTGACTCAAGACCATTTGTCCATTTAATCTCAATAATATTTCTGATTTAATTCTTGTCTCATACTCTTAATATTTTTCTGATATCAACCTAATAAATCATTTGTCTTATTGACTATTAACTTCCTTATTTCTCCCATACATCATGCATACATCATTCATACATTAAGCTTCATATTCATTTAATTGGTCTTCTTTCTTCCTATTCCATTTATTTTCCTGACATCAATATTAATTGACTACTTGATTATTTAATCTTTCATCTCCTTACTTCTTCCATGTTCCATACATCCTTCATACTTCATAATTCTCATGTCCATTTACTTCATTTAAGCCAAAATGCTTTACAATTATGGAGGAATTTCATGAAATTGGGGGATTTCACATTCTCCCCACCTTAGAGAATTTGGTCCTCCAAATTTAAATCAGGTTATGTCTTAAACAGTTCTTGATACTCTTCATTTTCAAGCTATTTAGCTTCATGTACCTTTTTCCATAGTGTGGTATTGTCAATAATCTTAACCAATGGGATCATCATAGACTTCTATATCATATCTTTTCTGTTCAAAATCCCGAATGGCTCTTTCACATGACTTGTGTCTTTCTGAACTTCTAAGGTTTCATCTTTCATGACATAAGATGAATTCTGGCTTACACTTTCGAAGCATTGACACTTTCTATTCTTATAGCATTTCATACCGTGTCCTCCCAGTACTTGTATAATAGCTATTTTCATAACTAAACTCAGTTAATGGCAGATGGTCGTCCCATGAGCCTTTAAAATACATAGCACCAGCTCTTCACATGTCCTCGAGCGTCTAAATCATGCGCTCGGACTGCTCATTAGTCTGCGGACGAAAAGCTGTGCAAAACTTCCAACTGAGATTCCATGGTTCCTTGTTAATCTCCTTAAATGAGAATTGAACCTGAAATCTCTATCACATGAATTTGCTCATTGGAACTCCACTTAATCTTATGACATTCTTTCATCTACATTTCTGCCAAAGCACTAAGTACATCCATAGACTTCTTAAGTAGTAAGTGGGCTTACTTAACAGATCTGTTCATCAATTCTGGCTTAATCCTTATACTAGTCATCATTCCCAATTTACTTTGAAAGCATAACATTTAGCTTAAGGCTTGGAAATTTCTCAAGTAACTTCTTACTTTCTTGTCATCATATGAACCATTATTCTTTCATGCTTCTGACTCATAGCATTTGCCATCACAATGGCTTTTTATACTTTCTTTCTTTTGCCCTTTTTAATACCCACATACTAATCACATTTTAAACTATTAACATAGTTCTTTTAATTCGTATCCAAAAATGTTCTCTTCTCATAGCATCAAACATGCCTATGAATGAACATCTTCATTTCCCTATGTACTCTAGGGATCAATCAGGAAGGATACTATAGTCGGCTAGGTAACCGAGTAGAGTATGGAAGGTACTTTAGAGCACCTGTCGTGTTTCGGTCCCTAGATGCGACTATAGAGAATAATTACCATCATTGAGATAACTTATCTCTCATATTAATTCATATTCTTTTCAGAGTAATGCTTTTATAGCATAAAACATTTAAGTAGAATCGACTAATAAAAGTCAATCATCATTCTCATTTATACTCCTTTCACATCGTAAACTAAAAATCCTTCACATAACCATACTACCTTCTATTAACTTTCCTTACAATCTAGTCAGATCATACAACATACTTTTACCTTATACATCTTCAACATTTACATCATAGTTAACAGGTGTCTTTCCTTTCTCTTTAGCAGTAGCCTTGCGCTGTGGTTGAGGAGTCCCCTCAGATTCCTCGAATGTCCTCATGTCTCTCTTGGGACAATCTTTGATCAAATGTCCTCGTTCACCACATCTGAAACATGTGCCACTTGCCAACCGGCATGGCTGTGATCTATGGAACTTTTTGCAATGTTCACACCTTTGTCCTATACTCTTAGGTGAACTAGCTGAATGTCGGAATCTATCATCATTCATCTTGATTCCCGTAGCTCTAGGATTCCCTATACCATAATCATCATAATACTCCTAACTCAATATAAATTCCACATAACCATTAAATTTAATTAATAATCATTTTCTTGCTTACCTATTGAGGCTCCTTCATATGGCCTACATCTCTTAGATGAGCATCCATCTTTCGAGATCTTCCTTTCTGACTTCCGCTTTATCGGTTTCTTACTTTTACTTTGGATTCGAAAATCAGTTTGATGAAGCTCATAGTCCTGCTCACACAACTGAGCCTTACGGACGGTCTCATTATAAGTAGTGACACCTATAGTGTACAACTTGGATTTGATAGGAGACTTCAATCCTTCTATAAATCTGTATATCTTATATCCTTCACTCCTGATGGTCTCTCGATCGAATCCACTTAGAGAAATAAACCTTGACTCATATTGATTAACTGACATTGTCCCTTGAGTCAATTTCAAAAATTCAATCTTCAACCTAGTCTGATCAGTGCGTGGGATGTACTGCTCAGTAAAGGCTTCTAAAAATTTATCCCACGTAACCTCAACATGTTGAGCTTCCAAAAAGGCCTGAGTGGACTGCCACCAATACTTTGCATCATCCACTAACAGATAAACAGCCAAACCTACTTTTTCCCTTCCGGAACATAACATATACTGAAAGATCTAGTGACCGCCTTCACCCAATTCACTGCGGCCAATGGGTTCTTATCCCCCTTAAACTTAGGCGGATCCAGCTTCTTATATTTCTTAATCAAGGTCATACTGCAATAGGCTGTGAGATCCCGCCTTTCAATAACTGGGAATGGTGGGGGTAACTCTGTCTGTACTGGTGGTGGCTGTACCATAGGAATGGCGAATGGCACACTTGTGACCATGTTGGGAAAATTCGCCATAAACTGCGTAAACATAGGGTCATATTCTCCACTTGCTTCTCCATCTTCGCTAACCTAGTGTTTGGGCTATGAGGTAGAGATGGAAAAGAAAACTGTGTTGGTGACTGTTCTACATAATCCCTTCCTCTTCCTTCACCAACATCCCTTCTATCTGAGCTCATTCTGTCGATAAAATCACAAAATTGAGCTACTTAGTATAACTTCAAACAGTTATACATCGTATATGTATTCAGACAAGTACAGTACAATTGGGGATATACTCTACTTCTAACTCATCGACACCGACAAAACTCAATCTAATTGCTCTGATACCACTCTGTGACGTCCCAGTCACCATACATTTCTTATTCATCTTTTATCCTTTTTCCCTTAAACTTAGTTAGATTTGCTTGTCAATGTCAATCATACTTTTCTTTCTTTGGCTTACTGTCTAAGAGCTCAATATATTTAATTCAATTACAATAAAACAGACTAATGATACATGTATATATGTACCATCCATTTCCACAGGATCTCATACATCATCTTAACTTAAATCCCCGACATCTTATATACATGAATGCTAGTTGTACTGTACCATAGCTGAATTACAAGTTTACTTTGCATAACTACATAAGTATACCTTCTATACTACTTGGGAAGCGTCTCTTGAAGGTAAACTTTCAAAATCCACTCGTAGGCTCTTCTATTTAGAGCGAGGGATTACTCCGGATAGTCTGTATGAAAAATGTTCGTAAAAGGGTGAGTTTACGCTCAGTAAGAAAAATATGTAAAAGAGCGTGCTATGCCTCTATATGTATTTTTCCTACTTGGCTCTATAATGTCATGTAAAGCATTATAAAGCATGCATCATAAACCTCTTTCATGCATTGTTTGCAACCATGTATATTTCTTTCAAATGGTGTAGGCAAACATACTTTCTTAAAAACATCATACTTCATACATACTTTAAAGCATCATACTTCATAAACTTACTTTGAAACATACATTGTATTCTTAAAACATACATCATGCTTCTTTACTTCAAAACATACTTCAAAACATCATACTTCATAACTTACTTCTTTACTTTAAACATACTTCATAACGTACTTTAAAACATACTTTACATGCTTTTATAACATAGCATGCTTCATGTACTTCTTCAAAATATATTTCAAATACTTCTTTGAAATATCATTTACATACATACATACATACTTTTCTTGAAACATCTTATACTTTCTTGAAAACATACTTCATATACTTCTTTTAAAACTTCTTGTACGAGTAAACCAAGTACTTTCGATTTCTTTATTCTTAGAAATCGCATAAACATATAGTTTTGATAACATAAAAACTATTCATACTTTTGTGGAGTTATGCACTACATCATCATCATCATCATAATCATGTGGCGTACCCCGTAGGGCCAGGAATTCTCCCTTAGCCGAACATGAAACAAAAACAGATTGGCCAGCTGTGGGTGGCTACAGCCAACACTAGTCAGGTGTCCTCTGTAGCAACTGAGGCCTGACTTATGGTCCTCAGCCCTTAACATACATCATTTCAGGACTTGATCAGAGCCCCTACTAGAAACATGAAAGTGCATAATCTCAAAACATATGCCATGTAGCTTCTAGCCATGACATTTCATACTTTTAGAAAATAGGTATGAAAACCTCTTTTCAAAACATGGCAGTCGACTGGCCTCATAGGGCAGTCGGCTGCTGCTTCATATTTTCATTTATCGAAATTATTTTCATTTAAAATTTCGATATTTTCATCTTTGAAAACATATAAGGGCAGTCGACTGGTCCATATAGCAGTCGGCTGGTTTTCAAACAGAATACTTCTTAAGAAATAGCAGTCGACTGGTACATATAGCGGTCGACTGTTTTTGAAACAGAATGCATCTCGGAAAATAGCAGTCGACTGGTCCTATAGGCAGTCGGCTGGTTTTGAAACAGAATGCATTTTCATAAATAGCAGTCGACCGTCTTACATAGCAGTCGACTGGTTTGGAACAGAAAGCTTTTCTGGAAAATAGCAGTCGACTGGCATACATAGCAGTCGACTGGTTTGAAACAGAATGCTTTTCTTGAAAATAGCAGTCGACTGGCATACATAGCAGTCGACTGGTTTGCATCGGTTTTCGGAAAACGACGTTTTGGTTGTCTCTAGGCAGTCGACTTCCCATTTAAGGCAGTCGGCTGCTCCTAGCCTAATTGGTACTAGGAGACAAATCCGAAAATGCATCTTTTCATGCACCAAATCCAACTAGTACTTCTTCCAAACCACATAAAACAGTATAAAACATTATAAAACATGCGGACATAGCCGCCTTACGTCCGTTACATAAATTCCTTACCTTGATTCCTTCGAAAACGCAAGATCACTTGATGCGTTAACCCTAGCTTTCACTCCTTCAAATCTGAAATCATCATATCAAAGCAAACCTTTAAGAATTTGCCATAAACATGTTATACTAATTCAGTACAACACCATACCATGAACATACTTGAACAAATCATCTTCTTCTCTTACCTTTTGCTAGTGACCAAAATCTCAAATTTTGAGATCTCTTCCAATACTTGGAATCAATCCACCAAACTTCAGATATAGCCTCGTCTAGTGACTAGGATCGTTTTTCGTCTAACAAGCTTAACGATTTGGTTACTAAACAAGAGTGTTTGTCAAGGTGACTATGGAAGAAAGACTTGGAAACTTGGAGATGGAGAGGGCGAGAACGAGAGGGCTGGAAAGAAGCTGGCTGACGTTGGGTGATGGCTGGTAAAGGTGACTCATGCACTTCATTAATTGCCTTCTTATCCTATCCTCAATCTCAGCCACTTAACTCCTTGACTCCTTTTGACCCATTAATTCTCTTCTTCCTTTTTGACTCAAGACCATTTGTCCATTTAATCTCAATAATATTTCTGATTTAATTCTTGTCTCATACTCTTAATATTTTTCTGATATCAACCTAATAAATCATTTGTCTTATTGACTATTAACTTCCTTATTTCTCCCATACATCATGCATACATCATTCATACATTAAGCTTCATATTCATTTAATTGGTCTTCTTTCTTCCTATTCCATTTATTTTCCTGACATCAATATTAATTGACTACTTGATTATTTAATCTTTCATCTCCTTACTTCTTCCATGTTCCATACATCCTTCATACTTCATAATTCTCATGTCCATTTACTTCATTTAAGCCAAAATGCTTTACAATTATGGAGGAATTTCATGAAATTGGGGGATTTCACAATTGTTGAAACTAAAAATGCTGAATTCTTTGAACATGTTTATCCATTAAAATCTGAAAAATGTTGTCATGTCCCTGTGGCCTGTGGTTCAAAAAGAAATTGAAAATAATGCTGATGATTTGAGGAGTAAAAGGCAAATAAAAGGAAATTCTTTTGGAAATGATTTTTATACATATCTTGTTGAAAATGACCCTGTTACTTTTTTTAAGTCATTTCTTCTCTTGATGCACCTTTTTGGAAAAAAAGCTATAAAAACTGAAATTGATTCTATTAATCAAAATAATGTTTGGATTTTAGTTGATTTACCTCCTGGAGCAAAACCCATTAGTTGTAAGTGGATTTTTAAGAAAAAAATACAATCCTGACGGTTCTATTGATAAACACAAAGCTAGATTGGTTGCTAAAGGTTTTAATCAAAAACAAAATATTGATTATTTTGATACCTTTGCTCTTGTAACAAGAACTGCTTCTATTCAAGTTTTGATTGCTTTAGCTTCAATTCATAAACTTTTTATTCACCAAGTGGATGTTAAAACTGCTTTTTCTAAATGGTGATTTGGACGAAGAGATTTATATGGTGCAACTCGAAGGTTATGTGATTTCTGGACAAGAAAATAAATTTTGTAAATTATTAAAATCTTTATATGGCTTAAACAAGCACTTTAATAGTGACATGAGAAATTTGACCAAGTTCTGTTATGTGATGGTTTTTCTTCTATTGAAGTGGATAAATGTGTTTATACTAAACTTGTTGATGGTGATTGTGCAATTTTATGCTTGTATGTGGATGATTTGCTCTAATTAAAGACATATATAGAGATGCAAGGACACATGTGAGGACAGGTGGGGGACAAACAAGTGAGTTTCCTATCACGGTGGGATTACACCAAGGGTCAGCGTTGAGTCCATTCTTATTTGCAGTATTTATGGATGGACTGACAAAATCCATCCAAGATAAGGTGTCTTGGTGTATAATGTTTGCAGGTGATATTGTCCTATGTGCGGAAACTAGAGCAGAGATCAATGCAAAGTTAGAATTATGGAGATAAATGTTGGAATCAAAACGATTTAAACTAAGCAGAGTGAAGACTGAATACACGGAGTGTAAATTCAGTTCTAACCAAGTGGAAGAGCATAATGTAGTGACGTTAGATAGGGTGGCGATACCTAAACGAGACCATTTTCAATATCTGTGATCGATAGTACAGATGGATGGAGAGAAGAGGCTACAAATCGATAGTACATTGTTATATGGTAGTGAATGTTGGGCGTCTAAGAGGCTACATACACAAAAGATGAGTGTAACAGAAATGCGAATGTTACTGTGGATATGTGGATAAACAAGAAAGGATAGAATGAGAGATGAAAATATTCGTAAGATAGTTGGAGTGGTACCTATTGAAGACAAGATGTGTGAAATTCATTTACGTTGGTTTGGACACGTACGACATAGACCTATAGATGCTCCAGTTAAGAGAATAGAGGCTATGGATGTTGAGAGAAGGGTTAAGACTAGAGGAAGACCGAAAAAGACTTGGAAAAAAGTAATTTGGAAAGATATGGAAGTATTAGAGTTGAATGAGCAAATGGCCTTGGATAGGAATCTATGGAGGAGGAGAATACATATGGACGATCTAATGTGAATTCAGATATTGGTTCATATAGCCTATCCCAATCTCTTGGGATAAGGGCTTTGATGATGTGATGATGATGATGTGGATGATTTGTTCATTTTTGGTACTTCTCTTAATACTGTGCATAAGACTAAGTGTTTTCTTGCTTCAAAATTTGATATGAATGAAATAGGTGAAGCAAATGTTATCTTGGGTGTTAAAATGATAACGATGAGTGATAGTATTAGGCTATCGCAAGAAAACATTATCTAAAAAAACTTCTTAGAAAGTTTGGACATTTTGATGATAAACCTATAAGTACCCCTTATGATTTTAGCATTTAGTTAAAGAAAAATGATTGTGGCTCAATCTGAGTATGCACAAATCATTGGGGTTTGATGCATTTAAAGAATTTTACATGTCCTGACATAACTTATGTTGTGTATAGGTTGAGTAGATATACTCACAACCCCAATCATGACCTTTGGGGTGCATTAGTCAAACTTATGAGATATTTGAGAGGTACCATGAACTATGATATTTTGTATAGTGGATTTCCAGTTGTAATGGAAGGATACAATAACACTAACTGAATTTTGAATTCAGATGAGACAAAATCTACTAGTGATTATGTTTTTACCCTCGGTAACAAGTTGTTTTCAACCTTTCCTCAAGTTAAAAACATCACAAAGGCTTAGTAAACTTGCTAATAAAATGATTAAGCAAGCTTAAAAATGTAAGGTTTCCAAGCTTTTCTAGGTTTTCTCTTAGTTTTCCTCACCTTTCTCTCTTTCTCCTTAGTCTTCGTGTATGTTCAGTTTTGAGATGGAAAATGGCCAAATGTGATAGCCTTTCATAAGGCTAACTATTTTTTAGTTATATCATATTTTAATGTGTTTGTCAATTAGTCAAAGGCTTAATAAAATATCTTGTGATATTTTGCAATTTCCTTTTATTTTTCAGTTAAATTTCATAACATTTTACTAGGTTATCATTTAATTCTAGTCCTTGGCTATGATTAAAAGCATTAATTCCCATTATATCCTAGATATTTAGGCTATATAATATACAAAATTAAATGGGGTAACCGGCCATTAGGTTACCTAATTAGGGTTTTCAAATAATTTTCTTGCATTTAATTCATTTTTGAATCTAACTTGATAAATTCTGAGATACAAGTCTTGACATAACACCTTAAGGGTTTGATATTACTCAATTAGAACCCTAAATTTAATTCTCAATGTCCATTTTGACTACTTAGTTTGATGACCTATGAACAAAATCGTCATTTTTTGGTTTGTTGCGCTAACTTCCATATAACCCGTAACTGTAATTTCTAATGTGCAAATGAGTTTAAAAGGATTACTTGAGGTCATATTAATCTATAATATGACATTTTCATGATTCCGGAATAGGTATGCATCTTGGAAATGTACGCGCACTAGTGTGTATTAGAGCATACTGAAGCTCGTGTACCTACAAAAAATTACGGATACTTACTTTTCAATTATCAAATACTTATTGGACATCAAATATTTACGTAGAGTTATGAAAATAGTGGTTCTCACAAGAAATTAATTGTCTCTTATGACATTAAATCACAGTCATATAATCTAGTGCATTATTTATAAGTTTTAAAAATGAATAAGCAAGTATTTGTGCATTTGTTCATATATTTTCAAAAACCAAAGGATAATTAACAACCAAAAAAAAAAACTAAAGGATAATTGAGAGACAATCGTTTCGCCAAAGTTGAAAAGAAATTAACGATATTTCTCATGACATTAAATCACAATGTGAGCATTGAGCAATCATTAAAATACAATGTGAGGAATCACGTTATCAAAATGAGATTTAATCATTTAAATCGCACGATACATTTTTAATTTCATGAAGTATTGAACACAATGCTATTTTTTTTATTTTTCCAAAAAGTGATGATTGTGCTTACCATATTGACCGAAGCAAGCTCAAATCACCTAAAACTAACACACATATCTAAAGTAATTAGTCTAATGTAACATTATTAAATATTTATTTATTATTATATTAAAATATATTTTATTAATTGAAAATAAGATAGTAGTGATGCATTTGACGAAACAGTTGTTCATACTATGATTCCATCCAGCAAACAAGTTCTTTATCGACAAAGAGAAGAATGTTTTCAAAATGTTTTGATTATACGTGATTTTAATATTAATTTTATATTTATATTTGTGTGCAGGATGCTCAAACCTTTAATTTTAATCTTAAATGTTTTGCATAGATTTAATAATTTTAAATACAACATATGACATGAAGTGAAAAAGTAATATAAATATGATAAATATTAAAAGTATATAAATTTAGTAAAAAATAAAAAATATTTTATATAAAAGGAGAAATGCTAAGAACAGTCACTTTTGACTGCCAGTTTTAACACTCTTGTTCCATTTGGACACGTCAGTTCTTAGTTTTATGTGAAAACCGGTTACCTACAATTACAAGTTACTGGAAAAGTATTTTTTAGCATTACGTGTTTTAGCTTTTTACTTCTCATATAGGAATCCATTTTCACGTAAAACTAAGAAGTGATGTAATTTGACAGGGTTAAAAGTGATTATCAAAAGTGACTGTCTCTAGCATTTTCCTTATATTTATATAAGAGGACAGTTATTTTTTATAGTTACTTTTAACATCTCACATGTATTAGATCATATTACTTCTTAGTTTTACTTGAAAATGGATTACATATGTGAGAATTAAAAAGCTAAAGTATGTAATGTTAAAAAATACTTTTCAAGTAATCTATAATTGTAAATAACCGATTTTCACGTAAAATTATAAAATAACGTGGTATAATAAAAATAAAAGTATTAAAAGTGACCCTAAAAAATAATTGAATCTAACATTTTTCATGAATATAAATTTTATACAAAATATCCGACGCAAATAATCAGGCATAGATTAGCATAATATCCATGTGTGCTCCACTTAACAAATGCAGTCGTACGGGAACTTCTATTTGCACCACCGTTTTTGCTCTTTACACTACATAAAAAAAAATAAATCTACTCCATGAAATGACAAATTTAACCTCTATTCAATAAATCATTTCTCCCTCCCTCTTAGCTAACCCATCTGCTAGCCCCGACAGCTCTTCTTCTCCACCATTCCTCAGCCTCCTTACTCCTTCTCTTCTCCAACTATTGTAGAACAGGTACAACATTTAAATTTTGGTTAGCATTTTGGTTTTAGGGTGCACAGGCGGGCGAGCCTCCCGCGGGTCGGGCTGCGGGGGGAGCCTCGAGCAAGTGCCGCGCCAGGTCAGCAGCCTTGAGCGAGGTTCGCCTGTAGCCCTTGGGCGTGCAAGATGGGTTATGCGCAGGCAAGCAAGCATGCAACTTGGCTTGTGCGCGGGCACACCCAGCGCGCATTCTGTGTTACGCATAAGCCAGCTTGCGAGCATTGCTTGCCTGCGCACAACCCAGCTTGTGAGTTGAATCAAAACCTTTCACTCCCTTTTGTCACTACCTTTTGATTAATGCATTGAGTGTTTTTTTTATGCAGCTTCTTTTGTCATTGCCTAAGCCAGAGGCTTCGAAGGCTGCGTTTGGTCAAGATTCAGATTCAGGTATAGTTTTTTACTTTTATTCTGTTTTTCTTAAACATATTAACTTAGATGACATGAAACCTTGATCACAACATGGTGCATTTGATTTTTGTTTAAAGTCTTCTTCTCCAGCCTTTATGTTTGTATTGATCAAGTTTTCTTGTTTATGATTTGGTGCATCATGATAATTATATACTATTATTTTGTTAATTCCACCCACATTGTTTTATTCTTCTAATAATGCTATCGTTTGCTTAGACATAAATTTTTTTTTTTCAGACATGGCACATGCACAAGGTGAAGGAAGACGACAGCGACCCACAAGCTCTAAGAGAAGACGATGAGTTAGCCAATATCGTGCTCAGCAGGCCAGGCAGGTTGAAAAGGCCGAGCAAGACAAGCATGCCGAGCAAACAGCTTCAGATGATGCAGAGGAGGTACTTGAGCCTTGTCTTGGAAGCCCGAGTGATATGTTTGTTTTGAGAAGTTTTAGATCACATGTGGCTTTTGCCATATGGGGCGGTGAGGTAATTATTTTGTTAAATTTAATAATACAGATCTATTTTATTTGTTAAAAATGATCTTATTATTTGTTGTTTCTGATATAGTAGCGAGGCAACTTGAAGGTTCTTAATCATAGTCAAAAAAATCTCGATATGGACTTTAGACGATGATCGATCACGTATTCGCTCCGTTGTTTTGCAATCCGGCTTAGGTTGTTTGGTTGAGTGCAGTTATCGCACTTGCAATAGTACTCTCATCTCTGCTTTTTGTGAAAGGTGGCAGCCGGAGACGAACACATTCCATATGTCTTTTGGGGAGATGACGATTACCCTAGATGATGTAGCTACATTGCTTGGTGTACTAGTGGTCGGGGGGATCGTATCATGCCGGCACATCTCCATGCAGCATGCAATCAGAATATTAGTTTGTTTGCTAGGCGTCTCTCTTACAAAAGCTCAAGCAGCAACAAGTACCGATTGTGGATCTAGTGTGACATTGCAATGGTTGAGATCGACTTTTCATAATGTGACTGATACCTCCAGTGATGAGGAAATAGTCTATGCTACTCGTGCATACTTACTTCATTTACTTGGGTGCACACTTTTTGTGGATAAGAGTGGATGCATGTTCCTGTTTCATTGTTGTCATGTTTAGAGGATTTAATGGTTATCAGCGAATATGCATAGGGTGCGTGTGCTCTTGCTTATATGTACAAACAGTTGGGTCTTGCGAGCAGGTCAAAAGTACACGGGATTGGAGGCTATATGACCCTTTTTCAAGTATTAAGATTTACTTTTATATAAATAACTTGTGAATTATAATTTGTTTATGTATAATTTATTAATGATTGATGTTTTATTTGATATAAACTTGGATTTATGAGCATTTTCCATCATTGAGTCCCGAGTTGAACTTCAATTACGAGGATAGTTTGCCGCGAGCTCGACAATGGAAGCCACGTGGTTATGGCCAAGATGTGAACATGTTGCGGGAGCATCTAGATGACCTCCAGCATAATCAAGTGTGCTGGGATCCATATGCAGATAGTCGAAGACAGCATCCGTTGCCCCCGATCTCTTTTTTCACGATCTGCTTAAAAGCTGGGGATGTCGTGGAGCCATACCATCCAGAGAGAGTGTTACGGCAGTGGGGCTATGTACAAACCGTACCTCTGAGACCTTTAGTTCCATATAGAGCATAGAGAGGTAGTACGAGCGCCACTTATGATGTTGTTTATTAGTTTATGGATCAATTATGGTAGAGATGGCCTATGTATGTCCTCATAAAAGAGAATAGAGGATGAAGGTGTGTGATCCCAGGAGAGACGGCTCCAGATTATATGGCTTGATATGGCTCTATTTCTCATCGATTCGTACAAAATCCAACACGCAGATTGAGGCTTCAAGCTCCCCCAGTCGATTCTGATCATTCTAGTGTAAGTTATTAACACTAAATCCTAAGTGAATAAAATTTGTTCATACTATTTGATTTGATAAAATTTCTTTCATGTATTGTTTCGCAGCGCATGTCAAGGGCAGTGTCTCGCATTAAATTACTCATGAGTGGCAACAGAGATGTAGAGACATTGACAAAAGGAATTTACGACCTGCATGAGATATTAACTGGGTCGTCAGATGCTGCTTCATCCTCAGCTCCTCCTCCAGCTCCATCACAGACAGCTCTTCCTCTAGTTCCTCCACCAGTTACATTAGAGATAGCTTCTCCACCAATTACATCAAAGATAGCTTCTCCACCAGTTACTCGTTTTTATACTAGGCTCGAGAGGAGGAGAGACAAGGCAATTATATAGGATGCGTCGAGGGATTAGTGTATTTATATTTAGTGACTTTTGTTGTTTAAAGATACAGTTTATCTTTAAGATATTAGACAATGTTATTAAAATATGTAATGATTTTTGTTTATAATTTAATGTTTTATTTAGTGATTTTTGTTTTTTAATACATAGAGTTTAAAACATATAATGCATAAATTGATAATACAATCATAAGAAGGCATACATATCAAAGACATAAATTAATAATATATTCATACAAAGGCATAAATGACAAAATACAATAATATTTAATAAAATATCATGGTTCATCTAAATCAATGGTTTCTTTAATGGCAACATTCGATCTCGACAACAAATTTTGGAATTCCTCGATGCAAGATACATATGGAAGCTCTCACTCACGAGCAGAATAACATCGGTACCGATGCCAATTGCATGCAATTGGAGATATTGGTGCAAACGGGTCCATAAATACCTGAAAAACATCACTATTAAACATACGAAAAATTGTAAAACAAAATATCTCAATTCTAACATACATATTATTATTAATACCTCAACAAAATGAGAATTGTGAACAAGTCCAAGTGCTATGAATCCATGTTGCAGTGGTAGAGGTGGTGTAGTTCTAAGTGGAAGATATGTCAAGCATTGTCTAGAAGATAAATGGACTAGCACAACGTTATACTTTGTTGCTATCAAGTGACCCATATCGGGTAAAGTCATCCATTTATGGTAAGGAGCTGGTATCTTGAAATATGATAATGTCTCTATCAATTCATCAACACGCTCCTCGGATCCATAGAGACTAACATAATAAGCTTGGAAATCACATATCTCCTCAATCAAATCTTGTCGCACCTTAGCCCATGCATCAACACCCATGCCTAGCAAGCCAGCTATAGCTCGAAAACCACAATATCCACCCGATTCAACATTCACAATAGAATGTATGTATTGGTGTATCTCTAAAGGGAAAGAATCAATAAATTTCACTTTCTTTTTTCGATGCACTAGTAGTTTCATAATCAATAAGCTTCTCTAATGCCCAAGTGTAGTTGTCAGTGTGCTCAACCTGCATGTAAATAAATGCAATAGATAATGTCAAATCTGTACATGTCACACCAACAATCTCAAGGAGAGGGAGTCCATATCGATTAGTTTTATATGTACAATCCATAACTAACACATTTTGAAAAGCATTCAATAAATCTACAGCCGTCAAATGCGTCCAAAATAAGTCTCTAACACAATCACTTGACTCATCACTCCTATGCCACTGAACATATTTACAATCATTTAAGTGTTTCATGAGTTGCTGCATCTGTGATCTACCATCTTTGTCAACCATTCTATACTTTTGTCGTGCATTGTAAATGGTCTTTATGGTGCTAGAATTCTTCTTATCATGTTGTTTTAACATCCTTAGTATATTTCTTGGTTTGACCATATTATTTGTCATATCGGCCACTATACCTTGCTTTTTCACCGTTAATCGACTAGCAAAGGAATGTCCATCTAACTGTCTGCAGCCAAATGGTTATGCATTCCACATACTACTCTGACTGCCCAATCATCGTCGCTCTCCAATTTCACCCCCTGTAGCTCGAATTGACAATTACACTTCTTTGTTCCCGTTCCTAAGCGACGGAATTCATCTCTATTTGATCTATTCATTCCATGCCGTTCACATGCAAGTCGAAGTCTAGATTTTCTTCTGAGAACACCAACTTCGGATGATTTAATCACAATAACAAAACCTAGGTCTCTTCAACCTCTCTAGCCCATGTGATCAAGGCATTTCTACTATTGAAAACCTGAACAAAAAAATTTAATAATTAGTTTTTTTTTTTACGATATTTGTATTGAAACATTATATTAATTTTAAATATGCTTACCTTGTTAGTAGTAAATGCATAAGTGCGGTCAAATATTTCTTCATCCACACTATTGAATTCTTCTTTGTACACTACTACTTCTTTATTACTCTGCAAATATTAAACAATTAATTATAATTAGTACAATAAATTATATAATAAAAATAATTAATTATAAAAACATATTAACATTGTAGACACCTTATTTTATTTGGGGTCTTAACTTGTAAAAATAATTAATTAGGTTAGGTGACATAGTATTTTTAACTGAATTTAATAACTTAGATAAGGATAATTATTTAATATAAGAATTGTTTAGAATTAGGCTAGAATTAAATTAGAATTTTTAGATTTAGAATTAACATTAATTAAGAAATTAAAATTGAAATAGGATTTAGGAATAAAAAAAGGATAAGAAAAGAAAATAAAATTAATTTTAGGATAGGATAATTAGATTTTTTAGGATAATTATTTAGATTAATATTAAATTTAATAGAGTTAGATTAGGATTAACATAAGAATAAAATAGATAAAATATGAGATAATTATGAGAATAAGTATAGTTGTATTAGGACTCTAATAAATTTTGGACTATAAAAAAGGGATTAAGCCTTATGATTAGGGGGAACAATCAAGCACTCAGCCTGGACAGAAACTTCTACCTTGCTTCCATCACCAACATTAAACCAAGCATCATCTACATTGTTGCCCAGCCATCTTTAAATTTCCTCTGCCATATCAGACGTGCCATCACCATCATAAACTCAAGCCACCTTGATACCTGGGATATCATCATCATCATCAGCGGCACACCATCAATGCTGCCTCTATCTCGTGTCGCTTTGCTGTTGCGTCCCTGCCTCTGTTTTGGTCATCCTCTTCATAACTGTACCATTCCTCATTGCTGTCGATAGCTGCTGCATCCGTGCCATCCATCGCCACCGCTTATTGCCACTTGCTGCTGGTTACGACATTAAAACAAGGGAGAAAGCCAACATATGCACGTGGGAGAAAGAAAAAAAGAGACAGTTGTTGAAAAGAGTGAAGAAAGAAAAGAAAGAAAGAAACAGGAAATAAAGAACAAGAAAAAAGAAAAGAAAGCAAGGAAGCTTACGTGCCAGGTATGTGGTTAATTTATTAAGGTTAATTTAATTGATGAACCAACAATAGGATTATAGAAATTATTAGCATGATTAATTTATTTAATGATTTATATGGTCATAGTCTAACTTAGTAAATCTGACTTAATAATTGACGGTTTGCATGATAATTAAATTAGTAATTTGGTGTAAAATATTAATTTGTATATTTGCATGATGATATTTAGTTAGTTTGCATGTATATTTAGGATTTAATTAAATGATTTGTATGTTTGAGGTAATTTATGCAGTAGAATTTATGAAATTTATTTAGAAAACTAATCTTTTAAGAAAATGTTAGAGGAGTCTTTAGGTTATAGAAAGTCATTAATAAATAAATAGAATAGAATAAATAAAATAAATATGAATTAGTCAAAATATAAATAAAAATAAGATAAAATAAATTTAAATAAAATACTAAAGATGAATATCGATTATGCCGAGGATGAAACTCCAAGAAAATCAATCGAGACTCCTTGGAAATTTCTAGGGGAAAGAATCTTTCTAAGTTGAACCAAATTGATGGAATACTTTTGAAAGATTTTTTTTTAATTAATTCATATTTATTTATGATAAATAAAAATAAAAGTAAGATAAGATAGATGGATTAGATATAAATAAATAAAAATGAGCAAATAAAGACAAGTAAACAAATAAAGATAAATAAATAAAATAAGATAAGATAAAGTATATAAATAATAAATAGAATTATAATAAATAAGATAAATGAAAAAGAGTAAATATGAGTTATGCCGATGATGAAATTTCGAGAAAGTCAATTGAGACTACTTGAAAAATTCTAGGTGAGAAGGTTTCTTTTAGGCTGAGCCAAATTGATGGGACGCTTAAAAGTGAATTTTCAATAAAACATAATTCATGTTTATTTCTTAAAAATAAGATAAATAAGAATATAAAAAAAAGATTAAATTAGGAAATCTAAGAAATTTATAAAATGAATATGGAGTCAAAATTAGAGACAAGATTAGGAAAAAAAAGAATCTCATAAAATATTAAAATTTATCCGACGATGGAGTTCAAGAAAGTCAATTGAGACTCCTTGAATATCTTGAGGTGATGGGAGTTTTTAAGGTTGGAGCCAAATCGATGGAAAAATCTTAGAAAATTTCCAATATATAAGTATATCGAAATTAATATGAACCCAAGGCAAACTATAAAGATAACCTAAAGCTATTTGGTACCATGTTAGGATGGGCGTTATGGGGTGCTAATCCTTCCTCACACGTAACCGTACTCCCGAGTCTAAGAATCTTTGAATGTAGACCATGCCTTATCTTTAGACAAGAATAGGTGACCAATCACACCTTAGGTTTGAATTGTTGGTGACGACTCTTGAATTTAAGTCTAGCGGGTTAGGTTCTAGGACTTGACACGTTATGACAAACACGGTAATGGGTTGCGCACACATGGGCTTGCCATGCGCGCAAGCTAGCTTGCACGTGGGCTAGTCCAACGTGTAAGCTAGCTTGCGCGCGCGATGTATGCTGCACGCAAGCTGGCTTGAGTGTGGGATCGCCCAGGTTGTGCGCGGGATCGCCCAGAGCTCAAACCAGGTTGCGCGAGGGATCGCCCAGCACGCAACCCAGTTTGCACGCCAAGATCTCCCAGTGCTATTTTCACAGGCTTCAGTTCATCCTCAAATCCAAAAATAAATACCAAAATCTTACCTCTTTCTCTTCTTTTTCAGTTCCTTCACTCTTATACTCTTCATAGCTATCATCATAATAGCTACTTTCACTCATTTTTTTTCAATTTTTTGAAGAAAAATAAAATGATTGAAGAAGAAAATGTAAAGTGAACAACGGCAGCGGTAGAGGAGGAAGAGAGCAGAAGAGACGAGAGGGAAAAAAAGTGAGGGAAAACTTGAGATTTAGTATAGGATATTAACGTCATTTGACTTGAGGATATTTTTGTCTTTTAATATTTTGTAGTAGAAAGAGTAAAAAGAGAATTTCTATTCCTACCCCACGTTTTACTATTTCTACCCCAACCTATTTTTTCAACAATAAAAATAACGGATAAAATGACGAATTTAGCCCCATCAGATAATCTGCCACGATGCGCAAGTCTCACTTGCGCGAACGTCGGAAATTCGTGCAAGTTTACTTGCGCGAAAGTCGCATATTTGCGCAAATGAAACTTGCGCGAAGAGGTCACGCAAGTGAAACTTGCTCGAAAATAGAGCGCAAGTTTCACCTACGCGAATAAGTCGAGCAAGTTTCACCTTTTCACTTGCGCGAGATGTGGAAAAAATGTGTTCAAAACTATGGTTAAAAAATATTAGGCGTTTGTTGTTAAAAATTTAACTGTGGTAAAAAATATTGCTCTTCTGCATCTTCTTCTTCTTGTTCTACTTCTTCTCCCTTTCTGTTTTGTTCATGAGTTTTCTCTTCTACCATTTTTTTTCTTTCTCACGAGCCCACCCTTTACAGTTTACATTTCATTTTCTTAAAAAAAAAGGAAAATCTTCCTGATGATAGCTATTATGATAGTTACGAAGAGTACGAAAGCTTGTTGAAAGTGTAGAAATCGACAAAGAAGGAGAAGAGGTAAAAATCTGTCTTCTGCAAATTGAATTTCGGAGAAATTGCGCCATATTTCCACGCAAGTCATGCTTGCGCGGGATTTACGCGCAAGTGCTTGCCCGATTCATTTTTCGCGCAAGTCAGCTTGCCCGGAACTTCATTTTCGCGCAAGTGTCAGCTTGCGCGGAACATGCCTGGCTTGCATAAATCTGTTTTTTTGTGCGCTCTTGCACTAAAAGTCAATCTTAATTTTTTAATATATTATTTATTATAATAATTATAATTAATGAATTTGTTTAATATTTGCATAATGATAAAAGGATAGTGTATAGCGGAGAATCGAAAAGTGTCCATGAAGAAATATTTGACTGTACCGATGCATTTACTACTAACCAAGTAAGTAGTTTTAAAATTAATATAATGTTTTAATACTATTCTAATAGAAAAAACTAATTATTAAATTTATTTTGTTTCAGGTTTTCAATTGTCGAAATACCTTGATCGCATGGGCTAGAGAGCTTGGAAAAGAGCTAGGTTTTGTTGTTGTGATAAGATCATCGGAAGTTGATGTTCCTCAAAGAAGACTTAGAGTTCGACTTGTATGTGAAAGGTATGGAACATATAAGTCAAGTACAAATGAATTGCATCGCTTGGGAACGGGAACAAAGAAGTGTAATTGTCCATTCGAGTTACTAGGGGTGAAATTGGACGAGAACGATAGTTGGGCAGTGAAAGTAGTATATGGGATGCATAATCATTTGGCTACACAACAGCTAGAAGGACATTCCTTTGCTGGTCGATTAAAAGTGCAAGAGCAAAGTATGGTAGGTGATATGATAAATGCTATGGTAAAACCAAGAAAAATTTTAATGATGTTGAAACAACATGATAAGAA
Organism: Heritiera littoralis; assembly: GCA_031772115.1. NCBI lineage: Eukaryota > Viridiplantae > Streptophyta > Magnoliopsida > Malvales > Malvaceae > Heritiera > Heritiera littoralis. Next base: position 96,548 of record JAPDPK010000022.1, read on the forward strand.
CAATGTAAGTACCATAAAGACCATCTACAATGCACAACAAAAATATAGAATGGATGACAAAGTTGGTAGATCACAGATGCAACAACTCATGAAATGCTTGAATGATTGTAAATATGTTGAGTGGCATCGGAGTGATGAGTCAAGTGATTGTGTTAGAGACTTATTTTGGGCACATCCAACAGCTATAGATTTGTTGAATGCTTTTTCTAATGTATTAGTTATGGATTGTACATATAAAACTAATAGATATCAACTCCCACTCCTTGAGATTGTTGGTGTAACATGTACAAATCTAACTTTTTCAGTTGCATTTGTTTACATGGAGGCTGAGCACACTGACAACTACACTTGGGCATTAGAGAAGCTAAAAAGTTTGATGTCTTCTGATTTAACACCTTCTATCATTGTTACTGATACGGATTTAGCATTGATGAAAGCAGTACAGACAGTGTTCCCTAGCACAATTAATCTCTTATGTAGATGGCATATATCAAAGAATGTACTTGCTCATTGTAAAAAGTTTTTTGAGAGCATGGAGAAGTGGGAGGCATTCATGTCATCTTGGGGCGTTCTTGTATCCTCTTCAAACTAGTATGAGTATGAAGCAAATTTAAGTTCAATGGTCTCTCATTACCGTTCTTATCCTAGAGCGCTCGAGTACTTAAGAGATACTTGGTTAACTACACATAAAGAGAGATTTATTGCTGATTGGACAAATAAAGTAAAGCACTTTGGAAATGTTACAACAAATAGGTATGCATGTTTACAAAGTTTAAAAGTTCTTATTTTCACAACTTATACAATTTCTTCATTATAATCAACGGATGATGTCTCCGACTATCTGCATAGGGATCCCAGCCCACTTGGTTACACTGAAGGTCATCTAGCTGCTCTCGCAAGACCTTCACATCCTGGCCATAAGTACGTGGCTTCCATCGTCGAGCTCGAGGCATACTCTCCTCGTAGTTAACGTTCACCTCCGAACTTAACGACGGAAAGTGCTCATAAATCCAAGCCTACATCAAATAAAACATTAATCATTAATAAATTATAAACAAATAATTTATGATTAACAAGTTAGATAAAGTAAATTATAATACCTGTAAAAGGGTCATATGGTTGCCAATCGATGTGACTTTTGATATGCTCGCAAGACCTAGCTGTCTATACATATGAGCAAGAGCACCTGCACCCCACGCGTATTCACTGATAGCCGCTAGCTCCTCTAAACAGTGCAAAAATGACACGGCAACATGTGACCCACTTTTATCTACAAAAAGAGTGCATCCAAGCAAGTGAAGCAAGTATGCACGAGTAGCATATACTATCTCCTCATCATTGGAGCTGTCGGTGACATGGCTAAAATTTGTTCTCAACCACTGCAATGCCACACTGGACCCACGACCGGTGCTCGTCGCCGCTTGAGCCTCGGAAATAGAGACTCCTAACAACTGTACTAATACTCTAACGGCTTCCTTCACAAAGATGTGCCGGCAAAATACGATCGCCCCGGTCACTGATATGCTTAGGAGGGTAGCTACATCATCAAGAGTAATCGTCATCTCTCCAAAAGGCATATGAAATGTATTCTTTTCTGGCTGCCACCTCTCACAAAAAGCAGAGATGATGGTGTTGTTGCATGTGCGGTAACTACAGTCAACTAAACTCACTAAGCCGGACTGCATAACTGAGGAGAGAATACGAGATCTATCATCATCTAAGATCCACTGAGAGATTTTGTTGCTATGATTCAGGACCTTCAAATTGTCTCGCTCCTATATCGAAAACAACAAACAATTTCAAAAGCGTCATGTTATCACATATTGCAAAAACATATTACCAAATTTTTGAAAGGAGAATTACCTGCCCATCCCATATTGCAAAAGCAACATGTGATCTAAAACTTCTAAGAACTGATGTATCGGTCGGATCTCCAGGACAAGGCTCGACTTCCTCCTCTGCATAATCTGCATCTAGCTACTCAGCCTGCTCGACCTGCTCAACCTGCTCAACCTGCTCGTCCTGCTCGACCTGCTCGACAGGTTCGACTTGTTCAGCTTGCTCGGCTTGATATCTCCTAACTCGTCGTCTCCTCTCAGAGCCGGTAGGTCGCTGTCGTCTTCCTTGAGATGAATCTCCACATCGTGTATTAGCCATGTCTGAAAAGAAAAATATTTTAAAAATTATCTAACATATTAAAAGCCAAGACACTAAGTGCAATAGTTGAGTGCAAGTGTGTGAGGAAGTAAAAAGTGTACAAGTGAGTGGAAGTGTGAGTTAGTGACTGAGGTGTGTGTCGTGCAAAGTGAGAGTAAGTGAGAAATAATAGTGTCAAGTGTGTCTACATTGTCAGCAAGTATAAATAAGTAGATCATGACAAGTAAGCCTATAGTGCTTAAATAGAACATAGCATGAAATATATCTGACAATGCTTAAATTGAACATAGCATGAATAATATATCACACCTCTTTGATAATATATCACATTATTTATTTTTCTGACAATGCTTAAATAGAAAATAGCATGAAAAAATTAACATACATCAAGCACATACCTGGTGGTAGTAGTCCTACAGTGCAATAGCTTGTACAGATTGATGGCAGCAATCGAAGGGTGATGGTGGCAATAGTTTGTATAATTATAAACTTTAGTCAGATGATTAAATCAAAATCATAAAAACCAAGCTTGTAGAATGTAGTCAAAACTAGAAATAATTGCAAAATAAGTAAAACAGGATGTAAAACAGGATGTAACGCCCGCACAAGTGAGACTTGCGCAGGGTTCTCGCGCATGGTGTGCCCGTCGCTCGCGTAGCTCGACCTGCGCGGCCTCTCGCAAGCGTGCCACCTGCGCGGGGCTGGCCTCGCGCAGGTGGAGGGGCTGGCCTCGCGCATGTGTGCCACCTGCGAGCGGCGCGAGCGGGACACAATGTGCAGGAGCTTCGTACACAACTACAAATCCTATTTTTACCGTAACAGCAGGAGATTCGTACCAGGAAGGAGGAAGAAGGAAGGAAGAGAAGGAGAAGGAGAAGGAGAAGGAGAAGGAAAAGGAAGGAGAAGGAGGAGGAGCTAGCCGGTCTGGTAATGGGTAAAATTGTATTTTATTTAAAAGGGTTGTTTGGGGGTGAGGTAGATTTAGTAAAGGGAAATTCTATTCCTACCCCACGTTTTGCTATTCCTACCCCAATCCATTTTGTCAACAGTAAAAAAACGGATAAAATGACAAAATTCGCCCCCCTCAGATAATCTGACATAATGCGCAAGTCTTACTTGTGCGACCAACACGCGCAAGTTTCACTTGCGCGAACGTCGGAAATTCGCGCAAGTTTCACTTGCGTGCAAAAGTCGCGCAAGTTTCACTTGCGCGCAAAAGTCACGCAAGTTTCACTTGCGCGCAAATGTCGCACAAGTGAAATTTGCGCGACTTTTGCGCGCAAGTGAAACTTGCGCGAGATTTATCTAAAATGTGGTTAAAAAATATTAGGCGTTTGTTGTTAAAAGTATAATTGTTGTAAAAAATATTGCTCTTCTGCGTCTTTTTCTTCTCGTTCTACTTTTTCTCTCTTTTTGTTCTGTTTTTCTCTTTTACTATTTTTTTCTTTCTCACGAGCCCACCCTTCCCAGTTTACATTTCATTTTCTTAAAAAAAATGGAAAATCTTCCTGATGATAGCTATTATGATAGTTACGAAGAGTACGAAAGTTTTGTTGAAAGTGTAGAAGCCGACGAAGAAGGAGAAGAGGTTAAATTTGTCTTCTGCAAATTGAAATTCGTTTAAATTGCGCCACACCTCAGCGCAAGTTATGCTTGCCCGGGATTCCCGCGCAAGTGTCTCTTGCGCGGGATTTCAGTGCAAGTGGAGCTTGCGCGGGATATCCGCGCAAGTAGAGTTTAAGCGGAAATCCCGCGCAATTAGAGATTGCGCGAGAATTCCGCGCAAGCTCCACTTGCGAACATGCCTGGCTTGCACAGATCCGTCTTTTTTGTGCGCTCTTGTACTAAAATTCAATCTTAATTTTTTAATATATTATTTATTATAATAATTATAATTAATGAATTTGTTTAATAATTGCAGAGTGATAAAGGGATAGTGTATAGCGGAGAATCGAAAAGTTTCCATTAAGAAATATTTGACTGTACCGATGCATTTACTACTAACCAGGTAAGTAGTTTTAAAATTAATATAATTTTTTAATACAAATCTAGTAGAAAAAACTAATTATTAAATTTATTTTGTTTCAGGTTTTCAATTGTCAAAATACCTTGATCGCATAGGCTAGAGAGCTTGGAAAAGAGCTAGGTTTTGTTGTTGTGATAAGATCATCAGAAGTTGATGTTCCTCGAAGAAGACCTAGAGTTCGACTTGTATGTGAAAGGTATGGAACATATAAGTCAAGTACAAATGAATTGCATCACTTGGGAACGGGAACAAAGAAGTGTAATTGTCCATTCGAGTTACTAGGGGTGAAATTGGACGAGATCGATAGTTGGGCAGTGAAAGTAGTATATGGGATGCATAATCATTTGGCTGCACAACAGCTAAAAGGACATTCCTTTGCTGGTCGATTAACAGTGCAAGAGCAAAGTATGGTGGGTGATATGATAAATGCTATGGTTAAACCAAGAAAAATTTTAATGATGTTGAAACAACATGATAAGAAGAATGTAAGTACCATAAAGACCATCTACAATGCACGACAAAAATATAGAATGGATGACAAAGCTGGTAGATCACAGATGCAACAACTCATGAAATGCTTGAATGATTGTAAATATGTTGAGTGGCATCGGAGTGATGAGTCAAGTGATTGTGTTAGAGACTTATTTTGGGCACATCCAACAGCTATAGATTTGTTGAATGCTTTTTCCAATGTATTAGTTATGGATTGTACATATAAAACTAATAGATATCGACTCCCACTCCTTGAGATTGTTGGTGTAACATGTACAAATCTAACTTTTTTGGTTGCATTTGTTTACATGGAGGCTGAGCGCACTGACAACTACACTTGGGCATTAGAGAAGCTGAAAAGTTTGATGTCTTCTGATTCAACACATCTGTCATTGTTACTGATAAGGATTTAGCATTGATGAAAGCAGTACAGACAGTGTTCCCTAGCGTAATTAATCTCTTATGTAGATGGCATATATCAAAGAATGTACTTGCTCATTGTAAAAAGTTTTTTGAGAGCATGGAGAAGTGGGAGGCATTCATGTCATCTTGGGGCGTTCTTGTATCCTCTTCAAATGAGTATGAGTATGAAGCAAATTTAAGTTCAATGGTCTCTCATTACCGTTCTTATCCTAGAGCGCTCGAGTACTTAAGAGATACTTGGCTAACTACACATAAAGAGAGATTTATTGCTGCTTGGACAAATAAAGTAAAGCACTTTGGAAATGTTACAGCAAATAGGTATGCATGTTTACAAAGTTTAAAAGTTCTTATTTTCACAACTTATACAATTTATTCATTATAATCAAACATTGTTCGAATGTCATGTAGGGCTGAGAGTGCACATGCGAAGTTAAAGAGGCACCTTGGATCGTCCCAAGGAGATTTTGATTCATCTTGGAAAGTTATCAACTCTCTGATTGAGCTACAACATACGCAGATAAAGGCTTCGTTCGAGAGAAGTGTTATTGTTGTTGAACATAATTTTAGACCAGCTTTGTTTAGGGAGTTACGAGGATTGGTGTCTAGGACAGCGTTGAATATACTTTTGAAGGAGGCACATCGAGCAAATGATACCGGCATTGACCATCTTATTTGTGGTTGCATCATTAGAAGCACACATGGGTTGCCTTGTGCTCATGAGATTGCTGAATTCATGAGGGATGAGAAACCTATTCCCTTATCTGTTTTGGATCCTCATTGGTCGAAGTTGGACTTGAAGAAGAAAACTGTTGATTATTTGGCTGAGCTGAATCTTGATGCCGAGTGGGAGCTAATAGTGAAACGCTTCAATGCGTGTGATCTCTCAGGAAGATTAGCCTTGAAGAAAAAATTAAGAGAACTAGGTGATCCAGCAACTACATTCCTTATTCCTCCACTCGAGAAGGCTAAGAGCAAAGGCCGTTCAGACAAATCAACTCGACGTGCCCCTTCATACTTTGAGATTGTTGAATCTCAACATGATAGCACATCAACACCCGTAAATTCAGCAACTAAAAGGATGAAGCTACCAGTTAATCGAAAAAAGAAAGTGAAATTTATTGATTCTTTCCCTTTAGAGATACGCCCCTTCATACGCTCTATCGTGGATGTTGAGTCAGATGGACATTGTGGCTTTCGGGGTATAGCTGGGTTGCTAGGCATGGGTGTTGATGCATGGGCGAAGGTGCGACAAGATTTGATTGACGAGATATGTGATTTTCGAGCTTACTATGTTAGTCTCTATGGATCCATGGAGCGTGTTGATGAATTGTTAGAGACATTATCATATTTCAACATACTGGCTCATTATGATAAATGGATAACTTTACCTGATATGGGTCACTTGATAGCAACAAAGTATAATGTTGTGCTCGTCCATTTATCTTCGAGACAATGTTTGACATATCTCCCGCTTAGAACTACACCACCTCCACCGCTACAGCATGGATTCATAGCAATTGGATTTGTTAACGATTCTCATTTTGTTGAGGTATTGATAATGATATATATGCCACACTTTAGATATTGTGTATTTCATTTATTATGCGTTTAACAATGCTATTTTTCAGGTATTTATGGACCCGTTTACGCCAATACCTCCGATTGCATGCAATTGGTATCGGTATCGATGTGACTTTGCTTGTGAGTGGGAGCTTCCATATGTATCTCGCATCGAAGAATTTCAAAATTTATTTTCGAGATCAGATGTTGTCATTAGAGAAACCATTGACTTAGATGACATATGATATTTTATTAAATATTACTGTATTTGATATGTATGCCTTGTTAAGATTGTATTATCGATTTATACATTATATGTTTTAATAACATTATCCAAATATCATAAAGATAATCTGTATGTTTAAGAAACAAAAAATCACTAAATATCATTACTAAATTATAAACAAAAATCACTACATATTTTAATAACATTATCTAATATCATAAACATAAACTGTATCTTTACAAAAGTCATTACCAAATTTACTAATACACTAATCCTCCGACGCATCCGATATAATTGCCTTGCCTCTCCTCCCCCCGATCCTAGTATAAAAACGTGTAGGCGGAGGAGCTATGTCTGATGTAACTGGTGGAGCTGTCTCCGAGGAAATGGGAGCTCGTGGAAGAGCTGGAGGAGGTGCATGTGATGGAGCTGGATGAGGAGCTGAAGATGAAGCAGCATCTGACGACCCAGTTAATATGTCATGCAGGTCGTGAAGTCCCTTTGCCAATGTCTCCACATCTTGGTTGCCGCACATGAGTAATTCAATGTAAGAAATTGCCCTCGAATTGTGCTGCAAGACAATACATGAAAGAAATTTTATCAAATTAAATAGTATGAAAAAATTTTATTCACTTGAGATTTAGTGTTAATAACTTACGCTAGAATAATCGGACTCGACAAGTGGAGCTTGAAACCTCGATCTGTGTGCTGGGTTTTGTATGAATCGATGAGAAATGGCTTCATACCAAGCCATATAATCTGGAGCTGTCTCTCCTGGGATCACACATCTTCGTCCTCTATTCTCTTCTGTGATGACATACATAGGCCATCTCTCCCATATATTATTCATAAACTGATAAATGACATCGTAAGTGGTGCTCGTACTACCTCTCTGTGCTCTAAATGGCGCCAAAGGTCTTGGAGGTACGGTTTATACATAGCCCCACTGCCGTAACACTCTCTCTGGATGATACGGCTCCACAACATCCCCAGCTTTCAAGCAGACGGTGAAAAATGTGATCGGAGGCAACAGATGATGTCTCCGACTATCTGCATAGGGATCCCAGCACACCTGGTTACACTGAAGGTCATCTAGCTGCTCTCGCAAGACCTTCACATCCTGGCCATAAGTACGTGGCTTCCATCGTCGAGCTCGAGGCATACTCTCCTCGTAGTTAACATTCACCTCCGAACTTAACGACGAAAAGTGCTCATAAATCCAAGCCTACATCAAATAAAACATTAATCATTAATAAATTATAAACAATTAATTTATAATTAACAAGTTAGATAAAGTAAATTATAATACCTGTAAAAGGGTCATATAGCCGCCAATCGATGTGACTTTTGACCTGGTCGCAAGACCCAGCTGTCTATACATATGAGCAAGAGCACCTGCACCCCACGCGTATTCACTGATAGCCGCTAGCTCCTCTAAACAGTGCAATAATGACACGACAACATGTGACCCACTCTTATCTACAAAAAGAGTGTATCCTAGCAAGTGAAGCAAGTATGCACGAGTAGCATATACTATCTCCTCATCACTGGAGCTGTCGGTGACATGGCTAAAATTTGTTCTCAACCACTGCAATGTCACACTGGACCCACGACCGGTGCTCGTCGCCACTTGAGCCTCGGAAATAGAGACTCCTAACAACTCTACTAATACTCTAACAGCTTCCTTCACAGAGATATGCCGGCAAAATACGATCGCCCCGGTCACTGGTATGCCTAGGAGGGTAGCTACATCATCAAGAGTAATCGTCATCTCTCCAAATAGCATATGAAATGTATTCGTCTCTGGCTGCCACCTCTCACAAAAAGCAGAGATGATGGTGTTGTTGCATGTGCAGTAACTACAGTCAACTAAACTCGCTAAGCCGGATTGCATAACCGAGGAGAGAATACGAGATCTATCATCATCTAAGATCCACTGAGAGATTTTGTTGCTATGATTCAGGACCTTCAAATTGTCTCGCTCCTATATCGAAAACAACAAACAATAAGTTATTTCAAAAGCGTCATGTTATCACATATTGCAAAAACATATTACCAAATTTTTGAAAGGAGAATTACCTGCCCATCCCATATTGCAAAAGCAACATGTGATCTAAAACTTCTAAGAACTGATGTATTGGTCGAACCTCCAGGACAAGGCTCGACTTCCTCCTCTACATAATCTGCATCTAGCTGCTCAGCCTGCTCGTCCTGCTCGACCTGCTCGACAGGTTCGACTTGTTCAGCTTGCTCGGCTTGATATCTCCTAACTCGTCGTCTCCTCTCAGAGCCGATAAGTCGCTGTCGTCTTCCTTGAGCTGAATCTCCACCTCGTGTATTAGCCATGTCTGAAAAAAAATATTTAAAAAATTATCAAACATATTAAAAGCCAAGACACTAAGTGCAATAGTTGAGTGCAAGTGTGTGAGGAAGTAAAAAGTGTACAAGTGAGTGGAAGTGTGAGTGAGTGACGTGAGGTGTGTGTCGTGCAAAGTGAGAGTAAGTGAGAAATAATAGTGTCAAGTGTGTCTACATTGTCAGCAAGTATAAATAAGCAGATCATGACAAGTGAGCCTATAGTGCTTAAATAGAACATAACATGAAATATATCTGACAATGCTTAAATTGAACATAGCATGAATAATATATCACATTATTTATTTGATAATATATCACACCTCTTTGATAATATATCACATTATATGTTTTCTGACAATGCTTAAATAGAACATAGCATGAAAAAATTAACATACATCAAGCACATACCTGATGGTAGTAGTCCTACAGTGCAATAGCTTGTACAGATTGATGGCAGCAATCGAAGGGTGATGGTGGCAATAGTCTGTATAATTATAAACTTTAGTCAGCTGATTAAATCAAAAATCATAAAAACCAAGCTTGTAGAATGTAGTCAAAACCAGAAATAATTGCAAAGGAAGTAAAACAGAACGTAAAACAAGATGTTAAACGCCCGCGCAAGTGAGACTTGCGCGGGATCCCCACGCAAGTGAGCCTTGCGCTGGATCCTCGCGCAAGTGGGCCTTGCGCGGGATCCTCGCAAGTGGGCCTTGCGCGGGATCCTCGCTCAAGTGAGACTTGCGCGGGGTTCTCGCGCATGGTGTGCCCGCCGCTCGACCTGCTTGACCTCTCGCAGGCGTGCCACCTGCGCGGGGCTGGCCTCGCGCAGGTGGCGGGGCTGGCCTCGCGCATGTGTGCCACCTGCGCGGGGCTGGCTTGGCGCGAGTGGCACACCTGCGAGCGGCGCGAGCGGGACACCATGCGCAGGAGCTTCGTGCTGCAAATCCTATTTTTACCTTAACAGTAGGAGATTCGTACCAGGAAGGAGGAAGAAGGAAGGAGGAGAAGGAGAAGGAGACGGAGAAGGAAAAGGAAGGAGAAGGAGGAGGAGTAGTCGGTGTGTGGTATGGGTAAAATTGTATTTTACTTTAAAGAGTTGTTTGGGGTGGGGTAGGTTTAGTAAAAAACGGGGTACGAATAGAATTTCTCTTTAGTAAAAGGTAGGTACGAATAGAATTTGTCCACTAAAAAATGGAGTGGGAATAGAAGCTCCCCAGTCGTACTTGTACACTCCATTATCACAAGCACTCAGTAAACTAATATTTCCCCAATCGAATAGCACGGATCAACTCCATGTGCCCCTGCCTTCCCCTTCTCTCCTGAAGACCGTTTGCCAAGCACTCCTAAACCCAAACTTCCCCAGAAAATGAAGCAACTCAAAATTTCTCTTTGCCCCAAATCTCCTTTCGTAAGTCCATCCTTTTTTATGTAGAAAAAAAAAACAAAGGAATTATTTTTTTTTTCATTTTCTTGCGAACAAATTGGTTTAATTTTTCTTGGTCTAATGGAGAAAAAAGAATGTTTCGGCTCTGTTTTGTTTTATGATTGGTAAAACGTAAAAGCTCTGGGAAGTTAAAGAAATTAGTGTACTTTTTATTCTTGGACTTTAGTGAGACTGTTTTCTCTCAAATTTTCTCTGGAACAAAATAACGAGGTTTTTAAGTTTTGTACAAATTGTGTTAAGCTCTAGTCTTTTGCCGAGAAGCTAAGTTGAATTTTAAAATTTTCTCAGGATCAAAATAACGAGGTCTTTAAGTTATGTACAAATTGTGTTAAACTCTGGTTGTTTGCCGAGAAACTAAGTTAAAATTTTCAAGTAGTTTGATTTTTTCTGTGTTTCACTTTAGTTTGAATTTTCCCTCCCTCTCTCTAGATAGTTTAGAATGTTTAAAAGATACATATGTTATAATTCTCTCTGTAATTTTACTCTTTTTTTTTCCTGATTTCAGGTTTGGGATGGAAATGGCTTGTCGCAGTGTTTTGATGACATATATCCTTTTTTGTTTATTTAATATGTTATTTTTAAGCTTCATTTTAGCACAAAATCACTGATAGTTCTCTGAATTTGGCTTCCTTATCAGAATTTACGGTCTTAGGTTTTGGTGTAAATGCAGCAACTATTGCCATGGTTTGCTTACTTGGAATTATGAGGAGAGGTGCCAGAACAAACTGGAGGGTAAGTTGTTCTTTATATATTGAAACATCCATTTGTTCATGGCTGTTGTGGCTCTTAAAAAGCATGTATTTCCTTCTTGTTACATAACATTGAAGTATTAAGTTAGTTTTGATGATCACTTTGTGGCATTTTGATCTTTATCTGCACTGGTAGCTGGTGAAAACTTGAGCTTGATCTTTGTTTTGATATCTTTTCTTATTGAAAAATTAGAGGGAAATGATTAAGTTCTGCCTTTTCTTTCATTCCTCTTCCCTCTACCATGTATTTTTATTTTTATTTTATTTAATTGTCTGTTAGTAGTCAATGAAAGTTTTGCTGATTTTCTTGGTTCATTTTAGCTGGCTTTCTTGTCCCTGTTCATCTACTATTAAGTTCTAATCCTTATTTACTAGTGTTTACTAAATTATGCAAGTAAGCTTCTTTATGACCTCTCCTTCGCCTATTCCTTCCATTTTCTCTTATTCTCTTTTCTTTTGATCCTATTTTTTCATCTAGATTTAGATTGGAGTAGCAAAAAAAATAGGTTTTTCATTTAAATTTTCAACCTAAGCAATAACAATATCTACTAGTGCTTCAAAAATGAAATAATATGTATTTTTATATATATTCCAGGCAAGATTTTCAGAGAAGGTCCTTCTACATTTTATAGTAGTCATTGGAGCATGTTTGTCATGTGTGGATGTCATTTTGCTTTCGAAGAAAGTACTTCATGGAGATTTTGTCTTATATCATGAGTGGCTTTTCAGATTTTCGCAGTTCATGGTCTGGGTAAGCTTTTCTATCCTTAAGTCATAGGCTTTGTTGCTGAGAACAATAAACAGGTTTTACTTTTTATGAACTTTATTTTGGTATATTAATATTGTTTATCTGCTTCTTTAATATTGCAAATGTATATAGGCAACTATCACGTTCTCCTTGAGGTGTGCCTGTTTTCAACACATATTTTATGATAAAGCCCTCTGTATATGGTGGACTGTAAAACCACTGTTTGGCATCCCCCATTTGCAAACGACATTCTCTTCATTGGAGGTATTTCTTTATTTTCCTTTTAGAAATTTCTTTCAATGTATTGAGTGGTTCTATATAATTTTTCATGCTATTCGTCATGTCGTCCTTAATGGTGTTTTAGCATTCCAATTTGGGTGTCAAGCCTGCTTATTTTATCTATGTTTTATTTATTTTTGCTCCTTGACCAATTAATGCATACATCAAGTAGATTTGCTAGATTGTTCTGTCTTACCATGATCCTATAAAATGTTGACCATACAATAAGATAGTATGACATCTTGTCCTATCAACAAAAGAAATTTTAGTTAACCAAAAAAAAAAAAGAAATTTTAAAATAATAAGATGCTATATAAATGTTTCATGGTACAATGCCATCTAAGTTCCTGGAGAAGACAAGTGAATTATTGAGGCTAAAAGATATAAACACTTCTTGGATAATGTTGAGATACTAAAACCATTTTAGTTAATTAACATCACTTCAGGCAATTTCATTTTTAATATCTGCCTGCTATTGTCTTCACAATGGCTGAATAAGTAAACTTTTGGGGGTCCAGGCTTACTCAAGTCACAAGTTAACAAGTATCAATGGTGCTTGTGTGTACAAGTGTTCATCGATGTGAATTTTTTATGTGTAATTAGAAGCCAATATTCAAGAAGTTTGATTTAGTTTCTAGTTCAATGTGCAGTTTGAAAATTCTCTAAACTATGTAGTCAATGATATTGTGAAAAGATCTTTAGATCAAGCTTTTTATTTCCATAATTATCCAAAATCAAAGCATCTTTTGAAATGCAGAATGCTTCTCTTAATCACGTATTGCTGGCTTGTTACGATGATGTGTTCCCTTAGCTCTTTAAAAAAGAAAAAGAAAAGAGAATAGAAACTAGAAAGTAGAAGCTAGAAGGTCTTGTTATGTTCCTTTTGAGGCAATATTTTAATGATTCCATTTAGCCACTACAGATTTTTGGAATTTGGTATTGAATTTTCAGCAAATCAACTCATAATTAATAATATATCTTTTTGGCAGGTTTTTGGGTGTCTTAAAGAGAGCTCTATTTTATTTTTGGATATCATGTTTTGCATATCCATTAACTATATCCGGATAAAACGGGCATCCACCATGAGTAGGTATGTTTTTATTAATGATTTGCAAGCGTTTAGGTTGTACCATAGGTTATATGTGACTGTTGTCCATTATTTATATTAAGTTTGGATAACTAAACCATTTGGATATGATTGGTTGATATGTTATCATTATCATACTTGCTCTCAAACATGCACAGTTTTCTCTCTCCTTCCACCTAAAAGAAAGTAAAAAAAAAAAAAAAAAGCTTCTTCAATACACTACTGCTTTTCCATTATTCAATGGAAAATGTTAAATGAGACCAGCAGCAAGAATTTCTTAAGCCATTTATAGTTTTTTTTATAGAATTTATTTGATCCTGTAATTCTTATTATGTTGCTTACTTAGTATTTGTTTTCTCCAAAGGCTGGGCGAGACTGTGTGAATCCTCTTGAAACCTCTGCATCCATAATGAAGATGATATGAGGTCCATGGTACAATTCCGAAGGGATTTTACCAATTAAGCTAGCTAATAGCCTCAACCTCTTTTTATTGTGACTGGATCCATAACAAAATACGATAATACAATGTGCCATTGGAAGATATTACATAACATGTATTTGGCTGAAAAAAATGATCTGAAAAGTTCTAGGAGTAGTGTAACTTTTGGTGTAACATAAAAGCTTTCTCAAGTGCTTTTTCAATCGTAGATAACTTGGAAAATAAGGAGTGGAAGATGGTATGGAACATATAAATGACAAATGAAACTATTATCACGGAATCGTGAGGGCATATGAAATGTAAAAATTTTCAATTATCATGCTTCATGTCGGGAGACCAATTGTTTTGCGTACAAATGTAAATAAATGAAAAAATGAACCATGCTGTGCAGTGAGTTCAATAATCTTGGTTTAGTTTCATTGCCAAACATATTCTTGCATTGTTAGTTATTCATCTTTATTCTTTTTATTTTTGTGGGACTAGTTTGTTATCTTTTCACACAAAACATTGCAGCTAATGTAAGTGATGAAACATGTTCATGGCATACATTGTCTAGCTTTCATTCTGCCATTGTAATTTACTCATGGCTTATGTTTGTAACTTGTATAATAAAAATCAAATTGAAAAGATTTTCTACCATTTACACATCCAATGTCTATGTCTTTGAATCTCTTGGAAAGTTTTGTTTATTCATTTTCTGCATTATGTAGACAAAGAGTAGCCTACCCCAATCTATTGGGATAAAGGCTCTGATGATGATGATGTAGACAAAGAGTTTAGACTTATTTTTCTATGGAGCACTTTGCTAAGTATTCCAGTTTGTTAGTTTTCCCATCTTCCATTTTCAACGTTCTGAGAAGGGCTTGATAAACTTCTTGGCATCAAAGTCGCACTTGACAGCTGATGGCATAAGAACTTTGTTGAATATCACTACCGTGTTTATTTCCTCTATGTTATTGAGATTTAGCTAAACTCTTTTCATGCAAAATTGTAGTCCAATGGAAGATTCACTTCTCTGTGTTGAGATGGACATCGAGGAAGGTTGTCATAGGGATTCTGTAAGTAGTTATTTTCGTCTTAACTTTTCTCATGTATGTTTCTAAATTTACTATTTATATGATCTGTATTTTTTTGGAAACATTTAAAAACTGTGCTCTTAGCATTGTTAATACCTTTTTATTTATACTAAAAGCATTTGAATCCTGCCCCCCCTCTCTCTCAATGTCATAGATTCTTTCTTTATTCCAACAACATCCTTGGCTAAACACGCCATAAACACCCAATGTTTAAAAGAAATCAAACTTAAAATTTTTCCAAAAGACTAAATTTAAATGAGTAGCAATCTATGATCTTCCGGTCAAATGATTGCTTCTCCCTCCAATAATCCTTTTGGATCACTTGTCCTTGTCCACATTGGTCCTTACAATGTCATACATATTAGAAACAATACAAGTAACTAAGGTGGTTGACAAATATTTTTAACATGATTTGGCAATCTCAGAACAAGGGAGATATTCAAAGTTGCTCTAGCTATTGAGGCATAAAACTAATGAGTCTTGTAATGAAACTTTGGCAGGGAACAGAGATTAAGGAAGACTATAGAGATATCAGAGAATTAATTTGGTTTTGTTCCTGGATGATTAACTGTGGAGGCAACACACTTGCATAGACAACTTGTGGACTGTTCTCGAGTACAGGGTAAAGATCTTTATATGATCTTAATAGACTGGAATAAAACATATGATAAATTGTCTAAGGAGGTGCTATGGTGGTTCTTAAGGAAGAAAAGAGTTCTTGTGAAATGTATTGAACTAATAAAGAATGTATGGAGATGCAAGGGCACAAGTGCGGACATGTGGAGGGAAAACAATTGAATTTCCTATCACACTAGGATTACATCAAGGGTCGGTGCCAAGTTCATTCTTGTTTGCCGCAGTAATGGATGAATTGACAAAATTCATTCAAGGTGCTTCATTGTATGATGTCATACAGATTGATGGCTATCTGACCCATAGGATCTAGGGTGGCTAGAGTAATTGGAGACGTGCTATAATTATGGTTAAAAGACAAGTTTTACAAAACAGTTGTTGCACCAATGCTATATGGTAGTGAATGTTGGGCGACTACGAGACTGTATATATAGAAGATGAGTGTACTAGAAATGTGAATATTACGGTGGATGTGTGGATATACAAGAAATGATAAAATGAGAAATTAAGACATTTGCAAGAAGTTTGGAGTGACTTCTATCAAATACAAGATGAGTGAAAGTCGTTTTTGTTGGTTTGGACGCATATAACGTAGACTTGTTGATACTCCAATTAGGATAGTGGGGGCTATAACTAATGAAAAAAGGGTTGAAGCTAGGGGAAGACAAAAAAAGACAGGGAAGAAAGTCATTCGGAAAGGTATGGCGCACAAGAGTTGAAAAAATGCAATGCCTTGGCTAGGAATGATTAGAGGAGGAGAATTAACATTGATGACTTAACATGAGTTCAAATATTGGTTTATGTAGCCTGCCTCAATCTATTAAGATAAAAGCTTTGATCAAGGTGATGAATGTTTAGTTTTGCCACCGGAGCAAATGTCTCTCTGTAGCCTATCCCAAATGTTTAAGTAAAACCTTTTCCAATTAGGCAAGCTTTGTATCCTTCGATCTTACCATTTGATTTCTATTTATGAAAAAAAAAACCCATTTACATCAAACTGTCTTCTTAAACAATTTTCATATTATCCTTGTGAATCAGTGTCTTCATTTCCTCCAACATTGCAATTCTCCATTTAGGATCCTCAAGTGCTTCTTGGATAGTTGACGGGATTTTCCTTTCTTCGATGCTTTCAGTCATAACATGAAAGGCACCACTCAAACAATCAAAGGTCATGAAATTGGCTATCAGGTGTTGGGTACAGCTTTAGATTCCCTTTCCCAAGGGCAAATCAAGATCAACAACTTTTGCCCCATCCTTCTCGGCCAATGGTAAATTTGTTTCCTCTCTCTCGACTATGGGTACGAAATTAGCATTCGGGTTCAACTCTTGGGTATGTTGTTGAAGATTGACTGCTTGTTCTACCTATGGTTTCACCCTTTGTGAATAAACGCGTAGCTCTGGAGATTTGGGGTTAAGTGAATCTATTCCTGTTTCCAATTCATTTTCTGCTTCTGGCATATTAAAGGATAGTTGGAGAGACAAAGAATGTGGAGGAGACAGCACTTGAGAAAAAGTTGAATGAGGAGGTTGGGACAGAGGAGAAGGAACAACCTTGATTTTGGACATCTATGGAGACATGTTTAAAAAAAGGGACATGTTTAAAAAAAGTAACATCTATTGAGACAAGTTATCTTTGATTTTGGACAAAAAACCTTGCATCCTTTTTGATGAGGAGAATATCCAATAAAAACACATATAATGAATTTAGGTTTGATCTTGCTTCAGATTGGATCACTATTATGGAGAAAAGTAGTGCAACCAAAGACCTTAGGAGGAAGAGATGAGACCAATCTATTTTTAGGAAACACAGAAAACACATATAATGGAGTTCTAAAATGAAGAAAATGACTTGGTAAATGGTTTATGAGATATTCAGCAATAAGAACAACTTCCCTAGAAGGTTTTAGGCACAGCGTGGGTAAACAATAAGGTACAGGCCATTTCTAATAGATGATGGTTTTTTTCTTTCAACAATCCCATTTTGTTGGGGGTTACGAATGCAAGAGCCTTGGTGAATGATCCCCTTTTCTTGAAGAAAACTATTAAGCAGGGAGGAAAAATATTCACGCCCGTTGTCGGTTGTAAAAATCTGAATTTGAGTATGGAATTGTGTTTCCACCATTTTTGTAAAATTGTGGAAAGATAAAACGGATGTCATTCTTTTCTTTCATAAGAAAGACTCAGCACGTGAGTTTGATTGTTGATAAAAGTGATAAACCAACGTGCCCTTGTAATATTTTTTTTCATGAGAAGGTCCACAGACATCACTATGGATCAAGGATAACGGTCTGGAGCTTTTATAGGGATGACTAGGATAGATAGTACTAGTGCTTATGCAATTTGACAAGTATCACAAGGCAAATATTGAACATTTTTATTTGAAACTATGGAAACAAGGTTCTGAAATAGGAAACGCTAGAATGACCAAGGTGATAATGCCATAACATGATCTTATTGACAACATGAAAAAATTCACTTCTCGAAGTCAAAGCTTGTTTATTCACCGGTGATATGTCTTATAGGTAGTACAAGCTTTCTTTCTCCTTAGTATTGCCAATCGCCTTTCTCAAACGTAAATCTTGAAACTCACAGCACAAAGGAAAAAATTTAGCCACACGATTAAGATCCTTGGCAAGTTTGCTAGTTAATACTAAATTACTTGTAAGCTTGGAAACATTTAAAACAAAATTTAGTGTTATATTTTGATGTCTAATATTGCCGTTCCCTTCAACTTAAGAGGGTGACCCATCTACAATTTGGATCTTAATATTTTGAGAACATGGAGTATATGTGCTAAACAGATTATGGTCACTAGTATGATCCGAAGCTCCAGAATCTATAATCCATTAACAAGCTTTTTGTGAATTAGCACTTAAGGCTGAAGAATAGTTACCTTCTTTGGTACGAGTGTATTGTGATGTCGAAGGATTAGAGTCCGACTGTCCCAGCTGGGCATTGTTGATCAAAAGCTGGAGCTGATCGAGTTGTTCTTTGCTGAATACTGAAATCTCAGTTCTGTTGTCTTCTGAGATAGCTTGGTAACCTTTGCTTTGGTGTTGATGACCCCCTTTTTTTATTTTGACCCCTTTAGTTTTGAGGCTTCCAATTACGAGGTTTGCCATGAATTCCCAGCACTTGTCTTTATCGTGATCAGATCGTTGACAATGATCACACCACATTTCTTTTTTATTCTGCCGAGTATTGCTGTCATTATGCTTAGTCACAAAGGCTGAGTTCTGGTCTGTAGTCAGAGTCTTGGCTTCCTCCTAGCATCACCTTTTTTCTACTCTCTTCCCTATGAACCTCTGCAAATGCTTTTTGAATGTTAAGAAGAGGTTTAGTCCCAGGAATCTGGCCCATTACTTCATGAAGATCCTTGTTTAGACCATGAATAAAATTAGAAACAAGCCTTTTTTCCTGCATTAGTGCATACTTCTTACTGTCTGCAGCACAATGCCAATCAATGTTGACAAACAAGTCCATCTCTTACCATGCTTCATAACAGATTTCCTTCACTAAATCAGCACAGAAAAAAGTTAATCAACAAAAAAAATAAAAACAAAAATAAGTATCCTGAAACTTATCCTAAACAACTGGATAGACATCAATTTAAATAAACTATAATCTGAAATGTGATACTTTTGTACACATACCGATTCCTTTTTTTTCCCTATAATTCTGGAATCCCATTTTATGATATTAGTTTTCTTTTTCACTTTAATTTTGATGAATATGTACTCACTCCATATTTCTGAAAATATTAATTCTCTGCTTGGTGTGATGAGCGCATGTAGACACATCACACAGAGAGATCCTAATAACTAATGTGTCTTAGCCTTTAAGAGTTTGAATGTCCTAGTATTAAACTAAACCTAGTTTGAATAACATGTAGCTATTTGACATGTCTGCTTGTAACAAGGACCCTCCTTAACTTTTGCATCACATTGTGCTGCTGTCTATAAGCTTACCATCTATTAAATCTATCCAAGATGCTGCCGAAATCCTATTGTTTTTTGTTTTTTATTTTTTGTATTATCAGTACAAAATGTGTCTTATTTTGCCGCTTATTTGTCTTTTATTTTCTGAAGTATATAAACTGATATTAATTTTTTTGATGTCGATTGGTTGTTAAAGAGAAACACACAAGGCTTTTGGGATCATATGACATTCAGCTCTATCACTTCCGTGATGAATCGTGGTTTGCTAAAGCAGCTTGACTTTGATGATTTGCTTTTGCTGCCGACCGATATGGATCCTTCTATATGTCATGATAAACTATTAAGCTGCTGGCAAGATCAACAAAATAATCCTTGCTCAAATGCATCATTGTTTAGAGCAATCTCCTCCGCATATGGATGGCCATATCTTCGTCTAGGTTTATTAAAGGTATTCGTATTCTTTCTGTTACTAGAACAAATAGGTTTTGTTTGTCATTTATTGCGTATTTTTCTTCAATTAGATAAGTGGAACTTGATTGTGAGTCCAGTGCCTGTTTCCTTTTCTGGTTTATACTTGTAGATATTATATTCCTTTATGTCAAGCTTGATGTCTTGGATCAGAACCTAGTGCATTGTTATTAGGGAAAAAAGTAGTCTAACAGTGTGGTAGTGTCGTATGTATATAATTTAGAACATTCAGTACTACAAATGACTATTATAACATTTAACCTAAATTCTAACACTCCCCCTCAAGTTGGAGCATATATGTAATATGGATTTAGTACTACAAATGACTATTATAACATTTAACCTAAATTCTAACACTCCTCCTCAAGTTGGAGCATATATGTAATATGGGCCTAGCTTTTACAAATATATCTTACTCTAGAACCTGGTAAAGATTTTGTAAAAAGTCTGCTAGTTGTTCTATACATCTCACTAACTGTGTACGAATTACATTACTTATAAGCTTGTTTCAAACTAGATGACAATCCACATCATCGTGTTTAGTTCTTTCATGAAGCACTAGATTTGAGGCTATATAAATAGCCACTTGATTATCACAAATTTTAATAGCCTCTTGTTGCTTAAGCCAAAGTTCTTCCATTAGATGCTTCAACCAAACCTATTCACAACTATGGCTCGAGACTCAGATTCAATACTTGATCTTGCAATCAATGTCAGTTTTAGATGATTTTTACAAGAAACAAAGTTACCTCCAACAAAGCCATAATAACTAGTGTTAGATCTCCCATCATTCGCCCAGTCCAATTTGCATTAGTATAACCTTTAACATAAAGGTGACCATGGTTACATCCTGGAATACCCTTGAGATTGGACAACAACATCTCAATGACTTGTTCTTGAAGACTCTAAAAATTGACTAACAACACTCGGTGCTCTAGGAGTTGTCAAGTAGTTCAACTTCCCAACCAATCTTCAATAGCAGTTTGGATTAGTTAACACATCACCTTGATCAGCTAATACTTTGATGTTAGTATCCATAGAAGTAACATAGGTTTGCATCCTAACAATCCAGTTTTGAGAAAGTAAATCAAGTACAAACTTCCTTTAGGGTAGTGAAAGCCCTTCACAAGATCTAGCAACTTCTACACCTAAGAAATATCACAAATCCCCTAATTACTTGATCTGTAATTCGGTTTGAAATATGATTTCCATACTCATATACCTTCACTATCATCACCAATAATGACCATATCATCTACTTAGACAATCATTAAATTTTATCTGCTTTTGTTTGTTGAAAAACTGAATGGTCTATTCCATACCTTGTAAGACCAAATTCAATAACTTCACTAGACCTCCCAAATCAATCCTTAAGTGATTGTTTTAATCCATTAAAAGACTTAAGAAGAATACTAGCTTTGACTTTCTTTTAGCAACAAATCTAGGTGGTTGCTCTTTGTAAACTTCCTCCTCAAGGGCAACACGTAGAAAGGCATTTTAAATGTCCAACTAAAGGCCAATTAAATGTAGTTGCCAATGAGACAAACAAGGCATATATCTTCATGACAACTCATCAATCAGAATGGGATTGTCAAGAATACTATTTGAAAGTCAACTGTTTCAATTAATTCGTTATTTTAAGAAATCTGTAAATTCATGTATCCCTAGCATTAAGATTAGAGAATTTCTCAATTATAGATTCTATTAATTGGAATAATATCTAGGTTTACAAGTGATATGCTTTCCTATTTAGATAGAGTTATTTGTATATAAATAGGATACCTATGTACAGTTTTATCTTAAATCTTTCAATACAATATTTTGATTCTTTGCATGGTATCAAGAGCTTTAGGTTAGAAACCTAGGGATTTTTTTCTGTTGACCTTCATTGCCGAATTTCTCAACCAAGGCCTTTATTGCCAATTGAACCCATTAGCAGCCTCCTAGCTATTCTCTATTATCTATTTTTTGTCCAGAACCTAATATGTCCCTGCCACAACCAAAGTCAATTCCCACAGCACAGAGGAAACATTGGCTTTTCAAGGGGTTTTGCCACCGGGACAGCTACAAGAAATCAATGCTGCTACTGATTGAATGGGAAAAATTATCTTAAATGGTCTTAATTGGTCAGGACCATTCTAAAAGGGAAAGGACAGATTAGCCACATCTAGGGGACCAGACCAATGGAGGGGGACCTGAACTATACAACATGGGACAAGCAAGATTCCATGATAATGGCGTGGCTTTGGAATTCTATGGCACCCGAAATCAGCGATACTCGTATGTTCTTACCGATGGCAAGAGATCTTTGGGAGTCTATTTGCCAAACCTACTCAAAAGTTAAAGATGCGGCTCAAATATACGAGTTGAAGATCAAAATGACTTCGACCAAACAAGGGAATAAGTCGGTAACGGAGTATGTCAATCTTCTGAAAGGATTGTGGTAGGAGATGGATCATTACCGGGTTATAGAGATGAAAAATAGTGATGATGCGGCCACGTTGAAGGCTTTTACAGAGAAAGATTGGACCTACGACATCCTAGCAGGTCTCAATGTGGAGTATGATCAGGTGAGAGTCCAAATCTTAGGCAAAGATGATTTACCACCGCTTAATGAGGTTGTTTCAATTATATTAGCTGAAGATAGTAGGTAGGGTGTGATGCTTGAGCCCAAATTGGTTGAAGCTTCAGCAATGTTCACTATGGAGGAGGCAGTGGATCAAAAAAGGAGCAATCAGCTGGAGATAATGGTAAAACAGTCTTCAAACCTACTGCTGGTGATAGTCGTGATAATATGTGGTGCACTTACTGCAAGAAAGCAAGACATACTTGGGAGATGTGTTGGAGGTTGAAGGGAAAACCACCAAGCAAGGAATGGAGAAACAAAAGTGGACAGCAGCAAAAAGGCCAGGGGCAAGCCAATTTTGCAGGACCCCAAGGAGAGAAGAAAACTAAATAATCAGAGGAGTTCAACAAAGAAGAGATTGAAAAGCTGAGAAATCTCCTAATTACCCTTGAAAAACCTTTAGTTACCTATTCATTGATATATTCAGGTAAACTTCCAATCTCTCAAGCTTTAAATGCCTCGGATGGAACCTTTAAACATTCGTGGATTATTGATTCAGGAACCACGGATCATATGACTCATTCCTCTCAGAACTTCAGTTCATATTCACCTTGTTCTAGTAGTAGGAAAATTGCCATTGCTGATGGCTCCTTGGCCATGGTAGCTGGGGTAGGAGAAATAAAAATCAGTCCTAACCTTTGAAAAATTTCCTATATGTTCCCAAATTGTCCACTGAGCCTAAATCTGGAACAAGATAACCAGAACTGAGCCTAAAGCTCTAATGCCATGGCATAAATTGAGAAAAAAAATTTTATGAAAATTTTCTGCTATATCTCATTAAGAAAATTTGTACAGAGTGGCTGTATATATAATAACCCTAGCAATAGAAAAGGAAATTAACTATGCTATCAGATCCCATGAATTATGGAATATTCGTAACCTAATCAGCCTAATTCTAGGGATACAAACTGTTACAGAATCTCCTAAAAAACTGGCTGTACACTAATCATGTTTTCCCACAGGAAGATCAGGTTCCCCTAGAATATGTGACTTTACAATCTCGAACTCTAATGGTAAACCAAATAAAAACTTGAGAACTACCATCTCCTTTTGTTGTTTTTGCATCTCATGAACATCAGCAGGAATAGGTTGGAGACTATTTAGCTCCTCATATATCCTCTTCGACTCAGCAAAATATCTTGTAAATTGACCTCCCTTTTTCAACTCACAATATTCAAGGGAGAGATCATACATACAGGTTAGGTAACTAGAATAAAACAATTTAAGATACTCCTCTGCATTTATCAAGGTAGGTGCACATATCTGCTATTTGTAGTTTTGTAGAATTCCACAAAGAAGATAACATTCAAGCATCTGCCTGTGCAGTCTTTTTGTTAGTACCAGTAAGAGGACCTTTAATAAGATGACAATATATTCTGAAACCATTAAGTTAAACTTTAACCACCTTGTACCATTCTAAATAATTATTACCATTCAATTCTGAGTGGTTATTTGAAAAGAGACCCAAGAAGATTAGACAGATTTAGGTCCATAATCTATTCAAAATATGGAATTCAAAGAAAAAGGATCAACTGGCTGCTGAATCAAACTCAGTCAAAACAAACTCAACTACGTGTATGAACATCAAGAAAAAACCACCAACAAATTTCCAACAGCCCAAGAAACAAACAAGGCACATGCTTAAACAATGCCAAACTTAAATCAAACACTAACAACGAAAGTTTTCATGTAGCGAAGCAAACAAAGCTTCAAATGAAAAGTCACATGGATGTAATTGACTAAGAATATGGCTTGGGCTTTTCAACCACAGTCAATCTATTAAAACAAGTCAAAGATCTTAAAAAACTTGAATTCTGTGCTAAAAATCTGATTTGTTCAAATCTAACTTGTAGAATGAAAATTTGAATTTTAATAATTTAACATCTAAGATGTCACCAAACACCAAAAATTGATTGGGGGCTTTGGATCAAAAAGGAAAAACACATTGATCGATGGTTTTCTTTATTTTTTTTTTCATTTTTTTTAAAGAGAGAAAAATGTTAAGGTTTGAGAATAGAAATTTGCGCTGAGAATGTGTGGCTCTGATATTATGTTATTGGGGAAAAAGTAGAGTCTAACAATGCTGTAGTCTCTTATGTATTTATATTAGAACATTAAGTAGTATAAATGATTAATATACCCTTTAACCTAAATACTTAACATACATAAAAAACTTTTGGAGGAATTGTGGTGGTGCTTGCTTATGGGGAAGTTCAGAGTTCAACTTGGAGAAAAATAAAAAGATCTCTGAAGTTTTCAATTTGCTTTATATGAATTTTATGTTTTCAGATAAATGTATAATTTTGCTTTTTGCAGGTGTTTAATGATTGCATTGGTTTTGGTGGACCATTGCTTCTGAATAAGCTAATTCGGTTTCTTCAACAAGGTTTGCCTAGTTCTAAATCTGAATTACAACTCTTATATATCTTATAAATTTACTCCATAATCTATGACTTATTGCATGATATTGTTTTTACTTGATAAGATTCATACTCTTATGGAATTTTAATGCTATAACATATAAGTTTAGAAAATAAATAAATATTAAAAATATAAAATGAATGAATATTTTAAAAACATACTAAATAAATAAATATTTTAAATGCAAAATGAAAAGTTTACTTATATTTTAAATGGTAAATTATAAGTCTAATTATATTTCAAATGTAATAAATAAGTTTAACAAAATTAAAAAATTTTGAAAGTATTATAATTTTTTTTAAGTAATAACTTTATTAAATAAGTTGTAATAACTTTATTATAATATCATTATTTATTATTTTATTATAACAATAACTTTATTAGATCATATTATAATAACTTTATCTTTATTACAGTTACTTTATTAAATAAGTTATAATAACTTTATTTATTATAATAACTATTAACATTATTTATTATAAAAATAAATTTATTAGATAAAAATATAAAAAAATATTGATAAATTTTTATTTTGATTAAATTAATAAATAAAATTAAAAAATTAAAAAAAAACCAGGCCAGTTGGTTTGGCCCAGTAACAAATAAACTAGGCTACAGAGCCAAACCAGTTCAAGGGTTTTTAACTATCTAACCAGCCCGGCTCAGCCTGGTTTATAAACCGGTTTGAACTGGTTCTTAAAGATTGTGGGTTGGAACCGGTCTGGCCTGGCCCGAGACCGAACCGGTTCGGCCCACTGGTAGTTATCCAGAGCTTTTGTACTGGTTTGTTGAATGGTCTCCCATATGTACAATTCTTGAAAAAATATGACGATTCGGATTCTGTTTTTAGGGTTGTTTACACACACACACACATACACGCACATATATACAACTGCAGTACCTAAATTAGAAAATGTGGAAATCCAGTCCAGATTCTATGGGATTGGATATGATTGATTTTTTATTTATTTCCTAAGATAAAGGGATTTGGTATCTTGACCAAATATTTCCTTGATTGGTTTCATTTAAAACTTTCCTTTATTTAGGATTCCTTTTCCTTTTCTGAAAATGGTATCTAGGATATATAGGGATTTACGTGGATTTCCTAGTTGAGCCTACAACTATTTATATTCTCTGTAAGCTGTAGTTTTTTTTTATGTAGAAAATCAGAAAAACATGTTCCTATCAATTTCTACATTCTCTACTATCAGTTTCTACATGGTATCAAGAGCATACGACCCATTAAAATTCTTAGTTTGATTCTTCTCCCACCATGCTGAGCGGTAGCACAACATCAGAGGTGACTTCAAACTCAAGGAGCATGATCAGCAACATCGCTTGGAAGGCTGTACACGCTAGGGAGAGTTATGGGAAGACACCTACTGATGAGATGCCACATCAATCCCTTCAGCAAAACAAACCTGAAATTGTGAGTACTGCCACTTTGGCACAAAAAGGTAATTTTCTAAGCGCTTTAAGTGTCAAATGTCATAGCTCAAAGGCATGGATCGTTGACTCAGGCGCATCAGACCATATGACTGGAGATGCATCGTTATTTCATGAATACAGCCCATGTTCTGGAAATTTTACAGTTCGTATTGCAGATGGCTCATTATCTAAAGTGGCTGGTATCGGTTCAGTTGCTATCTCCAAGGACATAATGCTTAATTCTGTTCTCCATGTTCCTAATTTGGATTGTAATCTCTTATCTATTAGTAAGATTACGAGAGATCTTAATTGTGTTACTAAATTTCTCCCACATATGTGTGAATTTCAGGACTTGGATTCGGGGAAGAAGATTGGCAACGCTAGGATATGTGCAGGACTCTATCTTCTTAGAGATGAAGAATCTGAGAGGAAAATTCAGAATAATGCTTGCACAGTCTCAACCTCTAGCAGTCATAAAGATAGTGCAGTCATGTTGTGGCACTACCGATTAGGTCAATCCCAACTTCTTGTACCTCAAAAAACTATTTCCCACATTATTCCAGAAAAATCCCTCATATTACCAATGTGAAATTTGTCAATTGTCCAAGCATCCTCGTAATACTTACCCACATCATTCATATAAACCATCCCATCCATTCTCCATAATTCACAGTGATGTTTGGGGACCATCTAGGATAGCAAATATTACTGGTTCTAGATGGTTCGTTAGTTTCATAGATGACCACACTCGAGTGACTTGGTTGTTCCTCATGAAAGACAAATCTGAGGTTGGGCAAATATTTCAGAATTTCAACAAAATGGTCCAGACTCAATTCCAAACCAAAATTTAGGTGCTTAGAACCGACAATGGAAGGGAATATTACCACTCTATCCTCGGAGCTTATCTACTTGATCAGGGAATTGTCCATCAAAGCTCATGTGTGGATACTCCCCAACAAAACGGAATAGCAGAGAGGAAAAACCGACACCTAATGGACGTTGCTCGATCACTCATGCTTGCCACTCATGTTCCAAAACATTTTTGGGGAGAAGCAGTTTTAACAGCTACTTATCTCATAAATAGAATGCCTTCTCGTGTCCTTCAATTCTGTCAAGAATATTATTGGAAAGTCAACTGCTGTTTTAATTAATTTGTTATTTTAGGAAATTAGTATATATATGTATCCCTAGCATTAAGGTTAGAGAATCACTCGATTATAGATTCTATTAATTAGAATAATATCTAGGATTATGAGTGATATACTTTCCTATTTAGTTGGAAGTTCTTTGTATATAAATAGGGTACCTATGTACAGTTTTATCTTAAGTCTTTTCAATACAATACTTTGATTTCCTACATGGTATCAAGAGCTTTAGGTTTTTTTTTTCTTGGAAATCAGTCTCTTTTTCAGCCTTCATTGCTGATTTTCTGCAGTTTCTTCTTCAGCCTTCATTGCTGATTTTCTGCAGTTTCTTCTTCAGCCTTCATTGCTGATTTTTTTGCCTTAGGCCTTCATAGCCATTTTCTCATCCAGCCTTCATCACGAAAATTTGTTTTTGTTCATCTCTATAGGCTCGGTTCTGGTTCTATTGTTCCAGCCTTCATCACTGTTGTCTTTGCTCTGTTTTCTAAAGACAAAACAGAGTATTTCATGTGTTCTTTTTTATCAGCCTTCATAGCTGAATTTTTCCTCTGTTCTTCATCATTGGTGGTTTCTCTTTGTTGCTTGGCCTTCATTGCCGATTTATCCCTGATTCTCACCTATCCTTTAGCAAGTTTTGATTTGTGAAAGATGTCAAAAGTTGCAGAAACAACCACTGCAGCACCAAAGGAGTTGGGCAGTCTCAACAAAGAAGAGATTGAAAAGCTGAGAAATCTCCTAAGTATCCTCGAAAAACCTTCAGGTACCTATTCATTGATACATTCAGGTAAACTTCCAACCTCTCACGCTTTAAATGCCTCAGATAGAACCTTTAAACATTTGTGGATTATTGATTCAGGAACCACAGATCATATGACTCATTCCTTTCAAAACTTTAGTTCATATTCACCTTGTTCTAGTAGTAGGAAAATTGCTACTGCCGATGGCTCCTTGGCCACGGTAGCTGGGGTAGGAGAAATAAAAATCAGTCCTAACCTTACTTTGAAAAATGTCCTACATGTTCCCAAATTGTCCACCAATCTTTTATCAATATCCAAGCTTTCTCATGACATGAATTGCAAAGTAACTTTTTTTCCATCTTATTGTCTATTTCAAGACCAGGGCTCGGGAATGATGATTGGACGTGCTAAGGAGAAGGACGGATTATACTATCTTGAGGAATTAGAGAAATCGAAAGTTGGTAAGTGGAACCAGCCCCTAACCTACCTTTCTGGACAAAACCTCACCAATAAAGACACAATTTGGCTTCACCATTTTAGGCTCGGACATCCTTCTTTTTCAACCCTTGAAATTATGTTCCCTTCTTTGTTCAAAGGACTAGTTGATAAGCAGTTTCATTGTGATGCATGTGAACTTGCAAAACACAGACGTGCTACCTTTCCCACCAATAACAAAAGAAGCCTTTTTCCTTTTGAGTTGATTCATAGTGATATATGGGGTCCAACTACAATTCCAAATATTTCTGGGGCACGTTGGTTTGTTTCATTTATTGATGATTGTACAAGAGTTACCTGGATATTTCTGCTTAAATCAAAATCTGATGTGAGTGATATCCTCCCAAACTTCTTTTCCATGATAAAAAACCAATTTGGGGTCCAAATCAAAAGGTTTAGGTCAGATAATGCAAAAGATTATTTCAACCAAACACTTTCCCCATATTTTCAACAAAAAGGTATTATTCATGAGTCATCCTGTGTCTCTACTCCACAACAAAATGGAGTTGCAGAAAGGAAAAATGGCCATCTCCTAAACACTACCCGAGCATTATTATTTCAGAAAAATGTGCCAAAAATACCTTTGGGGGGAAGCAATTCTTACAGCCACACATGTCATAAACAGGTTACCATCCCGAGTGTTAAACTTCAAGAGTCCCATGGAGGTATTGTCTCACTTTTATCCAAGTCTCCGTACAACAAACCATCTTGTTCCTAGAGTATTTGGGTGTGTCTCATTTGTTCATGTCCATAGCCAAAATAGAGGAAAGTTAGACCCTAGAGCTATCAAGTGTCTTTGTGGGAAACTCTTCAACACAGAAAGGATACAAGTGCTATCACCCACCTACTAAAAAACTCCTAATCTCAGCAGATGTTACCTTCATTGAAACAGAACCATATTTCACTCAGCCCTATCTTCAGAGGGAGACAACATTTGTGGAAGATAAGGATCAAGACTTCTTTCTCCTTGACTTGCCGTCATCATCTTCTAAATTCCAACCCGAGACCAAGGCCTGCGCTGAAGTTACAATTAAGAAACCTGAGCCTCCTCCTTCACAAACCCAAAATGAGCCCTCCTTACAACCTAGTTCACAAGCAGATGGGGGAAAGGCCACTACTAACAATCGGTTCTCACAGGTTTACTCAAGAAGGAAAAGTCTAGCTCCTGAACCAAGGCCGGACCAATCATCAGACTCAAATCCTGGAAATGAGGTAATATCTTCTAGCTCTACTCCTCAAAGTGATTCCTTATCTAACATTGATTTACCTATAGCCCTTAGGAAAGGAACTAGAGAGTGCACAAAACATCCATTATACCCAATATCCCATTTTGTGTCCTTTGAAAAATGCTCTCCATCTCACCGAAGTTTTCTTACAAACATAAACACAATATCCATTCCCAAAACATTATCAGAGGCTTTAAATTGTGAAAATTGGAAGAATGCTATGAATGTTGAAATGCAGGCCCTGGAGAAGAACAATACTTGGGAGATTGTGGAGCTACCAGGAGGAAAGAAAGCAGTGGGATGTAAGTGGGTCTTTACAGTTAAGTATAAAGCAGATGGAACACTTGAGAGGTACAAAGCTAGGTTGGTGGCTAAAGGATACACACAGACATATGGGATAGATTACCAAGAAACCTTTGCTCCGGTTGCCAAGATGAATACGGTGAGAATTCTTTTGTCTCTAGCAGTTAACTTTGATTGGCCTTTACAACAGTTTGATGTAAAAAATGCATTTTTGCACGGAAATCTTGAAGAGGAAATCTACATGGAAATACCCCCTGGATTCAATAGAAACATGGCTGCAAATAAGGTTTGCAAGCTCAAGAAGGCACTATATGGCCTAAAACAGTCACCAAGAGCTTGGTTTGGGAGATTTGCCAAGGTAATGCATTCCATGGGGTACAAGCAGAGCCAAGGGGATCACACCCTATTCATAAAACACTCAAGTTCAGAGGGAGTTACTGCTCTCATTGTCTATGTTGATGATATCATAGTGACGGGAAATAATGAAAAGGAAAGGCAGAACTTGGGAAGATGTTTGGCAAAGGAGTTCGAGATTAAGGAACTAGGAAACTTGAAATATTTTCTGGGCATTGAAGTGGCAAGGTCGAAACAAGGGATCTTTATATCCCAACAAAAGTATGTCCTTGATCTCTTGAAAGACACGGGAAAGTTGGCGTGCAAACCATCCAGCACACCAATTGATCCTAATCATAAACTTGGGGAAGTAGAGGGAGACAATGCTACAGACAAAGAATCATATCAGAGACTGGTTGGTAGACTAATCTACCTATCCCACACACGGCCTGATATTGCCTATGCAGTTAGTGTGGTGAGCCAATTTATGCACAACCCTAAGGAACTCCATTTGCATGCAGTTCATAGAATATTGCACTATCTCAAGGGAACTCCAGGAAAGGGAATTTTGTTAAAAAAAGGTGATAAGCTCACTTTGGAGGCCTACACCGACGCTGACTACGCAAGCTCAGTGGTTGATAGAAGATCCACCACGGGTTACTGCACCTTTTTGGGAGGAAACTTAGTTACTTGGAGGAGCAAAAAGCAGAATGTTGTGGCAAGATCAAGTGCAGAATCAGAATTTCGGGCAATGGCACAAGGTGTATGTGAGCTACTATGGTTGAAGATCATTTTGGAAGATCTAAGACTCAAGTGGGATGGCCCTATGAAGCTCTACTGTGATAACAAATCTGCAATTAGCATCGCACACAATCCTGTGCAGCATGACAGGACAAAACATATTGAAGTTGACAGACATTTCATTAAGGAGAAGCTTGACAGTGGTCTCATTTGCACACCCTATGTACCAAGCGAATCACAGCTAGCAGATGTTCTAACCAAGGGACTTAACAATCCACTCTTCCACAAGATTGTAACCAAGCTGGGAATGGACAATGTTTATTCACCAGCTTGAGAGGGAGTGTCAAGATATTATTGGAAAGCCAACTGCTGTTTTAATTAATTTGTTATTTTAGGAAATTAGTATATATGTGTATCCCTAGCATTAAGGTTAGAGAATCACTCGATTATAGATTCTATTAATTAGAATAATATCTAGGATTATGAGTGATATACTTTCCTATTTAGTTGGAAGTTCTTTGTATATAAATAGGGTACCTATGTACAGTTTTATCTTAAGTCTTTTCAATACAATACTTTGATTTCCTACAAATTCCAAACACCGTGCCAAAAGCTCCTTACAACCTGCCCTCATCTTCGAATTATCTCATTCATCCCTACTAAAGTGTTCGGGTGCACCACATTTGTCCATATACATCAGCAACATCGAAGTAAATTGGATCCCAAATCAGTCAAGTGCATATTTCTTGGCTACTCTCCAAACCAAAAGGGGTACAAATGTTATTCACCGGTAACCAAAAGATTTTATAATTCTATGGATGTAACCTTTTTTGAGAATCAGCCATATTACACCAAAGCTGACATTCAGGGGGAGAGTGCAAGAGAATATCAACTTTGGGAAACCATACCTGCTGCTGAACCAGTACCTTTACCACCAGCCCAAATCTCTTGTCCACCAGCCCAAATATCTAGTCCACCTATAATCCTCACAGAAATCCACCACCAACCTCTTGATTCTGAGATAACTAACACTCAACTTAGCCCTCAAAACCCTGAGTCTGTGAAAGAAACAGGAACAAAAGACATGATTGTTTACTCAAGGAGATCGAAATCTCAAAAGGAGGTAGAGAGTTGCACATCTCCAAAGTAAAACCAAGATTCAAAACCAAATCCAGAAGTTTCTGAGATGCATACAGGTAACATAATTACTGAACCTATCTCTAGTGATTTTCCTAGTGATCTTGACCAACCTATTGCAATAAGAAAAGGAGTAAGGACATGCACTCAGCATCCTATCAGCAACTTTGTATCCTATGAGAGCCTATCTCCAGCTTTTCGTGTGTTTATCCACTTTAACAGATGTTCAAGTTCCAAGCAATATTCAAGAAGCTCTCCAACAACCAAAATGGAAGGCTGCTGTTTTGGAAGAAATGAAAGCACTAGAAAAGAATGGCACGTGGGTGATTACAGAACTTCCCGAAGGAAAGAATCCGGTTGGTTGCAAGTGGATATTTTCAGTTAAACACAATGTGGATGGAAGTGTGAATCGATTCAAAGCTCGTCTTGTTGCCAAGGGCTTCACTCAATCTTATGGTGTTGACTATGAGGAGACATTTGCTCCTGTGGCCAAGCTAAACTCAGTTTGTGTGCTGCTATCTTTGGCAGCTAACCTAGATTGGCCTCTTCATCAACTAGATGTTAAAAATGCATTTTTGAACGGTGACTTAGAGGAAGAAGTCTTCATGGAGATTCCACCAGGATTTTATTCTCAGGAGAACAATGGTAAAGTGTGCAAGCTTCGTAAGTCGCTATATGGCCTCAAACAATCACCACGGGCTTGGTTTGATCGCTTAACAAAGGTTGTTAAGAAGTATGGGTTTTCACAGTGCCAAACCGATCACACTATGTTTGTTAAGCACTCATCTGATCACAAGATTGCTATCCTTATCGTTTATGTGGATGACATCATTCTTACAGGGGACTACATGGAGGAGATTGTTGGGGTAAAGACCCTTTTGGCAAGAGAATTTGAGATAAAAGACTTAGGAAAGCTCAAGTATTTCCTTGGCATGGAAGTAGCTCGATCAAGAAATGGGATTTCTATTTCACAACGAAAATATGTAAGGAAACAGGGATGCTTGGATGCAAACCTGCAGATACTCCTATGGATTCAAATGGCAAGTTAGGAGTTGAAGAAGAAAGTCCTCTAGTTGACAAAGGTAGATACCAAAGGCTTGTGGGGAAACTATTTTATTTGACACATACTAGACCAAACATTTGTTTTGCTGTTAGCCTAGTAAGCAGATTTATGAATAACCCTATCGAAGCACACATGGAAGCAGTTTACTTGATTCTTCGATACTTAAAGAAAAGCCCAGGCAGAGGACTACATTTCAAGAAAACCTCAAATAGAGATGTTGAAGTTTTCTCAGATGCAGATTGGGCAGGATCTGTAACGGATCGGAGGTCAACCACCGGATATTGCACATTCGAATGGGGTAATTTGGTAACGTGGCGAAGCAAGAAGCAGACAGTAGTAGCTCGGAGTAGTGCTGAAGTAGAATTCAGAGCTATGTCTCATGGGATTTGTGAAGGAATTTGGCTTGAAAGGGTGTTGAAGGAATTGAGGATTTCAAAAGGAAGTTCTATGAAGGTGTTTTGTGACAACCAAGCAACCATAAGTATTGCCAAGAACCCAGTTCACCATGATCGGACCAAGCATATCGAGATTGATCGCCATTTTATCAAAGAGAAAATCGAAGAAGACCAAGTCAGACTTGTCTACATGCCAACTAGTCTTCAAACTGCAGATATTCTCACCAAGGCCCTTCCTAGAAACAATTTTGAAAGCTTGAAGTCCAAGTTGGGTATGATTGACATCTACTACCCAACTTGAGGGGGAGTGTGGAAATCCAGTCCAGATTCTATGGGATTGGATATGATTGATTTTTTATTTATTTCCTAAGATAAAGGGATTTGGTATCTTGACCAAATATTTCCCTGATTGGTTTCATTTAAAACTTTCCTTTATTTAGGATTCCTTTTCCTTTTGTGAAAATGGTATCTAGGATATATAGGGATTTACGTAGATTTCCTAGTTGAGCCTACAACTATTTATATTCTCTGTAAGCTGTAGTTTTTTTTTATGTAGAAAATCAGAAAAACATGTTCCTATCAATTTTTACATTCTCTACAATATCAGTTTCTACAGAAAAAAACAGGAATACAATCAGAAAATCCCTAATCTTAGGCTACATATCAAAACTAACCAAAAAAAAAAAACAATTCCCGAAAAAATAGGGAATACAGTAACTACTAAATCTCCTATGTTACAACACACGGTTTCCTGAAATAAGAAAAAACATGTTTTCCCACACTCCCCCTCAAGCTGATGAATGGATGTTATCCATTCCAAGCTTGTCAACTAGAGTCTGAAAAACTATGCTGGACAGCCCCTCTGTGAATATATTTGCTAGCTGATTCTTTTTGTGAACAAATAGAGTGCAAATCAGGCCACTATGAAGTTTCTCCTTTATAAAATGCCTGTCAACTTCTATATGCTTCGTGCGATCATGTTGGACCAGATTATGTGTAATGTTGATGGCCAACTTATTATCACAATGCAATCTCATTGGACCTTCCCACATGATCTTCTGATCTTCTAAAATTATCTTCAGCCATAGGAGCTTACAGATCCCAGGTGCCATCGACCTGAATTCTGCTTCTGTGCTCGATCTTGCAACCATGTTTTGTTTCTTACTTCTCCATGTAACAAGGTTTCCACCCAAGAATGTACAATAACCTGAGGTTGATCTTTTATCATCCACTGACCTTGCATAATCTGCATTAGTATAGGCTTCAAGACTCAATCACCCTCGTCTGAACAAAATTCCCTTACCAGGTGAACCCTTTAATTATTGTAGGATTCTATTCACTGCCCTGAGATGAGTTTCTTTGGGATTATGCATAAACTGGCTCACCACACTAACAGTGTATGCTATGTCTAGTCTAGTGTGTGATAAATAAATCAATTCCCAACAAGCCTTTGATAATTACCTTTGTCAACTGTAGCATCTTTTGGAACATCACTCAATTTATGATTGGGCTATATGGGCATGTCAACTGGCTTACATCCCAGTTTGCTTGTATCCCTCAGAATATCCATCATATACTTTTGTTGAGATATGAAGATCCCTTGCCGAGAGTGGGCTACTTCTATGCCAAGAAAATATTTCAGTTTCCCAAGCTCTTTGATCTCAAACTCTTTCACCAAACAACTCTTTAACTTTTCAATTCCTTCTATGTCATCTCCAGTCACTATTATGTTATCCACATAAACCAACAACGTTGTGACTTTCTCGTAAGCTGAATGTCTCACGAATAAAGTATGATCACCTTGGCTCTGTCTGAATCCAAGGTTCAACATAACTTTGGCAAACCTTCCAAACCAAGCTCTTGGAGATTGTTTGAGTCTGTACAATGCCTTCAATCTGCATACTATTTGTTCTTCATTTGTAGAGCCGAATCCAAGAGCAAGTTCCATATAAATTTCTTCTTCAAGATCGCCATGTAAAAAAGCCTTCTTGACATCAAATTGTTGCATTTTCCATCCAAAGTTGGCAGCTAATGACAATAACACTCTAACCATATTCATTTTCACAACTGGAGCAAATGTCTCAAGATAGCCTATGCCATAGGTTTGAGTATAACTTTTGGCAACTAGTCTTGCCTTATACCTTTCCAATGAGCCATCAGACTTATATTTCACTATAAAGACCCATTTACACCCAATTGGTTTTTTTCCTCTCGGCAATTTTACCAAATCCCAGGTTCTGTTTTTCTCTAGAGCCTCCATCTCCATCTTCATGGCATTTCTCCAATTCTCATCTAGTGCCTTGCCTCGGATAATGTTTTGGGAATGGCAATACTATTAAGGCTAGTAAGAAAAGCCCTATGACTATGAGATAGGTTTTTATAGGACATGAAACGGTACAAAGGATGTTGGGTACAAGTCCTAGTTCCTTTCCTCAAAGCTATAGGGATGTCAAGATCATTTTCTTTTTGGGAATCTGGCACATTAGGATTGGGAGAAGTGGTTTGTGTAAACTAATGGAGAAAAGAAGTAATTCTCTCTTCTTGATTGATTGAAAAGGTGTTACATATTTATATACACTCTAATCTATCTATTTTAGGAATGTATTTAATACAGGAAAACCTCTACAATTAGATCTCCTATAATCAAGCTAGATCTCCTATAATCAGGTTAACTAATATAGGAAATACAGCTATTTACATCTGTTACTTTTATAACACTCCCCCTCAAGCTGGAGCATAGATATCTATCATGCCTAGCTTGTTACAGATGTAAGTAACCCGAGCTCCATTAAGAGCTTTTGTGAAGATGTCCCCTAGTTGTTCCCCAGTCTTTACATAAGCTGTAGAAATCAAGTTTTGTTGAATCTTTTCACGAACAAAGTGACAATCTATCTCAATGTGCTTAGTTCGTTCATGAAAGACAGGGTTTGAGGCAATATGAATTGCAGCTTGATTATCACACCATAGCTTTGCTGGAATTGTCATCTTAAAACCCATTTCGGTCAAAAATTGGGAGACCCACATCAATTCACTCGAAGCTTGTGCCATTGCTCGATACTCAGATTCTGCACTAGATCGTGACACCACACTTTGTTTCTTACTCTTCCATGAGACCAAATTACCACCAACAAAAACACAGTACCCGGTAGTGGATCTTCGATCAATCTTGGAACTTGCCCAATCTGCATCTGAGAAACATTCAATATTTCTATGTCCATGATTTTGATATAGAATACCTTGTCCAGGAGCTCCTTTGAGGTAACATAGTATCTGTTCCAAAGCTGACCAATGATGGACTGTGGGGGAAGACATAAACTGACTTACAATGCTAACTGAATAAGCAATGTCAGGGCGAGTCACTGTGAGATAGTTTAGTTTTCCAACTAACCTCCTATATCGTTCAGGATCATTAAAAAGCTCTCCATCCTTTGTAAGTTGCTGATTAGGAAGCATTGGAGTACTGCATGGTTTGGCCCCTAATTTTCCAGTTTCTGCTAATAAATCCAAAACATACTTCCGTTGAGACAGAAAGATACCCTTCTTGCTCCTTGATACCTCAATCCCCAAGAAGTATTTCAAGGAACCCAGATCTTTAGTGTTGAACCGGTTTTGAAGAAATGATTTCAGTGATAAGATTCCCTGCACATCGCTTCCAGTAATAATAATGTCATCAACATAAACCACCAATAGAATGATACCAGAAGCAGATTGCTTATAGAATACAGTGTGATCACTCTTACTTTTCTGCATCCCAAATTCTTCTACTGCTTGGCTAAACTTTCCAAACCAAGCCCGAGGACTTTGCTTCAATCCATATAATGACTTTCGCAGACGACATACTTTCCCAGACTCCCTCTGAGCAACAAACCCAGGAGGTTGCTCCATGTATACCTCTTCTAAAAGATCACCATGCAAAAAGGCATTCTTCACATCAAGCTGGTGCAAAGGCCAATTATTCATTGCGGCCAAGGAAATAAACAGACGAACCGAAGTCAACTTGGCTACTGGAGAGAACGTGTCCAAGTAGTCAATCCCATAAGTTTGAGCATAGCCCTTAGCAACCAATCGAGCTTTGAGACGAGCTACAGATCCATCAGAATGAAACTTAACTGCAAAGACCCACTTACAGCCAACAGCTTTCTTGCCAGGGGGTAGTTCAACTAGTTCCCAAGTTCCATTTTCCGTCAAGGCATTCATTTCATCAAGCATGGCTGCCCGCCACTCAGACTGGGATAGGGCTTGCTGAACAGATCTCGGGACCTCAACTGAATCAAGAGAAGCAATGAAAAAGCAAGAAGCAGAAGATAATTGGTTATAGGTAACACAAGAGGAAATGGGATGGGTGCATTGACGTTTACCTTTTCGAAGAGCAATAGGTAAATCAAGGTCACTAGGAGGAGGATCTAATGAAGAAGGCGATACCGGTTCCGAACTAAGATCAGGGGAACGAGGTCTTCTAGAGTAAACATTAGTGATAGGTAGTCTAGGCTGTGGCAATGGTAGTGGAGGTGGAACTGGAGTAGAATCTAAACTGATGACATGATACACTAACAACTCATCATAATCGTGTGAGGATTTAGGCAAAGATGAGTCACCAAAGAATGGGGTCTGTTCATGAAAGGTGACATCAGCAGAAACCAGGTACCTATTTAAGAGTGGAGAAAAACATCTATACCCTTTTTGCAGACGAGAGTATCCCAGAAAAACACACCTCAATGACTTAGGGTCCAGTTTAGAAACCTGTGGACGATTATCACGAACAAAACAAGTACACCCAAATATACGTGGTTCAATAGGAAAGAGATGGTTACTTGGAAATAAAACCTGATAGGGTATCTGGTTCTGTAGAACAGTAGAAGGCATACGATTGATCAAAAAACATGCAGTAGAAACTGCATCAACCCAAAAATGTTTAGGCACATTAGTTTGAAACAAAAGAGCTCTAGCTGTCTCAAGAAGATGTCTATTTTTTCTTTCAGCTACTCCATTTTGGGACGGAGTATCAACACAAGATGACTGGTGAAGCATCCCATTTTGGGTCATGTATGTCTGAAAAGGTGCAGAAAAATATTCTTTGGCATTGTCACTTCTCAAAATCTTAACAGAAACATTGAATTGAGTTTTAATTTCAGCACAAAAAGATTGAAAATGTGACAGTAACTCAGTACGAGATTTCATAAAGTAAAGCCAAGTCATACGAGAGAAATCATCCACAAAGGTGACAAAATATCGAAATCCATTAGATAAAACAGGACAAGGTCCCCAAACATCAGAGTGAACTAACTCAAAACTATGACTAACTCTTTTATTAATTCTAGGAATAAAAGACAAACGATGGTGTTTAGCAAATTGACACGACTCACAATCTAAAGATGATACTTGCTGAAACTGAGGGTATAACTTTTTTAGCAGCGGTAATGATGGATGTCCTAATCGACAATGGACTTCAAACGGAGATAAGGTGCTGGAACAGGCTATGGGTTGAGGTATTTGGGTATCCAAAATGTATAGCCCCCCTGACTCTCGTCCTTTACCAATAATCCTCTTCGTCATAAGATCCTGAAAAAGACAATGGTCAGGGAAGAATGAGATACAACAATTAAGAGCACGTGTAATTTTGCTAACAGAGACAAGATTAAAAGAAAATTGAGGTAAACTAAGGACAGAAGTTAAAGGTAATGTAGGTGTGACATTAATGGTGCCGGAACCAAGAACATTAGAGGTAGATCCATCTGCTAAGGTGACTGAAGAAAGTTGTTTATGAAAGGTGGAAAAGAGTGTTGGATTACCTGTCGTGATCTGTAGCACCAGAATCAATGACCCATTGTGTGGAAGAGGAGAGAAGACAAGTATTGTTGTTACCTGACTCAGCAAGGGCAGTAATAGAAGGAGATTTCTTGGATGCCTCCTGAAATTGGATGAATTTAGCATATTCATCTGCAGAAATCGAGAAAGTCTGATCATGAGAGGCCTCATTAGTAGTGACCATGTGAGCTGACTGTGATCCAGAACCCTTCTGATTCCTTTTGAGCAACTTCTGACAAGTTCTCTTTGTATGACCAGGTTCATGGCAGTAATAACAGATTACCCCCGAGCCTTGATTTCCAGAATTCCGAGTGCCACCCCTAGTACCATTACTTCCTCCCCTATAATTGCCCTGAGACTGAGGTCTACTGATATCTGTACTTTTATGGCTAACAAGAGCACTAGGTTGCTGTACGGATGAAGTTTGAGAACTCGGAATAGTACGCAACACTCTAGTATAAGCTTCCCTCAGAGTAGTAACTCTAGGGTCAGACAGAATCTGTGATTTGACACCTTCATACTGAGAGTTAAGGCCAGCCAGAAAACTCATAATAGCCATCTGTTCTCTTTGAGCCTGCTGAACCCTGACATCTGCACTAAAAGGCAACAGTGCATTCAATTCTTCATAAACACGTTTAAAGTGCATGTGATAAGTGTTAAGTGACTGATCCTGTTGTTCAGCTCGATAGAACTCCTTGCACAC
The DNA here is from genome assembly GCA_031772115.1 of Heritiera littoralis. NCBI lineage: Eukaryota > Viridiplantae > Streptophyta > Magnoliopsida > Malvales > Malvaceae > Heritiera > Heritiera littoralis. The sequence continues at coordinate 137,209 of JAPDPK010000022.1, forward strand.
ATCAAAAATTCGAGAAATATTTTCTCTCCCAGAAAACACAAACGCCAATTCCTCCATTGCATCTTTAACATAATCACAATGAGTAATATGACCAGACTGATCAGGTTCAATAGAATTACGTATTTGTATCAAAAGTTGAGCATCAATTCTCATCCACTCAGAATAATTCGGATCAGTCGCAGCCGGGGGTTTTTCTACGAGATGACTCTCTTGAGAAATACTTCTCAAATACAGCCTCACAGTCTTATTCCAATAAAAATAATTAATCCCATTCAATTTTTCATCAGTAATTTTTGCCATAGATACTACACTAGTCACAACATGTTTTTGTTCACCAGCCATGATTACCACCAAAAATCAGACAGAACAGAATACTCAAACACAGAAAAACAAATCACAGCAACTGTTCAAAGAGATAGCACCTAAGAATACTTTCCTGGTGCCGAAACAAAGTAGATAGGGAAATAGATCAGGAGCTAGCGACTACAGCGAGCCAAACCAGAGACAGATCCGACTATGCACGCTCCTCCACGCGTCGGCAAGTGAAACTGAAACAGAGACTTCAGGCTGCGCGTGTGGTTCACGCGCTGAGATTTAGGCTGCCAAAATTTTCCAGCAAGACAGACGGCAGCAGGCGCTCCTCTTGGAGCAGGAGGTGAGAATAAATGATCACTCAAACAGGGTGACCCAGAAATCAGCAAGTGCTGCACACTTGGGCAGCCAAGAAAAGAACAGAAAGAAAAAAAAACAAAGAAAAATTCCAGAAGTCTTTATGGCTCTGATACCATGTAAACTAATGGAGAAAAGAAGTAATTCTCTCTTCTTGATTGATTGAAAAGGTGTTATATATTTATATACACTCTAATCTATCTATTTTAGGAATGTATTTAATACAGGAAAACCTCTACAATTAGATCTCCTATAATCAAGTTAGATCTCCTATAATCAGGTTAACTAATATAGGAAATACAGCTATTTACATCTGTTACTTTTATAACAGTTTGATTACTTACTTCAACAGTCACCGGGTTTGGATTAATTGATTATGCCTGCACTGGTTGAGAGAATGGCCCTTTCTTTCTTGAATAAACCTGAATTGGACGAGCATGATATATTTTTTGTGCTACGGGTGTAGGAGGAGGATCAAATTCTACTAAAACAGGAATAGTAGGGTCAATAGGATCAGAATTGGATTGAACAGTTTGGATAGGGGTGGACTCGGATTGGACAAACTCGGACTGGAATGGAAGAGGATGACTTAGACACAGGCAGATCAAGAAGGAAAGAGTCTTTGCCCTTATCTTCCATGAATGTCGTCTCCCCCTGAAGATAAGGATTGTGAAAGTATTGATCGTTTTCAACAAAGGTGACATCAGCGGACGCATAAAATTTCCTTGTGGGAGGATGATAGCACTTATAGTCCTTTTGAGTGGACGAGTAACCAACAAAGATACATTTGAGAGCCCTTGGATCAAGTTTGCCCCTATGTTGAGAATGTACATGAACAAAGGCAACACAGCCAAATATTTTGGGAACAAGATTGTTGGTGACATTGAAGTTGGGATAGAATTTAGCAAACAATTGTGTTGGACTTTGAAAATCAAGCACCCTTGTGGGGAGTCTATTGATAATGTGAGTTGCAGTTAACACAGCTTCTCTCCAATAATTTTTTGGAACTTGTTTTTGGAAAAGAAAGGCTCGGGTAACTGCTAAAAGATGGCCATTTTTTCGTTTAGCCACTCCATTTTGTTGGGGAGTGCTAACACAAGGTGACTCATGAATGATGCCGTGTTGTTGAAAGAATGGAGAGAGGATTTGATTAAAATAATTTTTTGCATTATCAGATCAAAATCGTTTAATCCCCACTCCAAATTGTGTTTGAACCATATTGAAAATTTTTTGAAACACAAGACTCACATCCAATTTGTTTTTTAAAAGAAAAATCCATGTCATACAAGTACAATCCTCAATAAATGAGACAAACCAACGAGCCCCAGAAATGTTGGGTACAGTAGAAGGCCCCCAAATGTCACTATGAATAAGAATGAATGGAATAGATATTGTTTTATTGCTTATTGGAAAAACAGCATGTTTATGCTTTGCGAGTTCAGACACATCATAATGAAAGCTTTCAACTGAAATTTTATTGAACAATGAAGGAAAAAAAATTTTAAGGACATGAAATGATGAATGACCAAGATGAAGATGATGAAGCCAGACCTTGTCTTTATTGGATTTGAATGACTCGGAAAGGAATAACAAAGGGAAATGATTTTTAACTCTACATTGTTCACTCGACTCTTCAAGATAGTGGAGGCCATCTCTCTCCCTAGCACGTCCAATCATCTTCCTCGTACTCTGTTTCTGGAATACACAATGAGAAGGATAAAAAATCACACTGCAATTAGCATCTTTCATTAGTTTTTGGATAGACAAAAGGTTGGTGAACAATTTTGGGACATGGAGAACATTTTTTAGTGTAAGTGAATCACTAATAAAGATATCTCCTTGACCAGCTACAGTAGTGACTAAACCATCAGCTATGGTGATTTTCCTATTACTAAGGCAGGGTGTATGTGAGATAAATTTTGTAGAGGAAAAGGTCATATGGTTTGTGGCTCTTGAGTCGATGACCCATGTGTTAGGTATATTATCCGAAGCATTAGAGGAATGAGGAGGAGTGGATATACCTGAAAAGGCTAAATTACTAGTACTTGTCGAAGTAGTTGGCTTTTCCAGCGAACTCAAAAGGTTCCTCAATTTCTCAATCTCATTTTTATTGAGTCCAAGAGGTGTTTCTTGGTTGCTATTATCTTCGGTTAACTACACTCCGGCCATATGAGCTTGAACCTATCCTCTTCCTTGTCCTCTCTTCCCTGTTTCATTCTTGTTTGTGACCTGTGGCTTGTTGTGGAGCTTCCAACAGTTTTCTTTGGTGTGACGAGGTTTTTTACAGTAGGTGCACCACAAATCGTCTTGGTTAGAGGATTTTGACTGGCCTGGCTGCTTGTTATCTTCTGTGGATGGCTGCTCTAATGCAGTACTCTTTCCGCTCGTTGTTTTTGACACCAATGCTGAGCTCTCAACTGATACATTCTCTACCATAACTCCTCTTCTTCCTTCTTCAGCACGAATCATTGAAATTGTCTCATTAAGAGACGGCAAATCCTCCTTGCCAAGTACTTGGACCTGTACTGCATCAAATTCCATGTTAAGCCCAGCCAAAAATTCATAAATTCTCTCCTTTTCAATAAACCTCTTATGCGCGGCTGTGTCTTTACTACACTTCATCTGGATGCATTGATAATGATCCATCTCTTGCCAAAGACTTTGCAAGATATTGGAATAGTCAGTAACTGTCCGACTTCCTTGTTTGGTGGCAGCAATCTTAGTCTTGATCTCATAGATTTGTGCAGCATCATGAACCTTTGAATATGTCTGTTTGATAGGCTCCCAAATATCCTTGGCAGTATTAAGGAACATGCAGGTATCACTGATTTCTGGAGACATGGATTCCAAAGCCAGGACTTCACCATTGAGTCTTCCTCATCCCACGCATCAAATCTTGGATCTCCTTTCTTAGGGCCAGTGCCAAGTAAATGTTTCAATTTGCCTCTGCCCTCTAAACGTGTCTGCACCAGTTGCGACCACTTCAAATAATTTCTCCCGTTTAATCTGTAAGCAGCCTGAATATTGGGTAGTTCCCCAGCAGCAGAGTAGCTATTCTCGATGGCTTGGGTCTTGGTCACGTGAGGTTCAGACGTGTGGCTGCCATCAGTGATGTTTGACATGGCTCAAGGAGAACTGAGGAACAGTAGAAAAAAGGGTGAAAAAAATTCTGGAATGGGAACAAGAAAAAATTAGAATCGACTTTAGGAGGAATGCGAATTCCCAGAAAAAGAACCTAAAGCTCTGATGCCATCTTGAAAAAATATGACGATTCTGATTCTGTTTTTAGGGTGTTTACACACACATACACACACAACTGCAGTAGCTAAACTAGAAAAAAAAAACAGGAAATAAAATCAGGAAATCCCCTAATCTTAGGCTACAGATCAAAACTAACCAAAAAAAAAAAAAATCCCTAAAAACAGAGAATACAATAACTACTAAATCTCCTATGTTGCAGCACACGGTTTCCTAAAATAAGAAAAACATGTTTTCCCACAACAATAGTCAAGAACTTACATGTGTCACTAATCTTAGGTGTCATTAAATTCCAAAGCAAGCCATAATCACTGAGTCTTCCTCATCCCTAGTAGGGGTGTGCATTTCGGTCGGTTCGGTTAATTTTGAGCCCGGTTTATATTTTGGACATTGACCGATATTTATATTTTCGCTTTCATTAACCAAACCAAAATTTGTATTTTCGAATAACTGAACCAAAATAAAATTCGGTTAATCGGTTAATTAATCGATTCACCGAAATTGTATAAACTTATTTTTTTTAATTTTAAAGGCCAATATACTTTTATAATATTTCCATGACAGAAAACAGAATCAGGATGATCTATATTTTCACTTTTATAATTCTAAGACAAAGACATGAGTAAACTGTGCTTAAAGGTGATCAAATATGCAACAAATGAAGGAATTATGTTCATTAATTATTTAACTTAGAGGGAGTGAGGGACAGCTGCTATGCTGGGATTTTAGTTTTAAGATTATGTAAAGTAAATGAAACGCAGCGTTTAGGGAAGTGTATAGGTTAGGGATAATATCCGCTAATAAAAGGGTAATCGGTTAATTCGTCTTTTGAAACGAATTAACCGATAACTGAAATTCTAAAAAATTTCTTTTGTTAACCGACTGAAATTATTTGGGTGGCCGAACATTTAATTGAAATCAATTCGTTCGTTTGGTTAATTTGGTTAAAACTGAACAATGAAAACCTCTAATCCCAAGCATCAAATCGAGGGTCTCCTTGGCTCAACTTGCCTTTTCCTTTCAATACAGTGCAAACAAGTAGTGACCATTTCCAATAATTCTTCTCACTCAAACATTATGCTTCTTTAATTTGTTTCAAGTCTCCATTAGATTGGTGAGATGTTGTTTACTCATATTGTGTTGTAGTAGATGATCGGTTATTTCAGAATATCTATTCAAAAAAATTTCAAACACACCTACGAGAACAGAATGAACGACACTGATGAAATAGATGACACAGACAGCGGTGGGGCAGACAACAGGGATTCCGATAGGAAAGAAAAACCAGAATAAATATAGATTTAGTCACAGTGAAGGCCACAACAGAAAGAAATAATCAGTGGCTATGAAGACATTGAGAACGAAAAGAGAAAAAAATAATTTCCCTAAGGCTTTGAGACCATGGGAGAATTGTATTGAAGAAAACTTTCATGAATGATACAAAGCTCTAAGACTTATATACAGCTGTTGTTATGCGATAAATAGGAAACTAAATCAAACAAAATCTGCCTTCTAATCCCCGAGATTGGGGGATTGTCTATCCTAATTCTAGGGATACTTATATTTACAGTTTTTCTAAATTTAATGGAGTTGACTTTGAATAGATGTTCCAACACTCAATATTCTTGATTACTTTTTAAAGTTGGTTGTTAGGAATTCTTAGAGAGCATTGTGGTAGTCTTATGAAAAAAAAAATTCTCATCATCGTTTTAATCTTTTTGACACGGTGCACATTGTTTCATACATTAATGGTACCATGCTCTAGTTATCTCATGAACTTCTAGTGTTTTTTTCTATCTTATGTATCCATGATGAAATAATTGATCACTTTAGATCATAAGTTGGCACTCATGTTATGTGCATATTTGTTAATGTGAATATTTCTTGCAGAATCTATGAATTCAGTTAGGCTAAGCTTTCTCTCTATGAAGTTTTGTAGCTTTTTTGTGAACTCGTCATGGCTTTCCTTGTAATCAATTTCTAACTAATTAGAGCTCCGTAATAATTAAATTATAATGGAATTTTAATTGGAAATATGCTTGCATTGACATTGCTTTTGCAACTGCGGGTTTTTTTTTTTTTTTCAATTCATTTATTCATTCATTCTTTCTTTTCTCAGGTTCTGGAAATTCGGATGGTTATGTTCTTGCGGTATTGTTAGGCCTGGTATCAGTTGTCAAGTGAGCATTTTTCTAACTAATCGATGTTGATTTTATACATTTATAGTTTTTCCTTTCTTTGTGTCTCCATTTTTTGGTATGCTTGATTAAATTTTGCAACTAAAATGTGTTTTAAGGCCAAGTTCCTCAAGAAAAAAAAGTTCATTATAGTTTGGGCCTTGTGGTATTATTTGAGATCAATATCAAGTAAAATTATATGTGTTACAATTACTGGATTCTTGTTTGTTTATTCATTCTGGATCACTTGTAAAATCAGAACATGAGGAGAGACTTTGTTGTCACAATGGTTTAATCTTTCCTAATCCTTTATCAAATATGTTGTCTACACACTTATGAAAATCATAAAAATGTTTAAAGCATTTATTGGAAAAGGAATGTTTACACCAAACCAATAATGGGTTGCTGACTAGTTGCACTACCATACTAATGTGGAAAATTGGTTTTAGACATGAAGAAAAAATCTGTAACAGTTGAAATTTAGCATATACCATATCGTATAATCTATGTGTTTGCAATGTTGTTAAGATTTCTCATGAAATCCATGAATTAAGCATATGCTTTCTCTTCCTCTTGTTCCTGTAGACTTCATATAGCACCTTTTTCCTCCTTTTGTTCATTTTTAAAGATAAATTGTGTCTTGAAGACTGATGCCAGACTAATATGTTGCTTGATGCCTAACTGCATTTAAACATTATAGTTAATAAATGCTTATCACAATCTTGCAGATCCTTTTCTGATACACAATATACTTTTCATCTTTCGAAATTGAAGCTCAAGTTACGATCTAGTATCATGACTGTTATCTACCGTAAGGTATGTGATAGTTCTTTCAAATTTTCCAAATGTAAATTTTCAAAAGATAACTAAAAGATGTATTTTGCTTGTATTTCTTTCAAACTAGCATTTTGCCCTCGCTTTGTGTTGGATGCATTTGTGTACATCATCATATTCATCACCATAATCATCATCATCATGAATCGTTGTAGGCTACATGGATCAATATATGAACTCAAACTAAGTCGCCAACATCAACCAAGGCAATATGTTTTTCCAACTCTTATGCTACCATATCTTTTTGAATGATTTTCTTCCAAGTATTTTTTTGGTCTTCCCTTAATTTTGACCTTTTTTCATTTTCATAGCTGCCACTCTCCTAACTAGAGCATCTATAAGTCTATGTCGTAAGTGTCCAACTAACGTAAATGACTTTCATTTACTTTGTCTTCGATGGTTATCACTTCAACTTTCTTGTGAATGTTTTCATTTCTCATTCTATTCTTTTTTCATATATTTGTATATCCACCACAACATTTGCATATTTGCTACTCATCTTTTGTGTATACAGTCTCTTAGTCTCCTAACATTCACTATCATATAGAAATGTTGGTATAACAACTATTTTGTATAGCTTGCCTTTCAATCATATAAGAATTCTTTTATCACACAGCACACTTGTAGTGCTTTTTCACTTGCTCCAGCCAATCTGGTTAGATTTGCATATTTGCTACACTCATCTTTTGTGTATACAGTCTCTTAGTCTCCTAACATTCACTATCATATAGAAATGTTGGTATAACAACTGTTTTGTATAGCTTGCCTTTCAATCATATAAGAATTCTTTTATCACACAACACACTTGTAGTGCTTTTCCACTTGCTCCAGCCAATCTTGTTAGATTTAAATGCAATTCATATTTTAGTATGTACAAAAATAGTTTGTAAATTATATATGAAAAAATTTACTGTTAAAATTTTTAAATTTAATTCATTTAAACTATATTTGATAACCATCATTTATATAAAGAATTACGAAAAAATGGTAAGACATAGACCCAACAACTATAATGCACTGTGGAAAAATCAACTATATTAAATATGTAAATATCTGTATCCCTAGAATTAAGGTTAGACAATTCCTCGATTATGGGGATTAGATTTAGACTGATTTAGTTTCCTATTTACTTCTTAACAGTAGCTGTATATAATCCCAAGAATTTTGTATAATTCAAGTAAGATTCAAAATAAAATATTCTGAAATTCTACATGGTATCAAGAGCTTTAGGTTTTTTTTTCTTGGAAATCAGTCACTTTTCAGCCTTCATTGCTGATTTTTCTACTGTTTCTTCTTTAGCCTTCATTGCTGATTTTTTTACCTCAAGCCTTCATAGCCATTTTCTCATCAAGAACTTTTCTTTCTTGCCAAACCCTAAATCACCATATTTTTCCAAGAGCCGCTGCTGTTTTTTTACCACCATGTCAGGTTCTGCTTCAGTTGTAAATTCTACTCCCCGCACCAGTAGTCTGATAAAGAACTCCACATTGGTCACTGCAGAAGGTAATGTTGGTGGACAGAATGTCCCTGATTTGCGTAAGATTGATGACAAGCCTCGAGTGTGGTGTGACCATTGCAACAAACCACGCCATACTTGAGAAACTTGTAGGCATATCCATGGAAAACCAACAAATTGGAAGCTGAAGCAGAAGCAGAAGCAGTCACAACCCTCTGCGAATGAAGCAAATATGGGTTCCTTCAGCAAAGAGCAGCTCAATCAACTCCTGAAACTACTAAAGTCCAATTTGACATCTGGTACATCTAATAGTTCATTGGCTCATTCAAGTAGAAATCCATTAGCCCTATCCAGTGTCTTTAATTCTACTCCATGGATCATTGATTCAGGAGCATCTAATCATATGACTAACCTGTCTAATCTATTTAGTTCATACACTCCCTGTTCTGGTAATGAAAAAATAAGAATAGCAGATGGTAGTTTTTCACCTATTGCAGGCAACGGTTCTGTTAAACTTTCTGAAAGTATTGATCTTAAATCTGTACTTCATGTTCCTAAACTTGCTTGTAATCTTTTATCTGTTAATAAACTCTCAAAGGATTCCAACTGTCGTGTTATCGTTTTTGACTCTCTTTGTCAATTTCAGGACCAAAACTCAGGGAAGATGATTGGCAGTGCTAGAGAAATAAATGGGCTCTACTATTTCAGTGAGGATTTCCTAATTAATAAAAAAGCTCAAGGGCTTAGTAGTACCAGTTCAAATTCTATTTCTGATAAACTAATGCAATGGCATCTTCGGTTAGGACATCCTAGTTTTCCTTATTTAAAACATTTATTTCCTAATTTGTTTAAAGGAGTGGATTGCTCTATTTTTTAATGTGAAAGTTGTCTTTTATCTAAAGATCATCGAGTTAAATATATTTCAAAACCTTATAGTCCATCAAAACCATTTTACTTGTTTCATACTGATGTTTGGGGACCTTCAAAGGTTACCACCTTGTCTGGAAAAAGGTGGTTTATAACTTTTATCGATGATCACACTAGATTGTGTTGGGTTTACTTACTAAGCAAAAAATCTGATGTAGAAAAACTTTTCAAAGATTTTTATTGCATGATTGAAACCCAATTCAAAACAAAAATTTGCATCCTTCGAACAGATAATGGAACTGTGTACTTTAATGAATGTTTGGGAAATTTTTTAAAAGAAAAAGGTATTTTACACCAATCTACATGTCGGGACACACCCCAGCAAAATGGAATAGTTGAAAGGAAAAATAGGCATGTACTTGAGGTAGCTAGAGCTATCATGTTTTCTATGAACATTCCAAAATAGCTTTGGGGAGATGTTGTGTTGACTGCATCTTACTTAATCAATAGGATGCCAACTCGCGTCGTACTTTTTGAAACACCTTTGAATACTCTCAAAAAATACTTCCCAACATTTCTTTTATACTTTGAGTTACCTTTAAAAATTTTTGGATGCACTTGCTTCGTTTATATTCCCCAAATTTTTCGATCCAAATTGGATCCTAAAGCTGAAAAATGTGTTTTTATTGGCTGTGCTCCAAATAAAAAAGGGTATAAATGTTTTAATCCTTTGACAAAGAAAATTCACATAACTATGGATGTCACTTTTCTAGAAAATCAACCCTACTTAAGCAGAAATCTTCTTCTGGGGGAGAATAAAGAAGAAGAAGATAATTTTTGGAAATTCTCTACGCCACTACCAAGCCTCATTGAGTCACCAATTCAGTCTATTAAACAATTTAAGGAAATGGATGTTAAAAATAATGAAAACAAGGACTCACTTAGTCAACAGGTGCCAAGTATTGAAGAATCTGAAACAGGGGGAGAATTACTTCAAAAGGATTCACATAATCCAAATATTGAGCTTCAGGTTTAGACCAGGAGGAAATATCATAAAAATATTACTGATCCCATTACTTCTCTAGCACCTGTTCAGCCAGAATCTCCGAGGGATGGTCCTTCTCCTCCTCAAACTCAGGTTAATCCTAAAATTGCTCCTTTAGTTTCCATTGAGTCTCCAAATATTGATTTTTCTGATCTAGATGTCCCACTTGCTAACAGAAAAGGAGTAAGATCATGTACCAATCATCCTATTGCAAAATATTTGTCGTATCAAAAGTTGTCCAATAACCACAAAGCATTCCGTTCAAATATTTCTAACTTGCATGTACCAAGATCTATTCAAGATGCCCTAGGTGATCCGGATTGGAAGTTAGCGGTGAAGGAAGAGATGGATGCTCTTAAAAAGAATGGGACTTGGGAGATTGTGGAGCTACCAAGAGGCAAGACAACTATAGGATGTAAATGGGTCTTCACTGTGAAGTGTAAGGCAGATGAGATCATAGAGAGGTACAAGGCAAGACTTGTTGCCAAGCGGTTCACTCAAACTTATGGCATTGACTACCAAGAGACCTTCGCTCCAGTTGCAAAAATAAACTCAATCCGGGTACTTCTCTCTTTAGCAGTGAATTTCAATTGGTCTCTACAGCAACTTGATGTAAAAAATGTCTTTCTTAATGGAGATTTAGAGGAAGAAGTGTTTATGGACCTCCCACTTGGATTTGAGAAAAACCTCGGAACCAACAAGGTGTGCAAATTGAAAAAATCCTTGTACGGTCTTAAACAATCACCAAGAGCATGGTTTGAAAGGTTTGGAAATGTAGTGAAGAGCTATGGTTATATTCAGAGTCAAGTTGACCACACAATGTTCTTCAAGCATTCTAGAAACGGTAAATTAGCTATTTGAATTGTGTATGTGGATGATATAATAATAACTGGTGATGATAGTGCAGAAATTGGAGCACTTAAGAGAAAGCTTGCACATGACTTTGAGATAAAGGATTTGGGAGCCTTAAAGTACTTCCTTGGTATGGAATTTGCAAGATCAAAGGAAGGTATCTTTATTAGCCAACGTAAGTATGTCCTAGACTTGCTTAGTGAGACAGGAATGCTTGGTTGCAAGATAGCTGAAACCCCAATAGAGCCCAACTTGAAACTTCAACTTGCTAAAACCAAAGATGTGGTGGATAGAGAGAAATACCAATGACTTGTGGGTAGACTCATCTATTTAGCACATACACGACCTGATATAGCTTTTGCAGTAAGTGTGGTAAGTCAGTTTATGCATTCACCCAACTCAGAACACTTTGAAGCTGCCTACAGAATCCTAAGGTACCTAAAGGGAACGCCTGGAAAGGGATTGCTCTTCAAAAACCATGGACATGTACAAGTAGAAGCCTATACCGATGCAGACTGGGCAGGAAGTATTACAGATAGGAGGTCAACTTTAGGCTATTGCACATTTGTGGGAGGAAACCTTGTCACTTGGAGAAGTAAGAAACAGAATGTAGTAGCCAGAAGTAGTGCCGAGGCTGAGTTTCGTTTAATAGCCCATGAGATTTGTGAGGTAATGTGGATTAAAAGACTACTTGAAGACTTGAAGGTTTCTAATCTCTCACCGATAAAGCACTACTGTGATAACAAAGCTGCAATCTCTATTTCTCACAATCCAGTGCTCCATGATAGAACGAAGCATGTAGAAGTAGATAAGCATTTTATCAAAGAGAAGCTTTACAATGGAATAATTTGCATGCCATATATACCGGTAAGTGACCAAGTTGCTGATTTTTTTACGAAGGGACTGCACAAGAAGCAGTTTGAAAATCTAGTGAGCAAGTTTGCCATGGAAGATATCTTCAAGCCAGCTTGAGGGGGAGTGTGGAAAAGTTAACTATATTAAATGTATAAATATCTGTATCCCTAGAATTAAGATTAGACAATTCCTCAATTATGGAGATTAGATTTAGACTGATTTAGTTTCCTATTTACTTCTTAACAGTAGCTGTATATAATCCTTAGAATTTTGTATCATTCAAGTAAGATTCAAAATAAAATATTCTGAAATTCTACATGCACTAATTCATAATCATAACATCATTTCACTTTGATTTTTCTACCATTTAATCATCAGAATATTTTCTTTTGATTCAACATCTAAAGCTAAAAATAGTTCCACATACATGAATTGGTATTATTGTTTAGTATTTTAACTTTTCAAACCTTTTATCAATGCAATAATTTTTTTAATTCAATAACTATTATTGAGCATTTAAATTAAAAAAAAGGCAATCCAATGTATAAGGCTCCCACATTATGGGATTTGGGAGGGTCATATGTATGCAATCTTCCCTTGTGTTAACAAAGAGGCATTTATGTTTGAACCTGTGAACTCCAGGTCACAAAGAAGCAACCTTTATCATTTGAACTTTAAATTAATACAAATAAAAAATCCTGAAAACAAATATAATTTTCAATACCTATTCAACACTGATATACCACAAAGGCCAATATAAAAATAACACCTATAAAAATTAACACCCAATAGGCCCAAGAATCCTACTTATACAATAATATTTAATTAAAAAATCATTATCAAATTTGAAAAACCAAATATAAAAATCTCAAACAATCAAATTTCAATATAAAAACTAAAAAATTAATATCTATTCAATTTGAATTTAGCATAAAATGACACTTACGAACACCAAGATCCAATGGGCCTATAATGACTAAAGATCAATAAATTTTACTCTTACGAATATCAAATAAATCCAAATAAAAATATTAATCTTGAAATCAACCAAAAACACTAACAAAATTTCAAATTTCGAACACACTTTGAGACAAAAGACTAAGTATTGGCCTACGAAATGTTAGGAGTCATCAAAAAATACTACTTCCACATGGATACATGGATATTTTTTTCATTTTACCTAAGGGGAAAATCGTTTGCTCTTAGCTGATTAAAAGAAAATGAACGTGTCAAGATGTGAACAACCAAATGGCAGCTAAAAAATTAGTCTTGCACAATGTACCAATGTACTTTACTTATATATATACTTATAGATTTGCTTTTGCTTGTGTTAGATATCCAAGATGGAAGCAAGAATTCACTTCCCTTTGCTTGTATTAATGGTGGTACTGATCAGAGATGCATTTGCACATTTTTTGAGAAATTTATCTTCTAGGATCCTTTTGTTTTTCAGGATATTCTGAGGAGGAAGTTGGGAGTTTAGTTTTACTACTTTATCCAACGAATAAAAAATTTAATCACTTCGATTCTTTACCATGTTGCAAGTTGTCATGCGATACAATGTAAAATAAAGGCTAACAATCTTGGAGAATAATGGATTGGAAAATAATTTTTAAATTAGGGTTTCGTTTGGTTCATTGAAAATGAGTTCCGGAAAATGATTTCTGGAAAACACTTTTTTAGGAAAAGTAAAGATTTTCCGTTGTTTGGCTAAGTCAATGAAAATATTTTCTATCGTTCGATTGTTTTTTGAAAAATCTGTTTTCTTTTTTTAAATGATAATAGTATAACTAATAAAATATTAAAAATTATTTATTATTTATTAACTAATTTATTAATATTAAAAAATAATTATATTTTGAAAATAATATATTTAATATTAAAATATTATATTATTAAACATTTAAAAGAAAACTATTTATTATTACTTATATTAATATTTTTAAAGATTTGTAGTAATATTACTATTTTAATATATATAATATTAATAATATTTTAATATTTATTTTTGAAATAAATAAAAATATTTATACTATTAAAAAAATTATATTTTATACCGAAAGTATTTGTTATTAAATTCAGAACAAAAGTATTATTTATTTATATTTTTTATTAAAATATTAATATAATAATATATAAAAAATATAAAAACATTATATCTTAAACTAAAATATTAATAAATTATTAAATTAGTATTTATTTCTAAAATAATAATATAATATTGTTTATTATTGAAATATTAAAAATATTTAAGGTTAACAATATAGAAAATAAAATATTCAAACTAAAAATATTAAAATATTGTTAATGTTAATATTTTAATATTTAAAATTTTTAATTAAATAAAAAATTTTTATTAATATATAATAATATTTTATGTAGAGTTAAATTAAATTAACGTTTAAAAAATCATATTTAAGGTCTAACTTGAGTAGAATTATACTCATAAACTTGATAAATAAGCTTACACGTAGACAATTGTTTTCCAAAAAATATTTTCCCCTTTTCAAAAGCGTAAAACAATTTCCAGGAAAATGACTTAATTTTCCATTGACCAATTAATTTTCTGCCAACGAAACACCTGAAAGTGCAAAAATCTTTCCGGAAAAAAATTTTAGTGAACCAAACGGAGCCTAGGAGTAACTTTTTTGCATATATTGAAAAGGAAGACATTTTCTTACCATTTTCACCAATAGAAATGGATCTATTAAAATGGTTAGCAAATACATGCTACTATATGTTGCATCATTAAAGTCTGCTGGCTGTTGCAACCCTCAAGAAGTTTTTCTATCATGACAAATCAACCTAGATATTCTTTCGTGAAAACAAATAACTGATTGGAATGGAGAGGTCTCTTATGAGTATAAGATGCATTATTTGGCTTTTGATCACTTCCTCTAGAAAAACTAATACAGATTGGGAGCTTTAATGGGTACGGATAGGAGGAAATGACTAGAACTACCCTTTTCTCCTTGATATTGAGAATTAAGGTAAGGTTAGATTGGTGGTGACTGATTGACTGTAGGAAAGATGGAGTGCGGTATAAGTTTCAAATTCGTATATAAATTATGGTTGATCTTAAGCTCGTTTATAGTGGCTGTAGTGAACTTGAAATTTTGTTTGGCAATTTAGCTTTTGGAATGCAACTGAATCCTTATAGAAGGGTGGGAAGAAATGGTTCATTGGTGCTATTTATGATTTTTTATAGATGGAATAAGATGTCCTTTTTCTTATTTCCATATCATTCCTTCAATAATAGTATTTAGCTTGACAGTTGTAAGACACTCCAGGTGCCATTATTGGTCTAGCCTCTCTTTCCCTCCTACTTAGTAATCTTGTGTTTTTAGTTGTTGAGTTTGATATTTCTTCATTCATAATTCAAAACTCTATTTCATGTTCATTTGGGCCTTTCCTTGCTCTGCATATCTGAGTTTCTGATGCTTTTACTTTTACATTCACAAACTTTCATCTCAGTGTCTATCAGTCAGCACAGCAGAGCAGTTAAAGTTTTCTGAGGGGGAAATTCAAACATTTATGTCTATAGATGCTGATCGAACTGTCAATTTTTGTAACAGTTTCCATGACATGTGGAGGTAATTTCTGTATTACACATAACCCTTAAGTGTGCTTTTCTTGAATTGCATAGTAAAAAGTAAGAATCTTTTTGAAAAGGTGGAGGCGGTAACATAGATATTTTCCTAGCATTGAAAGCTTCCATTGCAGCTTCATTATGTTTTTTTATTTGCATTATCACAAAGTTCTGAAATCATGAAATGAGAATCATTAAACACATGCTATGGATAGTCTTGTCACGTTAATAGAATATATAGTTTTTCTTTAGAATATATAGTTTTTCTTTTCAGAAAAGAGGTCTACTGCTTGTGCTGTAATGTCTAGGTAGAATTTTGGAGCAGATCTCTGCCATGATCAATTGCTTACAATTTTTTACGCTACTCTGTCTTTTGTGAATGTTTCAGCCTACCTTTACAAATTGGAGTTGCACTGTATCTTTTGTATACACAAGTCAAATTAGCTTTCATGGCTGGACTTGCAATAACCATCTTATTAATACCAGGTATTGCTACAAATTAAGACTTGATTTTCCTTTTGGGTATGAATTAACACTGAAGCTTAAGTTAGCAATTTTCTTTCATTGGGCCTGTAGTTACTAGTTATTACTCCACTATTTAAACCTACTTGTGCATGTAGACTCCACTGAGGAGCATTTGGTGAATTTAGTGTATCCATTTGTTTGAGGTTTGGTAATCAAGAAAAGACTACATATTCTAGGCAATTTTCTTGGTTTTTCACTTCTTGATGGTGAAGCCTCTATGTCAGAAATTGAAAGGAAAATTGAGAGGAAAAACTGATTTCATTCATTGATTCAATAGAATATATGCAAGGATGAAACGGTGGAAAGTGTTGATTTTCCACATCCTACTCCCCTAATTTTGGGTTTACCAAAAAATAAAAAAAATCTCCTAGATTTCAGTGATCACACATAAAAACAGAAACTATACAAATTGTAGTGATCTTTTTTCCATATATGGAAGATACCAAGATTAGTTTCCATATATAGAAGATACTGAATATAGTTAGCCCTATTTTTCTCACTCCCTCTCAAGCTGGTGAATAGACGTTGTCCATTCCCAGCTTGGAAACTAATGTTTGGAACAAAGGATTGTTAAGCCCTTTTGTAAGTATATCAGCTAGTTGAGAATTGGATGGAACATAGGGTGTGCAAATAAGACCACTATCAAGCTTCTCTTTAATAAAATGTCTATCCACTTCGATGTGTTTAGTCCTATCATGCTGTACAGGGTTGTGAGCAATACTAATCGCAGACTTGTTGTCACAATAGAGCCTCATAGGTCCTTCCCACTTAACTTTTAAGTCTTCTAGGATGATTTTCAGCCATAGCAACTCACATACTCCCTGTGCCATTGCTCAGAACTCAGATTCTGCACTTGATCTAGCTACCATGTTCTGCTTCTTGCTTCTCCAAGTGACAAGGTTTCCTCCAACAATGTACAATATCCAGTGGTAGATCTTCTGTCAATTATAGAGCTAGCATAGTCTGCATCAGTGTAGGCTTCAAGTTTAAGTCTGTCACTCTTTCTAAATAGAATTCCCTTTCCTAGAAACCCCTTTAGATAGTGCAAGATCCTGTAGGCAGCCTGAAGGTGCACTTCTTTAGGGTTATGTATAAACTGACTCACCACTCACTGCATAGGCTATATCAGGCCTTGTGTGTGATAGGTAGATGAGTTTGCCAACCAATCTCTGATACATTTCTTTGTCAGTAGCCATGTCTTTGTCAGCCTTGCCAAGTTTGTGATTAGGGTCTATTGGTGTACTAGATGGTTTGCATGCCAACTTCCCTGTGTCCTTCAAAAGATCAGTGATGTACTTCTGTTGTGACTGAAAGCAGAGGTTGATGGACAGTAGGCTAATAAAAGAGAAAATCTCTAGGTCTGTTTATTCATGTCAAATAATTACAATATATAGACTAAAAGCTTAAACAGAAAGTAAGCTTTTAGAAATTCAAAATAGGAAACTAGATAATTATAAAAATCTAATCATATCCCTAAAAATAAGGAATCTGCAGGTAAACATTAAAACAGAAAGTTGACTAATAAACAATCCTGATCTTGGCATTTATTCTACTTTCCAACACTCCCCCTCAAGCTGGTGAATAGATATCAATCATTCCCAGCTTGCTGACATTTGAGTCAAATTCTGACTTCAATAAGGCTTTTGTGAGAATGTCTGCTTCTTGTGACTTGGTTGGCACGTAGTGTAAACTAAACGTTCCATTCTCAATTTCTGACTTGATGAAATTTCTGTCAATGCGAACATGCTTCATTCTGTCGTGCTGGACTGGGTTATGAACTATGCCAATGGCAGATTTGCTATCACTATAAAGACTCGTAGGTTCTTCCAATGGAATATGCAAGTCTTGTAGTAACCTACTTAGCCAAATTAGTTCACACACTCCTTGAGCAATTGCTCGGTATTCTGCCTCTGCGCTACTTCTTGCAACAACAGTCTGCTTCTTACTCCTCCAAGTGACCACATTCCCCCATACTTTTGTGCAGTATCCAGTGGTGGACTTTGTATCTTCAACCGAACCTGCCCAATCTGCATCTGCAAAAATTCAACACTTCGATGATCATTCTTCCTGAATAGTAGTCCTTTCCCTGGAGTCCCTTTTAAGTAGCGAAGAATATGATTCACAGCCTCTAGATGTCTCGTGGTGGGAGAATGCATGAATTGACTTACTACACTAACACTATAGGCAATATCAGGCCTAGTTAGTGATAAGTAAATCAGCTTTCCCACTAAGTGTTGATATCTTTCCCTCTCTACAGGAGGATCTTCCTCAGTTATTTTGTGCTTCCAACTCCGATCTAGAGGTGTCCCTGCAGGTTTGCACCCTAGTTTTCCTGTCTCTCTTAGCAGATCAAGAGTGTACTTCCTTTGGGAAATGAAAATGCCTTTCCTGCTCCTAGCTATTTCCATTCCAAGGAAGTATTGAAGGTGGCCAAGATCCTTTACCTTAAATTCAGTCTGTAGTCGACTTTTAAGGCTGTCAATTTCATGAGAATCATCACCTGTGATAACAATATCATCCACGTATACTATGAGAACAGATTTCTTCCCATCTTTTCCTTGCTTCACAAATAGAGTGTGATCAGCTTGCCCTTGTGTGTAGCCAAATTGTTTCATGGCTGTGCTGAATCTGGTGAACCAAGCTCTAGGAGATTGTTTCAGTCCATATAAGGATTTCTTCAACTTACACACCTTACCGGTTTTACTCTCTTCTTCAAACCCTGGTGGTAGCTTCATATACACCTCTTCTTCTAAGTATCCGTTGAGGAACGCATTTTTAACATCCATTTGGTGCAATTTCCAGTCAAGATTAGCAGCAAGAGAAATAATTACTCTAATGGAATTTAATTTGGCAACAGGAGCAAAGGTTTCTTCATAGTCTATACCATGAGTTTGAGTATAGCCTTGAGCAACTAACCTTGCTTTGTATCTGTCTATGTTCCCATCTGCACCAAGCTTTATAGCAAAAATCCATTTGCATCCCACAACTTTCTTCCCTTCGGGTAGATCCACCACATCCCATGTCCTGTTTTCATTCAAGGCAGCCATCTCTTCCATTACAGCAGCTCTCCACTTTGGATCTTGAAGTGCATCATGAACATGTTTTGGAATCTCCATGTGATCTATTTTTGAAGTAAATGCCCTGTACTTTGGAGACAGCTTAGAGTATGTAAGATAACTTGAGATAGGATGCTTTGTGCAAGACCTAACCCCTTTTCTAATAGCAATAGGAACATTAAGATCATCAACTGTACAATTACCTTCCTTAGACAGTGTGTCTTCCTCTGGATTTGGCATCAGATCTAATGTTTGGCTTTGTTGAGGAACTCGTGGTCGCCTAGAGTAGACTCGAAGTTCACCTTGGAATGTCTTCTCGGATTCTCCCCCTTGATTTGTCACCTGTATGGGTTCAAACTGTTGGATAGATGACTCTTCTAGAGATGCAATAGGAGAAGGGTATGAGATTGGGAGAGAAATAGATGGATCCCAATGATTTTCTTCACTTGAATTCTCCCCCTGAAGAGAAGCATTGGGGTAAAAGGATTGGTTTTCAAGGAAGGTGGTGTCATAGGATATATAGAACCGTTTAGATGATGGACAATAACATTTATACCCCTTTTGTGAAGGAGAATACCCCAAGAAGATGCATTTTATGGCTTTCGGATCAAGTTTTCCTCGAGTGGGATTAGAATTATAAACAAATACAGTGCACCCAAATATTTTAGGAGGAAGAGAATCAAGGATTCTTACATGGGGAAATAATGTTCTTAGACAACTGAGAGGAGTTTTGAATTGAAGAGCTTTGGAGGGAAGTCTGTTAATAAGGTATGTAGCGGTTAACACGGCCTCACCCCAAAAACAATTTGGAACATGACTTGTAAACATGAGAGAACGAGCTACTTCAAGAATGTGACGATTTTTTCGCTCAGCAATGCCATTCTGTTGGGGAGTATTTGTGCAAGAGCTTTGGTGGAAGATACCATGCTCAATAAAATAATTTTTAACATCATGTGAAAAATACTCTCCACCATTGTCAGTTCGAAGAATCTGAATAGGAGACTGAAAAATGTTTGTGATAAGTTTGTGAAATTGTTTGAATATGGGACTTGCTTCAGATTTTTCTTTCATGAGATAAATCCAACACACACGAGTATGATCATCAATGAATGTAATAAACCACCGTGTTCCAGTGACATTTGGAAATCGTGCAGGACCCCAGATGTCACTATGAATAAGATGAAATGGTTTTGAGGCTTGATAAGTATGAGCAGGATGATTTTTTTTCGTGATTGTTTTGCATAAATACAATGCTCACATTGGAAAGAACGAACATCTTTATTGATAAATAAATTTGGGTACACATACTTTAGGTAGTTGAAACTAGGATGACCAAGGCGTTTATGCCAAAGAATAACATCTGAATTTGAAGAGGTGGACAAAGAAAATTTTTCAGGTGACAAAGATCTTGAAGGAGAACCAGAGAGATAGTAGAGACCATTTCGTTCCTCAGCACTGCCAATCATCATCCCCGAGGACAAATCCTGAAATTCACAATGAGTAGGAAAAAAAGTTACTGCACAATTTTGATCTTTAGTTAATTTGCTAATGGAAATAAGGTTATATCTTAGATTAGGAACATGGAGAATGGATTTTAAAGTTAACCCAGAGAGATACAAATCACCCAAACCAACCACTACGGAGGATTTACCATCTGCCACAGTAATTTTTTCTTCACCATTACACCTTTTATATGATGAGAAACCAGCAGAGGACCCAGTCATGTGGTCAGACGCCCCTGAATCAATGATCCACCCTTCATGTATTTCCTTTTTTGACAAAAAAGATGACTGTGTGTTACCTTTTTGAGCAACATTAACAGTAGATGTTGCTAGGGCAGGCGACTCATTTCTAGGCTGATTTAGCAGGTTTTTTAACATCTCCATTTGTTCTGCTGTGAATGGGGAAGTGGCTGCATTTAGCTTCTTGGTTTCTGCAGTGGTTTCAGCTATATTTGCTGAAGAGTTCTTCTTTCGTTGACTCCTTGGCTTCCAATCCACAGGTTTCCCATGAATATCCCAACATGTTTCTTTAGTGTGGTATGGTTTGTTGCAGTGTTCACACCACAGCTTGTTTTCCTTTGACTGGTGGTTTCGGAAATTATGGTTGGAGTCTCCTCGAGTTGTTGCGAAGGCTGAGCCAAGTTGAGTCTCCTCGGTAGTGTTCGAATGCAACATGACTCTTTTTCTGCTTTCTTCCCTTCTAACTTCAGCAAATACTTCACGGATAGATGGAAGTGGCTTCGTTCCAAGGATCCTCCCTCTAACTTCATCTAACTCTTTATTCAGCCCCTGTAGAAAATCAAAAACTCTTTCTTTTTCAAGCATTTGGTTATACAATTTACTGTCATCCGGACATTTCCAGTTTACTGTATAGAACAAATCCATTTCTTGCCATAATTCAACTAGCACATTATAATACTCAGTGACTGACCTACTGCCTTGCCTTGTATTGCGGAGTGTGGAGCGGATTTCGAAACACTGTGATGAGTTCTGTAAATCAGAATACATCTCTTGAACAGTCACCCAAATTTCATGGGCAGTCTTGTAGAATAAGTAGGTCCTCGCAATTCTAGGCTCCATGGAATTAATTAACCAAGCCATGACAATTGAATTTTCAGCCTCCCATGTCTTATAACTAGGGTCTGCTGAATCAGGTGCAGGGACATCACCTGTGAGATAGCCCATCTTCCCTTTGCCTTTGATCACAAGAAGAACTGATTGAAACCATTCCCGGAAATTTAACCCATTTAATTTATGTTGAGTTATTTGAAGAGAGTGATTAATTTCAGAGGATGAGAAGGAACCAACGGCATTGGATGAAGGAATTTGAGTGGGTAAACCCCTAGATGACACAGCAGAGGAAGATGACTGGCCGGTACCAGCCATGGAAGCTGTTTTGGATTTCTGTTGGTGTTACAGAAATAATCTGCCAGCAGGAAAGCCTGGCTCGGATACCATGAAAGCAGAGGTTGATGGACAGTAGGCTAATAAAAGAGAAAATCTCTAGGTCTGTTTATTCATGTCAAATAATTACAATATATAGACTAAAAGCTTAAACAGAAAGTAAGCTTTTAGAAATTCAAAATAGGAAACTAGATAATTATAAAAATCTAATCATATCCCTAAAAATAAGGAATCTGCAGGTAAACATTAAAACAGAAAGTTGACTAATAAACAATCCTGATCTTGGCATTTATTCTACTTTCCAACAGTGACATGAAAATCCCTTGCCTTGAACGTGCTACCTCAATGCCCAGGAAGTATTTCAAGTTCCCTAGTTCTTTTATCTCAAACTCTTTTGCTAGGAGCTGCCTAGTTTTTGTCTCTCTTCCTGATCATTCCCTGTCACTATAATGTCATCAACATACACAATGAGTGCAGTAACTCCCTCTGAGCTTGAGTGTTTGATGAATAGTGTATGATCCCCTTGACTTTGTTTGTATTCCATGCCTACCATTGCTCTTGTAAACCTTCCAAACCAAGCTCTAGGCGACTGTTTTAAACCATACGGTGCCTTTTTTAATTTGCACACCTTGTTACTAGCCATATTCTTGTCATAACCAGGTGGAACCCCCATATATATTTCTTCTTCTAAGTCACCACGAAGGAAGGCATTTTTTACATCAAATTGATGTAAAGGCCAATCATAATTGACAGCAAGAGATAGCAGAATTCTCACAATATTCATCTTTGCAACGGGAGCAAATGTCTCTTGATAATCTATCCCGTATGTCTATGTATATACTTTGGCTACCAGTTTTGCTTTATACCTTTCTAGAGTGCCATCTGCTTTGTACTTCATAGGGCTCTTGGAGTTTAACACCTGAGTGGGTAATCGGTTTATAATATATGTGGCTGTAAGAACTGCTTCTCCCTAGTAGTTTTTTGGAACATTCTTTTGAAACAACAAGGCTTGGGTTGTAGAGAGAAGATGACCATTTTTTCTTTCCGCCACCTCGTTTTTGTGGAAAAGTCAACTATATTAAATGTGTAAATATCTATACCCCTAGAATTAAGGTTAGACAATTCTTCAATTATGGGGATTAGATTTAGACTGATTTAGTTTCCTATTTTACTGCTTAATAGTAGCTGTATATAATCCTTAGAAGTTGTATTATTCAAGTAAGATTCAGAAATGAAATATTCTGAAATTCCACATGGTATCAGAGCATGTCTTTAATCCATTAGCCCTATCCAGTGTCTTTAATTCTGCTCCATGGATCATTGATTCAGGAGCATCTGATCATATGACTAACCTGTCGAATCTATTTAGTTCATACACTCCCTGTTCTGGTAATGAAAAAATAAGAATAGCAGATGGTAGTTTTTCACCTATTGCAGGCAAGGGTTCTATTAAACTTTCTGAAAGTATTGATCTTAAATCTGTACTTCATGTTCCTAAACTTGCTTGTAATCTTTTATCTGTCAGTAAACTTTCAAAGGATTCCAACTGTCGTGTTATCTTTTTTGACTCTCTTTGTCAATTTCAGGATCAAAACTCAGAGAAGATGATTGGCAGTGCTAGAGAAATAAATGGGCTCTACTATTTCAGTGAGGATTTTTTAGGTAATAAAAAAGCTCAAGGGCTTAGTAGTACCAGTTCAAATTTTGTTTCTGATAAAATAATGCAATGGCATCTTAGGTTAGGAAATCCTAGTTTCCCTTATTTAAAACAGTTATTTCCTAATTTGTTTAAAGGAGTGGATTGCTCTATTTTTCAATGTGAAAGTTGTCTTTTATCTAAAGATCATCGAGTTAAATATATTTCAAAACCTTATAGTCCATCAAAACCATTTTACTTGTTTCATACTGATGTTTGGGAACCTTCAAAGGTTACCACCTTGTCTGGAAAAAGGTGGTTCGTAACTTTTATTGATGATCACACTAGATTGTGTTGGGTTTACTTACTAAGCAAAAAATCTGATGTAGAAAAACTTTTCAAAGATTTTTATTGATTGATTGAAACCCAATTCAAAACAAAAATTTGCATCCTTCGAACAGATAATGGAACTGAGTACTTTAATGAATGTTTGGGAAATTTTTTAAAAGAAAAAGGTATTTTACACCAATCTACATGTCGAGACACACTCCAGCAAAATGGAATAGCTGAAAGGAAAAATAGGCATTTACTTGAGGTAGCTAGAGCTATCATGTTTTCTATGAACATTCCAAAATACCTCTAGGTAGATGCTGTGTTGACTGCGTCTTACTTAATCAATAGGATGCCAACTCGTGTCTTACATTTTGAAACACCTTTGAATACTCTCAAAAAATACTTCCCAACATTTCATTTATACTCTGAGTTACCTTTAAAAATTTTTGGATGCACTTGCTTTGTTTATATTCCCAAAATTTTTCGGTCCAAATTGGATCCTAAAGCTGAAAAATGTGTTTTCATTGGCTATGCTCCAAATAAAAAAGGGTATAAGTGTTTTAACCCTTTGACAAAGAAAATTCACATAACTATGGATGTCACTTTTCTAGAAAATCAACCCTATTTCAGCAAAAATCTTCTTCAGGGGGAGAATAAAGAAGAAGAAGATAATTTTTGGAAATTCTCTACACCACTACCAAGCCTCATTGAGTCACCAATTCAGTCTATTAAACAATTTAAGGAAATGGACGTTAAAAATAATGAAAACAAGGACTCTCTTAGTCAACAGGTGCCAAGTATTGAAGAATCTAAAACAGGGGGAGAATTACTTCAAACGGATTCACATAATCCAAATATTGAGGTTCAGGTTTATACCAGGAGGAAATATCATAAAAATATTACTGATCCCATTATTTCTCTAGCACCTGTTCAGCCAGAATCTCCGAGGGATGGTCCTTCTCCTCCTCAAACTCAGGTTTATCCTAAAATTGCTCCTTTAGTTTCCATTGAGTCTCCAAATATTGATTTTTCTGATCTAGATGTCCCAATTGCTAACAGAAAAGGAGTAAGATCATGTACCAATCACCCTATTGCAAAAATATTTGTCGTATCAAAAGTTGTCCAATAATCACAAAGCATTCCTTTCAAATATTTCTAACTTGCATGTACCAAGATCTATTCAGGATGCCCTAGGTGATCTGGATCGGAAGTTAGCAGTGAAGGAAGAGATGGACGCTCTTGAAAAGAATGGGACTTGGGAGATTGTGGAGCTACCAAGAGGCAAGACAACTATAGGATGTAAATGGGTCTTCACTGTGAAGTGTAAGGCAGATGGGAGCATAGAGAGGTACAAGACAAGACTTGTTGCCAAGGGGTTCACTCAAACTTATGGCATTGACTACCAAGAGACCTTCGCTCCAGTTGCGAAAATAAACTCAATCCGGGTACTTCTCTTTTTAGCAGTTAATTTCAATTGGTCTCTACAGCAACTTGATGTAAAAAATGCCTTTCTTAATGGAGATTTAGAGGAAGAAGTGTTTATGGACCTCCCACCAGGATTTGAGAAAAACCTTGGAACCAACAAGGTGTGCAAATTGAAAAAATCCTTGTATGGTCTTAAACAATCACCAAGAGCATGGTTTGAAAGGTTTGGAAATGTAGTGAAGAGCTATGGTTATATTCAGAGTCAAGCTGACCACACAATGTTCTTCAAGCACTCTAGAAATGGTAAACTAGCTATTTTAATTGTGTATGTGGATGATATAATAATAACTGGTGATGATAGTGCAGAAATTGGAGAACTTAAGAGAAGGCTTGCACATGACTTTGAGATAAAGGATTTGGGAGCCTTCAAGTACTTCTTTGGCATGGAATTTGCAAGATCAAAGGAGGGTATCTTTGTTAGCCAACGTAAGTATGTCCTAGACTTGCTTAGTGAGACAGGAATGCTTGGTTGCAAGATAGCTGAAACCCCAATAGAGCCCAACTTGAAACTTCAGCCTGCTGAAACCAAAGATGTGGTGGATAGAGAGAAATACCAAAGACTTGCGGGTAGACTCATCTATTTAGCACATACACGACCTGATATAGCTTTTGCAGTAAGTGTGGTAAGTCAGTTTATGCATTCACCCAGCTCAGAACACTTTGAAGCTGCCTACAGAATCCTAAGGTACCTAAAGGGAACGCCTGGAAACGGATTGCTCTTCAAAAACCATGGACACCTACAAGTAGAAGCCTATACCGACGCAGACTGGGCAGAAAGTATTACAGATAGGAGGTCAACTTCAGGCTATTGTACATTTGTGGGAGGAAACCTTGTCACTTGGATAAGCAAGAAACAGAATGTAGTAGCCAGAAGTAGTGCCGAGGCTGAGTTTCGTTCAATAGCCCATGGGATTTGTGAGGTAATGTGGATTAAAAGACTACTTGAAGACTTGAAGGTTTCTAATCCCTCACCGATAAAGCTCTATTGTGATAATAAAGCTGCAATCTCTATTTCTCACAATCCAGTGCTCTATGATAGAACGAAGCATGTAGAAGTAGATAAGCATTTTACCAAAGAGAAGCTTGACAATGGAATAATTTGCATGCCATATATACCAACAAGTGACCAAGTTGCTTATGTTCTTACAAAGGGATTGCACAGGAAGCAGTTTGAAAATCTAGTGAGCAAGCTTGCCATGGAAGATATCTTCAAGCCAGCTTGAGGGGGAGTGTGGAAAAGTCAACTATATTAAATGTGTAAATATCTATATCCCTAGAATTAAGGTTAGATAAGTCTTCAATTATGGGGATTAGATTTAGACTGATTTAGTTTCCTATTTTACTGCTTAACAGTAGCTGTATATAATCCTTAGAAGTTGTATTATTCAAGTAAGATTCAGAAATAAAATATTCTGAAATTCCACAGTTTTGTTGTGGAGTATTAACACAAGACGACTCATGGATAATTCCCTCTTTTTGGAAAAATGGAGACAATGTTTGGTTGAAATAATCTTTGGCATTGTCTAACCGAAACCTTTTAATGCTAACCCCAAATTGATTTTTTACGATAGAATGAAAGATTGGTAGAATCTCACTGACTTCTGTTTTTTATTTGACTAAGAAAACCCATGTAACCCTAGTACAATCATCAATAAAAGATACAAACCATCGTGCCCTAGAAATATTTGAAATTGGAGATGGTCCCCAAATGTCACTGTGAATTAAATCAAAGGGAATTGAGCTTCTTTTATTGCTAATAGGAAAAACAACACGTTTGTGTTTTGCAAGTTCACAAGTATCACAATTGAACATTTTAATATCTAATCCTTTGAACAAAGAAGGAAACATATGCTCTAGGGTTTTAAAGGAAGGATGACCGAGTCTAAGATGATGAAGCCAAATCATGCCTTTATTGGTTGAATGGTTCTCTGATAGGCAGGTTATAGGTTGATCCCACTTGCTGACATTGGACTTCTCAAGTGCCTCAAGATAGTAAAGACCGCCCTCCTCCTTAGCACATCCAATCATCATTCCCGAATCCTAGTCCTGAAATAGACAATGAGTGGGAAAAAAAGTTACTTTACAGTTCAAATCCCGAGAAAGTTTGGTTATGGAAATGAAATTTGTGGACAGTCTTGGAACATGAAGAACATCTTTAAGATTGAGTTTAGGGCTGATTTTAATATTTCCTATACCAGCTACTGTAGTTGGTGACCCATTTGCTGTGGAGATTTTTCGACTACTAGGGCAAGGAGAATAAGAACTAAAATTGTGAGCTGCATTTGTCATATGATCTGTAGCTCCGGAATCAATGATCCAGGAGTTCTTAAAGGACTGATCTGAGACATTTAAACAGTGAGAAATTGGAAACCTACCTGATTGTGCCAATGAACAGGTACCTGACGGTTTCTCAAGAGTAGCCAAGAGGTTTTTCAACTTCTCAATTTCCTCTTTGTTGAAATCCCTTGCATCTGAAGTCTTTTCTTCCTCCTGTTGTGATGAAGTTTGATGAGCTTGTCCTTGAGTTTTATGTTTTCCACCCTTGTTTGGAGGCCTCCCATTCAATCTCCAACATTGCTCTCGAGTATGTCTTGGTTTCTTGCAATAAGTGCACCATAGTTTGTTGCTGGTTTCTACACTTTTGGAATCATTTTTGCCATTTTCACCATTTTGGTTTTCACCTTTTGGTCCCCAGTTTCCTCTATTGGTCAACATTGCTGATGCTTCAATCAATTTTGGTTCCAACATTACACCTCGTCTACTTTCTTCAGCTAAGATAATTGAAACAACTTCGTTAAGTGAAGGTAAATTATCTTTGCCTAACATTTGGACTCTAACCTGATCAAATTCAGCATTAAGACCCGCCAAAAAATCGTAGGTCCGGTCCTTCTCAATGAAGGCTTTCAAGGTTGCTGCATCATTACTGTTCTTCATCTCTATAACTCGATAATGATCCATCTCCTGCCATAATCCCTTTAGAAGGTTGGTGTACTCTGTAACTGTCTTACTCCCTTGTTTGGTTGAGGTTGTCTTGATCTTCAATTCGTAAATCTGGGTTGCATCTTTAACTTTTGAGCAAGTTTGTCGGATTGAATCCCAGACATCCTTTGCTGTGGGTAAGAACATGCAGGTATCACTAATTTCAGGAGCCATTGAGTTCCAAAGCCATGCCATAATCATAGAGTCCTGCTCATCCCATGTAGCATAATTCTGGTCCCCCTCCTTCGGCCCTGTTCCTAGGAGATGCTGAGTTTTCCTTTTCCCTTAAGGATTGTGCGGACTAGTTGTGACCACTTCAGATAATTCCTTCCGTTGAGACAGTAGGCAGCATTGATCTGTTGCAGCTCTCCAGGTGTTGGGATCACCGGCGCTTCGTCAATACTGCTGGAAGTGGCTTCGGTATGAGTGGTAGTGCTTGACATATTGTGGTGATTCAATGTTGGCTATTGTCGCAGCGATGAAGATGGTTAAAGAAACACCTAAAGCTCTGATGCCATGTCAGAAATTGAAAGGAAAATTGAGAGGAAAAACTGATTTCATTCATTGATTCAATAGAATATATACAAGGATGAAACAGTGGAAAGTGTTGATTTTCGACATCCTACTCCCCTAATTTTGGGTTTACCAAAAAATAAAAAAAAAATCTCCTAGATTTCAATTATCACACATAAAAACAGAAACTATACAAATTGTAGTGATCTGTTTTCCATATATGGAAGATACCAAGATTAGTTTCCATATATAGAAGATACTGAATATAGTTGGCCCTATTTTTGTCACTCTATGTTCTTGTGGTTGGTCTCAAAATTCGAAATCACCTAGTTTGGCCTTTTCATATACCACAAAGTTTTAGATGTATCTATATACATCCTCCAAGGGCTGAGAAACTAGTGTGGACGCTTGCTGCCAAAGCCATGCCCAACTTGTTTTTGAAAAGTTTTAAAATGCTTCTAGCCATATTTGATATAGCTAAAATTGACAGGTACTGTTTTTTTTTTGGTTGGCTGTTTTACTGGGCACATACCTTTGCTTTGCATGAGCTTATTTGACACATTATTATCAAAATAATTGCTCTATGAAATAGAAAAAGGACTAAGGTTTTAATGCTCAGGTGTTCATGTATAATATGAAACTTTGAAAGCCCATACTTCCGGCACGAAAGTGACTTCAGTTATTTTCTGCAAAATAACAAGGTTTCAAGCATGAGGTAGAATAAAGTAACATAAAATTTCTAAATCTCAAATGTTTGTTGCTGATCTATGAAATTAATTGTTATCACAAGTGAACTCATGCATGCCTGACAAAATAGTTCATGTGCATCATTTGTTAAAATTGTTTGATTGCTATAAAAGAAAAGTAGCAATAGTAATATAAGGTGGAGACTGAATGCTGCATTCTTTGAGAATCTACTCTTGAAGTTTTCATTTTCTAAACCAATTTCTAAAACTAGAATACTAATTTCTATAGTAAATATATTTTAGCAGAATGGCCATCAATTGCAGTAAATTTACGAGAATATATTTCTTAATGGGTTTAGTTTGTGCTAGCTGTAGACTATGATATTAACTATGTTGGTAATATTATTGTAAAACTTTGCACTCAGTTCTGTGACCATGATTTCTGTTTAAAATCTCTCAAGATCATTCAGTCTTGTTGAGGCCTAGTGCTTTGGAAAAAATCTCAGTCTAATATGTTGCAGATAAATACACTACAAATCCATCTAGAATTATGAAATTGTGGTAGTGCTTACTTGTTGTATATTCCCTATTGAAGATCTCAAAAGATTTGGCATATATTTCTTATTGTTGAGATTTCATATCTGCAGTGAATAAATGGATTTCTGAATTGATTGCAAGTGCCACTGAGAAAATGATGAAGCAAAAGGATGAGAGGTATGTTCACTATTTCACATAATTAATGAAGCTTGCCAAAAGATTTGAGTTTTTGCTTTTGAATCATAATTGTGGAATTTCAGAATATTTTATTTCTGAATCTTACTTGAATAATACAACTTCTAAGGATTATATATACAGCTACTGTTAAGCAGTAAAATAGGAAACTAAATCAGTCTAAATCTAATCCCCATAATTGAGGAATTGTCTAACCTTAATTCTAGGGATATAGATATTTACACATTTAATATAGTTGACTTTTCCACACTCCCCCTCAAGCTGGCTTGAAGATATCTTCCATGGCAAGCTTGCTCACTAGATTTTCAAACTGCTTCCTGTGCAATCCCTTTGTAAGAACATCAGCAACTTGGTCACTTGTTGGTATATATGGCATGCAAATTATTCCATTGTCAAGCTTATCTTTGATAAAATGCTTATCTACTTCTACATGCTTCGTTCTATCATGGAGCACTGGATTGTGAGAAATAGAGATTGCAGCTTTATTATCACAATAGAGCTTTATCGGTGAGGGATTAGAAACCTTCAAGTCTTCAAGTAGTCTTTTAATCCACATTACCTCACAAATCCCATGGGCTATTGAACGAAACTCGGCCTCAGCACTACTTCTAGCTACTACATTCTGTTTCTTGCTTCTCCAAGTGACAAGGTTTCCTCCCACAAATGTGCAATAGCCTGAAGTTGACCTCCTATCTGTAATGCTTCCTGCCCAGTCTGCGTCGGTATAGGCTTCTACTTGTAGGTGTCCATGGTTTTTGAAGAGCAATCCCTTTCCAGGCGTTCCCTTTAGGTACCTTAGGATTCTGTAGGCAGCTTCAAAGTGTTCTGAGCTAGGTGAATGCATAAACTGACTTACCACACTTACTGCAAAAGCTATATCAGGTCGTGTATGTGCTAAATAGATGAGTCTACCCACAAGTCTTTGGTATTTCTCTCTATCCACTACATCTTTGGTTTCAGCAGGCTGAAGTTTCAAGTTGGGCTCTATTGGGGTTTCAGCTATCTTGCAACCAAGCATTCCTGTCTCACTAAGCAAGTCTAGGACATACTTACGTTGGCTAACAAAGATACCCTCCTTTGATCTTGCAAATTCCATGCCAAGGAAGTACTTTAATGTTCCCAAATCCTTTATCTCAAAGTCATGTGCAAGCCTTCTCTTAAGTTCTCCAATTTCTGCACTATCATCACTAGTTATTATTATATCATCCACATACACAATTAAAATAGCTAGTTTACCATTTCTAGAGTGCTTGAAGAACATTGTGTGGTCAGCTTGACTCTGAATATAACCATAGCTCTTCACTACATTTCCAAACCTTTCAAACCATGCTCTTGGTGATTGTTTAAGACCATACAAGGATTTTTTCAATTTGCACACCTTGTTGGTTCCGAGGTTTTTCTCAAATCCAGGTGGGAGGTCCATAAACACTTCTTCCTCTAAATCTCCATTAAGAAAGGCATTTTTTACATCAAGTTGCTGTAGAAACCAATTGAAATTAACTGCTAAAGAGAGAAGTACCCGGATTGAGTTTATTTTCGCAACTGGAGCGAAGGTCTCTTGGTAGTCAATGCCATAAGTTTGAGTGAACCCCTTGGCAACAAGTCTTGCCTTGTACCTCTCTATGCTCCCATCTGCCTTACACTTCACAGTGAAGACCCATTTACATCCTACAGTCGTCTTGCCTCTTGGTAGCTCCACAATCTCCCAAGTCCCATTCTTTTCAAGAGCGTCCATCTCTTCCTTCACCGCTAACTTCCAATCCGGATCACCTAGGGCATCCTGAATAGATCTTGGTACATGCAAGTTAGAAATATTTGAAAGGAATGCTTTGTGGTTATTGGACAACTTTTGATACGACAAATATTTTGCAATAGGGTGATTGGTACATGATCTTACTCCTTTTCTATTAGCAATTGGGACATCTAGATCAGAAAAATCAATATTTGGAGACTCAAGGGAAGAAACTAAAGTAGCAATTTTAGGATTAACCTGAGTTTGAGGAGGAGGACCATCCCTCAGAGATTCCGGCTGAACAGGTGCTAGAGAAATAATTGGATCAGTAATATTTTTATGAGATTTTCTCCTGGTATAAACCTGAAGCTCAATATTTGGATTATGTGAATCCGTTTGAAGTAATTCTCCCCCTGTTTCAGATTCTTCAATACTTGGCACCTGTTGATTAAGAGAGTCTTTGTTTTCATTATTTTTAACGTCCATTTCCTTAAATTGTTTAATAGACTGAATTGGTGACTCAATGAGGCTTGGTAGTGGTGTAGAGAATTTCCAAAAATTATCTTCTTCTTTATTCTCCCCCTGAAGAAGATTTTTGCTGAAATAGGGTTGATTTTCTAGAAAAGTGACATCCATAGTTATGTGAATTTTCTTTGTCAAAGGATTAAAACACTTATACCCTTTTCTATTTGGAGCATAGCCAATGAAAACACATTTTTCAGCTTTAGGATCCAATTTGGATCGAAAAATTTGGGGAATATAAACAAAGCAAGTGCATCCAAAAATTTTTAAAGGTAACTCAGATTATAAACGAAATGTTGGGAAGTATTTTTTGAGAGTATTCAAAGGTGTTTCAAAATGTAAGACACGAGTTGGCATCCTATTGATTAAGTAAGATGCAGTCAACACAGCATCTCCCCAGAGGTATTTTGGAATGTTCATAGAAAACATGATAGCTCTAGCTACCTCAAGTAAATGCCTATTTTTCCTTTCAGCTATTCCATTTTGCTGGGGTGTGTCTCGACATGTAGATTGGTGTAAAATACCTTTTTCTTTTAAAAAATTTCCCAAACATTCATTAAAGTACTCAGTTCCATTATCTGTTCGAAGGATGCAAATTTTTGTTTTGAATTGGGTTTCAATCATGCAATAAAAATCTTTGAAAAGTTTTTCTACATCAGATTTTTTGCTTAGTAAGTAAACCCAACACAATCTAGTGTGATCATCGATAAAAGTTACGAACCACCTTTTTCCAGACAAGGTGGTAACCTTTGAA
Organism: Heritiera littoralis; assembly: GCA_031772115.1. Lineage (NCBI taxonomy): Eukaryota > Viridiplantae > Streptophyta > Magnoliopsida > Malvales > Malvaceae > Heritiera > Heritiera littoralis. Next base: position 170,670 of record JAPDPK010000022.1, read on the forward strand.
GGTCCCCAAACATCAGTATGAAACAAGTAAAATGGTTTTGAAATATATTTAACTCGATGATCTTTAGATAAAAGACAACTTTCACATTGAAAATTAGAGCAATCCACTCCTTTAAACAAATTAGGAAATAAATGTTTTAAATAAGGGAAACTAGGATGTCCTAACCTAAGATGCCATTGCATTATTTTATCAAAAACAGAATTTGAACTAGTACTACTAAGCCCTTGAGCTTTTTTATTACCTAGGAAATCCTCACTGAAATTGTAGAGCCCATTTATTTCTCTGGCACTGCCAATCATCTTCCCTGAGTTTTGGTCCTGAAATTGAAAAAGAGAGTCAAAAAAGATAACACGACAGTTGGAATCCTTTGAAAGTTTACTGACAGATAAAAGATTACAAGCAAGTTTAGGAACATGAAGTACAGATTTAAGATCAATACTTTCAGAAAGTTTAATAGAACCTGTTATAGAAGTAACAGATGTAAATAGCTGTATTTCCTATATTAGTTAACCTGATTATAGGAGATCTAGCTTGATTATAGGAGATCTAGCTTGATTATAGGAGATCTAATTGTAGAGGTTTTCCTGTATTAAATACATTCCTAAAATAGATAGATTAGAGTGTATATAAATATGTAACACCTTTTCAATCAATCAATAAGTGAGAATTACTTCTTTTCTCCATTAGTTTACATGGTATCCGAGCCATAAAGACTTCTGGAAATTTTTCTTCGTTTTTTTTTTCTTCTTTCTGTTCTTTTCTTGGCTGCCCAAGTGTGCAGCACTTGCTGATTTCTGGGTCACCCTGTTTGTGTGATCATTTATTCTGACCTCCTGCTCCAAGAGGAGCGCCTGCTGCCGTCTGTCTTGCTGGAAAATTTTGGCAGCCTAACTCTCAGCGCGTGAACCACACGCGCCACCTGAAGTCTCTGTTTCAGTTTCACTTGCCGACGCGTGGAGGAGCGTGCATAGTCGGATCTGTCTCTGGTTTGGCTCGCTGTAGTCGCTAGCTCCTGATCTATCTCCCAATCTACTTTGTTTCGGCACCAGGAAAGTATTCTTAGGTGCTATCTCTTTGAACGGTTGCTGTGATTTGTTTTTCTGTGTTTGGGTATTCTGTTCTATCTGATTTTTGGTGGTAATCATGGCTGGTGAACAAAAACATGTTGTGACTAGTGTAGTATCTATGGCAAAAATTACTGATGAAAAATTGAATGGGATTAATTATTTTTATTGGAATAAGACTGAGGCTGTATTTGAGAAGTATTTCTCAAGAGAGTCATCTCGTAGAAAAACCCCCGGCTGCGACTGATCCGAATTATTCTGAGTGGATGAGAATTGATGCTCAACTTTTGATACAAATACGTAATTCTATTGAACCTGATCAGTCTGGTCATATTACTCATTGTGACTATGTTAAAGATGCAATGGAGGAATTGGCATTTGTGTTTTCTGGGAGAGAAAATATTTCTCGAATTTTTGATGTGTGCAAGGAGTTCTATCGAGCTGAACAACAGGATCAGTCACTTAACACTTATCACATGCACTTTAAACGTGTTTATGAAGAATTGAATGCACTGTTGCCTTTTAGTGCAGATGTCAGGGTTCAGCAGGCTCAAAGAGAACAGATGGCTATTATGAGTTTTCTGGCTGGCCTTAACTCTCAGTATGAAGGTGTCAAATCACAGATTCTGTCTGACCCTAGAGTTACTACTCTGAGGGAAGCTTATACTAGAGTGTTGCGTACTATTCCGAGTTCTCAAACTTCATCCGTACAGCAACCTAGTGCTCTTGTTAGCCAGAAAAGTACAGATATCAGTAGACCTCAGTCTCAGGGCAATTATAGGGGAGGAAGTAGTGGTACTAGGGGTGGCACTCGGAATTCTGAAAATCAAGGCTCGGGGGTAGTCTGTTACTACTGCCATGAACCTGGTCATACAAAGAGAACTTGTCAGAAGTTGCTCAAAAGGAATCAGAAGGGTTCTGGATCACAGTCAGCTCACATGGCCACTATTAATGAGGCCTCTCATGATCAGACTTTCTCGATTTCTACAGATGAATATGCTAAATTCATCCAATTTCAGGAGGCATCCAAGAAATCTCCTTCTATCACTGCCCTTGCTGAGTTAGGTAACAACAATACTTGTCTTCTCTCCTCTTCCACACAATGGGTCATTGATTCTGGTGCTACAGATCACATGACAGGTAATCCAACACTCTTTTCCACCTTTCATAAACAACTTTCTTCAGTCACCTTAGCAGATGGATCTACCTCTACTGTTCTTGGTTCCGGCACCATTAATGTCACACCTACATTACCTTTAACTTCTGTCCTTAGTTTACCTCAATTTTCTTTTAATCTTGTCTCTGTTAGCAAAATTACACGTGCTCTTAATTGTTGTATCTCATTCTTCCCTGACCATTGTCTTTTTCAGGATCTTATGACGAAGAGGATTATTGGTAAAGGACGAGAGTCAGGGGGGCTATACATTTTGGATACCCAAATACCTCGACCCATAGCCTGTTCCAGCACCTTATCTCCGTTTGAAGTCCATTGTCGATTAGGACATCCATCATTACCGCTGCTAAAAAAGTTATACCCTCAGTTTCAGCAAGTATCATCTTTAGATTGTGAGTCGTGTCAATTTGCTAAACACCATCGTTTGTCTTCTATTCCTAGAATTAATAAAAGAGTTAGTCATAGTTTTGAGTTAGTTCACTCTGATGTTTGGGGACCTTGTCCTGTTTTATCTAATGGATTTCGATATTTTGTCACCTTTGTGGATGATTTCTCTCGTATGACTTGGCTTTACTTTATGAAATCTCGTACTGAGTTACTGTCACATTTTCAATCTTTTTGTGCTGAAATTAAAACTCAATTCAATGTTTCTGTTAAGATTTTGAGAAGTGACAATGCCAAAGAATATTTTTCTGCACCTTTTCAGACATACATGACCCAAAATGGGATGCTTCACCAGTCATCTTGTGTTGATACTCCATCCCAAAATGGAGTAGCTGAAAGAAAAAATAGACATCTTCTTGAGACAGCTAGAGCTTTTTTGTTTCAAACTAATGTGCCTAAACATTTCTGGGTTGATGCAGTTTCTACTGCATGTTTTTTGATCAATCGTATGCCTTCTACTGTTTTACAGAACCAGATACCCTATCAGGTTTTATTTCCAAGTAACCATCTCTTTCCTATTGAACCACGTATATTTGGGTGTACTTGTTTTGTTCGTGATAATCGTCCACAGGTTTCTAAACTGGACCCTAAGTCATTGAGGTGTGTTTTTCTGGGATACTCTCGTCTGCAAAAAGGGTATAGATGTTTTTCTCCACTCTTAAATAGGTACCTGGTTTCTGCTGATGTCACCTTTCATGAACAGACCCCATTCTTTGGTGACTCATCTTTGCCTAAATCCTCACACGATTATGATGAGTTGTTAGTGTATCATGTCATCAGTTTAGATTCTGCTCCAGTTCCACCTCCACTACCATTGCCACAGCCTAGACTACCTATCACTAATGTTTACTCTAGAAGACCTCGTTCCCCTGATCTTAGTTCGGAACCGGTATCGCCTTCTTCATTAGATCCTCCTCCTAGTGACCTTGATTTACCTATTGCTCTTCGAAAAGGTAAACGTCAATGCACCCATCCCATTTCCTCTTGTGTTACCTATAACCAATTATCTTCTGCTTCTTGCTTTTTCATTGCTTCTCTTGATTCAGTTGAGGTCCCGAGATCTGTTCAGCAAGCCCTATCCCAGTCTGAGTGGCGGGCAGCCATGCTTGATGAAATGAATGCCTTGACGGAAAATGGAACTTGGGAACTAGTTGAACTACCCCCTGGCAAGAAAGCTGTTGGCTGTAAGTGGGTCTTTGCAGTTAAGTTTCATTCTGATGGATCTGTAGCTCGTCTCAAAGCTCGATTGGTTGCTAAGGGCTATGCTCAAACTTATGGGATTGACTACTTGGACACGTTCTCTCCAGTAGCCAAGTTGACTTCGGTTCGTCTGTTTATTTCCTTGGCCGCAATGAATAATTGGCCTTTGCACCAGCTTGATGTGAAGAATGCCTTTTTGCATGGTGATCTTTTAGAAGAGGTATACATGGAGCAACCTCCTGGGTTTGTTGCTCAGGGGGAGTCTGGGAAAGTATGTCGTCTGCGAAAGTCATTATATGGATTGAAGCAAAGTCCTCGGGCTTGGTTTGGAAAGTTTAGCCAAGCAGTAGAAGAATTTGGGATGCAGAAAAGTAAGAGTGATCACACTGTATTCTATAAGCAATCTGCTTCTGGTATCATTCTATTGGTGGTTTATGTTGATGACATTATTATTACTGGAAGCGATGTGCAGGGAATCTTATCACTGAAATCATTTCTTCAAAACCGGTTCAACACTAAAGATCTGGGTTCCTTGAAATACTTCTTGGGGATTGAGGTATCAAGGAGCAAGAAGGGTATCTTTCTGTCTCAACGGAAGTATGTTTTGGATTTATTAGCAGAAACTGGAAAATTAGGGGCCAAACCATGCAGTACTCCAATGCTTCCTAATCAGCAACTTACAAAGGATGGAGAGCTTTTTAATGATCCTGAACGATATAGGAGGTTAGTTGGAAAACTAAACTATCTCACAGTGACTCGCCCTGACATTGCTTATTCAGTTAGCATTGTAAGTCAGTTTATGTCTTCCCCCACAGTCCATCATTGGTCAGCTTTGGAACAGATACTATGTTACCTCAAAGGAGCTCCTGGACAAGGTATTCTATATCAAAATCATGGACATAGAAATATTGAATGTTTCTCAGATGCTGATTGGGCAAGTTCCAAGATTGATCGAAGATCCACTACCGGGTACTGTGTTTTTGTTGGTGGTAATTTGGTCTCATGGAAGAGTAAGAAACAGAGTGTGGTGTCACGATCTAGTGCAGAATCTGAATATCGAGCAATGGCACAAGCTTCGAGTGAATTGATGTGGGTCTCCCAATTTTTGACCGAAATGGGTTTTAAGATGACAATTCCAGCAAAGCTATGGTGTGATAATCAAGCTGCAATTCATATTGCCTCAAACCCTGTCTTTCATGAACGAACTAAGCACATTGAGATAGATTGTCACTTTGTTCGTGAAAAGATTCAACAAAACTTGATTTCTACAGCTTATGTAAAGACTGGGGAACAACTAGGGGACATCTTCACAAAAGCTCTTAATGGAGCTCGGGTTACTTACATCTGTAACAAGCTGGGCATGATAGATATCTATGCTCCAGCTTGAGGGGGAGTGTTATAGAAGTAACAGATGTAAATAGCTGTATTTCCTATATTAGTTAACCTGATTATAGGAGATCTAGCTTGATTATAGGAGATCTAATTGTAGAGGTTTTCTTGTATTAAATACATTCATAAAATAGATAGATTAGAGTGTATATAAATATGTAACACCTTTTCAATCAATCAATAAGTGAGAATTACTTCTTTTCTCCATTAGTTTACACTTGCCTGCAATAGGTGAAAAACTACCATCTGCTATTCTTATTTTTTCATTACCAGAACAGGGAGTGTATGAACTAAATAGATTCGACAGGTTAGTCATATGATCAGATGCTCCTAAATCAATGATCCATGGAGCAGAATTAAAGACACTGGATAGGGCTAATGGATTTCTACCTGAATGAGCCAATGAACTATTAGATGTACCAGATGTCGGATTGGACTTTAGTAGTTTCAGGAGTTGTTCGAACTGCTCTTTGCTGAAGGAACCCATTATTTGCTTCATTGGCAGAGGGTTGTGACAACTTCTGCTTCGGCTTCCAATTTGTTGGTTTTCCATGGATATGCCAACAAGTTTCTCGAGTATGGCGTGGTTTGTTGCAATGGTCACACCACACTCGAGGCTTGTCATCAATCTTACGCAAATCAGGGACATTTTGTCCACCAACATTAGCTTCTGCAGTGACCAATGCAGAGTTCTTGATCAAACTACTAGTACGAGGAGTAGAATTTACAACTGAAGTAGAACCTGACATGGTGGTAAAAAACAGCAGCGGCTCTTGGAAAAATATGGTGATTTAGGGTTTGGCAAGAAAGAAAAGTTCTTGATGGGAAAGTGGCTATGAAGGTCTAAGGTAAAAAAAATCAGCAATGAAGGCTGAAGAAGAAACTGTAGAAAAATCAGCAATGAAGGCTGAAAAAGTGACTGATTTCCAAGAAAAAACCTAAAGCGCTTGATACCATGTGAAATTTCAGAATATTTTATTTCTGAATCTTACTTGAATAATACAACTTCTAAGGATTATATATACAGCTACTGTTAAGCAGTAAAATAGGAAACTAAATCAGTCTAAATCTAATCCCCATAATTGAGGAATTGTCTAACCTTAATTCTAGGGATATAGATATTTACACATTTAATATAGTTGACTTTTCCACAATAATAATTTTTCTGCTCATCTCATTTGTTTGCTTTGATAAAAAAGGATATATGGATGTGGAACTGTTAATGAAATAAATGATCATATTCTTGATAATATTCGAGGTTACTTTTGGTGATTTGACCACTTTTTGCTTGAAGACAAAATCCTTTGGAAGGTAGTACAGCCGGTTGTTTCATACTTTTGTTAGGTGAAAAACCAACTATATTATAGGCCCTAGGAATGCAGATTTTTTTTTTTGAAATCAATGATAAAATTGTCAAAATGGGTTCTAGTTTTTGAACAAGTAGAGAACTAGTAGAATCGATAATTGGTATCAATGATGGGAGAGTTTGGACTGTAAACTCTGCATTTATGACCATTAAAAGTTGTTGGAGTATTATATACATCCAAAATGTGTAATCAAAGAAGTTGAAAAGAAATGTAGGAGGTTTTACAGGGAGGCATCATCATCAAAGCTTTTATCTCAATAGATTGAGGTAGGCTATATGAACCAATATATGAACTCACGCTAAGTCGTCAACATGAATTCTCCACTCATTTCTATGTATTCTTCCAACTCTCATTCCGCACTATCTTTTTCAGTCTTCCACTAGCCCTGATCCTTTTTGCATCATTTATAAACTCCAATATCCTAACTTGATCATCCATAGGTATACATTGTATGTGTTCAAACCAACGTAAACGACTTTCACTCATCTTGTCCTTGATAGGTATCACTCCAACCTTCTTGTGAATGTATTCATTTCTCATTATATTCTTTCTCGTATATTCACACATCAACTGTATCATTCGTATTTCTACTACAGTCATCTTCTTTGTAAGTATTCTCTTAGTCGTGCAACATTCACTACCATATAGCAATGTCGGTCTAACAATTGTCCTATAGAACTTGCCTTTCAACCATCTATTGATTCCTCTATTGCACAGCACATCTATACGCTTCTTCACTTGCTCCAATTAGTGTAGATCTTACGCGTCACATCGCCATCAATCTCTCCATCCATCTGCATGACCAACCCCAAATATCGAAAGTGATCCCGCTTAGGTATCACCACCCCATCTAATGTCACTATTTTTCGATCTTCTTCTTTGTTTGAATTGAATTTACATTCCATGTATTCAGTCTTAACTCTACTTAGTTTGAACTCTCTTGCTTCTAGCATCACTCTCCACAATTCCAACTTCGTGTTAATTTCGCCTATGTTGAGTGTTATACGAAAATGCAGCTGGTCCCAAGCTTGGATAAAGGAGGTGGGTTGGTTGTAGGTTAAGACAACCAACCAGTTAAAACTCGTCCAAATTCTAATGAAATGAACCAGTGAAATAGAAGAATAGAAAAAAGAAAGTAATCTCTAAAATCTAGGATTTGGATAAACATGGATTTTGATAAACTTTGCTACAGAAGGTTCCATCTGAGACATTTAATCCAATGGAAATAGGAAACTCACCTGAATGTGCCATTGAGCATGTATCTGAGGATTTTTCCAGGGATTCCAAAAGAGCTCTTAACTTCTCAATCTCATTTTGGTTGAATCTTCCCTACTCTAAAGATTTTGCTTGCTTTGGTTGTACAGCGGGGAAGTATGCTTGCCTTTGATTTTTTTGTGTACACTTTTGTATACCACCCATTGCTACGTTTTGAAGGCTTTCCATGGGGTTTCTAGCACCGCTCTTGATTGTTTCTTGCCTTCTTGCACTAGGTACGCACAAATTGTTTTGATTAGTAGCTTTAGATGGGTTTGTCTTCCCATTTTCAATTGTCAATTTCTTATCCTGTCTGTATTTCACACTACTATTGCTTTTGGTGATCATAGCTGAACCTTCCAAAGATTGTGGTTGGAGCATGACCCCTCTTTTGCTCTCCTCTACACAAACTACAGAGATAGTTTTATTCAAGGAGGGGAGCTCTTTCTGAGAATTTGAACTCTCACTTTATCAAATTCAAGAAATATACTTGCAAGAAAGTCATAAACTCGATCCTTCTCAATATAGTTTTTAAGGATTATTGCATCGTCGGGACACTTTGCTTCTAAGCACCGATAGTGATCAAGCTCTCTTGCCATAGGTTCTTCAACATATTAGCATATTTTATTATTGTTTTGTTTCCTTGCTTTGCTGCTCTAGGTTTGAGCTTTATCTCGTACACTTGTTCTGCATCCATAGCTTTTGAATAAGTTTGTCTCATGGTCTCTCATATGACCTTTGTGCTAGCAAGAACATACACATGTCACTAATCTTAGATGTGACTGAATTTCACAGCAATCCAAGCATCAAATAGAGGATATCCCTTTATTGGCCCAGTTCCCAAAAGATGGCTCAACATGCCTTTTCTTTTCAAAATAATGCGAACAAGTTGTGACTTCAAATAATTCATCCCATTCAAACAGTATGCTGCTTGAATTTGTTGCAAGTCTCCAATAGATCAATGCAATGTCACTTCCTTGGATTGTGTTGTTGTTGACGATCCTATTGTTTTAGACATGATCTACTGCAGAAAAGTTTAAACACATCTACTAGAACAGAAAGAAAGACAATGATGAAATCAACGACACTGACCGTGGCAGTTTCGGCAATGACAAAAAGAGAATGGTTGATGACGGAGGATTCCAGCCAAAAAAAAAAACCCAAAAAGAAAAATAGACAAATTCAATGGCAATGAAGGCCACAACAGGAAGAAATAATCAGTGACAATGAAGGCAAATTGAGAGTAAATAGGAAAAAAATTGCCCTAATGCTTGGATACCATGTGGAAAATCAAAGTATCGTATTGAAAAAAACTTGCATGAATGATACGAGGCCCTAACAATAAGATACAGCTGCTGTGAAGAGTTCAATAGGATACTGAACCTAACTAAATTTGCCTAAATCTAATTCCTGTGATTGGGGGCCGGATTGTCTATCCTTAGTTCTAGGGATATAGATATTTACAAATTTTCTAAAATTCATATAGTTGACTTGAGTAGATGGTCCCACACAATTACAATGACATTAGAAAATCATGTATAGAACTAATTGTAGAAAGTATTTATGTCCAATTGTTCTTTGGCAGGATTAGAAGGACAGGAGAACTTTTGGCTCATATTCGCACTTTAAAGATGTATAGCTGGGAGACCCTTTTTTCTAGATGGTTGATGGATACAAGATCTTTGGAAGTGAAGCACTTAGCTGTATGATGCAATGCTTTTATTCTTGGACTTTTTATCATATATAATTAAGATGACTTGTTCTGTTTTCTAACAGTAGTCGGGTAGATTTTGATTCTTATAATTGATTCTTATAATTGAACTTTGAATTTTAGACACGGAAGTACTTGGATGCTTGGTGTGTATTCTTTTGGGCTACAACACCTACTCTTTTCTCTTTATGCACGTTTGGACTCTTCACATTGATGGGACACCAGCTTGATGCTGCAATGGTATTTAGGCTATATTTCAGCGCATAATACCTTGATGATTTCAATTTTGGTTTCAAAAGTTCTGTGTATCTAAAGAATAATATGAAGCTAATGTTTCTAAGAATCATTGTTTCAGGTTTTCACATGCCTTGCTCTTTTTAATAATTTGATTTCTCCTCTCAATTCATTTCCATGGGTCATCAATGGACTTATTGATGTGAGTTTCTATGTAGCATGACCTTAGTACGGCTTCTCCATTCTTAGTAGTAGGTAATATTGAGAATTGAGATGCATCATTTTTCCATATTTTGCTACAGGCCTTTATATCTAGCAGACGGTTGGGCAGGTTCCTTTGTTGTTCAGAACAAAAATCTGAAGTGGAACAGAAAGCTAGATTTCAACCAAATTTCTCAAATGACCAATCTGATCTTCTATCCAGTGATATGGCTGTAGTCTTGCATGATGCATGTTGTGCTTGGTCAAGTCGTAACGAAGATCAGAATTTGGTGTTGAATCATGTCACACTAAGTCTCCCAAAGGGTCTTTTGGTTGCTGTAGTTGGAGAGGTAAAATATCTTCCTTGAGGCTATTTTAGTGTTCTACTCTTTTTTTTTTCTTTTTAACGTACATATTTTCTTTCTTGGTGTTATCATGACATAGGATATTGACAAATTAGATTTGGTACTTTTGCCCCGATTCAGTTGAAATTTTATAAAGGTGGATGTTGGGCAATATTAGGAAATTAGATGGGTTTTTAATAAAAAGGAAAAAAAGAAGGTTAAAAAAAAAAAAACTAAGGACTATTTCTATGAAATGGGATCTATTGTTTAAAATTATGGAGAAGCTAATTAGTGATTATCTATTTTCAGATTAATATGTGTTTTTAATGTCCCCTCTTTCTTACATTTTTTGGCAATAGTAGACAACAGTATTCAGCCTAATCAGCAGACACAAGTAATAGATAAGAGAATATGAGAGACTGGCACTGAGTAGAATTTCATAATTTTGGCATAAACTACTTATTAGGTCTACTGCGTATGGGAAAAATAATATCCCTTCTCGTGTATGCCTTTTAGTAGAAATACAGCAAGCTAACGTTACATGCAAAAAAAAAAAAGGGCAATTTAGTGCACAAGGCTCCCACATTGTGGGGTCCGATGAGGGTCATGTGTACACAGACTTCCTTATGCATTAACAGAGAAGTTGTTTCTGCTTTAACATTAGATGCATATGCTCTCTAATATTTCTCCTGTCTTTTTCTCTCCATAATAGAAACCCTCAATTCCTTCACTTTTTTCTTGTTTTCTCTAGATATCTTATATCAACCCATTTTCCATTCATAGGGTCAAAAGGGATTTCAGGTTTGTATGGGTAAGGACACTGTCAAAGTGCTGTTAGGTGTATTATCTTGTGGGCATTATCACGTGATGACAGCTTGTTCATTTTCTTTTTTTGGTTTAAAAGCCTTTATCTTGTCTTTTTTGCAAGAAAAATTTATGAAAAATTTTCATATGGTCATCTAACTGATTCATCCATTTCCTGCCATGAGGAAAATACAAGTTTGTTTCAAATCTTAATGCGAGAAATTATCTTATCTACTATTTTGGCTGTTAGCATGAGCTTTCCTTGTTCCATTGTATTCATAGTACTCAACATGTTACTTTCTAAGCTTGGAACTAGTTGATAGGATAGGACCCTTGCAAGTGCTGATTCTGACCTCCTGAAGTAGTAGATTCTATATATTAGTGTTTTGATTGAGTCCTAGCAAAACTTCAATTGCTTTTCTAATTTCTGTTGGTGTAACATATAGAGATCTGCAGTTTATAAATTAATTTTATCGTATTAGTAAGTGTCGTAACGTCTAGGTCCGTGAACCTAACCGCTAGACTTTAAAATTCTAGGAGTCGCCACCAACCATTCTACCAAGGTGTGATTGGTCACCTATTCTTGTCTAAAGACAAGGCATGATCCACGTTCAAAGAATTTAGGGTTCGGGAGTACGGTTACTTGTGGGGAAGGATTAGCACCCCCACAACGCCCATCTTAAAATGGTACCAACTATTCTAGGTTATTCTAAATTTATCTTGATTTGAGTTAATTTCGATATGCTTAATATATTGGAAATTTACTTAAAATCCTTCCATCAATCTGGTTCAGACAATAAGTAAATCCCCTCACCTCAGGAGTATTCAAGTAGTACCGATTGACTTGCTCGAAGAGGCTCCGTCATCGGATCATTTAAATACATTATGAAAATCCTAATATTGACTCTATACCCAATAGGTCTTTCTAAATTTACTTTAATTTGAATTAATTTCGATATGCTTAAAATATTGAAAATTTACTTAAAATCCTTCCATTGATCTGGTTTAGACAATAAGTAAATCTTCTCACCTCAGGAGTGTTCAAGTAGTACCGATTGACTTGCTTGAAGAGGCTCCGTCATCGGAATATATTATGAAAATCCTAATTTTGGCTCTATATCTAATCCTTACTAATTTTCTATTTTTTTATTGTTTATTATCTTTTACTTTAATTCAAATTATTTCCATATCCTATTTTTATTTTATTTTAATTGTCTTTATTATTATTTTATTTCTATTTTAGAAATGAATACATATTATTATATTGAAAATTTACTCTAAACCTTCTATCAATCTGGTTCAGTCTAGAGCAAACTCCTCACCTAGAAATTTCCAAGGAGTACCATTTGATTTTCTTGGAATTTCATCATCGGATAATTTGTATCCATCTTCATAATTTAATTACTCATTTATTTATTTACTTATTATTGACTTTCTAAAACCTAAAGACTCCCCTAACATTTTCTTAAAAGATTAGTTTTCTACATAAATTTCATAAATTCCACTGCATAAATTACCCCAAACACACAAATCATTTAATTAAATTCTAAATATACATGCAAACTAAATATCATATCATCATGCAAACAAGTCACAAATATACAAATTATATACACGATTATTCGTGAGCATACAAATTGAATCATATATCAAATAATTAACATTCCAACTAAATTATTCAATTATTAAGTCAAGTCAATTAAATTATTAAATCAAATTATCATATCATTAAAACATTAAATTGTTAAATGGTTAAATACTAACTTACCATTAATATACCAAATTGTTATCATATAATTATTGTCTCAAATGTTAAACATCAAATCATATTGTCCATTAGTTAATTATTAAAATAAGAAAAGAAAGAAAAGAACCTGAAGACAATCGGCCTCCTTTGCTTCTCTTTTTTTTGGTTTTTTCTATTCACTTACACTTTCAATTACTTTCCTTTGATCTGACAACGTATTTATTAGCAAAAGTAGAAATACTTGGCAATGCGAGGCGAGCGATAGCAAAAGCAGGTGTCGCCGACGATGCAAACAGCAAAGTTAGCGATTGGAATGAGACAAACAGCGGCAGCACAGGGTGAGAAAAGAGCTACAATTCGGAGAAGCACATGCAACAACCAACAACGGAGTTGTGCTGTAACAAAGGCGAGAAGAGCAACGATCAATGATGCTGGGGCAAGCAAGACTGATGCAGATCTCAGGCTGTATAGGATAAACGAGCAAGGAAAATGTGCTGGTTGTAGCTAGGTGGATCTGTATTGGAGGAAGAATTTAAAAACTGAGATGCTCCTTCTGTCTATCTCCCCAAATCATAAGCTTTGATCCCTTTTTATAGCCACAAATTTGTTAGAGTCTTAATACAACTATACTTATTCTAATAATTATCTCTTATTTTTAATATTTTATCTATTTAATTCTTATATTAATTCTAATATAACTCTATCAAATTTAATATTAATCCAAATAATTATCCTAAAAAATCTAATTATCCTATCTTAAAATTAATTTTATTTTTTTTCTTATCTTTTTTTTATATATATTATTATTCCTAAATCCTAATTTTAGTGTTAATTCTAATCTTAAAAAAAATCCTAATTTAATTCTAGCCTAATTCTAAATTGTTAAATTAAATTAAAATACAATATCACCCAACCCAATTAATTATTTTTACAAATTAAAAACCCAGACAAAATAAGGTGTCTACAGTAAGAGTTCTGTTTTGCAGCTTCAACTACATTATTAATTTTGTTAGAAAAGTGACATCCAAAAAAGCAAAGCAATTTAGTGGTATTAATAAGAGTTTGTTTACTTGTTGCTTGCATGTGAGATGAATGCTCAGGTTGGTTCAGGCAAATCTTCCTTGTTAAATTCAATACTGGGAGAAATGAGGCTTGTTCATGGATCGATATATTCAAGTGGCTCTACCGCATATGTACCACAGGTCTGTATGTTTATACTAGGCTCTTCAGGTGTCTATACCTTTTTACTTTATAATGTGTTCTTACATTTACAATTTTTGATATTGTAGGTTCCATGGATCTTATCTGGAACTGTACGTGACAACATATTATTTGGGAAGAATCTAGATTCACAAAGGTATCATCTTATTTAGATAGATTTTCTTTTCCGTTTTTTCTTTCATTCCATCCATGCGTCATGGGTGTGAGCTAGGACCAACTTGCACTAGTGTAAGAATTAGAAACTCTTATGCCTTTTCTATGGATTTAATATTTTATCAATAGACCAGTCAATAATCTATCTTTCAATATCATGCATGTCGAATTTTAGAGAATGACTTAAATGATGTGTCTGGAACACTTTGATATTCTTAATCAACTTGAAAATTAGAATGCTTTATCTACATGAATAAATTTTCAAATCCAGTATTTCATTCGAGAATATGAATTACATGAAAAGATATGGTAACATGAGAATTGGAAGAACACATCGCATTAGATAAAAATGAATGAAGAGAATTCATGCTAACAACTTAGCATAAAGTCATATATTGGTTAATGTGGGAAAACATGATTAATGTGCAGCCAGATTTTTAGGAAATTTTGCAACAGTTTGTATCCCTAGAATTTGGCTGATTTGGTTAAGAATATTCCATAAATCATGGGATTTGATAGCCTAGTTAGTTTCCTTTTCTATTGCTAGGGTTATTATATATATACATAGCCACTTTGTACATATTTTCTTAATGAGATATACAGCAGAAAATTCTTTTGTTTCTCAATTTACATCATGGTATCAAGAGCTTTAGGTTTTTTCTTGGAAATCAGTCATCTTTTCAGCCTTCATTGCCGATTTTTCTGCAGTTTCTTTTTCAACTTTCATTGTTGATATTTTCTGCAGTTTCTTCTTCAGCCTTCATTGCTGATTTTTTTACCTTAGGCCTTCATCGCCATTTTCTCATCCAACCTTCATCATCAAAATTTGTTTCTGTTCATCTCTTTTGGCTCGATTCTGATTCTCTTGTTCCAGCCTTCATCGCTGTTTTTCTTGCTCTGTTCTGCTCTGTTTTCTAAAGAAAAAACAGAGTATTTCAAGTGTTTTTTTTTTCAGCCTTCATAGCTGGATTTTTCCTCTCTTCTTCATCATTGACGGTTTCTCTTTGTTGCTTGGCCTTTGTTGCCGATTTATCCCTGATTCTCACCAGTCTTTCAGCAAGTATTGATTTGTAAAAAATGTCAGTAGTTACAGAAACAACAACTGCAGCACCAAAGGAGTCCGGCAATCTCAACCAAGAAGAGGTCAAGAGGCTGAGATCTCTAATTAGTAACCTTGACAAACCTTCAGGTACTTGTTCATTGGTGTATTCAGGTAAGTTTCCATCCTCTATTGGATTAAATGTCTCGGATACAACCTTTGCTAACTCCTGGATCATGGATTCAGGAGCTACCGACCATATGACCCACTCACCAAATGTCTTTTACACATACTCCCCATGTCCAAGCAATAGGAAAATAGCCACAGCTGATGGTTCTTTGACTACTGTAGCAGGTGTAGGAGATGTTAAAATAAGCCCATCATTGACCTTAAAAAATGTTCTTCATGTCCCTAGATTATCCACAAACCTTGTCTCTATACAAAAGCTTACTCAAGATTTATGTTGTAATGTGATTTTTCATCATAGTCATTGTGTATTTCAGGACAAGGATTCGGGGAAGACGATTGGACATGCTAGAGAATGGGATGGGCTCTACTACCTTGAAGCACTTAGCCAATCAAATATTACCAAGGGCAAATTACCTTCTTCTTTCGTTTCAGAACTTTATTTGTCCAATAAAGACAAAGTTTGGCTTCACCATTGTCGACTTGGACATCCATCATTTAGAGTCATTAAAATTCTGTTTCCATCTTTATTTCAAGGTCTAGATGTTGAGAGCTTTCATTGTGAAGTGTGTGAACTTGCTAAACATAAACGTGTACCTTTTCCAGTAAGTAATAACAGAAGCTCTCTTCCTTTTTATCTCATTCACAGTGATATTTGGGGTCCTTCTACTATTCCTAATGTTTCTGGGGCAAAATGGTTTGTGTCATTCATTGATGATTGTACTCGTGTTACTTGGATTTTCTTGCTTAAACATAAATCTGATGTTAGTACTGTCCTGCCAAATTTCTGTTCCATGATTAGGAACCAATTTGGAGTCAATATCAAAAGGTTTAGGTCAGATAATGCTAGAGACTATTTCAATCAAGTCCTAACTCCTTATTTTCAAAAGGAAGGGATATTACATGAGTCATCCTGTGTCAATACACCACAACAAAACGGAGTTGCAGAAAGAAAAAATGGTCATCTCCTTCAGTCAACCCGAGCACTCTTATTCCAAAAAAACATGCCTAAATCCTTATGGGGGGAAGCAGTTCTTACAGCCACTCATCTCATAAATCGTTTGCCATCTAGAGTCTTGGGATTCAAGAGTCCAATGGAAACACTCTCAACATTCTATCCAAACATACAGACTACAAATAATCTTGTCCCTAGGATATTTGGGTGTGTGTCATTTGTCCATGTTCATAGTCAAAATAGAGGGAAGCTAGATCCAAGGGCATTAAAATGCGTATTTGTGGGTTATTCCTCAACTCAGAAAGGGTACAAGTGTTATCACCCTCCATCAAAGAAGTTCTATGTCTCAGTGGACATTTCTTTCAATGAACAAGTGCCTTACTTCACCATACCTTATCTTCAGGGGGAGAATTCCATACTTGAAGATAAGGATAGGGATTTCTTGCTTGATCTGTTGTCACTTCCAATGTCTGTGCTAGTATCTAAGTCCATGACAAATCCTGTGTCTGAACCTGCGTCCGAAATTTCAGAACCTGTGTTTGAATCTGCATCCGAAATTTCAGAACCTATGCCAAACGCTGTGTCTAAACATTTGCCCGAAATTTCAGAAAATCCCAACTCTACCATTGAAAATGTGAGATTTGGCAAGGTGTACTCAAGGAAGAAGACGGCTGTCCCTGAATCAATGCAAGTCCAAGAATCCAACCCAAATCCTGAGAATGAGGTAACAATTTCTAATTCTTCATTACAAGTTAATACTGAATCTCATGTAGGCGATGATGACCTAGACCTTCCCATTGCTGTTAGAAAAGGAACTAGAGAGTGCACAAAACGACCTTTATATCCTCTTGCACACTCCCTGTCCTTCAAACATTTTTCACCATCACATAGAGCCTTCCTGGTTAGCCTAAACACCATTGCCATTCCTACCACCTTATCTGAGGCGTTGTCTAATGAGAAATGGAAACAAGCCATGAATGTATAAATGGAGGCGTTGGAGAAGAACAAAACGTGGGAGTTAGTGAAGTTACCAGCAGGAAAGAAACCCGTGGGGTGTAAATGGGTCTATACAGTGAAATATAGAGCAGATGGGTCAATAGAGAGGTATAAGGCAAGGTTGGTGGCCAAGGGCTATACTCAAACCTATGGGATTGACTACCTAGAGACTTTTGCTCCAGTTGCGAAAATGAATACTGTTAGAATCTTGCTGTCATTAGCAGCTAATTATGGTTGGGAGTTACAGCAGTTTGATGTCAAGAATGCATTTTTGCATGGAGAACTAGAAGAAGAAATTTATATGGAGGTCCCACCAGGTTATAGGAATAATTTGGTTGCTCATACTGTGTGTAAGTTGAAGAAAGCTTTATATGGACTTAAGCAATCACCACGGGCATGGTTTGGCAGGTTTGCGAGAGTTATGATTGCCATGGGGTATAGTCAAAGCCAAGGGGATCATACATTGTTCATTAAACACTCATCTTCAGGGGGAGTCACAGCACTCTTAGTGTATGTTGATGACATAATAGTGACAGGGAATGATGATAAGGAGAGACAGCTTCTAAGTCAGTGTTTGGCTAAGGAGTTTGAGATCAAAGCATTAGGAAGGCTGAAATATTTTCTTGGAATTGAGGTGGCTCACCCTAAGCAGGGCATTTTTATCTCCCAACAAAAGTATGTTACAGATCTCCTTAAAGAAACGGGCAAGACAGCGTGCAAACCAGCAAGTACTCCAATAGACCCAAATCTTAGACTTGGAATGGCAGAGGAAGATGCTGCAATAGATAAGGAAATGTATCAGCGCTTGGTAGGAAAACTCATTTATCTATCTCACACACGACCGGACATAGCATATGTAGTAAGTGTGATTAGTCAATTCATGCATAGCCCAAAGGAAGTTCATTTGCAAGCAGCTCATCGAGTGTTGCAGTATCTCAAAGGGACGCCAGGAAAGGGTATTATGTTTAAAAGAAACAGAGGTTTGGTGCTTGAGGCTTACACAGATGCTGATTATGCTGGGTTAATAGTCGATAGGAGGTCAACCACAGGATATTGCACCTTTCTTGGTGGTAATCTCGTGACGTGGAGGAGCAAGAAACAACATGTGGTGGCACGGTCTAGTGCAGAGGCAGAATTCCGAGCAATGGCTCAAGGTGTGTGTGAACTACTTTGGTTGAAGATCATCTTGGAAGACTTGAAGATCAAGTGTGACGGCCCAATGAGACTTTATTGTGATAATAAGTCTGTGATTAGCATAGCTCACGACCCTGTACAACATGATCGAACGAAGCACATCAAAATTGACAGACACTTCATCAAGGAGAAACTAAAGAGCGGGTTGATTTGTACCCCTTACGTGTCTACACATGGCCAACTTGCAGATGTGCTTACTAAAGGGTTAAGTAGCTCAATGTTCAGAGTATTGTATCCAAGCTGGGAATGGAAAACATCTATTCACCAGCTTGAGGGGGAGTGTGGGAAAACATGATTAATGTGCAGCCAGATTTTTAGGAGATTTTGCAACAGTTTGTATCCCTAGAATTTGGCTGATTTGGTTAAGAATATTCCATAAATCATGGGATTTGATAGCCTAGTTAGTTTCCTTTTCTATTGCTAGGGTTATTATATATATACATAGCCACTTTGTACATATTTTCTTAATGAGATATACAGCAGAAAATTAATTTGTTTCTCAATTTACGTCAGTTAATGCAATCTATCTCAGTATTGTGATAAAGGCTCTGGATATGATGATGATAAGGAAGGTTGAAACAGTTGAAAGTTTTTATTCTGGTGACAGTTGAAAGTTTTTTATAGAAGCTTAAATGTGTGATTGAGATTGTAGAGTACCCCATCTAAGGTCACGTGTTACTATATGTAGAATAATATGCGAATCATTTTTCTAATGTTTGAGCATGCTATACCATTCTCAGCACATCTATTACCTGGTATTTCTCTAATAAATATTATCTCTTTATCTTTTTACAAATTGATCAGGTACACATATGCTTTACAGGCATGTGCTCTAGATGTTGATATTTCATTAATGGCTGGACATGACTTGGCTTATGTTGGAGAGAAAGGAACCAACTTATCGGGTGGACAGAGAGCTCGTCTTGCTTTGGCAAGGTTCATAATCTTCGTGTACTTGCTGATGCTAACATCTGGATAGACTGGCAAGAAATTTTATTATTATTTATACCTACAATAATAGTTGTTGCCAACTGTGCACAAAACAGGGCCATTTATCAGGATTCCGATGTTTATATACTTGATGACATCCTCAGTGCAGTTGATGCACAGGTTGCTAAATGGATTTTACAAAACGCTATTCGTGGTCCTCTTATGGAGCAGAAGACTTGTGTTCTTTGCACTCATAATGTCCAGGTTATTTCCCTGATTTCTGTCAGTTTTGCTCAATTATTTATCTGTATCTTTGCTTAGACAGTGGTATAAGCCTATTAATGTTGCACAACATAAGCATTTTTAAGACACCAGTTAGAAAGGCATTAATTTTCTTAGCACTCTCTTACGTATGGATTGTCAGTTTAGGATGCTATGTGACTTACCTGAAAACTTTTTAACTTGGCAAACTGACATGGTACAACCAAAAGGGACTAGTAGGAGTTGTTCGAAATAATAGAAGATTTGTTGGAAAGTAGAATAAATGCCAAGATCAGGATTGTTTATTAGTCAACTTTCTGTTTTAATGTTTACCTGCAGATTCCTTATTTTTAGGGATATGATTAGATTTTTATAATTATCTAGTTTCCTATTTTGAATTTCTAAAAGCTTACTTTCTGTTTAAGCTTTTAGTCTATATATTGTAATTATTTGACATGAATAAACAGACCTAGAGATTTTCTCTTTTATTAGCCTACTGTCCATCAACCTCTGCTTTCATGGTATCCGAGCCAGGCTTTCCTGCTGGCAGATTATTTCTGTAACACCAACAGAAATCCAAAACAGCTTCCATGGCTGGTACCGGCCAGTCATCTTCCTCTGCTGTGTCATCTAGGGGTTTACCCACTCAAATTCCTTCATCCAATGCCGTTGGTTCCTTCTCATCCTCTGAAATTAATCACTCTCTTCAAATAACCCAACATAAATTAAATGGGTTAAATTTCCGGGAATGGTTTCAATCAGTTCTTCTTGTGATCAAAGGCAAAGGGAAGATGGGCTATCTCACAGGTGATGTCCCTGCACCTGATTCAGCAGACCCTAGTTATAAGACATGGGAGGCTGAAAATTCAATTGTCATGGCTTGGTTAATTAATTCCATGGAGCCTAGAATTGCGAGGACCTACTTATTCTACAAGACTGCCCATGAAATTTGGGTGACTGTTCAAGAGATGTATTCTGATTTACAGAACTCATCACAGTGTTTCGAAATCCGCTCCACACTCCGCAATACAAGGCAAGGCAGTAGGTCAGTCACTGAGTATTATAATGTGCTAGTTGAATTATGGCAAGAAATGGATTTGTTCTATACAGTAAACTGGAAATGTCCGGATGACAGTAAATTGTATAACCAAATGCTTGAAAAAGAAAGAGTTTTTGATTTTCTTCAGGGGCTGAATAAAGAGTTAGATGAAGTTAGAGGGAGGATCCTTGGAACGAAGCCACTTCCATCTATCCGTGAAGTATTTGCTGAAGTTAGAAGGGAAGAAAGCAGAAAAAGAGTCATGTTGCATTCGAACACTACCGAGGAGACTCAACTTGGCTCAGCCTTCGCAACAACTCGAGGAGACTCCAACCATAATTTCCGAAACCACCAGTCAAAGGAAAACAAGCTGTGGTGTGAACACTGCAACAAACCATACCACACTAAAGAAACATGTTGGGATATTCATGGGAAACCTGTGGATTGGAAGCCAAGGAGTCAACGAAAGAAGAACTCTTCAGCAAATATAGCTGAAACCACTGCAGAAACCAAGAAGCTAAATGCAGCCACTTCCCCATTCACAGCAGAACAAATGGAGATGTTAAAAAACCTGCTAAATCAGCCTAGAAATGAGTCGCCTGCCCTAGCAACATCTACTGTTAATGTTGCTCAAAAAGGTAACACACAGTCATCTTTTTTGTCAAAAAAGGAAATACATGAAGGGTGGATCATTGATTCAGGGGCGTCTGACCACATGACTAGGTCCTCTGCTGGTTTCTCATCATATAAAAGGTGTAATGGTGAAGAAAAAATTACTGTGGCAGATGGTAAATCCTCCGTAGTGGTTGGTTTGGCTGATTTGTATCTCTCTGGGTTAACTTTAAAATCCATTCTCCATGTTCCTAATCTAAGATATAACCTTATTTCCATTAGCAAATTAACTAAAGATCAAAATTGTGCAGTAACTCTTTTTCCTACTCATTGTGAATTTCAGGATTTGTCCTCGGGGATGATGATTGGCAGTGCTGAGGAACGAAATGGTCTCTACTATCTCTCTGGTTCTCCTTCAAGATCTTTGTCACCTGAAATATTTTCTTTGTCCACCTCTTCAAATTCAGATGTTATTCTTTGGCATAAACGCCTTGGTCATCCTAGTTTCAACTACCTAAAGTATGTGTACCCAAATTTATTTATCAATAAAGATGTTCGTTCTTTCCAATGTGAGCATTGTATTTATGCAAAACAATCACGAAAAAATCATCCTGCTCATACTTATCAAGCCTCAAAACCATTTCATCTTATTCATAGTGACATCTGGGGTCCTGCACGATTTCCAAATGTCACTGGAACACGGTGGTTTATTACATTCATTGATGATCATACTCGTGTGTGTTGGATTTATCTCATGAAAGAAAAATCTGAAGCAAGTCCCATATTCAAACAATTTCACAAACTTATCACAAACATTTTTCAGTCTCCTATTCAGATTCTTCGAACTGACAATGGTGGAGAGTATTTTTCACATGATGTTAAAAATTATTTTATTGAGCATGGTATCTTCCACCAAAGCTCTTGCACAAATACTCCCCAACAGAATGGCATTGCTGAGCGAAAAAATCGTCACATTCTTGAAGTAGCTCGTTCTCTCATGTTTACAAGTCATGTTCCAAATTGTTTTTGGGGTGAGGCCGTGTTAACCGCTACATACCTTATTAACAGACTTCCCTCCAAAGCTCTTCAATTCAAAACTCCTCTCAGTTGTCTAAGAACATTATTTCCCCATGTAAGAATCCTTGATTCTCTTCCTCCTAAAATATTTGGGTGCACTGTATTTGTTTATAATTCTAATCCCACTCGAGGAAAACTTGATCCGAAAGCCATAAAATGCATCTTCTTGGGGTATTCTCCTTCACAAAAGGGGTATAAATGTTATTGTCCATCATCTAAACGGTTCTATATATCCTATGACACCACCTTCCTTGAAAACCAATCCTTTTACCCCAATGCTTCTCTTCAGGGGGAGAATTCAAGTGAAGAAAATCATTGGGATCCATCTATTTCTCTCCCAATCTCATACCCTTCTCCTATTGCATCTCTAGAAGAGTCATCTATCCAACAGTTTGAACCCATACAGGTGACAAATCAAGGGGGAGAATCCGAGAAGACATTCCAAGGTGAACTTCGAGTCTACTCTAGGCGACCACGAGTTCCTCAACAAAGCCAAACATTAGATCTGATGCCAAATCCAGAGGAAGACACACTGTCTAAGGAAGGTAATTGTACAGTTGATGATCTTAATGTTCCTATTGCTATTAGAAAAGGGGTTAGGTCTTGCACAAAGCATCCTATCTCAAGTTATCTTACATACTCTAAGCTGTCTCCAAAGTACAGGGCATTTACTTCAAAAATAGATCACATGGAGATTCCAAAACATGTTCATGATGCACTTCAAGATCCAAAGTGGAGAGCTGCTGTAATGGAAGAGATGGCTGCCTTGAATGAAAACAGGACATGGGATGTGGTGGATCTACCCGGAAGA
Source organism: Heritiera littoralis (assembly GCA_031772115.1). Taxonomy (NCBI): domain Eukaryota; kingdom Viridiplantae; phylum Streptophyta; class Magnoliopsida; order Malvales; family Malvaceae; genus Heritiera; species Heritiera littoralis. The sequence goes on from JAPDPK010000022.1 coordinate 194,077, forward strand.
AAGTTGTGGGATGCAAATGGATTTTTGCTATAAAGCTTGGTGCAGATGGGAACATAGACAGATACAAAGCAAGGTTAGTTGCTCAAGGCTATACTCAAACTCATGATATAGACTATGAAGAAACCTTTGCTCCTGTTGCCAAATTAAATTCCATTAGAGTAATTATTTCTCTTGCTGCTAATCTTGACTGGAAATTGCACCAAATGGATGTTAAAAATGCGTTCCTCAACGGATACTTAGAAGAAGAGGTGTATATGAAGCTACCACCAGGGTTTGAAGAAGAGAGTAAAACCGGTAAGGTGTGTAAGTTGAAGAAATCCTTATATGGACTGAAACAATCTCCCAGAGCTTGGTTCACCAGATTCAGCACAGCCATGAAACAATTTGGCTACACACAAGGGCAAGCTGATCACACTCTATTTGTGAAGCAAGGAAAAGATGGGAAGAAATCTGTTCTCATAGTATACGTGGATGATATTGTTATCACAGGTGATGATTCTCATGAAATTGACAGCCTTAAAAGTCGACTACAGACTGAATTTAAGGTAAAGGATCTTGGCCACCTTCAATACTTCCTTGGAATGGAAATAGCTAGGAGCAGGAAAGGCATTTTCATTTCCCAAAGGAAGTACACTCTTGATCTGCTAAGAGAGACAGGAAAACTAGGGTGCAAACCTGCAGGGACACCTCTAGATCGGAGTTGGAAGCACAAAATAACTGAGGAAGATCCTCCTGTAGAGAGGGAAAGATATCAACACTTAGTGGGAAAGCTGATTTACTTATCACTAACTAGGCTTGATATTGCCTATAGTGTTAGTGTAGTAAGTCAATTCATGCATTCTCCCACCACGAGACATCTAGAGGCTGTGAATCATATTCTTCGCTACTTAAAAGGGACTCCAGGGAAAGGACTACTATTCAGGAAGAATGATCATCGAAGTGTTGAATGTTTTGCAGATGCAGATTGGGCAGGTTCGGTTGAAGATACAAAGTCCACCACTGGATACTGCACAAAAGTATGGGGGAATGTGGTCACTTGGAGGAGTAAGAAGCAGACTGTTGTTGCAAGAAGTAGCGCAGAGGCAGAATACCGAGCAATTGCTCAAGGAGTGTGTGAACTAATTTGGCTAAGTAGGTTACTACAAGACTTGCATATTCCATTGGAAGAACCTACGAGTCTTTATAGTGATAGCAAATCTGCCATTGGCATAGTTCATAACCCAGTCCAGCACGACAGAATGAAGCATGTTCGCATTGACAGAAATTTCATCAAGTCAGAAATTGAGAATGGAACGTTTAGTTTACACTACGTGCCAACCAAGTCACAAGAAGCAGACATTCTCACAAAAGCCTTATTGAAGTCAGAATTTGACTCAAATGTCAGCAAGCTGGGAATGATTGATATCTATTCACCAGCTTGAGGGGGAGTGTTGGAAAGTAGAATAAATGCCAAGATCAGGATTGTTTATTAGTCAACTTTCTGTTTTAATGTTTACCTGCAGATTCCTTATTTTTAGGGATATGATTAGATTTTTATAATTATCTAGTTTCCTATTTTGAATTTCTAAAAGCTTACTTTCTGTTTAAGCTTTTAGTCTATATATTGTAATTATTTGACATGAATAAACAGACCTAGAGATTTTCTCTTTTATTAGCCTACTGTCCATCAACCTCTGCTTTCAAGATTTTGTTAAAATAATGTTATGGAAACATTAACTATTAACACTTAAATCATCTTAAACTTAAGGATGACTTTGCTTTTGAGGTTATACTATATGACGCATTTGCTTTTAGGTTTTATAACTCGATATGATACCAAATTCCTTTTTTATTATCATATTGATTTATTTTATCCTCATTTTAATGGCTTTACTGCTTAAATCATATTTGTCTATGCTAGTTGTGCATTCTCATCTTGTTGACAACTGGTACCAGCACAGATAATAGGCTTGGCATCTTTGCTCTAATATGGTCTATTCTTGATCTCTCAGAGAAACAGTGGACCAGATGAGGCATAAACTTGCCCATGCAGATAGTAAATAGGATCATTGTGTTGAGCATTTTTAATTTTGTTCTGACCATATCGTAAGTGAATTATTTTGGAAATTTCATCTGAACTTTGTGTTTGACAAGTTTAGAGTTACTCCTATTCTGAGTTGTGCAAGTAAAAATCAAATTATTAGTGAAGTGGAATTAGTTATTGCCAATCATATCTGTTTCATTCCCTTCCAGCTATCTGCTACTTATTCTTTGTCATGCATCTGGTATAAAGTAACAAAAGGCTTCAAATGCTGATGTTAGCTGCTGATATTGGTTTCATAAAATTCCTCCTTTTATTTATGTATTATGTTGATTCGGTCATATGGTTTGATATTATATCTAAACCCGATGTAAGGCTGATGAAAAAAAAAAACAACTCGGTAGAGAAGCAAGAGAAAAGAGGAACTTGGGAGGAGCTCAGGGATAAAGATCTGTTACCTCTCTTTTTCTTGTTTGTTTTTATTATAAGCTCTCTTTAATATTTGACAAGGTGACTATTTTACTGCACCTCTTTGATTGAAAATGTTAAGACTTAAATTTTCACTTCTTCTCATTCGATCCTGCTAGTGATTTACATCCATTCTTAGGTCCTTACCTTGTGGCTTAAGACCTGACAGTTGTGCAAAGATGATTTAACCTTGTCTCAAAGGCTTAGTTGTTTTTAACCTCCCTTTCGATAGTCCATCCTATAAGTCCATTCTCGTTAGTTATATTCAGGTTTAGTTTGTACACCTATTACAATTTTTTTTCTTTCTTATGATTGAGTTTCCTTATATCCAAAAGCAAGCTAGGATATCCTGCTAAAAGAGTTGCAAAACTGATGCAAAATAAAGCAGCAGATCAACATCAAGTGTAGAACAAAATATGTATGAACAACTACAAACAAATGAACAGAGTCAAACAACAAGAAAAAGTATTAAAGAGATAACGTATCAACATGTTATTAATGAGATCACATATCAACATGTCAGTCAAAGTCAGTTTAAAAGCTTGCCTGGAATCCTTGATAGTTCACTAAGCTAAGCTGTAACATACTTAGCAAGATGATGGGAAAATGGAGCTTCATCTTGTTCGCACCTGAAAAATCAGAATACTGTATTGAGAATCTTACAGGAATGGATAAAATCAGAATATTGTATTGAGAATCTTACAGGAATGGTACAAAACCCTCGGGATTATAAACAGTTGCTGTTAAGAAGTAAATAGGAAACTAAATCTTCCTAAATCTAATCCCCATGATTGAGGAATTGTCTAACCTTAATTCTAGGGATGCAGATATTTACATATTCCCTAAATTTACTACAACTAACTTTCTCAGACTCTCCTGCAAGCTGGATTGAAGATATTTTCCATGGCAAGCTTGCTCACTAGATTCTCAAACTGTTTCTTTTGCAATCCCTTTGTGAGAACATCAGCAACTTGCTCAATTGTTGAAATATATGACATGTAAATTATTCCATTGTCAAGTTTTTTCTTGATAAAATGCTTGTCCACTTCTACATGCTTCGTTCTGTCGTGGAGGACCGATTGTGAGCAATAGAGATTGCAGCTTTCTTATCACAGTTGACCTTTTCAGTGAGGAATTTGAAACCTTAGATCTTCAAGTAGTCTTTTAATCCACATCACCTCACAAATCCCATGGGCTACAGAATGGAATTCAACCTCGGCACTACTTCTGGCTACTACATTCTGTTTCTTGCTCCTCCAGGTGACAAGATTTCCTCCTACAAAGGTGCAATATCCTGAAGTTGACCTTCTATCTGTAAAAATTCCTGCCCAGTCTACGTCGATATAGACCTCTACTTGTAAGTGTCCATGGTTTTTGAAGAGCAATCCCTTTCCATTCCTTTAGGTACCATAGGATTCTGTAGGTTGCTTCAAAATGTTTGGTGAATGCATAAACTGAGTTACCACACTTACTATGAAAGCTATATCAGGTATATGCCAAAAAAAATGGGGAAAATGCATCCAAAAATTTTTAAAGGTAAATCAGAGCATATGCGAAACGTTGGGAAGTAATTTTTTTTTTTGAGAGTTTTCAAAGGAATTTCAAAATGTAAGACTCGGGTTGGCATCCTATTAATTAAATAAGATGCAGTCAACACAGCATCTCCTTAGAGGTATTTTGCAATATTCATAAGAAACACGATAGCTCTAGCTACCTTAAGTAAATATCTATTTTTCCTTTCAGCTATGTCATTTTGTTGGGGACTTTCATGACATGTAGATTGGTGTAGAATGCCTTTTTCCTTTAAAAAATTTCCCAAACATTCATTAAAGTACTCAGTTCCATTATCTAATCGAAGGATGCAAATTTTTGTTTTGAACTGGGTTTCAATCATGCAATATAAATCTTTGAGAAGTTTTCCTACATTACATTTTTGCTTAGTAAGATCCAATACAATCTAATGTGATCATCGATAAAAGTTATAAACACTTTTTTCAAGACAAGGTGGTAATGCTTGAAAGGTCCCCAAACATCGCTATGAATCAAGTGAAATGGTTTTGATGGACTATAGGGTTTTGAAACAAATTTAACACGTTGATCTCTAGATAAATGACAACTTTCACATAGAAAAATAGAGCAATCCACTCTTTTAAACAAATTAGGAAATAAAAGTTTTAAAATAAAGGAAACTAGGATTTCTATGCCATTCCTTATTTGATCAGAAACAGAATTTGAACTGGTACTACTAAGCCCCTGAGCTTTTTTATTACCTAATAAATCCTCATCAAGATAGTAGAGCCTGTTTATTTCTCCAGCACTGCCAATTTTCTTTCCAAGTTGTGGTCCTAAAATTGACATAGAGAGTCAAAAAAGATAACACGGGAGTTAAGAGTCCTTTGAGAGTTTACTGATTGTAGAAACTGATATTGTAGAGAATGTAGAAATTGATACGAACATGTTTTTCTGATTTTCTACACCAAAAACTACAGCTTACAAAGAATATAAATAGTTGGAGGCTAAACTAGAAAATCTACGTAAATCCATATATATCCTAGATACCATTTTCAGAAAAGGAAAAAGAATCCTAAATAAAGGAAAGTTTTAAATGAAACCAATCAGGGAAATATTTGGTCAAGATACCAAATCCCTTTATCTTAGGAAATAAATAAAAAATCAATCATATCCAATCCCATAGAATATGGACTGGATTTCCACACTGATGTATAAAAGAATACAAGCAAATTTAGGAACATGAAGTACAAATTTGAGATCAATACTTCAGAAAGTTAAACAATACCCGTGCTTGCAATAGGTGAAAAACTACCGTATGCTATTCTTAATTTTTCATTACCAGAACAGGAAGTGTATGAACTAAATAGATTGGATAGGTTAAGTCATAGGATCAGATGCTCCTGATTCAATGATCCATGGAGCAGGATTAAAGACATTGGATTTGGCTAATGATTTTCTACCTGAATGAGCCAATGAACTGTTAGGTGTGCCAGATGTCAGACTGGACGTTAGTATTTTCAGGAGTTGATCGAGTGGCTCTTTGTTGAAGGAACCCAAATTGGCTTTATTGGCAGAGGTTGTGATCACTTCAGCTTCGACTACCAATTTGTTGGATTTCCATGGATCTGCCAGAATGTTTCTTGAGTATGGTGTGGTTTGTTGGAGTGGTCAAACCACACTCGGGTCTTGTCATTAGTCTTACATTGATTAGAAACATTTTGTCCACCAGCATTGGCTTCTATAGTTAAAACCAGTGCATAGTTCTCGATCAGACTATTGGTGCCACCATTATTCTTCCCAAGCATAACAGACCTACGACTTTCTTCGTGACATACCTCTAAAAAGTTTCATTAATTGAAGGAAGAGGATTTCGCCCAATAATCCTTCCTCGAACAACATCAATTCCGATATTGAGAGCAATAAGAAATTCAAATAGACGATTGGCATCATCAATTTTCTGGTTACGCTTGCAATTGTTAGATGACTTACACCTGTAATCATTGAACGGATCCAAGTTTTGCCATATATGCTTCAGTGAGTTGAAGTATTTGGTGACAGTCACTCCCTTGCCGAATTTCACCAAGTTTCAAAGTGAGCTTGTATATTTGGGACTGTTTACCCAAATACATTTGGGTAACACAGTCCCAAAGGTCTTTAGCTATAGGATGATAACACATATAATTAGAACTTATGTCTTTATCCATGGAGTTCATGAGCTAGGTCATCGCCATTGAATTTTCTGCATCCTAGGTTGCATAAGCTGGATCATCACTGTTTGGAGCTCGTGTATCTCTTGTCAAGTAGCCAATTTTACCTCTTCCTCAGTTATACATATCAACCGATTGAGACAACCATAGAAAATTATCGTCATTGAGTCGAGTGGTGGTAATTTGTACTGGGTATGATTAAGAATTGGAGGAGTCCTGAGGGGGAACTCCAATGCGTGGTCTAGAATTCACGACCAGAGTACATCCAGGGAATACATCTAACATAGTGGTGACAAAAAAAATGGCTCCAGCGGCAGTAGTGGCTCTCAGGAAAAAAGTTGTGATTTAGGGTTTTGCAGGAAAGAAAGTGTTAATGTTTAGGGTTTGAATTTTGTTTATTGAATAATATGTTTGTTTATATACACAAGGGCTCTAGCACTAAATCAGGAAACTACTCCTAATACTAATTGAAATCCCTAAACTTACGGGATCTCAATAAATACATAATTACAACTAAATATATACACTTGATTCTAGGAAATATTTATTTTCCTAAAATAACACGGTTTCCCACACTCCCCCTCAAGCTGGTGAATAGGAATTTTCCATTCTCAGCTTGGATACAATTCTCTCAAATGCCATGCTACTCAACCCTTTGGTGAGGATATCAGCAAGTTGCCCATGTGTTGACACATATGGAGTACATATCAAGCCACTGTCTAACTTCTCCTTGATGAAATGTCTATCCACCTCGATATGCTTCGTTCGATCATGTTGTACTGGATTATGAGCTATGCTGATTGCTGATTTATTGTCACAGTAGAGCCTCATAGGCCCTTCCCATTTAATCTTTAAGTCTTCTAGGATGATTTTCAGCCAAAGTAGCTCACACACGCCTTGTGCCATTGCACGAAATTCTGCCTCAGCACTAGAACGTGCTACTACACTCTGTTTCTTGCTTCTCCATGTCACAAGATTCCCTCCAAGAAAGGTACAGTACCCGGAGGTTGATCTCCTATCGATGATCGATCCTGCATAGTCAGCATCGGTATAGGCTTCAAGTGTCTTACTCCCATTCCTCTTGAACAGAATTCCTCTTCCTGGTGTTCCCTTTAGATACTGCAAAATTCGGTGGGCAACCTGCAAATGAACCTCTCTTGGACTATGCATAAACTGACTGATTAAGCTCACCACATAAGCTATATCCGGTCTGGTATGTGATAAGTAAATCAGTCTTCCCACGAGACGTTGATACATTTCCTTGTCCACTGTGGCATCTTCCTCTACTTTTCCTAGCTTAAGGTTTGGGTCCATAGGAGTACTTGCGGGTTCGCATGCAGTTTTGCCTGTTTCCTTGAGCAAATCCGTAACATACTTCTGTTGGGATATAAAAATCCCTTTTCTGGAGTGCGCAACTTCAATTCCCAGAAATATTTCAATCTTCCCAAAGTCTTAATTTCAAACTCCTTAGCCAAGCATTGACTCAATATTTGCTGCTCCCTTTTGTCATCTCCAGTTAATATAATGTCATCCACATATACTAACAGTGCTGTTACTCCCCCTGAAGCTGAATGTTTGATAAACAATGTGTGATCCCCCTGACTTTGTTTGTATCCCATGGCCAACATGACTCTAGCAAATCTTCCAAACCAAGCTCGAGGAGATTGCTTCAGGCCATACAAAGCTTTGTTCAACTTACATACAGTATTGGCAATCACATTCCTTCCATAACCTGGTGGAATCTCCATATAAATCTCCTCCTTAAGCTCCCCGTGTAAGAAGGCATTTTTCACATCAAATTGCTGTAGTTCCCAACCAAAATTGGCGGCTAGAGATAAGATTACTCTGACTGTATTCATCTTAGCAACTGGAGCAAACGTCTCTAGGTAGTCAATCCCATAAGTCTGTGTATACCCTTTAGCTACCAACCTCGCCTTGTATCTCTCAATTGACCCATCTGCCCTGTATTTCACAGTATAAACCCACTTGCACCCCACCGGCCTTTTTCCTGCTGGTAACTTCACCAACTCCCAAGTTTTATTCTTCTCTAGAGCCTCCATCTCCACATCCATGGCTTGTTTCCATTTTTCATTAGACAATGCCTCAGATAAGGTAGTAGGAATGGTGGTGTTCTTTAGGCTTACAAGGAAGGCTTTGTAAGTTGGTGAGAAATTTTTAAATGATAGGTAGTGTGAAAGAGGATATAATGGTTGTTTTGTACACTTTCTGGTCCCTTTTCTAATAGCAATTGGAAGGTCCTGGTCATCTTCAGTAATTTGGGCTTTGGTTTCATTTTGTAATGCTGGGAAGTTAGTAATTGTTACCTCATTTGAAGGACTTGAGTTGGACTCTTGAACTTGCATAGATCCTGGATTGGCCTTTTTCTGCCTTGAGTACACCAAGTTTTTACCAAATCTCACATCTCCAAGAGCAGATTCGGGGTTAGGTACTAGTTTGGGTTCAGACACATTTGGTGCAGTAGGAGTGTTCTCATTTGACTTAGGTTCAGGTTCACCAACAACTGGGGCCTTTGACTCAGGTTCAGACTCAACAGATGGCTCAACAGACAGTTGGGGCATATGATTGGGTTGAGACAAAAGTGAAAGATCAGGCAACCCAAGAAAACCTTCCTTATCTTCCCTAAGACTCTCCCCCTGAAGATAAGGTTGAGTGAAATAGGCCTCTTGTTCATTGAATGTTACATCTCGTGACACATAAAATTTCTTGGACGGAGGATGGTAACCCTTGTAACCTTTCTGAGTTGAAGAATACCCAATAAAAACACACTTTAGAGCTCTAGGGTGTAGCTTCCCCCTGTCTTGACTATGGATATGAACAAAGGACACACACCCAAAAATGCAAGGTGTAAGATTGTTTGTGGTAGAGAGGTTCGGATAGAATGAAGAAAGCACATCCATTGGACTTTTGAATCCTAGAACTCTAGAGGGTAATCTATTGATGAGATGAGTGGCTGTGAGAACTGCTTCTCCCCAAAAAATTTTTGACACATTTTTTTGATACAACAGTGCTCGGGTTTGGTCTAGAAGGTGCCCATTTTTTCTTTCGGCGACTCCATTTTGTTGTGATGTTCTCACACAGGAATACTTGTGAATTATTCCCTCTCTTTGACAAAAAGGGGTAAGAATTTGATTGAAATAATCCTTGGCATTGTCTAACCTAAGTTTTTTAATACTCACACCAAACTGTTTTTTTACCATGGAGAAGAAATTAGGGAACACAGTGCTAACATCTGACTTATGTTTAAGCAAGAAAACCCAGGTAACTCGGGTACAATCATCAATAAAAGTCACAAACCATCGTGCCCCTGACACATTAGCAACAGTAGAGGGACCCCAAATATCAGTGTGAACAAGATTGTAGAAACTGATATTGTAGAGAATGTAGAAATTGATAGGAACATGTTTTTCTGATTTTCTACATAAAAAACTACAGCTTACAGAGAATATAAATAGTTGTAGGCTAAACTAGGAAATCTACGTAAATCCCTATATATCCTAGATACCATTTTCAGAAAAGGAAAAGGAACCCTAAATAAAGGAAAGTTTTAAATGAAACCAATCAGGGAAATATTTGGTCAAGATACCAAATCCCTTTATCTTAGGAAATAAATAAAAAATCAATCATATCCAGTCCCATAGAATCTGGACTGGATTTCCACACTCCCCCTCAAGTTGGGTAGTAGATGTCAATCATACCCAACTTGGACTTCAAGCTTTCAAAATTGTTTCTAGGAAGGGCCTTGGTGAGAATATCTGCGGTTTGAAGACTAGTTGGAGTGTAGACAAGTCTGACTTGGTCTTCTTCGATTTTCTCTTTGATAAAATGGCGATCAATCTCGATATGTTTGGTCCGATCATGGTGAACTGGGTTCTTGGCAATACTTATGGTTGCTTGGTTGTCACAAAACACCTTCATAGAACTTCCTTTTGAAATCCTCAATTCCTTCAACACCCTTTCAAGCCAAATTCCTTCACAAATCCCATGAGACATAGCTCTGAATTCTGCTTCAGCACTACTCCGAGCTACTACTGTCTGCTTCTTGCTTCGCCACGTTACCAAATTACCCCATTCGAATGTGCAATATCCGGTGGTTGACCTCCGATCCGTTACAGATCCTGCCCAATCTGCATCTGAGAAAACTTCAACATCTCTATTTGAGGTTTTCTTGAAATGTAGTCCTCTGCCTGGGCTTTTCTTTAAGTATCGAAGAATCAAGTAAACTGCTTCCATGTGTGCTTCGATAGGGTTATTCATAAATCTGCTTACTAGGCTAACAGCAAAACAAATGTCTGGTCTAGTATGTGTCAAATAAAATAGTTTCCCCACAAGCCTTTGGTATCTACCTTTGTCAACTAGAGGGCTTTCTTCTTCAACTCCTAACTTGCCATTTGAATCCATAGGAGTATCTGCAGGTTTGCATCCAAGCATCCCTGTTTCCTTACATATTTTCGTTGTGAAATAGAAATCCCATTTCTTGATCGAGCTACTTCCATGCCAAGGAAATACTTGAGCTTTCCTAAGTCTTTTATCTCATATTCTCTTGCCAAAAGGGTCTTTACCCCAACAATCTCCTCCATGTAATCCCCTGTAAGAATGATGTCATCCACATAAACGATAAGGATAGCAATCTTGTGATCAGATGAGTGCTTAACAAACATAGTGTGATCGGTTTGGCACTGTGAAAACCCATACTTCTTAACAACCTTTGTTAAGCGATCAAACCAAGCCCGTGGTGATTGTTTGAGGCCATATAGCGACTTACGAAGCTTGCACACTTTACCATTGTTCTCCTGAGAATAAAATCCTGGTGGAATCTCCATGAAGACTTCTTCCTCTAAGTCACCGTTCAAAAATGCATTTTTAACATCTAGTTGATGAAGAGGCCAATCAAGGTTAGCTGCCAAAGATAGCAGCACACGGACTGAGTTTAGCTTGGCCACAGGAGCAAATGTCTCCTCATAGTCAACACCATAAGATTGAGTGAAGCCCTTGGCAACAAGACGAGCTTTGAATCGATTCACGCTTCCATCCGCATTGTGTTTAACTGAAAATATCCACTTGCAACCAACCGGACTCTTTCCTTCGGGAAGTTCTGTAATCACCCACGTGCCATTCTTTTCTAGTGCTTTCATTTCTTCCAAAACAGCAGCCTTCCATTTTGGTTGTTGGAGAGCTTCTTGAATATTGCTTGGAACTTGAACATCTGTTAAAGTGGACACAAACACACGAAAAGATGGAGATAGGCTCTCATAGGATACAAAGTTGCTGATAGGATGCTGAGTGCATGTCCTTACTCCTTTTCTTATTGCAATAGGTTGGTCAAGATCACTAGGAAAATCACTAGAGAAAGGTTCAGTAATTATGTTACCTGTATGCATCTCAGAAACTTCTGGATTTGGTTCTGAATCTTGGTTTTGCTTTGGAGATGTGCGACTCTCTACCTCCTTTTGAGATTTCGGTCTCCTTGAGTAAACAATCATGTCTCTTGTTGCTATTTCTTTCACAGACTCAGGGTTTTGAGGGCTAAATTGAGTGTTTGTTATCTCAGGATCCAGAGGTTGGTGGTGGATTTCTGTGAGGATTATAGGTGGACTAGATATTTGGGTTGGTGGACAAGAGATTTGGGCTGGTGGTAAAGGTACTGGTTTAGCAGCAGGTAGGGTTTCCCAAAGTTGATATTCTCTCGCACTCTCCCCCTGAATGTCAGCTTTGGTGTAATATGGCTGATTCTCAAAAAAGGTTACATCCATAGAATTATAAAATCTTTTGGTTACCGGTGAATAACATTTGTACCCTTTTTGGTTTGGAGAGTAGCCAAGAAATATGCACTTGACTGATTTGGGATCCAATTTACTTCGATGTTGCTGATGTATATGGACAAATGCGGTGCACCCGAACACTTTAGTAGGGATGAATGAGATAATTCGAAGATGAGGGTAGGTTGTAAGGAGCTTTTGGCACGGTGTTTGGAATTGAAGGACACGAGAAGGCATTCTATTTATGAGATAAGTAGCTGTTAAAACTGCTTCTCCCCAAAAAAGTTTTGGAACATGAGTGGCAAGCATGAGTGATCGGGCAACCTCCATTAGGTGTCGGTTTTTCCTCTCTGCTATTCCGTTTTGTTGGGGAGTATCCACACATGAGCTTTGATGGACAATTCCCTGATCAAGTAGATAAGCTCCGAGGATAGAGTGGTAATATTCCCTTCCATTGTCGGCTCTGATACCATGTAGAAACTGATATTGTAGAGAATGTAGAAATTGATAGGAACATGTTTTTCTGATTTTCTACATAAAAAACTACAGCTTACAGAGAATATAAATAGTTGTAGGCTAAACTAAGAAATCTACGTAAATCCCTATATATCCTAGATACCATTTTCAGAAAAGGAAAAGGAATCCTAAATAAAGGAAAGTTTTAAATGAAACCAATCATGGAAATATTTGGTCAAGATACCAAATCCCTTTATCTTAGGAAATAAATAAAAAATCAATCATATCCAGTCCCATAGAATCTGGACTGGATTTCCACAAAGATAAAAAGGAAAAATGCTTCTTTTATTGCTTATTGGAAAAGGTATACGCTTGTGTTTGGCAAGTTCACACACCTCACAATGAAAACTCTCAATATCCAACTTTGTAAACAATGAAGGAAACAGAATTTTAATAACCCTAAATGATGGATGTCCTAACCGACAATGGTAAAGAAAAACTTTCTCCTTACTAGATAACATAGACTCGGACCTGAATGAGTGGGGTGATCTGCTCTCAAATATGTTTGACTTGTTTGATTCCGCAAGGTAGTAAAGACCATCCCGTTCTCTAGCACGTCCAATCATCCTCCCCGAATCCTTGTCCTGAAATAAACAATAATTACTGTGAAAAGTCACATTACAAAGCAAGTCTTGTGTGAGTTTCTGTACAGAGACAAGATTTGTGGATAGCTTAGGAACATGAAGGACATTTTTCAGGGTTATGGATGGGTTTATTCGAACATCTCCTATACCAGGTTGCTAAGGATCCATCAGCTGTGGCTATTTTCTTATTGCTTGAACATGGTGAGTATGTGGAAAAATGTTTGGATGAGTGGGTCATGTGATTGGTAGCTCCTGAATCCATGATCCAAGATTGAGTAAACGGTGTTTCTGAGGCATTTAATCCAAATGAAAATAGACGCTTACCTGAATACGCCGAAGTACAAGTACCTGTAGGTTTCTCGAGGTTACTTAAGAATGATCTCACCCTTTCCACCTCCTCTTGGTTAAGACTTGCTGGTTTATTTGGTGCTGCAGTGGTTGTTGCTGCAACTACTGACATCTTTTACAAATCAATACTTGCTAAAAGACTGGTGAGAATCAGGATAATCGGCAACGAAGGCCAGGCAACAAAGAGAAATCGCCAATGATGAAGAACAGAGGAAAAATCCAGCTATGAAGGCTGGAAAATGAACACTTGAAATACTCTGTTTTTTCTTTAGAAAACAGAGCAGAACAGAGCCAAAAAAAAAAATGGCTATGAAGGCTGGATGAGAAAATGGCTATGAAGGCCTAAGGCAAAAAATCAGCAATGAAGGCTGAAGAAGAAACTGTAGAAAAAATCAACAATGAAGGTTGAAAAAGAAACTGCAGAAAAATCAGCAATGAAGGCTGAAAAAGTGACTGATTTCCAAGAAAAAACCTAAAGCTCTTGATACCATGTTAATGTTTAGGGTTTGAATTTTGTTTATTGAATAATATGTTTGTTTATATACACAAGGGCTCTAGCACTAAATCAGGAAACTACTCCTAATACTAATTGAAATCCCTAAACTTACGGGATCTCAATAAATACATAATTACAACTAAATATATACACTTGATTCTAGGAAATATTTATTTTCCTAAAATAACACGGTTTCCCACAGAAAGGTACCTGCTTAGATACCATGATAAAATCAGAATATTTTATTGGCAATCTTACAGGAATGGTAGAAAACCTTAGAATTATATACTGTTAAGAAGTAAATAGGAAACTAAATCTTCCTAAATCTATTTCTTATGATTGAAAAATTGTCTAACCTTAATTCTAGAGATACAGATCTTTACGTATTTCCTAAATTTAATGCAGCTGACTTTTCAACACAATCTAGTATGCGAGCTTTAATTTCTTTTGTCTGGATATGATAAATGTATCTATAAAAAAGAAGACAGAAGATGAATGCAAAAAAGGAAATATTTACCTTTCAGAGAAGTTTCTGCTGAACCAAATCCAGATATCTGGTCAGCAGTAGTCCTTTGCATCATAGAAGTATTTAAAACTAGTTTAAACATGGGTAGACAAGAAGCGGTTCCTAGATTTCTCATGACCATTACAAATGACTGAAGTAGTTCTCCCCCACAATCCCCCAACTTTTCAATCTTTTCGAAGTAGGAAGCCTATTTAGAATGGTTAATCAGTCAATGATGAAAGCATGCTTGGGGAGGAAAAACTGAAGGTATATCGATATGAGCCTTCCACTCAAGGCTGCTAATCTTCACAATCTCTGAAGCATCTTTTTTGAAACATCCTGATTTTGGAGGAACTGAGACACTTGTGCCTTGTTATTTGAACTGGAAAACATTGTCTATCCAGGTAGAAAAAGAAATGGCAAGAGAGAATTTCAAAACTTAATTTTCCATAGTCTAAGAAATTGCTGCAGCTCTTAATATGAAAATGCATGTATCCTCTTTTTGCCTGGAAGGTGCAAGAATAACTCATTCTGCAAATTTCTATAAAGAAACTTGAAAAGTGACGTGCAGGAGATAGATTTTGAATGGGATATATAGTACGGAGATTGTTTTTGGACTGTCTATGCTATGGAAATTCTGGAAGCTGTATAACCTTTTATTTGGACTTAAGTTAAAGCTCCATGCGAAGACCCTTCAAATAAGCTGCAAATGGAGCATCATCAATTGTTTGTTGCTTTTTTTGTATTTTTCATATTGTTTCTCTTTCACTGAGTTTGGTTCTGAGAAAAATGTTGATTGTAGTGGTTAATAATACTTAATTAGAAAATTAGCTTATAGTAGTGAAGAATATGATCATAAAGGATCTGATTAGTGCATATTTCCAGTAATTTGGTTTTCTCTATCTGATGTGGCCTTTCAACGCTAACAGGCAATATCTTCTGCTGACGTAATTGTTGTAATGGAAAGAGGGCATGTGAAGTGGGTAGGAAACTCGGCTGACTTGGCAGTTTCTGTATATTCAGGGTTTGCTTCAGTTAATGAGTTTGATACATCTTCCTATACCCATAGTAAATTACATAGCACAAATTCTTCCAACATGGGCAAACAAAGTCCCCTGTTGGTAGAAAGTACTGTGGATGTCTCATTGGAAGCACAAGAGATTGTTGAAGCTGAGGAGAGGAAAGAGGGTACAGTTGAACTTATTGTTTACAAGTAAGTTATTTGTATACCACTCTCCAGTTGATACTTCGTATGTTTTTTTCCTTGAGACTAACAATGTCAAAAGTATCTTCATCTAGGTTACATTTTATGTCGTTTAGTGTTAAATTTTTATAATTCATTATCTGTTTTTCTGTGCAGAAAGTATGCTGGATTTTCTGGTTGGTTCATTTCAGTTGTGATATTCTTTTCAGCAATGTTAATGCAAGCTTCTCGAAATGGAAATGATCTTTGGCTATCATTTTGGGTTGATACAACGGGGAGCAGTAAAGCAAAATACTCCACATCCTTTTACCTGGTAATCAGTTTCCATCATTGGATACACAATTGCAATGGTAGTTGTGGAAATCCAGTCCATATTCTATGGGATTGGATATGATTGATTTTTTATTTATTTTCTAAGATAAAGGGATTTGGCATCTTGACCAAATATTTCCCTGATTGGTTTCATTTAAAACTTTCCTTTATTTAGGATTCCTTTTCCTTTTCTGAAAATGGTATATAGGATATATAGGGATTTACGTAGATTTCCTAGTCCAGCCTACAACTATTTATATTCTCTGTAAGCTGTAGTTTTTTTTTTAGTAGAAAATCAGAAAAACATGTTCGTATCAATTTCTACGTTCTCTACAATATCAGTTTCTACATGGTATCAAGAGCATACAACCCATTAAAATTCTTAGTTTGATTCTTCTCCCACCATGATGAGCGGTAGCACAACATCAGAGGTGACTTCAAACTCAGGGAGCATGATCAGCAACATCGATTGGAAGGCTGTACACGCTAGGGGGAGTTATGGGAAGACACCTACTGATGAGATGCCACATCAGTCCCTTCAGCAAAACAGACCTGAAATTGTGAGTACTGCCACTTTGGCACAAAAAGGTAATTTTCTAAGTGCTTTAAGTGTCAAACGTGATAGCTCAAAGGCATGGATCGTTGACTCAGGCGCATCAGACCATATGACTAGTGATGCATCGTTATTTCATGAATACAGCCCATGTTCTGGAAATTTTACAGTTCGTATTGCAGATGGCTCACTATCTAAAGTGGCTGGTATCGGTTCAGTTGCTATCTCCAAGGACATAATGCTTAATTCTGTTCTCCATGTTCCTAATTTGGATTGTAATCTCTTATCTATTAGTAAGATTACGAGAGATCTTAATTGTGTTACTAAATTTCTCCCACATACGTGTGAATTTCAGGAATTGGATTCGGGGAAGAAGATTGGCAATGCTAGGATATGTGCGGGGCTCTATCTTCTTAGAGATGAAGAATCTGAGAGGAAAATTCAGAATAATGCTTGCACAGTCTCAACCTCTAGCAGTCATAAAGATAGTGCAGTCATGTTGTGGCACTACCGATTAGGTCATCCCAACTTCTTGTACCTCAAAAGGTTATTTCCCACATTATTCCAAAAAAATCCCTCATATTACCAATGTGAAATTTTACAATTGTCCAAGCATCCTCGTAATACTTACCCACATCATTCATATAAACCATCCCATCCATTCTCCATAATACACAGTGATGTTTGGGGACCATCTAGGATAGCAAATATTACTGGTTCTAGATGGTTCGTTAGCTTCATAGATGACCACACTCGAGTGACTTGGTTATTCCTCATGAAACACAAATCTGAGGTTGGGCAAATATTTCAGAATTTCAACAAAATGGTCCAGACTCAATTCCAAACCAAAATTCAGGTGCTTAGAACCGACCTCGGAGCTTATCTACATGATCAGGGAATTGTCCATCAAAGCTCATGTGTGGAAACTCCCCAACAAAACGGAATAGCAGAGAGGAAAAACCGACACCTAATGGAGGTTGCCCGATCACTCATGCTTGCCACTCATGTTCCAAAACGTTTTTGGGGAGAAGCGGTTTTAATAGCTACTTATCTCATAAATAGAATGCCTTCTCATGTCCTTCAATTCCAAACACCGTGCCAAAAGCTCCTTACAACCTACCCTCATCTTCGAATTATCTCATTCATCCCTACTAAAGTGTTCGGGTGCACCGCATTTGTCCATATACATCAGCAGCATCGAAGTAAATTGGATCCCAAATCAGTCAAGTGCATATTTCTTGGCTACTCTCCAAACCAAAAGGGGTACAAATGTTATTCACCGGTAACCAAAAGATTTTATAATTCTATGGATGTAACCTTTTTTGAGAATCAGCCATATTACACCAAAGCTGACATTCAAGGGGAGAGTGCGAGAGAATATCAACTTTGGGAAACCGTACCTGCTGCTAAACCAGTACCTTTACCACCAGCCCAAATCTCTTGTCCACCAGCCCAAATATCTAGTCCACCTATAAACCTCACAGAAATCCACCACCAACCTCTTGATCCTAAGATAACTAACACTCAACTTAGCCCTCAAAACCTGAGTCTGTGAAAGAAACAGCAACAAAAGACATGGTTGTTTACTCAAGGAGACCGAAATCTCAAAAGGAGGTAGAGAGTCGCACATCTCCAAAGCAAAACCAAGATTCAGAACCAAATCTAGAAGTTTCTGAGATGCATACAGGTAACATAATTGCTGAACCTATCTCTATTGATTTTCTTAGTGATCTTGACCAACCTATTGCAGTAAGAAAAGGAGTAAGGACATGCACTCAGCATCCTATCAGCAACTTTGTATCCTATGAGAGCCTATCTCCAGCTTTTCGTGTGTTTGTGTCCACTTTAACAGATGTTCAAGTTCCAAGCAATATTCAAGAAGCTCTCTAACAACCAAAATGGAAGGCTGCTGTTTTGGAAGAAATGAAGCACTAGAAAAGAATGGCATGTGGGTGATTACAAAACTTCCCGAAGGAAAGAGTCCGGTTGGTTGCAAGTGGATATTTTCAGTTAAACATAATGCGGACGGAAGCGTGAACCGATTCAAAGCTTGTCTTGTTGCCAAGGGCTTCACTCAATCTTATGGTGTTGACTATGAGGAGACATTTGCTCCCATGGCCAAGCTAAACTCAGTCCGTGTGCTGCTATCTTTGGCAGCTAACCTAGATTGGCCTCTTCATCAACTAGACGTTAAAAATGCATTTTTGAACGGTGACTTAGAGGAAGAAGTCTTCATGGAGATTCCACCAGGATTTTATTCTCAGAAGAACAATGGTAAAGTGTGCAAGCTTCGTAAGTCGTTATATGGCCTCAAACAATCACCACGGGCTTGGTTTGATCGCTTAACAAAGGTTGTTAAAAAGTATGGGTTTTCACAGTACCAAACCGATCACACTACATTTGTTAAGCACTCATCTGATCACAAGATTGCTATCCTTATAGTTTATGTGGATGACATCATTCTTACAGGGGACTACATGGAGGAGATTGTTGGGGTAAAGACCCTTTTGGCAAGAGAATTTGAGATAAAAGACTTAGGAAAGCTCAAGTATTTCCTTGGCATGGAAGTAGCTCGATCAAGAAATGGGATTTTTATTTCACAACGAAAATATGTTCTAGATCTTCTTAAGGAAACAGGGATGCTTGGATGCAAACCTGCAGATACTCCTATGGATTCAAATGGCAAGTTAGGAGCTGAAGAAGAAAGTCCTCTAGTTGACAAAGGTAGATACCAAAGGCTTGTGGGGAAACTGATTTATTTGACACATAATAGACCAGACATTTGTTTTGCTGTTAGCCTAGTAAGCAGATTTATGAATAACCCTACCAAAGCACACATGGAAGTAGTTTACCGGATTCTTCGATACTTAAAGAAAAGCCCAGGCAGAGGACTACATTTCAAGAAAACCTCAAATAGAGATGTTGAAGTTTTCTCAGATGCAGATTGGGCAAGATCTGTAACAGATCGGAGGTCAACCACTGGATATTGCACATTCGTATGGGGTAATTTGGTTAGGGATGTAAACGGGTCGGGTACCTGCTAGATTTGGGATATCCGAACCCGAACCCGATTAACTTTAATAATACCCTAACCCGATTAACTACTCGATTATTTTTATTTATGCTACCCGAACCCTAACCCTATAAAATATAAATACCCGTTTAACTACCCGAACCCGTTTAACTACCCGTTTATTAAGTCAAAGTTTGATTTTTAAATTTAAAATTAAAATTAATTTTAGAATAACTTAATTAAAACATTATATTAATAAATTTAATTTAACTCATAAAAATAAATTAAAGTTAAGAATCATAATTATAATATATAATGATTTAATTTAATTAAATAAAACATTAATAATAAATAATTGATATATAAAAAATATAAGTATTGTATTAATTAATTATTATTTATAATCGGGTTCGGGTAGCGGATACCCTAAGGTAACTACCCGAACCCTACCCTAACCCGTGACGGGTAGTAATTTCATTACCCGAACCCGATTATACACTACCCTAATCATACTTAAACGGATCGGGTAGCACCGAATACCCGTTTATAAGGTACCCATTGCCATCCCTAAATTTGGTAACGTGGCGAAGCAAGAAGCAGACAGTAGTAGCTCGGAGTAGTGCTGAAGCAGAATTCAAAGCTTGTCTCATGGGATTTGTGAAGGAATTTGGCTTGAAAGGGTATTGAAGGAATTGAGGATTTCAAAAGGAAGTCTACGAAGGTGTTTTGTGACAACCAAGCAACCATAAGTATTGCCAAGAACCCAGTTCACCATGATCAGACCAAGCATATCGAGATTGATCGCCATTTTATCAAAGAGAAAATTGAAGAAGACCAAGTCAGACTTGTCTACACGCCAACTAGTCTTCAAACTGCAGATATTCTCACCAAGGCCCTTCCTAGAAACAATTTTGAAAGCTTGAAGTTCAAGTTGGGTATGATTGACATCTACTACCCAACTTGAGGGGGAGTGTGGAAATCTAGTCCATATTCTATGAGATTGGATATGATTTATTTTTTATTTATTTTCTAAGATAAAGGGATTTGGTATCTTGACCAAATATTTCCCTGATTGGTTTCATTTAAAACTTTCCTTTATTTAGGATTCCTTTTCCTTTTCTGAAAATGGTATATAGGATATATAGGGATTTACGTCGATTTCCTAGTCCAGCCTACAATTATTTATATTCTCTGTAAGCTGTAGTTTTTTTTTTAGTAGAAAATCAGGAAAAACATGTTCGTATCAATTTCTACATTCTCTACAATATCAGTTTCTACAGTAGTGTATACTTTTCTCTTCAGAAAGTTGTCGAGTAAAATTTTGGCATAATGTTATCACTTGATGGGCTCTTTGATTTTGTGTTCTTATTGTCAATGTTTAGGGTTTGAATTGATTTGTTTATTGAATAATACATTTGTTTATATACACAAGGGCTCTAGCACTAAATCAGGAAACTACTCCTAATACTAATTGAAATCCCTAAACTTATGGGATCTCAATAAATACATAATTAAAACTAAATATATACATTTGATTCTAGGAAATATTTATTTTCCTAAAATAACACGGTTTCCCACTCCCCCTCAAGCTGGTGAATAGGAATTTTCCATTCCCAGCTTGGATGCAATTCTCTCAAATGTCTTGCTACTCAACCCTTTGGTGAAGATATCAGCAAGTTGCCCATGTGTTGACACATATGGAGTACATATCAAGCCACTGTCTAACTTCTCCTTGATGAAATGTCTATCCACCTCAATATGCTTCGTTCGATCATGCTGTACTGGATTATGAGCTATGCTGATTGCTGATTTATTGTCACAGTAGAGCCTCATAGGCCCTTCCCATTTAATTTTTAAGTCTTCTAGGATGATTTTCAGCCAAAGTAGCTCACACATGCCTTGTGCCATTGCACGAAATTCTGCCTCAGCACTAGAACGTGCTACTACACTCTGTTTCTTGCTTCTCCATGTCACAAGATTCCCTCCAAGAAAGGTACAGTACCCTGAGGTTGATCTCCTATCGATGATCGATCCTGCATAGTCAGCATCGGTATAGGCTTCAAGTGTTGTACTCCCATTCCTCTTGAACAGAATTCCTCTTCCTGGTGTTCCCTTAAGATACTGCAAAATTCGGTGGGCAGCCTGCAAATGAACCTCTCTTGGACTATGCATAAACTGACTGATTAAGCTCACCGCATAAGCTATATCCAGTCTAGTATGTGATAAGTAAATCAGTCTTTCTACGAGACGTTGATACATTTCCTTGTCCACTGTGGCATCTTCCTCTGCTTTTCCTAGTTTAAGGTTTGGGTCCATAGGAGTACTTGCAGGTTTGCATGCAGTTTTGCCCGTTTCCTTGAGCAAATCCGTAACATACTTCTGTTGGGATATAAAAATCCCTTTTCTGGAGTGTGCAACTTCAATTCCCAGAAAATATTTCAATCTTCCCAATGTCTTAATTTCAAACTCATTAGCCAAGCATTGACTCAATATTTGCTGCTCCCTTTTGTCATCTCCAGTTAATATAATGTCATCCACATAGACTAACAGTGCTGTTACTCCCCCTGAAGCAGAATGTTTGATAAACAATGTGTGATCCCCCTGACTTTGTTTGTATCCCATGGCCAACATGACTCTAGCAA
Organism: Heritiera littoralis; assembly: GCA_031772115.1. Classification (NCBI taxonomy): domain Eukaryota; kingdom Viridiplantae; phylum Streptophyta; class Magnoliopsida; order Malvales; family Malvaceae; genus Heritiera; species Heritiera littoralis. The sequence continues at coordinate 216,234 of JAPDPK010000022.1, forward strand.
ATCTTCCAAACCAAGCTCGAGGAGATTGCTTCAGGCCATACAAAGCTTTGTTCAACTTACATACAGTATTGGCAATCCCATTCCTTCCATAACCCGGTGGAATCTCCATATAAATCTCCTCCTTAAGCTCCCCGTGTAGGAAAGCATTTTTCACATCAAATTGCTGTAGTTCCCAACCAAAATTGGTAGCTAGAGATAAGATTACTCTGACTGTATTCATCTTAGCAACTGGAGCAAATGTCTCTAGGTGGTCAATCCCATAAGTCTGTGTATACCCTTTGGCTACCAACCTCGCCTTGTATCTCTCAATTGACCCATCTGCCTTGTATTTCACAGTGTAAACCCACTTACACCCCACTGGCCTTTTCCCTGCTGGTAACTTCACCAACTCCCAAGTTTTATTCTTCTCTAGAGCCTCCATCTCTACATCCATGGCTTGTTTCCATTTTTCATTAGACAATGCCTCAGATAAGGTAGTAGGAATGGTGGTGTTCTTTAGGCTTACAAGGAAGGCTTTGTAGGTTGGTGAGAAATTTTTAAATGATAGGTAGTGTGAAAGAGGATATAATGGCTGTTTTGTACATTTTCTGGTCCCTTTTCTAATAGCAATTGAAAGGTCCTAGTCATCTTCAGTAATTTGGGCTTTGGTTTCACCCTGTAATGCTGGAAAGTTAGTAATTGTTACCTCATTTGAAGGACTTGAGTTGGACTCTTGAACTTGCACAGATCCTGGATTGGCCTTTTTCTGCCTTGAGTACACCAAATTTTTGCCAAATCTCACATCTCCAAGAGCAGATTCGAGGTTAGGTACTAGTTCGGGTTCAGACACATTTGGTGCAGTAGGAGTGGTCTCATTTGACTCAGGTTCAGGTTCACCAACAACTGGGGCATTTGACTCAGGTTCAAACTCAACAGATGGCTCAATAGACAATTGGGGCATATGATTGGGTTGAGACAAAAGTAAAAGATCAGGCAACCCAAGAAAACCTTCCTTATCTTCCCTAAGACTCTCCCCCTGAAGATAAGGTTGAGTGAAATAGGCTTCTTGTTCATTGAATGTTACATCTCGTGACACATAAAATTTCTTGGATGGAGGGTGGTAACACTTATATCCTTTCTGAGTCGAAGAATACCCAACAAAAACACACTTTAGAGTTCTAGGGTCTAGCTTCCCCCTGTCTTGACTGTGGATATGAACAAAGGACACACACCCAAAAATGCGAGGTGTAAGATTGTTTGTGGTAGAGAGGTTCGGACAGAATGAAGAAAGCACATCCATTGGACTTTTGAATCCTAGAACTCTAGAGGGTAATCTATTGATGAGATGAGTGGCTGTGAGAACTGCTTCCCCCAAAAAACTTTTTGGTACATTTTTTTGATACAATAGTGCTCGGGTTTGGTCTAGAAGGTGCCCATTTTTTCTTTCAGCGACTCCATTTTGTTGTGGTGTTTTCACACAGGAAGACTCGTGAATTATTCCCTCTCTTTGACAGTAAGGGGTAAGAATTTGATTGAAATAATCCTTGGCATTGTCTGACCTAAGTTTTTTAATACTCACACCAAACTGGTTTTTTACCATAGAGAAGAAATTAGGGAACACAGTGCTAACATCTGACTTATGTTTAAGCAAGAAAACCCAGGTAACTCGGGTACAATCATCAATAAAAGTCACAAACCATCGTGCCCTTGACACATTAGCAATAGTAGAGGGACCCCAAATATCGGTGTGAACAAGATAAAAAGGAAACATGCTTCTTTTTTTGCTTATTGGAAAAGGTATACGCTTGTGTTTGGTAAGTTCACACACCTCACAATGAAGACTCTCAATATCTAACTTTGTAAACAATGAAGGAAACACAATTTTAATAACCCTAAATGATGGATGTCCTAATCGACAATGGTAAAGAAAAACATTCTCCTTACTAGATAACGTAGACTCGGACATGAATGAGTGGGGTGATCTGCTCTCGAATATGTTTGACTTGTTTGATTCCACAAGGTAGTAAAGACCATCCCGTTCTCTAGCACGTCCAATCGTCCTCCCCGAATCCTTGTCCTGAAATAAACAATAACTATTGTGAAAAGTCACATTACAAAGCAAGTCTTGTGTGAGTTTCTGTACAGAGACAAGATTGGTGGATAGCTTAGGAACATGAAGGACATTTTTCAGGGTTATGGATGGGTTTATTCGAACATCTCCTATACCAGCTCGGTTGCTAAGGATCCATCAGCTGTGGCTATTTTCTTATTGCTTGAACATGGTGAGTATGTGGAAAAATGTTTGGATGAGTGGGTCATGTGATCGGTGGCTCCTGAATCCATGATCCAAGATTGAGTAAAGGGTGTTTCTGAGGCATTTAATCCAAATGAAAAATAGACGCTTACCTGAATACGCCAAAGTACAAGTACCTATAGGTTTCTCGAGGTTACTTAGGAATGATCTCACCCTTTCCACCTCCTCTTGGTTAAGACTTGCTGGTTCCTGCTTGGCTTCTCCATGTGGTGCGTTGGTAGCAACATGGGCTTGCCCATTACCCCTCGACGGATTATCTCTTTGACCCCACTCACGGCTGGGAGGTTTCCCATGCAGTTTCCAGCATTTCTCACGAGTGTGGTGCCCCTTTTTGCAGTAGGTGCACCATAATCCATCACGGCCTTGAGCCTTGGGCTGACTACTCTTGCCTACTTCAATGGCAGCCTTCCTTTCCATGCTTGTCGAACCATTTTTTACACTTTCAGCTACCATGGCTGAACCATCTACAGTTTGAGGATCAAGCATCAAGCTCTTTGTACTTTCTTCACTCCGAATAATAGCCACCACTTCATTGAAGCATGGAATTTCCTGCTTTCCGAGAATTTGGATCCTGACTTGATCAAACTCAGAGTTTAAACCAACAAGAAAGTCATAAACTCTATCTCGTTCAATAAAATCCTTTAGTATGGCTGCATCATCTGAGCATTTAGTCTGAATCACTCTATAGTGGTCAAGTTCTTGCCATAGAGATTTCAATTGGTTGGCATATTCGGCCACAGTCTTGCTTCCTTGCTTCGCAGCCATAGTCTTGACCTTCACCTCATACACTTGAGCTGCATCTCTGGCCTTTGAGTAGGTCTGTTGGATCGCATCCCAAATGTCTTTCGCCGTGGCCATGAACATAACCATATCACTTATCTTGGGCACCATAGAATTCCATAGCCACACCATAATCATGGAATCCTCTTCATCCCATACTCCAAAACCTGAATCTCCTGGCTTCGGTCCCGTACCTAACAGATGGCTGATCTTCCTTTTGCCTTTCAAGATTGTACGAACAAGGTGGGACCACTTGAGGTAATTCTTTCCATCCAATCTGTAGGCAGCCTGAATGGCTTGCAATTCTCCTTGTGATTGAGTTCTGCCTCCTTCATCCAATGGAACTACAGCAGCCGTACCAATCTCCTTGGTCTCTAACATCGTCCTTGGTCTCCAATGGGCAGAAACGACAGATTACTTGAAGAAGAAAGAAAAAAACAGCAATAAAGGCTGATAAAAAATTTCCAGCAATGAAGGCTGGTAAAGCACTGTAAATGCTCTGCTTTGGCAGTAGAAAAACAGAGGAGAAAAGAAAAACTATGACAGGCCAAACAACACCTAATTTCCCAGAAAAATCTTACTGCTCTGGTACCATGTCAATGTTTAGGGTTTGAATTGATTTGTTTATTGAATAATACGTTTGTTTATATACACAAGGGCTCTAGCACTAAATCAGGAAACTACTCCTAATACTAATTGAAATCCCTAAACTTATGGGATCTCAATAAATACATAATTAAAACTATATATATACATTTGATTCTAGGAAATATTTATTTTCCTAAAATAACACGGTTTCCCACACTTATATATGGAATTAATGATTTTGAGCTCCATTTACTTGAAACTTTTATATCCTATAATGCTTTTTCTTTCTTTGGGGCTTACTTTTAGAACATTTACTATTATCTTTTACCTAGTAAATTAGTCCTTTTTTTTTTTTGGTATTTCCGTGTGCTATGAAAGTTATCTCAGTTCTTCCATTGGATTTAGACTTTTAAAGTACTCTCCAACAATCAACACATATAGATTATTTAGTAATTAAATAAAATCTCAAAATATCAGCATCAGGAGTGTGCTTGAATAACTTGTCCAATAACCAAACTACCCAGTTGAACTAACTTGAAAAGTTAATGACCAAAACCTGATCCAACCCAAGCCTGAACTAGTTGCCATCTTTAGCAAAAGTTAAAAGTGGCATATGCTGACCTGAACACTAGCAACTTGACTTAAATTTCTTGAAACTTGAGCCAAACCACTGTTGACTTGAAAATCCAACAACCAAAACATGATCAACCTGTTGTCTCCAAAATTTATTATGGTCTGTTATTTGCAAGAAACTCTTGTCCATAGATCTAACTTCTTCACAAACTATCTTGTTTGTCTACTATTGAGTTTCATTCAAAGAATTCTACATGGTTGTATTTGATACCTTTCCAGGTGGTATATGTACCTTTCAAATGTACCTATGCTATTCGACCCTAACCCTCAACAATTTTTGTTCGGGGTTAGGAAAACAAAGGGAAAAAGGGGGTTGAGTAGGCGTAGAGAGAAAGGAACCTGTCATTTGTAGGTTTCTTTTGTTTTCTAATTGACTTATTAAATGGTGGTGCAGCTGGTACTTTGCATCTTCTGCATCATTAATTCTTCTCTGACCATGGTAAGGGCATTCTCATTTGCATATGGTGGCCTACAAGCTGCAGTTCAGGTGCACAATAAAATGCTTAATAAGCTTATTAATGCACCTGTCCAGTTCTTTGATCAAACACCAATTGGACGAATACTTAACAGGTTAGACTGAAATGCCTTACTGGATATTATGGCAGTTTATGATGTATAAGGACATACAAAACTCATTTATTTTACCATGTAGGTTCTCATCAGATCTCTATACAATTGATGATTCTCTTCCATTCATTCTCAACATTCTCCTGGCTAATTTTGTGGGCCTGTTAGGAATAGCAGTAGTTTTGTCATATGTTCAGGTATTTCTATTTATTACTTTGATTTTATGATCTTAATACATATTAGTATATTAAACAACCCAATCAATGAACTGTTGATGGAAAGGCTTATTTAAATTTTGTAGGTCCTTTTCTTACTTCTACTATTGCCATTTTGGTATATCTACAGCAAGCTACAGGTATTTGGTTAACATTGTTATGTCCATTCTATAGAACACATTTAGCATTTGTTTGTCCTTACAGAACTTAAGGATGTATATATGATAAATTGAGAATACTGGGGAATAAATGAAATTTTCAAAATTGAAGAAACAAAATTGATGATAACCCAAAGAAATGGAGCTGAAGATATAGAAATTATTGGACAATTGTATGTATTAAGGTGGATGTGAAACCCTTAGTTTCAGAATTCAGTAAATTTATTATGATTGGTACAAGGTTTTTAAAGAAAATTGACAAGATGCATTGACTTTAAAATGAGGTAGAGTTCAGTGGATCCTCCTGATTAACAATGAAGTGCATTTTAAGTGTGCATAAGTTGTTTATTTAGGTACTCTTTGCTCAGTCAAAAGTTCTATAGTTCTTCTACAGGTCGACATCTAGGGAACTACGAAGATTGGACAGTGTCTCACGCTCTCCAATTTATGCATCCTTCGCAGAGACAATTGATGGATCATCAACTATACGAGCTTTCAACTCTGGGGTAGATACTTGGATTTTAACAATTACTGTTTGTTAGTTCCTTTAGCTGTCATTGGTAGGTAGGTCAAAGGAGAAGAGCAAAACCAATCAAAAGAACAAGAGTCAGTATTAATTTTAAGTGCATCATAAGGTTCTGAATGATGATTATTATAATATTAGCTGTCGTTGCATTCCTATAAAAAGGAGTTCAACCCCATCACTATATGTTACATAAAATAGGACAGTTGTCATTTCTGTTGTTTATTTACAACGAGTTGTGAGGCATTAACCTGCATAAGATAAACAATGTGATTCTGGCCTTTTGTAAGAGATATATCCATTTCCAAATTATTTTATTCCTACACTATCCAATATTTTTAAGCAAAATCATTTAAAAGCAGAAATTGTCTTAAAAATGAACACTTAGCCATTGAACCCTATACGTGGAAGTACATTGTGAGTTGGCACCTTGCCAGTTTTACATCCATAATAGCCTCTCATTTCAAGTATGCTGTAAGTTTTCTTGAAATAGGTTTATTGCCTTTAGTTTTAACTTCTCAGGACCTTGAGTTTTTTCATCCTCTTGTTAGACCATCAGACTTATTTCTATTTTTTGGGAGATTGAAACTTGACTTTACATATAGTTTGTGCAGAGAGGATGAATAGATGGTACTTTTATTTGAGGGGAAATGTTGAATTTGGAATAGAAAATTTCTCTTATTCCTCTGTCTAATGAATTAAAATATGACCTATTTATATTACAAGGTGGACTGATAGTAATCAGCCAGAAAATCAGGAAAAAATAAAACACTTATTAATGGGAATCTGCCAAATAAGGAAACCAGATTCCTTTAACATGGAAACAAATAAACTGAACTTAATGGTATACAACTGTAGATATACAGCTGTAAATACACAAAATCTGCTCAGATTTCTACACTCCCCCTCAAGCTGGGCTGTAAATATCAAGTAAGCCTAGCTTGGATTTCATCTCTTCAAACTTTGTCTTTGGTAGTGCTTTGGTCAAGATGTCTGCAATTTGTAGAGTCGTGGGTATGTAAGAGATGTTGATCATACCACCTTCAACTTTTTCTTTGATAAAGTGCCTATCTATCTCCACATGTTTCGTTCGATCATGATGAACGGGATTCTTAGCTATGCTAATGGCAGCTTGATTGTCACATAGCATGTTGATAGGACCTTTTACTGTAGCCTGGAGTTCCAAGAGTAATCGTTTTAGCCACATTCCTTCACATATCCCATGAGCCATAGCTCGGAATTCTGCTTCTGCACTACTCCTTGAAACAACTGTTTGTTTCTTACTTCGCCAAGTGACCAGATTCCCCCATACATAAGTGCTGTATCCTGATGTGGATCTCCGATCAGTAATAGAACCAGCCCAATCTGCATCAGTAAATACTTCAATGTTCCTTTTCTCGGTTTTCTTGAAGTAGAGACCTTCACCTGGAGTTTTCTTCAAATACCTCAATATGTGATACAACCGTTCCATGTGTTCTACAGTAGGGTTATTCATGAATTGGCTGGCAACACTGACGGCAAAACCAATGTCTGGTCTAGTGTGTGAGAGATAAATGAGCCTTCCTACCAATCTCTGATATCTTCCTTTATCAACTGGAACACCTTTTTCTACTTCTTTGCCTTTGGTGACAGCTTCCATTGGGGTATCTGCAGGTTTGCATCCAAGCATTCCGGTTTCTTTGAGTAAATCAAGAATATACTTGCGTTGAGAAACAACAATACCTGTTCTGGATCTTGCAATTTCCATCCCTAGGAAATATTTCAAATTTCCTAAATCTTTGACCTCAAATTCATGAGCTAAAAATCTCTTCAATTCTTCACTTTCCTCTTCGTGATTCCCTGTCAGGATTATATCATCCACATACACAATAATAATAGATATCCTTTCACCAGGAGAGTGTTTGACAAATAATGTATGATCAGATTGGCATTGAGAATAACCAAACTTCTTCACTGCTTTAGTAAAACGATCAAACCAAGCTCTAGGAGATTGCTTGAGACCATAAAGAGATTTTTTCAGTTTACAAACCTTATCTATGTTTGTCTGATTCTTGGGGCCTGTAGGAATCTCCATGTACACCTCTTCTTCTAAATCTCCATTGAGAAATGCATTCTTGATGTCTAGTTGATGGAGTTTCCAATCACAGTTCACAGCAAGTGATAGAAGAACCCGAATAGTATTTAGTTTTGCGACAGGAGCGAAAGTCTCCTGGTAGTCAATGCCATAGGCTTGTGTAAAGCCTTTAGCAACTAAACGGGCCTTCAGCCTTTCAACACTGCCATTGGCATTGTATTTCACTGTGAAAATCCATTTACATCCCACTGGATTCTTGCCTGGAGGTCGGTTGACTACTTCCCATGTGCCATTCTTTTCAAGGGCTCTAAGTTCCTCTTCAACTGCTTGTTTCCATTCATGTACTTGAAGAGCTTCTTGAATATTATTAGGAACCTGAATATCTGTGAGATTAGTAGCAAAGGCACGGTAATCAGGGGACAACTTCTTGTAGGACATAAAATTGCGAATGGGATAATTGGTGTAGGACCTTACACCTTTCCTCTTAGCAATCGGCAAATCAAGATTATCCAAAATCAACTCATCAGAATTTAAAACAGTGTTACCTGGCTGTGTTTCGTTTTGAATTGAGTCCGGTTCAGCTTCATGACTAGTCTCTGACTGCACTTGTTCCTCTACATGTTCCTGGTTTTGATGTTTCTTTCTTCTAGAGTAGACAATGAACTCATTCTTGCTGTCAATAGAAGGAACACTTGAGGGCAGATCAGAATGATTTTCTGTGGGAACACTTGAAGGCAGATCAGATTGATTTTTAGTGACAAGTGGAGCTGGACTAGATACAACAGAAAATGGTTCGGACTCACCAAGAGTGGGTACTTGACATTCGGGTACACTCTCAAATTCCCAAAAGTGATGTTCTAAGTTTCTACTCTCCCCCTGAACATCGGTTTTGGAGTAATAAGGCTGATTTTCCAGAAAAGTGACATCCATTGAGTGGTAAAATTTCTTTGTGAGTGGGGAATAACACTTATAACCTTTTTGATTTGGTGTATACCCGAGAAATATACATTTTATGGCCTTAGGATCAAGTTTTCCTCGGGATTGACTGGGAATGTGAACAAATGATGAACACCCAAACACTTTGAGAGGAATAGAAGAAATAAGACGGGTTGATGGATAGGATTTTTGAAAAATTTGACAGGGAGTTTGAAATTTAAGGACTCGAGAAGGTATTCTATTGATTAGATATGCCGCAGTGAGTATAGCATCCCCCCAAAAAATTTTTGGAACATGAGACTGAATCATGAGTGCTCGGGCAACCTCTAGTAAGTGTCTATTTTTCCGTTCAGCTATCCCATTTTGTTGTGGGGTGTTGGTGCAAGAACTTTGGTGAACAATGCCTTCTTGTTTTAGGTATTCCCCAAGAATAGAGTTAAAGTAATCCTTAGCATTGTCTGTGTGAAGAATTTGGATTTTTGTATTGAATTGAGTTTGAACCATGTTATTGAAGGCTTTGAACAATTGACCAACTTCAGACTTTTCTTTCATGAGGAATACCCAAGTGAGACGTGAGTGATCATCTATAAAAGAAACAAACCATCTGGCCCCAGTTACACTTTTAATTTTTAGTGGTCCCCAAACATCACTGTGTATCAAAGAAAAAGGATGTGACTCTTTGTATTTGTGAATTGGATAGGAATTGCGAACATGCTTAGACAGTTGACAAGTTTCACATTGAAGACCAAAAGGACTTTTATTGAACAATGAAGGAAAGAGTTCTTGAAGATACAACTGACTAGGATGACCCAAACGATAGTGCCATAACATTAATTCACTATCTTTATTTGACCTAAGAATAGAAAATGACCTTTTTTCTTCTACTGACTTTTGAGGTTGTCTTCTAGATGATTCGGTTGTTTTGAACATGTAGAGCCCCAAATGCAATTCAGCACTGCCAATCGTCTGTCGCGAATTCAAATCCTGAAAAACACAGTAATTAGAGAAAAATTTAGCAACACAATTCTTCTTCTGAGTGAGTTGACTAATAGATAAAAGATTGCAATCCAAGTTGGGAACCAATAAAACAGATTCAAGTGTGATGTTTTCTGAGATAACAACAGAACCAGTACCAACCACTTTTGAGATAGAACCATCAGCTATTCGAACAGTGTGACTCTCAGAACAAGGTGTGAAATTTTGAAAAAGAGATATATTACCAGTCATGTGATCGGAAGCCCCAGAATCTACAATCCATGATTCTTTACTGTCCACCTTTTTAACCTTAAGAGCAGTCAAAAAATTACCTTTTTGAGCCACTGTTGCTGTTGCCAAGGAGTTGTTATTTGGAGAGATTGAAGTTTGCTGAGTCTGACTAATTAACCTTTGAAGAATTTCCATTTGTTCCTTACTGAACTGTCCAGGTTGTGTACCAGCAAAACTTTCTTCAGTTGTAGTGTGATTTCCACGACTTTCTCTCTTATATTTTGGTTTCCAATCAGGTGGCTTCCCATGGATATTCCAGCAAGTGTCACGGGTGTGACCTGTCTTCTTGCAGTGATCACACCATGGTCTCCCTTTCTTTGTTCGACTATCATCGGATCCTCTTGAAACTAGAGCAGATGCTTCAGTGGTTGTTGACTGACTTGTAGTACCCATCATTACCTTCTTTCGGCTTTCTTCGCGTCGAACTTCAGAAGCGACTACACGTAGATTAGGTAGAGGCTTTGTTGCAAGAATTCGACCGCGCACCTCATCTAGGTTCTTGTTGAGTCCCAAGAGAAACTTGTATATCCGTTTCCTTTCAACAATCTTTTTATACTTAATAGCATCAGTTGGACAGTCCCATTGAGTAGTTTCATACATATCAAGTTGTTGCCAATATCTAGTCAAGCGACTAACATATTGGGTGACTGTGAGATCCCCTTGACAGAGATCATGAAGAATACCTTCAATCTCGAATGCCTCTGCTGTGTCTTCCTTATCAGAGAATGTTTCCCGTGCAGCATCCCAGATTTCTTGTGCTGTTTCATAGAGAATAAAATTCTCTCCAACTTCATTAGTCATGGAGTTGATAAGCCATGACATTACAAGATTGTTTTCTGTCTTCCAGGTCTTGTAACTTGACTCATTAGGCTTCGGTTTAGTGACTCCACCAGTGATGTAATCATCTTTTCCTCTGCCGCATATGAACATCATGACTGAATGGGACCACTGGAGATAGTTGTGGCCATTTAGTTTGTGTCCAGTGATGAGGAAGGCAGTAGTTTCAGATCCTCCATTGGAACTAGTAATAGAGGGATCTTGAGAAGATGAAATTTCTGAGATGGACGATGGCTCTGATGCCATGTTGAATTTGGAATAGAAAATTTCTCTTATTCCTCTGTCTAATGAATTAAAATATGACCTATTTATATTACAAGGTGGACTGATAGTAATCAGCCAGAAAATCAGGAAAAAATAAAACACTTATTAATGGGAATCTGCCAAATAAGGAAACCAGATTCCTTTAACATGGAAACAAATAAACTGAACTTAATGGTATACAACTGTAGATATACAGCTGTAAATACACAAAATCTGCTCAGATTTCTACAGGAAAAAAACCTTATTGACAGTTATGACTGGATGTGAACAGGACTATTTCCTGGCTAGATTCACCGACTTTGTAGCACAGTATCAGAGGACTTCATATTCAGAGTTAACAGCGAGTTTGTGGCTTTCCTTGCGTCTTCAGGTATACCAGCTTCTGGTTCAAAAGTTACCTAGATATTGTGAAACTTTATGCATTTTGTGAAAATTATACTTTTGTAATCAGTACTGATCTTTTTCTTCTACAGTTAATAGCAGCATCTATAGTCTCATTTGTTGCTATGATGCTGTAATTGGATCTCTCAGAAGTTTACCAATTAGTTTTGGCACCCCAGGGCTGGTATATTCTTGCATTTCTTCATAGTTGAACTTATAGGCTTCTCATTTAATAAAAGAAAATGGTTGAAGCTTTGTGATATTTCCTTATATTTGGAAACCAAATGGATAATCAGGGCCCAATGTTCTTCTACAGGTAGGATTAGCCCTTTCATATGCGGCTCCAATTGTTTCCTTGTTGGGAAGCTTCTTGACAAGTTTTACTGAAACAGAAAAGGAAATGGTTTCCTTGGAGAGAGCTCTTCAGGTGTAGAGATAGCTCTTTTCTCTTTTCATTCATAGCTTTCTTACTGTTTATATACTGATTTTTTCTTTCTAGTATATGGACGTACCTCAAGAAGAACTCCATGGAGTCCAGTCTTTAAATTCGAGTTGGCCATTTGAAGGAGTGATTGAGTTTCAGAATGTTACAATGAAATATATGCCATTTTTGCCAGCAGCACTGAATGATATCACATTTACCATAGAAGGAGGGACACAGGTTAAAGCGATTTGCAGTTTTTTAGTTTCAACTTAATCATTTTATGACTACAAATCTTCAGTTGGGATGTAAATTTCTCTAATGCTGCTTTTTCCTTTTTTTAAATTTATTCAGGTTGGAATTGTTGGAAGAACTGGAGCTGGAAAATCTAGTATTTTGAATGCCCTATTCCGCCTGACCCCAATATGTAGAGGACAGGTTTTGGTGGATGGCCTGAACATAAATGATATTCCTGTTAGAGAACTTCGTGCACACTTGGCTGTTGTTCCCCAGAGTCCATTTTTATTTGAAGGATCATTAAGGTACTCATCTGCAATCTTATTATTGTTGGTCACTTGTCCGACATATATGGTGCTAATTTCAAGGCACAGTTTATAATCATATTCTCAGGATTTTCTGGTTTGAGATAATCAATAGTGATATATAATTAGAAGATCTTGGTTGATTTGAACATCTTAACTCATATAAAAGGTTAGCAGTTCGATGTTATCCCCTTGCTATCATTTCTCTCTCCATTTGTCTTCTTAGGACACCATATTAAAATCATAATCAATTTGTACCATGCTATTTAATTAGTGCTCTGTTGATGTCTTCCTAATTATTTCTAGGGACAACCTGGATCCACTCCGGATGAGCAATGACATGAAAATATGGGATGTTTTGGAGAAATGTCATGTCAAGGAGGAAGTAGAAGCGGCAGGAGGGCTGGATGCTCATATAAAGGAATCTGGGACATCATTTTCTGTTGGGCAAAGGCAGCTGCTTTGCCTGGCACGTGCTCTTCTCAAGTCTTCTAAGGTAAATCAAAAGAAGAGGTTTTTATACTAAATAAATTTACATGATCCAAGTCTAGTTGAGCGTTACCACTAGAGTGTTTAAAACTGGTTGCTGACCACAAGTACTTAGTGTGGTTTTAGTTGCTTGGTCTCAGATATTTTTGTTGTCTGAGACTAGATTCTTTTTCATGGACAATTAAATTTTCAGCAGTTTCACATTCCTTTGTTTTGGAAGCTGTGAATTTAATAACAGATGATAGCACTATGAATATAAATTAATACTCATATTCTATTTGTTAAAGTTTTACTTCAAAAGTTATGAAATTCAAATGTAAAAGAGCATGGTGCTCTGCATAAGTGTGGTAGAGAGTTTGGGTTGGCTAGTTGTTGGCTTTCTTTTTTTCCCTAAGGATGTAGAGAAGATGGAACTTAATTACTGAACTGCTCTTTACCTTTATAATTTTTTATAAAAGAAAGAAAAAAGAAATAAAATAAGACCACAGCTTTGACTGTTGAGTATTTAAAAATATAGTTTACTGGAAATTGCAAAGTCAAGGAACTAATTGATAAGGACATTTGGAGAGTAAACATAACAAAAAATGTTAAGTGGACATTAAAAAGTGAGCACAAATTAAGCTGGACAAATGGAATCGGCTTCCACTATGAATGGACATATTTATTAACCTCCTCAACCAGCGTTAGACTACCAGTCACATAGAATAAAGCTAGATCAGGTGAAAGTATGGATTTGTTTCAATCAAATGTTTGTGGCAGACATTATAATGGAAGACCAAATAAAAGCGGATTGCATGCACTAAGCTAGTTGGGTATCTTTCAGACTACCTGTTAGTTCTATATTGCCTAGAATTTCTTGGTTCGGATGATCTTTTATTTCCAAGCGAAGAAGAAAAAAGTTTTACAGGGCAACTTTCGACATACACTTTTTTCCTTGGCAAATTATTTATAGCTTGTATACTCCTCGAAACTCTTTCTGTGGGTAAAATCTCTGGCAGATGATACTTGTTTGGCAGAGTGGATAAGGTATTAACTATATTGAATTTTTAGGTTCTTTGTTTGGATGAATGCACAGCAAATGTTGATATACAGACTGCTTCAATTCTACAAAAAACTATATCCAGTGAATGCAAAGGAATGACAGTGATCACAATCGCACACCGTATTTCAACAGTTTTGAATATGGACAATGTATTTGTTCTCAGTGAAGGAACCCTGGTACGTTCTAGTTTCTGTATTTTGTTAACTGTTTCATTTTTAAATCCCCCTTCTCCTCTATACCCTGATGTGATTACATCCAGTTTTTTACAATACATATCAGATGCTTTCTGATTCTTTAATTTGACTTCTTGAAGTAAAGTTAGCCTTCGGGCTCTTGCACAAAACTGAATAGTGGTGGCAGCGACTTATGTTTTTCTGTCATTTCGGGATTATGGTATACCAGAAAACAGGATGACCATAACATGACCAATTGAAACGAACTGTGCCATCATTTCTCAGCCAGAGAATTGAATACGAGTTTGGCAATTATGACAGTCAAGAGTCATAGCCATCTTTTTATTGTCCAAAAAAATTAATTAATACTGAAATCTGTTCTGGTGATGCTTCTTGGCTAAAATAAGTTATCCATCCTTGCAGTTCAAATAGCTGCAATTTTACCTTCATTGCTAAGTTGTCTAGCATTTTGATATTTCGTTGTGAGATAAATTTGAAGTGTTCATAATAAGTTGATACCTTCCAAATGACTCTTTCCTTCTATTCAAAATCAGATTTGATTTATGTAGATACTTGCTGGTCCAGAAATCTACTATCACTATTTCAAGTTTCCAATGATTGAAGGGCTTTTTCTTTTTCGTCCTTCTACAGGTTGAGCATGGCAACCCGGCTGCTCTTCTACAAGATGACGACTCCATATTTTCAGGCTTTGCTAAAGCTTCTACAATGTAATAGATAGTAATCTCCTGACTCACTGCAACTGTAGTTTACCATGTTAAATTTGTATGTTGTATGCATTATTAGTCAAATTGCCTTATCGTACTAGCCAAGATCAGCAAAATTATCGGCTGAACTTGTTTGCTGATTTATTCCTCAACCCAAATCATGACTTTGGAGAGAACTAGTTGACCCAATTATAATGTCTGAAAGCAAGAATATTTTGTTTCCTTAAAATTAAAATAAGATTCTGAAACAATTGATATTAATAATAGGGTTTTACAAGAATTGTATACAACCATATAACTTGCAAAAACATTTGTATTCCTCGCATAATCGTTAAATTTTTACAATTATTTACTCTTACAATCCCCCTTATATGAAAAGGTTAAATCATGTTCAGCTTATCCTTTAATAAAAGAAACCTGGAAGAAAGTACCTTTGATAAAAATATCAACCCAATTGATCGGCAGAAGCTTATCAATTTTCTTAATGGGCTTTACAACTGTTAGCATGCCTACAAGGACAATAAGATACCAACAATTTGATGAAGCTAACTGATATAGCCAGACTCGGTGCTGTACATGGAGGAGAAGAAAAAGAATGCTGATTTAGCACAATGAAACAACCCAGACATTAATTGCAATAATAAAACAAACCAACACAAAATACTCTTTCTTGGAAATGATAAATATTCAATAAACTGTCAGTAAAGTTTTTTTATTTTACAAACGAGCTTAAAAGGACCAAATGTTTTTTTAAAATATTAAAAAAATAAAAAATAAATAAAATAAAATATGTATTATCATTCTAACTTCATTTGTGAAGTAAAAAAAATTTTAGTGTCGGTGTATGAGATAATTATCAGGATCACCATTTTTCCTCCAGAATTAAACGGCGAGAATTGTTTCTGTTGCTCAACCAAACTTTCCCAAGTTGTAAGGTTTCGAGCTAATGTTAAAATTATGTTTAGGGTAACGCAGTAGAATTTTAAATAAAGAAACACCAAATAAAATAAAATTAAAAACTAAATCTAGGATTTATTTTGATCAAGATTTGGTTTTATACAATTATATCATGAAAGTTTATGATATTTTAGCTACAGCACTAGATTGGTAGAGAAAGTACACAATGGAGGAGATTAATAACGTCCGAATCGAATAGTGTCACTATGTCCACATTTGTGAATATGGACTTTTCATGACAGTGTGTGAATGCGTCCACATTCGTGAACATGGATTTTTCATGAGATCATGGGGAATTTTTATAGCAAGGTCACAAATTTTGATCTCATTATAAGGTCAACGTAAAAAATATATGATTAAGCGTAAATTTAAAGTCATTAGGCATAAAAAATGTTAAACGTATCGTAAAAATGTGATTATCAATATAAATATTAGTGTCAATAGATTTAAACACATAATAATTTTGTTATAATGTATGTTTATGTTAATTATCATGTGTTTACATATTTCTAACATATTTTACACCTAATAACTTTAGATTTATGCTAAATCATGTGTTGTTTACATTAATTTTAAGCTAATTATCAAGTATTTACAATACGTCTAATATTTTTTATGTCTAATAACTTTAAATTTACGTTTAATCATATATTTTTTACGTTGACTTTATAATAAGATTAAAATTTGTGACCTTACTATAAAATTTCCCTGAGATCATAATCAATCTTTCTTTTCTAAAGCCATCTTGCATTCCTACTGCATTTGAAAATCTTATTCTACTTTGAATTTTGATCTGCACCATGCACAAAAACAGGATGTGTAGAGTTTGAATTTAGCTGCTAATAGAGGATCTGAACCTTTCTTGGGGATTGATAACTATGTACTTTCAATTTGAAGAGCTGTCATTAATAATCGTACATTTTTTGGAAATATTTATAAATTTTTAATAGATTTTATATTTTTTGTATAATTAAAATTAATTTTATTAATTGAATATTAAGTCCATTTTTTATATTAATGAACTAAAATTGAATTAAGTGCAAGCTTAAAAAACTTAAATGGAATTTACTCAAAACAAAAATCCAACAAACCTTGTGGGCTGTGGCCTTATCCGACTCCCATGAGATAAGATGTGATTGATTAGGAAAAACAAAATAAAAGTACTGCAAATCTGGAGTCTTCACTCTTCAAGATATTTCCCTACTACAGCACAAACTATGAAGTTCAGGATTGATCAAGTAGCTGAAACAACAATTTACAGATCAAGAAATATAGTGAATCTCCATTGGCATATTGTCCCAATAGATTGGTCAGATGAAATTTCATTGCATCCTGCATCATCAAGCAATTATATATAATCAATAAACAGTTCAAACATGAAACTTAAACAAGCTAAGCACAGTTGTGGCAGCATTCTTATAATGTCACAATGATAATTTCAATTCAACAGCTAATAAATGCTATATTTTGATATATTCTTATGTTTTTCATAGCATGAGGTATAAAGGAGGAAAAAAAATAACTGGGAAGGTTGAAAACATAAATGAAATTGCAGAAGCCCCACAATCTCAAGACGACAACAAAGGTCAAATAAAAAAAATTAAACTGCCCCTAAAGAAATAATTCACACACCAAAATTCCTTGAAATCATGACCGAAGAATACAGAAATGGTAATGATATTTGCCTTAAAATGGTCCATAAATACAAACCTTAGCCTCAAGTCCTCTTGCGCTTCGCTGTCTTGATGTTCTTTACAATATAACTAATGACTTCCTTTAGTGTGGCTTTCCTGTTTTCCTTGAAATTCCAGAGCTCAGAAACGACATATCTCCCACTGGGATTAAACTCATTTATTTCTTTCAGAGCTGTTACCACTGCCTCATAAATCTCTTCACCCCATTCCTGCTTTAAATTTCGTAGTTTCTCGTCATCTTCGTCTATAATTTCCTGCACCATGCACAATATTATTGAGCTCGCAGTCATTCCTGGATTTTCTTTCTTGACAGCAATAGCCCTCTTTCTCACAGAGGGGCTCCAAACACAAAAGAAGAAAAAAAGTTTGAACATGGGAGACATATCTCAAACAGTTATTAATGCAAAGAACTCATCAAAAACTTTTTCAGCAAATCATGTACCAAACAGTGAAAGAGGCTATCTATATGTAATCCCCAATACACAGCCAAAAAAAAAAAAGGGGGGGGGGGGGGGGGGGGGGGGGGGGCTTGGTGTGGGGAGAGAATATAAAGACTCTAGAGCATTTACAACTTCTGATTACATTAAGCAAATCAAAATGAAAACAATCTATTATTCCACTTCATTCTCCATATGATGCCAAAGATTAGCATATGCACAGTTTGATCCAGGCTAAAGACCAATTAAAATATAACTGACACCATTTCACTTAGGTTGATAAATATATATGATATGCAAACAGTATACCTTATGATTCCCTTCCTCATTTATAATTTTGAATGGTTGCCAGCTTGAATTCTTCAGATTCTCCTGCCACAAGGAGCATAGAGTAGTGGCCTGTATTGCTGCTTCATCAGCAGAAAATCGCAACTTACAAGCATCCTGAAAACCCTTTGAATCAAGCTCTCCCATTCTCTTTAATCCAATATTAGTGCGAGCACCCAACAAATCTTGTAAACCCTGCAAGGAAAAAAGAATATAGGTTCAATGACCAGTTGCATGAATCTACGTAGTACTTTGACCTTCGGCAAATATAATGCATGCCTAAGCCAAGAAAATATAGGGAGTACCTGAATTAACACCTTCCTTGCTTCTTGTAGCTCATCATTGCTCTGACGCTCTTTGCATATAAGAACTTGGTTTGTTGACTCCAATCCCTCAAGATCCTCAATCTTTTCTTTCAACTCATTATTCATCTCTTCCATCTTCTTCTGTACAGCTGCATCATCTTGTCCTAGGTGCTTCATCACTTGCAGCTTCCCTTTTAAATCTTCAATTTCCATTTCCAACTTCTGCTTAACATCTAGCTGTTTTTCCAACTGAAGTATCTTTTTCAGGGCCTCTTCTTTCTCCCTCTGGAAATTTAAAATTCCAATTAACAGAACTATAAAGTGCAAAGTGAAATGTGCTATATAATAAATTAATAAGTGGACCACCTTTTGCTCTTCAACCAGTCTTAACACATTCTCATCGGCCTTTTTCTGCTCCATGGAAGCTAGCTGAAGTGAATTGTTTCTTTCATTATTCTGGAAAGACGAAAGAAAATGTCAGTGACAGGTGCCACATCCGTAAATAATGCAACTGATTTTCTCCAGGAGCCATTTAGAGAATTATTGCCAATTTAACGTTAATTTTAGTACATAAGTCAGTGGTAGCTTTTGACGCTCTAAAATTGATACCTATACATATTACTCTGAATAAAGAGACTCTACATATTGGTCTTCTTTTTGTTAGGTCAAACCATCAGTACACTTGGCCATGATATACTGACAGTGAATGCTTCTTTAACCACAAACAAAACATTTAATTGATGATACTAGCAAAATATTGAAGATAATCTAATTCACAAAACTAAAGCTAAAATTAAATTGTAATGGACACAGAAGAAAAGATGACATGGTTATAAGCACACAATTAAATTGATCAACATTTATTCCAAAATGTGAAGACAAGGTGGTTAGCAAGGAAATATAGATTACCTTTTTCTTCTCTTCATCAAGTTTTTGCCTTTCACGTTCAGTAAGTGTCTCACGTTTGTTCAATTCCTTGCTCCAATGATCAATTTTCCTTTTCTTTGTTTCCAGTTCATAATTCAACTTTTCCTGCTCTTCCAAGATCCTTCGAACATTGTCTCGGGCAAGCCGCTGCATCTTCCTAGTCTCTATGAACAATTAAAACATAAAAATAGAATTGACTCATGTTTTATTTCAACCATGATAAGTTTAACCACATATATAAATTATGACAAAAATTCTGATTTTATAATCACAATGGATTAATTGAGTCAATGAATGTACTCTAAAAAGCAAACAGCAATCTAGACATATTTTGATTGGTCCATGGCCATTGGCTTGACAAACCATTCAGAGATAAGAAATAAAGTCTCAAATCCAACATGGAAGAATAAATAATAAAGCCATAGTACAATTTATTACATCAAGAAAGAGAAGGCCAACTGTGACAAATTAAATCAACCCCGTAAGAAAGCATTTGAATTTAAACGTGATGCATGTCACATTGTTCACAAAAACCTCGGAAACTTTTAACATTTTGAAAGTGCTAAAAAAGAAGACACATACAATCAGCAAAACATGTGAAGCGCAAGCATATACATGAAAAAGACAAAAACAGATCAAGACAAAGAAACTAGAACATACCTTCAATAAAGGCAAGGTGTAGCTTGTCTTTTTCTTCAAGCATTCTGCTTAAAGACATAGTTGTCTCATTGTATTTGTACTGTAATTCATCCAGATTTTCATTTGTCAAGTCAATTTTGGTTGTCAAGTTTGCCACAACATTATTCCTATCTTGAGCAGCTTCTTGGACAATGTCGGAAATGGTTTGTAATTTTCCCACCTTCCGAAGATATTCCCCAATTGGGCTGTTGGAATGATAGTCATCAGCACGTGCACCCCAACCATAAATATTATGACCAAGCTGTGTTTGTTTCTCGTTCCAATGCTTTTTACCATGACGCTCAGATTCAAAAGCCTTCTCAAATTCAGCAGCATTCACAAACCCATTCCAATCACTATTGAATTTCAGTATAGCTTGTCCGGTCAGGTCTACCTCATTCCAGAAAAATTGAACATCTAAAGGTTTGTATTTAGCAAACCTCTTCAACCAGTAGCCTTGATCATGCAATGCATCTTTATCCTTTGACTCAGCCACTATGTTCATAATTATTCCCATCCAAGGCCAA
The DNA here is from genome assembly GCA_031772115.1 of Heritiera littoralis. Lineage (NCBI taxonomy): Eukaryota > Viridiplantae > Streptophyta > Magnoliopsida > Malvales > Malvaceae > Heritiera > Heritiera littoralis. Next base: position 236,993 of record JAPDPK010000022.1, read on the forward strand.
ACATAAAGATCAGTTTGCTCTGGAGTCTGGGTCGCAGCTTGTGGTACAGTTGGACGCAAGGTCTGATTCGCTTCACCAGCTAGGTCAACTTCCAAATACTTTGCCAAGGCCAAGTGGTTTGCCTTCTGTATTGCACTTCTGTTGGCAGATCCTTTGCCCACTCCAGAAGCATGTTGAAGGAGATCCTTGTACACATAGTCTTGTTTCTTCTTCCCAGCACAAAAGGGGCATCTTAAGCTACCATTTAAGGCCTTTACTTTGTACTTCCCAGACCTAAGCTGCTCATACGGCTTTTCTTTGTATTCATTGATCTCAGACTCACTAAGATCTGACTCTTCTTCAGAGCTGGAGCCCATCTGATAGATCTAATTGAAACAAACGTTAATAATAACAAAAATATATAACTGAAATCATAACCATAATAACCTTTCTATGAGTAGCAAATTCCAGAAATTGTGATAAGGGGAAACGCCCCATCGCCAAACATGATTATATAATGATGAATACCTATGGGCGGTGTGTATTAAGAAGAAAAGGTATACTTCAGAAACTAACAGATCAAAAGACCAGAAGAACAGCAAATAGAACAAATAGGTTCCTAGTATAACCTATGCAAGAGATAAGATGGAAGGGGTATGACCTGAAACCAACAAAAAATTAATAAAGAGCTTTAAGATGGAATCAAATAGGTCTTGAGACATTGTTTCTATGATCCGACCTATTATCAGAAATCAACCCTGAACCTGACCGGTCATTTCTTTTTCTGATAAATATACATATATATAGGATTTCACTAAGTCCATTCTTAGGAAACCTCGAATCAAACCATTTGTCCTTCCAGCAACAAAGGAAGCACGGAAGGCTTAATAAAGATCTCAAAGAGGTACTAAGACAAGGGAACAAAAAGGCAACAAAAAATATCATCAAAACAGCAAATCAGAGAAAAAAAACACACACACACACACTCACTCTGAAACCACCAAAAAATGATGTGCCTTGCACAAAAAAGAGCAAGACTGTAATATGTTTAACCAAAAAGTGAATGATTTGCACAAAACTTCCAGCACAATAACCAGATTTTCAAAGTTGAAAATTCCAAATTTAATACTCAAAAATTTTTACAAACAAAAAATGCAATAAATGCGGAAATATTTACATATTTGAAGCTACATTTTAAATACTAAACAGTATTCTTAAGCCACATTTACTTGAACAAAAGGATAACAAAGAGGAAAAAACAGCCCTCATAAAACTAAACAAAATTTCGTTCAGATTTTCAGAGAGAGAAAAAACTTACGTTAATTTCCGGAGCGAGAGAGCGTCTGTGAGTTTTTTCTCTGCTTCTTCTCGTTTTTCTTACTTACGCTGTAATATTTTTATCTGGGTAAGTGAATGAGTGAGGTCGCCATTTACAAGCCCTAAATTTAAATTTGATTTTTCACTTTGGGAAAGTAAGCGTTCTTTGAATTTATTTCAAAAAAGATTATTTGAATTTTTTTAGAGTGGGGTAATCCAGTGTATTGATGTTCATGGAGTCAAGACACGTGGCAACATTGAAAATGAGTTTCGGGCTTTCGTGTGTGAGTTTTGATTTCGGATCAATGAATTGTTGATTACAAGGTCACATATTCATCTCTAAAAAATTTTATTGGCAATCCAAGCATTGCTCTTGAAAATTTAAGGTTTTTTTTTAATTTAAATTCGTGAATCTAATTACTAAACATAAATTTAAAAGTTTCCGCCAATTATTCTATCTATGCATGATTTGTCACATATTCAATAAGGACAATATTGGTTTCTATAAGGGTGTTCAAAGTTTGGTTTTAATCAAAAGCTCTGGCCTATATGCAACCCATTAGTAATTGCAGGTGAGATAAATAAATAAATAAATTGAGCCTGCTGCATTAGCTTGATTAGCCACTAACTACTACAATAGGATAATCATTATCTCATGATCTTTTTTCCATTCTAGCCATCCTCGCCTCCCTACTATATGGATGGGAAGGGATTGGATGTGACAGTGACAAAGGCGATAAGAGTGATATGATTGGAAATGAAATCGGTATATTACAAGTCGATCTTTTGGGCTTACTTCTACACCCTGTCTCTTCATTTTCTAATTAAATAAAAATAGAAACCTATACCAAGAACAGATAAATCTTAGCATAAGTTGATAACAATTAGTTACATGCAGACATTACACAGCACATGGGATGTAACACTAATAATGATTTTTATAATACTGACACGTACTAGACAAACTTTACTCTAATACCATTAAATCTGTCACGACCCGAAGGTTGCGACATACACTTAGCAATCACCTTTATTCCATTTACCAAAATTTACGAATTATTTTTTTTTGCTTAAGGTTTGTGTTTGATGTCAATGTCACTACTAAACAATTTCCACATATCTCAATTTTTATTTAACTTAACGTTATCATTTAAATGGTTAACTCCTATGATAAATCAACTTACTTCCTCAATATTTTAATTCAAGATTTAATTTGGCAAAAGAATAAGATCGAAAATCTCCCCTTACATATAATCAAATTTTCCCAGTTAATTAACTTGCAAAAGATATATATATATTTTCAATATCATATCTCAACTCCACAATCCACCATTTATATCATCATACATTACACACATTCCTAGAATTATCAATGAACATATTCACATTCCATAAAATTCATAGTTATCATACCACAAACATATTACGAATTGCACTCGATAATCATACTAGTCTACAATAATCTAAAGTGATCTTAAATTACATCCCAAAACAATTTCCAATGACATGTATTGTGCATTACATAATGTCTATACATAATAACCAACATGATGTACAAAATTTCGTATACCTCAAAAGTATCAAAAGCAGTGCTCGGAAGACTTAAATAAGTACAACTACTAGGTACAGTCTCCGAGCTGACACAAAACTCCAAGTATGGACTCTTAACTTGTATGATCTGCGATGATGTTATAAAAGGCTGAGCAAACCACGGCTCAATAAGTAATTTAAGTAAATGCATGCTAGACTCATGTCAATCTACATGCAAGTATAGAAAAAGAAATGCTGAAGTGATGTGTATGCATGGTATTCATTCACGGTCTTAAATCAAAACATTTTTGCCATGCACTTTAGTTCAAAACACCTTTATTATGCACTTTATTTAAATCAAATTTATTATACATTTCGATTAAATCAATTTACTATACATTTCAGTTAAATTCAAAACAATTTGAACTTCAATAAATCAATCACTATGTAAATCACTATGCACTTCGATAAATTGATTAATATACACTTTCATAAAGCCAAAACATTATGCACAGCCAAAACATTATGCACTTCGATAAAGCTAAAACAGTATGCTTTTTGATAAGTCAATTTCTATACATTCGTTTTAAATCAATGACTATGCACTTTGATAAGTCAATTGCTATGCATTCATTTTAAATCAATTACTATACACTTTGAGAAATCAATTACTATGCATTCGTTTTAAATCAATGACTGTGCACTTTGAGAAATCAATTACTATGCATTCGTTTTAAATTAATGATTGTGCACTTTGATAAATCGATTTCTATGCATTCGTTTTAAATCAATGACAGTGCACTTTAACAAATCAATTGCTATGCATTCGTTTAAAATCAATAACTACGCATTTTGATAGATCAATTACTTCACAAAACGATAATCAATAAACATTTGGCGTATAGCCTTGATTCACTGAAAATGATTTCAAAAACAATCACTTATCACTTTAAACGTATGCCTTAAGTCACTTAAAGCGATTTCAAATCAATCACTTTTCACTTTTGGCATAAGCCTTAAATCACTTAAAACAATTTTTAAATCGATCACTTTTTACTTTAGGCATAAGCCTCAATTCATTGAAAACAATTTCAAATCGATTACTTGTCACTTTAGGCATAAGCCTTAAATCTTTTAAAACTATTTCAAATCGATCACTTTTCACTTTAGGCATAAGCCCCAATTCACTGAAATTGATATCAATAATAAAACAGTGGAATGTAGAGTTTAAGCAATAATCCTCAATCACTAATACGATAACGATAACGATGTCTATCCTAGCTAGTGATGGAATGGTGTCGCAAGCAACATAAAATCTATGGCCATAGAACAGTACTCCAGTCTCGTTGACAGTCGAGAGCTAGAACTTGTCTGCTAGTTTTCCAGACAAGCCTAACCATTTACTAGAGCACTAGGCTCAATAGGTACAATAGAGTACAGTAGTCTAGAGCACTAGGCTCGATAGGTACAGTACAACATAGTAGTCTAGAGCACAAAGCTCAATAGATGGGTAATAAGGCCTAAAGCTAAGCTCGATAGGCTAGAAATGACCTGAGCGTCGTAGGATATGCCCACACTAAAAAACAGTTCGAAAAACAATGTTCTTGTGCAGCACTTGGCTTGCACGAATTTCAAGCACTTATTAAATCAGTTTTGAGTTTAAAATATAAAGAAGTTTCGATTTATTTCAAAAGTCGATTCAAACGAAGACTTTACGATTTAAAATATAATACAAGTCTTTAAAACATAGATATTAAGTAATTAAACTCAAAATATACTGTACGTGAATGCACATATGCATCAGTTCACTTCACTTAACATGCACGCTTGGTTGGCCACAACACGCAAGGCAAAAACTAAAATTCAATCCAGCCCTAGCATAAACCATATTTATAAAAAATTTAAACTTTTCTTACGAGATGGTGCTAACAGACTTTACTTAATCCACTTACCTCGAGATGTAGCAATTTACTTTCTTGGTTTCGAAATCAACTCAAACTTCTTCGCCGCTCTAATTCACTACAGTCAATTCAATAACATCTCAAAAACAAATTCTTATCATGCTTAGCCATGAAACAAAACGCGTATCTTATAACCAAATTATTTAAGTCATTCTTGTACCACCAATACACATCACCATTTACTATCAATATTTATCTCACTTAAGAAATTACTAATTTAAATAAACATTGCCCCTCAATTTTTTTTATATCATTCCTTTCGAGGTGGCCACAAACCTTTATTAGTTTCTTCTTATTAAGACCATGATATATATTTATATCTATATATATATATATATATATAATTGCACCTGAAACTAACCTCATTCATTCTCTTAATATATAATTGCATACTTAGGTACACTTTTATGCATAGCACACTAATAATATATATATATATATATATATATATATATATATATATATATCCACCTAGATGCTTATACGCTTCACTATATTATACATCAATTCTTTTTCATAAAACCTTACTCAATAGTATATATTTATATATATCTATATATTTATATATAAATATATACATAAATCTATCCTTCCCATTTTCATTTCATTTGCATAAAACCTTACTCAATAATAAATATTTATAAATGTCCGTCTATATAAATATATACATAAATCTATCCTTCTCATTGCATTTCATTTTTTTTCACACACACGTGTGTGTGTGTTTTTATGAACTTTGATACTTGAGACTAGAGGTTCTTGCCCTTTCAAATAGCTCCCAGTTAAGGCCAAAGCAACCTTAAGATCACGCCTACTCAACCCTGTACAAGCCCATATTTCGGTCTCCTAAAACCTCACAGGAGTCTATTAACTCAGACCTGAACACCTTCAAGTTTGGTCCCCTATTTTCACGTTCAAACTTCAGTCTTGTTCACTGATCTAATCCCTTACAACCCCTTAAAATGGCCATCGCTTTAGCCTTCCTTCCTGGTCACTTTCTTATCTGTTTCACCCTTTCTTCTACTGTTGAGGTACCTTCTTCCTTTAGCCCCGATTCACCTTCATTTAGCCAAATGTGCACTACTTGTTTTGCCACCATTTATTCTTTGTTTCATGCACAAACAGGCCCCTAAAGCAACATTGAAACACCCTTGAACGTCGTATAAAACACAATCCAAAGTCATCCTTTGCCGACCCTAGTTACAGCCTTGAAATGCTTCATTTTTTTTAGCAGCAAAATTTGTTGAAACACAGCATGATGCAGCTCAACAACAGCCAACCCAAACAACCATTTCTAGCCTTCAAAGACTACACCACGTACCACTAACTTTGCCCTGTTATAGCCTCCGCAAGCTCCCCTGTTTTAGTCCTGGGATCTGCTGCTGCCACCCACCAGAGACAACCCAAAATCCAGCCTTTAAATCAGCCACCAACATAGCCTCGAAATCCCACCTGAAACAACCTTGCCGAATCTCCTCTTACAGCCAGCACCTAACGCTTGAAAACTTTCCATTACCTGCACTACTCCAACCTCTTTTCCTTCTTTTTCGGTGGAAGCTAAAGAAACTCGTGTGGAAATGAGGGACAGGAAATAAGTGAAACAGGCAAGGGTGACGTGAGGAAGTAAGGAAAGATGAGGAAAGTGAGAGAGATGAAGTCAATGGAGATGAAACTGTTGGGGAAGGTGTGCGTGAGAAGGAAAAGAAAGAGGGAAGGTGTAAAGGGTTTGGTGCTCTGTCTGACAAAGCACTATCCCAATTTCCTTCTTTTCTTTTCTATTTTCTTGGTTTCCTGGCTAAACAACCGGTTCTCTTAGGTAGAAAGGGGCCAACGGGTTAACCTTCCCTTGGAAGCTTATTTATTTATTTATTATTTTTTTATCCCCTCAACTCTCTCAAATTTCCTCTCCCTCTAATATATTTTAGCCCAACATCTTCCTATTTTGAACATTGACCCATAGTCATTTATGCCTTGTTTAATTTAGGCCCTTTCAAATTAAATTTATCGCTCTATTGCCCAAGTTAAATTCCTCTATTTATTCCAACCCTTGATTCCTTATTTGAATTAATTTAATATATCTTAGCTCAACTTAATTACAATTGGTTCCATGGCATTGCTTAAATCAATTTAATCCACTTGGGTTATCTATTTATTTCACTCAATTATGATCTTTAGTCCATCACCAACAATCCTCCTAATTTAATTAAATTAATTCAATTTCCAATAATTTCACATTTAATACCCACTTATGGAAGTCTTCATACTATATCCCTCAATTCCCACATTTATATGAGTTGAGTTATTTAAATTTAACTTCTCCTCATTATCTTAATTTTTTCCTAATCTTAATTTCCCATAATTCTCACAAATCTAATTCCCATGATTCTCAAAATTCTCATATTAAATTCATCACTTCATGATTCTCGAAATCCTTAATGCATTCTAAATTGTTAAATTACTTCCAATATCTAGTTAAATTAATTATCATGAGTAAAAAATTCTCAGTTCTTACATAATCGTGACATATCAAGTCATATAATCTGTTGTACACTATCCAAGGATCCTGCTTCATCTTCCTTTCCTCTCATCGGTGAGCAAATGACAGTTCCACATATCCTATTATCGTTGCTGAAAGGGATACCGCACGTCATAGTTTATTGGCTTCAAACCTCATTCCTCGTGATAAGGGGTGAGAGGTGGATGTGGAATGGTCTGTACATAACCCCATTACCGAAGGACTCCATCCGGATGATATGGCTCCACAATCTGATCAAACTTAATACATTCGAAAAAGTAAGTAATCTGCAGCAAAAGATGATAGGCTCTAATATCTATGTACGGATCCTAGCAGACTTGATGATAGCTAAGGTCATCAAGTTACTCCCTCAATATCTGAAGCTGCAAATTGCAACTGAGTGGCTTCCATCTACAGGCCCATGGCAACCCTTGTCTGTATGACAAATCCTATACTAGATTCAACGAGGAAAATGCTCGTAAATCCATGCCTGCATTAAACAAAAGCAACATTTATAATAAAAGCATAATTTATTAAATATTAAACAAAACAATATGAAATTTATTAAATAAATTTTAAATACTTGCAATAGTGTCATGTAGCCAGCTATTGAATGACAGTCAAACTTGCTGGCAATACCTAATTGTCTGTACATGTACGCAAAAACAAGCTGCACCCCATGCAAATTGGCCAACAGCCACCAGATCCTCTAAAAATGATAAATACGCGACCGGTACTTTGGTTGCACTCTTATCAACAAAAAGAGTGCAACCAAGTAAAAATAAAAGAATAAATTAGCCGTGTACTCTATACGCTCCTCATCATCGAGTCGATTACACCAAAGAATGTATCTCATAACCACTGCAACCTAACCTGTGGTCCTTGAGAGGCAGTAGTCTCCGCACATGCCTTTTCTGCGTCGACGTCAAGCAAACGCATTAGCATCTCGTTTGCCTCTTTAATGGAGACACTAGCAAATGATATAATCTAACCAACCAAAGGAATGCCAAGTAATGTAGACACATCATCTAGAGTGATGGTCATCTCTCTGAACGACATGTGAAACGTGTTGGTCTCTGGCTGCCACCTCTCAGTAAATGTAGAAATGATGGTCTTATTACACGTCAAATAACTGCAATCCAATAATGGAGCCAACCCTAATCGCTGGATGATCGACCAAATGTGTGACTGACTCACACCTAACGACCATGTACCAACTTTCGGACAATGATTAATAACTTTAATCTCTCCTCATTCCTATATTAAAACAAATAAATAATTAGTATATAATTAATTATAATTTTTATAGCAATAAATATGTAATAACTTTCAAAATATACCTTAATTTTCATAGCAATAAATACGTAATAACTTTCAAAATATACCTTTCCCTGCCAAATAGCTGCAACAACATGAGATCCAAAGCTCCTCAAGAGGGACGCATCAACTTGACCACCAGTACCAACTACCTGACCAGAAGTATTGGCCTGCTGCATATCCTGAGCAACAGCTGCCTCATCAGATACAAGCACCTACTACCTCTCCTTGGCAACTACTACTTCGCTAGAAGTACGGGCATGTCGCATCTCCTAGGTAGCAGCTACCTCATCAGATATAGGCACTTCCTGCGTCTGCTCAGCTGCTACTTTAGTAGGTACAATCTTTGGCTTCATGGCCTGATCACTTGCTGCCACGATTGCAACGTGTCGGCTAGTCTCAAAAGCAACGCGTCGACTCGTCTCAAATGCAACGCGTCACCTCCTCTCAGATGCAGTCGGTCGTCGTCGCCACATGGATGGACTTAATGAGGGACAGCTACGACCACGTGATGACTCGACTCCTCGTGTACATGCCATCTGTAAAAACACACAATTGCACCTACAATTAAACAATTACGAAACCAAACATGGGTTTCATATTTTCATTCAAAATATCAACGTTACAACATTTGATGTTCTAATAGTGCATTACAGCATACAAGACTAATTTTTATTATTTTTAATAATAAAAATTAAAAAAATAAGCCTTACGGCAGCTCCCTACCTTGAGGCCCTTAAACCTCACTGCAAGGAGCTGACGTGAGGCTCATAAACCTCACGGATCCTCTCTACCGTGAGGCTTTCGAGCCTCATGGCCTTTTTTTGCCGTGATGCTTTCGAGCCTCATGGCTTTTCCTTGTCATAAGGCTCGAAAAAAAAAACCCAAAACTCCAATCCCAAACCCTAACATAAAAAATTCACTACAAACATAAAAAATTCACAAATACAAACAATAATGTAGATGATTTTACCTTACAAATTGATGAAGAAGCATCAAATTACTGTTGATTACTTAAATTTGTGGAAATTGAAGAGAATGGAAAACAAAAGACAAAGAAAATGAGAAAGGGAAATAAGTGTGTAGGTTGTATGGAATGGAGAGGGTATTTTGGGTATTAAATATATTAGATAGGTTCTGTTTAGAAAAAATTAGGGAAAAGTAGGTTGTATTTAGTATAGGTTGTGATTAGTGAAAGGTAAGTTGTGTTTAGAAATTCCCTCGATCTTTTCCTTCAATTCTTGATCTCATAAACTCTCTTCATTTTTTTTGTATTTTGTATGATAAATTTTACCTTTTTATTTTTTATTTTGTTTATATAATTTTACAGATATCATTTTAAAATTTAGTTCTATTAAATTTAAATATTTATTGTGTATAGATACATAGAGTATGAAATAAATCTCATATAATTTTTAAAGTCATAATTTTAATAGAAAATTTATGTAATAATAAATGAAATAACTTTCACAAAATATCAAGATTAAAAATAAAATAACACATTATTAATAATATATTAAATTACATAATTTTAATAAAAATAATATTCAAATATTAATAAATTATAAAATTAAAAAAAATTATGTTTCAACTTATTTGATGCCAAAATTTTTTATGTTTTTAGTTTTTAAAGTTATACAACAGCATTTGCTCACTAAACATGTTTTTTATTTTCAAATTTTTAAAATAAAAAAAATAAAAACAAAATTTTCAAAAACATAAAACACAAAATTGATTACAATGCCAAACAACACATTAATTATTGAACAATTTCTAAAAAAAAAAAACCTCTCCATCATTGAAAAGGAATTTTTTAAAAATTTATCTTCACTTTAAAAGTATTCAAAAAATCTCATTCGTTTTTGTTAAGAAACTCTGTCACCAAATAAATTAAATTTTTATGAAAGGCTCTCATTTATTCGAATCATTTTTCTAATTCACATTCTTATTTCCTAATTTTTATTTTACTTCTTAATTTTTTTATTTATTATTAATTTTCTTACTTTTTGAAAATAAATATCAATAATTATGTTAGCTTTAAATTGACATATGTATTTTGAAATGATAAAAACTTAAGTGATCTTTTATGTTTTGATCTTTTATGTTTTGGTTCATATTGTAAATTTACTTTATCACACATGATTCTCTCAAACCATTTTAAGTGTTCATAACAAACATTAAGATCATGATTTAATTATATATTCCTATTGGTCTTAATACTTTACAAAATGAATTTGAATTGCATGCTTGCATAACCTAAAGAACTTAGAAAACATAAATATAGGCTAGTGAATTTAGAGGAATCGAAAAACGACCTTAAGGTTAGTTAAAAACCGATTCACCCCCTATCGGTATAGCCTACAGAGCCAACAATTGGTATCAGAGCTTGGGCTCGAGATTGATTTAGATTAACATCTATCGAGTAAAACAATTATAAATGGCTCACTTGAATGTAGGCACACCCTTAGGAGAAGAGGGACACTCATTAGTTAGACATCCACTTTTCAATGGAGAAAATTATTCATATTGGAAAATTAGGATGATGTTGTTTATTCAATCAAATGACTATGAAGTGTGGAAAGTAATAGTTAATGGTCTCAAAATTCTAATGAAGAAAGTAGATGAAAAGGATGTCCCTAAGAATGAGGATGAGTGGGACTTAAATGATATGAGATTGGCACAATTGAATGCCAAGGCTATGCATACCCTTTTTTGTGCATTAGGTCCCAATGAATACAACAGGGTCTCCCTATGTGAGAATGTCAAGCAAAAATGGGACAAATTAGCCATTACACATGAAGGGAACAATCAAGTTAAAGAAACCAAAGTATGCCACTCACACATGATTATGAACTTTTTAGGATAAAAGAAGATGAGTCCATGAGTGATATGTTTACTAGGTTTAATGACATAATCAATGGACTTAAGGCATTAGGCAAGACCTACTCCAATGTAGAAATGGTTAAGAAAATCTTGAATAGCTTGCCAAAATCTTGGGAGGCAAAGGTGACCGCAATAGAAGAATCTAAGGATCCTAACACCTTATCTCTAAATGAACTTATGGGCTCCCTACTCACATATGAAATGAAATTAAAAAGAAATGAAGTGCCTACAAAGAAAGTAGGGGTATCACTTAAGTCTTCCACTCATGAGATCATTGAAGATGATAGTGATGATAGTGGAAATGAGGAAGAAAAGGAAATGACAATGTTTGTCAAAAGATTTAATCAATTTATGAGATGAAAGAGAAAGAGAATGACACGAGACATAAAAAAAAGGGGTAATAAGAGGAGAGTCAAGTAGGAAAGAAAAAGACTCCTTAGTGTGTTATGAATGTAATGAACCGGGGTCATACTAAGCTAAATTGCCCCTTACTTAGGAAAGAAAAGGATAGGAAGCCAAAGAAGAAAGCATTTGTGGCTGCATGGAGCGATAGTGATGGCTCCAATGAGGAAAATGTAGATGATGAGATAGCATACTCATGTTTTATGGCCATTAGTGATGATGAGGCTAGTTGTAGTTCTAGTGAAGATAATGATTATACATTTGATGAACTACAAAATGCCTTTAATGAATAAGCAAATGAATTTCAATGCATGAATTCTAAATATAAGAAAATCATTGCTAAATTAAAAATAGAGAATAAAATGTTATTAAGTGCTAAGCTAGAATTAGAAAAGAAATTAGAAGAAGCAAATCTAGAAATTGATGAAGTAAATAAAAAGAACTTAAATTTGCATAATTCATTTTCTAGATTCTATACGGGTCAACAAAAGCTAGATCATGTTAGGACCCAAAGAGCTTTTTTTTGACAAGATGGGTAGGCTATATGTAAAACAAAAAGAAACTCATCTTAAGAATTTCCTTGTGAGCAAAAATACTATGCATGATGCATCTTTCATATGCTCACTATGCAATAGGATAGGCCACACCTCTTAAGCATGCACATATAGAAAAACCACATTTAGAGGTAGGGTAGTTAGAAAAATGTGGGTGCCAAAGCATGCTGTAAATAATGATGAATTGTGTTTGAAATGAATCCCTAAAGGATAAAAAATTGTTTACACGAACTCTCATGGACCCAAGAAAATTTGGGTACCAAAGCATGTTTGAAATTGCTTGGTGTAGGAGTGTTAGAGCATGGAATTACAATGAAACAATGGAGTCTGAATGCTCAACACATCCTCATGGAGTTTACTTATGCCAATAAGAAAGAGGAAGAGCTTGAGAAATCCATCCTTAGCAAAGTCACAACAATTCCTCAAAAGAATAGCTAAAGGTGGATTCAACAAATCATGGCAAAGCACTCTCAAGCAAAGGAGTTTTGTAAGCTTAATTTCTTTCTCTTTAAAAATTTTATTTGATTAAATTATTTGTGCTTTGATGGGATATTTGGTTGATGATCCTTATTGCTTGAATGAACAATAGGCATGATAAATGATTTTTGATTGTTTGATAGATAGTTCTTGAGGCACTGAATGATTGAATGAAAAACATGTTTAAATGATTTTGAAATAATCTTGTGTGATTTGAGGAAGTATGAGATATGTTGATAATATGTTTACAAGTTCTAAAATGTCAAATATGTCATGGATGCAAAATGTCATGTCATGAGCACTAATGAGGAACTTGTATATAAGGAATCATGGCATGATGTTCACAAGTGTGGTGATTTGATGATATCTGCACTTAAATTCTATGTGAACATGTTTGTTTTGACATATTTGTGTTTTCAAATGCTTTGGTTTTGCCAAAATATGCATAGCTTTCAAAATGACCTCCTTTGAGACCAAAAATGCATTTTATGGTGCAAATTCTTCCAAAATTGAAAACTCTATCATTAAATGGTTTTTCATTCATATTTTTCATTCATACAAGTCCAAAATCATGTTACACAAATGTTTAAACCTTTACTTGGACTTAAATTACTCAAAAACGAAGTTTTGGTGCCTCAAAAGTTGAATTTTCTGTCAAAAATCTGCAGAAACTGGATGAGGGATCGATCCCTCAATGTGTAGGATTGATCCCCTTTGACAAAATGCAAAAAACTTGCATTCTAGACTTAAAGGATCGATCCCCCTTGTAGACACCTAATTTTGTCCATGTTCAATAAATATTTTTATCTGAAATAATAAAATTTATTTTGTATTTGGATTACATAAGTTTTTAAAAGGCTTGTCACATGTTGGACTATGAATTTTGATTGGGCTATCAATCTAAAGCCCAATTTCTTTATTTTATTTTGTTTTATTTTTATTTGTAAATTAATTCAAACAATTAAAAAGAAAAACAAAACTAAAAAAGAGAAAAAAATTAAAAAAAAACCAAAAATAAAAATAATTATGCTGTGTACGTCACCAACTTGCCGCCCTCTCACAGCTCTTCTCCCAAGATTGTCACCTGCTAATTCTGCAAACCCTCATCCCCATGAATGCCAGCCACCCGATCCTTAATCCAATAACAAACACCTTAATGTCCAAACGATAGCTGTAGAAGTCTCAAGGACAAAACCAAAAAATTGGATAAAGAGAGATGTCCTAATTTGATTAAAAAGGACATTACTTTACAGGAAATGGGGAGTTCGGTTCGGCCATTTTCATTTTTTTCTTCACTTTGTCTCACTAAAAACCTCCTGTGGAACCAATCTCCTTAATGGCTCCCTCCATCTTCAACCACAAAACACCCATAAACAACCCAACACCGACAAAAATTCCTAGGCCTAAACACCCTAGTGTCAGTCTACACAAACCCATTTTTAGTGTACTTTTGTGAAAAATGAAAAAGGGAGGGAAAATGGGTTCTGAAAGGGGAGAAGGAGCTCATAAAAATCTTCTTGTTTAGAAAGGGATTTTGTTTCTTAGAAAAAAATGGATTAGATCTAGACGGGAAGATTCTTTTTTTAGAGAAAGCAACTAGGAGGAAAGAAAGGGATTGGGAAGAAAATTGAATCTGAAAAAAAAAAGAAGAAGAAAAACAGACTCGAGAAGCTCGAACACTGTAATAGCGTGGTACATGGCTCGAGCTAAGAAATGAAATAAAGGCAGTAGGAATATTGCTGGGAGTGGAATAAGGGAAAGAGAAAAGTAAAAGAAAAGACAAGCCAACAACTGCAGGAACAATGGAGGAAGAGCTGAACGGCGTCAAACTTGGGAGGATAAAGTTTTGACATGATTCGGCTGGAGATAGATCAATTGTGAGAGGTTTATTTTACTTGTTTATTCATTTTGAGTACACAGTGGAATTGTCCATATTTAATTTACCTTTGCTTTGACATGTTTGCATTTACTATTGTTTGGAAATGATTGCATTTATTACTTAGCTATGGATTTGTCAGAATAGATTTGCTTTTTGACTTTGTTTGCTTGCATAGTATAAGCTTGTTGAATGTCATTGTTGGTGTTGCTCATGTGCGTATATTCATTTGCCGGTTTGAATGTAAATTTTTTTTTAGAAAATCGATACTTATTATTTTCTCATGTTTTTAAAGAAAATGTTACATCTTAAAATTTGCAACTTTGAACTCATGAATTTATAAAGTAAAAATTGTAAGATTAAATTGCAAAAATAGAGATTTGTTTTACAAATTAAATAATAATTATAAATTTTAGATTTAATTGAATATTCTTCCGATGATGGGATGTCATGAAACTCACAAGTAGTGATTTCTTGACCGATCCCTAGGTGAGAAGAGTCTACTAAATGTTATCAGAGTATTGGGATATTTAGTATGATTTTTCAATAATTTAATTTTTATTATTAAAAATAAAAATAAATAAGTTTTTTTAAAAGAAAATTGAAAAAGAAAATTAATAATAAAAATTAAATTTAATTAAATATTTGTCCGATGATGGGATGTCATGAAACTCACAAGTAGTGATTTCTTGACTGATCCCTAGGTGAGAAGAGTTGTACTAAATGTTACCAAGAGTATTGGGATATTTAGTATGATTTTTCAATAATTTAAACGTTATTAAGAATGAAAATAAATATTTTTTTAATAAAAAAAAGAAAAATTAATAATAAAATTTAAATTTAATTAAATAAATGTTCGATGATGGGATGTCATGAAACTCACAAGTAGTGATTTCTTGACTGATCCCTAGGTGAGAAGAGTCTACTAAATGTCACAAGAGTATTGGGATATTTAGTATGATTTTTCAATAATTTAATTTTTATTATTAAAAATAAAAATAAATAAGTTTTTTAAAAGAAAATTGAAAAAGGAAATTAATAATAAAAATTAAATTTAATTAAATATTTCTCCGATGATGGGTTGTCATAAAACTCACAAGTGGTGATTTCTTGACTGATCCCTAGGTGAGAGGAATTCACTAAGTGTTACCAGAGTATTGGGATACTTAGTGCAATTTTTCAATAATAAAAATATATTTTTTAAAATAAATAAAGAAATATTTATATCAAAAATTAAAAAATTCATTTGCATCATTCATTATCTGTTTGTATCATATGCATTCATAATAATTTTTGAAGCGAGTGTGAATCTTTCAATGATAAGATTCTATATAACTCACAAGTAGTAATTCTTAAGAAATCTTTAGGTGAGAAAAATTATTTCAAATGTTACTAGAGTATTGGGATATTTGATTTAATTTTTCAATACAAAAAGGTTCACATTCACTTTTGAAAAATAAAATTTAACTTTTTAAAATAAAACAAAATGATTTTTACAAATAAAAAATGACTTTGAACAAAAAGAATAAAATTGATTGTAATAAAAATAAAAATTATTTTTAAATATTAATTCAAGACCATTTTATTAAAACTAAAGGATAACACATGATTACTATGGTACCGTTTTTTAATGGGCGTTGTGGGGGTGCTAATCCTTTCCCACTCGTAACCGTACTCCCGAACCCAATTTTGTTTTCGCAGACCAAAAATTGTCTTTTTAATAAAACTTAATTAACTTTAAGATTTTGTTAAAAAGATAAATATTTTAGGTGACCAATCACACCTAGTCAAAAAAGATTGGTGGTGACTCCTTTGTTTTTAAATGTTTTTAAAATTGTCGAACGCGAAACCGTTACGACAGCCTGGCAACTCCATTGGAGAATTTTGAGTCAAGCCATTTATTAGTAATGTGTTATCCTAAGTTTTAATTTAATGGTCTTAACTAATATTTAAATTTAATTTCTTTAATTTTAAATAATTTGTTACATTTGTGTTATAGTTATTATATTTATTTCACGGCATTCTTTATTTTGTATATATTATTCTTAAGAAATTGTTGGGGCATTGTAGGATACGGTGAATATTTGATGTGTTTCCTCATGCACACACTCGCACTTGCATTTGCATAACATGAGCTCTGTACCCGGGCTCCATCCTTCTTAGGAGGGAGTAGATAATCACTTCCGCAATGGCAATCGAAATACTCCCACTCAAATTAAATCTTGCTAGTCTAGTGTGGATGACAGTGAGGTTTAATTTGGGGAACTTTTAGATCTTTATATCCCAGCCCAGCATATAGAAAAACTTAAGAGGCCAGCCTTAGTTAGAGCCATGTCCAATTTTTGTAGAAATTATCCCAAAATTAGGACATGAGAGAACATTATTCGACCCATTCTCTCATGTCAATAATAATGGTACAATCGATTTGAATTATACATAATTTAAGTTTTTGATTTTTTTCTAAAAAAGGGAATTTTTGTAAACTAAAAATGAAAAAATATATATATATTTTTTTATAAAAGATCTTGTAAAAAAAAAATCTACTTATTTTTGAAAAAATAAATATGTGTGATAAAAGTAATAAAACAATTATGTAACTTTTCTTTTAAAAATGCGAATAATTCTTCATTCTTTTTTTAAAGGGGAATTTTGTTTTGAAAATAGGTGCATTAAAATAGGAACTAATAAAAGTACATTCTCCAAAGCAAGAGGAAGAAAAAGAAGTTTTGTGTATATTTGGTTACAATATGTTTATACATATAAAAATAAAAAAAAGGGTTTAATTTCTTTCACTTTCTTTTCTTTAAAAGAAAAATATGAAATGATAAAAATGCATAAACTTTTCTTTTTATAATAAAAAAGGGAAATAATTTGTTAAAAAATGGTTGAGGAAAATAAGATTTTTGTCTCTTTCACAAAAAATAATAAGAAGAAATTCAATTAAGTTTTTTAATTAAAATTTTTTATTCTTTTTTATTCTTGGAATATTTTCTTAAGATAAAGGCATAAAAGACAAAAAAATAATAAGAAGAAATTCAATTAAGTTTTTTTTAATTAAAATTTTTTATTCTTTATTATTCTTGGAAAATTTTCTTAAGATAAAGGCATAAAAAAGAAAAGTGAAAGGGATTTTGAGTAGGAAATGAATTAATATCTCTTCAAAAATGAGTTATAATAAAATGAAAGAATGAATGAAACTTTTTTTCTTTCTTTTTGAAGTAAAAAAAAAAAGAGAGATGAATAATTGACTTTCCTGTATAGAATTTTCAAAGAATAAGTTGACATGAAAAAATTTTTTGGATTGTGTAGGAATTTTAATGAGAGTTTAAAAATGCTAAAAAAAAAAGGGGGCTTAAAAATGTTTTTCTTTCCTTTTCTTGATTATCTCATTGCAAAACATTTGGTTGAATAATAAAAAGGGATGTAAACAAAATTATCCCTGAATTTATTTGGTAAAGAATTTAAAGAATAATTTGAACCAAGATAAAGATGAAATATAAAAATAATAAAAATAATTTTTGAAAAATCTAGTAGGAAACATGAAAATTTTTAGAAAAATTAAAAAAAATTGTTTGGTGATAAAAGAAAAATGATTTTAGAAAAATTGAGAAGAATGTTCAGGTTTAGTTAAGAATTCCATCTTTCTTGCATGTTGGATTAAGGAATAATAAGATTAGTGTCCAGGTATTGTGAATACAAATATTCGTTTTTCTCAAGCATGTTAGGGACATATATCATTTTAATTCATTTCATCATCATTGTGTCTATATATGTTGCTAGTCATGTCATTTGCATTTTAGAGTCATGTAATTTAGGTGATTTTTTTTAAAAAAGAAAAAAGAAAAAAACACAATCTTCTTTTTATTTGCATTTAGCATATATTCCATTTCATACAAATATGTTTCGTAATTCATCCCATTCTATCATATCTCATGCATTTTACACCGCATTTCAAAGTAAAAGAAATTCTTTTTGTTTTTAACGAAAAAGGAAACTTTTTGGAATATTTTGTGGGGCATAAAATGATTCTTTGATTTTTTAACTTGTCATTTCTACATGTTTCAGATTTGATTTTCCAAGTTGATATGTAAAGTTGTCAAACAGGAGGGAATTTTCAACAAAAATTTTTGTGTATTTTACTTTGCTATGTCATTAATTGTTGTAAATAGATTTTTTGAAACTATAGTAGAAAATTTTTCATGTACATTTTTTATTTTGATTTGTTATTATATTTGATATATATAAATGGCATTGATTGATTCTTTTTGTAAAGAAATCACATTTTTTTTAAAATATATATATAATGATTCAAATAAAGCCTCACATGACTAAATCAAATGATCAAAGAAGTTGAACAAAATGACAAAATAAAGAAAGATTGAAGAGAGTTTTGAAAAATTGGTGATCATTATCAGAAAAATTCATCCCATCAACTATCTTCTCCAATTGTTTACATGCCCTAAATCTCTTATAAAGCCTTCATGCATTTAAGGAGGATAAGTGCAAACTTCATGATCTATGTTTACCAAGTCACAATATGCCATCAAAGTGTAATGACCTTTACCTAAGCAATGAACAATGAAACGATCGATTTGATAAAATTCATTTTTGGATTCCTTGAATAATCAAGCATGACACTCTTTTAAATTTGAATTTTGGTAATTTGATATGTGTCAAAACTATGCTAGAGATTCATACTTGTCAATATTACCCAAATTTGTTTGAGAAACCACAGACCATTCAATAATTTAATTTTTATTATTAAAAATAAAAATAAATAAGTTTTTTTAAAAGAAAATTGAAAAAGGAAATTAATAATAAAAATTAAATTTAATTAAATATTTGTCCGATGATGAGATGTCATGAAACTCACAAGTACTGATTTCTTGACTGATCCCTAGGTGAGAAGAGTTGTACTAAATGTTACCAGAGTATTGAGATATTTAATATGATTTTTCAATAATTTAAATTTTATTAAGAATGAAAATAAATATTTTTTTAATAAAAAAGAAGAAAAATTAATGATAAAATTTACATTTAATTAAATAAATGTCTGATGATGGGATATCATGAAACTCACAAGTAGTGATTTCTTGACTGATCCCTAGGTGAGAAGAATCTACTAAATGTTACCAAAGTATTGGGATATTTAGTATGATTTTTCAATAATTTAATTTTTAATATTAAAAATAAAAATAAATAAGTTTTTTAAAAGAAAATTGAAAAAGGAAATTAATAATAAAAATTAAATTTAATTAAATATTTGTCCGATGATGGGATGTCATGAAACTCACAAGTAGTGATTTCTTGACTGATCCCTAGGTGAGAAGAGTTCTACTAAATGTTACCAGAGTATTGGGATATTTAGTATGATTTTTCAATAATTTAAATTTTATTAAGAATGAAAATAAATATTTTTTTAAATAAAAAAAGAAAAAAATTAATAATAAAATTTAAATTTAATTAAATAAATGTCTAATGATGGGATGTCATGAAACTCACAAGTAGTGATTTCTTGACTGATCCCTAGGTGAGAGGAATTCACTAAGTGTTACCAAAGTATTGGATACTTAGTGCAATTTTTCAATAATAAAAATATTTATTTAAAATAAATAAAGAAATATTTATATAAAAAATTAAAAAATTCATTTGCATCATTCATTATCTGTTTGTATCATATGCATTCATAATAATTTTTGAAGCGAGTGTGAATCTTCCGATGATAAGATTCTATAGAACTCACAAGTAGTGATTTTTAAGAAATCTTTAGGTGAGGAAAATTATTTCAAATGTTATCAGAGTATTGGGATATTTGATTTAATTTTTCAATACAAAAAGGTTCACATTCACTTTTGAAAAATAAAATTTAACTTTTTAAAATAAAACAAAATGATTTTTTACAAATAAAAAATGACTTTGAACAAAAAGAATAAAATTGATTGTAGTAAAAATAAAAATTATTTTTAAATATTAATTCAAGACCATTTTATTAAAACTAAAGGATAACACATGATTATTATGGTACCGTTTTTTAACGGGCGTTGTGGAGGTACTAATCCTTCCCCACTCGTAATCGTACTCCCGGACCCGATTTTGTTTTCGCAGACCAAAAATTGTCTTTTTAATAACACTTAATTAACTTTGAGATTTTGTTAAAAAGATAAATATTTTAAGTGACCAATCACACCTAGTCAAAAAAGATTGGTGGCGACTCCTTTGTTTTTAAATGTTTTCAAAATCGTCGAGCGCAAAACTGTTACGACACCCCTTCCCTAGGGATCGATCCCCTCCAAGCCAGAAAAGCCTTCCCTGCATGTTTAAACCGAAATTTGGGAGGATCCTCTGTTAGTTTCACACTATCTTTTGTATAAGCATAAAATTCATTGTTTTAACTTCTTTTTGATGATCCTTTAATATGAAAAATCACCTTTCATTGGTATCATGCCTCAACTTCAACAATTTGTATTACTTTCAACAATTAATATCATTTCTCATTGAACTTAAAAGTGTAAAATCATTTTTCTTGTTAAAAACACTTATGATTTGCATAAATCTTGAAATAATGTTGAATTACTTTCAATGAATGCTTAAACATTATTTCAAGAATTATTTCAATATTTTGTGTATATATATTTGAGAATTTGATGAACTAATGATTGATAAACATATTAATTTCCCTTGGTTTATCTTAGTCAAACATGCTTAGAGGACTTTATTTCATAACTTGACTTACCTATTTCACACTAGGTTTTATGATAACTATACATCTAGTGGAATATGAATATTTAAAGGTCAAGATATATGCTTGAAAGATAAAATGATCAAAACGTGACCTTAATGATAGAATTCTTATATGACTTAGGTAAATGAAATATTTGAGATACAAAAAGGTTTACCTAAAGTCATTATTGTCCTTGGCCTATAATTTGTGATGATAAATGGATCTTAAATGTTCAATTTCATAAAAATTTATCATCCATGAACTTAAATTTCTCTTATGGCCAAATCTTTAAAGAACTTATGCTCTAATGACAACATCAACATTTAAAGATAATGCAAACTTGAACAAATGCACTTTAATTGATATACATGCATTAAATCTTGATTGTTTTGATGTTGACCTTGCATTTTTGTTTAAGTTGAATCAATGATTATGTCTATGAGATGTGAATATTTGATTTTATGAAATTCTACTTGATTCCACTCATAGATTGAAAATCTTAATAATAAAAGACATTTTAGCTTGATAATATTGATTCACTTGAGTAAAGCCATTTTAGCATATACCCTCTAGAACCTTAAATGATAAAAACAACTAGGGATATGGCTATTAAAATGATTAAGATGAAAATCTTGAATTCTTCCTTGCTCATAATTGGTAAAGATCTTGAATTGGAAAATGAGCATAGGATTTTGTGCTTTTATGGAAGAAAATATGTTTGCTTGAATAACTTGAGTTTTCGAATCCTCCGTATAGTATAATTTTGTGAATATGAATATGGGTTAATACTTTATGAGAGTATGATAATGTTTAATTAATCCATATGCATATTTGATGATGTGTGATTGTGTTCTTGCATATTTAGCATGACTATTTTCTTGACATGAACACACTACACATAAAAATTGGATTCATGTAAAATGTCTAAGTCAACCATTGGTAAAAATTGGTATAAGCTTTAAATTGACAATTCTTCTTTTGCTCTTTAGATTAAAATGACAAATAGAGAAGAATTCATTTATGACACTTTTGCATGAGACACTTGTGCGCTAGAATTTGTGGTTCATTGATATATGTATTAATTTTATGCACACTATCTCTTGAAAATGATTTATGAGCTCATGCATATGATATGCCATCTAACCTTAGCTCATAGTCATGATATATTGTTATGCACCTTAGTTGGACCTTAAAGAATAATGGATATACTTAGGTGCTTGATAGAATTGAAATAAGCAAGTTATAGGACTTAGTAGATAATTTATAAACAACTTGCTTCATTATTTACCAATTGGGAAATTCTTGCAAAATTATTTATAAACATTGGTATAGGATCATAAGTCATTTTCTTTGCATGCACAAATATTTCATACTCTTTATGAACATTGACTTATTTATTTGTGCTGAGTCCCATGTACTAACTTGTTTCTTGTTGGATTGAGCATATTTCTTTGTTCTCACATAGCCATAATTTTAGGGGGAGCACTATTTTTATTTTCTTTCTTTTTGCTATGACAAAAAGGGGGAGAAATAATGGGGTTTGAAAATCTGTTTTGAAAATCATGCTTATATTAAGGGGGAGCTTTACACAATCATGCTTTATTTGAGGGGGAGTATTTTATCAAAAAATTTTCAAAGCAAATTTACCTTAAGTTTTGTCATATCAAAAAGGGGGAGATTGTTAGCTTTAAATTGACATATGTATTTTGAAATGACAAAAACTTAAGTGATCTTTTATGTTTTGATTCATATTGTAAATTTGCTTTATCACACTTGATTCTCTCAAACCATTTTAAGTGTTCATAACAAACATTAAGATCATAATTTAATTGTATATTCATATTGGTTTTAATACTTTACAAAATAAATTTGAATTGCATGCTTGCATGGCCTAGAGAACTTAGAAAACATAAATATAGGCTAATGAATTTAGAGGAATCGAAAAATGACCTTAAGGTTAGTTAAAAACCGATTTACCCCCCTCTCGGTATAACCTATAGAGCCAACAAATTAGTATTTAAAATTTTCTTTAAAGCTTCCATCAATTTAAAGAAATTTAAAGAAACTATTCTTATCTAAAAATTTTCAAAATGTCAACTATTCGTAATACTTCAAAATTCCTTTTTCGAAAAAATCTACATATGCTTTCTTAATTTATTAATAATTTATTATATTTACAAAATAATTATTAATTATTAATATTGAAATTTTTCTTTAAACCTTCCATCATTTACTTTATTGAATTTTATGTTACATTTTTATTTATAACAATTTTAATTTTCAAATGGATTTTAATTTATCAAGGATTCTAATTTTCAAGGAGTTTTAATTTACAAAAATAAATTCCTAATTTTGTTTTTCTTAACCCATTATTTTTTATCGTTTATTTTTGAATTCTAAGAAATAAAGGTAGGTAAACAAAATGAATAAGTAAATTGACAATTCATCCAACAAGTTAAATAAATTAAAACTCATATTAATTCAACCAAACAACTTAACCAAATTAATCTATTACCAAAAATTAAATCAATCAAATTAAACTAATAATAATAATAATAATAATAATAATAATAATAATAATAATAATAATAATAATAATAATACGCAAACAGACCGGGTCATGTATTGAATCAATGCGTTGGTTGCAATTCGGTCATTGGTTGGAACTTTCCTTAACATAGCTCAACTATCTTGATTGTAATGACTAGACTTGGCAATTCGTATTATATCTCAAAGAATCAATTAGCATGGTTCAATGTCTACTAATTAATTCTCCATGTTAGTTTTTGTAATTTTAGAATTGACTTCAATGAATTCTTATGAAATTGAGGAATCATTTTTTCATGGACACATACTTCCTCAAGTCAATCTAAGTGAAGAACAAGTAAGATATAACCCATTTTTCATTTGGCGTGATGGATTCTCTCTTAATTACTTATACACCTTGGAATGCTTCATGCCATATTCAAAAGCATCTTTATAGACATTTGACTTCTAAACACATTGGATGAAATCAAAGCATTAGCAATTCACATACAATATGAGCTAGTATCTTAAGTTAAAGGATCACTTACATAAGTATCATGTGAAAATGTTTCCATAGACAACTGAGTGAAACTACTAAATAGAACTCTCATGTTGGGTCATGTTCAATGAGCTTGTTCTTGGACAAAAACGCATATGTTCTTCTCAAGTATCTTACATATTTCAATTCATCAAATTAATTGCTTACTTCAAAAGTAAGGAAGTTTAACATGTGTTAGTCTTTAAATATTATCAAAGTGATTTCTTGACAATACATCAACCAGGAAGTTCTTTATGCACAAGATTTCAATGCCCAAGAACCTCACAATTATAACACTTTATAATTCATTTGCAACACCTATCTTGTTACATGTGCTTTACCCATTTAACATCTAATAATCACATTATGCTTGTACCTAAAGGTGAAAGAAAACTTTGTAACTTACCATAAGTGATTTATATGTGATTTTTGTTAGAAAATTTCAAAATATAAAGTGAAAAGATTGATTAAATGTTGTTTAATCAATGTACAAGTAAAACTAGTGTTTGGTATGACTCCGGGTGAAGTAAAATCATGTTAAAATGATTTTTACTAATTTTATAGGGCAGTCAACTGCCTTTGTGCAGTAAGCTTTCTGTCCGAAAAAATGCACTTGGGCAGTCGAATGCCCCGGGATGGCAGTCAACTGCCCAAATAGGGCAGTCAATTGCCTATACAATGTGAAAACTCGAATTTAAAGTTACTTTAAGGCAGTCGACTGCCATATGAAGGCAATCAACTGCCCTCTTGGAAGTTACATACTATTCCAAAAATACAATAGGGCATTCGGATGCTATTTTCGGGCATCTGACTTCCTTGCCTGGAAATCCAAGAACAATCAATTGCTCTTTATGGCAGCCGACTGCTCTAGTGTAAAATGCATTATAACGACTAGTTTTCTTTGAATAGGTGCAACCTCATTCAAAGGGTAATCTTTCACTACAGAAATGGTTAAAGGACATAACCATTGAATTAAGAGGTGTGAACAATCTGAAAGATGTGTTTGTTTAAATGAAACAACACAATTGAAAGGTTGTGACATTCAAATCAAAGGTTACATATCTAGAAATTATCTCTATAAAAGAGATGACAATGTTCATTCAAGAATAATGAAAATATTCTGAATTCTTCTTTCTCTCCCAATCTCAAAATAGAAAACAAGTATCTTAGACATTGTTTGTTGTATAAAACTTTGACTAAGACATAATACTTTTGTATTTGTCTAAAGTGTTTAGTGGTTTAATATTACAAGTGCAAGGTAATATTAAACAGTTGACTTTATTATATCCTGAGGCTATTTCTATAATCCCTGTTGCATACCATAACTGGTGGGGGTGAAATAAGTCTTAAGGAAAGTGGCATTATAGCAACACGCCTTGAAGTCTGTCTCTGCATTTAGTTCGTGACTATTCGTAAACAAACAAAGTTAAAATTCCAGAAGTTGAAGTCCAACTAGAAGTTCAAGCTTTTCATCTTCGTAGTACCCCAAGTGGACAAGTTTTGTAATCCCATATTGATCAACAATCTTAAGACTTATCTTCAGAAACCATGAAGATGGAAACATTGAAAGAATTGGCATTCAACTTCCAAAAGTTGGAGAGGTTCGATGGAAGGAACTTCCTAAGGTGGCAACAGAAGATGAAAATTTTACTTACATCCCTCAATGTGGTCTATATATTCACAACACCATGTCCAGAAGAAAAGGAAGATGATACAAATGAGGAAGTGCATTAAAGACAAAAGTGGGACAACGATGACTACACTTGTAGATGGCGCATCTTAAATGGTATGTCTGATTCTTTATTTGATACTTACATCACAATCAATGCATCAAAAGAGTTATGGGAAAAGCTGGATGCAAGATACATGAAGGAAGATGCAACTAACAAAAAGTTCCTGGTAACAAGTCGGAACATTTATAGAATGAATGATTCCAGACCTATTATGGAACAGTTTGCTGAAATTGAAGTCATCCTTAACAAGTTTAAGTAGTATTCAATGAACATGGATGAGTCAATTATAGTGTCCTCTATAATTGACAAACTTCCAGCATCATGGAAGGATATCAAGAGAACCTTAAAACATAAAAAGGAAGAAATCACTCTTGATTACCTTGCAAACTATCTTCGGATTGAAGAGCAAT
The DNA here is from genome assembly GCA_031772115.1 of Heritiera littoralis. Taxonomy (NCBI): domain Eukaryota; kingdom Viridiplantae; phylum Streptophyta; class Magnoliopsida; order Malvales; family Malvaceae; genus Heritiera; species Heritiera littoralis. Next base: position 263,732 of record JAPDPK010000022.1, read on the forward strand.
ATTGTAAGGAGAATGACAAAGAAAAAGAGAAGGAGACTAACATATCCAAAGTCCATGTGGTGGAGGATACTGTTTCCAAGAAAAAATCCACAAAAAAGAAGAAAGAGCTTTCCACCAAAGGCAAGAAATTCAAAAAGAAAGGTGCATGTTTCTACTGTGGAAAACTAGGGCATTTCAAAAGGGATTGCTATGTGTTCAAAAAGAAGAAAGAAGCATCCAATGCAACCAAGGACAACTTTGTTGCTGTGATTTCTGAAATCAATGTCATTGAAGACAAAGAAGCATGGTGGATAGATTCTGGTGCTTCAAAACATGTGTGCATAAACAAGGCTATGTTCAAAACTTTCAAAGAGGAAGTAGATGGCAATGTACTCTACATGGGAAATTCTTCTTCAACTAAAATCAAAGGCAAGGGGAACACAGATTTGAACTTCACTTCTGGAAAAACATTAACTTTAACCAATGTTTTATATGTTTCAGAAGTTAGGAAGAATCTAGTGTCTGTTAGTTTACTCAATAAGTTTGGGTTCAAAGTTGTCTTTGAGGGGGATAAGTGTATACCATCCAAGAGTGGAACTTTTGTGGGAAAGGAATATGCCAATGAAGGCATGTTTAAACTTAATGTATCTCATTTCAATTTAAATATAAGAAGAATGATTCAACTTATATTGTAGATTCTTTTGATTTATGACATAGTAGATTAGGACATGTAAACCATGATAAAGTAATCATGATGTCTAAATCTAATCTGGTTCCATATGTAGTTAGAAGTGATGAAAAATGTAGAACTTGCATGCTAACTAAGATAACAAAGAAGTCTTTTCCAAAGGCAGAAAGATATTCTATATTATTAGAATTAGTGCATAGTGATGTAGGAGATTTACATGAAACCCCATCAATCGGAGGAAAGAAATATTATGTGACATTTATAGATGATTTCTCCATATATTGTTATGTCTACTTAATGCACTCTAAGGATGAATCATTAGATAAGTTTAAAGCTTATTAAAATGAAGTAGAATTGCATTGTAATGTTAAGATTAAAACCTTAAAAACTGACAAGGGAGGAGAGTACTATGATCCAACATATTTTGAATCTGTTGGTATTGTTCATGAGATTACAGCACCATATAGTTCCCAATCTAATGGTGTGGCTGAAAGGAAAAATAGAACATTAATCGAAATGGTTAATGCTATGTTATCCTATTTAGGATTAGGACAAGAATTTTGGGAGGAAGCAATGTTGACTGCATGTCACATTCTTAATAAAGTTCCTATTAAAAGGAACAATATTACCCTATATGAATTATGGAAGAAAAGGAAACCCAACTTGAGTTACCTTAAGGTATAGGGTTGTAGAGCGATTGTAAGAATTCTTAAAAGAAAGAAATTAGGTGAGAAGGGAATTGATTGCATCTTTATTGGTTATGCACAAAATAGTAAGGCATATAGATTTTTGGTTGTTGAATCAAATGATTCAATATCAATTAATACGGTTATTGAATCAAGAGATGCATTATTTGATGAAGGAAGGTTCAAATTGATTCTTTTACAAAAAAAAGTTGCTCAAACTAATTCTAAGGAATTAGAGAATTCCCCCACAATTGAAGAACAAAACTTTGTACCAAGAACAAGCAAAAGAGCAAGAAAAGCTAAGACTTATGGTTTAGATTTTCACATGTTTCTTGTGGAGGGATCAAGAGAAACCATAAGCAATCACATTGAATATTGTTTCAATATTGAATCTGATCCAAAATCATTTGAAAAGGCTATGAAGTCTCAAGATGTAGCTTTTTGGAAAGAAGCTATAAATGATGAGATGGATTCAATTATGGGGAACAATATTTGGATCTTAGTAGATTTACCTCCAGGTTGCAAACCAATTGGTTGCAAGTGGATTTTCAAAAAGAAAATGAAAGTGGATGGTACTATAGACAAGTTTAAAGCTAGACTTGTTGCTAAGGGATTTACACAGAAACATGAAATCGATTATTTCGATACATATGCACCAGTAGCAAGAATTACTACAATAAGAATGCTAATAGCATTGGCCTCAATTTATAAATTGGAAATTCACCAAATGGATGTCAAAACAGCATTTTTATATGGTGAATAGGATGAGGAGGTGTATATAGAACAACCCAAAGGGTTTGTTATTCTTGGACAAGAAAGGAAAGTGTGTAACTTAATTAAGTCCTTGTATGGACTTAAGCAAGCACCTAAGCAATGGCATCAAAAGTTTGATGAAGTACTCCTAGCAAACGGATACATTATAAATGAATCCGATAAATGTGTCTATAGTAAGATCATAAATGGAAAAGGTGTCATCATATATTTATATGTAGATGACATGTTAATTTTTGGTACAGACTTGGAACAAGTTGAAAATACCAAGAAGTTTTTATTGAAAAACTTTTCCATGAAAGACATGGTTGTTGCAGATGTGATTTTGGGAATAAGAATTCATAAAAGAGAAAACAACTTAATCTTATCCCAATCACATTATATTAAGAAGATTCTCAAAAGGTTTAACCACTATGAACGTGCAACAGTTGCAACACCATATGATCCAAATTTGAAATTGAATTCAAATAAGGATAAACCAATTGCACAAATTGAATATGCAAGAGTGATTAGTTGTTTGATGTATGCCATGACATGCATAAGACTGGATATTGCTTTTGTTGTTGGAAAGCTTAGTAGATATACAAGCAATCTAGGTAACATGCATTGGAATGCCATTTCTAGAGTATTAAGTTACTTGAAGAAAACTATGAATTATGGCATTGCTTATAGTGGTGAACCTTCTATTTTAGAAGGTTACACAGATGCAAGTTGGATTAATAACATGGAGGATCATTCATCCATTAGTGGATGAATTTTCATGTTTGGTGGGAGTGCAGTTTCTTGGGGATCTAAGAAACAAACTTGTATTTCTGATTCTACTATGGTTTCCGAATTTGTGGCATTAGCTTCGGCAAGTAAGGAGGCTGAGTGGTTGAGAAACTTACTTTATGAAATTCCTTTATGGCCTAAACCAATGTCACCTATATCAATACATTGTGATAGTGAAGCTACATTATCAAAGGCTTATAGCCAAGTATATAATGGGAAATCTAGACATATTGGTCTAAGGCTAGGGGAGTAAACGAACAGAACGTTCGACGAACCGTTTGTGAACTCGTTCGGTTTCTATTCGTTTATGTTCGTTTATTAAGCTTAACGAACGAACACGAACAATATTTTAGTATTCGTTTGTTAAACGAATCGAACATGAACAGAGATATGGTTCGTTCATTTTTGTTCGCGAACAGGCTCGTTTATGTTCGTTTATTATTCGTTCGTTTAAAGTGTCATTTATTGTTCGTTTGTCGTTCATTCATTATTCGTTCGTTTGTGTTCATTTATTGTTCGTTCATTTAAAGTGTCATTTGTTGTTCGTTCATTTATGTTCGTTTATTGTTCGTTACTTACATTATATAAGTTATATAATATATATACCCTATTTTTAAGACATTAACCTTTTTAAATATATTTATACAATATAACTTTGTTGGTTTAAAAAATTAATAAAATATAATTATAAAATTAAATTAGTTAATTATACTTAAAATAATTATTTTTAAAAAATTTTAAATATAATGTATTAAAATAAAATTAATAAAAGTCTCGTAATAAATTAAGATTTCATTCATATGATCTTATCCATTGACCATTTACATATATATATATATGTTACACATATTTGTGTATACACACACATATATATGATACGTTAATTTATGTATATGTGTATAATATAAATTGTACTTAAAATAGTAATTATCAATTTTAATAAAACATTGTTGACTTAAGTTGTATTTAAGATTTTGTATTAGATGATTTCAATTTGCATGTGAAATTTAATCTTTATGTAAGATTTTTAATATTTAATATTTAGTTTGTTCTTATTAATACTTGTTCATGAACATGTGTTCGCGAACACATTCGTTTACGTGTTCGCGAACGCGTTCGTTTACATGTTCGCGAACGGTTCGCGAACATTAACGAACAATCTCTACCAAACAAATGAACGAACATGAACGCACTCCTTAACAAACACGAACGAACACGAATGGTACTGAAAAACAAACGAACGAACACAAACATCAATTCATTCGTTCATGTTCGATTTGTTTACAGCCCTATCTAAGGCACAGCTATGTTAGACAATTGATTAAAGATGGGGTGATCAACATTAATTTTGTCAAGTCAAGTGAAAACTTGGCGGATCCATTGACAAAAGGTCTCACAAGAGAGATAGTGTCTAGAACTTCCAAAGGGATGGGACTAAAACCCATTTGAATTAGTCACACATAATGAAAACTCAACTCAACGCTTAATTGGACATTAAGTCTTGAGTTCAATGAGATCAAGTACCTTATTTGAATGTGGCTGCAAGTATTGTGCTGTTATACATCCCAAAGGTTATAAATACTTGAAATCATATGAAAATAAGGAGGTTGAGTTGTTACTCTTAATGAACCATAACACGTAAGTATAAGTGTTGGAATGCTTATATGATTGCATTTCTGATGAGTTCACCTATATGAGTGGAAGTGGTGCCGCTTCTAGGAGCTTAGGGTTTAGCTCTTAAGCACTCATGAAATGATACAAGACACTTGATCAGTATAAGTGTCGAAGTTCTACTAAATGACTTTGGACAAATTTTTTGAAGTCTCATGTGAGATTTAGTCATTAGTTAATCATCATAGAACAGTTGGTTCAAGACTTAGTCCACCATACCGTTCTGATTAACTGAAAGTACTTTTTCTCTAAGGTGATGGTTCAAGACTTAGTTCACCGTCATTTTATGCATGAGGATTCCTTAAGTATTAGACTTGTTCTATTTTGAAATTGGTGGGGGATTGTTAGAAAATTTCAAAATATAAAGTGAAAAGATTGATTAAATGTTGTTTAATCAATGTAAAAGTAAAACTAGTGTTTGGTATGACTCCGGGTGAAGTAAAATCATGTTAAAATGATTTTTACTAATTTTATAGGGCAGTCAACTGCCCTTGTGCAGTAAACTTTCTGTTCAAAAAATGCACTTGGGCAGTCAGATGCCCTGGGAAGGCAGTCGGATGCCCCGGGATGGCAGTCAACTGCCTATACAATGTGAAAACTTGGATTTAAAGTTACTTTAAGGCAGTCGTCTGCTCGACTGCCATATGAAGGCAGTCGACTGCCTTCCTGGAAGTTACATACTATTCCAAAAATACGCTAGGGCATTCGGATGCTATTTTTGGGCATCCGACTTCCTTGCCTGGAAATCCAAGGGCAGTCAACTGCTCTTTATGGCAGTCGACTGCTCTAGTGTAAAATGCATTATAACAAATAGTTTTCTTTGAATAGGTGCAACCTCATTCAAAGGGTAATCTTTCACTACATAAATGGTTAAAGGACATAACCATTGAATTAAGAGGTGTGAACAATCTGAAAGATGTGTTTGTTTAAATGAAACAACAAAATTGAAAAGTTGTGACATTCAAATCAAAGGTTACATCTCTTGAAATTATCTCTATAAAAGAGATGACAATGTTCATTCAAGAATAACGAAAATATTCTGAATTCTTCTTTCTCTCCCAATCTCAAAATAGAAAACAAGTCTCTTAGACATTGTTTGCTGCAGAAAACTTTGACTAAGACATAATACTTTTGTATTTGTCTAAAGTGTTTAGTGGTTTAATATTACAAGTGCAAGGTAATATTAAACAGTTAACTTTATTGTATCCTGAGGCTATTTCTATAATCCCTGTTGCATACCATAATTGGTGGGGGTGAAATAAGTCTTAAGGAAAGTGGCATTATAGCAACACGCCTTGAAGTCTATCTCTGCATTTAGTTCGTGACCGTTCGTGAACAATCAAAGTTAAAATTCCAGAAGTTGAAGTCCAACTAGAAGTTCAAGCTTTTCATCTTCGTAGTATCCCAAGTGGACAAGTTCTGTTATCCCATATTGATCAACAATTTTTGTATTATGCCTCACACAAAGTGAATTCCTACACCAATACTTATATAGGAAATTGTTTTTTTTTTGTCAAAATGTGTGTTAATATATTTTATGAATCACTGTTGATTTAAAATTGGTTTTTGTTGACATTTCTTCGAAACCAGCAAGGAACTGTTGCCGAGCTTCAAAAGAAACCAGATTAGTACATAATTTGATTTAAGTTTTGATGGTTTACTTTAAAAGAAAACAAACACTCCACCAATGGTTGAATATTTTAGTTGTCCATTTTAAGAGATTCTTTGAGTTAATCAACCACTTGATATTATTTTTATAGTCTGATAGCTCATGGTACAATAGCCAATTAATCACACCAGAGACCAACTTAATTTAGCAGCATTATATCTGTTAATAATTATCAGCCTAACCAAATCAGCAGGCTGCAGCTATAAATTATGAAAGTAATTGATCATAGAGTTAGCAAATTAAAGGCTAGATAATTAGGCATCTAAACATTAACAATGTGGTATTTAATAATGAATCTTTGGAATCTTTTTTTAATCACAAGTATTCTGATTCATTTTATGATCCGAAATTAATTTTGTTCGGGATAAGAGTGATAAATGGTAACGATTGCAAGATTCGAATTATATTCAAATGCTTAAAAAAAAAGTCTACTTTCACTCTTTGTAACTCATCTTTGGACTCTCCAATAGATAGGAGATAAATCAAACCCCCTGGTTTAGTAACAATCAAATAATGTTAAACTTTAAAAAGAACAGTGCAAGCCATGGTAGTAATTTGCATAAATATGATTGCCATCTCTCCTGTCTCTTTTGTCAAGCAAAGAACAGTGAGAAGCTAACTGTAGTCCACTTTGTTCCATGATTGAGTGAAGGCATTAGAGTATAAAAGACCTTCCAAATGAGAACTACTGCAAGACTTCTCTTCAAAGTCCCACCCTCCACTTCCAGATCTATATCTTCTTCCTTTCCATCCTATCTCACTATTTTCTCTCTCTCTCTTGGGCTTCTCTAATTCAACTCTTTGTTTGTACTATAAAAACGCGAACTTAAGCTCAACAGTAACATCCAAAACAAAGAGACAAAGAAGTGCAGAAATTCAAGACTTCTCTTCTCTTACTACTACATTTATTATTAGTTTACATCTGTTTTTTTAATAGTTGGTTTTCAATTTAAGAGATATAAATGGAGAATGAGGTGTAGGAGTAAATATGTTGATCTTGAACATATTTCTAACAATAAAAATCAAGTAATGCGGAAAACAAATAACCATACCTCCAGCCATTGTCAAGTGCGATATATGTATTCGATTTCTCACTAATCCTCTTCTAACTTAGATGGTATATCGTCTTTGAATTGAAGAGATTAGTCAGGACCAAGTACAGCTCTTATATAGTCGTTCTTCCATCAAGAACGACTGTCCGTTACCACTGCATTAATGACTGTCATTACTATTGCATTAATGTCTGTCCATTACCATTGCATTAATGTCTGTCCATTACCGTTGTATTAATGTAAAAACCGTAACGACTGTCTGTTACCATTGCATTCAATATCAAAACATATTGTACCATTAATATGCATAATGACCACTAATATGCATATGAAGAAAACGTTACAATCTCCCACTTGGTCCATACGTTGAATTAAGCATTGAATAACTTACTTAAGAAACAAACACATGAATCATAGTGATAAGTTCTCTAAGAACGAGTATTATCATCTATGTATTACAATGTATTTAATTTCTCAAGTACTACACTTAATGTGGCAATAATTAACTTAATGAATAAACTCTATGTTTATTCTTGGTCCAGAATAAAATATATATTTTCTCAAATAAATTAAGGTGCACATGAATATGAGAAAATATTTGAATGCATAAGAGTTTCATTAACATACTTAATGTATATACAAATTATAAAGAGGAAACAATCCCCATTTTATCCACAAGATCCTTGTATTTTGTTGGTGGCATGCCCTTAGTCAAAGGATCGGCAATCATTAACTCAGTGCTAATATGCTCAACGACCACTTTCTTTTCCTTAGCATTTCCCTAATGGCTAAGTACTTGATGTCGATGTGCTTGCTTCTACTTCCACTCTTATTATTCTTAGCCAAGAACACTGCAGCTGAGTTGTCACAGAAAATTTTCAATGGCCTAGAAATAGAATCCATAATTCTAAGTCTAGAAATGAAACTCTTAAGCCATACACCTTGTGACGTAGCCTCAAAACAAGAGACAAACTCGGCTTCCATAGTAGAGGTAGCAATTAAAGTTTGCTTAACACTTCTCCATGAAATAGCTCCACTGGCCATAATGAAAATGTACCCAGATGTTGATTTACGAGAATCAACACAGCCAGCAAAATCTACATAAGAATAACCTACCACACCCAAATTGTTCGTTTGTCTATACATAAGCATGTAATTTTTGGTTCCTTGGAGATACCTCATGACTTTCTTTGCAGCTCTCTAGTGGTCTATCTCTGGGTTACTTTGATATCGCCCTAACTTTCCAACTGCAAATACAATGTCAGGTCTTGTGCAGACTTGAACATACATAAGGCTTCCAACTGCATAAGCATATGGAATATTCTTCGTGGATTCTCTCTCTAAATCATTCTTCGGACATTGGTTTAGACTAAATTTATCACCTTTCATGATGGGAGCAACACTTGGTGAACAATCCTTCATCTGAAATCTCTCCAAAACTTTATTGATATAAGTTTCCTATGATAGACCTACTATACCACGAGATCTATCTCTATGAATCTTAATGCCAATGACATAAGATGCCTCACCCATATCTTTCATATCAAAGTTTTTAGAGAGAAATTGTTTCACTTCATGTAGCATACCCTTATCGTTAGTTGCAAGCAAAATATCATCTACATATAAAACAAGAAAATAGATTTTACTCCCACTGATCTTCTAGTATATACATTGATCCATGAGATTTTTAACAAAACCAAAAGAAGAAATTACTTCATGGAATTTGAAATACCATTGACGGGATGCTTGTTTCAGACCATCTATGGATTTTTTAAGCTTGCAAACCAGGTGTTCGCCTTCACTAGAAGAGAAACCTTCAGGTTGTTTCATGTATACCTCCTCTTCTAGATCACCATTAAGAAATGTTGTTTTCACATCCATTTGTTGCAACTCAAGGTCGAAATGTGCAACTAATGCTAAAATTATATGCAAAGAATCTTTCTTGGATCCTGGAGAAAAGGTCTCCGTGTAATCGATTCCTTTTTTTTGAGTAAATCCCTTAGCAACAAGTCTCGCTTTATATCTTTCAATGTTGCCTAATGAGTCTCTTTTGGTCTTAAAGACCCATTTACAGCCAATGGCCTTCGCCCCATTAGGCAACTCTATAAGGTCCCAGACTCCGTTGCTTTTCATGGAATCCATCTAATCCTTCATAGCATTATACCATAATTTAGACTCTTTACAACTCATGGCTTGTGAAAACGTTTCAGGATCATTATCGGCTCCAATATCAGTTTCTTGTAGATACACAATATAGTCACTAGGGATTGTCGATCTCCTTTCACGAGTAGATCGTCTTAATGTTAAATTACCTTCTTCATGAGGAGCTTGTGGTTCAACTATTTGTTCAAGATTTTGAGATAAGTCATGAACTTGTTGATCCATTGGAAGGTTTTCAACAACTTGTGGAACTTGAATGATTGGTTGTTCTGCAGCTATTGGAACTTGAGGCGTGCTATGAATTATAACCAATCTATTTGTCAATGACGATGTAGAAGGTTGTTTTTCCTTATGATCATGAGCAGGAATTAAATCCTTGAACCGATCCCTTCCACTAATCATGTCATTTTCAAGAAACTTAGCGTTTCTAGATTCCACAAACCTAGTAGTATGAGTTGGACAATAAAATCTATAACCCTTAGACGTTCAGCATAACCAATAAAGAAACCACTAACTGTCCTTGGGTCAAGTTTCTTCTCATGTGGATTATAAATTCTCACTTATGACGGACAACCCCAAACACGTATATGTCTCAAACTCGGTTTCCAACCTTTTCATAATTCAAAAGGTGTCTTTGGAACAGCCTTAGTCGGAACACGGTTTAATATATATGTAGCCGTCTTTAGTACTTCAGTCCACAAGATCTTTGGAAGATTGGAGTTGCTAAGCATACTCCTCACCATGTCCATTAATGTACGATTTCTTCTTTCTGCCACACCATTCTGATCCGGAGAACCAGGTAAGGTGTCCTGGGCAACAATCCCATGATCTTGAAGAAACTTAGCAAAAGGACCAAGTGCTTGTCCATTCTCAGTGTATCTACCATAATATTCGCCACCTCTATCAGATCTCACTATTTGTATTTGCTTCCCGCATTGATTCTCAACTTCAACCTTAAAGACTTTGAAGGCATCTAATACGCCATTTTTATTATGAAGCAAGTACACATACATGAATCGTGAGTAATCATCAATGAAGGTGACGAAGTATTTCTGACCAGGCATGTCCATGTCTAGACAACATATGTCAGTATGTATGATTTCTAATATGGTTGAACTCCTATTGGCATATTTCTTAGACTTGTTTGTCTGCTTGCCCTTAATGCAGTCTACACAAGTCTCGAAATCAGTATAATCCAAAGTACTAAGTACTCCTTCATTCACTAATCTCTTAATTCTATTTATGGAGATATGACCTAATCTCCTATGCCACAACATAGAGGAATCCTCATTAATATTACACTTCTTAGTACCAGTATGAACATGCAGAGAATTATTAGTGGCTTCATGTTGCAAAGAAATTTTATATAAACAATCAGATAAAATTCCAGAACCAACACAATTACATTTATAAAACAAATTAAAAATATTGTCTTAAAAATTAAAAGAAAACCCTAAAGGACAAAGTCTAGAAACAGAAATTAAGTTTCGAGAAAAACAGGGTACATAAAAAGTTCTTTCTAAAATTAAAGTGAAGCCACTACTTAAAATTAAAGTGCATGTTCCAATAGCCTCCACGTGTGAGCTCATCTTATTGCCTGATAAAATGCTCAGCTCACTTCCCATTGGCTTCCTTAGGTTTTGCATACCCTATAAAGAGTTTGCAATATGGATTGTAGAACCAGAATCAATCCACCAAGTGTTAATATTAACATTAGCCATATTAGATTCATAACAAACAAAAGAGGATAAAATATTACCTTTCTTCTCAAGCCACTTCTTAAATTTAAGGTAGTCTTTCTTTACGTGTCCCTTCTTCTTGCAAAAGAAACACTTGTTTTCCTTCTTAATATCAGCTTGAGGTGGTATTTTACCTTTCCCCTCCTGATTTCCCTTAGAAGTGGAAGCCTGAGATTTGTCAGCCTTCTTTGTACGAATTGTAGCTAGCATCGCACTTTCACCCAATTCCATAACAAGCCTCTCCTCTTATTGAACGCACATGGTCATTAATTCATTAATTGACCATTTGTCCTTATGTGTGTTATAAGAGATCTTAAAGGGCCCATATTGCTGAGGAAGGGTGTTAAGTATAAAGTGCACGAGGAAGGAATCTGACATATCTACCTCTAGTTTCTTAAGTTGAGCCGTAATGTCCCGCATCTGCATGATATGCTCACGCACACCCTTAACGGTTGTGAGACGCAGAGAGGAAAACTTCAATATAAGGGTGCTTGCCAAGGCCTTTTCAGAAGTGACAAATTGATCGTCAATGGCCTTGAGCAATTCCCTAACCTTCTCATATTGCTCCACGGAACCCCTTATACCAGCCGTAATTTTAGTCTTTATAAACATTGCACTGAGCTGATTAGATCTTTCCCATCGCTCATATAGTGCAACTTCAGCAGGACTACTTTCTTCAGTTATTGCTGGTGGTTCCTCTTTCCTAATAGCGTAGTCTATATCCATCCATCCTAGATGTAAGAGAATCCGTTCTATCCATATCTTATAGTTGTCACCCCTAAGTTCTGGAATCTTTAGGCGCATATCGGTGTAACTAGCAGATTGAGATACTGAAAAAGTCCAAAAGCTTATGTTAAATTTGAGACTTACGTATTTGAATTATATGTTTTACCAATGTAATACATATAATAAATTGTATCTAATTTAATAAAAAATTGCTTGTGGGCTAAATTTTTTTATTCCAATAGACTATTTAAACTTTATGATAGAAAAGTCAAATATTTTCTTCATGGGTACTTTATTAAAATAATTTGTTTTCTATCCTTTATGATAAAACTACCAAACTATGTTCCAATTCATAATTCCCGTGGGTAGATTATGAAAATAATCTGGTATTTTATCCTAATTAATTATATAAATATAACAAAATTTCCTGTAGGATAAATCTTATTATATTAAGTATAATTAATTACAATTTTATGTCTTATTCTTCATGTAATCTTAATCTTTATATACAATTTTAGTTAATTAAAGATGCTGTGGCTACTCCCTAATTAACTAAAATAATATTCATTACTAGATAATTTCATAAATTATTTTAGGCTCTACAAATATGCCTAAGAACAATTATGCAGCATCGTGATAGGCACAAACCAAGTATACTCCCAAGAAAGTTGGTCGGGCGAAGCCTCATTAAAAACCAACTCCTTAGACAAAGTAGCGTTCCCAGGGAGATTAGTGGCACTATGGCATATCTAGAACTAGTCTGTGTGGAACTTCCTCAGTTCATGCTTTCTCATATCAACTACACAATTGTTTATGCGTTGTTGATATCCTAATTGTTCATCTAAATAATAACCTAAATATATTTAGTGAACATTATATATATCTTAATGTGCTTTAAAATTTAGGTTCTAATCCTAAGTTTTATGTATAAATTAAGTTTTATGAGAAAACCTAAATTTTCACAAATTCTAACAATATCAAAAGGAAGGGATATGTTATAATTTGTAAAATAAAATTCTCATAAAAATAAAATAAAATTGCATAATAAATTAACCATAATATTATGCTAAACATCAATTGCATAATTAATAAATATTATGAACTCTATGATTTATACATAAATCTTTAAATAAGCATGGAAACATACCATAAAATTCTTGCATACACAACAACAAAATTTTAAACACATAAATAAAATAAATAAAGTGTTTAAAATTTTATTTATTTATTTATTATTTTTTTGTAAATAATCACAAAAACGTGCAAAATCTAATAAAATAAATAAATAAATGAATGAATGAATGGAGACAGCATTGGTCGTTCACAGAAAGCAATCCCAGAAACAAACTTTTCAACATACCAAGATTTCGTTATTTTAATTATAGGAACACTTAAATCTTGAAAACTTCTTATAATCAAACTTTCAAGACATTTTAAGCCATTTTAATAATAGAAACACATTAAATCAGATATTATTTGAAGTATCAAAACTCAAATAAAAATTCAATGACAATATACCAAAAAATTTTTTTACATACATACGTATTGTAATAAAAGGACAAGACAGAGGTTAATACTGGCTCTGATACCAAATGTAGGAATAAATATGTTGATCTTGAACATATTTCTAACAATAAAAATCAAGTAATGCGGAAAACAAATAACCATACCTCCAGCCATTGTCAAGTGCGATATATGTATTCGATTTCTCACTAATCCTCTTCTAACTTATATGGTATATCGTCTCTGAATTGAAGAGATTAGTTAGGACCAAGTACAGCTCTTATATAGTCGTTCTTCCATCAAGAACAGCTGTCCGTTACCACTGCATTAATGACTGTCATTACTATTGCATTAATGTCTGTCCGTTACCATTGTATTAATGTAAAAAACGTAACGGCTGTTTGTTACCATTGCATTCAATATCAAAACGTCTTGGACCATTAATATGCATAATGACCATTAATATGCATAATGAAGAAAACGTTACATGAGGATGTTTCATCTGCTCTTTTAACCCCTGCAACACTTGGGACTCCTGGTGCTCCACTCTTTGGGGGCTTCAGGGGAGATCAGAAAGGTGGGATCAGTAGAAAATCCCTTCTCAAGAGCTGCAGATGCTTCAGTGTGGAAGAATGGTCCATGGAAGAAAGAAGACCACCCCTAGTCTCCTGCTCATTCCCTCCTCCTCCAGTCTCACTCAGCAGAAAGGTATCAAAAAGACACAAAACTAAGAAGAGATCTTTCAAATTTGTGTTCTATTTTGTGAGAATTATCAAAGGCATGAAGAAAAAGGACATATTTAGTAGTTGTGCTATTCTATATGGCTTAGTCAAACAGATGGGTTAAAAACTCAACAGGAATTTCCATTTTTGTTGCGTAACCAGGTGGGAGCTGTGTTCATAGGCACTCTTATACTGATCTTTGCTGGCACAGCCACGGCCATTGTGAACCAAAAGACACAAGGCTTTGAAACTCTGATTGGCTTGGCTGCCTCCACTGTACTTGCAGTCATGATTGTTATACTCTCCATTGGTCACATCTCTGGGGCACATCTTAATCCAGCAGTCACCATTGCTTTTGCTGCACTCAAACACTTTCCCTGGAAACATGTACAATTAAACCTCTAGCCTTCCCTTATTTATTTATTTATTTTTTTATATAAAAATATTTTGGGGTTTTAATTTTTGGACAGGTACCAGTCTACATTGGAGCACAAGTAATGGCATCATTATGTGCAGCATTTGCACTAAAAGAAGTGTTTCATCCAATGATGAGAGGGGGAGTTACAGCTCCTTCAGGGGGTTTTGGTCAAGCTTTTGCTTTGGAGTTTATTATTAGCTTCAATCTCATGTTTGTTGTCACTGCTGTTGCCACCGACACCAAAGCTGTGAGTGCTCTTTTTCCTCTACTTTTTTCGAGTGTGAAAACAGCAAATCAAAGAGAGAGGAGGAAAAAAAAAAGGAAAAAGAAAAAACTAGATGTAAACAATTGAGAACACTTTTAATGCACAAATTTGAGTAGAAATATTTAGAAATACTAATATACTAATTAAATATTTAGAAATTATAAATTATCATAGATTGTTCTTACAAATTTGAGTAGAAAGAAAGAACTATAAGTTGATGTTAAGGAAGATGCATATGGAATCTTGTAATGTGAGGGATGACATTCTGCAGGTGGGAGAATTGGCCGGAATCGCAGTTGGAGCTACTGTCATGCTCAATATACTCATAGCCGGGTATGCTACTCTAATTTTGCAATATTATTATTATAATTATTATTAATCAAGAAGATTCATTAACAAAGAGATACCTTGTAAAACAAGCAAAGTCATTGATGTTTCAGTACTACAAAGTAGCAAGTGTTGAGAGCTCTGTGCACATGTTGGCACGAGGAGATAATAAGATTCAGAACCATTTCTTGTTCCAAGGCCCTTTTTTCATTTGTGAAAAATCAGAAGTTAATTTCTTAGTTGAGACTTAGCCATCCCACGTAGGTTAGTGTTGATCCATAACTTGACAAGAACCAGCTGTAAGAAGACAATTCGCACATGTTTGGTGGTTCAAGAAATTAAAATATATTGCACACAACTAGATGGTTAGACTTTGGGGCTGCTTGGTATATATTTTAATCAGATGCTTCAGAATCTAACATTTACTGGCATGACTTTTCATTCCAAGTGCGAGAAACGAATAGTTGTGAAGTGCTCAGTGTGAGAAATCTTTGATCCTCAGAAATCCCCTCTTTTGTGCTGCGGAACAGACCATTTACAGGTGCTTTGATGAATCCGGTAAGAACATTGGGACCAGCCATAGCAGCAAATAACTACAAAGCTATATGGATCTACTTCACTGCGCCCATCCTGGGGGCTCTATGTGGTGCAGGAACCTATACTGCTGTCAAGCTGCCTGAGGAAGATGATGGTGAAAAGCCGTCAACTGTGAGGAGCTTCAGGAGGTAATTAGCATTCATCAACGACCTGCATTATCAGATCTTCATGAGGAGGCATTGCAAATTACCAGGAGGAAATTTCATAATTGCGACACATTAGCACTTGGATATAGATAAGTAAACTGAGGGTATCAATCATATATATTTATAACAATATAGTCAAGTTATAGATGTTCCTGAAAAATGGGAAATAGATGAGTTAGTTTCATTTGCAGGTGTATATTGGAGTTTGGATTGGTTTAAAGATGGAAACGGCTAATGGTCCATTTAGATGGATGGTGACAATAAGATTAGTTACTATAATAGCGAGATTAAGTGCGGTAATGGTGAAATTAAAATCAATAGTAAAATATGTGTTTAAATGCTAATACCACTGTCACAGTAAAAATAAATTGCAGTGAAAAGAAAAAATGATCATTTAAGGCATTAGCTTACAATTTGTATAAAATGAAATTTATAATAAATATATTTGATATTTTTTAAATTAATAAATAATAAAAAATTATTAAAATTATTTTTATGTGAATAATAATTTTGGTCATATAAATAACTAATTTTAATTTTAATTTTAATTTTAAGACATATTAATAAATTATTTTTATATATTTTTAATGTTTTTGACATTTTATATATAATCATTTTTATATATGAAAATAATAATTTTATTTTATTCAAAATGAAGTTTCAAAAAATAAAAGAATGAGAAAAAGTTTTAGCGACAAAGACAATTCTAACCATACACTATATTTAGAGGGTTAAAAAAAGAATAATTATTACATACACTGTCAGTAGGATATTTTTATTTTATAAATAATATTAAGATCGTGACACATGTCTTATTTTATATATTTATTATTTTTTAATATTTTTATAGGACACATGACACGATCTTAACACTGCTTATGGAATAAAAATATTTCATTAACAGTGTATGGATTAATTATCCTAAAAAAATTCTTAAATAAAACTAATTTTGAAAAAAGGGTTGCCGTGGGATTTTCACTCACCCAAACACTCTATCCTCTTGTCAAATTTAAAGTTTCAGTGCGACTTTTTTATGCAACTGTTGTGCACACAAATTTTGAGTCATAAATTACAATTTCATTGATTAAATGTGAAATTACAATATTTGAATGTCCTTAAAAGAAAATTCTCTTATTCTCTTCATGGAGAAAATCTGCTTAACGGGTCTAACAAATTTAATCTTGAATGATCAAAATTAGCCTAGTTCCGTATGATGAAACAAAATCAAAAAACAAATTCTAGAAATTTCTTCAAATTGTTTTTTAAAATTTTTTCAAATATTGAGAACTTGATCTTTGAAACTTTCAAAAAATTATAAGTTCTTCAAAATCTTCTTCTCTTCAGAATTAATCTAAAACTCCAAAAAACTTGAAAGAGCACTATTTTTATAATGCTAGCCTAAGAGAAATCTAAGAAAACTTAATTTCTTTGATTTATTGTTAATTATTTTAATTAATTAAGGCTTCGTTTGTAAGCCACTTCACCGCTTTCAATCGCTAAAGTCCAAAATTTTGGGGTGAAAAATTATTTTCCTGCCCTTGCTTTTATTATTTTTTGATTATTTTATTAAAAAAGATATATCTTTAAATGTCTTTTCATTATTTTCAATATTACCGGAACTAATCTCACCATCTATTCAAATTAGCCTTAAGAGATAAATTGATTGAATTTGCTTGGCCAGAATTTAAATGTATTTCTTAAGTATTTTAATTTAATCAAGAGATAATTTGCTTATATTTTTCTTGCTCAAGACAAGTGAATTTATCTTTAAGGTAATTATAAAATTTATAATTTATTAATTAATTATATAATTAACTTAAAAATACTATTAATCTACAAGACAATATATATTTGTCACTTGAAAATTCTTTAATTAATTTATTAAAAAAATTTCATTCCACACATTATTATATATATTTTATCAGATTAAAATTTGGATAATTATTTTATATACCATCGTGGAGTTTTTTTATTCTACAAGCGAAGTTAGAATTGTGACACATATCTTATTTTATTTATTTTTTATTTTTTAAAAATATTTTTATAAGACATGTGTCATAATTTTAATCTCTCATATAAAATTTAAAAACTTCACCGATGATGTATGAAATAATTATCTTTAAAATTCTCTTTCCCCAATCACATTGAAAATTTGTTTTCCATATGATTTCTTAGTGGGGTTGCACCTAAAAATGCTAATTGAAACAAAGGACCAATAAAAGCCAAATTGGTCCTAAAATCAAGAGGAAGAAAAAGATGTGTTTTAAGCTTTGCAAAGCTGATGAGATGAAAGTCTTTGAAAGCTTAACTAGTTAGAATAACACCGGAAGATCTTGAAAATAACAATCTGGTACATGTAAACAGTTGTGAACTAAGTGTTGAAGAATGTAGGCAGCTTGATAAGAAGTAGAACAAGCTACAAGCCTTTAGTTCAAGAATGAAATGAAGATAAGGAAGAAAATAGAGAAAGAAAAAGAAAATTAGAAAGTAGGAGACTTGTAAATCTTTATTCATGATGATATCTTGAATTACGTCTCTATAGTATTTATAGAACAACAAATGAAATGATGGTTAATAGAATTATCTAACTTCTGCTAACAGAACTAACTACCATCCTAATAGACTACAATTAACTTCCTCTCCTAACTGCCATGGCTTCTATCCAAATCATCAAATAGCTGCACATCAGCTTGTATCAGTTCACTTTCATCTTTTACTATTTACCATGTATCAATTCCCTTCCCTATCAAATGAGCCTTGTCCTCAAGGCTGTAAATTTGGAAACCTCTACTGCAAATCATACAAATACCTTAATGGAACACATCCTGCTGTTAGAAATTCTTGATCATCTTTCTTGATTGCGTCTTGTTGGAGATATGAGTGTCTATAAAGTCTGATATGAATTGCTACTTCTGCCTTCATGATTTTGCGGCCATCCTTGTATAACAAACCTTTAGGTTCTTCAAACAACTCTACATAGTTGTCCAAAGATAGCAAGGACACATCTGTGGTGGAAATTGTTTTTGCAAAGTCCACATTTCCAGATTTTTCTTCTTTGATTCAACAACAGTTTCATTAGGAGAGTCTTTTTCCACCTCATTGTGTTCCTTGAATGTGTTTAAGGTATTTTGAGAAAGATTTGACAATGAAACTTGATTTAATGGAATGGTTTTGGGAATTAGAGTAGGGGTAGAGAGTAGACGGGGTTTTTCAAGAATAGTGGTGGTGAGACCACTACGTAGTAAAGATGGGTTAAGGGTGGGTTCTTTGTGTGATATGGGTTCTTGGTTTAATGTTCTCAAGGTAAATTCTTGAAGACAAGCCAATAGAAAAGCTTCGTGAAGAGTTTTGGGCATGAACATTTTGACATTCTTGTGTATAGGATCCTTGAGCCCATTCAAGAACAAATTGGTTGCATAGCTCTCACATAATTCTACCTTTCCCAACAAAGTAAAAAAATGATCATGGTATTCAACAATAGTACCTGTTTGTTTAAGGCTTAGCAATTCCGTCAAAGGCAATTTGTCCTTTAATTCTTTGAGAAATTCTTTGAGAAACTCATCCAAAGATTTGACCATTTTTGAAAAATCTTGAGATTCCACCATGGTTGCCAGGAAAGATGCTCTGATGCCAAATTGGTACATGTAAACAGTTGTGAACTAAAAGTTGAAGAATGCAGGCAGCTTGATAAGAAGTAGAACAAGCTACAAGTCTCTAGTTCAAGAATGAAATGAAGATAAGGAAGAAAATAGAGAAAGAAAAAGAAAATTAGAGAGTAGAAGACTTGTAAATCTTTATTCATGATGATATCTTGAATTACGTCTCTATGGTATTTATAAAACAACAAATGAAATGATGGTTAACAGAATTATCTAACTTCTGCTAACAGAACTAACTAACATGCTAATAGACTACAATTAACTTCCTCTCCTAACTGCCATGGCTTCTATCCAAATCATCAAATAGCTGGACATCAGCTTATATCAATTCACTTTCATCTTTTACTATTTACCATGTATCACAATCAGAAAATTATAGAATTATAAGCAGCAGCTTCTCGTATATGATCGACTGGCTAAGATAAGAAGTAATAGCAAACGTCATATAAACAATTTAGTTAATGTATTATTTGACTCCTGAACTATATCACTTTTTTCACTTTGGTACCTAAAAAATTTTTTTTATCACTTTAATCCATGAACTTTACTTCTGTCAGTCACTTTACCCTAAAAGTTAAGTCCTTTAAAAAATTTGCTGACATAGCTATTGTAGCCAATAACATTACGCCATTCGACTTTTATTTCCACATCATTTCTAAATTTGAATATCCAACTCCTAAAAGAAAACAATTTCATTTATATAATTTATTATCTTTAAATTCAACTTATTTAAATTAAATTTCTTTTTTATATATTTTTTATATTTCTTTAACCCTTTTCTTTGGTTTACCTATGTCGATTTTTCACAACAAGGAAAAACCCATTGAAGAGAAAGGTAGCCAACTTCGATTGAAGCAGCGTCGATTCAAGAAACCCATTCCTTTTCTCTTCCTTTAGCTTCAAATTGAGTGACGAACATAAAAAATGGTTGAGAGTAAAAGTAGTTAGAGCTGAAACCCCAAACTTATTACCAAACCAAGCCATCCGAAACCCATAGCCAAGATAACAAAATAAAACAAAATAAACTACCATAGAGGAACAAACAAGGAGCGATGGTGCGGCTAAGGGCTTGAAGAAAAGTAGAAGCATTTAGGTTTGAAAAGAAAAAAGAAACTAGAGAAGAAAAGAGATAAAAGGTGGCTTGGAAGAGAAGGAAATCTCTTTGTCCCTCTCTCTTCTTCTTAGAAAAATTTGCAGAGGGGTAGTTTTCCTTTGGTCTTCCTCAAAGCGCGATTTGTTTCCTTTTTAAAGTCAAAATTCTTAACTTTCTTCACTTTGGGGTTCCTTAATTTTCCAATGAGAAACTTGAATCAGATATATGGGTGCTAATTCCATCAAATCATCTCAAAAGAATCCTTCATTTCCACCCAAAATATGTATCATTTCCCAAACTCCACCCAAATCCACCATTTCCTTCATTTTTTTAAATTAAAATTTACTCTTTTTTCCTTAAGATAAAGATACCTAGATCTTCAGAACACCAAAAAGACCATGAAAAACAAATCCAAATTATTCACGATTGGGCTAGTAACATCCTGTAATCATCAAACTTTGGTGTCTTCGTGTCTTCGTTTGTTTGCTAATTTTGTCAGTTTGATGTTTATATTGGTTAATGTAAATGTTTTTTTTTGGGTGTTTATTGAGCATTTGATATTTTGATTGGAATGTGGAGATTGGTTTGCTTTTTCTTGTTATTGGATAATGCAAATTCTAGCTTCTTTGTGTTCATGGATGATTTGAATGGGATGTGGAAAGGATTTGTTGTATTTTATTAAATTGTGTTGGCTTCATATGATTTTAAGCGATAATAGAGTGGGAAATGATTTGGTAATCTGATAATGATGTTAATTCTCCTTGTATTAAATATTTTTTAAATATTTTTACATTTTTTAATATTTTACTTATTTTTTACATTTTTTTGAATATTTTTAAATATTTTGTAAATATATTTACATATTTTTAGATGTTTTTACATATTTTTTAAATATTTTTTAGATATTTTTAAATATTTTACATATTTTTAAGTGTATTTTACAATATTTTAAAATTTTTTACGTATTTTATTTTTTTAAGTATTTTTAAATTATTTTTAAAGAAAAAATAATAACACTGATGTGGTGTGTTTCGTGTCAAAATGTTGTTGGACAATCTAATCATATAGTATTTTTTTCAGACGATGTTAACTTACGGAAGTGAAATTCGTGTATTAAAATGATAAAAAAATATTTTTTAAGTAACAAAATAAAAAAATATATAATTCAAAGATCAAATGATACTATTCAAAGTTCAAGAAAAGACAGTACATATAATTGAAAGAAAAAAAAATGTAAAAAGAGGAAACTGAAACAGGCATTCAAAATTCTAACAGCCTCCATGTTAAAAGAATATCAATAAATCCCTAGTTCCCGACACCTTGAATTATCAGTTCATTCGATTTCTCCGCAACCGGCCAATCCTATGCTCTGATAAATGCACAATCCAATGAATAAATTCAACCCCCAATCGCAGCCAAAAATGCAGAAGAGAAAGGAAAAACCCCAAAAATTTTCCCTACTTTTTACTTTTTTCCCCTTCATTTTCTCGGCAACCGAGCGTTTCCTGTCGAGGAAGCAACTAGCCATACGTTTAAACTATTAACAACAGTCGACCCACGTACCAAACTAAACAGTGTTGTCATTCAAACAGGCAAAATCCGTGGGTTGTGCCCCGAATCGGACGTAGGTCGGAGAAGCCTCTTCCACAGAGAAAGCGCCACTGCAGCGATCAAAACACCAAGAAGGTCGGCGACAGCATCTCTGGCGGAGGCGCCAGCAGATGGGAAAACTCCAAGCTGGTCAGCAGCCTCTTTGGCAGCGCCGGCGAGGAGGGAGAGGATGGATCCGACCCGAATAGAATGGTTACGGAGAAAAGGGTAGCGGGAGAGTGAAGCTAACGTGGAGAAAAGGAGGGTGAGAAAGAAGCAGAAGAGGAAATGGTAGAGTTTATCTGCTGCCAACCAAGGATCTTTGTCGTCGTCGTTAGTGCTTTTGTCCTCCATGCCGACGAAAGTTTACTGAGCTCGGAGTACGATAGTTTGTGTTGGTTCATACGGTGGGATTTTGATATTGGAGTTGGATAGTAAATTTGATGTAAAATCGAAATGCATGTGTTATTTTGTTTTATTGAAAATAATTTTTGAAAAATAATTTACAAAAAAAATTCTTACATTTTTTAAAAAATTAAAAATTTTTTGTCGTTTGAATAAATTGATGAAAAACATTTTCTTTTGTTTAATTTTTTGTTTTGAAGAATTTGTTTTACTTTTACCAATGATATTAACATAACTAATAAAATATTTAAAAAATAATTATATTTTAAAAATAATATCTAATATTAAAATATTATATCATTAAACATTTAAAAAACTATTATCGTTACTTATGTTAATATTTTTAAAAGTTTAAAACAATATTACTATTTTAATATATACAATATTAATAATATATTAATATTTATTTTTTGAAATATTTATACTATTAAATAATTATATTTTATGTGAAAGTATTTATTATTAAAAACATAAATAAAGTATTATTTATTTATATTTATCATTAAAATGTTAATATAAAAATATTTTTAAATAAAATATAAAAATATTTTTAAATAAAATAAAAATATTATATCTTAAACTAAATTATTAATAAATTATTAAATTAATAAATATTATTTATTATTAAAAATGATAATATAATATTTTATTATTGAAATATTAAAAATATTTAAGATTGATAATACAAAAATTACAATATTTAAACGTAAACTTAAAAATTGAAAGATTTATAATGTTAATATTTTAATATTTAAAATTTTTAATCTAATTAATTAAAAATATTTTTATTAATATAATAATGTTTCAAAGTTTTTTTAAAAAAATCATATCTAAGATCTAACTTGAATAGAATTATACTCATAAGCTTGGTAAATAACCTTATACATAAACAACTATTTTTTGAAAAATTTCTTCCTCTTTTCAAAATTGTAAAACAATTTTAAGAAAAAATAGTCAATTTTTCGTTGACTTGAAAATCATTGTCTGTTGAATAATCAATTTCTATCAATCAAACACCAAAAAATGTAGGAATCGTTTTCAATGAACCAAATGAAACCTTAATAGGAGTTTCGATTTCAAGTCAATCGTGTTTTTCTTGGGTTGAATTGGTTTAAAAAAAAAATCGAAATTGAGCTATATAGTTGTTGCCTCGTGGCCAGCAAACATTAGCTAGTCGTTGGCCACTTTTTCCTTTTTCTTTTCAATTTCTAAAGAGTCAATTACACCTGTGGTTTTATAGTTGGGACTTTATAACAAATTAGTCCATAAACTTTAAAACGTAACAAATTGATTCTTAATGTTATATTGTTATAACAATTAAATCTTTTCACTAAACAGTCAATGTTGCTATTAAATGCCACTTGAGCTACACATGAGCCACACGTGTGCCCAACCAACTCTCTCCAAATGTTGATAATCAGGCTACTATGCCTTAATAGGCAACATTGGCACACGATTCATATATATAGTTCAATCACATTTAAATCAATACCTCGTTATTTATACTTACATTGTATGATGCTATTATGCATCTTGTATAGTTAACTTACCAATATTTCCATGCTTGTATACTTATTTTGAAGCTTAGTTGCTTCACTCGTTTCCACCATCGAAGAATTCAAATTCCTACAATAGGCCACCGTTCACGTAGTTGCATATTTTAGACACTTTAAAGGTCACTTAACATATCAATATACATTACTTTCACTAAGATCACTCTTCAGTCACTAATAGGATTAAGTGACAAAGTAACATTCTTCAAGGCTTCTTTCCAAATTTGTGCCACCATTCAATTCCACTCTACGTATAAATTAATATATATTTTATAACCAAGGTTAGATGACATCAATTTCACTTTGCCATTCACCTTGGCTGAATCTACAAGTCCACATTTCACTTGTTTTCAATCAAATTTAACACTATATTCATGCTTAGCTATATGAATTACACCATATTTTTTGAATTCATGTAAAACTAAGCATGGTACATACCAAACCCTAGTTAGTCGAACCTTAAACTCTATATTCCAAATATTTGCATTCATTTCTAATATCACATATCATCTCTACATCACTAGGCAATCCACATATATCAAAATCAAAGTATGAAACAAAGGTTACCTACATAATCACTTAAGTTGGCCGAACTTGAAGCTATATAGAGGAGATTGTTTTTCTTCAAACCAAAACCATAAAACGTGTTAATATATACCCTTAAACAACATATATCAAATTGGATAAAAATTAAAGCCTACCTAGTGGATCTAGGTGTTGGCCGAAACATGCTCTAAGTTTGGATCCATGAGCTTTCTTTGATTTAAAGAATGCAAAAACATTGAATGAAAACTTGCAAGAAAGTAATGAAGATTTAAAGGAAATAATAAGAACATATGTAAATTTAATTAAGAAACTTAAATAACATAAAGCAAGTAAAATGGTGGCTACTCTAAGCTACTAAAAACATGTAAATGTGCAAGAAAATAAAGCTATTAAACCCTATGTAGCCCACCCCTGCTTAGGCCTCATCATGTTGCTTAAATACTCACTAAACCTAAGGGTACAAGAGTAATTGCCTATTCTAGATGAGTTGGCACTCCTTGCCACTTGTCTTCATGTAATTGTGTCTTTAAGGAGGATATTTCCGTGTCATATAAGTGCCCACACTATTTATGGACACCTCACCCCTTCTAGCACTATCTTTTTTGTCTTCTTGTCCACATGTGCATGCAAGTTGGCAAAGGCATATGTCTTCCATGTGTTGGCCATGTGTCTTTTGTTCTTATCCTCCAAAAGTTATAGGGTGATGACATATGGCATGCCAGGTGTCAAAGAGAGAGAAAGAGAGACGATGAGTTGTCCTCCCATTGTCTTTTAGTGGTTTAATCTCCTTTCTTCCCTTTTTCAATTTAATTTTCATTGAAATGACTAAAATTCATCTGAAATTTATTTATTTGCAAAATATTAGGAAATTAACAAAATTAGGGGAACAATTAACAAATTAAATGAGGAAATTAAATAATAATTAAGCAATTAAGTATAAAATAACTTTATTTTCATAGAGTTATCGTGTAACTAACAATGTTGAGTGCCTATAAGCTATAAAAGCAGTTTAAATACATGTTTTAAAAGCCGATAACACTGTGGAGAATAAAAGCAAATTTATGTTGTATTAAAAAACAATTACATATGCTATGTAGCAATATGTTCGGTGTTATTTCAAAACATGTGATAAGTAAGATTTCAAACCTTTTGTACAAATACATATAAATCAATGTAAGCTTTAAAATCATATAATTATTTTACTATGCTCGATATTACAATATGCAAAATCGCATAGCACTATATCACTATATCTCACTCACTATTTGATTTTCACAAATCATTGCAAAAGGACGGGTTTACTAAGTCTCATTACCCAGCCCTGCAAGCAGAGTTCATATATAACCTCAATTGAGAATCCATATCACAATTCAGTCACTCATCATTTACTGTATAACATATGTATCACAATCACAATTCAATCAATCTCTTACCATTCATATTTACACTGTATGATGCTATCATGCATCTCATATAGTTAACTTACCAAAAATAAATCACCATTATACATTGAAAAGACATCACTTTCACCATGTTCTTCATCTAAGCTAAGACTATAATATGATGTTCTCATCATTTTCAACCCAATTTCACATCATGTTCATACTTAGCTATCTCAAACGCATATCATATGTCATTTTTCATAACAACTAGGCACGTTTACTCATTAAACCCTAGTTAGCTGAATGTACACATGTATGGTACCACCATTTTTATTCCAATTTCATACCTCATTCAAGCTTAGCAACATGAATTGCACTACCTATATCAATTTCAACCTAAACTAAGCATGGCACCATTAGAAACCCTAAGAGATCGAATTCATAGCAACATGTTCTAGCCATTTTCATTCCATTTTGACTTCACATATCATCACTACATTATCAAGAGACTATCATATCTCAAAATCAAACCTTGAATCACAACTTACTCTATAGATACTTACAATGGCCGAATATGGAACCACTTCGAGGGAGCCTTTTTGTTTCAATCTAAAACCAAAAAACCACTTAGTATCAAGCCTTAAACAACATATATGAAGATGGAAATAAGAAACACAACCTACCTAGGAGACCTTGGTCTTGGCCAAAACTTCCCTCTTTCCAAGTTCCCTTGCTTTACTTGTTAATTCTTGAAGAAATAACATTAGAAAAAAGTTTGGGAGATGAAGGAGGGTTAGAATATCACTTTAGAATGAAGAAACAAGTTGAAAATTGCATGGAGGAAGGGTTAGGGTTCACGGTTTCAAGGGTTTCTCTCACTTTCCTTATATATTCTCTTGTTGTTTCCTTATAACTTAGTGTTTCATGCTTTAAATGGCATAGCCGACATCAATTTTAGGCTGACGTTAGCATTTTAGGTTTAGGTTAAGCCATAACCAATAAAATAAAAGCTTATCATGTCATATTTATCCATTACATGTTAATTTCTCATATTTTTCTATTTATCTCATTTCTCACTAGCTCATAGGATTTAGGTAGGTGAGAAATGCCATTATTCCGTCCATGCCCATGCAAAATATCATATTTGACAAGCATTGGCTACCATGACTATAAAAGCAAGGGTTTTTGCTCCATTTTGCCTTTTTCAGTTTTTTTCGATCTTATTGTAAAATTTTTTTCACAAGGGACCTGACATAATAATTCAAGGCTTTGACATTACTCAGTTAGACTCCTAAAGTCAATCCACAAAGTTGGTTTTGACCACTTGATCCGGCAACCTATGGACAAAACCGTCATTTTTCGATAAAACTTGAAATCGTAATTCAATAGTTTAGAAAGGTTTACCTGAGGTTAAATATCATTAATATATAATGATTCAACCTACGTACCTGCCCGTACGAAAGTTCACCTCACTATATTGAAAATAAAAAAATTAGCACTTAGCGATCCTATACTGTTTAAATAGTTAAGTACCGATTAAATAAGTATAGAAATTGTAGTTCTTACAACAGCGCAACAAATGTAGTTTGCTTCTAAAAATATATTAAAATTTTTGTTCTTTCCTCCTCTTTCCATTTCTAACTTCTATTTCTTTCAAAAACATTTAAATCGAAGTAAATTTAAAAAAGTTCAATTACTTTAATGTTTGATCTAGGATTTTCTGTGTATTTTTGTAAAAAACTAATTACATAGAAAGAAAAGTATGTCAAAATAAACATTTTGATTTTTTTGAGAGAAATCGTCATCGGCATCAACTTGCCAACAATAGTGACCAACAGATGTCAAATTTTGAAAGAATAAAGAAAAAATAGATATTTAAGTAATTTAATTTGTAAAAAATTATTTTATTATAAAATCTTTAAAAAATGGGTAGATAAAGCCACTTTGGGGCTCTACATAGAAGTTCTTATGGGTGTAAACGAGTCAAGATACTCGTGAGTTACTCGAGTTTGAACTAAGTAACGAGTTGAGCCAAGTTAAAACTTTTTAATACTCGGCTCGAGTGGCTCGTGATCTTTATCGAACTTTTTTTCAATATATATTTTTAATAATTTATTATTAATTTACCATTTTACCATCATAATATATAGTTAAAAATTAATAAAATGAGCTTATTGAGTCGAGCTCGAGCTTTAAAAATTAAACTCGATCGAGCTCGAGTCGAGTTTCGAGTCTCGAGTTTTTAAGTCAAACCAAACTCGAATCTGATAGTAAATTATCTTGATTCAGTTCAATTACACTAAACTCTCCTTTAAAAAAATTTTTATTGAAAAAAAATGCAGCTGATTATTCCATTAATTACGCAAATCGACTCTAAATTGCCATTGGGGAGCAGACAACCTATCTCTGTCTCCAAACAACCCCCAAAAGCAATCCCAACCCCTTTGCCTTGAAACGAAACATTTTAATTGTTCATCATTTTGTTTTATCAGACAAAAATGGGTGTTTCTAACCACACTCTATTTCTAACTAGGCACACCCTAAGTAAATTCTTTTTTTTTCCAAAATTAACCATTTGCAATATTACAATTATACCCTAAACCTATCTTAGCACACCCTAAACACACCCTAAATTCACTCATCCTCCCTCCCGTTCACATTCTCAAAGCAAATCAAACCCACTCAAAAATTGAAGTCATGGAGTATTTTGATGATAATACAAGTAAGGAATCATTTATGGATGAAGATTTAGAAAAAATGTATCATAATGCTGAAGAGGTATGTTATTATACTTGGAAAACATTGTAATTTTTTCATTTTTTGTTTCAACTATTGGAAATTCGACACTCCCAGTAATGAATTACCGGGAGGCATGTTCTCTCCCAGCAGTAAATTGCTGGAAAACTAACAAGGTCTCGGCAGTATCCTGTCGAGACTACATTAGAGGTCTCGGCAGCCATAGGAACCATTCGTGGCACTAAAGTTGCCGCGACCATGGTAGTCTCGCGGCACGTTAGTGCCACGCGTATGCTGGTATCGTGGCACCGCCAACCTTATGGCCGCGAGACTAAAAATTAAATAATTAATTTTGTTTTTTTTAGTTTAGATTAAATTTAAGTTATTTTTTATTTTTAGTTTAGATTATATTTGAAATGGATTAAATTTAACTTATATGTGAAATGGCTGCTGAGACCATGTTCTCGGCTACCGAGACCACATATGTTGTCTTGAGAAGATTAATAGTTTTTTATTTAATTATTTAGTTAACTGATACGTAAAAAAACTAATAATTTGTTGAATATTTGTAGGATGACAGAAAATTAATAGTTTATCAACATGCAGTGGAGTCTTCTCAATTTGATTGCATTGAGTCATTTACTACATACAAGGTTTTTTCTACTCGAGAAGAGTTAATAACATGGGCAAGGGAGATGGGTAGAAATGTAGGATTCATAGTTGTGATTGAGGATCTGAACCAGCAATTTTTTCAAGAAAACCTAGATTACGACTCTGTTGTGAACGAAGTGGAAGATTTAGATAGTTGAAAAAGAAGAAAGCTCAATGCACTGATAAACCAACTCGTAAGGGTGTTGGAACAAAGAAATGTGGCTGTCCATTCGAGCTACTGGGTGTGAAATTAGAAAAGGATGATGAGTGGCAAGTTCAAGTAGTAAATGAGATACATAATCATGTGCTTGCGAGACATTTTGAAGGTCATCCATTTGTCGCAAGATTATCAGTTGAGGAGAAGGAAGTTGTAGCTGATATGACCAAGAACATGGTCAAACCACAAAATATTCTCATGACGTTGAAAAATAAGAATGAGAAGAATGTAAGTGTTATGAAGACCATTTACAATGCACAACAAGTTTACAAATTGATTGAGAAAGCTGGTAGGTCACAAATGTAACAACTAATGAAAATGTTGAATGAGTGTAGATACATTGAGTGGCATCGGAGTGATGAGTCAACGGATGTTGTGAAAGACTTGTTTTGGGCACATCCTACCTCGGTAGACTTGTTGCATGCTTTCCCACATGTGTTGATTATGGATTGCATATATAAAACGAATAGATATCGGATGCCACTCCTCGAGATCGTTAGTGTCACATCAATGAATTTGACTTTTTCGGTTGCATTTGTATACATGGAGGCAGAGCGTCAAGAGAATTACACGTGGGCATTGCAAATGTCAAAAAGTTTAATGGTAGGTGTTGCATCACCATCTGTTATTGTCACAGATTGAGAATTGGCATGATGAATGCAGTTCAAGCAATTTTTTCCTTCGCAACCAACTTGTTATGCAGATGGCACATATCGAAGAATGTGCTTGCGAACTGTAAAAAGTTATTTGAGCTCAAGGAGAGGTAGGATGCATTCATGGCATCATGGAGTCTTCTTACGTTCTCAATGACAGAGGAAGAGTACGATAGGCATTTAAGCTCAATGCACTTGGATTACTATAGTTATCCAAAAGCACTGCAATATGTGAAGGAGACTTGGTTAGATAAGTATAAGGAGCGATTTGTTGCGGCTTGGACAAATAAAGTAATGTATTTTGGCAATGTAACAACTAATAAGTACGTTTATTGTCATCTTTTAAGTTTACGTTCATTTTCCTCAGTAATTTTTTAATTGATAAGTAATATATGTCCTAATTTCTATTGTAAAGCGGAGAGTGCGCATGCAAAGTTGAAACGACATCTCGGATCGTCGCAAGGTGATTTTGAATCATCTAGGAACTTTGATCAACTCCTTGATTGAGCTGCAACATACTGACATAAAGGCTTCATTTGAGGCAAGCCTTACTGTTGTTGAACACAACTTCAGGCCATCTTTATTCAAGGAGTTACGAGGGTTGGTGTCGAGGTTGGCTTTGCATATGATATTGATGGAGGCTGAGAGAGCAAAGAATGGAGATATTGATATTCACACTTGTGGCTGTGTAATGAGAATGACACATGGGTTGCCATGTGCTCATGAAATTACTGAGTATATACGGTTTGGACGACCAATACCCTTATCTGTTGTGCATCCACATTGGTCGAAATTAGATTTGACGAAGTCCACAAATGATGACGTGCAACAGTTGACATTGGATGCTGAGTGGGAGATAATTGTGAAATGGTTCGATGCATGTAATATTGATGGAAAACTAGCCTTGAAAAAAAGTTGAGAGAACTAGGTGATCCGGCAATAACATTTCTTGTTCCTCCAGTTGAAAAGGCTAAGACAAAGGGTCGTACTTGAGCATTAAAGATGGACACATCAACTCGATGGGAAACTTCTTATTTTGAGATTGTTTAGTCTGGTCATGACAGTACCATTTCACCCACAACAGCAAGTTCAATGAAATTGGCGAAGAAGAGGCAGAAATTACTTGTATATCGTAAAGGTGCCAAGATTCGATATATGGATTCTTTTCCCTTTAAGATTTGTCCATTCATTCATGATGTTATGGATGTTGAGTCTGATGGACATTGCAGATTTAGAGCTATAGTAGGGTTGTTAGGTATGACTGTAGATGCATGGCCACAAGTGCGACGAGATTTGATGGATGAGTTAAATAGACACAGAGATGAATATATATATCTCTATGGATCTTAGGAGCGTGTTGATGAATTGATGTAATCGTTGGTGTGTTTCAACACGGAGGCGTATAAGGATAATTGGATGACCTTACTAGACATGGGTCATTTGATATCCTCACAGTATGACATTGTGCTTGTCCATTTATCTTCAAGACAATGCTTGACATATCTTCTGCTCAAATCTATTGCACCTCCCCTACTGCAACATAAGTTAATAACTATTATATTTGTAAGCAACTGTCATTTTGTTCAGGTATAGATCACGGTGAAAGTTTATTATTGTTTATTGTTTTCACTTGGATTTAATTAAATATAATGCATTGTTGCAGGTATTATTAGATCTAAGAGGACTGATACCTCCGATCGCATGCAACTAGCATAGGTATCGATATGAATGCGCTTGAGAGTGGGAGCTTCCATACGTCTCTCGGATCGAGGTTTCAAATTATTATTCTCATCAAACACAGATGTTGCAACCCAAGAGACAATCAATCTAGATGAACTATGATGTATTAAGTAACTAAGTATAATACATTGTTGTAAGCATTATTTATTATACTATATGTAACTCAAACATAATCATGTTTTTTTGAATTAAGTCTATTTTATTCATTTTATGATAATATACTATGTAATATAATTGCATATGATATTTACTATTTTAATAATTTATTACTAATATATAATAATAATAATAATAATAATAATAATAATAATAATAATAATTATTATTATTATTATTATTATTATTATTATTATTATTATTATTATTATTATTATTATTATTATTATTATTTTAAGTTGAAAAAAATGATTGCCTCAAATGGTTTGATAAATAAAAGATGACACATATCGAAGTAATGAGACAAAAGAAATCTAAATATATACATAAATATTTCCACAATTTCTTACAAAAGTTTAAGTCAACTATAAAATACAAAATTTATTATCTTCTCCTCTTTTGTCTAACATATACAAAAGGAGATGTAGGAGGTGGTAGGAAAGATGCAGGTGGTGCAGTTGCTGCTGAAGGTGGTGGTGCTGAAGCTGCTGGTGCTGATGGCAAACATAGTGGTCGTGCTGAGGAAGAAGGTGGAGCAGCTGAGGATGGAGGGGGACATGGAGGTCGTGATGAAGATGCTGTTTGTGGAGGATGTCCGGGCATTACAATACGCCTGGGTAATCTCGCTACCATGGCATAAACATCATGTACAGCCTGCCGCCAAACATCCAAGTCCTGATCATCTCCACCCACCTCCACTGTGTGAAGTCTGTCATATATGTGTCCCACGACGCGCTACAAAATCATGAAAAAATAAATATATCAATTTCAAGATATGTAAGTTAAAATAACATTAAATCATAAATGACTAACCTCCTAGTCAATCACTCTGTGCTGGTCCGTCGATCTATGTGAAGGATCCTGGATATAACGATGTGAAATGGTCATATACCAAATCATGTAATCCGCTGTAGACTCTCATGAAGTCTTGCCTCGCGCACCTCTCCTATCCTCATTAATCATACGATAATCCCAGCTATCCCAGTACCCAGGTTGAAAGCTATACTTCACGACATAATTAGCTGGCTTCGATCCTCGTCTCGTGTGAGATGGAGTGAGAGGTAGATGTGGAATGCTCTGCACATTGCCCCACTGCTGAAGAACTCTATCCGGATGGTATGGCTCCACGATGTCATTGAACTTGATGCATCCGCAAAAAAAATGAAATCTCTGGCAATGGATGTCTCTCTCTACTGTTTGCATATGGATCCCAACAGACCTGATGATATTGAAGGTCATCAAGTTGCTCCCTTAGTATCTGTAGAGAAATACTGCAACTAAGTGGCTTTCATTGTCGAGCACGCGGCTGCCACTCTCTAGATGACATCTCTCGTACTGGATTTAGAGATGGAAAATGCTCGTAAATCCACGCCTACATAAAACAAAACAGATTTTCATAATCAAATCATAAGCTAATAAATATCAAGCAAATCAATATTATTATTATTAAATTAATATTATATACTTGAAGCAATGTCATATAACCAGCTATCGAATGACACTCCGCTCTACTGGCCTCACCCAACTATTTATACATATAAGCCAGGCAAGCTGCACCCCATGCAATCTCACCAACGATAGTAAGATCCTTCAAAAAAGATAAGTACACGACTGGTACTCGTGTTGCACTCTTATCAGCAAATAGAGTGCAACCAAGTAAAAATAATAACAATTCGCTAGTCGCATACTCTATCTGCTCCTCGCTATCAAAGTCAGAAACCATTCCAAACGTATCCCTCAGCCACTGCATCCTAACCTGTGGTCCTCTAGTGGCGATCGTCTCTTCCTTTGCCTTTTCTTCACTTACTCCAAACAACCGCACTAACATTCTATTTGCCTTGTCAATGGAGACGGTATCGAAAGATAGAGTCCTCCGAACCACGGGGATGCCAAGCAATGAAGACACATCATCTAGAGTGATGGTCATCTCTCCGAAAGACATGTGAAATGTGTTCGTCTCTGGATGCCACCTCTCGGTAAATGCGGTAATAATGGTCTTGTTGCACGTAACATAACTACACTGCAACAATGGATCCAACCCTGACCGAGCAATCGTGGAAAGGATGCGTAACCGACTCTGATCCAACAGCCATGTACCAACTTTAGAACTGTGATTAATAACTTTTAGCTCCCCTCGCCCCTGAAACAATACCAAATAAAATAATGGTCATATTATTAATTCTAATTTACATTACAATAAATATATAATAAAGTTCACTTATACTTTTTGCTACCAAATAGCTGCAGCAACATGTGGTCCACAACTAACTAGCAGAGATGTGTCAACTGGACCACCAGCATAAGATCCAGTAGAAGCGGCTGCCTATTGGCTTGCGAAGCAGCTGGTGTCACGCCAGATGTACTCGGCTGCTCCTTCTGCGCCGCAACTGGTGCCTCGCTAGATGTACTCCGCTACTGCCTATGTGCCGTAGCTGGTGCCTCGCCAGATGTATTTCACTGCTGCCTCGCCAGAGGTACTCCGCTGCTGCCTCTACGCCACATCTGGTGCATCACTAGATGTACTCGACAACTGTCTCTCCTTAACAGCTGCTGCCTTAAGAGCTCATCTCCTCCTCTCAGACGTAGTGGGTACCCATCTCGAATCCACTAACGCTTCAGCACGTCTCCTCCTCTCACCTCTAGATGACCCCGCTCCTCGTGTACATGGTGGCATCTGTATAAAGACAGAAGAAAACTATTTTAATTCTGATTAACCAATTTACATATAATTTAAACTAATAATGCAAAATAATTTAAATTTAATCTAAACTAAAAAAATAAAAACAAAAGTTAAATTTCATCTAATTCACATATAATCTAAACTAAAAATAAAAAATAAGTTAAATATAATCTAAACTAAAAATAGTACATAAGTTAAATTTAATCTAAACTAAAAATAAAAAAATAAAAATTAAATTAAATATAATCTAAACTAAAAATAGCAAATAAGTTAAATTTATTCTAAACTAAAAAATAAGTTAAATTTAATCCATTTCACATATAATCTAAACAAAAAAAAACTTAAATTTAATTTAAACTAAAAAAATTTAATTATTTAATTTTCAGTCTTGTGGCACCTTGGTGCCGTGAGCCTCACAATCTCGCTGCACCAGGGTGCCGCAATACCAGCATACCCGTGGCATTAAAGTGCTGCGAGACTACCATGGTCGCGGCAACTTTAGTGCTGCGAATGGATCCTATACGCGGCACCGAGGTGTGGCGTAATCTAGTTGCTCGCCGCAATTCATTGCTGCAAGCTGCGCACCCGAAAGCCCCTATCTCTTTTTATCAAAATTTTCACATTTATTTCGTTCAAATGAAAAATATAAAACATATAACATCTTAATTGAAAATAGAAGCCATACTTACTTTATTTGCTTCAAAAACTCAACGATTTGGGAAGGATTTGAGGAAATGAGAGAGTTTGGAAAATGTTTTTGGAGTGAAATGTTGGGTGTGCCGTGGGTTTGGGAGGGGTAGAATGGGGTGAAATGTTGAGATGTTGGGTGTGAGTAGTAAAATGTTTGTGGGGCTATGGTGAGGGTAGAAAATAAGGTGTGGGTAGTTAATAATAAGGAGAAATTCTATTCGTACCCCACAAAATACTAAATCTACCCCACCCCAAATAACTCTATTAAGTAAAATACAATTTTACCCATTACCCATTTTACCTTAGCTGCGCCGGCTTCTTTCTCCTCCTCTTTCTCCTTCTCCTTCTTCCTTCTTCCTCCTTCCTGGTACGAAGCTCCTGCTGTTAAGGTAAAAATGGTATACTTTAGTTGTGTAGGGTGAATGCTGACGCGCATGGTGTGCCCGCGTGGGGCTGGCCTCGCGCCGCTCGCAGGTGTGCCACCCGTGTGAGGCCAGCCTCGCTGCCACCAGTGCCAGGCCAGCCCTGTGCGAGTGGCACACTTGCACAAGGCCAGCCCCGCGCAGATGGCACACCTGCGAGCGGTGTGACCGGCGTGAGCGGCGGGCACACCATGCGCGAGAACCCCACGCAAGTCTCACTTGCGCTAGGAACCCGCGCAAGTCTCACTTGCACGAGGACCCCGAGCAAGGCTCACTTGCGCGAGGACCCTGCGCAAGTGAGACTTGCGTGAGGACCCCGCGCAAGTCTCACTTGCGTGAGGACCCCGCGCAAGTCT
Organism: Heritiera littoralis; assembly: GCA_031772115.1. NCBI lineage: Eukaryota > Viridiplantae > Streptophyta > Magnoliopsida > Malvales > Malvaceae > Heritiera > Heritiera littoralis. Next base: position 300,151 of record JAPDPK010000022.1, read on the forward strand.
CACTTGCGCAAGGTTTTACTTTCCGTTTTTCTTCCTTTCGCAATTATTTCTGGTTTTGACTACATTCTGCAAGCTTGGTTTCTATGATTTTTGATTTAATCATCTAACTAAAGTTTATAATTATACAGACTATTGCCACCATTTCCCTTCGATTGCTGCCATCAATCTGTACAAGCTATTGCACTGTAGGACTATTACCACTAGGTATGTACTTGATGTATGTTAATTTTTTCATGCTATGTTCTATTTAAGCATTGTAAGAAAAATAAATAATGTGATATATTATCAAAAAAATATTTATACTTGTCATGATCTGCTTATTTGTACTTGCTTACAATGTAGACACACTTGACACTATTATTTCTCACTTACTCTCACTTTGCACGACACACACCTCACGTCACTCACTCACACTTCCACTCACTGGTACACTTTTTACTTCCTCACACACTTGCACTCAACTATTGCACTTAGTGTCTCACTATTATTTCTCACTTACTCTCACTTTGCACGACACACACCTCACGTCACTCACTCACACTTCCACTCACTGGTACACTTTTTACTTCCTCACACACTTGCACTCAACTATTGCACTTAGGGTCTTGGCTTTTAATTTGTTTGATAATTATTTAAATATTTTTGTTTTTCAGACATGGCTAATACACGAGGTGGAGATTCATCTCAAGGAAGACGACAGCGACCTATCGGCTCTGAAAGGAGACGACGAGTTAGGAGATATCAAGCTGAGCAAGCTGAACAAGTTGAACCTGTCGAGCAGGTCGAGCAGGCTGGGCATGCTGAGCAGCTAGATGCAAATTATGCAGAGGAGGAAGTCGAGCCTTGTCCTGGAGGTTCGACTGATACCTCAGTTCTTAGAAGTTTTAGATCACATGTTGCTTTTGCAATATGGGATGGGCAGGTAATTCTCCTTTCAAAAATTTGGTAATATTTGTTGTTTTTGTAATATGTGATAACATGACGCTTTTGAAATAACTTATTGTTTGTTGTTTTCGATATAGGAGTGAGACAATTTGAAGGTCCTGAATCATAGCAACAAAATCTCTCAGTGGATCTTAGACGATGATAGATCTCGTATTCTCTCCTCGGTTTTGCAGTCCGACTTAGCGAGTTTAGTTTATTGTAGTTACCGCACATGCAACAACACCATCATCTCTGCTTTTTGTGAGAGGTGGCAGCCAGAGACGAATACATTTCATATGCCTTTTGGAGAGATGATGATTACTCTGGATGATGTAGCTACCCTCCTAGGCATACCAGTGACCGGGCGATCGTATTTTGCCGGCACATCTCTGTGAAGGAAGCCGTTAGAGTATTAGTATAGTTGTTAGGAATCTTTATTTCCGAGGCTCAAGCGGCGACGAGCACCGGTCGTGGGTCCAGTGTGACATTACAGTGGTTGAGAACAAATTTTAGCCATGTCACCGACAGCTCTAGTGATGAGGAGATAGTATATGCTACTCGTGCATACTTGCTTCACTTGCTTGGATGCACTCTTTTTGTAGATAAGAGTGGGTCACATGTTGCCGTATCATTATTGCACTGTTTAGAGGAGCTAGCGGCTATCAGTGAATACGCGTTGGGTGCAGGTGCTCTTGCTCATATGTAAAGACAGCTGGGTCTTGCGAGCAGGTCAAAAGTGCATGAGATTGGCGGCTATATGACCCTTTTATAGGTATTATAATTTACTTTATCTAAGTAACTTGTTAATTATAATTTATTTGTTTATAATTTATTAATGATTAATGTTTTATTTGATGTAGGCTTGTATTTATGAGCACTTTCCGTCGTTAAGTTCAGAGGTGAACGTTAACTACGAGGATAGTATGCCTTGAGCTCGACGATGGAAGCCACGTACTTATGGCTAGGATGTGAAGGTCTTGCGAGAGTAGCTAGATGACCTTCAGTGTAACCAGGTGTGCTGGGATCCCTATGCAGATAGTCGGAGACATCATCCGTTGCCTCCAATCACATTTTTCACCGTCTGCTTAAAAGCTGGGGATGTCGTGGAGCCGTATCATCCAGAGAGAGTGTTACGGCAGTGGGCCTATGTACAGACCATACCTCCAAGACCTTTGGCGCCATTTAGAGCACGGAGAGGTAGTAAGAGCGCCACTTATGATGTCATTTATCAGTTTATGAATAATATATGGCAGAGATGGCCTATGTATGTCCTCACAGAAGCGAATAGAGGACGAAGATGTGTGATCCCAGGAGAGACAGCTCCAGATTATATGGCTTGGTACGAAGCCATTTCTCATCGATTCATACAAAACTCAGCACGCAGATCGAGGTTTCAAGCTCCCCTTGTCGAGTTTGATTATTCTAGCGTAAGTTATTAAGACTAAATCTCAAGTGAATAAAATTTTTTCATACTATTTGATTTGATAAAATTTCTTTTATGTATTGTCTTGCAGCGCAATTTGAGGGCAATTTCTTACATTGAATTACTCATGTGCGGCAACCAAGATGTGGAGACATTGGCAAAGGGACTTCACGACCTGTATGACATATTAACTGGGTCGTCAGATGCTGCTTCATCTTCAGCTCCTCATCCAACTCCATCACATACACCTCCTCCTCCAGCTCCTCCACGAGCTCCTATTTCCTCGGAGACAGCTCCACCAGTTACATTAGGCATAGCTCCTCCACCTACACGTTTTTATACTAGGATCGGGAGGAGGAGAGGCAAGGCAATTATATCGGATGCGTCGGAGGATTAGTGTATTCGTACTTAGTGACTTTGGTTTTGTAAAGATACAGTTTATCTTTGATGATATTAGATAATTTTATTAAAATATGTAGTGATTTTTGTTTATAATTTAGTAATGATTAATGTTTTATTTAGTGATTTTTTGTTTCTTAAACATACAGATTATCTTTATGATATTTGGATAATGTTATTAAAACATATAATGTATAAATCGATAATACAATCTTAACAAGGCATACATATCAAATACAGTAATATTTAATAAAATATCATAGGTCATCTAAGTCAATGGTTTCTCTAATGACAACATCTGATCTCGAAAATAAATTTTTAAATTCTTCGATGCGAGATACATATGGAAGCTCCCACTCACAAGCAAAGTCACATCGATACCGATACCAATTGCATGCAATCGGAGGTATTGGAGCAAACGGGTCCATAAATACATGAAAAATAGCATTGTTAAATGCATAATAAATGCAAACGGGTCCAAGCTCTCTAGCCCATGCGATCAAGGCATTTTGACAATTGAAAACCTGAAACAAAATAAATTTAATAATTAGTTTTTTCTACTAGATTTGTATTAAAACATTATATTAATTTTAAAACTATTTACTTGGTTAGTAGTAAATGCATCAGTACATTTAAATATTTCTTCATGAACACTTTTCGATTCTCCGCTATACACTATCATTTTATCATTCTGCAAATATTAAACAAATTCATTAATTATAATTATTATAATAAATAATATATTAAAAAATTAAAATTGAATTTTAGTGTAAGAGCGCACAAAAAGACAAATCTGTGCAAGCCAGGCATGTTCCGCGCAAGCTGACTTGCACAGAAATTCTGTGCAAGCATGACTTGCGCGGAAATTCCGCGCAATTTCTCTGAAATTTAATTTGCAGGACATAGATTTTTACCTCTTCTCCTTCTTCATCGGCTTCTACACTTTCAATAAAGCTTTCGTACTCCTCGGAACTGTCATAATAGCTATCATCAGGAAGATTTTCTTTTTTTTTTTTTAAGAAAATGAAATGTAAACTGTGAAGGGTGGGCTCGTGAGAAAGAAAAAAATGGTAGAAGAGAAAACACATGAACAGAACAGAAAGGGAGAAGAAGTAGAACGAGAAGAAGACGCAGAAGAGCAAAAAAAGGGGAGAAAAGTAACTTAAAATATAACTGTTATTATAATAAAAATTATTTTTTAGCGTACATATAAAATAAAAATTGTTTTATACTAAAAATAAATCACAAAAATTGTTTTGTGTAATAAAATTTTAAAACGCGTTATATTTTTTACAACAGTTAAATTTTTAACAACAAACGCGTAATATTTTTTAATAACAACAGTTTTAAACGCATTTTTTCATATCTTGCGCAAGTTTCACTTGTGCGACCGGTTCGCACAGGTGAAACTTGCGCGACCTTTTCGCACAAGTGAAACTTGCGCGACCAATTGGCGCAAGTAAACTTGTGCGAATTTGTGACGTTCGCGCAAGTGAAACTTGCGCATGTAGGTATCGCAAGTGAGACTTGCGCATCGTGCCAGATTATCTCCTGGGGGTAAATTCATTATTTTATCTGTTATTTTTATTGTTAAAAAATGAGCTAGGGTAGAAATAGTAAAATGTGGAGTAGAAATAAAAATTCTCACTAATAAGATGTGACTAAAAAAACCCGGCAAAAATTGTTTTATCACTCTTTAAAGTCTTCAATAAATAAATAAAAAAAGAAAACCCCCAAAAATTAAAGAAGAGAAGAAATTTCCAAGGCTTTGTAAATATAATTGAAAGAAGAAGAAAAATTTGTTGAGCGATCGATTTTCGATTACCGATGGACGTGCCAAGCTCATGGGATGCTTTACGCAAACAGGTTGCTGATTTTCCTTTTCTTTTTTGTTTTTTTGGCTTAATTCTGTTTGGTTGACGAGAAAAAAACTTGGAAAATTTTGGGGTAAAATAACCTAGGATTGTATAAATCTATAAGCTTGGATTGAATTCGGTTTGATCATGAGAAGTTTTTGGTATCTTTTGTTTTGTTGGAAAATTTTAAGAAATGAAACGATAATTGCTGGGTTTTTTAACTGTTTGTATCAAAGCGTATAAATTTCTTTAATTTTTGTGGAGTACTTGAGTTTTCTATTGGAATCTGTTGCAATGAAGTCGAGATCTGGATCTCTAGCAACTGACGCTGATATTTTTTCTTTGGGTAATTATATACAGAAACAAATAGAGATTATTTTTTGGTTTATTTCCAGTCAATTGAATCCGTTTAAACTAATTAGATCCTTAAGAATTCCGTTTACTAAAACTTTTGTTGTTGCTTTTTTTTTTAATTGATTTCTTTTTGAGATGTGGAGCTTGTGGTTTTTATGTCATTCTGCTCTATCTTTTGTTTGCATATTTCTTCCCCTAAATGAGTGGTCAATCTATGGTGTATGTGGTTAGTTTCATCTCTGAACTAGCAAGGAGATAATGTTCTTTTTTTGGATTTATGTTTCCGAGAATGGGAGCTTACCTGAGGAGGAAGTGCTGGATATTTCCTGTAGCCATTGCTGAAGTTAAACGTCTTATTTCGAGTAAAGTACTCATTTATCTTCTGGTTTTGTTGTGTTGTTGATATTGCAAAGAAAACTGAACTCAATTTAACCTTTTGTCAGTATATTTGCCAACAACTAGAATTGAGAATACCTAATGACTTCATTAGTTCAATGTAATGATGTAGGTAGTGTTTGATTAGTTTTGCTATCTTAACTCTTATAGATGAGCGTGATGGCAGATAAGAGTAATTGATTACCTTCTAGAATCAGATAAATGGAATTTCATCCAAAAGGATAATTATCTAATACGCTTCTAGTAGAGTTTTTAAACTCCACAAACGGAGTTAAAATAGTGACACATACCCCTAAGAATATTAAAAAAATAATTTAAAAAATATTGGTGGGGTTTATGTCATCATCTTAACTTTATTTGTGGAGTTTAAAAACTCCATTGGTAGTGTATTAGATAATTATCAAAAAGTAAATAGATGATTTTTCCATGTAGGTCCATATTTCGATGTGGATTTCCATTTGAAATTCAGAGGTCAAGGCAAAGGCTTTACTGAATATCAGCAGCTTCCTATACTGCAAGGGTATTGCAAAATGAAACTTTCATATCTTTCTTTAACAATTTGACCGTGGGCTAGAAGTTAAAGGTAACATATAAGTAGCTACTAGTTCTGCATCTAACTTCTGACAAGATGGAACCTGCTTGAGTGGTTATTTCACAAAGAATAGCACATCTGTTTGATTGGTTGAGAATAAGAGCTTCTTGTGATAGAATATACTTTAAGGAGTTTCATATAGTGGAAAATGAACTTAAATGTTTCAGTCCTGCATTACCTAATTAACTGAGAGGTCTTGTAATTTGTAAGTTTTAGTTGCTGTGCCTAGCATCAATACATTGCCATTATAGCTTGGATAACTAGTTCTTCAATCAACATTACTTTAGCTGGGGTTCAATATGCATTGCCTGATAAACTTTATATGTTTAAGATTGGAATAATATGATCTTCATTTGTACCTTGACTCAGCGATATCAAACTTTTGGTGGAAATAAGGTGCTTTCAGAAAATTAAAGTCATAAATTTCTTTTTTGGAATATTTTCCTTGACCTTTTCATTGTTTTGCTAGTCTCCCTTTTTTCATTTAGATTTTCAAATTCTAGTGGCAATTAACTTGACTTGCCATAAATTTAAGGCAGCAGGTTTATGCCATTGAAATGACCTTCTTTGGCATTAAGAACCTTTTATTTGCCCAAAAAAATTGAATTATCCTGAAATGGTTAACAGTTGGGCGATGAATAACTTTGTTTTGCTATTGTTTCAGGCAAGGAAACTTGAAGCCCAGTTGGATGAGCAGATGAACTCTTATCGGAAGTTGGTCTCCACTAAGGTTTCAACAAAAGTTGACTTGGAAGAGAATGATCTTGAATCTGGAATAGACCGATTACTGAAACAGCTACAACAAGTAAATATGCAAATGCAAGACTGGGTTTCATCTGGTGGATCTGAAATGGTTTCTCATACCTTGACTCGACATCAAGAAATTCTTCAAGATCTCACTCAGGTACCGTGGTTTCTAATTTTTTTTTTCTCTGCCAGACAATCTTTGTCCTTTACTTTTTCATTTTTTTTTTTCTTTTGGTCCCTAACACAAGTTTTTCATCCTTGTTTCTCCTCTCTTCCGATTTAAAGCTAAAACAATAGTGGCTTTATGCCTCCCAATCTGTTTGGAAATTAACAATAAAGCAAAAAAGAGATTAAGAGCTTTTGTAATGAATGTTAAATTTCATATATCTTGTTTTCCTGGAGATATTCAAAGTATACTTTGTTTCTACTGCCCCTTTTTTGTACCCAATATACTAGTTTTTTTTTTTTTTTTAAGTCTTCATAAATCTTTAGGCATTTGCAGGCTTGCAGTGTTCCATATATATTCCCCCCCCCCCCCCCCCCCCCCCCCCCCCCCCCCCTTTTTGAACCTCCAAATATACATTCTTTTACTATAAAAATTATTACAGGATTTACTAGGTTTGAATCAATCAGAAAATAACTTGATCTTAGACGTAATTGAAGTGCAGGAGTTCTATCGTCTCCGCTCTAGCCTTAGAGCTAAGCAAGAACATGCTTCACTACTGGAGGATTTTAGGAAGTTTGATCAGACTAGATTGGACTTGGAAGAAGGTGTGGGTTCCACAGAACAAGCTCTCCTTAAGGAGCATGCGGCCATCAGCCGAAGTACAGGACAGGTATGTAATATTAGTAGTAGTTAAAAACATCCTTTATGTAAGTATGATGATTTTACTTTGTTCCTTATATAGAAATGCCTTAAATGTTAGTTGATGTTGGAACTTAGATTTTAATAATTAATTAATTAATTAATTTATAATGAGATTAAGGAGAGACAAATGGAGCAAATAAATTAAAAGAACTTTGAATCAGATTATGGATTTAATAGTGACTATTTTAGGTTGGTATGCATTACTATCATCTTCCCATTTGTTATAGTCTCATTCTTTTTCCTTCATTTTTAAGGTCTAAAAGGAATGGTTTAAAGCGGGTTACTGGTCTGAAAAAGTTATGATAAGGTTGATGATAAACACTCGGGCAAAATTTGTCAGAAAATCTTTTGAGAATTTGATATTTACTGTTTATGGTATCTTTTTTGGAGGTGCTCTCATTCAATTAGTTAGTGAATTTCAACATTTGGGATTTTGAAATCAAAATTATAATTTATGACTTCCAGAATATTTGATTATTCTTGTTCAAGAAGATTCAGAGTTGCTGATATACCTTGAATCTTGAAAAGTAATTGGAGTATAAGAGCTGGCGTAAACATGTTAACTTCCTAATATATAGCAGCTGAAAGCAAAACTTAGTATTGCCTAATAAACACTAATTAAACTTTATATTCTTAAACTAAATCCTCATCCTTTTGACGTGTAAGACTAATGCTTAGTTTTGAGAAGCAATTAGGTGCATTCAAGTGGCCTTCACTGTTTTAACAGTAGTGATCAAAACTGCTGTGTTATGTGTTTTTATGCCCTCTGTTTCTATTTTTTGTTTCAATTTTTTTTTTTAATTTTTCTGGTGTGATGCATAAATGAATTGCAGGTTTCCAACCATCCTGATTGATTTCCAATATTGATATATAATTTTCTATGTTCTTAACTCGTTGTAAAGAAGCATTTGTGGCAATGGTGGCAGTATTGAGGTTTTATTTTCTTTTTTGGTATACCAGTCTTGGAGTGTATGCTTCTAATAAGATCAGCTTGATAAAAGTTGTCATTCGTAATTTTCATCTATCCAAGAAAAGAAAACCCTTCATTATTTTTGGGAATACAAAATAATTTGCAGATGTTATTTGCTGGAAAACACTTCCAGTTGACTGATTCTCTCTGTTGTATGGAATGTTTTCTTAACCAGCCATACTTTGGATGGTTTCTCTGTAAAATTAGATGATCTTGGATCTCCTTCGAGTTTCGGAGGAAAAAAAATTAAATGTTAATTATCTGCCATTGCTGGGTACTCTTTATTCATATGAAGTTGCCAACTGAATTCTGGTTGTGCAGATGGATAGTGTAATTTCACAAGCTCAAGCGACTCTTGGTGCACTTGTCCTTCAACGTTCAACTTTTGGGGGGATTAATTCAAAGATCAGCAACATTAGCAGCCGCCTTCCAACGGTATGAATACTTGTTAATGTTGTTTGTTATGTTTTGACTTTTATACATTTATTAAGTACTTTAGCAACTTAAGGTTCAGGGGTCCTACATGCTATTTTCTATGATTTCCACAGCGTATGAACATTGAAAAAAGTGGACGTGGGGGAAAATAAATTAATGAAAGAACTAAATCTATGCAAGAAATTGTCATAAATGATCAAATATATTATTATTGAGTTTGAGAAATTCGTTATGTCTGCATGCGTAGCCAGACTAGCGAACCAAGATAGATAATTTTGAGGCAAGTTTAACATCTGAATGGAAAACCTTTTTCCCATCTGTGAGAATTTGCTGAGGCTTTCTTTTATAATGTCTGTCTTGGCTGGTTTTTAACTGATTTGTCATGTCTTAACCTATACGCATTCATGTTCCACCATGCAGGTAAATCATATTCTGTCTGCAATAAAGAGGAAAAAGTCTATGGATACCATCATTCTGTCTCTCGTTGCGTCAGTCTGCACGTTTCTTATCTTCATCTACTGGTTGAGCAAGTGAAACAGGTTGTGTCCTTGGTTTCATGCTGTGTATGGAGCTAAGAGGTGTTATCTTATGTTGTATGTTGATGTTGATATTTCTAGCGGGCAGCGCATCATAATTACCTTCATTTGTTTAGCACTGTGGGTTTCCCAGTATAGGTAAAATTCTACATTCACATATGCGTAAATTTTTTCATGTAATTGGTGTTAAATGAGTAAGCTGCAAATAGAAGATTGTTTCATTGCTTTTGTTCTTAGCGCCACCCATGGTCTGACTCTTGTATTCATTCACAAATAATTCAGATAGCTTAAAATGCCATTCCTGTCCCACATCTTTTTAGTGTATAAAAGGGCAGGAGCACTAGAAGAGGCTGTAAATTCATTTACTTTTCAATATGTTCAGCCTTCTAGCGCCATATGGTAAGTTGCTTGCTGCAGTCTTTATCATGATCTGTTAACGAGTTCAGAATCATTCATAGTAACCAATCGTTTTACAATGATTGACACAGGATAAAACTCTTCCTTATTTAATCAAAGAATATTGGATAAAACCTTTGGCTAGGTTGGATGGTTTGGCATGAAGAATTAAAAAATGATTTTGGATTAGTTTTAGACCGTTAAAACGGATGAGGACACTTGTGGTTTACACAAAAAAAAGAATGATTTTGGATATATGGTAAAAAAAATAAATTATTTGCATGAAATAATTAGCAAAGCCTTGTTACAATTATACTGTAAAAATCTATTGGATTGAGTAGAAAGAGCAAGGTGTCTTATAAGTAAAGACTTGAGTTTGAGTTTTGTGAATGGATAAAATAGTATTGGAAGAGCTATTTTTGTTCGAGATTTGACAGTAGCTTCACTCTGGATTAGTTGGGACTCAAAAGTAATTTTCGGATACCGCAAGATTTCGATAAAAAAAATACTATTGATATGCTGTAACTATTAAGTTTTGGGAAAATGGCCTCTTCGCAAATTGTTTCAATTCAATGGTCCAATAGGCAGACAAGAAAGATGATACCATCATTTCAATTCTACCTTTGCTTCCACTCTAACCATTCATTCTTATTTCTTCGATCCATACTCACTAGCATTTATGCTAACATGATAATGATAGAACTAAATAATAGTCATCAATATCTCATGCATCAACAGCTAGCAGTCAAGACAAGGAAATTAGCTTAGAAGCCAAATATTTCTTTCGTAAAGCACACTGCTATAATTGAAAGTTTCTCTTCTCCTTTTTCTTCAATCTGTATGCCACTAATGGAGGATTTGGAAGTGTTTTCCTTGCTAGTATTAATTTACAGGTCAAGTTCAACTTTTGTAATCTAGTGGTTTAAAACAATATGAAAATGTTCTTCTAACAATCCACAGTTGGATTTAACAGATTTTGACATATACGCTGAGCTTTAGGCTCAACATATATCTATACAATGTACTCCGTCCGTCCCACTAAACTTGTCACATGTTGACAAAACACATAGTTTTAGGAGGTCAAAGATTCCAGATGTCATGTTATATAAATAATTCAAATTGATCAAATTATCTTTAAAAGTGGTAGGCATTAAACTTTTTTAATGCTTTTAAAATTGAAGTATAATAAAAGGTAAAAAAGAAAATATAATAATAAAATTTGTTACTTTTTTCAATATGACATTTTTAATGAAACAATTTTAAAGATCAAAAGTGACAAATTTATTAGGACGGAAGGAGTGTTATTTTTTATCATTATCATCTGAGCTTTTATCCCGATGCATTATTTTTTATCCATGATAAAATTAAGTCCTACCAGAAATTAAATCAATTTACTAGTAAAGGAGAAGAGTAAAGGCCCTTGCAGCTATGGTTCAAGTAAAAGACGAGAAATGAACACCTCACTCCCATGTGAAATGACTCGAGTGTTACTAGGAAATGTCTTCATCCAACGTTGTGAAAATATAGTCAGAATTTTTTTCATCATTGTTTTGAGAAAGAAAATGAGGACGAATTTTGTTTATCTTGAATTTTTTATCATCTGAGAAAAGAGGAGTCATGGGGATAATGATTAAAAAATGCGAACACTGTAAATGAAGCATATTCTAGAATATAGTCAACTAAATACACGAAATTAATGATGAAATTAGGTTTAAGATAACCCTTTCGACTTTCACAAAAAGTATCATTTTGCGAAAACATAAAGAGGTGGGACCAAATAATACGATCATAACATTTGAAAATTAATCCATATCTACCAATATCTGACAGAATGCTTGGCTTTTCAAAAAGAAAAAAGAATCCGAAACTGACTTAGGTTAAACAACTTTGGCAAGACAATTTTGAACATATAGAAGAGTGAGAGAGAAGCAAAAAAGATAGATGATATGAGATGAATTCTGACTTTTGTAAAGTCATTTGATTTTTGTTATACAAAAAAATTGTGGGTTGGAGAGTGATGGAAAATTCCAAGACTACTTTCTATATCTTGGAACTACTTCAAATACTGATTTATGCAAGCTCCCGAGACAGAGAAATCTAACGAGAGATTTGGGGTCCAATCTGATTAGACAAAGCAAGCCAAACCACAACAAAAGGAATCATATTAGGTTTTCTCAGCCACAGACAAAGGAGATAAACATTCAAAAGCAAACTGCACTGCGCACTCATAATCAATCATATCTCTCTCCTCCATCTTTTCTCTGTTTCATTAACTTATGTCGAAGAAATCATGCTTCTTATCTTCAGGGTTTTCCATTTTCTTTGTGATTTTAAGAGACTGGATAATTTCATCGAGTTACCAGTGCTTAGGACAGCATAATGGGGGCCTCTTAACATCAGCTGCCTTCTCTCCATCTACATGTCGGCCATTTGTCGTGGTCCTCACGCTTTTCGACACCACGTCACGACAATATCCGATGTCCTGTTTTTGCCTCGTGAACATGTCTTATTGGCATCCTAGTTTTGGTTTAATTGTCCATTTCTCACTTGTACTCGAGTCGTGTCTATTTCGTGTACACACCCAGTGACAATAGCAGTGGCATTTTTCTGAATGAGACTTTACTTTCAAATTTTCATCTTCATGTTATTTCCCTGAGAAGTTCGTATCAGAATGCCGGCCGTAATGCCTTTTGTGGGCTCTCTAGTCTCTAGTACCATACACTTTCGGGTAAGTTTTAACTTTTTTTTTCACATCAATAGATATGCAATTAATCTTCATTTGAACTGCGTGATTGGCGTTGATCCAAAAAATTTAATTCGGTGAAAACTCGGATACAGGACTCTTCTAGATATTTTCACTTAAAACTTTAATGAAATCTTAAACCATTGAGCAATCTTTTAGATTTGACAAGCTCTACAGTACCATTGGTTTTTGGATTTAATTGAACAGTGAGAGAGATTTTTATCCAATTTATTCTTTTAACTACGTAAGAGAAAATCTCAATTCAGCTTATTTCTTTCCCCATTTTTTTTCTTTTCTATTTTTTTAATAGATGATTTTTTAAAAAAGAAATAAGCTCAATTAGGACGTTCATGTAGCACAACCGGACAGTGTTGAACTCAAATCGGGCATAGGCAAGGTATTAAGGAAGTGAGCATGAATCCAAGCTTGATCCGGTCCATTGGGGGCTTAATTTTTTGCCCAAATCCGTTTTTACATAGAATGTATAAATCCAAACCCATACAAATATTATTACTTTTTAAAAAAAACTATAATAAAATATAAAAATATTAAAACATAAAATAGTTTAGAAGTATAACGCAATAAGTTTGAATAAATTTTAACAAAAAGTTTACAAAAAAACATGAAATTTTAAATTAAAGTATAAAAAAATTATACAAACTCAAAATAAAGTGCACAAAGAAAGAAAAAATAATTAAAAATATATTAATAAAAAATAATAATAAAAAATTATAGTAAAACTGGTTGAGTTTGACACAGCGAATTCAAGTCCAGCCCATATTTTAACAGGTCTAGATTTTCAAGCCCAAACCTATTTAATGAAGTTAATATTTTTGCCTAAACCTACTAAAAAAGAGCGGGCCTTTAAGTTTGAACGGATATATATCCTGGCCATTGAACAAGTCAAAGCATGAGTTACTTTTTTTTTTGGTACATAGCTTTTTTTTTCTTATTTTTTCCCTAAACAAATTGTTTTATAAATTTCACCAATACTCTTTATTTTGTTCAGAATGAGTTTTTTTTTTTAAATACATCATACTTTAAAAAGTAATTAAAATAAAAATTATTTTTATCTATCTCATCATCATCATCATTATCAGAGCCTTTATCCCAATAGATTGGGGTAGGCTATATGAACCAATATCTAAAATCACGTTAGATCGTCCATATGTATTCTCTGCCTCCATAGATTCCTATTCAAGGCCATTTGCTCATCTAATTCTAAAACCTCCATGTCTTTCCAAACTACTTCCTTCCAAGTCTTTTTCGGTCTTCCTCTAGTCTTAACCCTTCTCTCAACATCCATAGTCTCTATTCTCCGAACTGGAGCATCTACAGGTCTACGTCTTATATGTCCAAACCAACGTAAACGATTTTCACACATTTTGTCTTCAATAGGTACCACTCCAATCATCTTCAATAGATAAAATTATTTTTATCTATTTATGCAATAAAAAAAACTCTTAATTGCCACATGACACATGATTTTTCCTTTTATTTTTTGTAAAGTTTTTTCATACATTTTTTTTTTTTTTATATAAAACATATTATTTATAACAAAAAACACTGTTTTCTTTACCCAATTTTTTTGAGAAGTATTAATTTATCATTACTCCCGGGCAAAAACTACTTTTACCGGTGTATGATTGTATCATTGACAGTCTAGACATTAATTTCGATGCTATAATCAATGCAATTCAGCTGGTTTTTATTAGCTTAGACAGCAAATTAAATATTAAGTAATCTTCAATTTCAATGTGTAAAGTATATACGGAGTTTATAATTATTATGCTATATGAAGTAATTATGAATACCATCATAATGTCATCTCAGTTTCAGAATCAAATTGTTGTGGCATAATAAGAAAAGCATATGTTGTGTCTTTAATTATTAATACCAATTCGTAAGAACCAAACCACTTTCACAGATCAGTGTCATTATCAATCATATCTTCACTATGATTGATAACCTATTTATGCCCTAAACTCGACTAAGTATTCTTAAGAAGATGGACTCTATCTACTCTACATTCAAATTTCTAAGTTTAGAATTCGATTACGAGAAAGAAATATTTCAAGTACCCTACAACACCATCTTAGATGATATCAAATAGTTTAAGGTTATTATAAATTTATTTTTGATTTTTATTAATTTCAATATTCATATGTAGAAAAATTTTCTAAGATCTTTTGTCACTCCTCGAAAATGTGATAGTACACTACATTTATGCAGAATGCGGAATTACGATTAATTTTTTCTTTTTACGCTTGGTTTGTAATTCGCTCAATGTATTCTAATAACCTAAAGCAGTTGACTACCTGACTTAATTTAAGTCGATAGCCAAATGTCCTAGCTAAAAAGCATACTCATAATTTCATCCGAAATCCATAAACATCAAACTCTAATCAATAAGGACTATTTTATCGATAACAACCAAATTAAGGCAATGGATTTACTTACATGCTAGATGAAGTATGTTTCGTAACCTAACAGTCCATTGTTCTCGTAAACACTTTAATCAACAAAATTGCCAAGAAACTGCAGAAAACTAGGTTCGTTTCCCATCCAAAATATATATACTCAGCATAAATCATCAACATACTTAGTAATCGAACAATAAAGAATAACAATTTATTTACTTTGTAGACACCAATTTTTGTCCGGGATTGCGAATCTCGAGTCACTCGACGTGTATTTTAAAAATCGAAAATGAATTAAACCCATGTTTGAATTGATTTTATTTTGATTTATTTTATTTTATTTCTTATTTTATTTTTATTTTTGTTTATTTTTATCTTTTTTCTTTTCTTTTCTTTTTCATTATTATTCATTTTATTATTATTCTCTTTCTATTTTTATTTCTCTTTTTATTTTTATTTTTATTTTACTGATATAAATTTTAGTATTTTATTTTTCTTTTATTTATTCTTTACTTATTTTGATAAAAAATGCAAAAAAAATTAAAAAAGGGAAACAAAACAAAAACGAAAACCCTAATCTGACCGAAACCCAAAGCCCAAACAGAACCCCTAACCCCAGACCAAACCCTAATCCAAACAGAACCCTTAACCACACCAAACCTTAATCCAAACCCCCAAACCACACTAAACCCTAACCAAACCGTGACCCCAAAATGAATCCAAACCCTAATGGCCGCCAGAAACAAAAAAGGAAATATCTAGTCTTCAAAATCTGCAAGGAAATCAATGAAAAAGGAATTTAAAATCATGACATTAAAAGCATAATCACAATCGGATCTGAGATCCGATTCCAAAAAAACTTCTAAAATATTCAGATTAGATTTTTATAAAGAGAGGAACAGATCTGAAAGCGGAGAGGGGGAACCAACAGAAACCAACAAAAACCACAGTGACAGAGACACACGACAACAAAAACAACCGTAACCAAAAGCCACAGAAAACCACACAGCAAGCACAACCAAAAATAGAACCAGGGCCAAAAACAAAAAAAAAAGGGTTTGTTTAGCATTTGGTAGTTTAGTTTTCGGGGTCAGATCTGGAGTTTTTTCTAAGGATTTAAGGGCTGTAGTTTCTAGATCTGATTCAGGGAGGAAGAGAGGAAGATTTCTGGAGATTTTTAGGCCTAGATCAGGTTATTTACGGTGGTGCATGGTGGAGAGAGGTGCCGGAATCTGGAAATTTTGAAGTTTCAGGCAACCGGTTGAAGTTTTCGGTCACCGGAAATCGTCTGGGTCGAGAGTATCGAAGGTTTTTTTTTTTTCTCTCTGGAAAGGAAAATCTCGACGAAAAAACCGGAAAAAGAGTTTAAATACCCAGATCGAAACGACGCCGTTTGGAGTAGCCGCTGACCCATGACCAGCGTCTGGACCCGCGCTCCGACCCACTTCTGACCCGACCCGATCGCAAGGTTTTCTCTTCCCATTTTCTGACGAATTTTCCTTTTTTTATTTTTTATTTTTTATTTATTTTATTTTTGTATATATTTTTCATTTTATCTTATTTTTGTAAATATTTGTCATTAACGAAATTTAATAATTAATTCCAATAATAACGGGTTAACAGATTTAGTTCAATATGTGGATAGTATAATTTAACAGACGTTGATAAGATTTAATTTGTGCAATGTAGTTTATTACTCAAATTAATGTAATTTATTTATCTTATTTTATTTTGTTATTATTATTTTTCTATTTTATTTTTTATTGGTTTGATTGTTTAGTTTAATTAGTATGATTTAATTTGATTAGTATGATTCAATATAATTAGTATGACTTTCTTTAATTTTGCAAATAAAATTTATATGATATGTTTAATGTAGTGCGTGGTTAAAATATTGTCTAATTTGATTACGTAGCTTAGGATCGTAGTACTTTAGTAAATGATAATAAGAAATAAGTTAAGAAAAATAATAGGATGGAAAATGGTAATTAAAAATTGGATTTTACGGAATGAATGTGAATTATATCGAGGATGAAATTCCAAGAAAGTCAATTGAGACTCCTTGAAATTTCTAGGTGAGAGGATTCTCCCTTAAGTTGAGCCAAATTGATGGGATACTTTTGGGAGAATTTTCAATAAAATATAATTCATATTTATTTTAAGATTAAATAGATAAAATAAATGGAAGGAATAAAAATTAAATAGTAAAGACTAAAATTAAATGAGCATAAACAAAAATAATAGATAAATAAAAAGGATAATAAATAAGAAATAGGAATTAGGTTGAAAATTAGATTTTATAGAATGAGTGTGAATTGTACCAATGATGAAATTTCGAGAAAGTCAATTGAGACTCCCTGAAATTTCTAGGTGAGGGGATTCTTCTTTAAGTTGAGCCAAATTGATGGAATACTTTTTGGAGAATTTTCAATAAAATATAATTCATATTTATTTCAAGATTAAATAAATAAAATGAATAAAAATATAAATTAAATAAAGACTAAGCTTAAATAAATATAAATAAAAATTATATAAATAAATAAACGAATGAATAAATAAATAAATGTGACATGAAGGCAAAAGTACAATAAAAATAAAATAAGAAATAAGTATGAATTATGCCGATGATGAACTTTCAAGAAAGTCAATTGAGACTCCTTGGAAATTTCTAGGTGAGGAGGTTCCTTTTGAGCCGAGCCAAATTGATGGGACGCTTAAGAGTGAATTTTCAATAAAACATAATTCATGTTTATCTCTTAAAAATAAGATGAATAAGAATACAAAATAATTAAAATAAATAAAAAATCTTAGAAATTTATAAAATGAATATAGAGTCAAAATTACAGATAAGATTAGAAAACAAAAAGGAACCTGAAATTTGTCCGACGATGGAGTTCAAGAAAGTCAATCGAGACTCCTCGACATCTTGAGGTGAGGGAGATTTTTAAGATTGGAGCCAAATTGATGGAAAAATCTTAGAAATATTCCCAATATATAAGCATATCGAAATTAATATAAACACAAGGCAAATTGTAAAGATAACCTAAAACTAGTTGGTACCATTTTAGGATGGGCGTTGTAGGGGTGCTAATCCTTCCCTACACATAACCGTACTCCCGAACCCTAGTATCTTTGAACGTAGACCAAGCCTTATCCTTAGTTTGAATAGGTGACCAATCACACCTAGGTTAGAATGGTTGGTGGCGACTCCATGTCTTTGTGTCTAGCTATTAGGTTTACTCCAAAAGCCTAATACGTTATGACAGTTTGGCGACTCCGCTGTGGACTTCAGAGAGTCAGGCCAATACTTAGTTTTAGGTGATCTCAAAATTTGCTTAAAAGATCTTAGTAGAAAGCGAACATTAAATAAAACATTATTCCTTCATACACACACTTCACGCGCATTTGCATACATCGGCCCTCTTCCCTGGCTTTACCCTTTCTTAGGAGGGAGTAGAGTACTTACGCTCTCGTGAGGTAATACCTTCGCAATGGCTAGCGAAATACTCCCACTCAAATTGAACCTTTCCGTTTGTAGCCTATGATGGGTGAGGATTGGGTGCCTTACTAGTCCATGTGGACGATAGTGAGGAACAATATAGGAACCTTTAGAACATTGGACCATCCAAGCCCTACATGTAGAAGCTTAAGGGAACCGTCCTAGGATAGAACTATGCCTACCTATAGTATGGAAACCTTATAGGACACATGAAGGAGCAATGTTTAACAAAATTTGAAGTATGTGCATATATCTTTAATCATTTCTTGTTTTGACTCATCATGCATTCTTGTAGGAAAACCTGTCTCATAGCAATTGATTGACAAAGTTGGTTCTCTACACCTATGGGAAACCGTCTGCAAGGTAAGCCTATGTTGGAGGAACTTGCTGATATGGTTAAAACAGTATCTGAGGAAGCTCAACGCAAGGATGGTGATTGCTTACCCAGAGATCACGTGTGTAGCCTTCCAGAAAAAGTTCGTCTTGATCTCAAGCAAAATGATCTCACTGAATTGATTGATATCTGGAAAAAGTGGGATAAAACGAAACAGATTGCCTTTTAAGAGAAATATGGAGATTTAGCGTTGCTTCTTAATGTACCTGTGGACGATAATTTAATTAGGGCTATGGTGTATTTTTGGGATCCTTCGTATAGGTGCTTTGTGTTTAACGAGGTGGACATGGTGCCCACTATTGAGGAGTACATGGTTTTGCTTCGCATTAAGGAGTCAGAGAAAAACAAGGTTTACAAGAAGAATAAGATGAGCCATCGTAAGTGTTTAGCCCAAATGATAGGTATCAATGTACAAGAGGTTGACCAACACATCAAAAAGAAAGGGGAAGGTACCTATTTGGGTTGGAATTTTCTTCGGAGCTGTTTTGACAAACAATTAACAGACAAACAGAGTATGAGCTTGATGGCATTAGCTATTTATGGGATGGTAGTTTTCCCTAGATCCTTGCAGTATGTGGAGATTGTTCTTGTAGACCTCGTTGAACAACATGAGCATGAGGTGAATGCTGCTCCGGTTATGTTAGCTGAAACGTTTAGATCTTTGAGCTACTGTCGTAGGAATGGTGGAAGGCGCTTCATCGGGTGCATGCAGTTATTATATATGTGGATGAAAAGCCATTTTAAGTGTGAACGTAGTGAATTCAAAGACGCTTTCCTTGGTAGTAGTCTTCCTATTAAGGAATTTTGTGAAAGTGGGTGGCCCAAGGTCAAGACGAAGAAGGAATGGGTTTCGACTTTGCGCAAAACCATGACCCAAGATGTAGTTTGGTTAGCGCCATGGATGCCACGAAGGTCAATGGTGTATAAATGTGGAGGGCAACCGTGGGTCCCCTTATTAGGTGTATGGGGAACTATTACTTATTCTCCCATCATGGTACGAAGACAGTTAGGATATGACCAGTTCATCCCCATGACATGTGGACTCAACCAAAGGGAGTACTCCTATGCTGAAAAAGGGCATTGAGGAAGATAGAGGATGATGTCAAGGCTTGGAGGACAGCTTGCAAAATACAAAAAGGAAGATTTATAGATAAAATTTCCCTTGAATATTTTGTCTGGCATGCTAGGCGAGTCAAAGATATTTTACTTCCCCCTGAAGAAGATGAAGTCCATGAAGAGCCTATACCTCGAGACCCAATGATAGATCTGGAGATTGCCAAGAGGAAATTAGAGGAAGAGAAAAAGGACTTAGAGAGAGAAATTAAAAAACTCAAACGTTAAACGGAGGAAAGGTTGGGGAGAAGGGAGCAAGCATATACAAGGGTCCATCAAGAGAAGTACAAGTTGATGGATGAAATTAGATACTTGAAGGAGTAGCTCTCAAGGTCTGAAAATAAGCGTTTGCGGGAAGAGAATGAACAACTCAAAGCTAAGATACAGAAGAAGGGGACCGAATGTGAAGAACTTGAAGGCAAAGTCATAAACGAGCAGATGAGTTTGCAAGATGCCCTCAATCGATCCCAAGAATACTTGCAGATCCTACAAAAGGTTGTTAATGAGTTGAATGACCTAAAGGAGAAGTACGCCACCTTAAGGAGAGCTCGTGATTCACATCTTCTGGTTTCCATGATTGAACAGATCAATGTCATGGCTCATAGAGCAAGAGATATGGAGGACAGAATAAGGGATTTGAAGCTCGAAGTCAGCCCACTTACTGAGCATGGGGAGAATCTGCTACTACTACTGGATGAGATCCAAGGTCACTACAGTTTGTTGAAGAGACTTAGGTGGACACCTTAGATGTTCTTTATGGATGTAATGGGTCTTTAACTTTGTTCAACAATTGTTATAAGACAAGTTTTTATAAGTTTTTGTCATGAGACAATTTTTGTTATGCAATAAATTTCTCACGAAATCTTTCTTACTTTTGCTTTTCCTTCACGAGCATTTAATAAAAATAATTTTATCTAATTGTGATAACAAAGGTACAAAAATAGCCCTTCCAAATCATCCATACCAAACTCGTGCACGAACTAGAGCAATGGAAAATGAGCAATTCGCACGGATTGATAGGATGGAAAAGGTGCAACAAGAGATTGTCAAAGCTCAAGAGGAAACTCGAGAGCAAATGACCAAGATGATGGAGTTGATGATGAGTATGGCTAAGGGAAAAGAGTTGTGCAAAGACCTAACAGCGGAGGAATATCCTAGTGATGACCCACCATACCCTCCAGGGTTCACCCATCAAGCCCAAATGCCTCCAAAGGTTTATGCTCATGCAACACCCTCAATGGGAGGACAAGGCCGTGTTATAGGCCAAAATCAACCTGGTGTAGGGTCTAGTCCTGTCGACCCTATTTTCGTCCCAAACTTGGACGATCCTGTTGAACAAGAGAGGTTGAAGAGAGAAGCAGTTGACAATCTAGTTGTAGGGATACAACAGAAATGTGACATGTTGGAGGAAAGGTTGAAAGCCATCGAAGGAAACGACTCCTTTGGGAATGTTGATGCAGAAGAGTTGAGCCTAGTTCCCGATTTGGTGTTGCCCGCAAAGTTCAAGGTTCCAGATTTCGAGAAATATGACGGAACTAAATGCCCAACAACCCATGTTACGATGTTTTGCAGAAAGATGGCAGGATATGCTCGTAATGAAAAGTTGCTCATTCACTGTTTTCAAGATAGCCTTACAGGATCTGCTGCAAGGTGGTATGTTCAGTTGGACAGGAGTCGTATACATTCATGGAAAGACCTTGCTAGGGCATTTCTAGCCCAATATCGTCACGTAAGTGATATGGCTCCCGATCGCCTCTCCCTCCAAAGCATGGAGAAGAAAACAAACGAGAATTTTAGAGAATACGCTCAGAGGTGGAGAGATGCAGCTGCTGAAGTTCAACCTCCATTGACAGAAAAAGAGTTGACAATGTTATTTTTAAACACTCTCAGAGCTCCTTATTATGAGAGGATGATAGGAAATGTCAGTAAGAACTTTTCTGACATGGTGCTTTCAGGAGAGGCAATAGAAAATGCTATTAAAAATGGCAAGATTGAGGGTGTAGAGGCCAAGAAAGGAGGGTTTCCTAAGAAAAAGGAAGGAGATGTCCAAGCTATCTCTGCAGGAGGTTATATTCACCAACGCCCATGTAACCAATGCCAATCTTATCCTCATGCTATCAATTATGTTTCACCCTACCCATACCAACTAAACCCACCAACAAATACTCAGCCCATTTTTTGCTCGCCAACCCTGAAACCAACCTAACCCTTTACTCAACCTACAAACCTAATGAACAACCCTGGAAGGCCACGCTTCAATCAAGAAAGACCCCCTATCACCCCAATCCCCATAACCTATGCGGAGTTATATCCTAAACTGGTGCAAAACCGTCTTATTGCCCCCGTATACCTTGAACCCTTGAAACCCCCGTATCCCAAATGGTATGATCCAAACGCAAAATGTGCTTACCACAATGACAATGTGGGTCACTCTATAGAAAATTGCTTGGGACTGAAGTATAAAGTGCAGCGCTTGATGAAGGCTGGGCAGTTGAGTTTTGAGGAGCCGAAAGCAGAACAAGTTGTGAATGGGAATCCTTTACCAGACCATGGTGGAGCAGCAGTGAACATGTTAAGTAATGAAAAGAAGGATCACATTAAAAGAGCTGTTGCAGAAGTAAAGACTCCGTTAAGTCAAGTCTTTGATGTATTAGTGAAGGTAGACATGTTGCAACCAGAAGCCTTGAATTTGGAAACCTATATAGATTCGTATCACCCCAATCTAGTTTGTCAATACCACAATGGTGCAATAGGTCATTCAATTCAGTCTTGTGAAGCTTTTCGTTGCAAATTGTAGGAGTTAATGGACTCATATCAAATTGAATTTTGGGGGGGAAGAGGAAAGGAGAATGAGATTAGTGTGATTGATGACGACCTAAAGTCAAAGCCTCTGAAAATTCGCCTTGAGGAAAAATCAAGCCAAGCTAGTGGGATCATAATCAAAGCTCCTATTCCATTTCTGTACAAAGACAACAAGGCGGTACCTTGGAGATATGGCTATGACATAGTAATGAATGGAGAAAGAGAGCATGTGTCCCTTAAGAGCCTCGAAACAGCGAATATCACTGGAGTTGGGGGAATGACATGAAGTGGGCGTTGCTATAGTCCTGAAATGTTAGCTAAGGCTAGAAAAGAGAAGGCAGGAATTGTTGAAGGGGATAGGGCTAACCCGATAGAGATTCAAGAGACAAGATGTCAAGAGCCTATTACGAAAGAAGATGCCAGTGAGTTTTTGAGTTTGATTAAGCATAGTGAATACAATATTGTCGAGCAGTTGAACAAAACACCGACAAAGGTTTCACTCTTATCACTTCTCCTGAATTCTGAGTCTCACAGAAATGCTTTATTAAAGGTGTTGAATCAATCATATGTACCTCCTGATATATCCATGGACAATTTAGTCGGTAATTTGGTGGCTTCAAATTATATATCTTTCAGTGATGATGAGATTCCTGCAGAAGGGAGGGGAAGCACCAAGGCTCTTCACATCACAGTCAGGTGCAAGAGCCACACAATTGGCAGGGTTCTCATTGATAATGGATCGGCTCTCAATGTGATGCCTATGTGCACTTTGCTAAGGTTACCAGTGGATTCATCGTATATGCGGAAAAGCAACATGATTGTCAAGGCATTTGATGGAGTCCGTCGAGAAGTGTTGGGCGATATAGAGATACCTGTGGAGATTGGTCCATGTATTTTCAATATACAATTCCAAGTCATGGATATTACGCCTTCATATACTCTTTTGCTAGGAAGACCTTGGATACACACGACAGGAGCTATCCCTTCCACTCTCCATCAAAAGGTGAAGTTTTTCGTGGGGAATCAACAAATCTCAATTTCGGGAGAGGAAGACATCTTTGTCACTCAATCTCCAAACACTCCGTATGTTGAGGCGACAGAAAATGCGTGGGAATGTTCATATCGAGCTTTTGAGTTCATTAATGCAACCTACATAGGAGAAGGTTCGAAATTATATGTTCCTCACCTGTCAGCAGCTACAGAGATGGTCATGAAGCAAACCATGGGCAAAGGTTGGTATCCAGGAGTTGGATTGGGAAGAAACCACCAAGGGATTAGAAAGGCCATCACAATTTTGGAAAGCAAGGATAGGTTCGGGTTAGGATACAAACCAACTTGGAAAGATAAAGCAAAGAAGATGGAAGAGAAGAAGGAGAGGCGAATAGCACAGTTGAAAGGGGACAAATTTGAAACTGAGAAATTGGTCATTCCTTACCTTTATGACACCTTTTATTTTGGTGGATATCAAACTGGTGACGAAGGGGGGAAATTGGCGATGCAGCTTGAGGGGGATTTTTCTGATTTGTCCATTCACATGGTAGATAAGAAGATATCAGAGGAGAATGTAGCTGGACGGTTTGTGCATATGACCCCTCCAGGAGCTGAGTTGAAGAATTGGACGATTTTGGAGTTCCCAGAGATTTCCTTTGAAAAGTAATAATGCAATTGTCCTTTTTCTTTTATGTTTTGAATAAAGCAAGTTGGATTTTTCGTGCTTCAGACCAAAAGCACCCAAATAAATTTTTATGTATGGGCCAACTTTGTTATTTTCCATTTCAATAAATGATTAGCATTAAGCATTCCTATTTTCCCAATCAATTTTTTTGTCTTTCTCTAGCATGCCAACACTGAAAATACCTATAATTTCCCATTTCATCTATTTTCAGGTATCAAAACAATAAACAAGATGATAATAATGTCAATAATTCAGAAATTGATTTTGAAAAATCTGCTCAATTTGGTGAATCTGATGATGAAGATGTCTTTATGGACTACCCTTTACCCCGTGACTTATTGAGATCGATAGAAGAAGATAGGAAACCAATTGAACCTCATCAGGAAGTTGTTGAAATAATTAATTTGGGAGATGAAAAAGACAAGAAAGAGGTCAAAATCGGAACATCACTAGCATCAGATGAAAGAAAGGGTCTTAAGGAGTTACTTCATGAATATGTAGATGTGTTTGCTTGGTCTTACCAAGATATGCCTGGCCTTGATACTGATATTGTGGAGCATAGATTGCCTTTGAAGCCAGAGTGCAAACCGGTACAACAAAAGTTAAGACGCATGAAGCCGGAAATGTTGTTGAAGATCAAAGAGGAAGTTAAAAAGCAATTTGACGCAGGTTTTCTTGAAGTGGCCAAATACCCGGAGTGGGTAGCTAATATTGTCCCTGTGCCTAAGAAGGATGGAAAGGTGCGGATGTGCGTAGATTATCGGGATTTGAACAGAGCTAGCCCTAAAGACAATTTTCCACTTCCTCACATTGACACCCTTGTGGACAATACAGCGAGACATTCCATATTTTCATTTATGGATGGCTTTTCCGGCTATAATCAAATCAAGATGGCTAGAAAAGATATGGAAAAGACTACTTTCGTGACAATGTGGGGAGCATTTTGCTATAGAGTCATGCCATTCGGATTGAAGAATGCTGGAGCTACATATCAAAGGGCTATGGTTAGTCTTTTCCACGACATGATGCATAAAGAGATTGAGGTGTACATGGATGATATGATTGCAAAGTCTTGTGAAGGAGAAGATCATGTGGCTAATCTTAAGAAGCTCTTTGAAAGGTTGAGGAAGTACTAGTTGAAGTTAAACCCAGCCAAGTGTACATTTGGGGCAAGATCTGGAAAATTATTGGGATTTGTAGTTAGCGAAAGGGGAATAGAAGTTGATCCGGACAAAGTGCGTGCCATTCAGAACTTGTCCCCTCCTCGCACCACCAAAGAAGTAAGAGGTTTCTTAGGGAGGCTAAACTACATATCTAGGTTTATATCTCAACTTACTTCAAAATGTGATCCAATTTTCAAGCTTCTTCGTAAACATGACTCTGGGGAATGGAATGAAGAATGTCAAAAGGCCTTCGATAAAGTCAAGGAATACTTATCAAACCTGCCTGTGTTAGTACCTCCTATTCCTGGTAGACCTTTGATTTTGTACTTGACAGTGTGCGAAGGTTCAATGGGATGTGTACTGGGGCAACGAGATGAGAATGGCAAGAAAGAACAAGCCATCTATTACCTAAGTAAGAAATTCATTGACTACGAAGCGAAGTATTCTCAATTGGAAAAAATGTGTTGCGCTTTAGCTTGGACAGCCCAAAGACTCAGACAGTACATGTTATATCACACCACTTGGTTGGTGGCCAAACTTGATCCTTTGAAGTACATTTTCGAGAAACCATCTTTGTCTGGTAGAATAGCAAGGTGGCAAGTCATGCTTTCTGAGTATGATATTATATATGTGACTCAAAAGGCCATTAAAGGGAGTGTAATCGTGATTTCTTAGCGACCGTGTTGCCGATGACTATGTGCCTATGAAACTCGATTTTCCAGATGAGGATTTGATGGCTGTATTTCAGGTAGAAGAAGAGAAGCTAGCTAAGAAATCATGGAGAATGTTCTTTGATGGAGCATCCAATGCTTTTGGGCGAGGAGTAGGAGTGGTCCTGATATCCCCAGAAGGAGATCATCACCCGATTACTGCAAGATTGGACTTCAACTGTACCAACAACGTAGCTGAGTATGAAGCATGTGTCATGGGTTTGCAAGCCGCCATTGAAAAGAAGATTGATGTGCTCGAAGTGTATGGAGATTCGGCTCTAGTCATCTACCAGTTGCGAGGAGAATGGGAAACTAGGGATTTGAAGTTGGTCCGGTACCAAAAATACATAGCCGGTTTAATTGATCAGTTCAAAAGTATTCAGTTTGAGCATCTACCTCGAGAGGAGAATCAAATGGCAGATGCTCTAGCCACTTTAGCTGCAATGTTCAAGTTAGACAGTAATGCTGAAATTCAACCCATCAGGATGAATCTGAAGAATTCACCAGCGCATCGTGCAAGTTTAGAAGAAGAAGTTGATGGAAAGCCTTGGTACCATGACATCTTACAGTACATTAAAAACCAACAGTACCCAAAACATGCTTCGGAGAATGACAAAAGAATCATTAGAAGAATGGCTATGGGATTCTTTTTAGATGGAGAAGTCTTATACAAAAGAAGTCAAGACCAGGTACTTTTGAGATGTGTGAATATCGCAGAAGCTAAACAAATATTAGAGGAGGTACATGAAGGATCTTGTGGGGCACATGCTAATGGTCATATGATGACGAGACAAATAATGAGAGCGGGTTATTATTGGTCAACCATGGAAAACGACTGTATTAACTACGTTAGAAAATGCCATAAATGCCAGATTTATGCTGACAAGATTCATGCTCCATCGAATGCTTTGCATGTATTAGCCCCTCCTTGGCCTTTCTCCGTGTGGGGGATGGATGTGATAGGACCCATTACACCAAAAGCTTCAAATGGGCATCGTTTTATTTTTGTGATGATTGATTATTTCACTAAGTGGGTAGAAGCGGCGTCTTTTGCTAGTGTGACACGAGCAGCAGTGTGCAGATTTATAAAGAAAGATATCATGTGCCGATATGGACTTCCAGAAAGAATTATCTCAGACAATGCTCGTAATTTGAATAACACAATGATGGAAGAAGTTTGTGCACAGTTCAAAATCAAGCATCACAATTCGGCGCCGTATCGTCCACAAATGAATGGGGCAGTAGAGGCCGAAAAAAAAATGTCAAGAGAATAGTGGGAAAAATGACAGAAACTTATAAGGATTGGCATGAAAAGTTGCCTTTTGCCTTGTACGCGTATCGAACGTCAATGCGCACGTCTACTGGGGCAACCCCATTCTCATTAGTGTACGGGATGGAGGCCGTGCTACCAATTGAAGTAGAGATTCCATCATTAAGGGTCTTAATGGAAACACAATTAGAAGAGGCAGAGTGGGCACGGGAACGCTATGAGCAATTGAATCTTATTGATGAGAAAAGGCTGGTAGCATTATGCCATGGCCAGTTGTACCAAAGGAGAATGATGAAAGCACATGATAAGAAAGTCCGGCCTAGGAAGTTCCGAGAAGGGGATCTGGTTTTGAAGAAAATCCTCCCAAATCAACATAAAAGGGGAAAATGGGCACCGAATTGGGAAGGACCATATGTAGTGAAGAGATCTTTCTCTGGTGGGGCATTAATATTGGCAAATATGGACAGTGAGGACCTGCCAAACCCCATCAATTCCAATGCTGTGAAAAGGTATTATGCCTAAAAAAAAAATAAAGGAGGACTCGAACTGAAAACCCGAAAAGGGCAGTTTAAGTTAATGGGGGATACCTAAGTTGAAAACCTGAAAAGGCGGCTTACGTATGAGGAGATGCATTAGAAGAGTCATTGATGACACTTGATGAGTTCAATTTATGTTGATGATGCGAAGAGATGTGAAAAAAAAAAACAAAAACAAAAAAAATAAATAAAAAAAAGAAAGAAGCAAAAAAAAAAGAAAAAGAGAAATAAAAAAGGAGGATTTAAATCAAAAACTCGAAAAGGGCGGTTTAAATCAATGGGGGAGACACTTATGTTGAAAACCTGAAAAGGCAGCTTAAGTGTAGGGGAAAGATCAGCATCGGAAATTTTGTGATATCAAAGGAAAAGGTTTAGTCCGAAGGGCTCTGCATTATTAGACAAACTGATGGAGTAGGCTTTTCAAAAGATAAATTTGAATTAATTTGATCAGAATTGTCAGAATGTGATTGTTGAGATATTTGATTGTTTCGTCAATGCAATTATTCCTTGTAATATTCCTCTGTTCAGATATGCTTGATATTTATAATAAAATAACCTCTCTTCCAAACTTATCTCGTATCTACTACCATTTACCTTCTTACCTTGATTGGGAAAATTGAAATTTGCATTATGTTAGTCATATTATTAGGATGGAAATTAATAGATGATTGGCAAACATTTTTTAAAAAAAAAAGAGAGAAAAAGATAATTGCATTGCTTAAAAAAGGGAAAGAAGAGGGACAGAAATATAGTGGAATATCAGAAGATTGGTAAACTAAGTCGAATACACCAGCTGCTTAGAAACAAAAAAGGGGAAGAATGAAGATTGAAGGTGATGATATGAGAAAGTCGCTAACTGGTTTATAGACAAGATTGGTCCAAAAAAAAAAGAAAAGGGGTTTTGAGCCTTTGTTGTCACAATTATAATGAAATTATTTTTAGCATGCATCCCATTCATTTCAAAAAGAAAGACATTTTTAAAGAATGAGAAAATTTAAAGTTTCAGGGCCTTCCTAGTCGAAGGAGCATTTAAGAGAGGAGAAAATTTAAAGTTTCAGGGCCTTCCTAGTCGAAGGAGCATTTAAGAGATGAGAAAATTTAAAGTTTCAGGGCCTTCCTAGTCGAAGGAGCATTTTAGAGAAGAGAAATTTTAAAGTTTCAAGGCCTTCCTAGTCGAAGGAGCATTTAAGAGATGAGAAAATTTAAAGTTTCAGGGCCTTCCTAGTCGAAGGAGCATTTTAGAGAGGAGAAATTTTAAAGTTTCAGGGCCTTCCTAGTCGAAGGAG
Source organism: Heritiera littoralis (assembly GCA_031772115.1). Classification (NCBI taxonomy): domain Eukaryota; kingdom Viridiplantae; phylum Streptophyta; class Magnoliopsida; order Malvales; family Malvaceae; genus Heritiera; species Heritiera littoralis. Next base: position 329,658 of record JAPDPK010000022.1, read on the forward strand.
CATTTTAGGTGAAAATTAAAATTAAAAAAAAAAGAAGGGGTTATAGGGCTTTCTTAATTGAAAGAGCACGTCAAAGATAAGAAAATTTAAAATTTTAAGGGTCTCACTATTTGAAGCAACGTTTTTCACGAAAAGGACAAAATCGGTGTCTAAAGTCTTTGCCTCATTCCTGATACTCAGCAATGTGCAAAGAGGGGCAGCTGTAGACACCAATTTTTGTCCGGGATTGTGAATCTCGAGTCACTCGACGTGTATTCTAAAAATCGAAAATGAATTAAACCCATGTTTGAATTGATTTTATTTTGATTTAATTTTATTTTTATTTTTGTTTATTTTTATCTTTTTTCTTTTCTTTTCTTTTCTTTTTCATTATTATTCATTTTATTATTATTTCTCTTTCTATTTTTATTTCTCTTTTTATTTTTATTTATTTTACTGATATAAATTTTAGTATTTTATTTTTCTTTTATTTATTCTTTACTTATTTTGATAAAAAAATGCAAAAAAAATTAAAAAAGGGAAACAAAACAAAAACGAAAACCTAATCTGATCGAAACCCAAAGCCCAAACAGAACCCCTAACCCCAGACCAAACCCTAATCCAAACAAAACCCATAACCACACCAAACCCTAATCCAAACCCCCAAACCACACCAAACCCTAACCAAACCGTGACCCCAAAATGAATCCAAACCCTAATGGCCGCCAGAAACAAAAAAGGAAATATCTAGTCTTCAGAATCTGCAAGGAAATCAATGAAAAAGGAATTTAAAATCATGACATTAAAAGCATAATCACAATCGGATCTCTAAAAAAACTTCTAAAATATTCAGATTAGATTTTTATAAAGAGAGGAACAGATCTGAAAGCGGAGAGGGGGAACAAACAGAAACCAACAAAAACCACAGCGACAGAGACACACGACAACAAAAACAACCGTAACCAAAAGCCACAGAAAACCACACAGCAAGCACAACCAAAAATAGAACCAGAGCCAAAAACAAAAAAAAATGGTTTGTTTAGGGTTTGGTAGTTTAGTTTTCGGGGTCAGATCTGGAGTTTTTTCTAAGGATTTAAGCGCTGTAGTTTCTAGATCTGATTCAGGGAGGAAGAGAGGAAGATTTCTGGAGATTTTTAGGACTAGATCAGGTTATTTACGGTGGTGCATGGTGGAGAGAGGCGCCGGAATCTGGAAATTTTGAAGTTTCCGGCAACCGGTTGAAGTTTTCGGTCACCGAAAATTGTCTGGGTTGAGAGTATCGAAGGTTTTTTTTTTCTCTCTGGAAAGGAAAATCTCGATGAAAAAACCGGAAAGAGAGTTTAAATACCCAGATCGAAACGACGCCGTTTGGAGTAGCCGCTGACCCGTGACCCGCGTCTGGACCCGCGCTCCGAACCGCTTCTGACCCGACCCGATCGCAAGGTTTTCTCTTCCCATTTTCTGACGAATTTTCCTTTTTTTTATTTTTTATTTTTTTATTTATTTTATTTTTGTATATATATTTCATTTTATCTTATTTTTGTACATATTTGTCATTAACGAAATTTAATAATTAATTCCAATAATAACGGGTTAACAGATTTAGTTCAATATGTGGATAGTATAATTTAACAGACGTTGATAAGATTTAATTTGTGCAATGTAGTTTATTACTCAAATTAATGTAATTTATTTATCTTATTTTATTTTGTTATTATTATTTTTCTATTTTATTTTTTATTGGTTTGATTGTTTAGTTTAATTAGTATGATTTAATTTGATTAGTATGATTCAATATAATTAGTATGACTTTCTTTAATTTTGCAAATAAAATTTATATGATATGTTTAATGTAGTGCGTGGTTAAAATATTGTCTAATTTGATTACGTTGCTTAGGATCGTAGTACTTTAGTAAATGATAATAAGAAATAAGTTAAGAAAAATAATAGGATGGAAAATGGTAATTAAAAATTAGATTTTACGAATGAATGTGAATTATACCGAGGATGAAATTCCAAGAAAGTCAATTGAGACTCCCTGAAATTTCTAGGTGAGAGGATTCTCCCTTAAGTTGAGCCAAATTGATGGGATACTTTTGGGAGAATTTTCAATAAAATATAATTCATATTTATTTTAAGATTAAATAGATAAAATAAATGGAAGGAATAAAAATTAAATAGTAAAGACTAAAATTAAATGAGCATAAACAAAAATAATAGATAAATAAAAAGGATAATAAATAAGAAATAGGAATTAGGTTGAAAATTAGATTTTATAGAATGAATGTGAATTGTACCAATGATGAAATTTCGAGAAAGTCAATTGAGACTCCTTGAAATTTCTAGGTGAGGGGATTCTTCTTTAAGTTGAGCCAAATTGATGGAATACTTTTTGGAGAATTTTCAATAAAATATAATTCATATTTATTTCAAGATTAAATAAATAAAATGAATAAAAATATAAATTAAATAAAGACTAAGCTTAAATAAATATAAATAAAAATTATATAAATAAATAAACGAATGAATAAATAAATAAATGTGACATGAAGGCAAAAGTACAATAAAAATAAAATAAGAAATAAGTATGAATTATGCCGATGATGAACTTTCAAGAAAGTCAATTGAGACTCTTTGGAAATTTCTAGGTGAGAAGGTTCCTTTTGAGCCGAGCCAAATTGATGGGACGCTTAAGAGTGAATTTTCAATAAAACATAATTCATGTTTATCTCTTAAAAATAAGATGAATAAGAATACAAAATAATTAAAATAAATAAAAAATCTTAGAAATTTATAAAATGAATATAGAGTCAAAATTAGAGATAAGATTAGAAAAAAAAAAGGAACCTGAAATTTGTCCGACGATGGAGTTCAAGAAAGTCAATCGAGACTCCTCGAACATCTTGAGGTGAGGGAGATTTTTAAGATTGGAGCCAAATTGATGGAAAAATCTTAGAAATATTCCCAATATATAAGCATATCGAAATTAATATAAACACAAGGCAAATTGTAAAGATAACCTAAAACTAGTTGGTACCATTTTAGGATGGGCGTTGTAGGGGTGCTAATCCTTCCCTACACGTAACTATACTCCCGAACCCTAGTATCTTTGAACGTAGACCAAGCCTTATCCTTAGTTTGAATAGGTGACCAATCACACCTAGGTTAGAATGGTTGGTGGCGACTCCATGTCTTTGTGTCTAGCTATTAGGTTTACTCCAAAAGCCTAATACGTTATGACATACTTCTTTAGCATTGCATGTTTCACAACTTTAGTATCTATTACCCTTGTACACACCCCAAACTAAAGTACCGCTAAAAAACTACCTAAAATAACAATCATATACACATAGTAAATATATAGCAAACAGTGTACTGCGAAATGCTTTGGAGAACAAAACTACGAAGCCTGATATTGATAGTCAACTATCTAACTCAATGCTCAACCTACAAGAGAAACAATGGAGGGGAGTGAGCTAAAGCTCAATAAGTTTGTTATACAATAGCAAAGTTAGAATTATATTGTTTTATATGCATAACACACACTTAACTTTTTTAGATTCCACAATCATCAAATGATTCACACAATTACCTTTATACTTTCACATTTGATATACTATAACTTTAATATCACTTGTACCGTAGGATTACATAACATAGTCAAGGTGTTTTAGGGGTATCAGTTTGAAGGGTACTTTGAAGTACCTCATTTTCCCATTGACTTGACAACTAGACAAGGCAATCCAACATACACAATTCCACTATCTTATCGCAATCCAACATACACAATTCCACTATCTTATATATTATAACATGAGTTATTCTATATGTAAAAAATATATGATCATATGTCACGTCTCAAAAGACGTGACAGTCAATTAACTTACGATAACTTATGCAAAAGTCTAAAATTTAGGGCTAACTTTTTTCAATTTTTCTCTACGTTAGTGTGTCATGTGAGTAGTTTCATATCATATTTTTGGGTTACTATACACTTGATGCGGTTTAAGGTTGCCCGAGGTCCCAGTTCAATATCATATCATTTAACATCCAAAAATACCCTAAAACAATTCTTGTGTAAAAGCAGTAAATTCTCAGGCAAAGACATTTCAAACAGAAGCTTGGTTTAACATTCAAATACAGTCAACTTATGTTCTCAATCCCCTACCACACTCAAAACTCCTTAGTCTATCACATGTTCAAATTTCACTGAAAAATAAGGTCATTTGACCCTTCAAAAAAAATCTTAGCCAAATAATACAATATTTTTAAGGTTTTGACATGTTTTCTAATAAAGATCTATTTACTTCTCGAAAGTGACAATTTTGAGACGTAGCATATTTTCAACTTATAAACATTCCGACCTATAGTACTGTAGAAATCTATCCAAAAATAACATCATTTAAATACTAAAATCTTATATCATATATTCGAGAGCTCCGTAGTTGAACACTTACGAAGTCAGATACTATGATGTGGTAATTGTACTACCTCGACTTACCTTGTAATGGAAATAGTGGAGGAGTGAACTAGAAGCCCAGAAGTCAATCATACAGGTGTAGAGGATAGTAACATATTGTATACTGCTCTAAATGGCTACAATGTAAAAATTCAATAAACTTTTCATATTCGATATTCATATGCATTAACTCATAATATTTTATTATTGATATTTAACCAGTTTCTTATTTATTTCGACATTATGACTCAGTGACGCTATCAAGGTTTTTCAGGATAGATTCTGATAGGATACTTTGAAGTACCTCATTATCACTTTAACTTGACATCACAACTAGATAGTCCTATTAATATCATACATTGATGTAACCAATGCAATGTTAAATTAATCGATACAATTACAATTATCAATAAATCAATTTACTTTTCAATTAAACAGTATTTAATGCTTGTAAGTACGAAAATCAATGCTTGTAAATTCATTTCAAATACACATGAGTTCATTTCAAATACTTGTAGTTCAAATCAAATATACGTAAGTTCTTTTCAAATACTTCTAATCAAATTAAATATTCTTAATCATATCACATACTCTTAATCTTATAAATCAAATACTCGTAATCATGTCAAATGCTTGTAGTTCAAATCGTATACTCGTAAATCATTTCAAATACTTGTAAATTCATTTCAAATACTCGTAATACATTTCAAGTACTCGTATATCTTATCAAATACACATAGTTCAAATCAAATACTTATAAATTCATATCAAGTACTCGTAAGTTCATATAAATTAGTACTCGTCTAATTGATTAAGCAAACTCCCCTGCAAGTAACCAATAAATACTTCTCACTATAGCTATTTAGTGAGCCAATGTCATACCTTGAAAACTAAGGTGTTATTTATGGCCATAGATTCGTATGTCTCTGTTCCTTATTGATCAAGTCTTAACTGTATTTTCTTATCCTTGTTTATATATTTTTATTATTTTATTAATCCAAATATATTTATATATGCTCTAATTAATCAATCCTAATTATTCTAAATAACCTATTAATTAATCCAAATCCTATTAATTAATTTATAAAAATATTAAATCTACTCTTATAAGGAGCAGTGCCAGCTAAGCTTGCTGAGTTGTTACTCAATTGTGTTAGTTATACAATTGGCTAACTAACACAACTGATTGGTAGTTTTGTAGTTATCTCTAGTTAGTACTATAAGTACCGTGATGTAACCAGAACAGAAGTTAATGAATGAATATCATCCATTCTCGAATTCATCTCTATTTTCTTCTTCTTCAATACTTCTTCTTTACTTCTCTGTGAGGTGTATTCTTTACATGGTATCAGAACTGGCGATGGAAGGCACTTCGACAACCTCCAGAGATTCATCTTCACCCTCTATTATCAATCCTGGGTCACAAAGTGTTACTGTGAAGCTTGAGGATAATAATTTCTTGCTTTGGAAATAGCAAGTCATAGCAACGTTAAGAGGATAAGGGCTGAAAGGCTACATAGATGGCAGCCAATCTATGCCTGCAAAGAACACACTAGAATTTGAAGTTTATGATTGTCAGGATCAGCTTCTGGTTTCTTGGATTCTTTCGTCCATTAGCAATCAAATCTTACTGAATCTTGTGGGTTGTTAAATAACCAGAAAGTTATGGGAATCCCTAGATGAGTATTTTGCATCTCAAACAAGTGCGAAAATCATGCAATATAGAAGAGAGCTTCAAAGTGTCAAGAAGGGAAGCCTAAGTATGAAAGATTATCTATTGAAGGTGAAGTCTTTGTCAAATACTATACAATCTTGCGGGAGTAAGATGCCAGATAATGAACTGGTGCATATTGCTCTATCTGGTCTAAGCCAAGAATATGATGCCATAATAGCAGCTATATCCACACAGAAGGAACTACCAACTTGGAAAACAACCTATGCTCTTTTATTTGCAACTGAGTCAAGGAATCTTCAGATTTCATCATTCACAGATTCTTCACTGTCTGCAGCAAATATTGCAATACATCAAAGAAAACCTCCTTTCTTTGAAAGTGGAATAAGAAATAGAGGTTTTATTGGCGACAATAGAGGTGTTAGGGGCAGAGGAAGATCTTGAGGCAGAGGAGTGAGTGGAAACAAACCTCAATGTCAGCTGTGTGGGAAACTTGGGCACACTATGCACAAATGCTATCACAAGTTTGATATTTCATTTAATCCGGATCTTGGTGAATCATTCTTGCACTCAAGAACAAATAGTGTCGCTTATCCAAAATCTGAGTTTGGATATGCAAGATTTGAGTATGGTCATCAGGGAGGAAATATTACAGAAGCCCTGATAGCAACACCAAACACAGTAGCTGATTCAGCTTGGTTTCCTGATTCTGGAGCCACCAATCATGTCACCAATGCCCTGGAAAACCTGAATGTTGGACCTCAGTATCATGGTTTTGGAAAATTGCACGTTGGAAATGGAGTTGGACTTAATATCTTAGGTATTGGTCACTCAACTATTGATTCTTCATCTAGGTCTTTTAAATTGAGAAACATTTTACATGTCCCTCAAATCACTAAAAACTTGTTATCAGTCTCTCAATTCTGCAAAAATAATCATGTATACTTTGAGTTTCATACTGACTTTTTCCTTGTAAAGGACTTTATCACCAAGGAAGTACTCTTAAAGGGGACAGTTGAGCATGGCTTGTACAGGTTAAGTCTGCTTTTCAATCAATCTACTGCTGGTGATCTTCAGAACCAAACAGAAGCCCTTGTTTCAAAGTTTTCTAGTTCATATCCTTCACTAGAAGAATCTGTTCCAAGACTTGATCTCTTTGTACTTTGGCATAGGCATCTAGGCCATCCACATGCTATTGTAGTTTCAAAAATTCTTTCCTTATGTAATGTTTCAACTACGATAAATAAAAATTTCGTTTGTTATCATTGTTAAATGGCCAAAAGTCACAAACTTCCTTTTTCCTTGTCTACTACTGTATACAATTCACCACTTGTTCTTATTGAATCTGATCTTTGGGGACTGCACCTCATTTATTTGGAGATGGTTTTCAGTATTACATCTCTTTTGTAGATGCCTATTCTAGATACACATGGATATATTTCCTTAAATCCAAAAATGAAGCTTTGCAGTCCTTTATTCACTTCAAACAACAACCTGAAAAACAATTTTCGACCACTATTAAAATACTACAAACAGACTAGGGTGGTGAGTTCAGAAACTTTTCCTCACTTCTAAACTCAGAAGGAATCATTTTTAGACATCCTTGCCTACACACTTCTCAACAAAATGGTCTAGTTGAAAGAAAACATATACATATTGTAGAAACTGGTTTAACACTACTTTCTCAAGCATCCTTACCTCTTACATACTGGTCTGAAGCTTTTTCATTAGCTGTATATTTGATTAACAGGTTACCTAGTATTGCTTTGCATTCAAGGTCACCCTTTGAAGTTCTCTACAAGGTAAAGCCAGACTACACATTTCTTAAAACTTTTGGTTGCTTGTGTTTTCCTTACCTTAGACCATATCAAAGCCATAAACTAAACTACAGGTCTGCTCCTTGTATATTTCTTGGATACAGTTCTCACCATAAAGGATACAAGTGTCTAGATGCTAATCATAGGCTCTTTATTTTCAGACACGTTGTCTTTGATGAAAGTAAATTTCCATATAATGAACTATTTTCCAAAGCAGCCAATACAACCTTGTCTTCTAGTACCTTTACTTCTACCCCACCACCACTAGTCTCGTCCATTCCTAGTGTCAGTTCCTTTAATCTTTCTTCTTCTTCCTCTCTTCCTTCAGATACATCTGTCATCGCTTCTCAACCCAACAATTCACCTAACTCATCCTTTGTGTCTCAATCGAGTGATCAGTCCTTTATATTAGGTTCATCTCCATTTCCTGCTGCTATTAACCAACATCCTATGCAAACTAGATCCAAATATGGTATTTTCAAGCCAAAAGCTTATGTGGCTGATTTGACCTATAATGAACCAAAGAATATCATTCAGGCTTTGCAACATCCTAAATGGAAACAGGCAGTTAAGGCTAAATATGTTGCTTTGATGAAGAACAATACTCGGTCCTTAGTTCCTCAACCTGCATACAGATCAGTAGTTGACTGCAAGTGGGTTTTTAAACTGAAAAAGAATTCTGATGGCACAATTGCAAGGTACAAAGCTCGTCTAGTAGCTAAGGGGTATCTACAACAAGCTGGTATTGACTTTGGTGAGACGTTTAGTCCAATTGTGAAACCTTTTACCATTCGCATCATCCTCACTTTAGCTTCATCCAAGGGATGGTCACTCAGACAGCTAGATGTAAATAATGCATTTTTTAATAGAAGTCTTCATGAAGAGGTGTATATATGCCAACCACAAGGTTTTGAAGTTGAGGACAATAATTCTAAATTGGTTTACAAGCTTCATAAAGCCTTATATGGCCTTAAACAGGCACCCAAGGCATGGTATGATAAATTGCTACAATTTCTTCACCAACAAGGCTTTGTATCATCCAAAGCGATCACTCTCTCTTTATTCGAAGATCAACTTCTGTTTGCACCTATATTTTAGTTTATGTAAATGACATTATAGTGACCAACAGTTCTTCATCAGAGGTTGACAATCTAGTTAAAATTCTTGTTGCAACATTCTCTCTTAAAGATCTTAGGGTTCTGAATTTCTTTCTTGGTGTAGAGGTTACTCATTTATCTTCGGGTATTCTGTTAACTCAAACAAAGTATGTTAAAGACCTTCTCCAAAGGTTTAATATGCTTAAAGCCAATTCTCTGCCTACGCTTATGGTCAGCTCACTTAAACTTTCAGCTCGAGATGGTTCACCACTTGCAGATGTTAAGCAATACAAAAGCCTTGTTGGAGCCTTATAGTACATTACTATCACTAGACCAGAAATTTCTTATAGTGTGAGTAAAACGCCTCAATTTATGCATAAGCCTCTAGACACACATTTCAAGGCTATTAAAAGGATCTTGAGGTATTTTTGTGGCACTTTGGACAATGGTCTTCATATCTAGCCTTCTTCAGTTCTTACATTGATTGGTTTTACTGATGCTGATTGGGCATCAAATCCTAATGATCGATGATCCATATTTGGCTATTGTGTCTTCATGGGCTCAAACCTTATTTCATGGAGCTCCAAGAAGCAGTCGACTGTCTCACGATCATGTACAGAAGCTGAGTTTAAGAGTTTGGAAATGTGACGTAGAGATCATTTGGATTCAGGCCCTTTTATCAGAGATTGGAATTCAACTTCCTGTACGGCCACACATTTGGTGTGATAATTTGTCTACTGTTGCTCTCTCAGCTAATCCAGTTCAACATGCAAGAACTAAACACATGGAACTTGACATGGTCTTTGTTCAAGAGAAAGTTCTTCAGAAGTTCATAACTATGAGCCATATCCCAACCTATCATCAGATTGCTGATATTTTAACAAAACCTCTCTCCTTGGCCAACTTTGCTAGATTGAGGGCTCTCACAATCCAAGCTTCTTCACTACATACCAAGTCAATTACAAAGACTTCTGAGAAGGTGCAGCTTGAATTATAGGGGAGTATAAGGAGCAGTGCCAGTCAGAAGCTTTGTAAAGAGAAGGAACAGCTTGAATTACAAGGGAGTATAAGGAGCAGTGCCAGCTAAGCTTGCTAAGTTGTTACTTAGTTGTGTTAGTTATACAATTAGCTAACTAACACAATTGACTGGTAGTTTTGTAGTTATCTCTAGTTAGTACTATAAGTACCTTGATGTAACCAAAACAAAAGTTAATGAATGAATATCATCCATTCTCGAATTCATCTCTGTTTTCTTCTTCTTCAATACTTCTTCTTCTTCTTCTTTACTTCTCTGTGAGGTGTAATTTTTACAACTATAATAATTATTCCTAACAATAAATCTAAGAGTTAATCCTAATCTAGAAATCAAATACTCCTAATGTTAATTAATCAAGCTATATATTAAATTATCCTAATTACAAGGTCTTAATATTAATCGTTAATTGTTAATTAACCCTAATGTTAATTTTAATTGTTAATTATTAAATCACACCTGATTCATTATCTAAACTAATCAAATACAAAATCACCTAAACAAACAAATTACTTATAATTTACAATTAAAGACCCCCCAAACAAAATGAGGTGTCTACAACTACTATGCGATGCATAATTGATGCGATTTACCTACAATGTTTAGAGTGGTATAAGTATTTGGGAAATGTTCTCAATAAAAGGAAAGAAGATAATCACTCATTTATCAATGTGATCAAGTTGAACCTTTCTACTGACACCACCAATTCTTGGATATTAGATTTAGGATATGGTTTGCATTTATATAATGACATAAAAATGCTAAAAGATAGTAAAAAACTAGACAAGAATGAGGTGGTCCTACGTGTGGGCAATGGAGTAAGAGTTGTTGCCATTGCCGTAGGAACTTACACTCTTTCTTTATCAATGGGCTTAGTGCTTGAACTAAATGAATGCTATTGTGTTCCTATGTTAATAAGAAATATTGTATCAATTTCATACTTTGCAATGCATGATGATTTCGAGTTTATAATTAAGGGCGATAATTGTTCAATAATTCTAAATGAAGTTTGTTATAAATTGCCTGCATATTGCAATGGGCTTTATGTATTAGATTCCATGGAGCCCATACTCAACATTGATGTAAAGAGAGAAAGAAATGATGACCCATCTCCTACCTATATGTGGCACTGTCGACTGGGTCATATCAACGAGACAAGGATGACCAAATAGCACAAAGATGGTTATCTTGAACCATTTGATTATTAATCATTTGGTACATGTGAAAGTTGTGTCATTGGTAAGATGACCAAGACTCCTTTCACAAAGAAAGGTGAAAAAGCAAGTGCTTATTTGGCCTAATACGTTATGATGTATGTGGATCAATGAACATTGATGCTAGAGGTGGTTATTCATATTTTGTTACATTCACCACTCAATATATGGGCATGTATACTTAATAAAGTATAATTTTGAAGCCTTTGAAAAGTTCAAAGAATTTAGAGATAAGGTGGAGAAGTAGACTGGCAAGAATATTTTAGTGCTTAGATCTGATTGGGGATGAGAGTATCTGGGTTAATATTTCTTGGATTATCTGATAGAACATAGAGAGAAGGTCCCTTTTTATAGCCTTCAACCAATAGTGTTTTAGTCCTTCATAAATTTTTAATTAATTTCAAGAATAAATTCAGCCATTTATTCCTTTGACAGTTATATATTTTAAATTTAAACCATTCGCAATTACAAATCTAATATTTAATTCAAACAATTTAATCCAATGGCAGTTACAATCAATTTTAATTTTCCATTTACCTATGTGTCTTTGAGTTTATAAACTTTTCACTAACACAAAGTGAATTTCCACTCAAATTGAACTTCTAAATGACTATTAAATGACTCTTTTCCAAGAATTCCATCGTTAAAGTGAAAGACAAATGATATACTTAACTGCAATGGAATTTTATCGCTACTGTAATTTTTAGCAATCAAAAAATTTCGTCTCTAATTCCATGTTTTTTTGTAGTGTCCATGAGTATCAAATTTCTTGATGTATAATTTTTAAAACTATCATTGTCTATATTCAACAAATCATGTATTAATCCTGTTGTTGCCTGTTCACAACAATGAATTTTGATGACTTAAGAATTTCGATATTCATACTAGCCTGTTTCCAATAATTTTGCAAGAAAGAAAACCATCAGAGGGCACATGAGCTTTTCCTTACGTGTGCACTCCGATACTTAAGTTGGACAAGAATTTTGGCGGAGTTTTAATAAGCAAATAGAGCTTGGCCTTGAAAATTATACCTGTTCATGGGACGGATTCAGGCCAGGCTTAGGCAAGGTATTAAAAAAGTGAGCATGAGCCCGTGTAACTTGCCTATTTCGCTAAAATACATACAAACTTTTTCTTTTTCTATCAATTTGCTTAGGCCGTTTGTCGTGTCTTTAGTCTTTCTTACTTACATTACATGTACTGTTAGGATTATTTCAATATCATCACAATAAATCTAATTCCTTCAAGATGCTATATAAACATTAACGTTGACATTAATTTACCATTCAATGGATACATGTCGATACATGATCAAGTTCAACACTTTATTTCATGTACACAATATCATCTGTACAAGTTTACATCCCCAATATGCTTAAACTATGTTCCAGTACTGTACAAAGTCTGAAAATACAAAAAAAAAAGACAATATACCTTCAAGGATCTTTCAAGTGTGCCCCGAAGGAATTGTTTTCCAAAAGTATAAGCTCTTTTAAAAGCGAGCAAAATCATTGCAAATAGTCTGGGAGGAAAAAAGGCGGGTGAGTTTACTCTCAGTAAAAGGATATATATAAAAGTGCGATACTACGCAACATGATGCATGATCCGTCCTTGGCTTTACAATGATACACAAAGATTAATATCTATACAATCTTTCAAGAAAAGGAATTTCTATAGTCGATTAAAGTGAACAGGTTGAGCACGGAAGGATGCTTTAGAGCACCTCACTTATCCTATGTCCTAAATTCGACCATAGGGAAGCAATATAATATTCTAAGGATATTGAAACTTTACAATTGGATTTAAAGCAATTGTTTAATTATAAATGCAAGACGGCTATAAAGAACACGTATATATAAATATACTTAAATCAATAAAATCAAACTTTTCTTTCAATTATAAAACATTTCAATCGATCCAACATTTCTTTAAACATAGAACATTCAAATCTATAATCTGTCCAACTGTAAACATTCAGTGGAGACATCAACATCCCAATAGAATCATGCACAGGCAATTCCCATACGGAATACAATATAGGAAATGGCATACCCATGATAGGCTAGGGATTTACCCAGGCTAGGGATTTACCCCTAATAAGCCATTCCTACAAATACAAAAACTAATAGCCATTGTCGAACAATCACACAATGTTCACTAGGCAAGTGATATCTGTGGGAGCTGATGACTTGACTGAGGTCATACAGCAATTAATCAATATAATTTGAATGTATGATATGGGAGCTAACTCAAAACATTTGTTATCCAAATTCAATGCTTTTAAAACCATCAATACCTATTAAAGCACTTTTTAAATGCATTAATTACAATCCAAACACGTCTATACAAAATATGCATTTCAAATCAATATTTCGAAAGGAGGCAGTTGACTACACTTTTAAGGTAGTCAACTGCTATGTAATTTCTCAAATTAATTTATTTATTTTCTAAATTAATTTTTGAATATTTAAAAGTCAAATATAAAAGGGGGCAATCGACTAGTCTTGGGGGCAGTAGACTGGTTTTGAAATAGAATGCTTCTAGATAAAATGCAGTCGATTGGCCTATATGGCGGTCGACTGGTGAGCAAACAGAATGTTTCTGGGAAAAAGCAGTCGACTGGCCTTCATGGCAGTCGGCTGGTTTTGAAACAAAATGCTACTTGGTAAAAGCAATCGACTTACTTTAAGGCAGTCGGCTAGTTTTAAGTCGATTATAGAGAAGGGCAATCGACTGTTATACAAGACAGTCAACTGGTTTAAGTCGGTTACAGAAATGAGTACATCGTGTTTGTGTCTGAGCAGTTAGCTACCCTGTAGGGCAATCGATTGTTCCTAGACAAAATAAACTCTAGGAGTTAAACCGAATTTCAAACTTCCTGCATTTATAAAATAGTTCCATTTTGTATTTAACTATTAAACCATAATGCAGGCATAGTACCCTTATGCCATTTTAGATACATCTCTTACCTTAAATACCACAGAAACACAGTAGCTTGCAAAACCAAACGATCCTCCTTAATTTTCCAAAGCTAATGCTGCAAAACAATAACAACTTCAATCAAACCACATTCACTTTTAAATCTAACTCCACTAACCGACTTTCTAACACTTAAACATCATCCTATAGGCATCAAGCTCAACACACTAACCCTTCTCTCTTACTTAACCAAGTGCACCCTTAGTATTAAACTTTCTCTCTTTTCAAACTAACACCATAACCATCTTTCTCTTACTCCTCACTTTCATTCTACACCACCAATGCATACAAAATCACATGTTATCATGCAAACCCTCTCTTGATCGAAACCCTAAAGAGTCTCCACACTTTATTTTGCTTCATTTCAAAGTTATACACATGTTATACAATCTTAGAACAATCAAGAACATCAACTAACTTCAAATAGAACTTCATCTTTTCTCACCTTCAATAGTAACCAAAATTGTAGTAGCCAAAACACTCCTCAAATGGCTGATTCAAGCTTCCAAACTCCAGATATAACTAGAGCTAGGCAAGAGGAACAATTCTTCTTTTGGGTGCAAGTTGATTGGGTGAAGTTTAGGGGGTGTTCTCCAAGCTCTTTCACTCTAGGACTTAGAAAATTTTGAGAGAAAATAGATAGCAGTGGTGATGGTCGGCACTCAAGGGAGAAAATGATGACAAAAGGCTTTCTTTTGGTTATTTATATTATTAAAATATCTTCCCTTGCCATTTGACCATCAAATTCCCTTAATTTCACTTATATCCTTAGCAATACAATATCAATTTCCTTGTTCTATTTAATTCCTATTTATTTTTATTTTCCATAATTATAGTCTTCTAATAATAGAGAAAGTCAATTCTTTGACTTTAAGAGCATATGTTAGGTTGCAATAGGGGTAAAATTACCAACATACCCTTAGCGGAACAATCACATAATTTTGACATTTTCTAGTAATTCAGTCTATGGCTTGAAATAGCCTAGGACATCTTCACACGAGAATTTGACTATGACAATTTGTGGTTCAAAAGTCAAATTAGGTTGATAGTTTTCACTAAAGTTCTCCTTACCTATGGACAAAATTGTCATTTCTGAATTTGTTGCACGTAAACCTAAGTATGCTCAAACAAAAGAATTTCAGAAAGTGATCTTCTTACCCGTTATGTATTTCGAGCCCAAATTTAAGAATTTGCCACTTTCGTATCCATCTGGGTTACACACAATGCTGTGGAGCCCACCTTACAGTTTCTCCTTTACTTATAAAACATAGTGCAACTTTTCATTACAATTCATCTAATCATTCTAACTTAAAATACTATGTAGGTACGAAAGGAATTAAGGAAATTAGGACTCTCACAACCCGAGCTCGACCTAGCCCATTTTTCAGGCCTAATTTTTTGCCCAAGCCTGTTTATACATATAGTTGCGTTTGATACATTGCAGGCAAAGTGATTGCAGCGCAAAGCGATTGCTGAGAAAGTGATTGTTGAGAAAGTGATTGCTGGGAAAGTAACGTTGTAATGTTTGGTATGTAGTGTAAAGTCATGTTTAAATTGCAGGGAAAGCAACATTGCAGTGTTTGGTATAACTCACTTTGTTGGTAATCTAGTGAGAAATTCCAAAATACCCTTAAGTACAAAAACAAATTTGATACATTATTTTTAATTTAAAATGTAATTATTATATTAAAATGTAAATAATATAAAGTTATAATTATTAATATGTTAATCAGTTGCAATATAAAATTTGATACATTATTAATAATTTAAAATGTAATTATTATATTAAAATGTAAATAATATATAGTTATAATTATTAATATGTTAACCAATTGTAACATAAAATTTGATACATTATTCATAATTTAAAATGTAAATAAAATAAAGTTATAATTATTAATATGTTAATCAATTGTAATATAAAATTTGATACATTATTATTAATGTAAAATGTAATTATATTACCAAGTAAATAAAATAAGGGTTAGATTTTTACGAGAGAAAAGTGTTGGGTTGGAAGGGTATTTTGGGTAAATTATTTTATTTAGCAACTGCAAAGTAACTTTGCAACCAAAATTAGATACAATCACTTTACATCCATTTAAATTGCAGCGTAAAGTGACCATTTCCACAATACCAAACACAACTATAATGCATAAGCCCAAGCCTATCCAAATATTATTAAATTTTTTAAAAAATTTATAATAAAATATAAAAAAATATTTATAAAATATAATAGTTTATAAGTATAACACAACAAGTTTGAATAATTTTTACAAAAAGGTTATAAGAAACATGGAAATTTAAATTAAAGTATAAAAAAATACAAACTTATAATAAATTGCATAAAGAAAGCAAAAATAATTAAAAATATATTAATATAAAATAATAATAAAAATTTATAGTAAAACGGGTCAGGTCGGGCTTGAGCTTGACATGATGAACCCAAGCCCGACCTATTTTTTAACGGGTCTAGATTTTTAAGCCCAAGCCCATTTAATGGGTTTAATATTTTTGTCTAAACCTGCTAAAAAAAGAACAGGTCTTCAAGTTTGAGTAGGTAGCTTGGCCCTTGAACAGATACATTGAAGATGATACATATGATGGCTAAATACTCAATTTAGGATCTAACGTTTTCGAAAATTCTCAATTAAGGACATAAGCTTTTATTTTGCTCAATTTAGGATAAAACGTTTTCGATTTTGCTCAATGTAGGATTTTTTCAGGGTACTGAGCCACACGCGCCGTATAGTAGCGTAAATAGGTAAAAAAACAAATAAATGTATAAAATAATTAATTAAAGGCTTTTTTAACAATAATAAAAAAACAGAATTGAAAATAATTGAAAACAAAAGTAAAAGTAAAAAGCGAGGGCTTTGGGTTTTTAATTAGGGCTTTTTTTTATCAAGTTAGGGTTTTCCACCGACAGAATTAGGAACAATTAAATTCTTCTAAAATTTGCCAAAATCTTTAGGAATATTTGTTCGTGAGCTTCGATACTAGTGATTGTGAGGTACTCTGTTGCAAAACGAAGCAACTTAAGGGGAGTTTTCATTTAGAAATCGTCCATAGGCCATAGTAGGTCAATTGTTCAAATTTGTTATTTTTTTTCTTTTGGGGGTTATTAAAATGCTGGTCACTTGTTCAATTTATGCTTGAGATGCACTGGTTTATTGAGTTTTGTTATAAATTTAATGTTTTTATTGTTTAGGCTAACAAATTTCTTAATTTGGGTATAATGCACTAATTTGCTAATTTGGTGATTTTCGATTAATTATTTTTCTTTGGCAATGTAAAAGTGTAGGATAGATTTAGGGTTTGTGATATTATGAATATTGGACTAAATTTAAATGTTGATTGATTAAAGAATTCTTACTTAAAATATGTTTTTCATTTGGTGCAAAGATGAGTTTTGAGCTGTGTACCATAAGGTCTCATTATGCAGGACAATTTATTGGTGAAGGTCTTAGTCTAAGATATATAAATGAGATAGTTTAAGACCTGACATTTGATCCGGATAAGGTTAGTTATTTTGAGTTGATGAGTGTTTGTGAAGATGCTGGGTTTATTAACATTAGGAGGTTTATTATTTAATTTCTAGAAAAACACTACATGATGGACTTAGGTTAGTTTGGGATGATAAAACAACTCTTAATATGATAGGATATATGACTAGTCAAGGCATTATAGATGTCTATATAGAACATGGTGTAGATGAACCTGAAGTAATTCTTCAGATATCAAGTCAACCATCAAATGAAGAACCTAATAAGGCAGATAATGTGCTTGTTGAATCTGTGAATGACGATTTAGGAGGGGCTGATAATGAGGCAAATAAGGCTCATAATGAGGCAAATAGGGTTGAAAGTGAGGTAGAAATAAATGCAGATAATGATGTCGATAGAGATCCTGTATATTCTGTTGATAGTGAATATTTAAGTGGTAGTAAGGATGAAGAAATAGTTGCTGCTAGGCTCAAGTTTCAGAATAGGAAAAGGAAAAGTAATAGGCAAGGAAGGGCTGTGGGAGGAGGTTGAGGGAGAATAGGTTGTGGGAGAAGGGACTAAGGGAGAAGAGGCTATAGGGGAAGAGGCTAGGGGAGAAGGGACTGAGGGAGAAGAGGCTATGAGGGAAGAGGCTGAGGGAGGAGGGGTTAATGTAGGAAAGGCTGATGTTGAGAAAGGAAGGGTTGTGAATAAAGATGGTGTAAGAGGGGCTGCGGTTGAGGGAATAAGGTTTGTGAATGAAGAAGCTGGTGAAGGGGCTGAGGCAGAAGGATATCAGAGTGACTATTTTGACTCTGATGAATATGGTGAGAATGTTAGTGATAAGGAGGACATTGTGGATGATGCTAGTAGGAGGAGAAGTTAGTTTCCAATCTATGATCCTAATAGCAGTATACCCAATATTGATTTAGGCATGCTATTTGAAAATTCAAAATAGTTTAAGCATGTTGTGTCATTATTGGCTATCCATAGTAATAGAGCTATTGTTTGGGCTAAAAACCATAAAGATTTTGTGAGGGGTAAGGGTGCTGCACCTAACTGTCCTTGGGTAATATATGCATCTTTTAATAAAAGTTGCAATCATTTCAAGTGAAGACTTATAGGAATACTCATGATTGCAATAAGGTGTATACAAATCAAAGGATGAGTCAGGCCATTTTGGTTGAACTGTTTATTGACAAGTTTATGAGAAACCCTTTCACGAAGAATTTAGATGTACAGGAGGCAGTTAGGAGTGCATATATATCAGGTGTGAAAATAATTTTAATAAAATAATAATAAAATATTTGGAAAAAAGTAAAAAGGTAAATTTGTATTTGTGTTTATTTTGTCTATAGTGCATTTTTTTTATCTTTTATGTTGGAACCCACCACACCGTGGATCCGGTGGGTTCCAAATTAACCCTTAGTCGGTTGGGGCTGATTTTGATTTGTAATTTTCCAATTTAGATCGATTCATAATATTATTTGATTACTGTTACCATCAGACATGAGTGTGTAGGGCAGATGAGAGGCGGAGAAGAAAAGGTGTGCTCTCTCTGCTTTACCCTTGAAATTGTAATTGAAAGCCATAAATAAAAACAAATATATTTTTAATGTTGCTAGCTATTGCATCTAAACAACCAAAAAGGAAGTAACTTAACTGCAGTTCAACCTAATTCTAAACAGCTGATGTGACTCAACACTTCTTCCCATTAACGTGGGTTTAAATTTGGACATGAAAAAAAAATACCAACAAATGGTTAAAAAAATGAAAGTGAATTTTTTTCACGTAATTGAACATGATTCAAATTTTAAAGTTATTACTGTTGAAAGTATTTTACTATTTATTATTCTTAGTTCAAATAGTATTAGTTTCAGACCGTAAAATGAATAGATATACTTGTGATTAAAAAAAAAACCTTTTGAGTTGGAATAAATGGCTTTGAGTGTTTTATTTTTTTGTTCTTTTTGGCATCAGTCAGGAAATGGGTAACTGTGCTTTCTTTTAAATTTCAGCTTGTAGCTTATTCGCGAATTAATTTTCTGATGCTACCCTTTTCCAACTGTCACTTTTCTTTCTCATGAAAAGAGGAAAAAGGGAAAAGCAATAGGAAAAATTAAGAAGAAGTAATGAAGAAGAACGGATGTATATAAATAAATGTAATAAAACTTAAAAGATGGTTCTTACTTGTCTATCACAAGTCAAATGATTATTCTCTAAGGAATTTTGGAGTGACGAGAATAACTAGGTGAAAGATCGCTGGAAGTCCTAGACCTAGCTAGTATTCACTAGAATAGATTATATATAATTAGATATAGTCTAACAATTCCCCTTTGCGTGTATATATATTTATATAAAATGGATGTGATTGCAGGAGAAACTTGCCATCTTTTCAAATGTTGCAACCTAATTACCTAACATTTTTAATTCAAACATTCAACTACACATCGTCATCTAAATCATGTTCGTTATCATACTATTTATGTTCATGTACGTTAACAATAATTCACTGCTCCATAGCTACTGGGAGAGAAAGAGAGATTCTATTTTTTACGTAGTTTGAAGAATCATCATTTACTGATGAAATTTTGATTTAGTGACAAAAAAAAAATCTTTAACTTTTGAAATTCAGGTTCAAATTTTACCATATATGAACTTAAAATTAGTTATCAAATTAAATATTTACTAATTTAGTTGAATTATGAAATTTTTATTTGGTTACAAGTTCAATAAATGTAGTACTTGATTATAATTATAACTTCTCATATAATATACAATTTTTTTAAAAAAAGGTCATATAAGGCATATAAGACGGCAAGTTCTTTTAGAGAATTTCTATTATTAATTTTTTAGACTTCGTCTAGACCACTTTCAATTTGAATTTTGTGTGATTTCAAAGTGTTATATATTAAAAAAATTATATATGTAAAGACTATGGATTTAATTCTTGAACATGCACGTTGCCAAAATAGATCATATATATAGAAAAACTACAAATTAAGCTAATTACAAAATATTAAGGGTACCTTTGATGCATAAAGTTATTGATAGGATGGGATTGGATTAGATGTTATCATCTTAAGATTAAGATTAAGATAATATAATTTTTATGTATCTTTTATCATATTTGCTTTGTGTAAAATGAAGAGTAGAACAAAATAATTTTTTAATTTTCAAAATTACCCTTTTTTAGAGTAAATATAATTTAAATTTATAATTTTTGTTATATGTATAATTTAAAGTTTGTAACTAAAAAACTTTAATCTCGATATTTAAGATTAATTTTATTTATTTTCTAAAGAGAGTCGTCAAATGCAATCACTTTTTTCTCTTTCCAACCGCATTAAAAAAGAAGAGAAATATTGTCATGTAAGTAAGATCTAAAATGGTTATATGGAGGAAAAAAATGCTTGCATTTAAATTTTTTTTTTCTAACAAGTTGATTTTTCAATAAAAAATTGATTGTGGTTTTTCTGAAAAGTTGAATTGTTAAAAAAATTTATTTTTGTCACAAATATTTCTCTCTATTTTTTCGGTATTTTTCCTTTCCTTTTCTTTATTTTTTATCATTTAAATTTAAAATATTTTTTATGATTGTACATAAGCTATATATTTATTATTTTTTTAAAAATAAGCTGAATTCTTTTCTTCCTCGTATTAAATTTAAAATAAGTTTATTTTCTTAAAAATAAGAGGAAGAACAAAAAATTTATTCTTATATCTTTTCATACAACAAAATTTATTCTTATTTCTTTTCACACAGAAAAGAGGGAAAAGAAAAAAATAAAAAAGTATAAAGAAAAAAACCCTAATTAAATTTAATAATTCAAATGTTAAAAATAAAACCATATAATTTATAATAATTTTATGGTTAAAAATTATGTTTTTTCTCTTCTTTTTTCTTTTTTTTTTTTCATCTACAAGAGAGGAAAAAAATTAAAAATTAAAAATAAAGAGAAAAGTAAAAAATAAAATTTAAAGGTAACAAAAAATAGTTGTATTTAATAATTCAAATTTTATAAAATTAAAATATAATTTATAACAAATTTTATGTTCAAGATTAATTTTAAAAAATTTATTATTTCTAAAAACATATTTTTAAAAAAAGATCGGCGTTGGACAATTTTTTTTATCAAAAAGGAAAGGCTAGCCATTACATGAAACCATAAATGATTTAATTTCTGACAAATCAAAACATACATACACATATAAATATATATATACACATATAAATATATATATATATATATATATATATATATATATATATATATATATTTGTCTCCCAAACCCTCCACATGTCAAACTTTGGCTTTTTTTCTTTCTTTTTTTTTCAATTTTTCCTTTTTTTGGTTTTTCAACCTTTTTTATTTGTTTTTTTTTCATAAATTTAAAGAACAAAAAAAGTTATTTATATGTGAATTTTATTTTTAATAGAGAAAAAATAAAAAACATAAAAAATTGATCTTTAAATTTTATATATTTATTTTCATAAAAAATTATTCGTTCAAATAATAAATTTTTATATATTTATTTTAATATTTATCAATAATGATAATAAATTTTAAAAATATAAATCAATCTCCAAAAATATTGTTTAACTAACACATAACAATTAACAAATACTCAATAATTAAATAATTCTTCAAATGCATATACAGTACATTTTTTTTAACGATAGATTACATTTACAAATGCATTTATAGTATATATTTTGTAGATCATTAATTTCTATATATTTAATGTTGATAATTAATAAAATAAAATAAAAATATTTTAATATTAAATATATATGTTAAAACATTTTAAAAATTAATTAAGTTAATAATTTTTAATATTATTTAAATTATATAAAAATCACTTTTTTTTCTCCACGTCCAGCTTCACATTGGTTCTGTCATTCACTCATTTTCTTTCACCTTTCTAACCCATACCATTCAATGTTTTATCTCCCATACGAGCCATGTGTCGTGTTTTAATTGATTTAGCATTTTATTTCTGTTTTTTTAAATATTTTTTTATTATGCCCTCTAATTTATTTTTAAGTTTTTTTATTATGCCCTCTAATTTATTTTTAAGTTTTCATTTTTTAGTTAAGTTCTTTAATTTTATTTTATTTTTAAATTTTTTTGTTATGCCTTTTAATCTATTTTTAAATCTTCAATTTTTTTCTCCAGCAATAATATGATTCGGTGCATAAATTAAAAAAATTCAAAATAAAAATATGATAGAAGGTTTAACAAATGATGCATTCTAAATATAAAAAATTAATAAAAAATAAAATAAAATAATTCATTTATCTTTGAGTTGATTTTTAATCAAGGAAAAAAAATCTAACAACACAAAAGCTAATTAATTTTAGATATTTTTAATTAAAAAAGTTTAGATCTAATTTCTCTAAATCTATTTTTTAAAATTATATCTCCACTAGCAAATGTAAACTTACTAAATACGAAAAATATACTAGCTATATAAAATCAATCTCAAATCACAATAATAGGTTCTTCTCTCGCCTCATAATAAATTTTTTAAAACATTTTTTATATTTATTAATAATGATAATAATTTTAAAAATATAAAAACAATATTCAAATATATTATTTAACCGACACATGGCAAATATTTAAAAATAAATAATACTTCAAATACATATAAATTATGTATTTTCCAAATTTTGCTTTCAAATAAAAATTATTATATGAAAGGGTTTTTTTTTCTCTAACTTTTCTAGGAAAAATAGTTTTACTTTACATATTGTACTTTGGAGTAAATATAAATAATTCAATTAGTTATTCTTAAAATAAAAATGTTTACAGATGGGTTTAAAACCTTACACATAATTAATAATATGAACAAAACATTCTTACCTAATTTTTTCTTACTTCTTTTTTAAATTGTCTGAACAATTATGCCGTATATAAAGATATATATATATTAATGCTTTAGTTTTTATTGTTGTTGTATTATTATCTTAATTTGTTTGTTTCTAACACAAATTATCTGTTTGTCATACTATTTAATTTAAGTATTGTTTATTTTTTTAATCCAAGCTAATCTAAATTTTTCAAAAAATTATTTTTGGATATGTTGTTTGATATATAAACTCTATCATTAATAAACACGTTTCTTTTATAAATCTTTCCTTAGTAAACATGTTTCTTTTGTACTAAACATTATGAAGGAAATAAATATTTCTTATGTCCAATAACTCTTTTTTAATAATCAACTTAACTAACTTTAAAAATTACAAAATAAAAATAGACCCGCAGCATTGCGCGGGCTTATATCTAGTATATATATTTTTGTCTCTTGTCAACACTTAATTGACACGTGTATTGTCTTTTTCTTTTCAGTTTGTCTGTTTTTTTATTTTTCTCCTGTCCACACTTCTTGACACGTGTCCTATTTTGTTTTTATTTTTTTCAGTTTTTTTGTTTTTGGTTCTTCAACTTTTTTTTATTTGTTTTTTTGTCATACTTTTATTTATAATATTTTTTTTAAAAAAAGTACTTAATTGTATAATTTTAAAAAGTTGAAAGTTTATTTACAATGAAATAAAAAGTTTATGTACTGATTTTCATGCGATAAAACGTTGAGGGCTTAATTCAATTTTATGCTAAAAGTTGAAGGTTTATTTAACTATTATCCTTCTATATAAAAGGCACAATTCCTGAAAAAAAAAAAATTTACAATTTTGTCCCACTCCACGAAGGAAATAAATGCATTCAGCAATTATGGATCATCAACCTAAATTGCAAGAGAGTTTCCAATGGATTGAAATAGACACATTTGAAAAAAAAATAACAAATAAATCGAGAAATTTATTTCTAGAGAGAGTTTACAATTATTGCCAGAATAATATAATATTGTACCTACAAATAGGCAAGATCGGGCGGTAATAAAGTGATATAAATTGAGTCAGCATCCAAACAAAAAATGAGAGTGACTTTCCTGCTTTTCTTTTCCTCAGCATGGGAAAGAACTTAAATAACAATTCTTCCTAATAGTGGTCTGAATGACCAATAGATTTTCAATTTTCTAAGCAACTAATTAGATTCTAATCACTTTGGTTTCTTTGTTTGTTAGTAAACGATCAAAGAATATTCACTTTAAATCAACTGCCCCCAAGTATCATCCAACTTGATTCCACAAAATGTTGGATATTTGTGATCGCACTTGTCAAAGATCGCTCCAAATATTAGGTATTTAAACATGTTTAGTATTATCGTTATTATTATTAATAATATGTATAATTTGTCATTAGTTAGATTCGAATCTGATTAACTTTAATCATATATTGCTTAATTATGTATTAGTATATTGATAAGTAATCTTATAAGCATATTTGGAGGGATGCAATTAATTCAAATTTCATTATGGGAATATAATATGTAGTACTCTAAAATGAGACCCTAGCACTTATAAATTAATAACAAAAAGTGGCTTTTTATGGTACATTAGGTTTATTATTATTATTATTGAGCAATTGTAACTGTTTACCTTAAGACCTTTAGCTGTAAAGAAGCTTATAAATGGCCTCATTTTTTTTGTTGCTGAAAATATCCGAAGTTCAATCAACGTACAACAGCTGATTGCACTTCTTTTTTTTCTTTTATTGGCCATGCAGTCGGTGGACTAGTCACAGTTTTTTACTTTTCTCCTACGGGTGATCCA
The DNA here is from genome assembly GCA_031772115.1 of Heritiera littoralis. Taxonomy (NCBI): domain Eukaryota; kingdom Viridiplantae; phylum Streptophyta; class Magnoliopsida; order Malvales; family Malvaceae; genus Heritiera; species Heritiera littoralis. Next base: position 355,070 of record JAPDPK010000022.1, read on the forward strand.
AAAGAATTTTGCCCTGAAAACTAGACATGAGAAGAGGGAGAGATTTTCATTAATTAAGAGTTTTAAAGATCAAGCTATTGTTCCCAACTTCCCTAATAAAAAGTTTTAAAGTCATGTCGAAAACTTCAGACATAATAAATACATTTATTTTTTTTGTTGCTACTCATCTATCGGGGATGAGGTGCCCGGTAGCCCATTAAGTAGTATTATTATGGCTACAAGGGCAAAAACATTTATTTTATTTTACCAATGTAAGTAACTCTAATTAAAACCATTTGATCACAGAACCAGAGTCAGAACCAGAACATTTGATCAGGTGAACTGGACAAGAGACCTTTCCTTGAACGGATAAACCATGACGCATAAGATGCCGAAGGACAGGTTAAAAAAGGTGCATGGTGAAATTCGTTGAAGATGAAAAACAGCTAGCCAAAAACCAACATGAGATAGAAATAAACTAATGGCTAGTTTAGATGATAGTGCGATTGATTTCGGTAAAATTGAAAACAATGGTGGCGATGAGATTGGAGTCAAACGATTATACGTTTAGATTCAATTGCACAGTGACGATGAGATAAGTGATAAAATAACAATTATAAATATTATATATTAAAATTGAAAATAAAAAATAACGGGTAAAATTATCCTTAACTTGGATCTCCACCGCACCGATTTCATCTGTGATTCAAACTAAGCCTAAAACTTAGAGAAACCTCGTATGTTTTAGGATACGTCCATTCTAAGTAGACCTATATGATTTTGGAATCCCACAAAAGACTTTTATCTTGGATTTTTTTTTATTTGGTCAGAAGCTATAGCGAGAGGAATCTTAATGCAATGATAAAGATTGCTTCGTTTTGAACTGTAGGTAGGTTCAAACAGAAATAATCTCCCTCTTAATGCAAGTAAGACTATATACATATGATGTTTTTCAAACCCCACAATGTAGAAGTTTTGTACACATAAGCTATAGCTTTGAATATACAAAAAGAAAAAAGAAAGAAATGTGAAGAAGTAAAAAAGGACAAGAGTGGGAAGACAAGAAAAAGTAGCAAAGACACAGTTAATGGGGTATATGCAAGAAAAAAGATGTACATGGACGTGGTTGTTCCTCTTTAAGTTTCAATCAAAATGTTTGATAAAACACACATCTCCACCTCCCCCTGTTCCTTTCCGGCCCCTTTTTCTTTCTTTTCTCTCTCTCCAAGTCTCACAATATTAAGACCTTGTAACTGTAAAACAGTGGTACTTATATATATATTTCAGCTTCGGATTGCTGGGTGCATTTATTACCTTATACATCAACATTCCACCTCTCTTTCTATTAAACCCTTTCTCTTCCCCATCAACCCCACGAGGAGTAATTTCTCAGTCATCCTATTCACCTCTCGAAACAAACATGGAGCCTCCAAAATCCTCAGAGCCTTCTCTCTCTCAAACTTCAAGCATCATCTCAGTATCCAATGGCCCGCTGCTAGCCTCAGAACCTCATCCGATAGCCAAAGGAAGGAAAGCAAGCGGAAGAGGAAGACCATGTACGCTCGGAAGATGTGAGCTATGATCTTGTGTTGGATCTGAGCCTCTCCAGCAAAGATGATTCGAATTCGAATCAAGAGTTGAAGCCAGAACTCAATCTCATCGACTGTTTCAAGATCACTGAATCATCCGATAATCAAGATTCTTTGGAAACTGACACTCCTCAAGGTAATGAAACTGAGCCTAGAGTATTTTCATGTAACTATTGCCAAAGAAAATTCTATAGCTCACAAGCTCTAGGAGGGCACCAAAATGCACATAAGCGAGAAAGAACACTAGCGAAACGAGGGCAGCGGATTGGTGCCTCCTCTTTTGCAGCTGTAGGTCACCCTAATACATATCCTAGTCGGTATTCTAGCATGGCTTCCCTTCCTTTGCATGGCTCTTTCAATAAATCACTTGGAATTCAAGTCCACTCTATGATCCACAAGCCATCTTTTCTTCCATCAGCTCATGTTTATGGGCATAATGGATGGTCTAGACAGCCAATTGATCAAAAACCGGCCATCGGGCATCTTTCGATGGAGAATTTTCATGTGGGGATTAATGCTGGATCATCAGCAAGTAATGGTGCTGCTAGATTCGAAAGTAGTGTCCAAAAGTTTGGTCCAGCCACTGAGGGGATGGGTGGATATTGGTGGGATATTGTTAACCATTTCAACACTAAGCAAGATGAACTGAAGCTTGACTTGTCCTTGAAGCTCTAATTAGTCTAGTTTTATTCTTATTTTTTCTTGTTTTGCTAGAGTTTTTCTTCCTTTTTCCTCCTTTTTTTCCTTTGAGTTTTAGTTGGATCTTTTGTAAATGCATTTTGGTTACAGAAGACTTCAAGAGATTTTGCTATTTGGAATTCTCAAACTTGGAAAAGCTTTCCCCACACTAGAAAGGCTTGAAAGTGTGAGATTCAAAGTTGGCTTAAGTGGTAGCCAAATTAATTCATTTCACTAAGTTTTCTTTGATCCAATCTCTTTTAATATGGACTATTCTTCCTTAATAAGTAAATATATACACTTTCATGGACATATAAAGTTGATATGCCAAAGGGACTTTAGCCAATGAAGATCATTGGTTTTCACACTATGCATTTGAACTAGGTTTTGAGTTTCTCTACAGTGCATGCCAATGAAGAATTAATTATATCCAAATCAACTACATAATTACGGTGGCGTGACATTTAATCAATCAAATAGATTCAACAGTAATACTATAATTAAGCACATTAAAGAATTAATGCATATTAGATTGAGTTAGGGAATATGAAGAGGAAGAAAAAAGTTAAGATAGATAATTGAAAATTGCAAGCCATCAAACGAGCCTTTGGTTTTTTAGGGAACATGGTCCAAAACATTGAGTACAAAAATTATGAGTGGGATTACTTTTGGTTGTCATTTCAGATTGTTATTATATGTAACACATATGGTCCACTAAGGGTATACAAATTGGATGGTTGTGATTGTCTCAAATGACAACATTTTTGACCCACTTGCAGTTGAAGAAATAGACCATCTCATCTCTATTGGAGGGATTGGACTTTGGATCAAATGTGGGTTAGAGGAAGAAAGAAACAAAGAAAAATGGTGTAGCCATGTGAAAGCAAGGCAAAATGGTGACCCTCAGCTATGCAATCACATCATTTCTCAGTATTAAAATTATGTGTAAAATCTTGTTTGCCTTGATTTCTTACCTAAGTGATCTTATTGAATGGGGTCCAATTAATGGTGGGTCCAGATCAATTCGATGGGTACAATTTAGATCATGTTAATCATTATTCTACAAAAGCATGATTTTCCCAGAATCAAGTTGTAAAGTAACACAAAATCTCACTGTAAAGACAGTTTAATTATCATGCAAAACCTCACATTAACATGCCATTGAACAAAGTGACAGGGGGTGTGATTTCCGAGCCAGGTGGCGGAAATCAGATGGATTGTCAATTCCTTGTGTTGGACTGGCTTTATCCTTGTTTTTTGCCATTAAAATACTGGCAACCTTTGATTTTGCCTCTCTATTAAGAAACACTTTAAAATTCTTTTGTACGTAACTGAAAGTGATGCGTGAAAAACATGGAGCTATCAATTTGCTGAGATTAGGTGAAAATTCAAGCAAGAAGAAAGTAGCCTTCCTTCACATGCTCATGCAACAATGAAGGAAAAAAATTTTCTGTTTTTGTCTTGCGTCATTTAAATTAATTATTAGAGTATATGATTTTCCATTTTTGGTATCCTTCGTATAAGAACCATGTGGTCAGTGGTCACCACTTACGTTAAGTAGTTTTCATATTAACACCGCTCTCCACCTAATGCCTCAGCTGCCTTCTTTAAAGGCTTCTTCGTTGGGACGAATTTTAAAATTTTACCCAACCCGAAGGAAAAAAGAAAGGATTTCTCTTGATATAATCCTCCATTATTTGTTGTACGATATTTATACCGAATTAGACACTTTTCCACTCATAGAAAGTATTTGACCTCTGGGTTTAAAGAGAATATTGCACACTTGTCCCTTCTCAGACAAGGACTTAACCCAATGAGTTATGCAGTTAGGGTTAGGGTTAAGGTTAGAAGGGCATTCAAAATTTCAGTTATTAGAACTCTTTCACTTGTTTTAATTAGATTAATAAATTTTATATTATTGGTCATAAAGAAGCGAAATTTCAATAAAATGATGCTAAAATTTTCTGTCTATATTTGGCATTTTAACTTCAATTTTTTAAAAGTTGAAATGATTAAGTAGTAATTATCATATCTTAAGTCAACAACTTTACTGATTTTAAGATTTCCAAGTGAAAGGTCACTTGCTAAAGGTATGGATAGCAGATTCTGACTTCTGAGACTAAAGCTTGCTGATAGGCTATTGTTTTTGCATTCCAATTGCATGATGATGCTTATTGGAAGCTCTTGAACTTGCTCGCCCACCTTGTTGAGAGGAGTAAGACCTAACAATTCGTGTTCATGTCATGTAAAATATGAAAATTTCGTGTCAAAATTTTTGTTGACATGAAAAATACAAAACATTGGTTTTTGCTTTTATCATATTCATATACAATTTTTACTTAATTTTAATTTATATCACTTTTGTGTCTTTTAATAGTATCATTTTCGTATCATATCATCGTATCGTGTCTAGGATTGCCTCCTTTCCCCTCTTCCAATGAAAGATTACAGCTTTCTTGCTAGGCAGGGGATTTTCTTGTTCGATTGTGAGAACGAATAGACAGCAGAAACTAATACATCAATTTTAGGCCATCCTCTATTTACTTAACTCTTAGCATAAGCTAGATAAACTCAGCCTCCGTCCATTTATTAAGGAATACTTGATGTCAGTACAGGCTAATGCCGCAAATAAGCTTAGGCCTATAATCATCTTAGGATAATTGATATCAGATATCAATTAAATTCAATTTAAGCATCAGAAAATTCACTGAATGGCTTGGTTGCACTCACAACAACGGACCTAATGTCAAGATGAAAACTTCAACAATAGCTAGCAGGCTCTCTTGCAACGTGAACATGAACAAAAATCACATGATTTATAGAACACCTGTAGTGTCATGCTTGCAATATCAGAAGTTCTACTTGTAATTTCATCAAACTGGGATATGGCACCAACAATTAATGGCCACTATCTTTCTACTACTTTTCAAAGCTTGGCTCGAGATTTTGTAATTAATATATACACCAGATAGCATCTTTGGAATTACAGGAAGTTAATTTCATCTCTAATCAAGCTTTACAATATCCCTAGTAATGTAGGCAGGCATATATATATATATATATATATATATATATATTTGTTGACACGGACAAAGTCAGGGAAAACCTCTGAAATTATTTCAATATTGGACTGCATATGAATTCAAATAGCAACTAAAACAGAAATAAGTCAGCATGAACGCAGCAAAACATCTCTATTTCTTCTCAATATAAGATTTCACAGTTTCCAACCATTTAATGAATTCAGTTTTATCTTTGTTCTTCATGTATTCATGCAAGAAAATTGCAAGTTCATCATTTATATTCCTTTCCTCCAGGAATTCATAAAGTGAGTCCTGCAGTTCATCATCCAATTCCCTGTAATGACCAGCAAAATTTGCAGGTTAGATAACTTCAACCACAATGAAGATATAATCAGAGAAAGTAAGAAACAAGCCAATAACCAACCAGTTCACTAATGCTGAGGTACAATGCAAAAGGAAAGATGATTAATAACCATAGGCCTGATAATCTAAACATTTAACTTAATAAAGGGGCAGGGGAGAAGGGGAGGGAAGGACCAAATCAAACTAAACGAAGCAAATGACAAAAGTCATATTAGGATTGTGCAAGGTATATTGTTGAATCAACCTTGATAGTTTTAAAACAAACTAAATCTTCTTTTTCCTTTTGATGCTCGGCTATCCAATGAAGCAAATAAAGCAAACAAAGAACATAACATACTTGAACTCTGGGGCAAAGTAAGGCTGATCTTGTGTCTTATTAAGTCCACGAACAAAACAATGAAGCAAATAAAGCAAACAAAGAACATAACATACTTGAACTCTGGGGCAAAGTAAGGCTGATCTTGTGTCTTATTAAGTCCACGAACAAAAAGTTTGTTGATCTCTAGGGCATTGGGCCAAGCTGAGCACATGATCTCCAAGACAGCATTATCATCCTCCTTGGAGATATTGACAATAAATGTTATATGAAGCTGCACATCGTCCCCTACTTTACCAGAATTAGAGACAGGAACGGACCCATCAAACATGGTTGCTTCAATTGTAATATTTTCTTTCTCCCCAAATTTTCTTTTCAAACTAATCCATTGCTCTCCTGGTCGGTCATCAATTGTAAAAGAATTGAATCTGGTGATAGGCTGCAATTCAATGGTAGAAATTCAGAATGAGAAAGAGTTATTTTGTTCAGCTTCCCTGAACTACAACATGTCAAGTGGAAAACAAAATAATCATTATTATACAATCATTTATACACTTACAACAACTAACCAATTCAATAGGGTCTCGAAAAAGGAAGTTCTTTTGAGAATTATTTTCCACTCTCAATTCAACAAACAATCCAATGCTTCTATGAAAGCTATAGAACAGAACATAATCCCTTAAGGCTCCCTTTTTAGTTTTTGAAATACATTTTTCATTTTTCATCTCCACTTTTACTCTATATACAATCAATGAAAAAGATGAACAACTAAGTTTTAAAACCTTTTTTTTCCAATTTTCTGTAAAATTGAACAACTACTGTAACAAAGTTTGGAAATCCTTTGTTTTCCGATTATCCAAATTTAATTATCTACCTTGTTTTAGGTCATGTTGATCACGTTATTATTATCCACAAAAATAACACTCTGAAACTTGAAATATATTGCTGCTTTTCTATTTCACATTTCAATTCCAAATGAAATCAAATTAAGAGCATATTCCATTATATTTAGAAATACAGAGTGTAATACAACGGGAAAAAAGGGCAATTAAAAAAATGATAATGTCAAATTTATTAAATATGTTTCTTTTTAGTAGTAAAACAATCCCATTTCCAATTATCAAATTTATTAAATTTCCAAGTGCAATTAATAATAAGAATAAACTTAGACCAAAATAAGGTAATGAACCATTTTAACCAAAGACCCGTTTTTTGTCCTTTACCAGAAAGAAAATACAATACCTGTTTGGGAGGGCATCGTTCGTGCTCGTACTGGATTTCGTTGCGAAGGAGCCTCAAAATGTTGCCTTGAAATGCAGCTTTTCGCATGTCGGAGATGTAGTTTCTGGAGGTGAAAAGGGAGGTGGGCTTTGGGTGTTGATGAAGAAGAAGTAGGGTTTTAAGACGAGGAGGCGAAAGGGTTTTTCTCAAGGGTCGGATTAGGCACGCCATCGTTGCTGCAGCAATGCTTCTTCTTTGGTGCAGGATTTTTGTTAGGGTTTAAGAAGCAGGACAGGAGGGTGAGGTTTATGGAAATGTGTTTATGGGGGTTGAGCTATCAAATATTGACAAATAAGCAATATTGTCTTCGTTCTCTTTTAATTTTTTTTTTTCTAGTTACCCAAATAAATTAAAAGATGCATACATTAAAAGACCTGTAAATTATTTTTTAAAATTAATAACCTTGTTAAATTAATAATAATTTATGTTCCAGGTAACTTTAAGAAATTAAATAATCGCTCTATGGTAAATAAATTTATAATTTCATTTTAAAATCTAATGTAAACTTTTAATCTTGATTATTGCATAAATTACTAATTTGATAAAAATATAAAATATATTATATAATATTCAAAAATTCAAACAAATATCATATGAATTTCATTTTAAAATCTAATGTAAACTTTTAATCTTGATTGTCACATAAATTACTAATTTGATAAAAATATAAAATATATTATATAATATTCAAAAATTAAAACAAATATCAAGATGCTAAGGCCACCATATTTAAGGAGTTGTTTGGGATTGTTGTGAGTTTTATATTTTATGTCTTTAGAAATTTTGTTTTGTTTTATTTTCAATTTATTGAAATTGAAAATATTTTTGCTTGTATATTTTTTGTTGCAAAAATTTCCAAACAACGAAGGATCAGTTAAAGCGGGTGGAGTTTATGTTAAAAAATGGACAAGGTTCAATTCCCATTGGTTAGGGTTTTTAGACAATTTGATGGGTTTTTCATGAATTTTTTAGCCAAAATTTTTTACTGTAGCCGAACGGGCACTGTTCACCCGTGTAATAACAGTGCAAAAACACTTCCAAAATATTGAAAACATCAAATTTTTGTTTTCATCCATTTCCAAATTTTTGTTTTTGTTTTCTTTTTATTAAAACAAAAACATAACTACCAAACATGATTTTGTTGTAGTTTTCAAAAAAAGTAAAAACAAAAACATAAAACATAAAACAAAGACAATGCCAAACAGTGTGTTTGGGATTGTTTTAGTTTTGTGTTTTTGTTTCCTATATTTTTAGAAACAGAAGTAAAATTATGTTTGTTTGCTGTGTTTTGCTTGCAAAAAACGAAAAGAAAACACGTTGTTTTGGAAATTTTACAAAACAGAAAATTGGTGTTTCCGTAAATTTGGAAACAATTTTTTTATTGTTACCGCACGGGTACTGTTCATCCGTGTGGCTATAGTAGCTTGTTTTAATGACAAAAATTGAAACCATTCCTTTAAGCTTGTGACTGGTGCTTTTTGAACCCATGCCAATTTTTACTCCAAAGCCTTTACAACCTTCACTCACCTCTATCAGTTTATCAAAATTGGCAACAAAAACTCCTATCCAAACATGTTTTCAAATTTAATAAATTGAAAATAAAATGAAAATAAAACAAAACAAAATTTACAAAAACATAAAACATAAAACATACAACAATCCCAAACAATCCCTAAGTTTTTTATTTCCAGAATTTAAAAAAGTACAAAATATAAATATATTACATAAGATATATTTGTAAGGGATTTTTAAAGAGTTTATTAACCAAATGAGATTTTTCAAGAAATTAGATGTTATAAAATTATCGGACAGTCTAATAAATATGAAACTCAAACAAACATATCTTTTATTAACCATTTTCAAGATAAAACCTTTCAAATTAATAACATCTCTAAATTAATACTTAATGATAGGTTCAAAAATAATAATTTATAGGAGTTTTACTGTATATGGCTTGGAACTTGGAACTAGAAATAGCAAAAACTTGTTCGACTCAAAAATCTCATTCAATCTATTCGAACCCAAACTCGATTGATTTGATATAATTAAAAAAGTCAACAACTCAAACTCAATTTGATTTGAATTCGAATAGATCTGGACTAAAATTAACATGAATTCATATTGACTTGAATCTAACTTGACTAAAATCCGAATTGAATCAAATTCAAATTGATTCGAATTAAACTCGATTTGAATTTAAATTAATTTGAACCCAAATTAACCTAAACCAAAATCATTTGAACTCAAATTAACTTGAGAAATGACTCAAACTTAAATTAAAACTAACAATAAATACTTAAATACCGTAATGGTCAAACTATTATTTTATTGTAAAAGTATTATTCTTCTCCAATAATACTAGGGCTAATGTTTTTTCTGGAGTTAGTCAAATTTAAATGTTCATTTTTATGATGAATTCATTGCATCTAAAAGTGTCCATGGGCTAGGCTAGCCAAGTTCAGGGCTAAGCCTAAGTCATATATCAATGAACTGTATGTGAGCTCAAACTTGACTCGACATGTTTATTCAAGCTTGATTTTTAACTCAGGTCCTTTTTAATTTTATTATACAAATCCAGGCCTAGCCTGTTTTTTATTATTATTATTATTATTATTATTATTATTTGCATTTTAATTTTTTGTTTTTCTTTTCTTTTTTTTATTTTTTATTCCGTTTACCCTATATTTGGATAGACTTTAGCAAAGGAAAGGAATGGAAAGGAAATAGTACATGTACTCTTTGTTTGGATAACTAAAATTAATAAAGAAAAGGAAATAAAAACAATCCTAATAACCCTTGTTTAATTAAGCAGTGGAAAGTAAATGAAATGATTTATTATAGTATTTTTTTCCAATTATAGCCTCTTTTGTTTTTAAATTTTATAATACAATAAGGTTAAATTTGATATTTTGCCTATTAAAATTTTTTTCAAATTTCATTTCCTTCCTGTTTACCGTAAATCAGGGTATTAAAAAACTAAGGTGCTGTTTGATAAACTGAAAAATTAAGTACTGAGAAATTAAGTACTGAATTTAACAAGTATTGAATTTGAACTATGAAAACTGTTTGGTATTTAACTGAAAATTAAGAGCTGAATATAAATATATTGTTTGATAACAATAAATGTTAAATTTTGAAATTTTGTTATTTTACATTTTTACCTTTATTTTCATATTATTTCAAATAAAATCAATTTTTTTATTGATGTCTTCTATCTTATAATAAAAGTATAAAAATAAGAAAAAATATAACTATAAAATTCAAAAACATCATAAATTTAAAAAAAATAAAACAGTATTTAAATATAATAAAATAATTTTTTAAAATCAAAAATCCGAATCACGTTTAGATTAAAAAAGCATTACAAATAAAAGTCGTGGGATCATTACATCTTCAAGCAATGATTTGCAAAATAAAACAAAACAAAAAAACTTTGGATAACAATGATAACTGAAACATCAAAATAACAAAAAGCTGAAAAAAAAAAGAGTAATATGCGCCATTATATGGTGTTTAGGGCTATAGTATATCAACCTTCATATCTTCAAAGTCTTCAACTCCAAAGTTGAATCAAACTAAGTTATCCTCTAATAGTAAAAGAATAGTGATAGAGAAACGTTAAGTACGTATAAAAACTTGATGAAATAATAATATAATGTTGGGTCTGGTTGGAGTTTGTATGTAACTTGATCAATGAATTGATAATTATGTAAATTTTTAAGATAAAATAGTCAATTTTATTTTATTTTTATGGATAAAGTGACTGAAAATTTTCTAAATTAAGTGATAAGTAGGTGTTTATCTACTTATTTTATTCAATGCTTTTTCATTGAAAATTTTCTTTTAAGTTGATTTTAAAATATATTATCAAACATATTGAAAATAATAAATCATTGAAAATTTTTAGTTTCAATGAATTGAAAATTTTCAATGATTTAACAAACAGCACCTAAATAAAAAAAAAGTAAGGAGTGCTCAAGCCCACTCTTTTTCTTTTTCTTAGTTAAAAATTTTTCTCAAACAAGGGAAGAGATTTTAACATTCTCTTGTTTTACTTAACTTTCCTTTCCTTTCCCTTCCCTACTTCCAATCCAAACATAATGCTGAAATTTAATTTGATTTATTAAACTTTGCATGTCAATTCCGATATTAAACATATATAATCATGTTTATTAATCAACAATATTTTATATATATAATTACATTATACTTAGTAAATATATAAAAAAAACTTAATATTAATTATTTTTGGGCTAAGCCAAGCCTAAGTCTCAAATGATAAAGCTTAAGCCCGACTCAAAAATTCATCAAGCCTAATATTTTTATCCAAATCATTTCTATTGCACTTAAAATTTTTATCCAAACCCACTAAAAATCTAATTCATAAGCCATTTGATTCCTAAAAATATGATTCTAATTCATCTCAATACCTAACATGTCACACTAGAGGTAGTAAAAATTAACCTAACCTGAAAAATCCATCCAACCAACTTGAACTCAAATTCAAACAACTTGATTTGATTAAAAAAGTCAACTCTAGCCCAATGTGTTTTGAACTCAAATTAATTAAAACCCAAATTGATCCAAATTGAAATTAATCCAAATCTTGTTTAATCCAAACTTAAAATATCTTGATTTTTTCTTTGACTCAAACTCAAAATAATTCAAATTCAAAAGGTTCTAATTTTTCTTTAACCTAAAATGATTTTGACCAAAATTGTCAAACCAAACTCAATCCAATGAACCCGTTTACTACCTTTAATTGGAACTTGGAAAGAATGATTATTTTTTTATTTCACCCCTTTATGTTTTGGAACTAGTATTTTTTCTGATTCCGTCTCATTATTTTTCATAATGTAAACTATTCTCTTCTTCACACATTTGGTTTTTTTTTAATAAAAAAAGTTGATTTTTCAAAAGGAAATACAAAAAATAATAATATTTGACACTTTGAATAAATAAAAATGTGAAAAGATAAAAAGGATATTAGTTTAAACAATTTCTTTCTCTTTCTATCTCTCTCTCTCCCTCTTACTTGTTTTTGGTTTGGCCAAAAAAAATTCCTCCACTTGCTCATATAATTTTTCTTCAAATTTCCCCCCACATATCCTTTATAATTTTCACATCTCAAACTATGCCTAAATCTAATAAATGAAAGTCCATTGAACATGACATGACGTGACATTCACAAGCTATACCAATGCCAAAAAATCAGAGTTATAGATTGCAATGTTAAGGTTCCCCCTGCCTCTAATCTATATCATTTGAACTTCGCATTCTCATGCTTTTATACGGTAAAGCCTCCTGCTCTAACCCGATGCATGTGCACGCGCTGAGGAGCAAGAAAAGCGCATTCTCACAGCCTCACTCTGCAAGCAATCATCTGACAATCTCCAAGAGCCTGATTTTGGCTACCTGTGCAGAAGCATACACATAATTTCATCTATTAATGGTTAATACTTCTTCTAACTCATCCTTTTCTTCCGTAATATGCATGTATGGATCTGTAGGTTTTTCATGCCAAATTTTCACTAGACAAAGATAAAAGGGATCAGAGGAATGAGGTAGACAACAGTGTGTCAAATACATGGTTTGAATCAAATAACTTTCGAAGAAATTGGAATAAAACAGGCAATATGCTTTCATGTTCAACATTCAAGTAGCCTTGATGAGGAGCAGGAGAGCTCTCTGATAAAATATTTCTTACATATTCAGAAGCTGGGATTTCTCATGGTGAGAGATGTATGCAATTTCCGCATTTCAACATCCCTTGCAAGCAATGCTAACTGTTAACCTATCTTCGTCATCTATGCCAATGCAGAGAGGCAAGCACCCATTAGCAATGTATGCTTTGCTAAAAAAAAAAAAAGAATCTTGTAACAATTCAGTAGAAGTTATATTCTTATTCCAGAAAGGCTCTCTTTCATCATCTTCTCGCACCTTGAGAAGGTCCTCCAAGTCGGTTCTCACCCTTCTGATCCTTTTGGGAAGCATCAGAAACTACTTTACCTCGATCATGGCTTGGTGTAAGTTCAGTGGATTTTTGTTTAGTAACTTTGTCTTGCTCCTTGTAACTGCTGGAGTCTGATGTACTTTTGTCTTCACCTTGTTCACTGGCATTTTGCTGACTTAAAGTTACACTGTCTGCTGATTGTTTCTTTGATTCAACAACGATTTCCTTTACTGCCTCCTCTAGTTTACCTAGTCTCACTTTTACCTCCAGAAGCTCTGAATCAGTTGCAATTTGTTCAGTCTTTTTAGCTTTCTCCTCTTCCTGCTTCTTTTTCTCTTCTTCTTCTTCTTGCTTTCTTTTTGCTTCTTCTTCTTGCTTCTTTTTCTCCTCTAGATCCTGAGGTGAATGAAACAGTGTGAAAGTGAGTTCATGGATAGCAATTGACACAATGACGACAAAATAACTGTGAAAACCTATTCAAAGCAGAACACATAAGAAAATCAAGAAAAATTTAGTTACCGCTTCCATTTTCCTCATTTCATAGCGAGCATATTGAGCTACCAAGTACACAGCTGTTATAAGAATACTTTAGATCCCAGCAGCAAACCAAGAGACATTCTAATATAAATGTGCAAATGTTAAATTTGTAAGTTGTGATACCCAGTGAAGGCATGCAGGCAAAAAAGAGCTGCACCAGATGGAAATCTATCCTGAAAGAACATTTAAGACATAAGTAAGAATAAACCCAACAACTGCAGAAAGATGCCAAGAAGTTAACTAAAGTACCAATTATGAGTTAACTAGATGCTTTCACTTGGTAGAAATCATTTTAAAGGACTTATTCTCAGATTTAAAATAGGATAAATTTGAGAACTTTATAAGTAATGCAATGACTGCACATCCACTGTAATGAACAAGAACAAGTATGTCTGATAAGAAAGGGAAAGTTTGCATTGAATGTTAGATCTATTAAGGTATAAAGGAACCCAAATGGAACACATTAAAAGTTTAACAATAAAAGCAAGAATATCTTACACATAATGTGGAACGGAGGAGAACAACAAGGTGCAAACAATATCACTTATTCTTCTTGCTAAGGAACTTGCATTGTCTTATCAATTTCCTCATCACCTTCAATTGTATAAATGAATTTTTTGATAACCATGAACTTAAAAGTATTCTATTCCAGCAGCATTCTTGATTTTTATAGGTTTATCATTAAATTAATAGAAAAACCAATGCTTAAACAGAGAGTAACCACTTTAAGCATCACTTTTGTGGGAAACCGTGTTATTTTAGGAAAATAAATATTTCCTAGAATCAAGTGTATATATTTAGTTGTAATTATGTATTTATTGAGATCCCGTAAGTTTAGGGATTTCAATTAGTATTAGGAGTAGTTTCCTGATTTAGTGCTAGAGCCCTTGTGTATATAAACAAACATATTATTCAATACACCACAATTGAAACCCTAAACATTGACATGGCATCAGAGCAGTAAGATTTTTCTGGGAAATTAGGTGTTGTTTGGCCTGTCATAGTTTTTCTTTTCTGTTTTGCTCTGTTTTTCTCCTGCCAAAACAGAGCATTTACAGTGCTTTACCAGCCTTCATTGCTGGAAATTTTTTATCAGCCTTTATTGCTGTTTGTTCCTTTCTTCTTCAAGTAATCTGTTAGTTTCTGGCCATTGGAGACCAAGGACGATGTCAGAGACCAAGGAGATTGGTACGGCTGCTGTAGTTCCATTGGATGGAGGAGGCAAAACTCAATCGCAGGGAGAATTGCAAGCCATTCAGGCTGCCTGCAGATTGGATGGAAAGAATTACCTCAAGTGGTCCCAACTTGTTCGTACAATCTTGAAAGGCAAAGGGAAGATCGGCCATCTGTTAGGTACGGGACCGAAGCCAGGAGATTCAGGTTTTGGAGTATGGGATGAAGAGGATTCCATGATTATGGCGTGGCTATGGAATTCTATGGTGCCCGAGATAAGTGATACGGTTATGTTCATGGCTACGGCCAAAGACATTTGGGATGCGATCCAACAGACCTACTCAAAGGCCAGAGATGCAGCTCAAGTGTACGAGGTGAAGGTCAAGACTATGGCTGCGAAGCAAGGAAGCAAGACTGTGACCGAATATGCCAACCAATTGAAATCTCTATGGCAAGAACTTGACCACTATAGGGTGATTCAGACTAAATGCCCGGATGATGCAGCCATACTAAAGAATTTTATTGAACGAGATAAGAGTTTATGACTTTCTTGTTGGTTTAAACCCTGAGTTTGATCAAGTCAAGATCCAAATTCTCGGAAAGCAGGAAATTCCATGCTTCAATGAAGTGGAGGCTATTATTCGGAGTGAAGAAAGTAGAAGGAGCTTGATGCTTGATCCTCAAACTGTAGATGGTTCAGCCATGGTAGCTGAAAGTGTAAAAAATGGTTCGACAAGCATGGAAAGGAAGGCTGCCATTGAAGTAGGCAAGAGTGGTCAGCCCAAGGCTCAAGGCCGTGAGGGATTATGGTGCACCTACTACAAAAAAGGGCGCCACACTCGTGAGAAATGCTGGAAACTGCATGGGAAACCTCCCAGCCATGAGTGGGGTCAAAGAGATAATCCGTCGAGGGGTAATGGGCAGGCCCATGTTGCTACCAATGCACCACATGGAGAAGCCAAGCAGGAACCAGCAAGTCTTAACCAAGAGGAGGTGGAAAGGGTGAGATCATTCTTAAGTAACCTCAAGAAACCTACAGGTACTTGTACTTTGGCGTATTCAGGTAAGCGTCTATTTTCATTTGGATTAAATGCCTCAGAAACACCCTTTACTCAATCTTGGATCATGGATTCAGGAGCCACCAATCACATGACCCACTCATCCAAACATTTTTCCACATACTCACCATGTTCAAGCAATAAGAAAATAGCTACAGCTGATAGATCCTTAGCAACCGTAGCTGGTATAGGAGATGTTCAAATAAACCCATGCATAACCTTGAAAAATGTCCTTCATGTTCCTAAGCTATCCACCAATCTTGTCTCTGTACAGAAACTCACACAAGACTTGCTTTGTAAGGTGACTTTTCACAGTAGTTATTGTTTATTTCAGGACAAAGATTCGGGGAGGACGATTGGACGTGCTAGAGAACGGGATGGTCTTTACTACCTTGCGGAATCAATCAAGTCAAACATATTCGAGAGCAAATCACCCTACTCATTCATGTCCGAGTCTATGTTATCTAGTAAGGAGAAAGTTTTTCTTTACCATTGTCGGTTAGGACATCCATCATTTAGGGTTATTAAAATTCTGTTTCCTTCATTGTTTACAAAGTTGGATATTGAGAGTCTTCATTGTGAGGTGTGTGAACTTGCCAAACACAAGCGTATACCTTTTCCAATAAGCAATAAAAGAAGCATTTTTCCTTTTTATCTTGTTCACACTGATATTTGGGGTCCCTCTACTGTTGCTAATGTGTCAGGGGCACGATGGTTTGTGACTTTTCTTGATGATTGTACCCGAGTTACCTGGGTTTTCTTGCTTAAACATAAGTCAGATGTTAGCAGTGTGTTTCCTAATTTCTTCTCTATGGTAAAAAACCAGTTTGGTGTGAGTATTAAAAAACTTAGGTCAGACAATGCCAAGGATTATTTCAATCAAATTCTTACCCCTTTTTTGTCAAAGAGGGAATAATTCACGAGTCTTCCTGTGTGAGAATACCACAACAAAATGGAGTCGCCGAAAGAAAAAATGGGCACCTTCTAGACCAAACCCGAGCACTGTTGTATCAAAAAAATGTGCCAAAAAGTTTCTGGGGGGAAGCAGTTCTCACAGCCACTCATCTCATCAATAGATTACCCTCTAGAGTTCTAGGATTCAAAAGTCCAATGGATGTGCTTTCTTCATTCTATCCAAACCTCTCTATCACAAACAATCTTACACCTCACATTTTTGGGTGTGTGTCCTTTGTTCATATCCACAGTCAAGACAGGGGGAAGCTAGACCCTAGAGTTCTAAAGTGTGTTTTTATTGGGTATTCTTCAACTCATAAAGGATATAAGTGTTACCATCCTCCGTCCAAGAAATTTTATGTGTCACGAGATGTAACATTCAATGAACAAGAGGCCTATTTCACTCAACCTTATCTTCAGGGGGAGTCTTAAGGAAGATAAGGAAGGTTTTCTTGGGTTGCCTGATCTTTCACTTTTGTTTCAACACAATCATATGCCCCAACTGTCTGTTGAGCCATCTGTTGAGTCTGAACCTGAGTCAAATGCCCCAGTTGTTGGTGAACCTAAACCTGAGTCAAATGAGACCACTCCTACTGCACCAAATGTGTCTGAACCCGAACTAGTACCTAACCCCGAATTTGCTCTTGGAGATGTGAGATTTGGTAAAAACTTGGTGTACTCAAGGCAGAAAAAGGCCAATCCGGGATCTATGCAAGTTCAAGAGTCCAACTCAAGTCCTTCAAATGAGGTAACAATTACTAACTTTCCAGCATTACAGAGTGAAACCAAAGCCCAAATTACTGAAGATGACCAGGACCTTCCAATTGCTATTAGAAAAGGGACCAGAAAGTGTACAAAACAGCCATTATATCCTCTTTCACACTACCTGTCATTTAAAAATTTCTCCCAACCTACAAAGCCTTCCTTGTAAGCCTAAAGAACACCACCATTCCTACTACCTTATCTGAGGCATTGTCTAATGAAAAATGGAAACAAGCCATGGATGTGGAGATGGAGGCTCTAGAGAAGAATAAAACTTGGGAGTTGGTGAAGTTACCGGCAGGAAAAAGGCCGGTGGGGTGCAAGTGGGTTTATACTGTGAAATACAAGGCAGATCGGTCAATTGAGAGATACAAGGCGAGGTTGGTAGCTAAAGGGTATACACAGACTTATAGGATTGACTACCTAGAGACGTTTGCTCCAGTTGCTAAGATGAAGACAGTCAGAGTAATCTTATCTCTAGCTGCCAATTTTGGTTGGGAACTACAGCAATTTGATGTGAAAAATGCCTTCTTACACGGGGAGCTTAAGGAGGAGATTTATATGGAGATTCCACCAGGTTATGGAAGGAATGTGATTGCCAATACTGTATGTAAGTTGAACAAAGCTTTGTATGGCCTGAAGCAATCTCCTCTAGCTTGGTTTGGAAGATTTACTAGAGTCATGTTGGCCATGGGATACAAACAAAGTCAAGGGGATCACATTGTTTATCAAACATTCTGCTTCAGGGGGATTAACAGCACTGTTAGTATATGTGGATGACATTATATTAATTGGAGATGACAAAAGGGAGCAGCAAATATTGAGTCAATGCTTGGCTAAGGAGTTTGAAATTAAGACTTTGGGAAGATTGAAATATTTTCTAGGAATTGAAGTTGCGCACTCCAGACAAGGGATTTTTATATCCCAACATAAGTATGTTACGGATTTGCTCAAGGAAACAGGCAAAACTGCATGCAAACCCGCAAGTACTCCTATAGACCCAAACCTTAAGCTAGGAAAAGCAGAGGAAGATGCCACAGTGGACAAGGAAATGTATCAACGTCTCGTGGGAAGACTGATTTACTTATCACATACCAGACCGAATATAGCTTATGCAGTGAGCTTAATCAGTCAATTTATGCATAGTCCAAGAGAGGTTCATTTGCAAGCTGCCCACCGAATTTTGCAGTATCTTAAGGGAACACCAGGAAGAGGAATTATGTTCAAGAGGAATGGGAATACGACACTTGAAGCCTATACCGATGCTAACTATGCAGGATCGATCATTGATAGGAGATCAACCTCCAGGTACTGTACCTTTCTTGGAGGGAGTCTTGTGACATGGAGAAGCAAGAAACAGAGTGTAGGAGCACGTTCTAGTGCTGAGGCAGAATTTCGTGCAATGGCACAAGGCGTGTGTGAGCTACTTTGGCTGAATTTCATCCTAGAAGACTTAAAGATTAAATGGGAAGGGCCTATGAGGCTCTACTGTGACAATAAATCAGCAATCAGCATAGCTCATAATCCAGTACAGCATGATCGAACGAAGCATATCGAGGTGGATAGACATTTCATCAAGGAGAAGTTAGACAGTGGCTTGATATGTACTCCATATGTGTCAACACATGGGCAACTTGCTAATATCCTCACCAAAGGGTTGAGTAGCACGACATTTGAGAGAATTGTATCCAAGCTGGGAATGGAAAATTCCTATTCACCAGCTTGAGGGGGAGTGTGGGAAACCGTGCTATTTTAGGAAAATAAATATTTCCTAGAATCAAGTGTATATATTTAGTTGTAATTATGTATTTATTGAGATCCCGTAAGTTTAGGGATTTCAATTAGTATTAGGAGTAGTTTCCTAATTGAGTGCTAGAGCCCTTGTGTATATAAACAAACATATTATTCAATAAACTACAATTGAAACCCTAAATATTGACAACTTTCATAAGAACGAATACAAACACAAAGAAGAAAACATGTCTGAAGAAATGTCAAAGACAACTTAAACCAAGAATCAGTCAAAAAGTCCCAAAACCCATTGTTTAAAAAAGTCAAACCCATTTAAAGAATTCAAAAAATTAGGTTGGAGAAAATAAAAGTAATACCCAAATTTCTTCTTTGGAGGCTGAGTGAAGAGGATCTTAGCTGCAGTCATGAAGTCGAGATTGTCAAGCTGATGGTAGGACTCGTTGTAAGTGCTCACATTTGATTCAATCTTGCCATCAACTTTGTCTTTGTCGTTGCTCTTGTTATTGTTGCTGTCTTTGATAGTGCTGCAAAAGGGTCTTGTTCGAAGGAGGTTGAAACGGGTTGAGAATCGAGCACAAGCTTTTCTGGTGTGAAACATTGCCTTTTCTTTTCTCTCTCACCACGAGCAATGCTAGGGGCAGTTGCTTGCATAGTAGACCTAGCAATCTGTGTCTCCCTGCCGTGTCGTGTGTCAGACTCGAGTTATGATACAAATTATTAAAACACGCATACAACACAAATTATAAAACGTGTCTGAATAGCAAATATGAACACAACACATATTTTATACGTGTTACACGTAATATGACAAGATTGACATGATATAATTGTTCGTGTAACATGACATGATTAACACGGCATACCACGTTTAAACACAAATGACACATTTAGACACAATTAAACATAATTGACACGAATAAACACGACATGGATGACACAATTAAAAATAAAAGATAAAAATGAAAAAAAATATCATATTTACATCAATAATTTAATTTACAATTATTCACACCCATATTAATTAACATTCATCAACCTCCACCTCCACAAGAAGAGAATCTGATTGCAAGGCCACGTTGATATTGTCCATCTACAAATTTTAAGGGAATATTTAGTGAATGCATAACATTTAGTGAATGAACAGCTAAAAATTGCAATCTCATATATCTATCTAGACAAACATATGCTCAGAATTCATGCTTCTTTAAAATCAGAACATCACACTTTATATCGGTACATATATATTATGCAGAGAAAGCACAGGATAATTCACAATATTTTCACTCTTGGTTTGTCTGACATGCATAAAGCCCTTCTTGGTTCTTGCATTAATTCTTTTATCCGATATCAAAGACTAACTTAGCTGCTTAGGAAAACTTATTCTATATGGCATAAACATTAATTTTTTTTTTGGTGTAGGCATAGGCACCCTCATCTGTTTTACGGTCCGAGACTAATCTTGTTCGAACCGAAAGCGGTAAACAGTAAAACCCTCCAATAATGGCGACTCCAGGATTCGAACCATATCTAAATGCCAAGGAAAGAACTCCACTTCCACTTCTTCTAACCACTTGTTGGTTATGGCATAAACATTATTGATTTTCAAACTTTGAATCTGAACCAAAATGAATTTCCTGTTTAAGGAAAAACAAAAAGATAATTTAGCCACTAGAGGCATGTGACTAACTGATGTTGACCCTCAATTGTTAAGCTGCCTCATTTTTAGGCAGAAAATTACCTAGCTTATGAAAGACGTGGGAACTGAAAATGTTGAAGTATAAAACAAGGGAAAAGTAGATTCTTTGTATTGACCTTATTCTCATTTCAACAAAACTGGCCAAACACCAGCAATAAAGTAACATTTAACATAAACAGTACAAAGCAAACTTCTTACCAAAACAACCAAGTATCAAGAGTTCAAAAATCCGGTTCAACTAATACCAATCAATTGTTTCTTGACTAAGGTTTGTCTAAACTAGTCCTAATGATTTCCGAAAGTAGAAAACCCTGGATACTGCCATACATATGCTCATATGGAATGACATTAAAGATGGGATTATATAGGTGATAGGTACCTGGGGTGATTATTTTTTTTCGTTTTTGCATACTACATTTAAGCGTTTGCAAGGTGACCATAACAGAGAAAACATTCACTATATCAGATCTTTTTAAAGACTAAGGTTGACAAGCAATAGGAAAATTGGCAGTATCTGCGGATTTGAACAACTACTTCATTGCAGCAAATGTTTCAAACTTGCCTTCTAATCATTGCAGCAAATCTTTTGTTGATTGTTGTTAATTTTTTGTGTCTTGTCAAACTCTTTGTCCAGAACCAAAGACTCCATTTTCTTAGATCACAAATACACACAAAAAAAATCACAGATACACAAGGAAGACAATCAACAGTGGATTTTCCGAGATATACAATAAGAGGTTAGGTTTCAGGGAAATAGACCTGAGTGAGCCGAAACTAGGGAGGAAAAGGGCAGCAGAACAGTGAAGAGAAACTGAGAAGGGCTCAGCGTCGTCGGCTGTGCTCACTGGACTTAAGACAAGCTAAGAAGGGCTGCTGTGCTCACCGGAGAAGGGCGCGGCGTCAGCGGCTCCGTATGTCAGTAGGGTGAAAAAGGAAGATAACAAAGTCTATATAAAACGTAATTAGCAGAGTTAAGTCTGTCCAGCGTTCCCTCGCGTAAAGGGCGACTTTGGCATCGGCTCTCTCCGATTTGTACTGTGAAAACCGAAAGGAGGCCGTCATAGGTAATTTTTTGGTGGGTTTACGAGAGGGCCTTTTCCCTAAGAGAAATTCTATTCGTACCCCGTTTTTTACTAAATCTACCCCACCCCAAACAACCCTTTAAAGTAAAATACAATTTTACCCATACCACACACCGGCTACTCCTCCTCCTTCTCCTTCCTTCTCCGTCTCCGTCTCCGTCTCCGTCTCGTTCTCCTTCTCCTTCTCCTTCTCCTTCTCCTCCTTCCTTCTTCCTCCTTCCTGGTACGAATCTCCTACTGTTAAGGTAAAAATAGTATTTGCAGTTCGAAGCTCCTGCGCATGGTGTCCCGCTCGCGTCGCTCGCAGGTGTGCCGCTAGGCCAGCCCCGCGCAGGTGGCACACATGCGCGAGGCCAGCCCCGCCACCTGCGCGAGGCCAACCCCGCCACCTGCGCGAGGCCAGCCCCGCGCAGGTGGCACGCCTGAGAGGCCGGGCAGGTCGAGCGGCTTGCACACCATGCGCGAGAACCCCGCGCAAGTCTCACTTGCGCGGGGATCCCGCGCAAGGCTCACTTGCGCGGGGATCCCGCGCAAGTCTCACTTGCGCGGGCGTTCTACATCCTGTCTTGCATTCTGTTTGCAATTATTTCTGGTTTTGATTACATTCTACAAGTTTGGTTTTTATGATTTTTGATTTAATCAGCTGACTAAAGTTTATAATTATACAGACTATTGCCACCATCACCCTTCGATTGCTGCCATCAATCTGTACAAGCTATTGCACTGTAGGACTACTACCATCAGGTATGTGCTTGATATATGTTAATTTTTTCATGCTATGTTCTATTTAAGCATTGTCAGAAAAATAAATAATGTGATATATTATCAAAGAGGTGTGATATATTATCAAATAAATAATGTGATATATTATTCATGCTATGTTCAATTTAAGCATTGTCAGATATATTTCATGCTATGTTCTATTTAAGCACTATAGGCTCACTTGTCATGATCTGCTTATTTATACTTGCTGACAATGTAGACACACTTGACACTATTATTTCTCACTTTCACTTTGCACGACACACACCTCACGTCACTCACTCACACTTCCACTCACTTGTACACTTTTTACTTCCTCACACACTTGCACTCAACTATTGCACTTAGTGTCTTGGCTTTTAATATGTTTGATAATTTTTTAAATATTTTTTTTTTTAGACATGGCTAATACACGAGGTGGAGATTCATCTCAAGGAAGACGACAGCGACCTACCGGCTCTGAGAGGAGACGACGAGTTAGGAGATATCAAGCCGAGCAAGCTGAACAAGTCGAACCTGTCGAGCAGGTCGAGCAGGACGAGCAGGCTGAGCAGGTCGAGTAGGCTGAGCAGCTAGATGCGGATTATGTAAAGGAGGAAGTCGAGCCTTGTCCTGGAGGTCCGACCGATACATCAGTTCTTCGAAGTTTTAGATCACATGTTGCTTTTGCAATATGGGATGGGCAGGTAATTCTCCTTTCAAAAATTTGGTAATATGTTTTTGCAAGAAGTGATAACATGACGCTTTTGAAATAACTTATTGTTTGTTGTTTTCGATATAGGAGCGAGACAATTTGAAGGTCCTGAATCATAGCAACAAAATCTCTCAGTGGATCTTAGATGATGATAGATCTCGTATTCTCTCCTCGGTTATGCAGTCCGGCTTAGCGAGTTTAGTTGACTGTAGTTACCGCACGTGCAACAACACCATCATCTCTGCTTTTTGTGAGAGGTGGCAGCCAGAGACGAATACATTTCATATGCCATTTGGAGAGATGACGATTACTCTTGATGATGTAGCTACCCTGCTAGGCATACCAGTGACCGGGGCGATCGTATTTTGCCGGCACATCTCTGTGAAGGAAGCTGTTAGAGTATTAGTAGAGTTGTTAGGAGTCTCTATTTCCGAGGCTCAAGCGGCGACGAGCACCGGTCGTGGGTCCAGTGTGACATTGCAGTGGTTGAGAACAAATTTTAGCCATGTCACCGACAGCTCCAGTGATGAGGAGATAGTATATGCTACTCGTGCATACTTGCTTCACTTGCTTGGATGCACTCTTTTTGTAGATAAGAGTGGGTCACATGTTGCCGTGTCATTATTGCACTGTTTAGAGGAGCTAGCGGCTATCAGTGAATACGCGTGGGTGCAGTGCTCTTGCTCATATGTATAGACAGCTGGGTCTTGCGAGCAGGTCAAAAGTCACATCGATTGGCGGCTATATGACCCTTTTACAGGTATTATAATTTACTTTATCTAACTTGTTAATTATAAATTAATTGTTTATAATTTATTAATGATTAATGTTTTATTTGATGTAGGCTTGGATTTATGAGCACTTTTCGTCGTTAAGTTCGGAGGTGAACGTTAACTACGAGGAGAGTATGCCTCGAGCTCGACGATGGAAGCCACGTACTTATGGCCAGGATGTGAAGGTCTTGCGAGAGCAGCTAGATGACCTTCAGTGTAACCAGTGTGCTGGGATCCCTATGCAGATAGTCGGAGACATCATCCGTTGCCTCCGATCACATTTTTCACCGTCTGCTTGAAAGCTGGGGATGTTGTGGAGCCGTATCATCCAGAGAGAGTGTTACGGCAGTGGGGCTATGTACAGACCGTACCTCCGAGACCTTTGGCGCCATTTAGAGCACGGAGAGGTAGTACGAGCACCACTTACGATGTCATTTATCAGTTTATGAATAATATATGGGAGAGATGGCCTATGTATGTCCTCACAGAAGAGAATAGAGGACGAAGATGTGTGATCCCAGGAGAGACAGATCCAGATTATATGGCTTGGTATGAAGCCATTTCTCATCGATTCGTACAAAACCCAGCACGCAGATCGAGGTTTCAAGCTCCCCTTGTCGAGTCCGATTATTCTAGCGTAAGTTATTAGCACTAAATCTCAAGTGAATAAAATTTTTTCATACTATTTAATTTGATAAAATTTCTTTCATGTATTGTTTTGCAGCGCAATTCGAGGGCAATTTCTTACATTGAATTACTCATGTGCGGCAACCAAGATGTGGAGACATTGGCAAAGGGACTTCACGACCTGCATGACATATTAACTGGGTCGTCAGATGCTGCTTCATCTTCAGCTCCTCATCCAGCTCCATCACATGCACCTCCTCCAGCTCCTCCACGAGCTCCTATTTCCTCGGAGACAGCTCCACCAGTTACATCAGACATAGCTCCTCCGCCTACACGTTTTTATACTAGGATCGGGAGGAGGAGAGGCAAGGCAATTATATCGGATGCGTCGGAGGATTAATGTATTTGTACTTAATGACTTTTGTTTTGTAAAGATACAGTTTATGTTTATGATATTAGATTATGTTATTAAAATATGTTGTGATTTTTGTTTATAATTTAGTAATGATATTTAGTGATTTTTTGTTTCTTAAACATACAGATTATCTTTATGATATTTGGATAATGTTATTAAAACATATAATGTATAAATCAATAATACAATCTTAACAAGGCATACATATCAAATACAGTAATATTTAATAAAATATCATATGTCATCTAAGTCAATGGTTTCTCTAATGACAACATCTGATCTCGAAAACAAATTTTGAAATTCTTCGATGCGAGATACATATGGAAGCTCCCACTCACAAGCAAAGTCACATCGATACCGATACCAATTGCATGCAATCGGAGGTATTGGCGCAAACGGGTCCATAAATACCTGAAAAATAGCATTGTTAAACGCATAATAAATGAAATACACAATATCTAAAGTGTAACATATATATCATTATCAATACCTCAACAAAATGAGAATCGTTAACAAATCCAATTGTTATGAATCCATGCTGTAGCGGTGGAGGTGGTGCAGTTCTAAGCGGGAGATATGTCAAACATTGTCTCGAAGATAAATGGACGAGCACAACATTATACTTTGTTGCTATCAAGTGACCCATATCGGGTAAAGTCATCCATTTATCATAAGGAGCCGGTATGTTGAAATATGATAATGTCTCTAACAATTCATCAACACGCTCCATGGATCCATAGAGACTAACATAGTAAGCTCGAAAATCACATATCTCGTCAATCAAATCTTGTCGCACCTTCGCCCATGCATCAACACCCATGCCTAGCAACCCAGCTATAGCCCGAAAGCCACAATGTCCATCTGACTCAACATCCACAGTAGAGCGTATGAAGGGGCGTATCTCTAAAGGGAAAGAATCAATAAATTTCACTTTCTTTTTTCGATTAACTGGTAGCTTCATCCTTTTAGTCGCTGAATTTAAATTTGCGGGTGTTGATGTGCTATCATGTTGAGATTCAACAATCTCAAAGTATGAAGGGGCACGTCGAGTTGATTTGTCTGAACGACCTTTGCTCTTAGCCTTCTCGAGTGGAGGAATAAGGAATGTAGTTGCTGGATCACCTATTTCTCTTAATTTTTTCTTCAAGGCTAATCTTCCTGAGAGATCACACGCATTGAAGCGTTTCACTATTAGCTCCCACTCGGCATCAAGATTCAGCTCAGCCAAATAATCAACAGTTTTCTTCTTCAAGTCCAACTTCGACCAATGAGGATCCAAAACAGATAAGGGAATAGGTTTCTCATCCCTCATGAATTCAGCAATCTCATGAGCACAAGGCAACCCATGTGTGCTTCTAATGATGCAACCACAAATAAGATGGTCAATGCCGGTATCATTTGCTCGATGCGCCTCCTTCAAAAGTATATTCAACGCTGTCCTAGACACCAATCCTCGTAACTCCCTAAACAAAGCTGGTCGAAAATTATGTTCAACAACAATAACACTTCTCTCGAACGAAGCCTTTATCTCCGTATGTTGTAGCTCAATCAGAGAGTTGATAACTTTCCAAGATGAATCAAAATCTCCTTGGGACGATCCAAGGTGCCTCTTTAACTTCGCATGTGCACTCTCAGCCCTACATGTCATTCGAACAATGTTGATTATAATGAATAAATTGTATAAGTTGTGAAAATAAGAACTTTTAAACTTTGTAAACATGCATACCTATTTGTTGTAACATTTCCAAAGTGCTTTACTTTATTTCTCCAAGCAGCAATAAATCTCTCTTTATGTGTCGTTAGCCAAGTATCTCTTAAGTACTCGAGCGCTCTAGGATAAGAACGGTAATGAGAGACCATTGAACTTAAATTTGCTTCATACTCATACTCATTTGAAGAGGATACAAGAACGCCCCAAGATGACATGAATGCCTCCCACTTCTCCATGCTCTCAAAAAACTTTTTACAATGAGCAAGTACATTCTTTGATATATGCCATCTACATAAGAGATTAATTGCGCTAGGGAACACTGTCTGTACTGCTTTCATCAATGCTAAATCCCTATCAGTAACAATGACAGAAGGTGTTGAATCAGAAGACATCAAACTTTTCAGCTTCTCTAATGCCCAAGTGTAGTTGTCAGTGCGCTCAGCCTCCATGTAAACAAATGCAAGTAAAAAGTTAGATTTGTACATGTTACACCAACAATCTCAAGGAGTGGGAGTCGATATCTATTAGTTTTATATGTACAATCCATAACTAATACATTGGAAAAAGCATTCAACAAATCTATAGCTGTTGGATGTGCCCAAAATAAGTCTCTAACACAATCACTTGACTCATCACTCCGATGCCACTCAACATATTTACAATCATTCAAGCATTTCATGAGTTGTTGCATCTGTGATCTACCAGCTTTGTCATCCAAGTAATATTTTTGTCGTGCATTGTAGATGGTCTTTATGGTACTTACATTCTTCTTATCATGTTGTTTCAACATCATTAAAATTTTTCTTGGTTTTACCATAGCATTTATCATATCACCCACCATACTTTGCTCTTGCACTGTTAATCGACCAGCAAAGGAATGTCCTTCTAGCTGTTGTGCAGCCAAATGATTATGCATCCCATATACTACTTTCACTGCCCAACTATCGATCTCGTCCAATTTCACCCCTAGTAACTCGAATGGACAATTACACTTCTTTGTTCCCGTTCCCAAGCGATGCAATTCATTTGTACTTGACCTATATGTTCCATACCTTTCACATACAAGTCGAACTCTAGGTCTTCTTCGAGGAACATCAACTTCTGATGATCTTATCACAACAACAAAACCTAGCTCTTTTCCAAGCTCTCTAGCCCATGCGATCAAGGTATTTCGACAACTGAAAACCTGAAACAAAATAAATTTAATAATTAGTTTTTTCTACTAGATTTGTATTAAAACATTATATTAATTTTAAAACTACTTACTTGGTTAGTAGTAAATGCATCGGTACAGTCAAATATTTCTTCATGGACACTTTTCGATTCTCCGCTGTACACTATCCTTTTATCATTCTGCAAATATTAAACAAATTCATTAATTATAATTATTATAATAAATAATATATTAAAAAATTCAGATTGAATTTTAGTACAAGAGCGCATAAAAAGACAGATCTGTGCAAGCCAGGCATGTTCCGCGCAAGCTAACACTTGCGCGAAACATGAAGTTCCGCGCAAGCTCCATTTGCGCGGAAATACCGCGCAAGCTACATTTGCGCAGAAATATTGCGCGGAAATCCCGCGCAAGAGAAACTTGCGCTGAAATCCCGCGCAAGCGTAACTTGCGCTGAAATATGGCGCAATTCCTCCGAATTTCAATTTTCAGAAGACAGATTTTTACCTCTTCTCCTTCTTCGTCGGCTTCTACACTTTCAACAAAACTTTCGTACTCTTCGTAACTATCATAATAGCTATCATCAGGAAGATTTTCCATTTTTTTTAAGAAAATGAAATGTAAACTGGGAAGGGTGTGCTCGTGAGAAAGAAAAAAATGGTTGAAGGAAAATGCATGAACAGAACAAAAAGGGAGAAGAAGTAAAACGAGAAGAAAAAGACGCAGAAGAGCAATTTTACAACAGTTATACTTTTTACTACAAACGCCTAATTTTTTTTACCACAGAATTTTTCCACATCTCAATGTCGCGCAGGTGAAACTTGCGCTACAATGTCGCGCAAATTTCACTTGCGCGACATTTGTGCGCAAGTTAAACTTGGTCGCGCAAGTTAAACTTGCGCTACATTGTCGCGCAAGTTTAACTTGCGCTACATTGTCGCGCAAGTTTAACTTGCGCGAATTTGCGACTTTCGCGCAAGTGAAACTTGCGCGACATTGTCGCGCAAGTAAAACTTGCGCATCGTGCCAGATTATTTGATGGGGCGAATTTGGTCATTTATCCGTTTTTTTTACTGTTGAAAAAATGGATTGGGGTAGGAATAGTAAAACGTGGGGTAGGAATAGAAATTCTCTTTCCCTAACTTCGCATAGAAATTTTAAATAAATCTCACGTTTTGCTAGGGAGAAATTCTATTCGTATCTTACCTTTTACTAAATCTACCCTACCCCCAAACAATCTTTTTAAGTAAAATACAATTTTACCCATTACCAGACCGGCTAGCTCCTTCTCTTTCCTTTTCCTTCTCCTTCTCCTTCTCCTCCTTCCTTCTCCTTCTCCTCCTTCCTGGTACGAATCTCCTGCTGTTAAGGTAAAAATAGGATTTGCAGTTGTGTACGAAGCTCCTGCACATGGTGTCTCGCTCACGCCGCTCGCAGGTGTGCCACTCGTGCCAAGCCAGCCTCGTGCAGGTGGCACACATGCCCGGGGCCAGCCCCGCGCAGGTGGCACGCCTGTGAGAGGCCAGCCCACGCAGGTGGCACGCCTGCCAGAGGCCGCGCAGGTCAAGCGGCACGAGCGACGGGCACACCATGCGCAAGAACCCTACGCAAGTCTCACTTGCACGAGGAACCCGCGCAAGGCTCACTTGCGCGAGGATCCCGTGCAAGTCTCACTTGCGCAGGTGTTTTACATCCTGTTTTACATTCTGTTTTACTTCCTTTGCAATTATTTCTGGTTTTGACTACATTCTACAAGCTTGGTTTTTATGATTTTTGATTTAATCATCTGACTAAAGTTTATAATTATACAGACTATTGCCACCATCACCCTTCAATTGCTGCCATCAATCTGTACAAGCTATTGCACTGTAGGACTACTACCACCAGGTATGTGCTTGATGTATGTTAATTTTTTCATGCTATGTTCTATTTAAGCATTGTCAGAAAAATAAATAATGTGACATATTATCAAAGAGGTGTGATATATTATCAAATAAATAATGTGATATATTATTCATGCTATGTTCAATTTAAGCATTGTCAGATATATTTCATGCTATGTTCTATTTAAGCACTGTAGGCTCACTTGTCATGATCTGCTTATTTATACTTGCTGACAATGTAGACACACTTGACACTATTATTTCTCACTTACTCTCACTTTGCACGACACACACCTCATGTCACTCACTCACACTTCCACTCGTACACTTTTACTTCCTCACACACTTGCACTCAACTATTGCACTTAGTGTCCTGGCTTTTCATATGTTTGATAATTTTTTAAATATTTTTCTTTTTCAGACATGGCTAATACACGTGGTGGAGATTCATCTCAAGGAAGACGACAGCGACCTACCGGCTCTGAGAGGAGACGACGAGTTAGGAGATATCAAGCCGAGCAAGCTGAACAAGTCGAACCTGTCGAGCAGGTCGAGTAAGACGAGCAGGCTGAGCAGGTCGAGCAAGCTGAGCAGCTAGATGCAGATTATGCAGAGGAGGAAGTCGAGCCTTGTCCTGGAGGTCCGACCGATACATCAGTTCTTAGAAGTTTTAGATCACATGTTGCTTTTGCAATAAGGGATGGGCAGGTAATTCTCCTTTCAAAAATTGGTAATATGTTTTTGCAATATGTGATAACATGACGCTTTTGAAATAACTTATTGTTTGTTGTTTTCGATATAGGAGCGAGACAATTTGAAGGTCCTGAATCATAGCAACAAAATCTCTCAGTGGATCTTAGATGATGATAGATCTCGTATTCTCTCATCGGTTATGCAGTCCGGCTTAGCGAGTTTAGTTGATTGTAGTTACCGCACATGCAACAACACCATCATCTCTGCTTTTTGTGAGAGGTGGCAGCCAGAGACGAATACATTTCATATGCCTTTTGGAGAGATGACGATTACTCTTGATGATGTAGCTACCCTCCTAGGCATACCAGTGACAGGGGCGATCGTATTTTGCTGGCACATCTCTGTGAAGGAAGTCGTTAGAGTATTAGTACAGTTGTTAGGAGTCTCTATTTCCGAGGCTCAAGCGGCGACGAGCATCGGTCGTGGGTCCAATGTGACATTGCAGTGGTTGAGAACAAATTTTAGCCATGTCACCGACAGCTCCAGTGATGAGGAGATAGTATATGCTACTCGTGCATACTTGCTTCACTTGCTTGGATGCACTCTTTTTGTAGATAAGAGTGGGTCACATGTTTCCGTGTCATTATTGCACTATTTAGAGGAGCTAGCGACTATCAGTGAATACACATGGGTTGCAGATGCTCTTGCTCATATGTATAGACAGCTGGGTCTTGCGAGCAGGTCAAAAGTCACATCGATTGGCTGCTATATGACCCTTTTACAGGTATTATAATTTACTTTATCTAACTTGTTAATTATAAATTATTTGTTTATAATTTATTAATGATTAATGTTTTATTTGATGTAGGCTTGGATTTATTAGCACTTTTCGTCGTTAAGTTCGGAGGTGAACGTTAACTACGAGGAGAGTATGCCTCGAGCTCGACGATGGAAGCCACGTACTTATGGCCAGGATGTGAAGGTCTTGCGAGAGCAGCTAGATGACCTTCAGTGTAACCAGGTGTGCTGGGATCCCTATACAGATAGTCGGAGACATCATCCGTTGCCTCCGATCACATTTTTCACCGTCTGCTTGAAAGCTGGGGATGTCGTGGAGCCGTATCATCCAAAGAAAGTGTTACGGCAGTGGGGCTATGTACAGACCGTACCTCCAAGACCTTTGGCGCCATTTAGAGCACGGAGAGGTAGTACGAGCCCCACTTACGATGTCATTTATCAGTTTATGAATAATATATGGCAGAGATAGCCTATGTATGTCCTCACAGAAGAGAATAGAGGACGAAGATGTGTGATCCCAGGAGAGACAGCTCCAGATTATATGGCTTCGTACAAAGCCATTTCTCATCGATTCGTACAAAACCCAGCAAGCAGATCGAGGTTTCAAGCTCCCCTTATCAGGTCTAATTATTCTAGCGTAAGTCATTAACACTAAATCTCTAGTGAATAAAATTTTTTCATACTATTTAATTTGATAAAATTTCTTTCATGTATTGTCTTGCAGTGCAATTCGAGGGCAATTTCTTATATTGAATTACTCATGTGAGGCAACCAAGATGTGGAGACATTGGCAAAGGGACTTCACGACCTGCATGACATATTAACTGGGTCGTCAGATGCTGCTTCATCTTCAGCTCCTCATCCAGCTCCATCACATGCACCTCCTCCAGCTCCTCCACGAGCTCCTATTTCTTCGGAGACAGCTCCACCAGTTACATCAGACATAGCTCCTCCACCTACACGTTTTTATACTAGGATTGGGAGGAAGAGAGGCAAGGCAATTATATCGGATGCGTCGGAGGATTAGTGTATTTGTACTTAATGACTTTTGTTTTGTAAAGATACAGTTTATGTTTATGCTATTAGATAATGTTATTAAAATATGTAGTGATTTTTGTTTATAATTTAGTAATGATATTTAGTGATTTTTTGTTTCTTAAACATACAGATTATCTTTATGATATTTGGATAATGTTATTAAAACATATAATGTATAAATCGATAATACAATCTTAACAAGGCATACATATCAAATACAGTAATATTTAATAAAATATCATATGTCATCTAAGTCAGTGGTTTCTCTAATGACAACATTTGATCTCGAAAATAAATTTTTAAATTCTTCGATGCGAGATACATATGGAAGCTCCCACTCACAAGCAAAGTCACATCGATACTGATACCAATTGCATGCAATTGGAGGTATTGGCGCAAACGGGTCCATAAATACCTGAAAAATAGCATTGTTAAACGCATAATAAATGAAATACACAATATCTAAAGTGTGGCATATATATCATTATCAATACCTCAACAAAATGAGAATCGTTAACAAATCCAATTGCTACGAATCCATGCTGTAGCGGTAGAGGTGGTGCAGTTCTAAGGGGGAGATATGTCAAACATTGTCTCGAAGATAAATGGACGAGCACAACATTATACTTTGTTACTATCAAGTGACCCATATCGGGTAAAGTCATCCATTTATCATAAGGAGCCGGTATGTTGAAATATGATAATGTCTCTAACAATTCATCAACACGCTCCATGGATCCATAGAGACTAACATAGTAAGCTCGAAAATCACATATCTTGTCAATCAAATCTTGTCGCACCTTTGCCCATACATCAACACCCATGCCTAGCAACCCAACTATAGCCCGAAAGCCACAATGTCCATCTTACTCAACATCCACGGTAGAGGGTATGAAGGGGCGTATCTCTAAAGGGAAAGAATCAATAAATTTCACTTTCTTTTTTTGATTAATTGGTAGCTTCATCCTTTTAGTTGCTGAATTTGCGGGTGTTGATGTGCTATCATGTTGAGATTCAACAATCTCAAAGTATGAAGGGGCACGTCGAGTTGATTTGTCTGAACGACCTTTGCTCTTAGCCTTCTCGAGTGGAGGAATAAGGAATGTAGTTGCTGGATCACCTAGTTCTCTTAATTTTTTCTTCAAGGCTAATCTTCTTGAGAGATCACACACATTGAAGCGTTTCACTATTAGCTCCCACTCGGCATCAAGATTCAGCTCAGCCAAATAATCAACAATTTTCTTCTTCAAGTCCAACTTCGACCAATGAGGATCCAAAACGGATAAGGGAATAGGTTTCTCATCCCTCATGAATTCAGCAATCTCATGAGCACAAGGCAACCCATGTGTGCTTCTAATTATGCAACCACAAATAAGATGGTCAATGCCGGTATCATTTGCTCGATGCGCCTCCTTCAAAAGTATATTCAACGCTGTCGTAGACACCAATCCTCGTAACTCCCTAAACAAAGCTGGTCTAAAATTATGTTCGACAACAATAACACTTCTCTCGAACGAAGCCTTTATCTCCGTATGTTGTAGCTCAATCAGAGAGTTGATAACTTTCCAAGATGAATCAAAATCTCCTTGGGACGATCCAAGGTGCCTCTTTAACTTCGCATGTGCACTCTCAGCCTTACATGACATTCGAACAATGTTGATTATAATGAATAAATTGTATAAGTTGTGAAAATAAGAACTTTTAAACTTTGTAAACATGCATACCTATTTGTTGTAACATTTCCAAAGTGCTTTACTTTATTTGTCCAAGCAGCAATAAATCTCTCTTTATGTGTAGTTAACTAAGTATCTCTTAAGTACTCGAGCGCTCTAGGATAAGAACGGTAATGAGAGACCATTGAACTTAAATTTGCTTCATACTCATACTCATTTGAAGAGGATACAAGAACGCCCCAAGATGACATGAATGCCTCCCACTTCTCCATGCTCTCAAAAAACTTTTTACAATGAGCAAGTACATTCTTTGATATATGCCATCTACATAAGAGATTAATTGCGCTAGGGAACACTGTCTGTACTGCTTTCATCAATGCTAAATCCCTATCAGTAACAATGACAGAAGGTGTTGAATCAGAAGACATCAAACTTTTTAGCTTCTCTAATGCCCAAGTGAAGTTGTCAGTGCGCTCAGCCTCCATGTGAACAAATGCAACTGAAAAAGTTAGATTTGTACATGTTACACCAACAATCTCAAGGAGTGGGAGTCGATATCTATTAGTTTTATATGTACAATCCATAACTAATACATTGGAAAAAGCATTCAACAAATCTATAGCTGTTGGATGTGCCCAAAATAAGTCTTCAACACAATCACTTGACTCATCACTCTGATGCCACTCAACATATTTACAATCATTCAAGCATTTCATAAGTTGTTGCATCTGTGATCTACCAGCTTTGTCATCCATTCTATATTTTTGTCATGCATTGTAGATGGTCTTTATGGTATTTACATTCTCTTATCATGTTGTTTCAACATCATTAAAATTTTTCTTGGTTTTACCATAGCATTTATCATATCACCCACCATACTTTGCTCTTGCACTGTTAATCGACCAGCAAAGGAATGTCCTTCTAGCTGTTGTGCAGCCAAATGATTATGCATCCCATATACTACTTTCACTGCCCAACTATTGTTCTCGTCTAATTTCACCCCTAGTAACTCGAATGGACAATTACACTTCTTTGTTCCTGTTCCCAAGCGATGCAATTCATTTGTACTTGACTTATATGTTCCATACCTTTCACATACAAGTCTCTAGGTCTTCTTCGAGGAACATCAACTTCTGATGATCTTATCACAACAACAAAACCTATCTCTTTTCCAAGCTCTCTAGCCCATGCGATCAAGGTATTTCGACAATTGAAAACCTGAAACAAAATAAATTTAATAATTAGTTTTTTCTATTAGATTTGTATTAAAACATTATAATAATTTTAATACTACTTACTTGGTTAGTAGTAAATGCATTGGTACAGTCAAATATTTCTTCATGGACACTTTTTGATTCTCCGCTATGCACTATCCTTTTATCATTCTGCAAATATTAAACAAATTCATTAATTATAATTATTATAATAAATAATATATTAAAAAATTAAAATTGAATTTTAGTGCAAGAGCGCACAAAAAGCCAAGCATGTTCCGTGCAAGCCAAGCATGGTCCGCGCAAGCTGACACTTGAGCGAAACATGAAGTTCCGCGCAAGCTGACTTGCGCGGAAATCGCACTCAAGCATGACTTGCGTTGAAATCCCACGCAAGCGTGACTTGCGTGGAAATCCCACTCAAGCGTGACTTGCGCGGAATTATGGCGCAATTTCTCCGAAATTCAATTTGCAGAAGACAGATTTTTACCTCTTCTCTTTCTTCGTCGGCTTCTACACTTTTAACAAAGCTTTCGTACTCTTCGTAACTATCATAATAACTATCATCAGGAAGATTTTCCAATTTTTTTTAAAAAATGAAATGTAAACTGTAAAGGGTGGGCTCGTGAGAAAGAAAAAAAATGGTAGAAGAGAAAACGCATGAACAGAACAGAAAGGGAGAAGAAGTAGAACGATAAGAAGAAGACGCAGAAGAGCAATATTTTTTACCACAGTTAAATTTTTAACAACAAACGCCTACTATTTTTTAACCATAGTTTTGAACACATTTTTTCCACATCTCGCGCAAGTTCGAGCAGGTGAAACTTGCACTACATTTTCGCGCAAGTTTCATTTGCGCGAATATGCGACTTTCGCGCAAGTAAACTTGCGCGAATTTCTGACGTTATCGTGCCAGATTATCTGATTGGGCTAAATTCGTCATTTTATCCGTTATTTTTACTGTTGAAAAAATGGGTTGGGGTAGAAATAGTAAAACGTGGGGTAGGAATAGAAATTCTCTTTGCGAGGCCTTCTAAATACACACAAATTTTACTTTTTATACTACATAAAAAAAATTAAACTTACTCCACTAAATGACAATTTTAACCTTTACAATAATTTCACCCCTTCCTCAACCGACCCATTCCTCCTCCTTGCTTCCCCGACTTCTGTAGAACAGGTAATGCCCAAGTGCACTCTGGCTACATCCATGGCGCGGTGAGCACAAGCGAGCCTCATGCAGGCTCACCTGCGCGAGGGCCCTTGGCCGCACAAGCGAGCTTGCATGCTGGGCACGCTTTACACACAAGCAAGCTTGTGCGAGGGCATGCCCTATGCACAAGCTCTCTTGCGTAGGTCATGCGCCCTCACGCAATCCAGCTTGCACGGGGCTTGTGCAGGCATCTCTTGTTGCTAGGCACTGCATTTGTGGGTTTAAGGTTTAACATTTTTACTATACCTTTTGATTAATGCATTGGATGTTTTGTTTATGCAGCTTCTCTTATCGCTACCTAAGCTAGAGGCTTAGAAAGCTGCTTTTGGTCGTGATTCAGATTCAGGTATAATTTGTTGCTCTTATTCTGTTTTTCTTAAACATAATTTTATAGATGCCACGAAACCTTGATCACAACATGGTGCATTTGATTTTTGTTTGAAGTCTTCTTCTCCAGCCTTTATGTTTGTATTGATCAAGTTTTCTTGTTTATGATTTGTTGCATCATGATAATTATATACTACTATTTTATTACTTCCAACCACACTGTCGAACACTTTTGAAATGTGATTCTGGAACAGTAAAAATCTATTTGCCAAAAGAGAGAACACTTGTAGTTTTTTGACTTTTATGTTTCTACATATGTGGATGAAGCTTAGTGCTTATACTTTGAACTCTATTCTTGTTTGTTGTGGTCATGTATTGCAAGATGGGTTGTGTCATATAGTCATGTGACTCAGTTACAAATTTACATAAAAGCAATGGTCTCAGTATTGTAATGCTTGGAACTGAGTATTGATGCTTGGCCTTATTGTTTATTCTTCTAATCATGTCATTATTTGCTCAGACATAAATGTT
This sequence comes from Heritiera littoralis, assembly GCA_031772115.1. Classification (NCBI taxonomy): domain Eukaryota; kingdom Viridiplantae; phylum Streptophyta; class Magnoliopsida; order Malvales; family Malvaceae; genus Heritiera; species Heritiera littoralis. The sequence goes on from JAPDPK010000022.1 coordinate 392,792, forward strand.
TTTTTTCATACATGGCACCAACACGAGGTGGAGGTTCATCTCAAGGAAGACGGCAGCGACCCATAAGCTCTGAGAGAAGACGACCAGTTAACCGATATTGTGCTAAGCAGGCCAAGCAGGCTGAACAGGCTGAACAGGCCGAGCAGGACAAGCATGTCAAGCAAGCATATTCAAATGATGCAGAGGAGGTATCTGAGCCTTGTCTTGGAGGCCCGAGTGATATGTCTATTTTGAAAAGTTTTATATCACATGTGGCTTTTGCCATAGGGGACGGTCAAGTAATTATTTTGTTAAATTTAATAATACAGATCTATTTTATCTATTAAAAATGATCTTATTATTTGTTGTTTCTGATATAGGAGCGAGGCAATTTGAAAGTTCTTAATCACAACAAAAAAATCTCGATGTGGACTTTAGATGATGATCGATCACATATTCGCTCCATTATTTTGCAATCCGGCCTAGGTTGTTTGGTTGAGTGCAGTTATCACACTTGCAACAATACCATCGTCTCTACTTTTTGTGAGAGGTGGCAGCCGGAGACTAACACATTCCATATGCCTTTTGGGGAAATGACGATTACTCTAGACGATGTAGCTACACTACTTTGCGTACCAGTGGTTGGGGGGATCGTATCATGCCGGCACATCTCCATGAAGCATGCAATCAAAATGTTAGTTCGTTTGCTAGGCGTCTCTCTTACGGAAGCTCAAGTAGCGACGAGTACTGGTCATGGGTCCAGTGTGACATTGCAGTGGTTGAGATCGACTTTTGGCAATGTGACCGATAGCTCCAGTGATGAGGAAATAGTGTATGCTACTCGTGCATACTTATTTCACTTACTTGGGTGCACACTTTTTGTGGATAAGAGTGAATCACATGTTCCTATATCATTATTGTTCTGTTTAGAGGATTTACCGGTTATTAGTGAATATGCGTGGGGTGCGGGTGCTCTTGCTTATATGTATAGACAGTTAGATCTTGCGAGCAGGTCAAAAGTACACGAGATTAGAGGTTATATGACCCTTTTCCAAGTATTAAAATTTACTTTTATATAAATAACTTGTGAATTATAATTTGTTTATGTATAATTTATTAATGATTAATGTTTTATTTGATGTAGGCTTGGATTTATGAGCACTTTCCTTCATTAAGTCCGAAGTTGAACTTCAATTACGAGGATAGTTTGCTGCGAGCTCGACAATGGAAGCCACATGGTTATGGCCAAGATGTGAAGGTCTTGCGAGAGCATCTAGATGATCTCCAGCATATTCAAGTGTGCTGGGATCCATATGCAGATAGTCAGAGACATCATTCGTTGCCCTCGATCTCTTTTTTCACGATCTGCTTAAAAGCTGGGGATGTCGTGGAGCCATACCATCCAGAGAGAGTGTTACGACAGTGGGGTTATGTACAGACCATACCTCTGAGACCTTTAGCGCCATTTAGAGCATGGAGAGGTAGTACAAGCACCACTTATGATGTTGTTTATCAGTTTATGGATCAATTATGGCAGAGATGGCCTATGTATGTCCTCATATACGAGAATAGAGGGAGAAGGTGTGTGATCCCAGGAGAGATAGCTCCAGACTATATGGCTTGGTACGACATTATTTCTCATCGATTTGTACAAACTCAACACGCAGATCAAGGTTTCAAGCTCCCCTAGTCGATTCTGATTATTCTAGTGTAAGTTATTAACACTAAATCCTAAGTAAATAAAATTTTTTCATACTAATTGATTTGATAAAATTTCTTTCATGTATTGTCTTACAGCACATGTTGAGGGCAATGTCTCGTGTTGAATTACTCATTAGTGGCAACAAAGATGTGGAGACATTGACAAAGGGACTTTACGACCTGCGTGATATGTTATCTGGGTTGTCAGATGCTGCTTCATCCTCAGCTCCTCCTCCAGCTCTCCACCAGTTACATCAGAGATAGCCTTTCCACCAGCTCCTATTTCCTTCGAGATAGCTCCACCAGTTACATCAAAGATAGCTCTCCAGCTATACGTTTTTATACTAGGTTCGGGAGGAGGAGAGGCAAGGCAATTATATCGGATGCGTTGGAGGATTAGTGTATTTGTATTTAGTTTATTTTTTAAAGATACAGTTTATCTTTATGATATTAGATAATGTTATTAAAATATGTAGTGATTTTTGTTTATAATTTATTAATGATTAATGTTTTATTTAGTGATTTTTGTTTTTTAAAGATACAATTTATCTTTATGATATTAGATAATGTTATTAAAATATGTAGTGATTTTTGCTTATAATTTATTAATGATTAATGTTTTATTTAGTGATTTTTGTTTTTTAAACATACATTTTATCTTTATGATATTAGATAATGTTATTAAAACATATAATGCATAAATCGATAATATAATCATAAGAAGGCATACATATCAAAATACAGTAATATTTAATAAAATATCATGGTTCATCTAAGTCAATGGTTTCTCTAATGGCAACATCTAATCTCGACAACAAATTTTGGAATTCCTTGATGTGAGATACATATAGAAGCTCCTACTCACAAATAGAATCACATCGGTACCGTTGCCAATTGCATGCAATCGAAGGTATTGGTGCAAACGGGTCCATAAATACCTGAAAAATAGCACTATTAAATGTATGAAAAAATGTAAAACAAAATATTTCAAGTCTTACATACATATTATTATCAATACCTCAATAAAATGAGAATCGTTAACAAGTCTAAGTGCTATGATCCATGTTGCAGTGGTGGCGGTGGTGCAGTTCTAAGCGGAAGATATGTCAAGCATGGTCTAGAAGATAAACGGACTAGCATAACTTTATACTTTGTTGCTATCAAGTGACCCATATCGGGTAAAGTCATCCATTTATCATAAGGAGCTGGTATCTTGAAATAAGATAATGTCTCTATAAATTCATCAACACGCTCCTCGAATCCATAGAGACTAACATAATAAGCTCGGAAATCACATATCTGCTTAATCAAATCTTGTCGCACCTTAGCCCATGCATCAACACCCATGCCTAACAAGCCAGCTATAGCTCGAAAACCACAATGTCCATTTGATTCAACATCTACAGTAGAACGTATATATTGGCGTATCTTTAAAGGGAAAGAATCAATAAATTTCACTTTCTTTTTTCAATGAACTGGTAGTTTCATCATCTTCACTGAATTGACTGAAACGGGTGTTGATGCACTATCATATTGAGATTCAAAAATCTCAAAATATGAAGGATCACGTCGAGTTGATTTATCTCGATGGCTTTTGGTCTTAGCCTTCTCAAGTGGAGGAACAAGAAATGTAGTTGCTGGATCACCTAGTTCCCTTAACTTTTTCTTTAAGGCTAATTTTCATGAGATATCACAAGCATTGAAGCGTTTCATTATAAGCTCCCACTCGGCATCAAGATTCAAACTCAGCTAAGTAATCAACATTGTTCTTCTTCAAGTCCAACTTCGACCAATAAGGATCTAAAACGGACAAGGGAATTGGTGTCCCGTCCCTTATGAATTCAGCAATCTCGTGAGCACAAGGCAACCCATGTGTGCCTCTAATGACACAACCACAGACAAGAGGGTCAATGCCGGTATCATTTGCTCGCTGTGCCTCCTTCAAAATAATATTCAATGTTGTCCTAGAAACTAATCCCCGTAACTCCCTAAACAAAGTTGATCAAAAATTATGTTCTACAATAGTAAGACTTCTCTCAAACGAAGCCTTTATCTTCGTATGTTGCCGCTCAATCAGGGAGTTGATAACATTCCAAGATGTATCAAAATCTCCTTGGGACGATCCAAGGTGTCTCTTTAACTTTGAATGTGCACTCTCCGCCCTACATGACGTTAGAAAATGTTTATTATAATGAATAAATTATATAATTTGTGAAAATAACAATATTTAAACTCTATAAACCTACATACCTATTTGTTGTAACATCCAAAGTGCTTTACTTTATTTGTCCAAGCAGCAACAAATCTCTCTTTATGCTAAGTCAACCAAGTATCTCTCAAGTACTTAAGCACTCTAGGATAAGAATGGTAATGAGTTACCAATGAACTTAAATTTGCTTCGTACTCATACTCATTCGAAGAGAATACAAGAATGCCCCAAGTTGACATGAATGCCTCCCACTTCTCATTACTCTCAAACCACTTTTTACAATTAGCAAGTACATTCTTTGATATATGCCATCTACATAAGAGATTGGTTGTGCTAGGGAACATTGTTTGTACTGCTTTCATCAATGCCAAATCCCTATCAGTAACAATGACAAAAGGCGTTGAATCAGAAGACATCAAACTTTTTAACTTCTCTAATGCCCAAATGTAGTTGTCAATGCGCTCAGTCTCCATGTAAACAAATGCAATAGAAAATGTCAAATCTGTACATGTCACACCAACAATCTGAAGGAGTGGGAGTCGATATCTATTAGTTTTATATGTACAATCCATAACTAACACATTGGGAAAAGCATTCAATAAATCTACAGTCGTCAGATGAACCCAAAATAAGTCTCTAACAATCACTTGACTCATCATTCCTATGCCACTCAACATATTTACAATCATTCAAGTGTTTCATGAGTTTCTAAATCTGTGATCTACCAGCTTTGTCAACCATTCTATACTTTTGTCGTGCATTGTAGATGGCCTTTATGGTACTGGAATTCTTCTTATCATGTTGTTTCAACATCATTAGTATATTTCTTGGTCTGACCATATTATTTGTCATATCGGCCACTATATCTTGTTCTTTCACTGTTAATCGACCAGCAAAGGAATGTCTTTCTAACTGTCTTGCAGCCAAATGGTTATGCATTCTGTTAGCTTTAAATTGACAAATGTTTTGAAATGACAAAACTCAAGTAAATGTTTTTAGTGTAAATTTGCTCAAAATGGATTCAATAATGGAAAATCTTTTAAACATAAATTTGGACTGTGATTTCAATTGAAAAAGTTAGAAAATACTTTTATAAAAATGTTAGAATATCTTGAACTGACTTAAAATCACAAAAAGTCATCAATCTATCTCAAAATTGCCACCAAATAAGTGTAGGAAAATATGAGGGATCGATCCCCCCCGTAGAGGGATCGATCGTTAAATGGCAGAAAGGTTATCCCATTTGGCAGAAAAGGATGGAAGTGTTCTGGAAGTTTGGGATCGATCCCCTATGGCTAAGGATTGATCCTTTTTCATGAAAACAGTGCCCAACGACTAGTTTCTAAGTTTTTCAATGGGAAGTTTTGCATTACATGCTTCAACAACCATCCCAGTCAGTTGGTGGACCATAAATAGAGGAATTTATGAAGTTTGGAGGCAGAACAAGCACTAAGAAACTCTCAAAGCTTTAAGAAAGAAATCCTAGCTGAAAAATTCATCTTTTGTATCTCTTGTGTAATATTTCATCTTGTTCATCACCCACTCACCTAAATTTTTTATATTGAAAGGGGTGTGTTATCCTTGTAAGGTTTCCTTGTGAGTGAAAGGGTAGCTTTACAAGGGGATAGGCTTAGAAGTTTATTTCCAAGCTTTTAAGAGAAATTGTAAAAGGTCTAACCACACCTTGAAGTGGCTTGTAAGCATTCACAACAAGAGTGGAATCAATCCCTTAACAAGAGGATCAAGGAGAGAGGACGTAGGCAAGAGTTGGCCGAACCTCTATAAACTTCTGTGTTTGCTTCTCTTTCCTTTACCTTATTTACTGTATTTTATTTACTTTTGCAATATTTGTTTTACTTGTTTATTAAGCTTATAAAAACTCAAAAAATTGTAGTAAAATCGATTCACCCCCACTCTCGATAGAGTCAACAATTGGTATTAGAGCTTGGGCTCGAGAATCAATTAGGAGTAATTTCCTTCGAGTAGAAACGATGTAGATGGCTCAAAGTAGTGTAGCTACACCCTTAGTAGGAGAGGGACACTCTACAGTTAGGCCACCACTCGTCAATGGTGAAAAATTATGCTTATTGGAAGACTAGGATGATGTTATTCATTCAAGCAAATGACTATGAAGTGTGGAGAATTATAGTTAAAGTTCCCCTAGTTCCTATTAAGAAAGTAGATGGGAAGGAAGTGCCAAAGAAAGAGGATGAATGGGATACAAACGATTTTAGAATGACACAATTAAATGCTAAAGCAATGCACACACTCTTTTGTGCATTAGGACATAATAAGTATAATACAGTGTCACAATGTGAGAATGCTAAACAAATATGGGATAAGCTAGCTGTTACTCATGAAGGTACCACACAAGTTAAGGAGACTAAAGTAGGAATGCTCACTCAAGATTATGAGTTATTTAAAATAAAGAGTGATGAATCAATTAGTGATATGTTTACTAAATTTATTGATATCATAAATGGTCTCAAGTCTGTAGGAAAAACATATTCAAATGTTGAAATGGTGAAGAAGATTCTAAATAGCCTACCTAAATCATGGGAAGCAAAAGTTACAGCAATTGAGGAATCTAAAGATCCCCATACACTTTCTCTAGATGAACTCATGGGATCTTTACTCATCTATGAGATGAAAATCAAAAGGAATCAAGAACCTCCCAAGAAAGTTGGAGTTGCATTAAAATCCACCACAAATGAGGATTTAGAGATGGCCATGTTTGCAAAAAGGTTTAACAAATTCATGAGGCTGAGGGCTGGTGGAAACTTTAGGAGACCCCCTAGGAGAGATTTTAGCAAAGGGGAAACAAGTAGGAAAGAAAAAGACCCAATCATTTGTTATGAATGTAAGAAACCTGGTCACATTAAATTTGATTGTCCTTTTTATAAAAAACAAAATGAGAAGAAACCAAAGAAGAAAACAATGATGGCTACATGGAGTGATAGTGAATGCTCCGATGAAGAGAACGTAGAAAAGGAAGTAGCCAACCTTTGCTTCATGGCCATTGAAGATGAAAAGGTAAAATCCAACTCAATTGACACTAATGAATATACATTTGATGAATTGCAAGATGCATTTGATGAGTTAGCAAATGAGTTTGAGTGTATGAATATGAAATATAAGAAAATGATTTCAAAATTGAAAAAGGAAAATGAGATGCTTATGAATGTTAAGCTAGAATGTGAAAAGAAATTAGAAAATGCAAATCTAGAAATAGAAGAATTAAGTAAAAAGAAAGTTAATTTGCAAAATTCTTTTTCTAGATTTTATATGGGTCAACAAAAACTTGATCATATGCTAGAGACCCAAAGAGCATTCTTTGGTAAAGAAGGAGTAGGGTACAATGCATCAAATAAAGAAACTCATCTTAAAAACTTCCTTGTTAAAGATAAAAAATTTGTATTGTGTACCTCATGTAATAAACTAGGACACTCTTCACAAGCATGCACATCTAGAAAGACCATTATTAAAGGAAAAATAGCTATTAAGATTTGGGTGACAAAGAATGTTTTAAATTCAAGTGATGAGTCATTAAGAATGAAATGGATCCCTAAAGGATCAAAAATTATTAGTACTAACTCTTAAGGACCCAAGAAAATTTGGGTACCTAAAATAAATGTTTGATGTATTTGTATGTAGGAGGAAGAGCATTGCTACAAGGCTAAGTCCAAGGAACATTGGTATCTTGATAGTGGATGCTCAAGACACATGACAGGTGACAAGACCCAATTTAAATTTTTAAAGCCTAAAAGTGGTGGATAAGTCACATTTGGACACAACTCCAAAGGACAAATTCAGGGAATTGGCTCCATTGGTAACTCTTCCTTAACTATTGAAAATGATTTGTATGTTAGAGGCTTAAAACATAATTTACTTAGTATTAGTCAATTATGTGATAAAGGTTTTAAAGTTATGTTTGATGCTTTGTGTTGCAATGTGGTCAATGCTAAAACTAATCAAATTCTTTTCATTGGACATAGACAAGGAAACATTTACATTATTAATTTAGATGAGTTAAATAACAAAAATGTATGTTTTATGGCCACTAAAGAAGATGAACCTTAGTTATGGCATAAAAGACTAGGTCATGCTAGCATGCATGTTTTATCTAAATTAGCTAAAAGAGACTTAGTGGTAGGTTTACCTAAACTCCAATTTGAAAATGATAAAATTTGTGAGACTTGTGTAAGAGGAAAACACAAGAGAATATCATTTAAATCTAAGAAGTGTGTTATAACATCTAGGTCACTTCAATTCCTCCATTTAGATCTTTTTGGACCAACTAGAACCACTAGTTTAGGAGGAAAACACTATAGTTTCGTCATAGTTGATGACTACACTAGGTTCACTTGGGTGTTCTTTTTAAGTGTGAAAAATGAAGCCTTAGAGAAATTCATCATTTTTTCCAAACTTGTTCAAAATGAAAAAGATTATTCTATAACTAGCATTAGAAGTGATCATCGAAAAGAATTTGAAAATCTTGGTTTTAATTCTTATTGTAATGAAAATGGAATTAGCTATAATTTTTCTGCTCTTAGAACTCCTTAACAAAATGGGTTATTTGAAAGGAGAAATAGAACCTTAGAAGAAATGGCTAGAACCATGCTTTATGAAAACAATTTACCAAAATATTTTTGGGCTGAAGCTATCAACACTGCATGTTATGTTATAAATAGAGCTATGATTAGGCCTATTTTAAAGAAAACCCCTTATGAGCTTTATAAAGGAAAAAGGCTTAACATAAGCTACTTTCATCCATTTGGCTACAAATGTTTTGTTTTAAATAATGGAAAAGACAATTTAGGAAAATTTGATGCAAAAAGTGATGAAAGTATTTTTCTTGGTTATTTTTTAAATTCCAAGGCAGATAGAGTCTTCAACAAAAGAACACTAGTTGTAGAAGAATCAATTCATGTGATTTTTGATGAGTCAAGTTCTTCTAATAGAACCAATCTTGATGATGAAGTAGAAATATTTGATGAACCACAAATTGATCCATCTCAAGACAAAGATGTTAGGGAACAATTAGAAGATCTTGATATAAATAAGAATGAGGAGTCATTGGAACATGAAATAATTGAGAAAGAATCAAGATGTCCTAGAGAACTTAGCTATGTGAAAGATAATAACATTGTTGGAGATCCAAATATAGGTGTTAGAACTAGGTCAACATATAGAAACATATGTTAACATGTAGCTTTTGTATCACAATTTGAACCAAAGAATGTACATGAGGCTTTAAAAGATGAAAATTGGATTATGGCTATGCAAGAGGAATTAAACCAATTTGAAAGAAGCAAAGTGTGGACACTACTGGAAAGACCTAAGGATTATCCAATTATTGGAACTAAATGGGTATTTAAGAATAAAATGGATGAGAATAGTATAATAGTTAGAAACAAAGCTAGATTAGTGACACAAGGATATAGCCAAGAAGAAGGAATAGACTATGATGAAACCTATGCTCCAGTAGCTAGATTAGAAGCCATTTGGATGCTACTTGCCTTTGCATGCTACAAGGATTTCAAACTATATCAAATGGATGTTAAAAGTGCTTTGTTAAATGGTTACATAAATAAAGAGGTTTATGTTGAGCAACCTTCGGTTTTGAAAATCCTAAGTTTCCTAACCTTGTTTTCAAGCTATCAAAAGCTTTGTATGGATTAAAACAAGCTGCTATAGCTTGGTATGAAAAACTTTCAAAATTTTTTATTGAAAAAGGTTTTGCAAGAGGCAAAGTAGATACAATATTGTTTATCCAATCTAAGGGTAGTGACTTATTAGTAGTTCAAATTTATATAGATGATATCATTTTTGGATCTACAAATGGTCATTATGTAAAGATTTCTCCAAATTAATGCAAGGTGAATTTGAAATGAGCATAATGGGAGAGCTAACCTTCTTTTTAGGACTTCAAGTTAAACAATGTAAAGAAGGTATTTTTATAAATCAAGCTAAGTATACTAAAGACTTGCTCAAGAGGTTTGGAATGGATGAGTCTAAACCTCATTCCACCCCAATGAGCACAAATATCAAGATTGATAAAGATGGAGGAGGAAAATGTGTAGACACTAAACTATATAAGTCTATGATTGGTTCATTGCTATACCTCACTGCTAGTAGACCGGATATAATGTTTAGTGTATACTTATGTGCTAGATTTCAGTCATCTCCTAAAGAATCGCACTTACAAGATGTAAAAAGAATCCTTAGATACCTTAAAGACACTTCTTCCTTAGGACTTTGGTATCCTAAAGATTCTACTTTTGCTCTCCATGCTTATTTCGATGCGGATTTTGTTGGTTGCAAAGTTGATAGGAAAAGCACATTCGGAACTTGTCAATTCTTAGGAAATAGACTCATTTCATGGTTCTCAAAGAAATAAAATAGTGTAGCTCAATCCACAACCAAAGCTGAATATATTGCTTCCGGAAGTTGTTGTGCTCAAGTATTGTGGATTAAACAACAAATGAGTGACTATGAAATAGAAATGAATCAAGTTCCTATCAAATGTGATAATACTAGTGCCATCAACCTTACCAAAAATCTCATACAACACTTTAGAACTAAGCACATTGAAATAAGACACCATTTTATCAAAGATCATGTGCAAAAAGGTAATATTGTTCTAGAGTATATAGATACCGTGCACCAATTGGCTGATATCTTTACAAAACCCTTGGATAAGGAGCGATTTTACACACTTAGAGGTGAACTAGGTCTCATGAATGCTCCTTGAACTGAATTGATTTCCTTGTGACTTTGAATGAATAGTCTAAGTTGGCTGTGATGAATGCAAGTCAGGAATTTAGAGAATGTATTGACCATCTACTATTCATGGCCTTAACTTGCCAAATTTTTCTTAGTTCTTAGGATGAATGATTGAAATGTGTGTACTTGATCATGCTAATCCCTTACCATTCATCTCCACTAGTTCAGATTCACTTCTCATGTTTAAAACCCTCTTAAAATCACAACAAAATGATTTTTAACACTTTTTCACATGTTTTTGCCTTACTCAAGTCACACAACATGTTCTTCAAGCTACTCAAATCTGATTTTGTTTTTACAGTATAGAAATGCATATTTTTACATGTTTTCAAATCAATTTTCTGCATCAAAATTAAGGCAATTGACTGAGGGATCAATTTCTCACGAAATAGAATTGATTCCCGGGTTGTTCAGGCCAAAATTCTAGGCTTTTAACCATGAGGGATCGATCCTCTTCGTCATGGGATCGATCCCATGGATCCAGATTTAGAGCATTTTAGGTTTTGCCTGGAAGGGATCGATCCCTTTCTTGAAGGGATCGATCCCCTCGGGCCAGAACACATTTCGCGGGTTCTTAAAAGTGTCGGCCTCCCTCTAATTTCAACACTATTCAACTTCCTCTTCACAGAAACCCCCTTCCACCATTTCCTTACACCAAAACTTCAAGATCTCACTCATTTCTCCATCAAATCACTTCATTTCTTCACCATTCTTCATTATTTCTCCATCTCTCTCACTTCTCATCATCCTTTCATACCAAAACCTCATCCTTTTTTATTTCCTTTCTTCTCACTTGTGTTCATCACTATTCACGCCCAACATTCCAATTGTAAGTGTTTCTTCATTAATTACCATCGATTTTCTTGCATTTTTCGTTTATTTCATCATATTTTGTAAACCCATTTCCATTTCTTGCACATATTATCATTCCATCTCATTTTCAAGTATCCACAAAACCCATATTTTTGTCTAAGTTCTATCTATCATAACTTAGAATCCATTTCATATTTCATCATTATTTATTCATCTAAGTTGTTGCTTATGTGTTGATTTGTGGCCTTGTGTTGTTGGTTAGTTCTTCATTCCCCCATACACTCATCCACACTCAACCAAACTTGTGCTCACTAATTGTTCGACAAAATTCCTCAGAGAACTTTACTCTGTTTCTCATACTCAAACTTCACTCAAAATGGCTCCTAGATTCAAACACACCGCTCAGAAACGAAAAGCCTATGCCTCTTCCTCCTCCTCCGTGCCTACAGCCTTTAATCGTTGTTTTTGAAATGCGGAAGAGAAAAATCTTTTTCATACGAAATTCGCCAACATGCGCATCAAGCATTGGCGTCCCATTGATTTCGCCTTCCTAGAAGAAATAGGGTTTCCATATTTGGCCACATTTGACAACTTCCACTGCATTTTTTGAAAATTAACACTCCGATCCCTTGAAACATTGTTCGAGCATTCTTCTCCAACACCAAACTGATCATGAGTCCCAACGATCCATGCAAAGTAGTAGGAATTCGATCATTCGTCATGGGAAAGCATATCGAAGTCACCATACAATCACTCTCCTATGCTTTTCGCATTCCCGAAGGCGGACTCACCTTTGAGAATGCTGAGGTTCCACTGGACTTTTCCATTACCGATGAGATTGCTGGTGACCTCCCTGTCTTTACACGCCTCCTTCATATTATTATTTCCTATATCCTTCTTCCATTCGGCACGAAATACTCCCAAGTTTGAAAACTTGATCATTTTTGGCTTCACTACATTCACTCACCTGATGGATATCAGCCCGACCTCCATTTCATCCTACATGATTGGGTAAATTGTTTGTGGTACGGTTAAAACGATTGTTTTCCCTCAGCCACTCACATATTACCTACTCGACCGAGGCATAGACTGCTCGTGTGAAGCCAGTGTCCTTCCTAATCTGAGTACCATCATCAATCTCGCTACGATGCACAATCTTGGGTGGTATTTACGCCAGCGAGGTGATGTTTCAATACAGGAGAAGGGTCATGATCAGCCTGCATCTCCCGCGCATGATATCGAAGAGGAAGACCCTGCCGAACCTTCTTCTTCCGTACCATCGGGATCCACCTCGGCTTCTCTTAACCAAATCATGCTCACGCTTTAAAATCTCCAGTAGACTGTCACTCAGCGTTTTGATCAACTCGATGCTCGCCTCGACAGTATGGAGGAGACACAGGCTGCCTTATTTGATGAAGTCCAAGATATTCGTATGCAGCACAAGGACTTCGTTGAGCAGTATCACTTGATGTTTCCTCGGAGGCGTTGACTAGAGTCTTTTAGCCTGTTATGATTTTCTGATTTCAGACTTTATGATGATTAGATTGTTGTGGCATTTCCTAGTTGTGTTTGTGGTGTCTTAAACTTCTCTTAGTTGTATGGACTAGTGTGTTCTGTTTGTAGAATTTTAGACCTTTATTTTTCTATGACATGGCTTATGATTATGTTTATGACATCGACTTGATCTATGCTTCTATTTATGCCATTGAAATGGTTTATGCTTCTGCCTTTGTTGCTTTAAATTAACTTATGCCTATGACCATTTTTCCATACTGTCTATTTATCTTATTAAGGGGGAGTATATCTATAGTCTTTGTTATGACAAAAAGGGGGAGAATTAATGTGGTAAATTTTTATAGCAATTTCATGCTTACATCGAGGGGGAGCAAATCTTGAGAGGGATTAGTATTTTTTAAAAATACAAGCACACTCATGCTTTTCAAAAATTATCAGCAAATTTATCTTAAGTTTTGTCATATCAAAAAGAGGGAGATTGTTAGCTTTAAATTGACCAATGTTTTGAAATGACAAAACTTAAGTAAATGCTTTTACTGTAAATTTGCTCAAAATGGATTCAATAATGGAAAATCTTTTAAACATAATCTTGAACTATGATTTCAATTGAAAAAGTCAGAAAATACTTTTATAAAAGTGTTAGAATATCTTGAACTGACTTAAAATCACAAAAAGCCATCAATTTATCTCAAAATTGCCACCAAATAAGTGCAGGAAAATACGAGGGATCGATCCCCCCTATAGAGGGATCAATCCCTAAATGGCAGAAAGGTTATCCCATTTGGCAAAAAAGGCTAAAAGTGTTCTGGAAGTTTGGGATCGATCCCCTATGGCTAAGGATCGATCCTTTTTCACGAAAACAGTGCCAACGGCTAGTTTCTGAGATTTTCAATGGGAAGTTTTGCATTAAATGCTTCAACAACCGTCCCAATCAGTTGGTGGACTATAAATAGAGGCATTTATGAAGTTTGGAGGCAGAATAAGCACTAAGAAACTTTCAAAGCTTCAAGAAAGAAATCCTAGCTGAAAAATTCATCTTTTGTAGCTCTTGTGTAATATTTCATCTTGTTCATCACCCACCCACCTAAATTTCTGATATTGAAAGGGGTGTGTTATCCTTGTAAGGTTTCCTTATGAGTGAAAGGGTAGCGTTACAAGGGGATAGGCTGAGAAGTTTATTTCCAAGCTTTCAAGAGAAATTGTAAGAGGTCTAACCACACCTTGAAGTGGCTTGTAAGCATTCACAACAAGAGTGGAATCAATCCCTTGACAAGAGGATCAAGGAGAGAGGACGTAGGCAAGAGTTGGCCGAACCTCTATAAAATTATGTGTTTGCTTCTCTTTCCTTTACCTTATTTACTGCATTTTATTTACTTTTGCAATATTTGTTTTACTTGTTTATTAATCTTACAAAAACTCAAAAAATTGTAGTAAAACCAATTCACCCTCCCCCCTCTCGGTAGAGTCAACACATTCCACATACTACTTTAACTGCCCAATCATCGCCCCTGAACAATTTCACCCCCTGTAGCTCGAATTGACAATTACACTTCTTTGTTCCCGTTCCCAAGCGACGGAATTCATCTTTGTTTGATCTATATATTCCATACCATTCACATGCAAGTCGAAGTCTAGGTTTTCTTCTGGGAACACCAACTTCGAATGATCTAATCACAATAACAAACCTAGGTCTCTTCCAACCTCTCTAGCCTATGTGATCAAGGCATTTCTACTATTGAAAACCTGAACAAAATAAATTTAATAATTAGTTTTTTTACTGTATTTGTATTAAAACATTATATTAATTTTAAATATACTTACCTTGTTAGTAGTAAATACATAAGTAAAGTCAAATATTTTTTCATCCACACTATTGGATTCTTCAGTGTACACTACTATTTCTTTATTACTTTGCAAATATTAAACAATTAATTATAATTATTACAATAAATTATATAATAAAAATAATTAATTATAAAAATAAAATTGAGAAACATGGTAATGTATGTGCGCGCAAGCCCAGCTTGTGCGTGGTGCCCGTGTGATGCTAGTTTTACGCACATTCAGTTGCGCAGAAGCAAAACCGAAAAAAAAATCACAAAATCTTACCTCTTCCTCTTCTCTTTCAGTTTCTTCACTTTCATACTCTTCATAGTTATCATAATAGCTACTCTCACTTATATTTTTCAATTTTTTGAAGGAAAATAGAATGATTGAGGAAGGAAAATGAGAAACGTAGACTACAGCAGCTAAAACAAGAATAGCATAACTGAAGGGAGGGAAAAAAGTGAGTTGTAGACTACATTTTAGTATAGAATATTAATGTCGTTTTACATGGGGATATTTTTGTCTTTTAATGCATTGTAGTAGAAAGAGCAAAAAATGTAATGCATTTAGAATTTCCCACGTTTTGCTAAACATACCCCATCCATACAAACCTATTAACTAAAGGACACTTTTAACTATCTGCCTTCCTCCGCCCGCCAACTCCTCTTTCCTTTTTCCTCCTTCTCCTTCTCCTTCTCCTTCTCCTCCTTCCTTCTCCTTCTCCTCCTTCCTTCTTCCTCCTTCCTGGTTTGTTTGAGGCTGCTGCTTAGGTATCGATCCTCCTCGGTTTTACAAGTTAGGGAAAAGGGGGAAAGTGCCACCTGTACGAGGCTCAGCCCCGTGCAAGGACTCTTGCGTGAGGCTACCGATCTCGCTCAGGTGGCTCACCTGCGCTAGGTCCTGCAAGGAAAAGCCTCGTGCAAGGCAAGCAGCCTCGCGTAAGTTCCCTTGCATGGTGAAAGCTTCTCCACGTAGGGCCTCATGCCCTTGGGTGAGGTCGGGCCTCGTGCCCTTGGGTGAGGTCGGGCCTCGTGCCTTGCATGAGACTGGGCCTTGTGCAGGTGAGCCACCTGTGCGAGACCAGTAGCCTCGCGTAAGGGTCCTTTCGCGATTATTTTGTGGTTTTGGCTACTTTCTGCAAGCTTGGTTTCTATGATTTTTAATTTCCTCATTTGACTGAAGTTTGTAATTATACAATCTATTGCCACCATCTCCTTTCGATTGATGCCATCAATCTCTACAAGCTATTGCATTGTAAGACTATTGCCACCAAGTATATGCTTGATGAATCTTAATTAATGATAAATTTAAAGTTGCACAATTAAGAATTTGCTATGTTCTATTAAAGCATTCTCAGAAAGATAAATAATGTGATATATTATCTCTTTCAACAAGAAGATAATGCTTACACTTCACCTTCATATATGTATACACTTGACAAATTCTAATTTGTTGACATTCATGTCTGAAACATGTGTCAGATAGTAATCAAACCAGGAGGACAGGAAAAATCTTGATTAAATCAAAGTAGATATCAAAAAAAAATATTTATACTTGTCATGATCTGCTTATTTGAGTTCTAAGTTCATAGATCTAAGGATCAATTTTACAAAGTAAATATATATTCGACAAAATAAGTAGTCAATGATGGAGTTAAGTGACTAACAAAAAAAAATTTTTATTTACACTTGCTTACAATGTACACACATTTCGGACTATTATTTCTCACTTACTCTCACTTTGCACTACACATACCTCACGTCACTCACTCACACTTCCACTCACTTGTACACTCTTTACTTCCTCATATACTTGCACTCAACTATTGCACACACTCTTCACACTTTGCTCACACCTCTCTATTAAATCAAGAAAATTGCAATATGTTTCTTCAAAACACAACAGTCAAAGCTCAATAATAGGTATTCTAAAGTGTATAAGTGAGTTTTGAATAAAATCAAGAACGTTAATAAGGAAGAGATATTGTTGAATGCACTTAGCGCCTTGGCTTTTAATTTTTTTATAACTATTTAAATATTTTTCTTTTTCAAACATGGCAATAACACGAAGTGGATGTTCATCTCAAGGAAGACGACAGCGACTTACTGGCTTTGAGAGGAGACAACATGTGATAACCGTAAATTTTTCCCTTTATTGGAAATTAGAAATATTGAAAATAAATATTGGAGAAATTAAATCAGAGGAAATAAATAAAATTTTGCGAGAATGGGATATGGGTGAAAATCCCGAGAAGTGAGGAAGTGAAAGAATTGGGAAATTCGTATAAAGGAAAGTAAATTGGAAGTGAAGATAAAAATAATAGAGAGAGGAAAAGAATTAAATTGGATAAATTAAAATCCAAATTTAAATAAAGAAAACGAGAAATGAAAATAAAGTATGTTTATATAATTACAAAAATTATAAATGTATTTTATACAAATACGTATGTATTTAAAATATTATTATTATACGTTGGTATATATATAGAAATATATACTATTTCGTAAATTTAAATAATACATATGTATGTAAACATAATATTTTATGTGTATATATAATTATATAAATACACATAGAAGAAAGGTAAATGTGGTTTTATATTAAAATTTATATGTATAAATATTGTATTATAACATTTATATAAATTGTATATGTAAATGTTGTTTATTTTAAAATATATAAATATACATATATACATATATACTAGATATATGTTTGTAATATAAAATATATATAATTCATATATAATATATAGTGTATTACATTATGTATATGAAATATTACATGTATAACATATAGTATATATTATATATGTATAAAATATATTGTATAGCATATAGTAAGTTATATACTAAAAAGGGAAAGTAAATAAACAAAAAAGGAAACAAAATAAAAGGGAAACAAAAGACCAGAATCGGGTTTCCCGATTCTGGCTCCGGAAGAAGCTGCCCCGTCAACGGCCGCCGGAGAAGGAAAGGAGAAGGGGGAAGAGAAACGTCGACGCCAGCAAAGGAAGAGGAAGCCGACGCCAATGCCGGCGAAGTGAAACGGAGAAAAATCGAAGAGAAAACAGAAGTAAAAGCCAGAAGAGAAAAGAAAATGGCCGATGGCGGTGCTAGCCGAATCGGTGGCCGCCACTGCCACCGAAGCACCGCCGGAGGGAGAGGAACACGATGGAAGCCACCGGAGGCGCAATGAACGGCGGAGGAGGGCCGGCAAAGAGGAAGGAGAAACCGAACCTATTCCGCCTCGATCCGCCGCCGTGCTGCCTATCCAGGGCAAACGGAGGGCACCGGCAAGTTCGTCTCGATGCTGGCCAGCTGAGGGACGTCCGAACCGCCGGAGAACCGGCGCTGGCGAGGAACCGGCGAGGAAGGGCACTGGACCAGTCTGAATCGGCCTGACCGGGAAAGGAAGGAAAAAAAAAGAAAAGAAAAAGAAAAAAAAAGAAAGAGAAAGAAAAGAAAAAAAAAAGAAAGGAAAGAAAAAGAAAAGAGGAAAAAGGAAGAAAAAGAGGAAAAAAGGAAAATTTCGGGAATTTGAAAAATTCTCGGAAATTCGACAACCCGGACATTTACGAAAATTCAGTAAGAAATTTCCCGGAAATTTAATTTCAAAAAAATTAAATAAATTATGAAAAAATTCTAAAAATTAGAATTTTAATTCCAGAAATTATTTTCAGCAATCGAGATAAGGAATCGGGAGAAAAGGACTGCGGGCGCGATCGATAAGAGGAAGTCGTCGACCCGAAAAAGGTAAGGGATGCATGTGCAGCACTGTAAGGATACTCAGTCTGCATATTTTAAATTGAAATATTTTATGCAAATATTTTATGAAAATTATTATGATGCATGATTTGCTGAAAATAATTTGGGAAGAAGTACTAGCTGAAAGATTTAAAACTGTATTTTTCCGTGCAGGAGGTTAGTAAATCGGCAGCCGTTATGCTGTCGAAAATTTTAGAAAAACTTTATAAAATCATATTAAGTGATTTTATTTCCGAATTTCGATAGTAAATCACGAAACATGAGGAAATTACTAAATTTCATAAAACATGAATATAATGAGATGAAATTTTAAAATATTCATGTATTCGAGAATGGTGACAACGAAATCACCGAAAATTCTCGAAATAGATAAATTACACGAAATACGAGACGAAAGATGAAGTGAAATATAGTGAATATTTTTATGAATATTTTTATAAATATTCACTAAAGGATTTTAACCCTTATGGTTTTAAATTATGGAATTTTATATTTATATAAATTCCATATAAGTTTATTTTATGATGAAAACTACGGTTTTGAGATTGGTTGGCATTCCTATCATGCGGATGCATGATATGTGATATGTTTAGTCCCGGTCGACACCTGATCCGCAACCCACAACGGACAATAAAGATTATGGTCATAGATTTGACCGGTTTATTTCTGTACCCTTCGAGGTTATAGTATGATAAGATTGATGTCTATCTTAGACTCCATAAATGATAGTCGATGTGTTAGTAAAGGCCAAACCGAGCAAAGACTCGAGTTCCGAACCGTGGGAGCCACCTCTAGAGTCCTTCGGGAACTAAGTGCTACACGAGTTTAGATGTGTTAATAAGAAATTTCTGTACCGTGGGAGCCACCTCTAGAGTCCTTTGGGAACTAAGTGCTACACGAGTTTCTATGTGTTAATAAGAAATTTCTGTACCATGGGAGCCACCTCTAGAGTCCTTCGGGAACTAAGTGCTACACGAGTTTCGATGTGCTAATAAGAAATTTCTATACCATGGGAGCCACCTCTAGAGTCCTTCGGGAACTAAGTGCTACACGAGTTTCGATGTGTTAATAAGAAATTTCTGTACCGTGTGAGCCACCGCTAGAATCCTTTGAGCACTAAGTGCTACACGAGTTCCTCGATATGACACTTAACTCCATTGTTAGTTAGAATGGATGTCGTAACTGAATTAGTGAATTGGGGCTTACGCCTAAAGTGATTAAGTAATCGGTTATATGGGAATAGATTTTAATAGCTTATTTTGCTCTTTAAAGGACGATACTAATTAAGAGAGTACATTAAAACACGAAATGAGTTTTAAAGAAATAAGATGATGATTTAACTAACATTTTTTTTCAAGGAATATACGAATATTAATTATTTTATTTGAATGCTTTATTTCGTAGAAGCATTAATTTGAAAAGAATATGAAAAAGGTTATGAAAGATTGAAAAGGATAAGGATTTATTAATTCAAAACAAAATGAAAATTTCTCTCTACAGTTGCTTCTAGGTTCCGTAACAAGTATGGTATTCTAAAATACCTACCTTACTCTATTCGGATCCCTAGCCGACTGTAGTATCCTTCCTACATGCGAGCCTAGAGCCCATAGGAAAAATGAAAAAGATTTTCAGCATATAGGAAGCTGAGTATCAAGTGAGGCATATAATTCTCTTACTGAGCCGTGGTTTTGCTCACCCCTTAATTTTCAACATTGCAGGTTTTGATGAATGTGAGTTCAATGGATTGTGGATCCTGGCTGTACACGAAGGACAATGTGTCAGACTGACTGATTATTTGAGGTATGATCATTTATTCTCTGTATTTAGACACGTCAATAGTACTACTTATCTGATTAGTAACGATAGGGGATGTGTATAATATAAACAATATTATGTAAAATTGTTTAACAGTCAGTACAAGTGAAGTATCGCAGACAGCCCAACCGGTTAAGTTGTGTATAAGAAGATGAAAAATGTGGTCACGGGTCGTGACACAACGAGTTAGGAGTATCAGGCCGAGCAGGCTAAGCAGGCAGATTCAAATGATGTAGAGGAGGAAGTCGAGTCTTGTCCTGGAGGCCCGATTGATACCTCAATTCTTAGAAGTTTTAGATCACATGTTGCTTTTGCAATATGGGATGGACAAGTAATTCTCCTTGCTAAAATTTGATAATATTTGTTGTTTTTGCAATATGTGATCACGTGTTGCTTTTGAAATGATTTTATTATTTGTTGTTTTTGATATAGGAGCATGGCAATTTGAAAGTCCTTAATCATAGCCAGCAAATCTCTCAATGGATTTTAGACGATGATCGGTCTCATATTCGCTCTTGGGTGCACACTTTTTGTAGATAAGAGTGGATCGCATGTTGTCGTATCATTATTGTCCTGTTTAGAAGATCTACCGGTTATCAATGAATACGCGTGGGGTGCAGGTGCTCTTGCTCATATGTATAGACAGATGGGTCTTGCATGGGATTGGCGGCTATATGACCCTTTTACAGGTATTATAATTTACTTTATTTAAATAACTTGTTAATTATAATTTGTTTGTTTATAATTTATTAATGATTAATGTTTTATTTGATGTAGGCTTGGATTTATGAGCACTTTCCTTCGTTGAGTCTGGAGGTGGACTTCAACTACAAGGATAGTATGCCTCGAGCTCGACGATGGAAGCCACGTAGTTATGGCCAAGATGTGAAGGTCTTGCGAGAACAGCTAGATGACCTCCAATGTAATCAGGTGTGCTGGGATCCTTATGCAGATAGTTGGAGACATCATTCGTTGCCTCCGATCACATTTTTCATTGTCTGCTTACAAGCTGGGGATGTCGTGGAGCCGTATCATCTAGAGAGAGTGTTAAGGCAGTGGGGCTATGTACAGACTATACCTCCGAGACCTTTAGCGCCATTTAGAGTACAAAAAGGTAGTACGAGCACCACTTATGATGTTGTTTATCAGTTTATGGATCAATTATGGTAAAGATGGCCTATGTATGTCCTCACAAAAGAGAATAGAGGGCGAAAGTGTGTGATCCCAGGAGAGACAGCTCCAGACTATATGGCTTGGTACGACTCCATTTCTCATCAATTCGTACAAAACCCAACAAGCAGATTGAGGTTTCAAGCTCCCATAATCGATTCTGATTATTCTAGTGTAAGTTATTAACACTAAATCCTAAGTGAATAAAATTTTTTCATACTAATTGATTTGATAAAATTTCTTTCATGTATTGTCTTGCAGCGTGTGTCGAGGGCAATGTCTCGTATTGAATTACTCATTAGTGGCAACAAAGATATGGAGACATGACAAAGGGACTTTACGACCTACGTGACATATTATTTGGGTCATCAGATACTGCTTCATCCTCAACTCCTCCTCCAGCTCTATCAAAGATAGCTCCTCCTCCAACTCCTCCACCAGTTACATCAGAGATAGCCTTTCCACCAGCTCTTATTTCTTCGGAGACAGCTCCACCAGTTACATTAGAGATAGCTTCTCCACCAGTTACATCAGAGATAGCTCCTCCACCAATAACAATGATGAAGGTGTTGAATTAGAAGACATAAAGCTTTTTAGCTTCTCTAATGCCCAGTGTAGTTGTCAATGCGCTCAGCCTCCATGTAAACAAATGCAACCGAAAAAGTTAAATTTGTACATGTTACACCAACAATCTCAAGGAGTGAGAGTCGATATCTATTAGTTTTATATGTACAATGCATAACTAATACATTGGGAAAAGCATTAAACAAATCTATAGCTGTTGGATGTGCCCAAAATAAGTCTCTAATACAATCACTTGACTCATCACTCCTATGTCACTCAACATATTTACAATCATTCAAGTGTTTCATAGGTTGTTGCATCTGTGATCTACCAGCTTTGTCAACCATTTTATATTTTTATCGTGCATTGTAGAAGGTCTTTATGGTAGTTACATTCTTCTCATCATGTTGTTTCAACATCATTAATATTTTTCTTGGTTTTGCCATAGCATTTATCATACCACCCACCATACTTTGCTCTTGCACTGTCACTCAACCAGCAAAGGAATGTCTTTCTAACTGTTGTGCAGCCAAATGATTATGCATCTCATATACTACTTTCACTGCCCAATCATCGTTCTCATTCAATTTCACCCCTAGTAACTCGAATGGACAATTACACTTCTTTGTTCCCATTCCCAAGCGATGGAATTCATCTCTATTTGACTTATACGTTCCATTCCTTTCACATACAAGTCGAACTTTAGGTCTTTTTCGGGGAACACCAACTTCCGATAATCTTATCACAACAACACTAAGTCTCTTCCAGGCTCTTTAGCCCATGTGATCAAGGCATTTCAACTATTGAAAACCCAAAACAAAATAAATTTAATAATTAGTTTTTTTCTACTATATTTGTATTAAAACATTATATTAATTTTAAAACTACTTACTTGGTTAGTAATAAATGCATGAGTACAGTCAAATATTTCCTCATAGACACTTTTCCATTTTGTGCTATACACTATCATTTTGTCACTCTGCAAATATTAAACAAAGTCATTAATTATAATTATTGTTATAATAAATAATATAATAAAAAATTAATTATAATTATCAAAATATAGCTGTTGCAAAAAGAGGTTTTTTAGCGCAAGCGGCACATTTCAGCACAAGTACTTGCACTGAACAGTTATTTAGCTTGCATGGAAATGATAGATCCGCGCAAACTAGCTTGCTCTGAAACTTCATTTTAGCGCAAGCTTGCGCGGAAATGAAACATATGCGCAAGTAAACTTGTGCTAAGGTGGCTTTGTTGCGCAAATCCAATTGCGTGGCAGGCAAAACCGAGAGAACAAAAAACATTTTTACCTCTTCTCCTTCATCTGCTTCTACACTTTCAATAAGGCTTTCATATTCTTCATAGCTATCATAATAGCTACCCTCACTAAGATTTTCCATTTTTTTGGAAAGCAAATGAAATTTAAGGTATGAAAGGCAAGAGTGATGAAGAAGTGATAGAAGAAAAAGCAGAAACAGAAGAAAAAGTGGGAAAAGTAATATTCATAAGTGTTTTTATATGATATAAATATTGTTTTTTTATAGTATACAATATTTGTGCTCTAAAATTTTAACGCGCGCAAGGATTTTTTGCAATAGCGCAAGTGTTCTTGCGCGAAATCTATGTTGCCTGATTGAATGTTATCTGCACAAGAACACTTGCGCGAAATCATGATTTTCGCACAAGTGCTGTTGCTTAAACTTCATCTTTCTGCGCAAGTATTTATGCGTGCACTTGCGCGAACGTGTGCGGTTTGTGCAAGGATACTTGCGTGAACCATGCATTTTTGAACAACAATTGTTGAGCAAGGGTCGTGACGACATGAAATTTTGCAAGGATAAAATCATCATTTGCAAAGATAAATTCACTGTTAAAAAACGGGTAGGGTAAACTTAGTAGAACGGAGTGGATTTAGAATCTCTACTTCGCTTGGTGGACGAGTCCACGATAAAGCGAAGAAATGACCATAGAGTCCGACTCGCGAGAGCTCTTGAGAGATCTGATGAAAAAAAGGACAAGGGCTGCAACGGCTATGGTGAAGAACAGAAGAGAGAGTGATGAAATTGTAAATTACAATTAGGTTAATTTACAATTAAATTGAGCCTTTTAGGGTGTTTTTTTAACTAAAAACAAAATTATTAACTTAAAATGCTGGTACCCTAAGGAAGTTATTTCAAACTGAAAAAGCTGGCTTTCGATGGCTGTCCAACATGGGCACATAAATAGCAGTGTTTATGATAGATCTTAGAAAATGGTCTTCACAGATCAATATGAAAGAAATATTACTAGAATCCATCGTTGAAGAGTCATCCTCAACGTTTGCAGATGCTTGGCAATGGCATCATTTGATCAGGCATGCTTACAATGAAGCCAAACCTGTCACAACAGCCTGGAAATTGTTGATATTTCGGCCAAGACATTTTACGCAACTACCTTCTTGAAAAACGTGGCTGAACTTATATAAATAAGAGAAATCAGAAAAACGATCATATAAACCTAACATCTTTGCAATGTGATAAATAGTTTTGTTGATAACAAAACATCACAATCCAACATCTTTGAAGATCAAGACAAATTACTATTATAAATCTAGTTGGGCACAGTAACAAGTATAAATGATGGTGTTCCAATAGAAATACAATTCAATAAATTGAGACATCCTCCGCCATATTGTAACAAGAACAAGCAATTTTGGGAGGCAAGCTTCGGAGAAGACTGACATTTCGAAGGAAAAAGATATAAAGAGTAGCTGGAGAAGCATGGGTCCTCAGGACATTCCTGACAACAGATTATTCACAATAATTTTGATTAAAGAATGGCTCGCTTGGCCAATCTTTCAAATTGACTTGTGACTCAAAATAAATAAAATCGATCTAGACAAAGGGAACTAAGAAAAGGAGGGGAACTTTAAAAAGCACCTGCTTTGATACATATGGGTTTACAGCTGAGAATCAAGTTGACCAAACCAAAAAAGATTTTAGCTCTGCTTTGCCTGCATCCACTCCACAAAATTGTCCAGGATCAATGGCCAGGCAAGGTCCGGATCATAATTACCAAGGTCTGGGAAACTTATCTGTCAAAATATCAAAAATGGATATAGATGAGCACTTGATGAATTGTCAACATAAGTTGGATTGCCAACAAGACAAATGGCTGATAACTAAGTTATATTTCATTCTCTCCATATTTGCAAGGAGATTTTTTAACCACTAAAGAAAAAGTAAGCGAGATTTAGAAATCACTTGCAACCCAAAAATATACATACTTTTATCGATGAAAAATAATTACACAGGATGGATGAAAGAAAATGAAAGATGGGAAAAGCAACCACTACAACTCTCATAAGAAAGGAGCCAATAATAACCACAACCTACAAGAAGAGAGGGCACCCCTTCAGGCTCCCCTCTTATCTTAGTCTACAAATACACCATGGATATTCACAGAACCAATTGCTGTTATGTCTTCATCTATGGAAGCAGTGAGAATGGCATCACATTCTCGGTTACCCTTTACCATCAAGTATGTTATTTGAAAGATGTAAGTATAATTCTAGCCACTCCAGAATTATTCCCTTTCATTAAGTGGTGTCTGTGTGAGCATTATGTGAGCATAGTTATGAAATTACAGAATTATCACTGACTTACAGAATTATCACTGACCCTAATTTTTACAATGGAGTATCTAAACTTGGGGAAATAGAAAAATACAAGGATAAACTGTGATGTACCTCATTGCAGAATCGAAAAAAGCCCATCCATTGATCCATGTTTACGACCTTATAATCACTCTGAATCTGCATTAACAACACAAGCATAGTATGAGGCATATTTTCTCTTCCTCTTGTTTGAGGTTTGGATAGAAGGGTAAGTTCAGAAATATCGCATCACGTTAGAAATGGGCAACATTGCTCTGTAATCTCGCCTATCAAGTTGTTAGATTCATTTACATAACCTCTTGAGCTAAAAGATTAAACATTTAAGTCGGAAGATTAACCCTATTTTCCACGAAAATTTTGAAAAGCCCATCAGTATAGCAATATGCCCCAATCTGAAAATAGGCTACACAGAATTTTGTAACAAATATATTACAGAATCCTAGCAGCTAAAACTGAAATGAACTATTCCCCATAATAACAGATGAAGATGTGCGTGTGTAAACAGACATCCAGGAAATCAAGATCAAAAAGCATAAACAGTTGCAATCTCTGAGGTAAAATGCAATAATTGTTGCAACCCACCTTTAAATACTCAATAAAATAGTCAACCTGCGCATGGAATTGGGATCCTAAAACAAGATCCAGCAATTGACATATGCTCTCTATATCTATACTCTTTTGTTTCTCCTCTGCAGCAGTAAATTTGAGAAAGTAAGCAGAAGCTCAATCAGGAAAAAGAGAGGCATTTAGACATCCAAACTACATGCCACACTATTATCAAAATACCTGTCAGGCAATAGCGGAATGAATAGGAATAGAAATCCACAAAGTTTGATGGTCTCCTTACCTATATGATATGAAAGGGAACATAGCACTTTATCAGACTTTTAAACCATAATTATAATTCATATGAAACAAATCTATTTAGTATGAAATCTGCTTTCAGGTATCAAGCAGTTCAGAATTTTCTACCTCTTTCTCTAGCTCTGGGAGCGCCTTCCTTAATTTACTTACAGTGTCAGCCCTTAGTGCTTTCAATCCTCTTCGCCATTCCTCCTATAAAGATAAGATTCAAATGTCATCTTCAACTGATAATTTAACTAAAAACATATACAAAATTATACAAATAC
This sequence comes from Heritiera littoralis, assembly GCA_031772115.1. Lineage (NCBI taxonomy): Eukaryota > Viridiplantae > Streptophyta > Magnoliopsida > Malvales > Malvaceae > Heritiera > Heritiera littoralis. The sequence goes on from JAPDPK010000022.1 coordinate 419,723, forward strand.
ACACATATAGAAAGAGAGCTTGAGATTTAATAAACTGGTATATTAATAGTTACACGGTATAATGCATCAGCCAACCGATATCCATGCTATTACGATACTAAACATGGATCATAACTGTATTACAAAGAAGAAACTCCTGTCTATAAAACTTAATGTTATCCTTTTTAAACTCCTGTATATAAAACTTAATGTTATCCTTTTTAAACTCCTATCTATAAAACTTAATCTTATCCTTTTTTACAAACAAAGAGAGAAAAAAGCTTAATGTATTTTCCTGTATACAAAACTTATTTTCTTTCACAAAAGCTTAATGTATTTTCACAACTTTATCATGACCAAATCACAGAGATTGGACTGATTACAATGAGTTCAAAACTCAACATCAAAAGAATGCCAATTAATGAAACAATAGATGAATACAGAAATCTAGGCATCCTCACACAGCCTACATGCTAAAACCAACCTAAAGGAGAGTTTGGAAACTATTAATTATTCTATTTTATATGACTGCACCTTGATCAAGGAAGAAATATAATCAGAGGACATGGAACCTAATAGCAATTTTGTTCAACGAAAATATAATAGATAACAATAAGAGTTAAAATTATAAAAGTAAATGGAGATGATACAACAAAAATTCTTACCAGGGTAAAGTATCCTTGTTTTTCAGCTTTCATTTTCCTGACACATGGAAATGTAGTTTCAACACAAAAGCTTATGATAAAAGTTACAAATGAGTCATCATCAAACAAGTTTATATAACACTTACCAAGCAAGCATCAAGATCCTAACATCTGTGTGATCCACTTCCATATTGGAACATAGAGTTTCAATCCCTTCTGGGCTGTTCAAATAATGTATCATAATATTAAATGCATTTCAAGATAGTAAAGTACATAAGTTTCTATAATGATGGTACTAATTTTTAATGCCCATCACTTTATAAATAATAAAAATCATAATCGATTTTCAACATCCTTATTTTAGCTTTGCAGTGAGTCTTTCCACAGTATGAAGCATTTCTAGAGTAAACTATGTTGTAGTGCATGAGGGTGACCCCCCAAACTTATTTCATTATTATCTGGGGGCACCACTAATCCATGTTTCTCTAACTCCTCAATTTCCTTGAATACCCGCATCCGACACAAGGACATGTGTATGGTGTTCTAACCTTCCAAGGGAAAACTTAGAAAAGATGGAACTTATCCTTGTTGGAGACATACCCATATTCAGCACTCACCACCGAGTCCAAGCAACATGGGGACTTAGCTAGTGCAGAAAACCAGTTAGCGTGAATTGGTAGCTTGTTTAGTAGCTGATCATCCAATCATTTTCCACAAATTGATACAAGCCAAATTACTCTCTAATTTCCCTAAGCAGAAAACCAGCACTGTCTACCATATATGGAGAAGCTACCCTTAACTTCATTACAACAATTCAGAGAGAATATAAATCCTATAATTACAGGTTAAATCAAAGAAAACTTGTTACAAAAGCTTAATGAAAGAATACTTCTTATGATCTAAAGCTCACTCGTTTATTGGGAAACCATAATATTTAAACTGTTAAGAACTTAAACCTTTCCCAGAAATAATTTTGAAATTTGAACTTAATATCAAAATCACTCTAATAGTTCTACAAATAAAATTAACAGGATAAAATCTGTAAGTATGAGGACATTGACTGAAATGGACACAATTTTAACATGCAAAACGATCTGAAAATTGGTTGGAATTAGTGATTATCAAAGTCCATAAGATACCAATGAAATTGTACACAATTACAAAGGTAAATATCAGAAGACTTGTTGGCCATTACTCAAGGTTAGTACCAAAATTGCAAAATTTTACAAATTGAACTGCATATTCCACTAAGCACTTACTCAATCATACCAGAAGACCTATTGGCATAAGAATAAAACAGGTTGTCAATCCGTTCCATCTCTTTTGAAGATGCCTTACTTGAAGCTGAAAAATATAAAACAATGCCAACTCATTAGCTACACAGCCTTAGAACAGCTTAGCTGATAAACATGAACAATAATGTTAGCATTCTAACTACATACTCTAAAATGAGGTCTCAACTTTCATGCAAGGATTAGAAGCTTTGTGTCTGTCTTTCAAGGTAGGCATAGGTAAATAAATCTTAATGAGAGACCATGTTGATGGTACATAGTATTAAGAACCAATTATTAGGGTTGTTATGATGACATGGGCCTTTTAGTGAAGCCATGCAGACCACCAGAAAGATCCATGCAATTACATCCAAAGTATTAAATAATTGCGTAATTAGTAGTTAGTTCCGGTTAAGTACTACTAAGAGTAACTAAATGTAATTAATGATGAATACATAACGGATAAGCAATCACGACAAAGGAAATCAATATTACACCTGTAATTCATTTTCTCTCATAGCTGTTATCTCTCTCTCTCTCTCTCTCTCTCTCTCTCTCTCTCTCCCTACTACTCGTTTCTGGAAATTGTCCACAACATTCTCTAATATTCAATGCCTGGGATCACGTGACATTCTTCAGTACCGTCAGCAATCCATCATTTGGTATCAAAGCTGTTTGATTCTGATAATGGCAGAAGGTATTCAAACAAGGTTGCTAAGATACCTGGTACAATTTCAAGAGTAGGAGACAATTATTGAATCCTTTGGGGGATTGCCAGATCTATTCAAGGAAGAGCTGCGTTCAAAGCTGAAGACTGAGCTCCATAATACTATCCATAAGGAGATGGGAAGACTCTTTGAGCAAATGGTGGTGCGGATTGGACACATGGTGGCAAACAAGACTAAGATCCCTATGGAGATCAACCAAACCCCTGTAAATGGTTAGAGGAGTGTTGCAGAAGCCTCAGCTTCAAGAGCGGCCATGAAAACAACTAAGACACTCTTGGTGCAAGAGCTTAGAGGCCAAAATAATTCAAGAACCCTGGCTAGGTTCAACTCTAAGCATAATCATTTGGAGTGCCCAAGGTTCAATGGAACAAAGCTCATGGGTTGGCTCATGAAGATTGAACAGTATTTTGAGGCTATGGCCACACTACAAGAGGAAAAATTACCCAAAGCGATGATTTGCCAAGATGGGAAGGCGCTACAATGGCACCAAAAGCTGATGCAGATCAAGGGAGGTATGACTCGAAGTACTTGGAAGGACTATGTTATAGAGATGAGAATCACATTTGGGGAAGGTGAGTATGCAAATCCCATTTCTAACCTCATTACCTTGAAACAAGAAGCTAGCATGGAAAAGTATTATAAGTAGATTGAGGGCTTGATCCACGTGTTGAAGCTCTGAGATGATCATGCCATTAGATATTCGTAAGTAATCTAAACCTTGATATCTCTTTGTTAGATTATTTCAGCCAAGAACATTAAGCCATGCCCTTAGCCTAGCAAAACAAACTGAGCTGATGTTCTATAATTTACCCAAAAAAACGTATCACCAGAAATTTAATCTACAAAACAACCCAACCACCCGAAACTATTTCACCTACTGCAAACAGTCTTCAATGACTGGGAGCAATTTGCTAGGCTTACTACCCACACCAAAGATAACTGCTATGCTTTATATCAATACACAAAACCCTAGCTCCTCAACAATCCACTAGTAGCAAACAAAACTGACCCATGACTAAAACAAACAAAATCTCAACAAGAAAGAAACTGAGGAACAGAGAAAGAAAGAGTTGTGTATGTGTATCGCTCTAAGTATAGCTTAGGGCATAAGTGCATCAAATCTCAACTCTATCAACCGTTTGTGGAGGATAGAGATGAAAAAGAGGGTAACCTAGATGAATTCTCCAAATGTGTCGAAACCTTGGTGGAACGATTAGCAAATGACACTAGGGATAGCGGTGATAACTAGTCGGATCAGATCGGGCTTTGACAAAAATCCGATCCAATCCGAACTAAGCAGATTCTTTATATTGTGATCCGTATCCAATCAAATACAAAAAATCCAACCCGATCCGAATTTATGTGGATTGGATCAATCATTCAATTTTTTTTTATGTTTAAGTAATTTTAAACTTTATTTCAATTTTTTTGGGCATTTAAGCAATCTTGGATTTTATTTCAAAATTTTTTTATTAGGATTTTTAATTAAATATAAAACTTGAGCTTTTGATTTAAATTAAAAACAACAAAATATTAATAACAAAATATTCGGATATTATTTGTATACGAACAGATCCAAATCTGAACCAAATAAATTCGATTTAATGAAGTCACGATTCGAATCTGAACCGATCCGAAACTCCCGGTTCGAATTGATTATTCGGTTTTCTCGGTTCTTTTCTCACTCACGACTAGGGATCTGCCTGTTTCTTAAATGCTCTGTTTGGTGTGGTTGTGTTCCAAACTATGAAAATGCAAGGTAGACTGAAGAATCAATCCTTGGTACTATTGGACTCCAGTAACATGCACAATTTTATTGATCAAGCAATTATCAAAAGGCTAGGGTATAAGACTCAAGTTGCTACGGGTTTGAAAGTGATGGTGGCAAATGGGGAAGTAATAGCAACCCAGGAAGTTGGTAGGGCAATCCTCTACGAGGTACAAGGGTTTGTGCAACAAACAAATTTTTTGGTTCTTTCATTAAGAGGTTGTGATTTGGTACTAGGTGTCCAATGGGTACGAACATTGGGACCTATTACATGGAATTTCCTATCGTTGAGTATGGAGTTTTGAGTGGAAAGATTAAAAGATCATGCTGCAAGGATTGATGGAGGGGGTAGTAGAACTTGCATCCAAGAGGCAGCTTTCCAAAATAACCGCTGCAACAAAAACAGGCAACGGTAGTATTCTACTGGCCTGTCACAAGTGCATAGATTCAAGCCCTTGGCCTGTGAATCAGAATTTGGACCACAAGGCATTACAGGAGTTGTTGCAGCTTTTAGCTAATTACTCCATTATGTTTCAAGAGCCTTCAGGTCTGCCTTCTAACAGCGACCACGTGCACCAAGTTGTTTCGAAGGATGAGACCAGGGTGGTGAGAGTGAGATCTTATAGATATCTAGCAATCCAGAAAGATGAAATCGAAAAGATGGTGCATGAGATGAAGATGGCAGGACTAGAGATAGCAATACTCCCTTTGCATCTCCTATGATCTTGGTGAAGAAGAAAGCTGGAGGTTCTGTGTCGATCATATACAATTAAATAGCCTTACCATAAAGGACAAGTTTCCAATGGTGGAAGAACTTTTGGAGGAGCTCCATTCAGCAAAGTGATTTTCAAAGCTAGATTTGCGATTAGGATACAACCAGATTCAAATGGATGATGCAAACATAGCCAAAACTGCCTTCTAAACCCACCAGGGACACTAAAAATTCCAAGTGATGTCCTTTGGCCTCACTAATGCACCATCAACATTTCAGAGCTTAATGAACAAGCTCTTTCAACCTTTCCTTCAAAGGTTTGTGCTTGTATTTTCTGATGATATACTAATCTATTCATCTTCATGGACTTCTCACATCCATCATCTTCTGCAAATATTTCATATTTTGGTGAGTAACAAGCTTTTTCTTAAGCTATCCAAATGAGAACTTGGAACAGACAAGATTGATTATTTGGGGCACGTAATCAGTGCTCAAGGTGTTGCAATGGATGAAAAGAAAATTTCCTGCATGAATGAATGGCCAACTCCACAAGGAGTAAAAGAACTCAGAGGTTTTTTGGGGTTAACGGGGTACTTTAAGAAATTTTGTTAAAGACCATGGTCTCATTGCTAGGCCACTAACACAATTGTTGAAGAAGAGGGGGTTTAAGTGGACTAAAGAAGCTCAACAAGCCTTTGACAAACTTAAGGTGGCTCTGACTTCAGCCCTTGTTTTAGCTCTTCCAAACTTTGACAAGGTGTTTATAGCAGAGACAGATGCATCCAGCGATAGCATTGAGGCAGTGTTGAGTCAGGAGGGGCGACCAATTGCTTACTTTAGCAAGGCATTGGCCCCTAAGCTTCAGATTCTGTCAGACTATGAGAAGGAAATGCTAGCAATGTTGGCAGCAATTAAGAAGTGGAACTCATATCTAGTGGGGAGGCATTTCAAGATTAAAACAAACCATTATAACCTCAAGTTTCTGCTGGTTCAGAGGGCTACTACACCAGCACAACAATCTTGGATTGTAAAAATGACTAGGAGGTATTGTTTAGAAAGAAAGTAACAAATGTAGTAGCTACTGCATTATCAAGAAGGCCAATCGTTCAACGTAGTGCAATAACCACCCTTCAAAGTGATATATGGAGAAGGATTCAACATTCATGGCTCCAAGATCCTCATTTGGTGCATTTGATTAATAAGCTGAAGAAAGACCTTGATAGACAATCAAGGTATAAATGGTAGGGCCAATAGTTGACTAGGAGAGGTAAGCTTGTAGCGGGACATGATGAACAGCTAAGATAAGAATTGCTTGAGCATTTCCACAACTCAACTGAAGGAGGCCATTCAGGAGTAACAGCTACAACCAAAAGGCTTGGAGAGATAGTTTATTGGACAGTATTAAAAAAGTACATGCAATATGTTAAGTGTTGTCAAATATGCCAGCAGTTCAAATACGATACATCAGCATACCTTGGATTACTGCAAACTTTACCCATACGAGAGAGGTTATAGTCTGATATATCAATGGACTTTATAGAAAGGTTTCCTAAGTCCAGAGGGTTTACAGTTATTCTGGTTGTTATAGACAGACTAAGTGTGGCCATTTCCTGCCGCTAGCAGGCCCATACACTGCCATAACCCTGGCTCAATTGTTCATGGACAATATATACAAATTGCATGGGTTGCCTAATAGCATTGTATCAAACAGGGATAAGATATTTCTCAGAAGATTCTGCCAAGAGTTATTTAAGCTTTCAAGAACTCAGCTTAAGCCCTCAACAGCATACCACCCACAAACCGAACGGCAATCAGAAGTGGTAACAAGAGCTTACTAAGATGCATGGCGTCTGAGAAGCCTAAGGAGTGGGCAAGTTGGTTGCCTTTGGCAGAGCGGTGGTGTAACACCACCTACCACTCTTTCATCAACACAACACCCTATGAAGCTGTTTATGGCTACACCAACTCACATGCCATATACCGCGGGTAATTCAATTGTTGGAGCTGCTGATCGTTGTTTACTGAGCAGAGAAGCAGCTCTTAAAATGCTCAAATATTATCTTCATAGAGCATAAAACAAGATGAAGCATCAGTTGGATAAGAAAAGGTTAGATCATCAATTTCAAGTGAGTGATTGTGTATACCTCAAACTCCAAACATAGCGCCAGTCAACAATGATTCACAGAAAATATCTTAAGCTCTTTGCTAAGTACTTTGGACCCTATTGAGTCTTAGAAAAGATAGCAGCAGTAGTCTATAAGCTGGAACTTCCAGAGGAGTCCAAAATCCATCCCATCTTCCATGTTTCATAATCGAAGCCCCATGTTGGTCCTATTATGAATCGTAGTCCATTGGCTATGCTGGATAAAGAAGGTTTGTTGGCTAAAGAACCAATCAGTGTCACCGAAGGGAGGACGGTTAAGAGAATGTCAGGGTTGCAACAGAAGTACTGGTCTAGTGGAAGAACACCTTTCCAGAAGATGCAACCTGGGAGCTTTTCAACCAACCGTTGGCAAAGTACCCTGGGTTCATCCTTGAGCATAAGGATGATCTTCAGAAGGAGGTATTTGATATGGACCTTCTAGTGAAGCCATGCAAACCACAAGTAGGATCCATGCAGGTACATCCAAAGTACTAAATAACTGAGTAATTAGTAGTTAGTTTCAGTTAAATACTGCTAAGAGTAACTAAAGGTAATCGATGATGAATATATAATGAAGAAGCAATCACGAGGAAGGATATCATTATTACACCTGAAATTCATTCTCTAGCGGCTATTTCTCTCTCTCTCTCTCTCTCTCTCTCTCTCTCTCTAGTAACCATTTCTGGAAATTATCCAGAACATTCTCTGGTTTTCAGCACCTGGGATCACGTGAAATTCTTCAGTATTGTCAGCAGTCCATCACATGACCAGGGCATATTTATTCTCTAGGACAAGCTAAAACCAAAACTGTCCTGTGTCATCAGAGACAATAAAAAATAGTAGTAAAGAATGTGGTATTAGAAGAAGATTTTCCACTATGTTGACCCAAGCCGAAGAGCCCCATCTTGCCAACAGGTAGATCATAGATGCAATATATAGTGATAACAAGACAGAATTTCTTCTCAATTATGCTCAAGGATTCTGTTTCAAATTTGCAACTTCTCTTACTAAACCACGATTCTCGATCATCTTATCTTCCCATATTTTATCTAAAGATTTTTCTCCAATATTTTCCAACTCTTTTCAATCATTTTTCCTATAATTAATTTCACCAATAAACCCCATCCTTTTGCTCACTGAATTTTTCTTGATAGCTCATCGTTTTCCACCATAATTACAGAATCTTAAATTTTGAATATCAAGTATGCAAAAATTAATTCCTTTTAAAAATTAAATTTAAGAATCAGTCAAACATCAAAATTCTGAAACAAAAAAAAAAAAGAGGAATTCAAATTCAAAAAATAAAAAGCAAAAGCCAAAGCCGATTCCAACAAATTTTGGGCAAAGAGAAAGAAGAGGAAGTACCGGTGCGAAAGAGATCGGAGGGAGAATAAGTAATCGGGTTGGTTGAATTTGGTTGACCCGTTTTCTTGGATGCAGAGCGACGCATCATAAACAAAACCAATGAAGCCTTCGTCGCTCAACGAAGAAGAAAAAACCTAATAAAATGCCTACCGCCAATTCGCCTTTGATTATAATTTTATTCCGTCCGCCTCCCCCCTTTCGTCCTATTTATAATACATTTATATATATATATATATATATATATAATATTATTATCCGATTCATTATTAGTGAAATTTTTTAATTTCACAAATAAAGTTAGAATGATGACACATATTTTATTTTATTTATTTTTTATTTTTTTAATATTTTTAAAACACATATGTCATCATTCAAATCATACTTCTCGAGTTAAAAAATTTTACTGATAATGAATAGGATAATAATCCATATATATATTATATATTCTTAGCAATAAAATATTTATTTATTTTTTATCAAAAAATAATTTATTCACTAACTATTTTTTAATTATATTCTTTTTTATTTTTTTATCATAATTATATTCTTTTTTATAAAAAATGAGTTCGTCGGTTTGCCTTGATTGGTTGATTTTGTTTGATATTTTTAAGGATTCAAAGGTACTCCTGTTGCATGAAATGATGTCTTAATTCTTTCTCTTTTTCTTAAAAAAAAATAAAAAGAAATTACTTTTGACTTTTGCCGTGGAAAGCGGTTGTCCATTTGTTGACGGCCAAAAAAAGTATACATTATTTGTTTCTAAATCCGTAGATTTGTGTATAAATTATGCGTTTATATATCACGTTGGGGGTTCTAAATACAACCAAAAAAACTACTAAGCACATCCTATGATTAATGAACATTTTAATTCCAAAAATACTCTTAAATGAAATTACTATATTGTTCACTTTCAATTAGTTTATGAAATTCCCAAAAGTGAATTTCTGGGAGTTTCTTCACACTCCCATAAATAAATTTTTGATACCAAAATGGACCTCTTGGAAATTCATTTCCGAGATGTTTTATTGGCTCATGGAAGTCTACTTTCGGGATAAGTGACTAACTCCCAATAGTAAACTTCCGGGAGCCATATCAAGCTCCCGGTTGTTGACTTTCGGGAGATTGATATAGCACCCGGAAGTTGACTTTCAGAAGATAGATATAGCTCCGAGAGCTTTAATTCATTTTTTAAATTTTATTTATTTAATTCCTTTTTTAGTTTATTTATTTATTTAAAATTAATAAAATGTTTAAAATTTGTAGGATGATTGAATTTATTTATTTGTTTAATTTTATTTATTTAAACATCTATAATTTATTTATGTAAACTTGTTATTTGCAAAATAAATAAATAAAACAAAAAAAAAGTAATTGACGATGGATAAAGTAGTGATAAGAAATTAGTATTTATATACATAATTATCATTTCATTTAAAAAGTAAATGTAAATATATAAGAAATAATGTCTACTCTCTCCGTCTTCTCTTACACCTAACATAAGAAATAATGTCTGTTGTTGGTGGCACTACTGAAGGTGCCGCAGGAGATGCAGGAGGCGCCGATGCTGGTGGTGGTGCAGGAGGTGCAAGGGGTGCCACTGCTGATGGTGCTAGTAGAGGCAAGTGCACTAGGAGATGCTGATCAGGGACTGCTGAGGAGGGAGCTACTGAAGATGAAGCTGCTGGTGGAGGCCGAGTGATGCTAGGACTGATGATGGTGGAGGAACTGGTACTGGTAGTGGATCAAGATGTGGAGCTCGAGGTGGAGTCAAAGGCAAATACTGTGTCATGCTGTAAAGAGTATAAATGGCCTATCTCCATACATCCACATACTGATCATGGCCACCTGCCACCACTAACTCAAGCCGATCCCCTATAGCTGCCACTATGTGCTATAAAATAATAATAATGTAAATAGATCAAATACAATATAATAACACAATATTGACATAACGTAAGAAATGAATGGCTTACCTCGTAGTTGATCTGTGTGGAGGTCTCAATCTATATCTAGGATTCTGTACATATTGATGAGAAATCGTGACATACCAAGTCATACAATCCGCTGTACACTGTCCACGAATCCTGCTTTGTCTTCCTTTCCTCTCATCAGTGAGCAAATGACAGTCCCACATGTCCTAGTATCCTTGTTGAAAGGGATTCCACACGTTATAGTTTATTGGCTTCGAACCTCATTCCTCGTGATAAGGGGTGAGAGGTGGATGTGGAATGGTCTGTACATAACCACACTGTTGAAGAACTCTATCCGGATGATAAGGCTCCACAATCTAATCAAACTTAATACATCTAGAAAAGTAAGTAATATGCGGCAAAGGATGATGGGCTTTGATATCTGCGTACAGATTCCAGCAAACCTGATGATAGATGAGGTCTTCAAGTTGCTCCCTCAATATTCGAAGCTACAAATTGCAGCAGAGTGGCTTCCATCAATAGGCCTGTGGCAACCCCTGTCTATATGACAAATCCTATACTGGATCTAACGAGGGAAAATGCTCGTAAATCCATGCCTACATTAAACAAAAGCAACATTTATAATAAAAGCATAATTTATTAAATATTAAACAAAGCAATATGAAATTTATTAAATAAATTTTAAATACCTACAACAGTGTCATGTAGCTAGCTATCAAATGACAGTCAGACCTACTGGCAATACCTAGCTGTTTGTACGTGTACGTAAGACAAGATGTAACCCATGCAAATTGGCCAACGATCGTCAGATCCTCAAAAAATGATAAATATGCGACTGACACTTTGGTTGCACTCTTATCAACAAAAAGAGTGCAACCAAGTAAAAAATAACAAGAATGCACAAGCCGCATACTCTATATGTTCCTCGTCATTGGAGTCGGTCACACCAAAGAACGTATCTCGTAACCACTGCAACCTAACCTGTGGTCCTCGAGAGGCAACAGTCACTGCACATGCCTTCTCTACGTCAACGCCAATCAGACGCACCAACATCTCGTTTGCCTCGTCAATAAAGACACTAGCGAATGATATAATCTGACCAACCACAGCAATATCAAGTAATGTAGACACATCATCTAGAGTGATGGTCATCTCTCCGAACGACATGTGAAACATGTTAGTCTCTAGCTACCACCTCTCAGTAAATGCAAAGATGATGGTTTTGTTGCACGTCAAATAACTGCAGTCCAACAATTTAGCCAACCCTGATCACTAGATGATCGACCAGATGCGTAACCGACTCGCACCTAACGACCATGTACCAACTTTCGGACCATGATTAATAACTTTAATCTCTCCTCGTTCTTATATTAAAACAAATAAATAATTAGTATATAATTAAGTATAATTTTCATAGCAATAAATATGTAATAACTTTCAAAATATATATTTCCCTGCCAAATAGCTGCAATAACATGAGATCCCAAGCTCCTTAATAGGGACACATCAATTGGATCACTAGTACCAACTCCCTAACTAGAAGTATTGGCTTGCTGCATATCCTAAGTAGCAGTTACCTCACTAGATACAGGCAACTACTACCTCTCCTCGATAACTGCTGCCTGGCTAGAAGTATAGGCATGCCGCGTCTCTTGGGCAACAACTGCCTCATCAGATACAGGCACCTGCTGCGTTTACTTAGTAGCTGCCTCAACAGGTACCATCTCTGGCTGCATGGCCTAGTCACCTACTACCACGAATGCAATGCGTCTACTCGTCTCAAATACAACGCGTTGCCTCCTTTCAAACGCAACGCGTCGCCTCCTCTCAGATGCAGTCGGTTACCATCGCCACGTGGATGGACTCAAGGAGGGACGGCTATGATCATGTGATGACCCGGCTCCTCGTGTACATGCCATTTGTAAAAACACACAATTGCACCTACAATTAAACAATTATACAACCAAACATAGGTTTCATATTTTCATTCAAAATATCAACATTACAACATTCGATGTTCTCATAGTGCATTACACCATACAAGACTAATTTTTAATAATAATAACTAAGTTTATTAAAAATTTAATAATAAAAACTAATTTTTATTATTTTTTAATAATAAAAATTTTTAAAAAAAAGCCTCAAGGTAAGGGACTGCCGTAAGGCCCTAAAGCCTCACGGTACAGAGAAGCGGTGACGCTTGTGAGCCTCACAGCTTCTCTTTGTCGTGATACTTTCAAGCCTCACGACTTTTCCTTGCCGTGAGGCTCGATAAAATACCCAAAACCCCAATCTCAAACCCTAACATCAAAAATTCTCTACAAACATAAAAAATTCACAAATATACATAATATTGTAGAGGATTTTACCTTACAAATTGATGAAGCACTGAATTGCTGTTGATTACTTAAAATTTTGTGGAAATTGAAGAGAATGGAATGGAGAGGGAAAGAAGTGTGTAGGGAGTGTGTAGGTTGTCTGTAGATTGTTTGGAATGGAGAGGGTATTTTGGGTATTAATTAATTAGATAGGTTGTGTTTAGAACAAATTAAAAAAAAAGTAGGTTGTGATTAGTGAAAGGTAAATTGTGTTTAGAAATTCCCTATCACGTTAAGTCTTGTAGAAAAATTATGATGTCAAAATTTGTAATTAACATGTCAAAAACAAAATAATTTTTTATCTTTTAAATTTATATACAAATTTTATTAAAAATGATTTTGTTAAAATCATAACCTGTAACGATTTTATATTTTTTTGCCTTTTTTTTAACGTGTCATTGTGTCATTTCTTAAATTGTCGAGACAACCTTTCATCTTTTCCTTTGGTTGGTATTTTTTTTTACTTTTCACTTTTTATTTTTGACTTCTTTTAATTAATAATTGAAATTATGAGATTGATTTAATCTCGATTGTAATATTTGTGCTTTGTCATAGTTTAATTAAAAATTATTATCTAATACATTGCTAGTGAAATTTTTAAACTCTATAAATCGGATTAAGATAATAACACATATTTATTATATTTATTTATTTTTAATTTTTTTAATATTCCTTAGCAGATATGTGTTCTCATCTTAACACTACTTGTGAAGTTTAAAAATTCTGTTTACAGTATATTGGATATAATCCTTTAATTAATATGTAATAAAAATTTTTGAATTTTAAAATAAAATGAAATAATTGAAATATCTCTACAATTGTATAATTCCTTGAAATCTAATATGTTTTATAAATAAAGTAAATGCAAAAATGATACCATAAATTAAAAATAATTAAGAGTTGCTAACAAATAAAAAAGATGAAGAAAATTATTTTAATTGAATAGAAAATAAAAAAATGATATTTAAAAAATATTGATTGGTATAAATTAAAAAATGTACTTCCAATAAAATCCAAAAAAAATTTGAGAATTGAAAGTATTCTAATAGTACTAATAACAAGGAATGAAAGAAAAAGCATTATCTATAAAGTTCAAAAATTTTAGATCAAAAGAAAACTGTATATAAAAAATAAATAGTAAGAAAATAAAAAAAAATGGTCATTCAATTAAACACCCACAAGAGAAACGAAAGGGAATAAAGTTATGCTTGGTACAACGAAAAACTAGAAGGATAGAAAGTGGCGAAATGAAAAGCGGAAGGAAAACAAATTTTAGGTTGCTTGTTACAAGAGAAATAGGAAACAAAAATATAGGAAGGATGGTATTTTCGTTCCCTCTTCACAAATGACAATTTGTCCAAATTGGATAGTTGAGAGGAAAGACATAGCATACTCCCTCAACTTGTGAGGGTCCTTTTCGAAGGACAAAACCATGAGAAGAGCAATGTGCTTTGCACCAAAGCAGACATTACCCCACAGGTGGATGCAAGCTGCCACAGCTGGTATCAAAGCTGCCTTGATATGCCTCTGTGCCAATCGTGGAGCAAACCTCAACGAGGACGTGAGTCATTATGGGGGTAATGGGATAATGCATTGCACCTTAGGCAAATCCCATATTGGACAAGCACTCCTCAAAAAACAAGCCTAGAAAATTTTGTTTATTTCAAAACTCATTTAAAAAACTGGAATCATCTTTGTAAACGTAAAGATGCAGAGGGATTGAGAATACAAAAAAATGATTCTATGAATCAAGCACTCCTTGAAAAACAAGTTTGAAAAATTTTGTCCAATCCATAATCTCTATAAGTACCATTCTTAGTGTTAGCTTTAAATTGACATATGTATTTTGAAATGACAAAAATTTAAGTGATCTTTTATGTTTTGATTCATATTGTAAATTTGCTTTATCACACATGATTCTCTCAAACCATTTTAAGTCAAGATCATGATTTAATGAGATATTCTTATTGGTCTTAATACTTTATAAAATGGTTTTGAATATTTTCATTAAGTAATGTTTTCAAGAATATATTTGAACAAAATCTTAGAAAACTTCTTAATGAATTTTAGGACTATGTTTTCATTTGAGAAAGTCAAGAAAAACTCCCACAAAATTCTAAAATATTTTAGGTTGAATTAAAATCAAAGTCTACATCATTTCTAACCCAAAATGGTCTAGAAAAGTTCAAGAAATGCTCTCTGGAAGCATGGGATCGATCCCCTAAGAGAAGGGATCGATCCTTTCATGGAAAAATGCATTGGAAGGCATTCGGAAAAATTCTGATCGATCCCTTTTCATGAAAACAGTGCTCAACAACTAGTTTCTGTGAGATACAACGGCTACATTCGTTTTTGGCTCTAACCAATGTCAAGAATACATCCAAGGGACTATAAATAGAGGCTTGGAAGCTACAGAAAGCAAGAGGAATAGCTGAGCAACATTTTTCATCATCTTCTTCATCTTCCTCAAGCCTCAACAACAATTCAAGTGCTACAAAGTCTTCATCTTCCATCACTCTCATATTTCTTGTATAGCATAGCACAAATATTGTATAGGCTTTTCTTTGTGCTTAATCTTTATAATTAATTTTTGTAATCATTTGCCTACCTAGAGGCCTTCTTTGGTTACACTCATTGTAAACGCAATCACACCTTGTAAAGGGGAGGTTTTCTTAAGCCTTAGAAAAAGAGGGAGGTTTCTCTTTAGCCTTAGAAAAATATGGAGGTTTCTCTTAAGCCTAGAAAAAGAGAGAGGTTTCTCTCGAGCCTTGAAAAAGAGGGATTGTAAATATAAATTCAAGTTAGTGAATTTGAGGAAAATCCTTGGGAGCGTCTCAAGGTAGAGGACGTAAACAAGGTTGCCGAACCTTTATAAATTGCTTGCGTACATTTCTCTTTTCCTTCTCTCTTTATTTACTTGCAATTATATTTGTGTTTATTGTATTGAATTTGGATTGCTTGCTTGCATAACCTAGAGAACTTAAAAACATTAATATAGGCTAGTGAATTTAGAGGAACCGAAAAACGACCTTAAGGTTAGTTAAAAACTGATTCACTCCCCTCTTGGTATAACCTATAGAGCCAACAATTGGTATCAGAACTTGGGCTCGAGATTGATTTAGATTAATGTCTATCGAGCAAAACGATCATAAATGGCTCACTTGAATGTAGGCACACCCCTAGGAGAAGAGGGACATTCATTAGCTAGACCTCCACTCTTCAATGGAGAGAATTACTCATATTGAAAAATTAGGTTGATGTTGTTTGTGCAATCAAATGAATATGAAGTGTGGAGAGTAATAGTAAATGGTCCTAAGATCCCAATGAAGAAAATTGATGGAAAAGATGTCCCTAAAAGTGAGGATGAGTGGCACACAAATGATATGAAATTGGCAAAATTGAATGCCAAGGCTATGCACACTCACTTTTGTGCATTAGGTCCCAATGAATATAATAGAGTCTCCTTATGTGAGAATGCAAAGCAAATATTGGACAAATTAGCCATTACACATGAAGGGACAAATCAAGTTAAAGAAACCAAAGTAGGAATGCTCACACATGACTATGAGCTTTTTAGAATGAAAGAAAATGAGTCCATGAGTGAGATGTTCACTAGATTTAATGACATAATCAATGGACTTAAGGCTTTAGGTAAGACATATTCCAATGTAGAAATGGTTAAGAAAATTTTGAATAGCTTGCCAAAATATTAGGAGGCAAAGGTAACCGCAATAAAAGAGTCAAGGATCCTAATACCTTGTCTCTAGATGAACTTATGGGCTCCCTACTTACATATGAAATGAAATTAAAAAGAAATGAATTGCCTTCAAAGAAAGTAGAGGTAACACTTAAGTCTTCCACTTATGAGATCGTTGAAGATGATAGTGATGAGAGTGGAAATGTGGAAGAAAAGGAAATGACAATGTTTGCCAAAAGATTTAATAGGTTCATGAGAATGAAAAAGAGAGAAAATAATAAGAGACATCAAAAAAGAGAGTCAAGTAGAAGAGAAAAGGACCTCTTAGTGTGCTATGAATGTAATGAACTGGGTCACACTAAGCTAGATTGCCCCTTACTTAGGAAAGAAAAGGATAGGAAACCTAGGAAGAAAGCATTTGTGGCTGTATGAAGCGATTGTGATAGCTTCGATGAGGATAACATGGATGATGAGGTAGCCTACACATGTTTTATGGCCATCAGTGATGATGGGCTAGTTGTAGTTCTAGTGAAGATAATGATTATACATTTGATGAACTACAGAATGCCTTTAATGAATTAGTAAATGAATTTCAAACCCTAAACCCTAAAATCATTGCTAATTTGAAAATAGAAAAGGAATCCTTGACAAATACTAAGCTAGAACTAGAGAAGAAATTAGAAAAGGCTAACCTAGAGATAAATGAGTGGAATAAAAAGAACTTAAATTTGCATAACTCATTTTCTAGGTTTTACATGGGTCAACAAAAGCTAGATCACATGCTTGAGACCCAAAGAGCTTTCTTTGACAAAGATGGGTTAGGATATAATGCAATACATAAAGAAACTCATCTAATGAATTTCCTTGTAAGCAAAAATACTATACATGATTTATCTCTTACATGCTCACTTTGCAATACAATAGGACACTCTTCACAAGCATGCACTTATAGAAAAATCACATTTAGAGGAAGAGTAGTTAGAAAAATATGGGTGCCAAAGCATGCTGTAAATAATGATGAATTGTGTTCGAAATGGATCCCTAAGGGATCTAAAATTGTGAACACTAACTCTTATGGACCCAAGAAAATTTGGGTACCAAAGCATGTTTGAAATTGATTGGTGTAGGAGTGTTAGAGCATGGAATTACAATGGAACAATGGAGTTTGACTGCTCAACACATCCTCATGGAGTTTGCTTGTGCCAATGAAAAAGAGGAAGAGCTTGGGAATCCATCCTTGGCAAGGAAATCATTTGTGACTTGATGATATGGTTGTTGATGATCTTTGATGCTTTATAAGTGAAATGAATGAACAAAAGGCATGATAAATGATTTTTGATTGTTTGATGGATAATTCTTGAGGCATTAAATGATTGAATGAAAAACATATTTAAACGATTTTGAAATGATCTTGTGTGATTTGAGGAAGTATGAGATATGGTGATAATATATTTTCTTGCTCCAAAATGTCAAATATGTCATTCATGCAAATTGTCATGTCATGAGCATCAATGAGAAATATGCATGTTAGAAATTATGGCATGATGTTCACAAGTTGGATGATTTAATGATATATGTGCTTAAAATCTATGTGAACATGTTTGTTTTGGCATATTTGTGTTTTTTAATGCTTTAGTTTTGCCAAAATATGCATAACTTTCAAAATAACCTCCTTTGAGACCAAAAATGCACTTTATGGTAAAAATTGTTCCAAAATTACAAAATCTATTGTTAAATGGTTTTTCATTCATACTTTTCATTCATACAAGTCCAAAATCATGTTACACAAATGTTTAAACTTTTACTTGGACTTAAAATACTCAAAAATGAAATTTTGGCACCTCACAAGTTGAATTTTCTTTAAAAAATCTGCAGAAATTGGATGAGGGATCGACCCCTCCACATGTAGGATCGATCTCTTTGGACAAGATGCAGAAAATTTACATTCTGGAATTAAAGGATCGATCCCCTTACTCTTGGGATTGATCCCTTTAGGCAAAATGTGCCTATTTCTGCACTTTTTAGCAAAAATTGAGAAGTTTTCTTAATTTTCTTGATACCTTCTTTCTTCTCAACTTAAAATTCATTGTTTTCAACTTCTTCTTGATGATCTTTTCAATTTGAATAATCATTTTTCATTGATATCATGCCTCAATTTCAACATTTGATATTATTTTCAACAATCAATAGCTTTTTCATTGAACTCACAAGAACAAAGTCATTTTCTTGTTGAAGACATTCATGAATTGCATAAATCTTGAAATAATCTTGAAATATACTTTCAATGAATGCTTAAATATTGTTTTGAGAATTATTTCAAAGATTTGTGTATATATTAGAAAATTTGATGAACTAGTGATTGATAAGCATATTAATTACCTTAGTTCATCTTAGTCAAGCATGCTTATAGGATTATGTCTCTAAGCTTGACTCAACTATTCCACACTATGTTTCATGATAATTCTACATCTAGTGGAATATGAATAATTAAGGTCAATATATATATATTTAAATGATAAAATGATCAAAACTTGACCTTAAGGAGTGAATTCAAATATGACTTAGGTAAATATAATGTTTGAGATGCCTAACACATTACCTAGAGTCATAATTATTCTTGGCCTACAAATTGTGATGATAAATGGATCCTAAATGATCAAATGTATGAAAATTTGTCATCCATGAACTTAGATTTTTCTTATGGCCAAATTATTAAAGAACTTGGGCTTTAATGACAGCACCAACATTCAAAGATAAATGCAAACTTGAACAAATGCACCTTGATTGATATCCATGCATTTATTCCTGATTGTTTTGATGTTGAACTTACATGCTTGCTTAAGTTGACTCAATAATCATGCCTATGAGATGAGAATAGTTGTTTTCATGATATTATGTGCTTGACCTCACTCATAGATTATGGCCTTTATTGTTAAAATATACTTAAATATAATATTGATTCACTTAGGTAAAGTCATTTTAGTTACAATAGCATATACCTTCTAGAACCTTAAATGTTGAAAACAATTAGGGATATGGCTATTAAATGATTAAGAAGCAAATCTTGAACCTTTCTTTGCTATAATTGGATAAGGATTTGAATTGGAAAATGAGCATAGGATTCTTGTGCTTATGACTATGGAAGAAAATGTGTGTGCTTGGATGATATAAATTTTTGAATCTTCCATATGATTAAATTTGTGCATATGAATATGGATTAATACCTTATGATAGTATGCTACTGTCTAATTAATCTATATGCATTATTGATGGTGTGTGTGATTGTATTCTTACATGTTTAATTTGATTATTCACTAAGCACACCACACATAACAATTAACATCATGCAAAATGGCTAAGTCAACCATTGGTAACAATGGGTATAAGCTTTAAACTGACAATTCTTTTGCATGAGACACTATTGTGCTAGAATTTGTGGATAATTGATATATGTATTAATTCTAAGTGCATTCTTACTTGAAAATGATTTATGAGCCCAATGCATATGGGATGTCATCTAGCTTCAACTCATTATCATGATGTATTGCCATGCACCTTAGTTGGACCTTAGAGAATAATGGATATACTTAGGTGCTTGATAGAATTGAAATAAGCAAGTTATAGGACTTAGTAGATAATTTATAAACAACTTGCTTCATTATTTACCAATTGGGAACTTCTTGCAAAATTATTTATAAACAATTGGTATAGAATCATTAGCAATGTCCTTTGCATGAACACACATTTCATAATCTCGTTATGGACATTGACTTATTTATTTGTGCTATGAGTCCTATATACTAACATGTTTCTTGTTAGATAGAGCATATCTTTTCATTCTCACATTCATTAAGCCATAATTTTAGGGGGAGCATAATTTTTATTTTTCCTTCTTTTTGCTATGACAAAAAGGGGGAGAAATAATGGGGTTTGAAAATGTGTTTTGAAAACCATGCTTATATTAAGGGGGAGCTTTACAAAATCATGCTTTATTTGAGGGGTAGTATTTTATCAAAGAATTTTCAAAGCAAATTTACCTTAAGTTTTGTCATATCAAAAAAGGAGAGATTGTTAGCTTTAAATTGACATATGTATTTTGAAATGATAAAAACTTAAGTGATCTTTTATGTTTTGATTCATATTGTAAATTTGCTTTTATCACACATGATTTTCTCAAACCAATTTAAGTCTAAGATCATGATTTAATGAGATATTCTTATTGGTCTTAATACTTTATAAAATGGTTTTGAATATTTTCATTAAGTAATGTTTTCAAGAATATATTTGAACAAAATCTTAGAAAACTTCTTAATGAATTTTAGGACTATATTTTCATTTGAGAAAGTCAAGAAAAACTCACACAAAATTCTAAAATGTTTTGGGTTGAATTAAAATCAAAGTCTACATCATTTCTAACCCAAAATGGTCTAGAAAAGTGCAGGAAATGCTCTCTGGAAGCATGGGATCGATCCCCTAAGGGAAGAGATCGATCCCTTCATGGCAGAATGCATTGGAAGGCATTCGAGAAAATTCGGATCGATCCCTTATGGTAGAGGATCGATCCCTTTTCACGAAAACAGTGCCCAATGGCTAGTTTCTGTGAAATACAACGGCTACATTCGTTTTTGGCTCCAACCAATGTCAAGAATACATCCAAGGGACTATAAATAGAGGCTTGGAAGCTAAAGGAAGCAAGAGGAATAGCTGAGCAACATTTTTCATCATCTTCTTCATCTTCCTCAAGCCTTAACAACAATTCAAGTGCTACAAAGTCTTCATCTTCCATCACTCTCATATTCCTTGTATAGCATAGCACAAATATTGTATAGGCTTTTCTTTGTGCTTAATTTTTGTAATCATTTGCCTACCTAGAGGCCTTCTTTGGTTACACCCATTGTAAACGCAATCACACCTTGTGAAGGGAAGGTTTCTCTTAAGCCTTAGAAAAAGATGGAGGTTTCTCTTTAGCTTAGAAAAAGATGGAGGTTTCTCTTGAGCCTTGAAAAAGAGCGATTGTAAAGACAAATTCAAGTTAGTGAATTCGGGGAAAATCCTTGGGAGCGTCTCAAGGTAGAGGACGTAGGCAAGGTTGCCGAACCTCTATAAATCGCTTGCGTACATTTCTCTTTCCCTTCTCTCTTTATTTACTTACAATTATATTTGTGTTTATTGTATTGAATTTGGATTGCTTGCTTGCATAGCCTAGAGAACTTAGAAAACATTAATACAGGCTAGTGAATTTAGAGGAATCGAAAAATGACCTTAAGGTTAGTTAAAAACCGATTCACCCCCCTCTCGGTATAGCCTATAGAGCCAACACTTAGTTTGAAATATTGTAAAAGGTAGAAGTTTGAGGATGTCAAAGCAAAGGCGGGGAATACTTAGATATGGAAGAGTATTCTTGCAAGAAGAGATGTCTATAAAAAAGGTATGGACATCCAAGTATGGGAAGGAAACCAAACATTCATT
This sequence comes from Heritiera littoralis, assembly GCA_031772115.1. NCBI lineage: Eukaryota > Viridiplantae > Streptophyta > Magnoliopsida > Malvales > Malvaceae > Heritiera > Heritiera littoralis. The sequence continues at coordinate 441,808 of JAPDPK010000022.1, forward strand.
AAAAATGGAAAAATTCATTATGATAGACAACTTCAGGACGATTGCCATAAACAGGTCTCGATAAAAGCCATCATTGATCAAACTCATACCCATTGAGATCTGACACCGTCTACATTTCTCTTAGAAAAAGAATCAGCAGAGGATCTCAAATCTAGAACATTTTCTCGATAACTGGAGGGGAATACAGAGTTGTTTGAAAGTATGCTTTTGATGGAAACTTCACAGTAAGTTCAGCTTATTAGTCTATGCTTGAGGGATATAGGAATAACAGAAGGATTGAAGAGAACACTACAAATTGGAAAATGTTAAAGTGGTGTCATGCCACATCTATTAAATGCTAAATTCCATGTGGCATTATATTCAAGTTAGACCCCTCCACCTATTACCAATTGGTTTTAGGATGGATATCTAGCAGAAAATTCTTTGGAAGTTAAAATTCCCTTTTAAGATGATCATTTTCCTATGGAAAATCTATAACAAGTGTCTCCCAATACATAAGGAACTCTGAAAACAATAAATAAGAACGTCGGGGTATGCCTCATTTGCTTCGAGGAAGATGACACCATTGAGCATCTTTTTGTACATTACCAAGTTGCACATGTTGTTTGGTTCACTTCTGATCTCACAATTCATGTTAACTACCTTCAACCTGATAGTCTTATCCATTAGATTAACCAGATTGTTTAGATCAATAATCTTGATTCGAATCTTTTAGGTTCTACTATCAGTTTGTAAGCCTACTTTGGTCTTTAAGGATTCACAAGAACAAATGCATCTTCTAGAATTCCGCACCAAATCCACTTAAAGTCCTTTTCCATCATAAATTCCAAATGATGTCACTCTAGAAAGCATGTAAGGAAGGAAAACAACAAACCATTCTTTTTAGAGGACGAGCTCTGTATCCCTATAAACTCAAACAAACAGATCTGCAATAGACTTGCACAAGGGCCAAGCAACCCGTCCAAGCCCGAAGGTCTATCTGATATTTAATCAAGCTTAGACAAAAATATCCGATGCATTTATAAGGCCTGGGCAAAATTTTTAAGCTCGATTAAAAATCAAGCTGAGCCTGAGCTTGACCTTCCAAAGCCCGGGTCCAGCTCAACTCGAAAATAATTATTAATTAAGTTTTTTTAAATATATTTACTAAATATAATATAATTATATGTATATAAAAAATTATTGATTAATAAATATGATTTTATATATTTAATATGAAAATTAATATGCAAAATTTGACAAATCAAACTAAATTTTAAAGAAATAAAAGAATAAAAAACAAATAAACAAAATACAAAAAATATATAAAATAATATTCGGACGGACCGGGTCAAGCTTGAGCTTGCACATAAAACATTACTATATGGTTTAAGCCCGACCCAACACAGCCCATGATCAAGTTGAATATGCAACCTCTAGCAAAATCAAGATGACTTTGAATGACTCATTTTCCTTGACTTCACAAGAGCAAACAAAAAAACTGGTCTGGGATAAGCGCTATGATTCGCACCCCGTCGGGAAACACGTTTGCTTCATGCAGTATTGATGTTAGCACAAAGCTCTTGGCAAAAGCAGCCCTTGCTAGGCTGGTTGTACACAACCTCCGTAACCTAGAAGCCAAAAAGGTACTTTGCAGAGATGACGACAAGAAATGGAAGACAATTCTAGAGGGAGGATCTTACATCCCTTGGAAAGCCCCACCGGTGTTAAGAGGACATTAGCAAAATGAAATCTGATGGCAGGGTTTTCAGGTTCTTCGAAGGATGGCATCCGCTTGGAGGGGAAGCTTACAAGATGGCGAAAGCGGCAACATCCAAGAGACGATCTTTCAAATGGCTCTGGCGCCTTTAAGCTATGTTGTTTTCTTGTTTCTGTTTTAGCTTTCACTTTTCTGTCCTCTAAATATATTTCCTTAGCTGTTTACCAAAATAAATAAATAAATAAATGAGCTTATAATTATTAATGTATATAAATGTATCCGATTTACTGTTGGGGAAGCTTGATTAGAAGAAAAATATAGAGTGAATACTGTTAAATGCTTTCCTGTCAACAGGACCTCCTGCTTCAACTGGATTTGTATCAATTCACATTCACTAATGGAGCACACTCAAAACTCAAAAACAATTACAAAGATGAAGTCTACTTCTACAATCCAACATCAAAAGGTTACACAAACTAACTCGCCACTTCTGAAAGATGGCAAGTAAAAAGTGCAACTGCATCCTGTAGATGATTTGAACGCAGGTCTTCAGGAATAGGAGTGTTGAAGACGGTATCAAAGCAGCTTAACTGAGCATCACGTGTTGGACCCTCACTAATATCAGAAAGTAGCAGATCACAAATCTCCTCCGCCATCTTTGAATAAGCCATCCTGCAGCATAGTTTCAGAAAATATATGGATCAATCAGTACAAACCAAAGAACTCGGAGAAAATGTGAACCATACTAAACACCATTAAAAGAAAAGTAATGTGCTCAAAACATCTTTCCCCTTTTCGTATTTTCCTTTTCTCTCTCTCTCTCTCTACTCTGTATTTAAAATCTCTATTGTGACGAACCAAACAACCGAGTCCTAAGTTGTACATGAACATTAAAGTTTTACTTAATAGACTGAAAAGAAAAATGAAAAATTCGAAAATTGTGTAGCCGCACAGGAACATAGTCTCTACTTATGTATTCCTAATTACAGGAAGATTAATAATGGATCGAATGGTTTCCTTAAGCTTGTTAGTACTAGTCTATTTCATTTAGTTCTTGTCCCTAGTGTTTTTATGTTAGCAGATACTGATCAAACTTAATGCCAACAGAAGCTGAGATCTCGTATTAAAATGTGACCAGTTTCATTCTACATTCAAATGTGATCTTGGCTTATCTACAAACACATATAAGAACAGACATGAAGATAAATACCTTGCATCCATAGGTAACCTGCCACCCCAAACTGCCAAAGACTCGTTCAAACGGCAAAGAAAGTCTCTACAAGCTGCATTTTTTCTGTCAAGGGAATCCTGAAAATTGCACCAACAAAGTCATCAGCATTCACTTCTAAAGAGAAATACATCAAATCAAGTTTGAGGATATTTCACAATTTTGGTTCAACAGCTTGAGGCTGCAATTGCTTTATCTATTGCAAATCTAAAAGGGAGATGATTAAAAAAATAAATCCACTAGAAAAATGGCATCATCATTATCTGAGCCAGTTTCAAATGTTGAAAACTAACTCATGATTTAAGCAACATTTTGTTTCAGCTCACAAGCTTAAACCTTTGCAACCATCATTTATGTATGTAACATCCGGCATTGCAACATTGTTCCAACAGCAATGTACCTTCTAAGCAAAAATTCTTTTAAAGGCATCACAGATAACGAGTATGCATGACCAGCAACCATAATTCACAATTCACCTGTCCCAAAACACACCAAGCAGTAACACTGGTTCCTTTAGGTATATGAAGTAATGCCTCCAGAACCAAGGCTTTAATTAGGCAGATCCATGCTTATCAGTAGGGCAGTAATTAGAAGGCAAAGTCATACATGTTAGTCATGCTGGTCTTCACTTGAAGTGGCCACCTCATTAAGATGAAGCCATTGTTTACAAGTGATAGTCTAGAAGGATTAACATGACTGAAGCTAAGGATTGCACTCAACACAACCCCATAAACTGGACTGCTGTAATTCACAACTTATAAATTAACAAGAATGATATGATTGGTTAATAATTGAAGCATTCGACAAGCTTTAGCCTATATCAGATCTAGATTCTATGGCCTTGATAATATGCATGAGCTTCTCACCAGTTCACCCATAGTATTGTTATCCTCCTGCAATGAACTTCTTAGTACATAGAATGAAATATAAATTCCAGCTCCCAAGTCCCAATTTTCAATTTCAGACTTGTGGTCCTCCATGGACGTTGCAATCCTCCATACCTCTGAGTGATTGGCTGCATTGAGGAAAAAAAAAAGACTTGGATCAACCCGTGCTGAAAAAATAAGACTTGTTGTCCTCCATGCTGAATGTCTTTGAGAATTGACACTAATCAATTCTTCAATGACCCAAAACTGAGGATATACATTTTTTAATCCAGTATAAATATCCCGAAAAGAATCAAATGGAAATTGGTTTTTGAGACAAAATTAAATAAATGTCTGATCCCAAAAAAGTAGATGAGATGCGCATCTATAATCTACATGACTATGAGTCTCCAAATAGTACAAAATTGAGGAAGCCATGCACCTCCCATGTGATAAGACTCATCCATGCATGGAAAGGGCATGTATGCTCCAAAATAACAACGATATGATATATAATTCATAGAAAGAATTAGAACCCCCTTGATTGTATAGCTTGATGATAATTCTCAAGTTCTTAAAAAATTGCACATTTCCCTTTCAAATATCTTTCTTTAGTAATATCTAACTTCCTTTTTATACGTATTGTACAAGCCTAAATGAATACTTTTTGGTTTAAAGTGGTAACCTGTATTTAGAAAAAAAAAATGATTTGGAGGTGCTTCTATCATGCCATGTGATAGTGTTTCACCATCATTCATAAAAGCCATAAATTCCTTTGAGGTCTAGACCAATCAGACTAGCTAGGTCACAACAGCATAATCATTTGTAATATACCATAAATTTTAATATCATGCTACATTTTTAATAGAGAAGAGACAAGGGGGGAAGGGGGTGAGCCTTGGAATTTGGTTTAAAGACACATCAACAATGCATAAAGAATGATATAACAGGATAATAAAACTCAGAAGGCACATAAGAATTCCTTAATCTGCAATAGGATCTTACCAGACAAGATTAATGCATGAGCTACTGAAGTCACGAAAATAGAATGAGCCTTTTGCCAATTTGCACATTCCAAAAAGTGCTCAAGAGCCTTTGGCAAATCCCCATGGTAATTGAAATAAACTGCCTGCATCATAAAAGGAAAATTTTCACTACAAGAAACAACACTCAAGTTCCAATGAAGTTTTTAGATCTCTCTTCTCTCTCTCTCTCTCTCTCCCTTTCACTATACATCCACCCATGCACAGAGATAGGGAGATAAGCATACAGCAGGACAAATCAAGATCAATAGTAATTTTAATAAGTCACCCATCTCCAAAATAAAGAAAAAGAAAAGATGAGATTTAGAGATCCCACCCAACCCGGCTGCTGATATTCTGCCACTACGCCAAGTATCTAAAATTAATTATGGATCCAACCCACATAGAGCATCTAATGTACCAGCAAAGCTTCGAATGTTAACATAGAATACCACTCACGCCAGACCAACAAGAAGTACGAAACAAAGGCTTCAGATACATAAAGTTAGAATAAAATACATCTAGAAAACAAATATCATATCATACCATAGCTTCATGCAACCATCGTAATGGAATACCCAAGCCCTCAATAAATTGGCGTTGTGATTCTTTTGAACTCCAGGATTCACAATATTGGAACAAAATTTCCCGGATAAGAATAGCTTGCAGGTAAGGATAATCATCGCTGTAGGGCATGTGAAGGGCTACATAGATAGCCCAATGACACTGCCCTTGGCATAGCAACTGGGATACAAGTCCCATGTCAAGAGATTGAAGATCATTAGAATAGATAATACCGGCAGCTTCCAAGATAGCCCGTTGATGCCAGATCATATGGTAGTCAAGTGGATCATGTGTCGAAGAGAAGGTGCTAAACATTGTCTTCAGTGAGCATAACGAACTCTCTTTACTAGCATGCAGAAGCATAAGATAGTATGAAAGATCAAATCTTTCCACTTTACTCCAATTTGCATTCTCTTCTACTGGTCCTTCATCAATGTAAATTGGAACAGGAAATGGAGCTTTTCCATCATTAAGAAAGTGCTGATAAGTTCGAAACACAACAGGCAATGCAGTATCTGGAGGTAGGTGATACCACATTAACAATCCTAAGAATCTCTTCCAGTCAATCTTAATACCATGCAAAGCACCATGAATATTACCAGCAAGCAACTCATAAAGCCGAATCCTGTCCTTCTCAATGAAATTGAAGTCCAGTCCATTAATTCTCCAAATATCAAGCTGCCGTGCAACATCAGAACGATTAACTGTTGAACCACCAGCCTGGCTTAGTAAACAAGCCAGTCTCACATCTCCTTTAGAAGCAGCAAGCTCCACAGCTGCATCAAGTTGTCGCCCAGTCAAGAGAAAGAATAAGTGTTCCAAGTAAACTGAGTCATTCACAGAGCTTACTTCTTCTTGTACACGGTGACAAACGCTTTCTTGCAGCCAACAACTAAACTCAGCCCTCCTAATAAGAGGAAGTGATTCCAGGTCAACTTCTGGAGGACCTTCCTTGATATCCTGCATCATATCTTCCTCATTATCAGCACCCATAGATTTCAGTTGACCAGTATTTTCCCTTTCTGAAAAAAGAACTTTTATCAATTCCCAAACCATTACTTGATGCATCAAAACCAAGCGAGCAGAAGAAGATAGGCCAGGAACCTCCAACTGCCTCTCGATAATGTCTATATAGCTCCTACAAATCTCTGAAAGCTCTAAGCGATTAGAGACAACCTTCAGAAGCTTCAGCTGAAAGAATCCAACTTCCACTTCTTTTTCTTCACAATTTAGAGACTTGTGAAGATTCAATGGAGCATCAAATGCAAAGTCAACAAGTTCTTTCTTTATTTTGTTATTTTCATCTCTAACTACTTTATCAATTGCCACTTGCTCTATATTGATTATAGAAGATAATACTCTCCGAGCATCATTACTACCTACAGGTGCACCAGAGTGAACAAGAATGCCATTTGGGCCCCAACCTACACGAAATGACCTACCCATGAACAATGCTGCATCAACTATGTTGCGAGAATGACTTCCAGTGACAGGTGTCTCTTGGTTGAAGTCCAGCTTGAAACCTTCCTTTTTAATTGTCTTTAAAGGCATGCCCTTATTTTCTTGTGTCATCAGAACAATTCCAGATGAGTTTGAATCAAAAGTACCGGAATTATACTCAAGCAAAGCAACTGGGGTTTTTCGTACAACAGGTGGACTTGACCTATGGATTAGCCTCTGATTAGAGTTATGCAAAGAAGACCTTATATATTCTTTGCCATAGGCTTGTTTCTGATTAGAAGTTGTCCCTCTAAAATCCTCAAGCTCCTCTTCTTCGTCAAGAGGGAACATCATCATTCTCATTTCTTTCATCTTCACTGGGTCCAGCCCAAGATGTGAAGGCAAAGAGTGAGACAGCATTGGTCCATTAGCATCCATTTGCATATCTTCATCAATCTCAGAATTCCCATCACCATTCATTTCGCCAGAATCTTGGACAACCCCTACAGCATCATCCATTATAATATCTTCCTCCTCATCTTCACTCAATCCAAATCTGCTGAAATGGTCAACCAAGAATTTCCATTCACCATTTGCAGGGTCAAATGCAATGAATTGTGCTCCTTGCCTCCTCATACTCTCTCTTAATTTCTTAACAATGCCATCTACCCCTTGCTTTGCCAAGTGTAAATTTTTTATTTGAAGTCTCAAATTTACCTCGGCAGTCTTGTTAAGGCCTTGACCAACCATAGGCTTATTACTTTCATCTTCATATACAGTTACCTCATGCCTATCAAACTTCACAATTTGATCTAAATCCAACGCTCTAACATCAGTTTTCCCAAAGAATTTTACATACCCATAGCCAAATCTTCCAACGACAAAATCTGGAACTCTGCTGCAGTAACCAGGATCCAAGAGTTCCAATGTTGCCATATCTTTCAAGCAAGGTTCCATATAATAATCCGGGGAATGCAAAGTAGGTAAAGATTCCTCGATTTTTGTCAGAACACCATGCGAAAAAAAATCAGTAGTTGCAGACATCTTTCTCTTCTTGTATAGTGATGCAATCTCTAAATCCCAATTTTCCACATCAAGGTCTGCCACACTTCTGGAAATATCACTTGCTGTACCACGAATTTCACCCAAAGTGCCTGCAACTAAAATTTGGACATTGAGTAATTTCACATAAACAAACACGCATCTCTAATTAGCTCAAACATGCAAAGAACAAACTATAAAAGAAAAAGGAAACACCCATGTTGACCAACCAGCCCAAACAAACAAATACAAATAAATCATTCTATAAATACTAGTACTTGCAGAACCTGAATTCGACTATATTGGGGAACAAAATTCAGTTCAAACCCAAAGATATTCACACGCTGATACGTACCCACATTTTCATCTCTCAAATTTCTCCAAAAAAAAGTCAAAATCTTCTACCTTTGTAGATGTATAGTTAATACCTACAGAGTACTTCTTAACCAACGAAAACTGGGGATCAAACAGACAAGACCCAGAAACTAAAGAACACGAAATAAAACAAAACCTTTTATTCAAGACACGAATCAAGAAAAAACAAAACTTTTTATCGAACCCAAGCATAATAGTTAACTAAAATCCGTCAACAACTGATTCATGCTAAAGTGCAGGAACGATTGGAGTAATCCCAAGTTTAAATCCCAAATAAATTTTTAAAAAAATAAAGAAAGAGTGAGGGAATTACCCGAAGCCGGGAACAAAGAAGCGGAAGCCATGATTGGAAAGTGAGGGTCTATGTGGTTTAGGGTTCAGCGGCAGTTTTAGATCCTTCAGGGTTCCACCACTTCAATGACAAGCTGGAGAAGTAAACATAAGAGGGATAATGAAGCGAAGGAAAAGAAGGCTGAATTGAAAAGAGTGAGAGAGGAATGGGAGGGAAAGCTTTGAGGTGGGTACTGGCGTTTTACTGTTACATTTTCACATAATCACATTGCCTACTTTTTTTTGGTGGAAACATTGCTACATTTTTCACAGCTTAAGGCCGGATCGCCGACTTTTACACATAGGGTTGGTTCTCCGAAAATGAGGCTCCATTTTATTTATGAAAATATTTTTTTTTATTTTTAAAAATATTTTTTATTTTTTATTTTTTAAATTTTAAATTTTAAAAAATATGTTTGATACATGAAAATAAAAAATTGTTGTCAAAAAAAAATTATAAAAAGAAGTTTAGTGAACACATTTTCAAAATAAAAAAATTAAAAATAATAACTAAACAATTAAATTAAATTGTAACTTTTGACAAAAAAATGTAACTCATCATTATCATTAGAACTTTTATCCAATAATGAGATTATGAGATAGATTAAATGAATCAATATATGAAATCACGTTAAGTCGTCAATATAAATTCTCTCATTTTACTCATTCCTATCTAAAGTAGTTTGTTTTCTCAACTTTTATTCTGTCGTATCCAATTTGTTATTTGAAATGTAAATGAATAAAAATAAATTGAGATTAAAATAAACACAAAAATTCAAATTATTAAATATATTTTAGCATCGAACAACTAACAATACCTCTTAGCTAAATGGTGTGATTTTTGAAAGCTCAATTTTGTAATTAAAATAAATTGTAATTAAAATAAACCAAGGCATGGGTTTCGATCTCTGGAGAATGGAAGGCCAACCAAGGATTAACTTTGAAATCAATATCAGTTTCTTTAGGAGATTAGTTAAGGATTGCAGTTTGGTTTCATTTTCTGCTTGGCTCCATAGTTTGTGCAATTGTCATCCAATTTGACAGGTATTCTTCAAAAACCCTTATGTCTCGTTACATCTTTTGTTTATCCCATACACGGTTCTTTTGTTTTTTTTTTTTCTTAGGATGGACGTTCATCATACTTCACTGGGTTAACGAACAGTAAGAAAAATACCCTCCAAAACTTTTTTTTGTTTATTTTTTCGTTGGATTCTGTATTAATTTAAATCCAAAATTTGATGATATTTATTTAAAAAGATTACTCTTTTTTCTTTGTAAGCACAAATATCCTCATCCGTTTTACTGTCTGAGATTAATCCTGTTCGAATCCTGTCTAAGCACATGAGGAAGATTACTCCTTTTTTAGGCTTTTTTTTTAACTCTCTTAAAAACTCAGATCTGTAATATTCATCTACAAAGCTTAAACTATGAGCCATTAAACCCGGCATGGCCATAACTTTCCGATGTCCAAAATCCTTAAATTCTGGTAAAATTACTTTTCTTTTCAGTCGCTCCACCCTTCTTAATCTGATCCTTCTTTTTTTTTTTTAATGATTCTCTTTATTTTTCGTTTGAAAAATAAAAGGGTTCATTTTGATTGTGATTTTTTTTTAGAATGTTGATACTTTATTAGTTTAGCCAAATCTTATTGTTTGTTTTGAGAGATGGCATTAACAGGTCTGGCAAATGGGAAATTTAAAGGGGTGGCCCAAAGTTCGCTGTTATAAATAACGGTAAATTTTTGTAGTATTTTAAAGAGTTTGATACATCATGGAATCTCCTACTGCATCTCATTTCACTATCTCCATGTATATTGTTGAATAATAGTGTCTTGAATTGGTTTTATCTTTTCCGATCCTTTTGATACTCAATATTATCATGCAAGGTGGATTCAGCCTCAAGTTTGTATGGAAATTAGTTGTTCGACACTCCAACCTACAGAATATTATGGGTAAATAAGTTATCTGTGTCCATAATTGACATGCTAAGTGGGTAAGAATGTTACATTTCAAGTAAAATTTGGGTTTTCTTCTAGACATGCAGAAGTCAATTCTAGAGAGCTCAGAGAAAAAATTGAGAGAAAAAGAACAAAACAAGGCTAACCTCTAATTATTTTATAAACAATGTAAAGCAAATGAGGTAGGTGAATCTCTTTTCTTGACAATAGTAAAAAGGTTTACTACATCTAACTTTGGAACATTATACCATCAGGTGAAGTTGGTGGCCCGACATGAAACAAGATCATCTCCAAGAGAAATAAAACTCAAATAAGCAAAAAACTCTAAAACACAATGGATTATTCTATACAGGTATTCATGTCCTTGATCTTTTCAAGCCTTAAAAAGGAAGATTTTTATTTAGCAACAATCATTCTATTTAGTACTTGATTATTTTTGTTTTCCATTTCAATGCTTATACATTCTCAAACTGCAAAATAGTATTGATAAAAGAGAAGATTTTTATTTAGCAACAATCATTCTATTTACTACTTGATTATTTTTGTTTTCCATTTCAATGCTTACACATTCTTAAACTACAAAAGAATATTGATAAATGTTTTCATATTCTTCATAGCCAATTAAAGAAGAACAAATTGTGGTATATACTTAAATTTTTTTATTGAAATGATGATCATGATGGCTCCAAAACTATTCAGCTAATTACAACCAAGTAGTTAACTTTTTGCAATTTCCTTCTAGTGACCTCTATCTATTCCCATAAAAATGTTTGTCTTAATACCTCTTTGAAGCTCATTTCCTTGCAGAGTTTGATTTGCTTAATGCTATAAGTGATTTAATTGAAAGGTTGTAACTATGTATTAACTAGTTTTCTGCAAACAAGGGATTCATACCTAAAAAAGTTGTGTGGTTTTAAGTTTTAGAGGGTTAATAGCCTTTTAATTAGTCATGATTTGTTAAATGTTTATGTCCATTTTCTAGAAATGTCTCCTTAGGGCTTATTATATTATATGCTTTGATTTATTAATGCATCTAATAAATATCTCTTTTTGTGTTTGCTTGGTTTTCTTCAGCCCTAATTGTCAAAAGCATGATGTGTACAAAGTAAACTTGGTGATTCTAGATATGATACAGTGATACGACATGAAAAAAATAAGAATAAAATACATAAATGTGACATGGGCTAAAAGTTGATAAAAATTGTATACTAATATGGTAAAAGCTAAAAAAAAAAGATTTTATGCTTGACATGTCAACACGAATTTGATACAAAATATTTGTATTTTATACAATACGAACATAATTTTATATGATATAAACACGAATTTTATTGTGACAACCGCGAATTTTCCTAAATTAATATTAATTATCCGAAAATTTAATTTGGATAAATAGAAATCGAAATTAAATAAGAAATGAAAAAGGGTATATTCATTTTGGATATCGAGAAATCCAAATCTAAGAAAAACAAAAATGTGTATATTTATATATTTATATAATTAGATTATATAAATATATTTTTATATGTTTTTATATAAATACATATGTATATATACGAAATATAATATATATATATATATATATATGATATATTGATATATACTATTTTATATCATAAATAAATACATATGTATATTATTATACATTTATATATATATATATATATAAATATATATGAAATATATATTATTTTAAAAATTAAAGTGTATAGATATATATATATATATATAAATTATTAATACAAAATATATATCTATATATATATGGAAATATAGTATATTTATACATATATAAAAATATAATTATATTTTGTATTTATATATATTTAAAAATATAAATATATAAAAAAAAGAAAATTTAAAACAGAAAACGAGATCGGGATACACCCGACCCCATTTCTCCTCTGCCTGCAACAGCCGACCCCTGTCGGCGAGAGAGGAGAAGGAAGAGGAGAGAGAAGGGCGTCGCCGACGAGAGGAGGAAGAGAAGAAGCGATCGACGACGGCCTGAAGCGGAAAAAGGAAGAAAACGAAGTGGAAGCGAAGCGAAAAAGGAAAGAAAAAAAAAGGAAAACGGTGGTGCCGGCCGATTCGGGCACTACCACTGCCTCCGACGTCACCAGCGAAGGGAGATGAAGAGGGAAGGGTGACCAGCGGTGAAGGGAGAAAGGAAAAAGGAGGGAGAAAAGAGAGGAGAAGAGGCCGAACCACTACCTCCAGATCCGGCGCCGTCGTCGTCGATCTGGGGAAACGGAGACCAGAAACGACGTCCCCGCAACTTCGGCTAACTGTGGGAGGCATGAACCGGCGGAGAGGATGACCGACGATGGCTGAACCGGCTAAGGAAAGGTGAACCGATTGAACCCAGCCAAACCGGTCTGAACCGGTTCAGACCAGAAAAAGGAAAAGAAAAAGAAAAAGGAAAAAGAAAAAAAAAAGAAAAGAAGAAAAGAGAAAAAGAAAAGGAGGAGGAAAAAGAAGAAAATGGGTAGGAAAATTTATTATAATTTTATTATTATTATTATTTATTAAATAATTTTATAAAATTCTAAATTGAGTATGGATTGGATTTGTAGAAAATCATACTCGGTGATCGGAGATAGATGGAAATCGGGAGAGGTGGACTATGGGTGCGAAGGTAGCAAGGAAGTCGCCGATCCAGAACAGGTAAGGGAGGCATGTGCAGCCTGTAAGGATATTCAGTCTACATGATTTTAATTATGACTATTTTATGAAAATGTTGTGGTGATTCATCGGTTGGAAACTTGTGGTTATATTGGCTGGCTGTGGATATTAAACTATCTTTTCTATGCAAGGAGGCTAGTCAATCGACAGCCATTATGCTGTCGAAAAATTTTAGAAAATTACGTGAAATCATAATAAATGATTTTATGACACGAAAAACGATTTCTGACCATGAGAAACAAGAAAGTTATTATTTTTCATAAAACATTAATATATCGAATTTTAATTTTAAAATATTCATGTTTTCGAGATTGGTGATAATAAAATTATCGAAAATTCTCCTGATATGTAAATTACACGTGATACGAGATGAAAAATGAAAAGACATAAAGTGAATATTTTATAAATATTTTCTTAAATATTCACTAAATGATTTATATAACCTTTATGGTTTTAATTATGAAATTAAGTATTTTTATAAATTCCATAAAGGTTATTTTATGATGAAAAACATAGTTTTGAGACTAGTGGCCCCTCTATCATGCCGATACGTGATATGTGATACATAAAATGAAAATGTTTTATATGATATATGATTAAATTGGCATGAGAATTATTTTGTTACTTGATTATTTTACATGAAGTGAATTTCATGAAACGATTTACATGAGATGAATTACTTGAAAATGATTTTTACTATAAATCGCTATTTGAAATTGATTTTTTATTGTTAAATGAATGATTTATGAAAATGTTTTGAGACAGTCATATTGTAGTGATCATACATATTGTTATATGACTGTGAGACCTGATCAGTTCGTAGGTTTATTGTATTGTATATGACTGTGGGAATTATGGTCAAACCCACAGGTTTATGCAGTGAGCACTTGACCAGTGCGAACTGTGAGTGTTGACAATGGCCATTCGTTATAGTGATCGTCCCTTTGGGGATAGTGATAGTGATAGTGATAGTGCATGATTCTATTAAATGATGACTGTCTCCACCGATTGATTATTGAATTGTTTAAAAATTGATTTGACTGAAGTGAAAAGAAAGAAAAGGTTTACAGTGAATGACAGTAAATAATGATTTTAAATGAAATGATTTTATTGTATTGCTGCTATCTACTGTTTACATGTAATATGATTTGGATGATGACGATTTAAACTAATATTTTTCTAAAAGAATAGATAATATTAATTATTCTATCAAAATGTTTTAAATCATAAAAGCATAAAATTGAAAATGACATGAAATGAAAGGAAAAAGAATTTAAATTTCAAACGAAATTTATTACTCTTTACAGTTGCTTCTAGGTTCCGGGACAAGACAAGTATTTCAAAATACTTGCCTTACTCCATCCGGATCCCTAACCGACTGTAGTATCCTTCCTGCATGTGAGCCTAGTACACTTCTAGGAAATTTAAAGAAAAAGATTTTACAGCATATAGATAACTGAGTATCAAGAGTTGCATATAACTCCTTTACTGAGCCATGGATTGCTCACCCCCTATTTTTAACAATTTCAGATTTTCGAGGACTGAGAGTCTGACATCTGAGGATCTCGGCTGTACAGTTGGAGACACTGTGACAGCTTGATTTATTACATGAGATACGATCATTTATTTTCTGTATTTAGACTTATCTACAGTACTACTTTCTTGTGAATTAAGATAAGGGATGTAAATGATAATATGTTTTTAAATGTAATAGTTTAATGAACATGAAAAGTAAAGTATCACAGATAGCCCAACCATATAAAATGTATCGAAAAACGTGAAATAAGGTGGTCACGGGTTGTGACCGGTAAAAATGGTATCAGAGCAAAGTTGGCTTGATATCTGTCGATACATTTAGAAAGGAAACGTGTTGAAAAGGTTAACATCCCCTGTAGTACTGTATAGTCTAAATACATAAAGGAAATAAATGATTGTAAATTGAATTAAATGTTTTAAAAGGGAGTGAGAATTATGAATTAAGGAATGCTAAAGATGAAGAACGGCTTTGGAATGTTACCTGAAATTGGTGATCTTATAATCTTAATGAAGGTCGGTTCGATAAGGAACAGAATGGACTCGGTGAGGGCCCCACCAGTACTTTTCTATCCGGATCGAATTGAGACCTTACCAAGATGATATAAAGGAGAGGAATGAGATATCATCAGTAAATAGATTTTAAGATCACCTACGTATTGGATATATTTTGAAGAGAGAGAAATTTATGGAAAAATGATGAAAATGCCCCTACTTTGAAATTTAATTTTCTGAACCATAAAAGACCAATTGATTTAGAGTTGACTGATATGACAGAGTAATTGATGGTATAAGGAGGTATTATATGCAAAATGATCCCTTTATTAATCTTATCAAGATTTCTCTGTCCAAATCTAATAAGATCTTATAAAATGCTGATATTAGTGTGAGAAGAGATACTATCAGCATATAGATGTTAAGATCATTGGTTTAAATTATTTTGAAGAGAAAGAAATAAATTTTGAAATGACAAATATGCCCCTATGTTGGACTATGTTCTGAATTTTGATAAAACCAATTTGATCTTGAAGTCATTAATATTGATGGTGTTATTGATGGTATAAAGGACGTAATATGTGTATAACGATCCCGATTATTTAATCCCACTTACACTTAGATTACGGAAGCGACCCAAAATGTTCATAATAGACAGTCACAGAATGATTGGCCCGGTTATTGATTCATAAAGGCCTAAATTAAAAGTGTAATGAGGGGATATTTAGTAAGGGATCGTTGGATATTATGAAAAGTGAGATGATTACTGGAGATGATTGAAAAGAGATCAGTATGGATGATGAAATCTATATTAGTATGGTTAACTATGGTTCTATGCTTTTATTCTATTTTCTAAGTATCAAATGGATATTTATAGAACCAGAATATTCTGAAATATGTTTATAGAATGGTGTATGGTAAGGAGTATTGTAAATTGGAGAATATGTATAAGAACAGTAAAGTGACTGTAAGAGATAAGGAAGATGATAGCTAACTTGAGGTTATTAAATGAAAATGATTTCAAAGTGAATTACAGTAATGATGAATCGGTTAGCGATAAAAGGTGTAATTAAATTATTACATTTGATACAGCATACTATTAGGATGATGGATATGCTGTGAAGTATAAGTAAACAAGTAGATTAAGGTGGACTATATGTTAAAATGAATTGAATAGTAAATGTTTGTGTTTTGAGGATATATAGTGAAAAAGGATAGGACATAATGAGGAAATGTCCAAAACAGTAAAAGATTTGTAATAAAAAAGTATCAGATGTTATTTCCGATAGACTTTCAGAGTAATATAAATTTGAGAGGTCGGGTTAACATTAACTCGATGTTCGATATGGATTCTATCTCTAAGCTTATGTCGGAGACCGTAGAAAAAGTCCGAAAGCTTTACAACAACTTTGAAAAACATGTGGATAATAAAATTCACTTGTATAAGTGTAATTGATGGAAAATACAAATGATTTAAGTTGAGGATGATTTATAACTATGAATTAAATTCCTATTATGCAATAAAGTTCTGATTAAGAACGAATACTCATCTGTGTGAAATTGATGCCTTACGAGATAAATCAGAGATGTATAAGGGTTCATAAGACCAATCTCTGTATAAGGCGTTATTAAATAAGAGTTGGAGACTGATGTCCATAAGATAATATTTAGAACTCGACATGAATTTTACGAGTTTCTATTGAGGTTTACAAGATTAATGAAATACCTTGTGAGGTATATAAGCCTAATGAATGAGGCATCCATACAAGAATAAAGTGATGAGGTATCGAAATAGTCTAAGGCACTAATGGAATATGAGCAACATTGTTATATAACCCCGCAGACCCTCAAAGACTCTGATCTATATGTTAAGATTGGCAAATAGGAGATGTGACTAGACAGTATCTCTTTCTAAAATATATGATATCGAATGATAGAATGACTGTGGATCTATCTATGATGGAAAGATAGTGATTGAGATACAAAATGTGCTGACTCTAGCTAGACATTATTACCAGTCTATAGAAGAGTGATGGGGTTAACTGCTCTACATATGTGACTAATAAGTAAAGAAGTTAAAGTCAGTATATGAATAAGTGTAAGAATAATATTCAAAATGTTAAAAGATTTTAACAGTAGAGTACTATATCACTGAGGAAAAAAAGTCGATTGAAATGATGAGAGTGGAAAGATGAAAATGTAATAAGAAGGTAAAGTACATGATGATGAGGGAACACAAATATGAAGCAGTTTCAAAAAAAAATTTAATTAATTAAAATTAAAAATGATTTCCTTTTGGTTATCACATGATTATGGCTAGATGTAAGATCGAGCCAAACTCAATAGATGAAATATAATGATACTCAATGGAGTAAAATAGATGAATTATATGATTTACTGCAAGCTATGTAAATGGAAAAAAAAAGTGATATATATATATATATACACACACACACACCTCGAAATGGTGAAATTGTATGGATAACATGGTGACAAAATTGATGATTTTATTAGTCACCTATGGAATCTAAATTAAGAAAAGATTTCATGCTTATGTATATTCTAAAACCTAGGTGATATCGAGTATACCAAAAGAATAGGAGATGTAATAAGAATACTACATGAAAAGAGATATAGAGAGAAAATGATTGATAAATGTTGCATTTATGGCAAGAGATGATTAACAGTAAAGTCTGCAATGAGGTGTAGCCTTGATGAAATAAATGTGAAAATGAGTATTGGGGATAATAATGAAGAACTTAGAAGAGATATGATAATATGGAAGTGATTAAGGACTGATTGTCTAATGGAATCACTCTTCCATTATCAAACTCTTATATTCTTTTGTGCCATAGTCGACATATGTTTATGAAACGATGAGAAAGTATGTGAAGTTCCAGTGAGCATACATGTGATGGGAATCTCAGATTTGTTATATGCTTATGGGAAATAGCAAAAGGCCTTGAGATTCCAAATTTACTGACAGCATCGCTCCGTACTGATGTAAATATCTGAGCATAGTATGGAAATGCTCGAAGACATGTTGAGTGAGCGGATGCACGAGATGTGAAAGCTACTGGGACAATTACATACTATTGATTAATTCGAGTAAATGACAGTTCCCAAATTGTATCGACTTGGCACCAAATGAGAAAAATGGATGATGAACAATATGAATCAGTTATGATGCGAAGAGAGATGAAATTTGTTAACTCCCAAATTTATAAGAAGTTTTAGGGAGTATAAATATATGGAGAAAAATTATATATAATGGTATAAAAAGGTGATTCTAATGTTGAAGGTATGCTGGCAGTATCATTTAAAGGATGATTGAAAGGACAAGAAAGATAAGAGTACAAGATGGTACCACCTTTTAATTTAAGTTCAATTCGGAGGATCGAATTTCTTAAGGTAAGGAGAATGTGACAACCACGAATTTTTCTAAATTAATATTAATTATCCGAAAATTTAATTTGGATAAATGGAAATCCAAATTAAATAAGAAATGAAAAAGGGTATATTCATTTTGGATATCGAGAAATCCAAATCTAAGAAAAATAAAAATGTGTATATTTATATAATTAGATTATATTAATATATTTTTATATAAATACATATGTATATATACGAAATATAGTATATATATATGATATATTGATAAATACTATTTTATATCATAAATAAGTACATATGTATATTATTATACATTTATGTATATATATAAATATATATGAAATATATATTATTTTAAAAATTAAAGTGTATAGATATATATAAATTATTAATACAAAATATATATCTATATATATGGAAATATAGTATATTTATACATATATATAAATATAATTATATTTTGTATTTATATATATTTATAAATATAAATATATATATAAAAGAAAATTTAAAACAGAAAACGAGATCGGGATACACCCGACCCTGTTTCTCCTCTGCCTGCAGCAGCCGACCCCTGTCGGCGAGAGAGGAGAAGGAAGAGGAGAGAGAAGGGCGTCACCGACGAAAGGAGGAAGAGAAGAAGCGACCGGTGACAGTCTGAAGCGAAAAAGGGAAGAAAACGAAATAGAAGCAAAGCGAAAAAGGAAAGAAAAAAAAAGGAAAACGGTGGTGTCAGTCAATTCGGGCACTGCCACCACTTTTGGCGTCACCAGCGAAGGGAGATGAAGAGGAAAGGGTGACCGCGGTGAAGGGAGAAAGGAAAAAAGAGGGAGAAAATAGAGGAGAAGAGGCCGAACCACCACCTCCAGATCCGGCACCGTCATCGTCGCCGTCGATCTGGGGAAACGAAGACCAGAAACGACGTCCTCGCAACTTCGGCCAACTGTGGGAGGCATGAACCGACAGAGAGGATGACTGACGGTGGCTGAACCAGCCAAGAAAAGGTGAACCAGTTGAACCCAGCTGAACCGGTCTGAACCGGTTCAGACC
Organism: Heritiera littoralis; assembly: GCA_031772115.1. Taxonomy (NCBI): domain Eukaryota; kingdom Viridiplantae; phylum Streptophyta; class Magnoliopsida; order Malvales; family Malvaceae; genus Heritiera; species Heritiera littoralis. The sequence goes on from JAPDPK010000022.1 coordinate 461,486, forward strand.
AGAAAAAGGAAAAGGAAAAGAAAAAGAAAAAGAAAAAGCAAAAGGAAAAAGAAGAAAAAAAAAGAAAAAAGAAAAGGAGGAGGAAAAAGAAGAAAATGGGTAGAAAAATTTATTAGAATTTTATTGTTATTATTTATTAAATAATTTTATAAAATTCTAAATTGAGTATGGATTGGATTTGTAGAAAATCATACTCGGTGATCGAAGATAGATGGAAATCGGGAGAGGTGGACTATGGGCGCGACGGTAGCGAGGAAGTCGCTGACCCGGAACAAGTAAGGGAGGCATGTGCAGCCTGTAAGGATATTCAGTCTGCATGATTTTAATTATGAACTATTTTATGAAAATGTTGTGGTGATTCATCGGTTGGAAAATTGTGGTTATGTTGGCTGGCTGTAGATATTAAACTATCTTTTCTATGCAAGGAGGCTAGTCAATCAGCAGCCATTATGCTGCCGAAAAATTTTAGAAAATTACGTGAAATCATAATAAATGATTTTATGACACGAAAAATGATTTCCGACCACGAGAAACAAGAAAGTTATTATTTTTCATAAAATATGAATATATCGAATTTTAATTTTAAAATATTCATGTTTTCGAGATTGGTGATAATGAAATCACCGAAAATTCTCCTGATATGTAAATTACACGTGATACGAGATGGAAAACGAAAAGACATTAAGTGAATATTTTATAAATATTTTCTTAAATATTCACTAAATGATTTATATAACCTTTATGGTTTTAATTATGAATTTAAGTATTTTTATAAATTCCATAAAGGTTATTTTATGATGAAAAACATAGTTTTGAGACTAGTGGCCCCTCTATCATGCCGATACGTGATATGTGATACATAAAATGAAAATGTTTTATATGATATATGATTAAATTGGCATGAGAATTATTTTGTTACTTGATTATTTTACATGAAGTGAATTTCATGAAACGATTTACATGAGATGAATTACTTGAAAATGATTTTTACTGTAAATCGCTATTTGAAATTGATTTTTTATTGTTAAATGAATGATTTATAAAAATGTTTTGAGACAGTCGTATTGTAGTGATCATGCATAGTGTTATATGACCGCGAGACTTGATCAGTCTGCAGGTTTATTGTATTGTATATGACTGTGGGAATTATGGTCAAACGCACAGGTTTATGCAGTGAGCACTTGACCAGTGCGAACTGTGAGTGTTGACGATGACCATTCGTTAAAGTGATCGTCCTTTTGGGGATAGTGATAGTGATAATGATAGTACATGATTCTATTAAATGATGACTGTCTCCACCGATTGATTATTGAATTGTTTAAATATCGATTTGACTGAAGTGAAAAGAAAGAAAAGGTTTACAGTGAATGACAGTAAATAATGATTTTAAATGAAATGATTTTATTGTATTGTTGCTATCTACTGTTTACATGCAATATGATTTGGATGCTGACGATTTAAACTAATATTTTTGTAAAAGAATAGATAATATTAGTTATTCTATCAAAATGCTTTAAATCATAAAAGCATAAAATTGAAAATGACATGAAATGAAAGGTAAAGGAATTTAAATTTCAAACGAAATTTATTACTCTTTACAGTTGCTTCTAGGTTCCGAGACAAGACAGGAATTTCAAAATAATTGCCTTACTCCATCCGGATCCCTAGCTGACTGTAGTATCCTTCCTACATGTGAGCCTAGTACACTTCTAGGAAATTTAAAGAAAAAGATTTTACAGCACATAAATAACTGAGTATCAAGAGTTGCATATAACTCCTTTACTAAGCTGTGGATTGCTCACCCCCTATTTTTAACAATTTCAGATTTTCGAGGACTGAGAGTTTGTCATCTGAGGATCTCGGCTGCGCAGTTGGAGACACTGTGACAGCTTGATTTATTACATGTGGTACGATCATTTATTTTCTGTATTTAGACTTATCTACAGTACTATTTTCTTGTGAATTAAGAGAAGGGATGTAAATGATAATATGTTTTTAAATGTAATAGTTTAATGAACATGAAAAGTAAAGTATCACAGATAGCCCAACCATATAAGATGTATAGAAAAACATGAAATAAGGTGGTCACGGGTTGTGACATTTATACACTAATTGCCAGTCTAATGCCAATGGTGTCATACCTGCTTCCTTCTCTACCATTGAAGTCTTTCACCATCTTGCCTGTTATGTTCCTTTTGGTCATAACGCTGATGACCCATGTAAAACTTACTTTGCTCTCTAGTTTCCAACACTTTCGTCACTTTTCCCCCCTCTAATCGTATTTTGATTACATTGCAAGTCTATCAAGATGTGCACTCTTGGCTTATAAGTATCTACAGACTGATTCTTGAGAAATAATTAAAGTTTTTACAGTTCAACCTTCGTAACTTCATACGGTAAAGTAGGAATTGCATCAATTAATGGCCTTCTCAATCAACCATTTACTTTTGAAATTTTTCATGAAGAATGAACTTTTAAGAGTTCTAACGTAAGCAATTGGTTCAGAATGCCACCAATCTTTTCATGCATCTTCAATTAATAGAGCTATAAATAAGTAATCAAACAACATTGAGCTACAACGAGGATTTTTTTTGTCATTGTAGTTTGTACACAAATGTTCAAACATCTTTGATCTTTTCAATTTTAACCAATGGGCAATGTCATAACTACTAAGTCTTAAAATCAAACTCACAAAATTTAAACCTAAGGAGTCGCCACCAACCATTCTACCTAAAATGTGTTTGGTCACCTATTCAAACTAATGATAAAACTTGATCTACGTTCAAAGATTTTAATGTCAACAGTATGATTATATATAGAGAAAGATTAGCACTCTTAAAATGCTCATCTTAAAATGGTACCAACTAATCTTAAGTTTATTCTAAATTTGTTTTTATGTTTGTATTTGTTTCAATAATTAAATATTGGGTAAATTTTCAAGACTTTCCTATCAATATGGCTTCAGTCTTGGAAAATTCTCTCACCTCAAGATTTTTAAAAAGTACCAATCGACTTTTTTGAACTCTAACATTAGATTGATTAAATGTTTTATGAAATTCCTATCTTTAAATATTTTCTAATTACTAACTCTTATTTTCTATTCTTAATTTCTTTATCTTAATTTTCATTATATTTTCTTCTTTATTTCATGTTTTAAAAATAAACATGAAATATGGATTATTGAAAATTTTTCTCACGTATCCCATCAATTTGGCTTAACTTAAAAAGAATTTCATCATTGGCATATTTCATATTTACTTCTTTTATCTTAATACCTAATTATCCTACTATCTTATTATCTTATTTCTTTTTATTCTTTATTATCATTATATCTCTAAAAAAACATGAATTATGTTTTTTTTTTGAAAATTCATTATTAAGTATTACATCAACCTGGCTCAACTTAAGAGGAATTTTCTCATCTAGAAATTTCAAGGAGTACCAATTGACTTTCTTGAAATTTCATCATTTGCATAATTCATATTTATTAATATTTTTTGTTTATTATATTTTAATTATTTTTAATTTTTTATTTCCCTAATTTCTATCCTATATAAATCCCATATAAAATAAAATATCTTTCATATAAACACTTATCATGCATTAAATCATTCTCAAATCATACTAATTAAATCATTCAAAAGATTATATAACTAAATTATATCATGCTAATTAATTAATCATATCATACTAGTTAAATTAAATCATACCATGTTAACTAACAAATTTAATTACGTAATTAAATCACACTAATTGTGCCAATTAAATTGTACAAATTTGATTTAATAGCTAAATATCCTCAACCTTTTGCACAAAATAGGAATAAGCTCTCAATATTTAATTTTACTATATAAATCTCTAACCTTTCAAAATAATGCAATTAAATCTACATCAATTATAAATTTTTGCCGTAAAAAGAAAATTGATGGCTTATAAGACCTCATTCTCTAATTTATTTTACTTAATTGCATTGTTTTTGGAAGGTTGATTGCTTATTTATAGTAAAATAAAAGTTTATGAACTTTTACAATAAAATTAAGGTTGAGGACTTTATTCATTTTGTGCAAAAGGTCGAGGGTATTATTAAGCCTACCGTTTACCACTCCTGGCCCAAATATGATTAATCTTAGACCAAAAAATGGATGACAATACACAAAAAAACCTACTATTACGCAAATACTATATCATGCAAATTAATTCATATCGTATTATGTTATATTCATTATGTCAATCAAATTAAATTCATCAATCATACAAATAAAATTATTGTATCATACAAATTTACATATAAATCAACATCACGTAAATTAATTAAATTCCATTATACAAAATCATATCATATTTATTATGCAAATTTATTGTATCAAACAAATTAAATAAATCATATTCATCAAAATAATTAAATCATCTCACATAATTTAATCATATCATACAAATTAATCAATCATGTTATATTCATCATGTAAATTAAATTATATTGAATCACATTAACCATACAAATCAATTTAATCAAATATGTCATCTAAGTTAAACCAAATTATTTAAATCCATTTACTAAACAATTAACAATGAAATCATTCTAGCCATCAGCTTGAACAAAGAAGATTATGAATTAACATATATAGTATGATTATAGTGGGTATAAACCAATTACCTTTCTCAAGTTCTTTTCCTTTCTTTGTTCTTGAATCACGTTACCACTCTAACACCTAACCAAAACTAGCAAGATAGATTGACACCATTATGCAACAACAGCACTAGGCAAGAGCAACATAATGACCAGGTTTCAAGGTAACAAAGACCATGCAATGAGTAGGACGGGGATGATGGTAGTAAAGCAACGATAGCAAGGATCTTTCACAGTAGTAGCCAGTGAAGAACCAAACAAAAGGACGTAAGGAAACGTGAATAGGGTGAAACAAAACATGCTGTGTAAGGTGGAATCACAAGGCTGTGCAGGAAGACTTGGTGCAAGTTTGATGAAACCAAGCAAGAACGAAATAGGACGTAGAGTTGGAGGTAGCAAATACCAAAATAGGATGGCATAGAGAGGAACACAGCTAAAATAGAGAATAAAAGATGATATAGGCAATAAGATGTGATGGCCCTGTTTAGCTCAGCAAGAAGCGATAGAAACACAGTAGTCAAAACCAAAGCAGGCAATAAGTGTAGGAAAATCATACAAATAAATACACAGAGGATCACATGTTCAATCATCAATAAAATTAATACGGAAGGGTACCTGAATCCATTCGAATTGATTTCTTGGGGTTAGAGTCTTCCACGTCTAAACATTTTAAGAGAATTTGTATCTCACTCAATGATAGGATTTGAGAATAAGAATTACCTTATGTTTAGACTAGGGGCCATAACCTATTTATACTGTAGTAAATTTTATTTTGTTTTGGCCCATCATAAAAATAAAATAAAATAAAATATTGGGTCTCTACACATTGCAAAACCCATACTGAATGAGATGCTCTAAAGTCCAATAACTTAAACTTTATTTGATCATTTTTAAATGTACTAAACAAATAAGATAGCCTGTAATGCACAATTAATTGATATATATAGGCCCACTTAAAGAATTTCCTAACAATCTCCCACTTGGCCACATATGTCACATGATAATTATACATTTTAAAATAACTGTAAGAGCTCTAAACTTGCTATCTTCACAACACAACATCTCTAAACAATCTAGTCCATCAATTATACTAACATAGGATCAAAGTGATCTTTGTTACATATATTTCGTAACTAGACCCACCAATTGTCACATATATTAATATAATCAACGACATGGTTCAAGTACAGATGTGTAGCATGAAAATTTCTTGCAACGTGATCCCTTAAACATGCATATTTTCAACTAGTTCTACTTTCAAAAAAAACTTTATACTCAACTACAATTTGAAAGTATAAAACTTTATTTCAGCGTTTCAACAATAACATCAATAATTTAGTTTGATAAAAAAATGTCTCAGTAACAAATGAATATCAATAAAACAAACTCCCACTATACAAGCATATCATCAAAGTGAACTACACTCATACGAGCTATATGCTCATGAAACACCTGAGGTGGTACACCCCTAGTAAGAGGATCCATAACCATGAAGTTTGTATTGATATATTTAACAGATATTTGAAAACTCTGAACTCTCTCCTTAACAATAAGAAACTTGATGTTAGTATGCTTTAACTTTGATGAGCTTCTATTGTTCTTAAAGCATAACTCTATGGTTTTATTATCACAATAAATCTTCAATGATCTCTCAATATCATCGACAACGTACAACCCAATGATAAAATTTTGCAACCATATTGCTTAATTTGATGCCTTATAGCAAGCTATATTGCTTCCATTGTGGAAGAAGTTATAACTGACTACTTTACACTCTTCCAGAATACAACTCCTCCAGCTAACATAAAAATATAACCATAAGTGGATATTTTACTATCAAGGCAACCAACAAAATTGGAGTCTGAATACCCAATGATCTCTAAATGATCTAACCTCCAATACGTGAGCATGTAATCTTTAGTTCCCTGAAGATACCGCATAACCCTTTTTACTGCTTTTCCATTATCCATTACAGGGTTACTTAAATATCTGCCAAGCATTTCAATTATGTATGCAATATCCGGACGCGTATAAACTTGAATATACATGAGACTCCCTACTACTGAAGCATAATGAATCTTCTGCAACTGTTCCTTTTCAATCTTATTTCTTAGGCATTGAAGGAAACTAAATTAATCACCTTTAGCAGTGGACGTATCTTCTAATGCACAAATTTACATGTCAAATCTGCTAAGCACCTTTTTCATGTATGCCTTTTGTGATAAGCCAAGTATACCACGAGAATGATCTCGATGGATCTGTATACCTAACACAAAGGATGTATTCCTAAGATCTTTCATCTCAAATTTATTCAAAAGAAATATCTTGGTTTCATACAACGGGCCTATATCGTTGCTTGCTAGTAGGATATCATCAACATATAACACTAGAAAAATACACTTTCTCCCACTAATCTTGTGATAAATACATTGATTAACAATGTTCTCTTTAAAATCAAATGAGGTGATCACTTGATCAAATTTTTGATACCATTGAGAGGATGCTTGCTTTAAACCATAAATGTATTTTTTTAGTTTGCACACCAGATGTTTCAATTCATCCAACACGAAAAATTTCTGGTTACACCATATAAATCATTTCTTCAATGTCACTATTGAGAAACGTTGTCTTTACATCCATCTGATTTAGCTCCAAATCATAATGAGCCACGAGTGCCATAATAATTCTAAAAGTTTTGATGAAACTGGAGAGAAAGTCTCTTTATAATCAATGCCTTCCTTTTGAGTGAAACCTTTAGCAACTAGACATGCTTTATATCTTTCAACAATGCCTTTCGAATCCCACTTCGTTTTGAAAATTCATTTACAACCAATCGGTTTCGATCCTTAAGGCAATTAGACAAGATCCCAAACGTTAGTATCCTTTCTTGATTTCATCTCATCTTTTATGGCCTCAATTTGTTTATGAGAGTGAACACTTTATTTAGCTTCACTAAAAGATTTTGGATCATCTTTCAATCCTATATCAAGATCGTGTTCTTGGAGATATACGATATAGTCATATGGAATTGCCAATCTCCTCTCTCTAAGGGATTTCCTTAATGGCATTTCCAATTGAGGTTGTTGTTGTTCCTCCAATTGAATATGAGTAGACTCTTCAATATGAGTAGGAGGTAACCCAAGAGTGTCTTAATAATCTGAATTTGCATTTTGAACAATGTCAAACTCTTCAATATGAGTAGGAGGCAACTGTAGAAATAGTAACATGTTCTTCCTTAAAGAAAAAATTCCTGAGTTTAACACTCTTGTCATTTTCAACATCCTTAATAAATTTAGCATTTCCCGTTTCAAAAAAGGATCTATTTGAGAGACCATAAAACTTAAAAGCCTTTGATCTTTTTGAGTATCCAACAAAGTAGCAGCATATTGTTCTTGAGTCTAATTTCTTTCATTAGGCTTGTATGGCCTAGCCTCAGTTGGACAACCCTAAATTGTAAATGCCTAATAATAGGCTTCTTTCCTATCTGTAACTTATTTAGGGTTTTAGCTATTGGTTTGCTTGGAACTTGATTAATAATATACACTGCAGTCTTTAATGCTTCTCCCCAAAGTGATTCTAGTAAAGAAGAATGACTTATCATACTTCTAACCATATCCTTTAGGGTCTGATTTCATTTCTTAGTTACACCATTTTGACTTGGAGTCCCTGGCATGATGTATTGAGAAACGATGCCACATTTTGCTAAATACCTTGCAAAACGGTCTAGATATGGTTCACATAATCTGTCATATCTACAGTAATATTCACCTCTACAGTCATATTTAACAGCTTTAATTTTCCTACCAAGCTGATTTTCGACTTCAGCTTTATAGGTCTTGAAAATGTCCAATGATTGAGACTTCTCGTGAATCAAGCATAGGTACCCATAACGAGAATAATCGACTATGAAAGTAATAAAATGCTATTAACCATTTCAATAAGCTATAGGGAATGGACCACAAATATCAGTATGAATTAAATCCAAGATGTTTAAACTCCTGTTAGTTTTCTTGATATTTGTTTGTTCTCCCTTAATACAATCAACACAGATTTTGAAATCTGAAAAATCAAGGGAATCGACGATTCCTTTTGACACAAGCCTTTTTATTCTTTGTTTAGAAATATGTGCTAAACGTCAATGCCATAACATGGAAGAATTCTTATTAACTAATTTGTGCTTTGTATCACAATTACTTATATGTAATGATTTACTAATGTGTGAGGCATGAAGGTCCAATTTATATAGATTATCAACTAAAGAACCTATACCAATAAGATTTGAATATTGGAAGAGACTAAACTTTCCATTTCCAAATGAATAAGAATATCCTGATTTGTCTAAATAAGAAATAAAAATCAAATTTTGTCTAAATGATGATACATAAAAGTCTTGTTCACATCTAATTAGCAACCAGATCTCAACTTTAGTCTAAATAGACAAATAGCCTCAACAGGAGCCCTTTAGCCGTTTCCTACATAGATGAATCTTTTAGCATCAGTTGGCTTTCTATTCCTTAGACCACCCTACATAGTCACACTTATATGAGTAATTGCATCCGTATCTATCCACCAAATATGATTGGGTACTAAAGCCAAATTAACTTCAAAACAAACAAAGTTAAGAAGTTTACCCTTTTTGAGAAGCCATTTTGTATACTTAGAACAATCCTTCTTCACATGATCAGCTTTACAAGAAAAGAAACAAGTAATTACCTTATCCTATTTCTGTTGCCCCTCAAACTATGAAGTTCTAGTGTTTGCAATGCCTTTTCCTATATTGTTCCTTTTCCTTTTTCTCTTTGCAGCATTGTCATTGGAAGAAGATGCTAAGTGAGCATTTTCTATCTTCTCTTGTTTCAACCTCTTTTCCTCTTACGCACACTGAGCAATGAGCTCATCAATAGTCCATTTCTCCTTTTGAGCTATTAAGACCAAGTACATGAGAATGTCCTTGAACAACTCTAACTTTAGTGCCTTTAGTCTTGTAACAAGATTAGACATTTCCATAATGTATTCTCTTTTGTTTCCTTTGCCACTATACCACATTAAAACAAGCTTAGATAAGATGGTGCTTATTTCGACCTTTTCATTTGCAGCGAATCCATTTGCAATCTGCTATAGGAAACTTTGGCATTTTCTTCCTTAACCATTGTGCTCCTGATGTTATTCGAAATTGAGTACTTCATGATCATCAGACTTTGTGGTTTGAACGCTCCCATTTCTCATAAAGTGCCCTTTCGGTAGCTGTACTATTATCAGTAGGGGTAAGAGATTTATCTAACCTGATCACATAGTCTAGATCCATACATTCAAGCATAATTGTACTGTGCTCCTTCCATTTCTCAAAGTTAATGCCGTTAAGACTGGAATATTGTTCAAATTGATAGATATGGAAGAAACATTTACTGTAAGTAGAAAAATAAGAATAATAAACTCATAATTAACAAACATTAACTTTAGGCCATATTTAGATCAAAAAAATTTGGGCCATATAAGATACCAAGCATAAAATTGAAATTTAGTCTTTGGATAGAAATTTCAATTTATAAGTGGTACTTTTAAACTTATTGGCTCTATAGGCTATACTGAGAGGGGGGGTGAATCGGTTTTTAACTAACCTTAAACTCGTTTTTCGATTCTTCTAAATTCTCTAGCCTATGTAAATATTTTCTAAGTTCTCTAGGCTATTCAATCATGCAATTCAAATTCAATACAATAAGCACAATTATAATTGTAAGTAAATAAAGAGAGTAAGGAAAGAGAAATGTACACAAGCGATTTATAGAGGTTCGGCAACTTGCCTACGTCCTCTACCTTGAGACGCTTCCAAGGATTTTCCCCAAATTCACTATTCTTGAATTTGTGTTACACTCCCTCTTTTTGCAGGCTCAAGAGAAACCTCTCTCTTTTTCTAGGCTTAAGACAAACCTCCCTCTTTTTCTTAGGCTAAAGAGAAACCTCCCTCTTTTTCTTAAGCTAAAGAGAAACCTCCCCTTTTACAAGGAATGATTTGGTTTACAAGAGATGTAATCAAAGAAAGACCTCTAGGTAGGCAAATGATTACAGAAATTAGGCACAAAGAAAAGCCTATACAATATTTGTGCTAGAATATGAGAATGATAGATGATGAAGACTTTGTAGCTCTTGATTTGTTGTTGAGGCTAGAGGATTTGTGGAATAATGAGTATTGGAGTTGCTGAGTGGTTCCCCTTCCTTCCTTTAGCTTCTAAGCCTCTATTTATAGTCCCTTGGATGTGTTCTAGCCGTTGGGTGGAGCCAAAACTCGAATATGACCGTTGTCTCATAGAAACTAGCCATTACAGGCTATTTTCGGGTAAAGGGATCGATCCCTTCAATCCAGAATGCTTTATTCTGGGATAAGGGACCTTTTCTGCTGCCAAAGTGCTTACTGCCAATAGGGGATCGATCCCTTCCCTTAGGGGATCGATCCCATGCTTCTAGAAAGCCCGTTTCCTGCACTTTTGGGTTAGAAATGATGTGACCTTTGATCCTAATCCAACCCAAAACATTTTGACATTTTTGTGGGAGTTTTTCTTGACTTTCTCTAATGAAAACATGGTCCAAAAAATTCATCAAGTAATTTTCTAAAATATTCAAAACATTTTATAAAGTATTAAGACCAATAAGAATATGTAATTAAATCATGGTCTTATTGTTTGATATGATCACTTGAAAATGGATTGAGAAAATCATGTGTGATAAGGCAAATTTACAATATGAATTAAAACATTAAAGTTTACTTAAGTTTTTGTCATTTCAAAATTTATATATGTCAATTTAAAGCTAACAAAACTTTATTAGTAAATATTGATAATCAAATCCTGCTAACAATATGCCCTTCTTTGAAATGGCATATTGCATGCATGGTAAAAAATAATTTTATCACATATTTACTATCTTATTGTGTTTGTAATCCGACCAAAAATAACCTTCCTTTGGGCCGATTATTTTCTACAAGGATTAAAAACACAACCATTTAAAATGACAACCTTAATTTTCAAAATAAATAAGTTAACATAACAGAAATCACTTTGTTAGATTTTTATATTAATTTAATTTATTTTGAACTTTATTTTCAATACATTATGCACATATATAAAACATTGAGAGTACACAAATTTATTAACATCAACAGGGAGAGTGACTACTGCCAATCAACTTAGAAAATCATGAAATATTTTATCATGAAATAAAATGTTAAAAAACTTGTGCATAATATATCCAAACACTGAAATTATCATGAATATTAAATAATAAATATTTAACAGTGTCAAAAAATTTCAAAAAAGGCCCAAAAAATAGGAAAGGACTAGAAAAAATCAATACTCAAATGCCTACCAGGGAGGGCCCATGCGCAACCCACTATGTGTGGGGAAAGGATCCCAAGTCGAGATCACCTTCTCCTTCAACCCAGCTAGAGCATGAACAAACTGGATCGAGTTTGTTCGACTTTTCTCTTTAATTTTGACCCTTTTTTTTAATTTCTATTACCAAAATTGAAGATGTAATCTTGAAATTAAGTGTTTATTCTATAAAACCCATGTGAAAATTGATTAAAACTACAAAGATTTGTGACAAATTTGATCAAGAAAGTTCAAGAAAAAATTCCATGAAAGAACCCTTACCCCTTTTCTTGAATTCTTTCAACCAAAACAAAAAATTTACCTAAATTGTGACTTTGTTTCAACCATAAAAGTCACAAGAAACAATTATCATTCATCAATTTGAATTAAATCTTGTAAAATATTGATGTTTTGGTTGATTTTCAATTTCAGGATTTAAAAAACTTAAAAGGATAAATTACTTGAATCATGAAACAGATTTCAAAAAATTGTTCACATGATTTTAATCCTTATTTTATAGGGAATAAAGCCCTAAGGTTTCAAAGAAAATTTTTTAATTCTTAATGATCAAAACACGCTCTTGATACCACTTATAGGAAAATAATACGGATAAATATACAAAGGATCACATGTTCAATCATCAGTAAAATTAATACAAAAGGGTAATTAAATCCATTGGAATTGATTTCTTGGGGTTAAAGTCTTCCATGTTTAAACCTTTTGAGAGAATCTGTATCTCACTCAATGATAGGATTTGAGAATGACAGCTACGTCCATACTAGGAAAATTTTCTAAACAATTTAAAAATGACGGCTACATCCATACTGGGAAAATTTTCTAAATAACGGTCAATCTTATTTGATTTATGACCAACTGACAGTCCTAGGTGAATCCTCGTGTGAAGAAGTCTTACATGATTTCAACCCGTAGGCTGAATCACATGAAAATGCTGAAAATAATGTGGATGAATAATTGGGCTATTTTGGTAATTTCACCATAATGATCGATCAAACCCAATAAAAGTCAATATTTTGACTAAATTATGTGAAATAGATATAATTGGCATTGAAACAAAAGCAGTTTGAAGTTAAACTAAATATTTAATCAAATATTGAAATAGTGAGGACATAAAGGGAATTTTTTAAATTTGTTAAGGGCAAAGTGGTCATTTGGTCCATAAGATATTATTAAAAGCCATAAAAATCTCATATTCTTCCATAAGTGGTTGGCCATGGAAGAAAAAAGAGAGAGAGAAAGTGGTTTTCATGGTTTTTAGAGAGAGAAAGTGGTAAAACCCTAGTGTACACTCACCGAATCGAAAAACACACTAAACGAAAGTTGCTTCTCTCATCGAGCTCAATGACATACCTCCAAACCAGCCATTGGAATTGCCATTTGAAGGGTGAAGAAAAAAATCTTTAAGTTTCATCCAAGCATAAAGGTAAGAGAGAGAATTTTTGTTTTCAATTCTGTCGATTCCAAACAACTGTTCTTCGATTTTTAAGCATGTGTATGATGTTAAATTGAAACAAAAACACTTGAATCATACTTAATGAATTTCAGCCAAAAGGGTTTCATGATGAACAATTCATGGCTTCATGCAAAAGTGATGTAGGATTGATATAAACAGTATAAGGAGGATGAAAGTAATGTTAAATTTGTAGAATACCTAGTGTAGGACTATGCTATGTTTTTGGCCAAGGTGAAATGATGGGGTTATCATGCTCGATTTGATAGATTAATGGTTATAGAATATTGTGCTAATAAATATAAAACTACTGATGAAGTCGGAATCCAAAAAGGAAGTGTTTTGACTGTAATTGCAATTTTGACATCCAGTAGGAAGTAGACTGGATTTGCTGTCGTATTAGGAAATGTGAAAGCCTTAGAGTCTATAGTGTTCTTTGTAAAAAGTATATTGAAATTTGATCGTGTTTTGATATTCTTTTATAGTTCCTAAGTAAGTGGTGTTAAGAAAATGATAAGTGAATATATGCTTACTTATCTACATTACTTACTAGAGTTGAGTATGTATAGTTCACTATGATTTGTAGTGGTAAGAGACATATATAAAAAATGTAGGGATACTATGACTACATTAGAAATGACTAGATGAAATATAGCATAATTGAATAATGAAACTATATTGAGATCGATTGACTAGACTGTGTAACTTGAACTGATTTACTGGACTGTATGATTTGAAAAAATGATTGAACTGAGTGATTGATATTGTGACTAAATTGGGATTGAAAAACTGGAATGTGATTAGTGAACTATGTTTTAAGTGCAGGATGGTTAGGATAGATAATACTGTTACGCTATTGAGATTTCGTAAAACAGTCTTAAAACCCTAAACTGCTAATAAGAGACTATTAAGTAAGAAATTTAGAAGAAAAAGAGTGATTATTTGAATAAACCTTAAGGCTTATTAATGTGCATGAATTGGTAACATTGTTTTGGAAGGGATTTTTAATATTTTCAATCCTTTTCATAAAACTGAAAAGTTTTAGAGTTACTATTATATGAAAATAAAATATTTTGAACACTGTTTATTATGTTAAGAATATATTATACTATATAAAGTTTTTCCTTCATTTACTATTTTAAATGCAACTGTCACTGATTTTACATACTTATGAATTGACTGAAGATGTGTTTTGATTGAATATCATTTAACACAAAGTGTTCTAATTGGTTTACGAAACATATTATTGGAAGTTCTGAACGTCTAACTGAAGTGAGTGTTTTGAATGTTCTAGATTGACTGACTCTATTTTACTGAGAGTTTTGATTATCTGACTGAAGTTAATGTTTGGAGTGTCCAACTGAAATAAATGATTTTAATATTATGAACTAACTGAAAGTTCCATTTCTCTAACAAAAGCTAATGCTTTGAATGTTTCGAATTAACTAACACTGTTTTATTAAAACTGTTTATTTTTTGACTGAAGATAATGATTTGAATGTTTTGGATTTGACTGAACGTATTAAACGATATGATTTGAATTGCTAACAATCTGTCTACTTTAATTTTATGTATTAAAATGATATTTATTTGTATTGAACGAAATGATTTTAATTCATGGTTTCGTAATTGTTTTAAGATGGAATTCTGCAAATTGAATGTGCACTGTAAGAGTTACCTCTAGAATCTATGGGAGTAAGTGCTACACGATGTTACTCATTTTTAGAATCCATGAGATTTAAAATGAAACTTGGTCTGTATTATTGTATTATGTTTTGAAAGCATAAAGAATTATTTTATTGTTTTCATGTGAATCAGGTAAATGTTTTGAGATAGTTAGCTCCCCATAGTTACCTTCGAGTAATCATGCTGTACTAACTGAACTGTACTGTACTATTTATTGTTAGACCTTGACCAAGTCTACAGCCACCTCTGTATCATCTAGGGGTGTAATCGAGCCGAGTCGAGCCGATACAGTGAGATGCTCGAGCTCGAGCTCGACTTGAAAATTCGGTGCTCGGTACTCGGCTCGAGCTCGATCGAGCCTCAATTTTTGAGCTCTAACTCGACTCGAAATTAAAATCGAGCTACTCGAGCTCGCTTGATTAGGCTTGATTATCCAAGCTCGATCTTCATGCTCGAACTTGAGCTCGATTCTCATGTTCGAACTCGTGTTCGAGTTCGAGCTCGAACTCGAATTTATTTTTGTATATATAAAAATATTATAAATTAAATATAAAAAAATATAATATTTTTAACAATAATAATGACAATTCAACAAGCCAACAACAATAATGAAAATGCTACATAAAAATCAAAGTAATGAAATCTCATAAGAGTGAGAACAATACATACAGCTCTGAATTCTGAAAAACAACACACCTAAAAAAGAAAAAAAACAACAAAACTCCAAAAACCTAACTGGAGTAAAACCCATAGAAAATACACTCAAAACAGGAAAACCACCCACAATAAACGTTTACATCAGACAAATATAATAGCCATTAAGATTAAACACACTTACCATCCTTCTATTACTTAAATCTGCCTTTGAGTGAGGAAATGTGCTTAAAACTGCCACATTCCATTGAATGATAACTAAAATGTCCCAGCAAAGAGTCTTCAATATTAGCCTTCACTCGAGACTAATACAATGGTTAAAGAAAACACTTGCAAATATTATATAATTTTGTTTTCTATTTACGATGAAAGCAATAGATGTTATACTTTTTTTGATAAAAGAGTGATTCAATTTAAATTCTTTGAACTCGAAATCTTAAATTTAGTCTAAGCAAAAATAATGATATTATATCCCATATTTCAACAATCATAAAGAGTGGTAAGAAAGACAGCCGGTAAAAATTGAAGCCTTAAATTCTATTTGATAATGTTTTGCAGGCATCATTTTTGGAAGATCATAGAACTAAACAAAAGCATCAGAATGACTTTTCTTTCTTTGCCGAAAATTATGTCTAAACCTTTTTAAAGGTTTTAGTTCCAAACTGATACAGTGTTGCTAATATGTCAAAAACAAAAGGAAAGAAAAAAAAAACAAATTTCTTACCAGCAATGCTCACAAGGGGAGGGGTGCATGATTGAAGGAGAGGTGACCGTGTGTGAGCTTGGCTTTGATGGCGTTCACACCGTGAGGGGGCGTCAGATCTGAGGAAGACGGCCAAAGGGACGTCGGATCTAAGGAAGAGGGTCGAAGGAGCGTCAGATCTGAAGGTCGAGGGGGTTGTCGGAGCTAAATGCCAAGGGATTTGCCAGATATGGGTTTGGACAACACTGTACTTGCTTTCATAGAGAATGATTTGGTGCGAGGACACCAGATCTGAGGACCAAAGGGGTCGCTGGTGTAGTTGTTTGGACGGCAGTGGACTTGGTGAAAAATAAATAGAGGCATCGGATCTAAGGAAGAGGGTCGAAGGAGCGTCAGATCTGAAGGTCAAGGAGGTCGTCGAAGCTAAGTGCCGAGGGATTTGCCGGATCTGGGTTTGGACAACACTGTACTTGCTTTCAGAGAGAATGATTTGGTGCGAGGACACCAGATCTAAGGACCAAAGGGGTCACAGGAGCAGAAGGCCGAGGGGTCGTCGGTGTAGTCGTCTAGAAGGCAGTGGACTTGGTGAAAAATAAACAGGGAAGGAGAGGTATGCGACGCAGGTTGAAGGCTGGAATGGAAAAGTGGAAAACTGAAATACAAGTGAAACAAAACGTTTTAGGGTTTAGTTTAGGGCAAACATGTCATATTGTAATAATATAATAAAATATATATTAAAATATTAGAAGCTCGATAAGGCTCGCGAGCTATTCGAGCCGGGTATCATACTACTCGAATTCGGCTCACTCGATAACTCGAGTAGCTCGAGCTCGAGCACGGCTCGACAAAAATCAAGTCGAATTCGAGTTTTTTTTCGAGTCGAGCCCGAGTAGCTTGCGAGCACCACTATATCATTTACACTCCTAGCATCATCTACTTAGTGGTACTACGGTGTCACGACCCGAAGGCCGCGACTTTTCTTTAATACTTATACTTTTCTTAGTCTACAAATATATGGACTAAATTTTTCTTTTTCATTTTAAGATTTGTATTCGGTGTCAGTGTAGTTACTATACTATCTAGGTGACCTATAGTCATTTCATTTAAATATTAAACTAACAGGGAAATGGTTCTTAGTTACATCCCGACTTGTTAAATAGAATATGTACTGTGCATCAATTTAAGTCTTACATGTAAACAAGTATTTTATAAGGAACATATACCTCAGAAGACTAGTACCAAGTCCATACACCGTCTTCGATGCCCACTTAGCAGCTCACATGGCAGATGTTAACTTCAATAGTCTGAAAGAGATGAAATTTAGTGGGGTGAGCAAAACCACGGCTCAGTAAGATACTAATATAAATACAAGAGTAGGATTATACTGTCTTAAACTGCAATACTTAAAACTTGCAAGTTTGCAATTACAGTTAATCCTTTCTCATCGATAACATATCATTATCTCATATTGTGGATCACGATCACGGTGGTACAAAGTCATAATTCTCTTCGTGTATTTCTATATTCATGTTTCATATCATATCATGACATCATGTAGATGAAATATCGTTACCACTGAGTCATGATACTCCTCATATATTCTTCATGTTTAATTGAGATATCCTATCGAGTCACTTTACATTTAACAATCATATTCCCGTATTACATCAATTCATATCACTTATCGTATAGGAATTTATGATCACGATAGTGTAAGATCAGAATTCTCTTCATATCAATCTTATGTTCATATATCATATCATATCATGTCATCGTAAAGATGAAACATCATTAACGTCGAGTCATGACATTCCTCATGGAATTCTCATGTACTAAGCATATTATCATGTTGGGGTTTAATATGCAATTTATGTAATTTTACTGTATAAACCGCTATCATTTCAAATCATATCATATATACTTTAGAACATGCTCAACATATGAATTTTCAATTCATTTCAAATTTACCTTTAAGGCATGATAGAAACATGTTCAATTTCAATTCATGTATTCGTTTTCAGAGCATGTCTAAAACATGTGCAGTTTTAAAAACATTTTTCATATACTGTAAGTCATATCAGGTCTAGAGTTCATATCAAATCAATCTATACTGTAGACCGCATATCATGTCAAGTTCGACACAAAATTGTATATAAATCATATAAGTGTCGAAGTCATATCACATGTACTTTTAAAACATGTTTAAGACATGTACTGTTTCAAAATATTTTTCATTTCAAACATGTCTCATGTACTGTATAAATCATGTCAAGTCTAGAGTTCATATCAATAAAATCATACTCTAGACTTCATATCATATCGGTTAGAGACTAGGCTAGATCCCTATCATCTCTATCAATAAAGACTTAAATCACTGTAGCTAGTGTAGACACCCCATTTTGTCTGGGATCTTTTTTTAGACGATGAATTTAATTTTTGTATTACTACCTTGTTTATTATTAAAATAAAAAATAAAAAAATAATAATAAAAAAATAATAATAAAATGAAAAGAAAATGAAAAAAAAATAAAAATAAAAAAAATAACAAAAAATAATGAAGTGATCAAAGAGGAGAAATTTGAAAAGGAAAATCAAGATCTCAACATAAGGCAAGTCAATGAGAAATCAATGAAACAAATTTGGATAGTATCAAATTGGAAAATTAAAAATAAACCGTGTCAATTAAAACCAAGGTCAATTTGGAAAGAAAAACAACAGAAAATTTTGAGGAAGGATTTGAAAGAAAAATTTTGGAAATTAAATCAAACAAGTCAACTCCAAGATTGTGCAAAATTGGAAATCAACATCAGAATCAAGAGATTTGATACACAGCATTAATAAAGGTTTTCCAAAAATAATGTAAAAAAAATGTAAAAAAAGAAAAAATCAAGAATAAAAAGGGGGAGGAACCCTAGGAGAAGGGAGAAAACCCTAGAGAAAAACACAAAGAAGAGAAGGAAAAACCCTAAAAAAAAAATTTTTTTAGGGCTAAAAAAAAATTTTTTTAGGGACTGCTCTTGGCCACCCTACAGACCACGATCACCAAACATTAATACCTTGGACCCGGGGAAGCACCATCTTGACGGAACCCTATTATTTTTTTGCGATGGCTTCATCTTCTACACAGAAAACCACCTTGCCTCGTTCCACCGCCCCCAGCCTCCTTTGCCTACTGTGTAGCTGTTCTTCATTCATCACCATCTTTCGAAAGAAAACCCAACGCCACACTTCCTCACCCGAAAACCTCCCTCAAATACTGCCTTAGCCGAAACCACCCAACATGGCTTCAACCCAGTCCCTTACTTCAACTGCTGCCCATCGTCTTCACCAGTCTTGATGCAACCTCTATTTACCGACATCATCGCTTGCTCTGACCTACAGCTTTCCCTGTTCTTGCATCGTTCCTGTCACTATTGCTGCACGTTGCTTGAGTAGCTTTTTACAGGATCTGAAGCTGAGTTGCTAGTTTAGCAACATGAAAACAACGTGAAAGAAGGGGAACAAAAAGAAAAGCAGCCAGCGTTTTGGCAGGATTGGAGCCTTGCCACCTCATTACACACAACTGAGCTTCCCTGTCCACTTATTTTGCACTGCACCTCCGTTGTTGTGGCTTTGCTTGCTTGTATCGTTCCTGTCACCATTGCTGCACGGGTTTTGTTTTATCATCACTTCTTGTCACGCTTTGCTTAGCCTTTGCACTGCATCTCCACCGTCCCTGCTAGCTGCTATTGCGTGAGGTTTTGTACTGTAATAAGGTCCCATCTGCACTTGCTGCTGCTGTCTACAAAAGGAAAACAAAGAAAGAAAGATTAAAAAGCACGTGAAGATACATGTAAGTGTGTGCTTTAATTTTTTTTTTATTTAATAATTTAATAATATGTTAATAATTTGATAATAAGTTGATTTATTGGTTTAATTTGTATGACTTGATATTTTGATTTAATAATTAATATAACTTTGTATGATAACTTGAGCAAGTAAATTATTTATAAAATACTAGTTTTGCATATTAATGACTGGCATGAATAATTTGTATGATTGACATGAATAATTAGGATTTAATTAATGTTGTATGTTCGATTTATTGGTAAGATTTTAGGAAATATGCCCTCTAGGAAATTATGATTATAAAAAAAATAAATATAATTATGATAAGATAAAAAGTTAAAATAATAAAGTAACGATAAGATTTAGTAAATAAAAGACATTAAAGGTGCAGATGATTTATTTCGATAATGAGATCCCAAGGAGGGTTGTGCTTAAGTAATGCTTTGGAATCTCTAGGTAAGAAGATTTCCTTCATGGTCTGACCAGCTTAATGGAAGGAACTAAAGGGAATTTTCAATAAAAAAAATAATTCATGTGCATTTTCTAAAAATATAATAAATAATAATAAAAGAATATGATAATGCGAGTTAGATAATAATAATTCATGAAAGTGAGTATAGATCATTCCGATGATAAGATTCCGAAGAGGGTTACGCTTAAGTGATGCTTTGGAAATCTTTAGGTAAGAGAATTTCTTTTAAATTCTACCAGCTTAATGGAGGATTTTAAAAGAATTTTGATAAGAATGATTTATATTCATCTTCTAAAAATAGAAATAATTTATATTCACAAATAAATATAACAATGAATAATAAATAAAAAATATTAGTCAAGAACATAATAGAAAATAATAAATGATAAAAATAAAATAAGGTAATATAGGTAGAGGAGTCGAAATTAGAAGTTTTCATAAAATACTAAAATTCATCCGACGATGGAACTCTTAAAGGGACTACGCTCAAGTGGTACTTTTAGGGATCTTGAGGTGAAAAAAATTCTATCCAAGGCCTCACCAGCTTAATAGAGGGTCTAAATAGGATTTTTGATAACAAATAATTCATATTCATTTTTAAAAAAATAAAATAAAATAAGTTTATCATAAAATAACAATAAAAATAATTATTTACAAATTAGAAAAGATGTTAATGATTAGTAATAATATGATAAAAATAGTAATAGCAAACAATAAAATAACGAAGGAAATAAATAAAATAACTAGAGTTGGATATTAAAATAATAATGAAAATGAATATAATTTGCTTCGATGATGAAATATTAAGAGGATTGCGCTTAAGTAATTTTCTTAAAGATTTCTAGATGAGAAAGTTCTATTCAAGGCCTCACCAGCTTAATGGAAGGTCTAAATAGGGTCTTCAATAAAAAGTAATTTATATTCATTTTTTTAAAATTAAAATATGAATAATTAGCAGATTTGTCATTGAATTAGAACAAGATTAATTAGAAACGATATTAATAATCCATGATAATATAATAAAAATAATAATGAGTCACAAAATAAGGAATGGAATAGAATAAAAATTAGATATGAAAATTATAATGAAGGTGAATACGAATTACTCCAATGATGAAATATCGAGAGGATTACGCATAAGTGATTTTCTTGAAATTTTCTAGGTGAGAAGATTATTTTCGAGGCCTCACCAGCTTAATGGATGGCTTAGAGATAGTTTTCGATAATAAGTGATTTTTATTCATCTTTTAAAAGTATAAAATAAGTTATTTGTATCTAAAAAATATTATTAAATTAAAATCAAAGTGGTGAATTAAGAAGATAAAAAAATTTCAATAATTCATGTTAACTAAAATAATAAAATAACAATAATAAATAGTAATAAAATTTGATGAAATAATAAAAGGATAATAATAAATAGGAGTTATTGAGAATAAATATGATTGTTCCTATGAGGAGATTCCAAGTAGGGTTATGCTTAAGTAACGCTTTGGACATCTTTAGGTAAGAAAATTTCTTTTGGGTCTCACCAGCTTAATGGAAGATGTAAAAGGAATTTTTAATAAAAATAATTCATATTCATTTTTGCATAAAAATAAACAAATAAAATTAAGAATTAATAAATAATAGAATGGTAAGAATAAGTTGGGTACAAGGAGTCAAAGTTAGGAATTTCTCATAAAATATTAAAATGAATCCGACGACGGAGCCTCTTCAAGCAAGTCGCATAGTACTACTTGAATACTCCTGAGGTGAGAAAGATTTTTGAGTTGTCCCACCAGCTTAATGGAGGACACTTAGAAATATTTTTCAATAATAATTATATCGAGATTAAAGATCAACATAAGCAAATTTAGCAAATGACCTAAAACTAAGTGGTACCATTTTAGGATGGGCGTTGTGAGGGTGCTAATCCTTCCTCACACGTAACCGTACTCCCGAACCCTAGTATCTTTGAACGCAGACCAAGCCTTATCCTTAGTTTGAATAGGTGACCAATCACACCTAGGTAGAATGGTTGGTGGCGACTCCATAGATTTTGTGTCTGGCTGTTAGGTTTCCCCTGAAACTTAATACGTTACGACAGCTAGCAGTGAAAATCATGTCATCGTCCCCTGGAAACCAACTAGGGCGCTATCTATGGCCATGACCTCATCTCTCTCAGCCCCACTGATCAGGCGTGACTGAGACCTGTCCACGACTATTGTCGAACAAGCATCTCTGCCTAATGAGCAAAGCTCCAATTAGGCGGTTTCCACTATGCTTTATTGAATTTAATTCTTTTAGGGTGCCTACAGTCTCATAAAACATTTAAATCTTTAGCTTTCTTTTCAATATCATGTAAAGCATATGGTAAAATTCTGTATGAGACTTCATATATCAATATATATATCTACCATATACTTTCATTTCAAAACAAATCAATAATTTTCAGTATTCATATAAACATTATTATAATGTTTCAAGTTGTAAGAAGGCATGCTGAAATACGATGCTATGAAACATTTCAATATACAACTTCGGTAATATTTTCATCAAATACAGTGAAGCGATTCATTTAACTTTATCACCGTCAATTATTCGATTTCAAGACTTTCTTTTTGTCCAATCAGTAAATCACTATTCAAATCATTCAAGATTCATTTCATTCAGTATTCAGATTGTTCAGTACTCTAATTATTTAATAATTAGATCACTTGGTATTCAAACCATTCGGTATTCAATATCCTTTTTCGATAATTATCGACTATAACAATCATTTGTACATTTCATTATCGATACTAGAACCACATCATCAGTGTGAATCCTCTTAGTATCTATGAGCATTTAAATACCGTGTTTCCATATAGCCATCATGATACTGAAATTATGCAATACTAATATCCTCATTCAATATCTATTCCAGAGTCGACATCGAGGATCATAGAACCACAAGATCAATAATCACTTATCAAATCCATTTATGGTTTGACCTATTGGAACATATTCAGAATTTTTGACTTGCGGTTCAATTTGATTCACTATCATAAAATCAGATCACAATCCTCAATTCACTTTTCATATGGCTTGTAGAATGTAATATCATGCTAGAATTATCTATAAAACATCATCAATTCAATTTTTGATTGGCAATTTACCCACTTAAAAGAATTTGTCAATTTCCACTATCAACAGTGTTTCAATCATTTAAGTCGCCTTGCGACTATCCATATTATTGCAAAAATCTCAGTTCACATCTATTTAACATCGATATGTACAAGTACATTTTTATGTAAACGTGTGTTCTATCAAATGTCTATAAGATATCACAATCTACTTTCTTATTATCATTATCTCAATCATACCACTAAGACGGTTCATTTATTTGAATCTATCAATTCTATAATCATCACTCGATTGATAATTTCGCAATTCTATCATTCGACCATCTAAATCACAACTTCGATTTTTTTCTCTTTTAAGTTGTATCATATAATCATCGTCACTTTTATCCGTGATCCGTCTAATAAATAATTCCACCTCAATCTCAACTTGATACCATTTGTGGTATTAAACTTACTTGATTTATCGATTCTATAAGGTTTAAACCATATAATTCATCACATTATCGTGTTCAACGATCTATCTTCTCATCGATTTCAATATCAAACTTTTCCGGTAATACCATAAAGTCCTTTCAATGTTTATTTTTCAATAATTATTTCCAAAATTCCATTTACTTAAGAACTTAAATCTTTTTCCTCAACGTTTTCCTAAGAATTTCAGCAGCATAACGGCTTAATTTTCACTAAACCTCCTGCATGGAAAACACAATTTATACCACAGCCGTTGATTTTCACAATTCCTATGTCTCTACTAAGACCCCCCACAATCAATTGTGGGTCCTTTTAGCATTTTTAACATCAATTCAATTAATGCATAATATAAAAAAATCACAATTCCGTTAAAAATCGTTCCATCAATGCATTATATAAAATCATAATCCCACATACAATATAATGCTACTAATGCTTTATAAAAGTATCTTACCGAGCGTCAAATCTCAGGGCTTTGACGAACATCCAACTTCTTCGAATTCCAAATCGCACCTTCTACGTTTACTCTACAATTCAAATCCAACCCATATTCACACTTAGGAAATTTTTCAAAATTTATTCAACAATATAATAATAATAATAATAATAATAATAATAATAATAATAATAATAATAATAATAATAATAATTTCCTTACCATTTTTTTTGCTAACATTTTCTTTTTGTCTTGTATTTTTTTTTCTGCTGAACCCATCAAAATCGGTTCAGCCTAGCCCTGCTGGCAGGGAGCAACGCCATGGCGATGGCGACGTGCAGCTGGGGGCAACGCCGGCGGCGCTGGTAGCTCTTCCTTCTTCCTCTCCTTCCTTTTTGTTAGCTTTAAATTGTAATATATATTTTGAAATAACAAAAACTTAAGTAAGCTTTAATGTTTTAATTCATATTGTAAATTTGCCTTATCACACATGATTTTCTCAATCCATTTTTAAGTACTTTATAAATGGTTTTCAATAAGTTAATGTTTTCAATATTACTCAAGAATTATTGAACATAAGTTTAGAAAATTACTTATAAGTTTTGAAAATTACTTATAAGTTTTTGACAATATTTTCATTTGAGAAAGTCAAGAAAAACTCCCTTAAAGCTTATAAATGTTTTGGGTTGAATTAAAATCAAAAGCCATATATTTTTAACCCAAAAGTGCAGGAAAATGGCTCTCTGGAAGCATGGGATCGATCCCCTAAGGAAAGAGATCGATCCTTTTTTGGCATAATGCCTCGGAAGCTTGGAATGAAGAAAAGGATCGATCCTTTTGGTAAAAGGATCGATCCCTTTAAGTCAGAAAGTCCCCAACGGCTAGTTTTTGTAAGATATAACGGCTAGTTTCTGTTTTGGCTCCAACCAACGTCTACAAACCATCCAAGGGACTATAAATAGAGGCTTAGAAGCTAAGGAAGTAAAGGAAACTACTCAATCAACTCCAATACTCATTTTCCTCAAATCCTCAAGCTTCAACAACAAATCAAGAGCTACAAATTCCTCATTTTCTATCATTCACATATCTCTTGTATTGTTTAGCACAAACATTATATAGGCTTTTCTTTGTGCCTAATTTCTGTAATCACTTGCCTATCTAGAGGCCATTCTTTGATTACACAATTTGTAAACACACCCATTCCTTGTAAAAGGGGAGGTTTCTCTTTAGCCTAAGAAAAAGAGGGAGGTTACTCTTTAGCCTAAGAAAAAGAGAGAGGTTTCTCTTGAGCCTAGAAAAAGAAGGAGGTTTCTCTTGAGCCTAGAAAAAGAGGGAGGTTTCTCTTTAGCCTAGAAAAAGAAGGAGTGTAATACAAATTCGAAGATAGTGAATTTGAGGAAAATCCTTGGGAGCGTCTCAAGGTAGAGGACGTAGGCAAGGTTGCCGAACCTCTATAAATCACTTGCGTAAATTTCTCTATCCTTACTCTCTTTACTTATTTGCAATTATATTTGTGTTTATTGTATTGAATTTATATTGTATAATTGCCTAGCTTAGAGAACTTAGAAATCACTCAAATAGGCTAGAGAATTTAGAGGAATCGAAAAACAAACCTAAGGTTATCGAAAAACCGATTCACCCCCCTCTCGGTATAGCCTATAGAACCAATAATTGGTATCAAAGCTTGGGCTCGAGATTGATTTATACTAACCTCTATCGAGCAAAACGATCATAAATGGCTCACTTGAATGTAGGCACACCCCTAGGAGAAAAGGGACACTCATTAGTTAGACCTCCACTCTTCAATGGTGAAAATTACTCTTATTGGAAAATTAGGATGATGTTATTTGTGCAATCCAATGATTATGAAGTCTGGAGAGTAATAGTTAATGGCCCTAGAATCCCAATAAAGAAAGTAGATGGAAAAGATGTCCCTAAGAGTGAAGATGAGTAGGACACCAATGACATGAGATTGGCACAATTGAATGCCAAGGCTATGCACACCCTCTTTTGTGCATTAGGTCCCAATGAGTATAATAAAGTATCCTTATGTGAGAATGCTAAACAAATATGGGATAAACTGGCCATCACACATGAAGGGACAAATCAAGTTAGAGATACCAAAGTAGGAATGCTCACACATGATTGAGCTATTTAGGATGAAAGAAAATGAGTCCATTAGCGAAATGTTCACTAGGTTTAATGATATAATTAATGGACTTAAGGCTCTAGGCAAGGCTTATTCCAATGTTGAAATGGTAAAAAAAATTTTGAATAGCTTGCCTAAGTCATGGGAGGCAAAGGTAACCGTAATAGAAGAGTCTAAGGATCCAAATACCTTGTCTCTAGATGAGCTTATGGGCTCCCTACTTACATATGAAATGAAAATGAAAAGAAACGAAGTGCCTTCAAAGAAAGTAGGGGTAGCACTTAAGTCTTCCACTCATGAGGTCATTGAAGATGATAGTGATGAGAGTGAAAATGAGGAAGAAAAGGAAATGGCTATGTTTGCCAAAAGATTCAATAGGTTCATGAGAATGAATGAGAGAGAGAGCAAAATAGGAGACATCATAAGGGAGAGTCAAGTAGAAGAGAAAAAGACCCCTTTGTGTATTATGAGTGTAATGAACCGGGTCATACTAAGTTAGATTGCCCCTTACTTAGGAAGGAAAAGGATAGGAAACCTAAGAAGAAAGCATTTGTGGCTGCATGGAGCGATAGTGATAGCTTCGATGAGGAAAATGTAGATGAAGAGGTAGCCTACTCATGCTTTACGGCCATTAGTGATGATGAGGCTAGTAGTAGCTCTAGTGAAAATAATGATTTTACATTTGATGAGCTACAAAATGCCTTTAATGATTTAGCAAATGAATTTCAATGCATGAACTCCAAATATAAGAAAATCATTGCTAAATTAAAAATAGAAAATGAAGCCTTGACAAATGCTAAGCTAGAATTAGAGAAGAAACTAGAAAAGGCCAACTTAGAAATAAATGAGTTAAATAAAAAGAATACAAATTTGCATAACTCATTTACTAGGTTTTATATGGGTCAACAAAAGCTAGATCATATGTTAGAGACCCAAAGAGCTTTCTTTGATAAAGATGGGTTAGGTTATAATGCAATACAAACAGAAACTCATCTAAAGAATTTCCTTGTGAGCAAAAATACTATGCATGATTTATATCTTACATGCTCACTATGCAATAGAAAGGCCACACCTCACAAGCATGCACCAATAGAAAAACCACATTTAGTGGAAGAGTTGTTAGACAAATGTGGGTACCAAAGCATGCAATAAATAATGATGATTTGAGTTTGAAATGGATCCCTAAGGGATTAAAAATTGTTAACACTAACTCTCATGACCCAAGAAAATTTGGGTACCAAAGCATGCTTGAATTTGTTTGTTGTAGGAGTGTTAGAGCATGGGAATACAATGGAACAATGGAGTTCAAATGCTCTACACACCCCTCATGGAGTTTGCTTGTGCCAATGAGAGAGAGGAAGAGCTTGAGAATCCATCATTGGCAAGTTCACAACGATTCTTCAAGAAAGGCCTAAGGTGGATTCAACACTTCAAGGAAAAGCACTCTCAAGCAAAGGAGTTTTGTAAGCTTAATTCCTTACTCCTTAAAACTATTATTTGATTATTTGTGCTTTGATGAGAAATTCGGTTAATGATTCTTGATGCATTATGAGTTGAATGATTGAACAAAAAGGCATGACAATGATCTTTGAATGTTTGATGAATAGTACTTGATGCATTGAATGAAAAGCATGATTTGTGATTTTGAAATGATTATTGGATTTTTGCATTTTGAGCAAGTCTTCTATGTGTTGATAATGTATTTACTTGCCTCAAATTGCCAAATATGTCATATATGCAAAATGCCATGTCATGTGCATTAATGAAGAATTTGTATGTTGAAAATCATGGCATAATGTTCACAAGTATGATGATTTGATGATTATGTGCTTAAAACCTATGTGAACAAGTTTGTTTTGACATATTTATGAAATTCAATGCATTGGTTTTGTCAAAACAAGCATAACTCTCAAAATGACCTCCTTTGAGGCCAAAAATGCATTTATTGGTAAAAATCCTTCCAAAATTGCAAAATCTATTGATAAATGGTTTTTCATTCATGTTTTTCATTCATACAAGTCCAAAATCATGTTTTACAAATGTTTAAACCCTTACTTGGACTTAAAATACTCAAAAACGAAGTTTTGGCACCTCACAAGTTGGATTTTCTGTCAAAAATCTGCAGAACCAGGATGAGGGATCGATCCCTCTACATACAGGATCGATCCCTTTGGAAAAACATGCAGGAAACTTGATTCTGGAGTTTAGGGATCGATCCCTTTGCTCATGGGATCGATCCTTCTAGGCAATTTATGCCATTTTCTGCATTTTTAAGCCTTAGTTGAGAAGTTTTCTTAATTCTCTTGATATCTTCTTTCTTCTCAACTTAAAATTCAATATTTTAACTTCGTTTTGATGATATTTAGAATATGAAAAATCATTTTTCATTAATATCATGCCTCAACTCCATCAATTTGTATCCATTCCAACAAATGGTATCACTTTCAACAATTAATATCATTTTTCTTGAGCTCACAAGTGCAAAATCATTTCTCTTGTTGAAAACATTCATGAATCTTGAAACAATCTTGAAATATACTTTCAATGAATGCTTAAACATAATTTTGAGAAATATTTCAAGAATTTATGGATATATTTGAGAATTTGATGAACTTATGCATAATGAATATTTTTCATTCCTTTTGTTCATCTTAGTCAAGCATGCTTATAGGATTAAATCTCTTGGCTTGACTTATCAATTCCACACTAGATTTCATGATAATTTTACATCTAGTGGATTGATTTCAAATGTAAATTCAACAATTGGTAATGGTCATTGGCCTATAATTTGTGATGGTAAATGGATCCTAAATGTTTAAATGCATGAAACTTTATCATCCTTGTACTTAAAGAACTAGGGTCTTAATGACAACACCAACGTTCAAAGATAAATGCAAACTTGAACAAACTTGATATCCATGCATTTATTATTTGAATCCTTCCTTGCTCATAATTGGTTAAGGACTTGAATTAGAAAATGAGCATAGGATTTGTGTGCTTGAAACCATGGAAGAAAATGTGTTTGCTTGAATTCCTTGATTTTTTGAATCTTTCATATGGTATCAATTTGTGAATATGAATATGGATTAATATTTTATGATAGTGTGCTAATGTTTAATTGATCCATATGCATATTTGATGATGTGTGATTGTGTTCTTGCATATTTAGAATGATTATTTTCTTGACATGAACACACTACATATTGGATTCATGCAAAATGCCTAAGTCAACCATTAGTAACAATTGGTATTTAGATTGAAATAACAATTAGTATCACTGGCAACCATATTTTCAATAATTGGTAAGCCAAATCTAAATTGCCAATTGGTATGAGCTTTAAATTGACAATTCTTCTCCTACTCTTTAGTTTGAAATGACAAATAGAGAAGAATTCTCTTAGGATACTGTCATAACGTATTAAGTTTTGGATAAAAACCTAATAGCTAGACACAAAAATATGGAGTCGCCACCAACCATTCTACCTAGGTGTGATTGGTCACCTATTCAAACTAAGGATAAGGTTTGGTCCACGTTCAAAGATACTAGGGTTCGGGAGTACGGTTACGTGTAGGGAAGGATTAGCACCCCATAACGTCCATCCTAAAATGGTACCGCTTATTTTAAGTCATTTGCTAAATTTGCTTATGTTGATCTTTAATCTCGATATAATTAATATTGAAAAATATTTCTAAGTGTCCTCCATTAAGCTGGTGGGACAACTCAAAAATCTTTCTCACCTCAAGAGTATTCAAGTAGTACTATGCGACTTGCTTGAAGAGGCTCCGTCGTCGGATTCATTTTAATGTTTTATGAACAATTCCATTTTGATTCCTATTTAATTCATTCTTGCTATCTTATCATTTTTATTACTTCTATTGTTTTCCTATTATTTTATTAATGTTTAATTTTATTAATTTTATTTTATTAGAGAATGAATATGAATTATTTTTCTCAAAAATTCCTTTTTAGATCTTCCATTAAGCTGGTAAGATCATGAAAGAAACTGCTTGACCTAAAGATTTCCAAAGTATTACTTAAGCGTAATCTCTTTTGGAATCTTATCATCGGAACAATCAATATTCATTCTCAATAATTCCTATTCATTATTATCATTTTATTATCTCATCAAATTTCATTACTATTTATTATTGTTATTTTATTATTATAGTTAATGAGAATTATTGAAAAGTTTTTTATCTTCTAAATTAATTATTTTAATTTTAATTTAATAAAAAAATCACTTATTTTATAATTTTAAAAGATGAATAAAAATCATTTATTATTGAAAACTATCTCTAGGCCATCTATTAAGCTGGTGAGGTCTTGAAAATAATTTTCCCACCTAGAAATTTTCAAGAAAATTACTTAAGCGTAATTCTCTCGATATTTCATCATTGGAGTAATTATATTCTTTTTTATTATAATTTTAATATCTAATTTTATTTATTCCATTCCTTATTTTGCTACTCATTCTTATTTCCATTATATTATCGTGGATAATTAATTATCGTTTCTAATTTTTATAAATTATTCTTGTTTTAATTCAATAGCAAATCTACTAATCATTCATATTTTAATTTTTTTTTTAAAAATGAATATAAATTTCTTTTTATTGAAGACCCTATTTAGACCTTCCATTGAGCTGGTGAGGCCTCGAATAGAACTTTCTCACCTAGAAATTTTCAAGAAAATTACTTGAGCGTAACCCCCTTAATATTTCATCATCGGAGTAATCAAATTCATTTTTATTATTTTAATATCTAACTTTGGTTATTTCATTTATTTTCCCCCTTATTTGCCATTACTGTTTTGATTATATTATTATTAACCATTAACATCTTTTCTAATTTTATAACTAACTATTTTTGGTTTTATTTTATAATAAATTTATTTTTATATATATTTTAAAATGAATATGAATTATTTGTTATCAAAAATCCTATCTAGACCCTCCATTAAGCTGGTGAGGCCTTGGATAAGATTTTTTTTTTTTACCTCAAGATCTCTAAAGTACCACTTAAGCGCAATGCCTCTAGAATTCCATCATCGGATAAATCATGTCCACCTTTAATATTTTTTATTTACTAAATCTTATCATCACTTTATTATTTTAACTTTATATTTTATTATAATTATATTTATTTTTTATAATCACAGTTTCCTAAAGAGCATGTTAGCTAATAAACTCAATCTATAAACTAATCACTAACAACAACAATTAACTTATATAAAATAATAATACCAATAAACTAGTATACTATTATAATCTATTTAACTAAAGATGCCAATGAACATAACCACAACCAAAAGGGTGAAACAACAAGAAACTTCCCTGGTGAGACGCGTCCCTGAGCTCCTGCCATGCTTAACATTATACGTAAAGCCTTGCCATGCACATGCAGCCAACCAAGCCATGCAAAATCCAACTGCCAAACCGTTAACCAGCCCACGCGACACCATGTTCGACCCTTTTACTGCTTCAATGCTGCTCCACACTTCAAACTGCCAATACCGTAACCTGTTTTGTTACACCGTCTATCAGCGAAACGTGCCCAAGGAGTAACTCAACTGCTGAGGCAACGTCCCTGCAGCCTCAACACAGCCCAGTTCCTGTTCCAGCAGCCCTTGCACCTCTAGAAACACAACCGTTCAAGGGACCAAGCACCTCACTCCAGTGAATGAACCCAAAACAGAGCTGCAGAACACTTTTGAAAACCTTCAATACTGCACCGATTTTTTATATCTCTTTGTTTTTCAATCTTTCCTTTCTCTCCTGTTATTCACGTTAAAAGCTTAAGAAAGGTGCAACAAAAGAAAAAAGGGAGCACGCAAAGGTAGCACTAGGTGAAATAATGCCCGGATTGGTGATGCCTGCAGCCACGATGGAGCAAACGGACAGCAATCTTGATAGGA
The DNA here is from genome assembly GCA_031772115.1 of Heritiera littoralis. NCBI lineage: Eukaryota > Viridiplantae > Streptophyta > Magnoliopsida > Malvales > Malvaceae > Heritiera > Heritiera littoralis. Next base: position 494,362 of record JAPDPK010000022.1, read on the forward strand.
ATGGACCTGGTATTTTGCTTCCTTTGTTTCACGTTGATCATAAACAGAAAAGCTTTTAACCTCGTCTTTTTCCTTGGCTCGACACCGTTCCAGTTAGGTTCAGTGCAGAAGTTTCCTTCACGTAGCAGGAGTAGCTATGGAACTCAGCAGTAGGGCGGCTCACTCCTAGCAACAGCTTCTGGTTTTCTTTGTCTCCGGTTTGCTGCGTTCTTTCTTCTCATGCCAACAACAAGTGAATAAGGGGGCAACGATAAGGCGTGGTGGCAGGCTTGGGCAGTGGCTTTTTGAAACTGGGGACAAGGAACGGTGCCAGCCTTAATGATGAATGGCAAAACAGGGGCTGGTTCAGGAGGCAGTTTGCAACTCTGGCCATGCAAAGTGTGGCTTCCCAGGTTCCCGTGAGGACAACCAGGGAAGGGTTTTCTTTCTCTTTGTGAAGGGTCGGCCCGTGACTAAAAGCAATCCAAAAATATTTTTAGGGTTTTTCTTTTTCCTCCCTCTTTCCTCCCCCTTCCTTTCTTCTTTTTATTCCCAATTCCCTCATCTACGATGTTAATGTTGTGTATCAAATCCCACAATTTTTGTGCTGATTTTCTCTTTTACCCGATCTCATGGTTGACTCCTTTAATTGAGTTTCCAAAAACTTAGTGCAAATAATTTCCTATTGATTTTTCTTTCCAATCCCACTCTTCAATTTAATTGCTGTGATATATTCTCTAAATCTCCAAATTTGGTAATACTAAGATTCTGATTCTTTTTTTTTTTCAATTTTCCCTTCTTTGATCACTTTATTTTTGTTATTTTTTTATTTTTTTAATTTTTAATTTTTAATTTTTTTCCTATTTTTATTTTCTTTTCATTTTTTTTAATAATAATAAACAAGATAGTAATACAAAAATTAGATTCATCTTCTAATCATCAAACCCAATAGGCCCAATAACATTAAAAGACCCCGGACAAAATGGGGTGTCTATAGATACTTTTGCATAAAACTCTTGAAAATGATTTATGAGCACATGCATATGATATGTTATATAATTTTAGCTCATAATCATGATGTATTGACATGCACCTTAGTTGGACTTTAGAGAACAATTGATACACTTAGGTGCTTGCTTAATTTCTTACCAATTGAGACCTTATTGCAAAATTATTTATAAACAATTGGTATAGGATCATAAGTCATATTCTTTGCATGAATATTTCATACTCTTAATGGATATTGACTTATTTATTTGTGCTATGAGTTCCATGTATTTGTGCTATGAGTTCCATGTACTAACATGTTTCTTGTTGGATGGAGCATATTCTTTTATCTCTTCTCACATAGCCATGATTTTAAGGGGAGCATATCTTTTATTATTTTTCTTTCTTTTTGCTATGACAAAAAGGGGGAGAGATAGATATTAAAAGGGAGAGATATTAAGGGGGAGAGATAATGGGGGAGAAATAGTTTGAAAATTCATTTTCAAAACCCATGCTTATATTAAGGGGGAGCTTTATAAAATCCTGCTTTATTTGAGGGGGAGTATTTTATCAAAGAATTTTCAAAGCAAATTTACATTAAGTTTTGTCATATCAAAAAGGGGGAGATTGTTTGCTTTAAATTGCAATATATATTTTGAAATGACAAAAACTTAAGTAAGCTTTAATGTTTTAATTCATATTGTAAATTTGCCTTATCACACATGATTTTCTCAATCCATTTTTAAATGTTCATATCAAACATTAAGACCATGATTTGATGATATATTCTTATGGGTCTTAATACTTTATAAAATGGTTTTCAATATTAAGTAATTTTCTCAAGAATTATTGAACATAAGTTTAGAAAATTACTTATAAGTTTTTGACAATATTTTCATTTGAGAAAGTCAAGAAAAACTCCCTTAAAGCTTATAAATGTTTTGGGTTGAATTAAAATCAAAAGCCATATTATTTCTAACCCAAAAGTGCAGGAAAATGGCTTTTTAGAAGCATGGGATCGATCCCCTAAGGAAAGGGATCGATCCCTTTTTGGCATAATGCCCCGGAAGCTTGGAATGAAGAAAAGGATCGATCCCTTTGGTAAAAGGATCGATCCCTTTAAGTCAGAAAGTCCCCAACGGCTAGTTTCTGTGAGATATAACGGCTAGTTTCTGTTTTGGCTCCAACCAACGTCCACAAACCATCCAAGGGACTATAAATAGAGGCTTAGAAGCTAAGGAAGTAAGGGGAACTACTCAATCAACTCCAATACTCATTTTCCTCAAATCCTCGAGCCTCAACAACAAATAAAGAGCTATAAATTCCTCATTTTCTATCATTCACATATCTCTTGTATTGTTTAGCACAAACATTGTATAGGCTTTTCTTTGTGCCTAATTTCTGTAATCACTTGCCTATCTAGAGGCCCTTCTTTGATTACACAATTTGTAAACACACTCATTCCTTGTTGTAGACACCTAATTTTGTCTAGACCATTAGATGTCTAATTTTGAAAAAAATAAAATCATTCCATTTTATTAAATTACTCGATTCAAAATTTTGAGTTGTGGATCAAAATTCTCTCTAAATATTGAATCATGTTACAAGATATCATTTGTTAAAATTTTATTTCTATGGGCTAATTTTGTTTTTTTCATATAGGTTTGAAAATCCACTTAAAATCCAATTAGAATTTAGAAAGCCCAAGTTTGGCTTTGGGCTTAACTCATGTTGGGCTTATTATTATTATTTGCTCTATTTTATTATTTTTGTTATTTTATTCTTTTTAATAAAAATTAAAAAAAAAAACTGAAAATGCAATGTAATAGGTAGTGCCGTGGATGGCACCATTGACATAGGGTGGCTGGCAGCCAAAATCACGCTGCCAGCCCATCCTTGTTGACTTGAGTTCTTCAATGGCGATCGTTTCTGCTGAATATCCGGGATTTGCTCAGTGTTAACCTAAGCTAGAATTAAATTTTTTCTTCTTAAAAGGACAGAGATCAAACTATGCAAAGGGGGGTCGCTCAGCTCTTCCATGAAAACCCCAACCCATCGTCTTTCAAGCACGAAAAGCAATCCCATTTTGTAAGAAGACCACCACAAGAAGCCCTTAATCCCAACCCCCACTGATTGTCAAACCATTTCCGGACCGCCCCTGATCACCATAGCCCACCATTCGGCAATCGAAAACCACCCAAACCACCATCCTTGCAACCCTGTTCAACACCCAAAGTAACCCTTTCTTCTTGCTCAACAACACTCAGTACCAGCCACATTCCCACCACCCTCAACCCTTCGGCTTCATCGAAACACCACACACCATCAAACCCGAGCACCGAATCCATCAGACAGCCCTGGGTTCTTTTCCAACCAAGCCTTTCGAACCCCACCAAACACCAGCACTCCTAAAAAACCTCAAACACAAAAGCACCACCATTTTCGACTTCACTGCCTCCAACTCCTAAACAAACACATCAGCCCCATCACCGAGCACCTTTCGAACTCCATGCCCTTTTCCCGAAATCCCTGCAAAGACAAACAATACAACCACCAGCCACAACCAAAATAGCTTAGATCTAAACACACACACAGACAAGCAGCAACCAAAACAAAAATCAAAACCCATATTCTAGGAGAAGCAAATGCAGCCGAAAAAAAAAAGGAAGGGGGGGCTGAGATTTCGATTTGGGTTCTTCAAGGTTTTTTTGGGTTCTAGATCTAAAGGTAGTGTGCTTAGGAAATAAGGAAGGCTGTATATTAAAAAAAAAAGAAAAAAAGAAGAAAAGATGCTTGGCCGGCGGTGAAGGAAGCATTTTTTGGGTCTTTAGAACCTGGGTGGAAATCCTAAATCTAGGAAAATAGAAAGGGATTTGAAGGAAACTGAGGTAAGAAAAGGGAAAAGCAAGTCGACGGCTTTCGAAAAAGGGTGGCTTTTTAGGCCTTTGGCGACGGCAGGCGGTGTTGTGGACGGCGGCGGCTAGGAGGCATCGGTTCTAGGAAGAGGAAAGTCAGAGTTGAGAGAAAAGTCTTTTTTTTTTAAAGAAAAAGTTGAAATCTGAGCAACAAAAAAAAAGAATTTTGGCTTTTAGGAACCTAGCACCAAACGGTGCACTTTGGAAAGGATTACAAGCAGCCAAAACGGCTGCGTTTTTGGAGCTGGGAAAGAAGACCCAGCAGTGGTGCCCGACCCGGATCCATCAGAGGATCCGCATGATGCCTCGACCCGGTTCATGACCCGCCTGACCCAACAGCACACTTTCCAGTTTATCCGGCCCAACTTTAATGCAATTGGATCACCTTGAGTTGGGCTATCTTGAAGAATTGTCCTTTGGGTTTTAAACCCAATACTTTGGTATTATTATCGTTTCCCTTAATACTTATTTTATTACATGTATATTTGTTTCATATCATTTTTTTTATAGAAGTTCTAGCCAATATATAATTTTACGCTTCCTTAAAAAAAATGAAATGGAAAAAGAAAAGATTTTGTTAGTTAATGGAAGTCCATGGTTATCAAAAAATATACAAAAGTAAATTTTGTTTGACATAATTCTAGGATTTTTTTTATTATTTTTTTTTGAAAACCTTATGAAAAGTGTATAATAATTAAATGAAACAGTCCGATGATGGGACGTCATGAAACTCACAAGTAGTGATTTCTTGACTGATCCCTAGGTGAGAAGAGTCGTGCTAAATGTCACCAGAGTATTGGGATATTTAGTATGATTTTTCAATAATTTAATTTGTTTTATTAAAAATAAAAATAGATAAGTTTTTAAAGAAAAATAAAAAAACAAAGAAAATTAATAATAATTTTAAAATGAATGAAATTAGTCCGATGATGGGACGTCATGAAACTCACAAGTAGTGATTTCTTGACTGATCCCTAGGTGAGAAGAGTCGTGCTAAATGTCACCAGAGTATTGGAATATTTAGTATGATTTTTCAATAATTTAATTTGTTTTATTAAAAATAAAAATAGATAAGTTTTTAAAGAAAAATAAAAAAACAAAGAAAATTAATAATAATTTTAAAATGAATGAAATTAGTCCGATGATGGGATGTTATGAAACTCACAAGTAGTGATTTCTTAACTAATCCCTAGGTGAGAAGAGTCATACTAAATGTTACCAGAGTATTGGGATACTTAGTATGATTTTTCAATAATTTATTTTTATTAAAATAAAAATAAATAAGTTTTAAATAGAAAATAGATTTTTCAAATAATAATAAAATTTAAATTTAATTAAATGAAATTTTGTCCGATGATGGGATGTTATGAAACTCACAAGTAGTGATTTCTTAACTGATCCCTAGGTGAGAGAAGTTCACTAAGTGTTACCAGAGTATTGGGATACTTAGTGCAATTTTTCAATAATAAGAACTTTTATTTAAAATAAATAAAGAAATATTTATATAAAAAATTAAAAAATTCATTTGCATCATTTATTATCTGTTTGCATCATATGCATTCATAATAATTTTTGAAACGAGTGTGAATCTTCCGATGATGAGATTCTATAGAACTCACAAGTAGTGATTCTTAAGAAATCTCTAGGTGAGTAAATTATCCGAAATGCTACCAGAGTATCGGGGTACTTCGGAATAATTTTCAATACAAAAGATTTTCACTTATTTCAAATAAAAAATAATATTTAAATGTTTCAAAATTAAAAAGAACAAAATTGATTGTAATAAAAATATGAATTATTTTTAAATATCAATTCAAGACCATTTCATTAAAACTAAAGGATAACACATGATTATTATGGTACCGTTTTTAACGAGCGTCGTGGGGGTGCTAATCCTTCCCCACGCGTAACCGTACCCCCGAACCCAATTTTTGTTTCGCAGACCAAAAGATTATATTTTTAATAAAACTTAATTAATTTTGAGATTTTGTTGAAAAGATAAACATTTTCAGGTGACCAATCACACCTAATAAAAAAAAGATTGGTGGCGACTCCCTTTGTTTTTAAACTGTTTTTTAAAATCGTCGAGCGCGAAGCTGTTACGACACTTGTAAAAGGGGAGGTTTCTCTTTAGCCTAAGAAAAAGAGGGAGGTTACTCTTTAGCCTAAGAAAAAGAGAGAGGTTTCTCTTGAGCCTAGAAAAAGAGGGAGGTTTCTCTTGAGCCTAGAAAAAGAGAGAGGTTTCTCTTTAGCCTAGAAAAAGAGGGAGTGTAATACAAATTCAAAAATAGTGAATTTGGGGAAAATCCTTGGGAGCGTATCAAGGTAGAGGACGTAGGCAAGGTTGCCGAACCTCTATAAATCACTTGCGTAAATTTCTTTATCCTTACTCTCTTTACTTATTTGCAATTATATTTGTGTTTATTGTATTGAATTTATATTGTATAATTGCCTAGCTTAGAGAACTTAGAAATCACTCAAATAGGCTAGAGAATTTAGAGGAATCGAAAAACGAACCTAAGGTTATCGAAAAACCGATTCACCCCTTCTCGGTATAGCCTATAGAGCCAACACTTTTCTCTCTTTTTCTATCCTTTTCTTCTTCCTTTTTCCTTCTTTTTCGATCTACTATTTTCTCCTTTTTTTTCAGTTGCCGGTCAGCCATTTTTCTCTTCTTGGCCAGCGACGTCTCTAGCCTCCCTTCCCGGTCGGCTCCTCTGATCTGCTCTCCCTCATTCTATCTCTTCGTTTTCTCTTCTTTTTTTTTTCGGGTCTGCATGTGCGCAGCAAGCTTCCACAAGAAGCTTGCTGCGATTTCTTTAATTTTTTTATTTTATTTTTTATATATTTTTTTTATTATTATCATTTTTTATATTATTTTTTTTTAATTTGTCTGCTTTAGCAAACTGATTTGTCTACCAAAGCCGACCCTTTTTTTTTATTATATCATTTTTTATACATACATATGTCTAATAGATAATAAACATATATATTCTATATTATATATGTATTTATAAATTTTCATAATATAAATACAATTATATTCATACTCCCACAAAATACATATAATTGTATTTACATATCTTTGTTATTTTATTTTTAAAGAATCGATTCCCTAAAATAAATCTCCAACCAATCTATTTAATCATACACAAATATATTTTGGTTATATTAGTAGTCCTTAATTTAATCTACTTTGATATGCTCATTGTCACCCATGATTAAATTTCCATCACTTCAATTTATATTATCCCAATTTCTATTCAATAATATCTTAAGTTATCGCATTTATTTATTTATCGGGTGCAAATTTACAGTTATCACATACGGGGTGCACTGTTTACTGTTCACCCTAAGCAAGCCTTCAGCAGTCCACAAGATGTCATTGACTCCGTGACATTTTATGGATACCATTGTAACTATGACCGTAAGTTTTATTGTTACTGTTACTGTTTACTCCTTATTGGGACTACTGAAACCGCATTATTCTATTAGGATGTTGCCATGTCACCACTGAATTGTTTACTGAACTGTTACAGTACTGTTTACTGAGCTATTTAATGAATTGTTTACTTATTGTCTACAAAACTGTTTACCAAACTAAATACTAAATTGTTTACTAGATCATTTACTGACTGTTTACTGATTGTTTACTAAACTGTTTATTGACTCTCTACAAACCACATACTAAACTGTTTATCGAACTAAATACTGAACTGTTTACTGGACTGTTCACCAACTATTTATTGAAATAACCACTAGACTATTTGCTGAAACACTTATTAAATTGTTTATTGAACTGATCACTGAACTATTTCCTAAATTGTTACCGACTATATACCGAATCGTCTACTGACTATCTGAACTGCTTACTAAATCATTTACCAATGGTTTACTAAACTGTTATTAAAACATTTACTAATTGTGTACTGAACTATTTTACTAAACTGCTTACTGAAACATTTACTAATTGTCTACTGAGCTGTTTTACTGAATTGCTTACTAAATGTTTACTAACTGTTCAAACTGTTTATTGAATCATTTACTGACTGGTTTACTGAATTTACTGCTGAACTGTGTATGGAATCATTTACTAACTAGTTTATTGAGTGTTTTACTGAATGATTTATTGAGCGTTTTACTGAACTATTTACTGAAACGATATATTGAACTAGTTACTAAAAGCTTTAGGAATGTGTAGAAGTTTATACCATTGATTTGATCAATTTCAAATTATAAAGGTTTTGACAACGATTGTTACTATACATTATTGTCACTAATAATTAAAAAAAGGGGTTTTGACATTGATTTAATATGCATGAACTCCTTCTTTGTAATATCTTTTATAGATCCCATATAGTCGGATTTTTGGATTGGTACAAGTAAGGTGCTCTAAAGTATCCTTTTGTATTCAGCCCGGTACCTCTAACCAATTGTAGTATCCTTTTCGATAGAGTACCCAAACATTGTATTCGATAATAACTGTAAGTGCATGAGTATGTTTTAGATACATGCATGTAGTTATGCATAGTGTTAGTTCTTCTATATATATTTCTTATTAGGCGTAAGCTCACCCCCCACCTTATAGACTATTTGCAGTGGTAGCTGTCATTGTTAAGAAATGATTCTGATCGAATTCCTACGAAGCTTTGATATTGTACCTTGCAGGTATAATTGTACAGTTACTTTATTGTATTCAAACATTTATTGTATAGTACTTTAGTGTGTAGAGGGATGTAAACAGTAAACTGAAAGAATCTAAGTGTCAATCATAGTCTTTGATGTTGGATATTGGTACAGTTAAAGTGTTTATTCGAGTATAGTTAAAAAGTATTTTAACTTGACTTTATGTAATTGAGATGGGAATGCAAGAAAAGAATAAATACGTACGGTAAATAATTGTACTTGGACCAATCTAAATAGTTGAATGTTGATTTAGCTAAGGAACTTTTAGCTTAATGTTAAAGTGATGACACTAAGCACAGCCCAACCAACTGAGTGAAAATTAAAAAAGTTAGTTCTAATTTTTACGAATTGGAGCGTGACATTACATATTGCAAAACTCATACTAAATGGACGTCATAAATTCCAATAACTTAAACTTTATTTGATCACTTTTAAATGGACTAAGTAAATAAGATAGTCTATAATATACAATTAATTTATATATATAGGTCCACTTAAAGAATTTTCCAACAGCAAGAATTGTGACAGAGAATGTACCTTATCAGGGATGGCTCTATAAGTAACTATTTTCACATTAACAACCTCCTTTTTTCCCCTCCTATCAATCTTTACATTTACTTTTTTAATTAGTCATATTCCCTTAATCTCCAATTTTCTTTAACTTCCTTTTTTCTCTCTTACATTGAAATTTTTAATTGATCATATCCCCTTAATCTCCAACTTCATTTTTTTTCTCTCTTATCAATCCTCAACTTTTCTTTTTTCACATTTTTTAAAACTCGTCATATTCATTAATCTCTTTAAACGTGGATTCAACGAATACGTATCTCTTTTAAAATCATTTCATCTCTAACCCCACTTTCTTTCTCTCTTTTTTTCTACTCTAGGTTGTTAGTATATCTCCATTAATTATGGAAATAATTGTTTGGTTGACCAATTCCGGATATGGTCCATAATTTCACACTGAATCTCAACTCAATATTTGGTTATTAAAACACGATTTTGTGATGGTTAAAACGTGATTTTATTGCCATAATTAGCATGCTCTCGTTAGTAATAAAAGGAGAGCTCCTTCCGGTCCCCAAGTACGTTAATCTAAAACACACAAACACTATCTAGTGAGGTTTTGAGTGCTTGGAAGACTTGGAAGGCCTGTGCTCGACACAGAGGAGATTGTCAGATTCGGAAATTGCTTCAATAGTAGAGTTACATAGTGCAATGGCCGGAGGTTAGATCCTGTCGCTTCCGTTTTTATTTGTTTAACATGTTTCATATTGTGTAGAAGCATGTATAATCTATGTGATGTACTTACATTTGGCATCAGAGCTTTGAATTAATCTCTGTCTTGCATGAAGAAAATATGCTCTGCGATGTGTTGATTTTGTCAATTCTACCGAAATGCTTATTTTTGTTTTTAAAGTGTTTCTGGTTATAATGAGGATTAGGGAATGTTCTGGAATTAATTTTCTAATCATTTAGCAAGTTAAACCAAGCAAAACAGTGTTGAATGACCCTTGTGTAGTTAGCCGAAAAGCAAGAATTTTTGAAATTTTGGAATGGCATTTTGAGATGTTTTCAGCCAAAACAAATTTTCTAAAACTTATTTTCATTCGTTTTTTTATTGATTTGGGATCGAGAATCACCCAAATCGAAGCATGAAAGGCTGTCTTTAATTCGGGTCATAAGTTGGGTCTGAAACGGGTTGAAAAACAGAACAATCGGGCGAAAAAGGAGATGTTCGAAAATGGGAATCGGGCACGTGAGATTCACGCGCCCAGTGTGGAAACGGGCGCGTGGAAATGGGCACGTGACATCCACGCGCCCGCATGTTGTAAAGTAAAGTGCAGCAGCACTGTTAAAAAAAAAAAGGAACTTCGACCTAATTTTTGGACCTTTCTGTCAGGCCATTATTGGCCATATTTGTTGAGCCATGTAATTACATTTGGGCTCATTAAATGTTTGGTATTTTTTTCTTATCTAGACAGTGTTTTAAATGCTTCAAATGGGTCATTTATTTTGGTCCCTTTTGGTTAATTATTTGGACATATAGATTAAACAAAAGGCCATTTGGTTTATTTATTTTAGGCCTTAAGGATTTATTTAATTTAAGTAATTGAAATTGTTTAATTTAGGCCAAATAATTATATTTTTGATAGTTTTATATCAAAATCTCAGTTCTGTAATTTTCATAATTTTATGAATAATTAGATCATTTTCACAAAATTAATATAATTATGAAAACTTCTCATTATTTGGATTTTATGAGGATTTTTCATAAATTTGGAATTTTTATAAATGCTATAATTTTAAATTGAATAATTTTATGAAAATTATCATAAAATTATAATTAAATTATGAAAATTTGATTTTGAATGTGCATATGTGCTCATTTTGAATATGTATAATTTTGTTATTTTTATACTAAAAGCACATGTAGCTAAGTTATTCATATTATTTGGAATTAAAATTGCCTTGTGATAATTGCAATTTTTTTAAAAAAATATGAATAAACTTAGAATTTTACCAATATGTCTCAGTGATTTATAATTTATTTAATTAGGGCTTAGCCACAGCAACCTTAATTAAGTAAAATTATTTTTGTAAAATCACATAATGATATTAGACATACATTGTAATTAGTTATAAGGTTATGGTAAATTTTATCCCACAGGAATTTTTATTATAATTTTATAACTAATTAGGATAAAATATCAAATTAGTTTCTTAATTTACCCACAGGGATTAGGAAATGATATAATTTGATAGTTTTATCATTATGAAATGAATCTATTAGAATTAGAACTTTAGCCCACAGGCAAGTTTTATGTCTGAGTATCATTAATAAAATATGTTTACATTGGTAGACATAATTAAGTTTGCCTCAAAAATTCTAGATACATAAGCATGTGTTTTTCTTTAAGCAGTGTTTCCTCGAACTAATATTTACCTAGAAGTTCCCAAACTAGATTGAGAGAACTATAAGGTTTGGAAGGAGAGAGTTCTCCTCCAATTAGGGTGCATGGATGTAGACTATGCTATAAGGAAAGACGAGCCCGTATTGACCGAGACCAGCACTCCTACTCAAGTAGCTTTACATGAACGCCGGGAGCGATCCAATCGCCTTAGTGTCATGTATATAAAGACAAGGATATCTGCTGGGATACGTGGTTCTGTCGAAAAGGATACCAGCGTTAGGACCTTATTGAAGGCCATAGATGATCAATTTGTCACTTCAGATAAAGCGTTGGCCAGCACCCTGATAATGAAGTTCTCATCGTTGAGGCTTACCAATGTCAAAGGAGTGCGCGAGCACATAATGACCATGAGAGATATAGCGGCCCATCTCAAGAAGCTAGAGGTGGAGATGTCTGAGTCTTTTCTTGTGCACTATATATTGAACACTCTACCAAAGCAGTACGGACCATTCAAGATATCATACAACACACATAAGGATAAGTGGACCATCAATGAATTGATGACCATGTGTGTTCAAAAGGAGGGAAGGCTGCTTATGGATCGGGTGAAAGTGCATTTTTTGCAAGCCAAGAAAAGACCAAAGATCGAGCCAAGAACAAGGGAAAAGGGAAAATCCCTGCCCAAGCTGACATTAAGAAAGAGTCCAAGTGTTTCTTCTGTAAAAAGAAGGGACACATGAAGAAGGACTGTGCCAAGCTTCAGCAGTGGCTCGTTAAGAAAGGTAATCCACTCTCATATGTTTGTTTTGAATCAAATATGGTTGAGGTTAATCATAACACATGGTGGATTGATTCTGGATCTACAATTCACATTTCGACTTCCTTACAGGGTATGACAAACCTAAGGAAGCCAGTGGGAAATGAGGAGAGCATCTATTCAGGAAACAAGATGCGCTCGCGTGTCGAAGGCGTTGGAACGTGCACTTTAGTTCTTAGGAGTAGTTTTGTTTTGCAATTGGAAAAGACCTTTTATATTCCTAGTTTCTCGAGAAATTTAATCTCTGTTTCTAGGCTGGTACCTTATGGATATTCCTTTCAATTTTCAAATAAATCAGTATTGATATATTTTAAGTCTGATATTGTTGGGAATGGTACCTTATGTGATGGTCTTTTCTCTATTGATTTGCAAAATGACGCTGCTCATAACGCCTTGCATGTTCAAACTGGCACTAAAAGATGTGTTATGAATGAGGACTCCTCTATGTTATGGCACCGGAGATTAGGTTATATCTCCATAAATAGAATTAAGAGATTGGTAAATGACGGAATACTTAGTACTCTCAATTTTGCTGATTTCGACACTTGTGTGGATTGCATTAAGGGTAAGCAAACCAACAAGTCTAAGAAAGGTGCCAATAGGAGTTCAACCATATTAGAGATCATACATTCTGACATATGTTGTCCAGACATTGATGCATATGGTCAGAAATACTTCATCACCTTTATTGATGATTACTCGAGGTTTATGTATCTCTACATGCTTCATAACAAGAGCGAAGCATTAGATGCCTTTAAAATCTTTAAGGCTGAAGTAGAGAAACAATGTGGAAAACCCATAAAGATAGTAAGAACTGATAGAGGTGGGGAGTATTACGGTAGATACATTGAAGATGGACAAGCACCTGGACTATTTGCGAAGTTCCTTCAAGAAAATGGGATTGTTGCCCAATATACCATGCCTAGTTCACCGGATCAGAATGGTGTTGCAGAAAGAAGGAACCGAACTTTGATGGAAATGGTGCGTAGTATGCTTAGCAACTCGAAGTTGCCTAAGTCCTTGTGGATTGAAGCTCTTAAAACGGCAGCGTATATATTGAACCGAGTTCCAACCAAGGCTATTCCAAAGACGCCTTTTGAATTATTCAAAGGTTGGAAACCGAGTTTGCGTCATATGCACGTTTGGGGATGCCCTTCTGAGATAAGAGTTTACAACACACAGGAAAAGAAACTGGATCCTAGGACCATAAGTGGGTATTTCATCGGATATGCCGAACGGTCTAAAGGCTACAGATTCTATTGTCCATCTCATAGCACTAGATTTGTGGAATCAAGGAACGCCAAGTTTCTTGAATATGACTTAGTTAGTGGGAGAGATCAATCTCAAGACCTAGTTTCTGTGAGAGATCAACCCTTTACCTCGAGTCAAGGATTGGTTATCATGAACAATGTCCATTCAGTACAACTGGACATTGAACAACCAATCGTTGAAGATCCACAAGTAGCTGATAACTTACCAGTAGACGAGGCTCCTCTGGATACACCAGAATTGAGTGAGCAACCAGTTGAACAACATGATCCTTCGGAGAATGTTGAACCAACATTAAGAAGGTCTACTAGGGAAAGGAAATCAGCTATTCCTAGTGATTATATTGTGTATCTACAAGAGTATGATTTCAATATTGGGCCCGTTAATGATCTAGAGACGTTTTCACAAGCCATGAACAGCAAAGAATCAAAACTTTGGTTCGATGCTATGAAGGATGAGATGGATTCGATGGCATCTAATGGAGTATGGGATCTTGTCGAGTTGCCTAATGGGGCCAGGGCTATAGGCTGTAAATGGGTCTTTAAGACCAAAACTGACTCATTAGGCAACATTGAGCGTTATAAGGCGAGACTCGTAGCCAAAGGATTCACTTAAAAGGAGGGAATCGATTACAAGGAGACCTTCTCTCCTGTATCTAAGAAAGATTCTCTCCGCATCATAATGGCGCTTGTTGCACATTTTGACTTAGAGTTGCAACAAATGGATGTGAAAACGGCATTTCTCAATGGTGATCTAGAGGAAGAGGTTTACATGAAACAACCTGAAGGTTTTTCCTCTAGCAATGGCGAGCATTTGGTCTGTAAGCTGAAGAAATCCATATATGGGTTGAAACAAGCTTCCCGCCAATGGTATCTAAAATTCCATGAAGTCATCTCTTCATTTGGTTTCGTTGAGAACATCATGGATCAATGTATATACCAGAAGGTCAGTGGGAGCAAGATTTGTTTTCTTGTGCTATATGTGGATGATATTCTGCTTGCAACCAATGATAAGGGGATGCTGCGTGAGGTGAAACAATTTCTTTCTGAGAACTTTGATATGAAGGATATGAGCGATGCATCTTATGTCATTGGCATTAAGATCCATAGGGACAGACATAGAGGTATATTAGGTCTGTTACAAGAAGCCTATATTAATAAAGTCTTGAAAAGATTCAGAATGAAAGATTGTTCACCAAGCCCAGCTCCCATTGTGAAGGGTGACAGGTTCAATTTGAACCAGTGCCCGAAAAATGATCTTGAGCGGGAACAGATGAAGAACATTCCATATGCCTCAGCTGTTGGAAGCATTATGTATGCACAGGTCTGTACCAGGCCTGATATTGCTTTTGCTGTGGGAATGTTGGGTAGATATCAAAGTGACCCGGGGATGGACCACTGGAGAGCTGCGAAGAAGGTGCTTAGATATCTTCAAGGCACTAAGGATTACATGCTTATGTATAGACGGACCGATGAGTTAGAAGTGATTGGCTACTCAGACTCAGACTTTGCTGGCTGTGTTGATACCCGAAAATCAACATCCGGTTACATCTTCATGCTTGCCGGTGGAGCTGTTTCATGGAAGAGTGCTAAGCAGACACTGACTGCCACTTCTACTATGGAGGCCGAGTTCGTTTCCTGTTTTGAGGCTACCTCACATGGTGTATGGCTTAAGAGTTTCATTGGTGGGCTTAGAGTTGTTGACTCCATATCAAAGCCATTGAGGATATATTGTGACAATTCAGCTGCGGTATTCATGGCTAAGAACAATAAGAGTGGAAGTCGAAGTAAACACATCGACATTAAGTACTTGGCCATTAGAGAACGTGTTAGAGATAAAAGAGTGGTCATTGAACACGTTAGCACTGAATTGATGTTAGCTGATCCTTTGACTAAGGGCATGCCACCGTTTAAATTTAAGGATCATGTAGAGAGAATGGGACTTGGTCCCACATTTTGATTGTAATTGAAACTCTTATTAATACTATGATGTTTCTCATTTTGATTTGTATACACTAAAGTTTTATTTGAGAAATATCCTTGTTGTTTGGACCGAGAATAAACATAAGGTTTATTCATTAAGTAACAATGAGTTGATTTAGAAGCATTTTACATAGTAATACATGGAAGAAAATACTCACCATTTGAGGAACTATCGCCATGATTCATGTGATTTGTTTCTTCTATAAGTGAAATATATGGACCAAGTGGGAGAATGTTAGTATATCTCCATTAATTATGGAAATAATTGTTTGGTTGACCAATTCCGGATATGGTCCATAATTTCACACTGAATCTCAACTCAATATTTGGTTATTAAAACACGATTTTGTGATGGTTAAAACGTGATTTTATTGCCATAATTAGCATGCTCTCGTTAGTAATAAAAGGAGAGCTCCTTCCGGTCCCCAAGTACGTTAATCTAAAACACACAAACACCATCTAGTGAGGTTTTGAGTGCTTGGAAGACTTGGAAGGCCTGTGCTCGACACAGAGGAGATTGTCAGATTCGGAAATTGCTTCAATAGTAGATTTACAGAGTGCAATGGCTGGAGGTTAGATCCTGTCGCTTCCGTTTTTATTTGTTTAACATGATTCATATTGTGTAGAAGCATGTATAATCTATGCGATGTACTTACATAGGTATCTTTTCCTTTCTTTTACTTTCTTCAAAATTTGTTTTCTCTGTAGATGCCACATATTGTCATTTATAAGATGGGTTTTTTTTATATATATTCTTTTTCAAACTCCAGTTTTTGTGTTGTGTTCTGTTCAAGTGTCATGACTTCAAAATGGATATTCTATGAGGCGATCACATATTTGTTTGTGGTGATGTTCACACATAGTCAATTTTTGCAAGGTGTCCATGAAAGAGTTATGTAAGATTCATTTCATTTTTCTTCCACTGGCTTATCTTAATGCAATATATTTATTTATATTTTTAACTGTAAATTCTCTGATCTACTAATAAGTAATATAACATGTCCTAGATCAGACTTGTATGGTCATACATTTGGCTTGTACTCTGGTTTCTTTGTTACATTAACTATTCTAAAAACTTATCAATTGCTATTTTTGCAGTGTACCCTTTACAATAGTTATCAATGAAACTTTTGTATTGAGAAAAGTTAGTTAATTACAATTTTCAAAATGAATTTATGGAACCTTTTGTCATTTTGTTATGGGTAAGAGTAGTGCTATTGAAAAATTAAAAATTAAACATTTTATATTTATATTGTTTTTTATTTTATCCATTTGCAGTTAAATATATCAATCATTTTAAAATTGGAAAGAATTATCTAAATAATCCACTTATTTAAAATAATATATATGATTACAGACTTTATGCTTATCTGATATTATTTCTCTATTCTACATAATCATACATAAGCAGGAGATAAATATAAGTTTGTTTTAATCATTTTTGCATTATGTTCAATTTTTATCTATAATTATGCATGATTATAATTGTGCATTTTATCCTGATCTAACAAATTGTAAAAAATTTTAGAAAATCATTAAAAAGAGAATTTAAATAGCATTAACATCTTGAAAACTAAGAATGAAACTATATCCCTTAATTATTTAATTTTAAAATTTTTGATAAATTATTGAAAATCTAATCACTTAAAAATTTTCTGTTTTAATAAATTAAAAGATAGATACTTCTAATAAAATAAATAAATTATTATCTAATTTAAGAAAAATTAAAATATTATATGATATCTATTCTTTTTTAAAAAATAAAATTAATTATTTAGCACATTTAAAACAAATAATTAAGAATAATTTTTTACAAAATTAAAGTGGGTTCATAGTACAAATTTATATACACACATACATACACACACCTATTTAACTAAAATTAACCTATGCATGTAGAGATGGCAAAAGTTGACCCAATCTGAAATATCCGTTCAATTAATCCGAATCCAAACTCGACCGATCCAATTTGACTAAAAAAGTCAACAATCCAAATCCAACCCGGTCCGAATCCGAATTGATTCGAAACCAAATTTATCCGAATTTACATTGATCCAAACCCGACCGGATCCGAACCCAAATTCATTCGAATTTAGATTAACCCGAACCCGAATTAATCCGAAACCAAATTGACCCGAATCCAAATTTATCTAAACTTGAAAAGATTCAAACTTAAATTTAATATTATCAATAAATATTTAAATGTTAAAATTAATTATCAAAGTATTTTAATATAGTAAAAATATAATATTTTTCAATAATATGAGTGTTATATATTTTTTTAATCTAGTTAAACATAAATATTCACTTTTATATTGCATTAGTTTGAACCTAATGTATAATTATTTAATAGCTAATAAATAATAGAGTACAAAAGCTATATCATCTACACTTAATGTCTCTAATTATTTTATAAAAAATCAAGATAAATTAAAGAGATATATAGTACTGTTTTATGATATTTAGTAGGGATTATTAAATCACTTTGATTCATAAAGTTATTAATTATTATAGATAATAAAAATAAAATAAAAAAATGTAATTAATTTCTGAATATTGGTAAATTTATTATAAAGAAATCTATCATACATATTATTAAATATTTTGATTATTTCAATCCCAATTGTACTATAAGTCATGTAAGAAGAAAATTTTATTTTCATGAGTTTTGTAATTCTTGAAATATAGTTTTAGTTGATTTTCATACCAGATAAATCACATCGAGATGATCAAGGCTTAACCCAATAAACTTGTCCAATCGACTCGAATCCAAATCCGACTAACCCGAATTGACTAAAAAAGTCAACGACCCAAACCCGATCCAATCCGAACCCAAATTGATCCGAATTCAAATTGATCCAAACCCGACCTTATCCAAACCCGAAATGATCTGAACCCGAAATAGACCGATTTTTCCTTGACCCAAATTCGACCTTATCCGAACCCGAAATGATCTGAATCCGAAATGATCTGATTTTTCCTTAACCCAAAATGATCCGATTTTTCCTTAACCCAAAATGATCCAACCCAAAATGACCAAACCCAAACCCGATTTGACCCGCCCATTTGCCACCTCTATATGCATGGGTTCACAATCTAGTTTTAAATATAATATGATGATACGATAAAATAAAAAAAATTACAAAATAATACGAATTAAAATTTAATGATAATTATATATAAATTTGACAAAAATTATAAAAACATTTTATATTTGATATACCACTATAAATTTTGATACAAACAACTTTTATGTTCACGCAACAAAAATGCTTTAATGAAATACTAACACGAAATATCTATATAAATGACAAACAACTTCCTGACTGAGTGATTAAGAATGAATTGTGGTATCTTATAAGGCTTGAGTTCAAATCTAAGCAATCCCATTCAAGGTTGAGAAAAAATTGAAAAAAATCGAAAAATCGATTCGAACTGAGGGTTTCGGATCGGTTCGGGTTGGATAATAACAAAATTTGATTTGGGTTCGGATTGTGACGTCATTGAATAGAATTGATTCGGTTTGATTCGGATTCGAATTAGTTCGGATATGGATAATACCTAAATACTTTGTTATTTAATATTTAGTAATTTTTACTATTTAAATCAAAAGCTCAAGTTTTATAGTTAACTAAATTTAAACCCGTGCGATGCATGATGACGATTTTAATTTATAATATATTTTAAAAAAAATAGAATAGAATTGTAAAAGTTTATTTTGAAATACATGTTGAATAATGCATTAAAAAACTTGATGTAGATATAGAATATACAAATTGAAAAATAATTCGAAATCGAATACTAATTAAAAAATTATAGAAAAATTAAGTACCATAAATCTTAAATAGCTACAAGTTTAATGAAAATAATTCTTACTACACTAATCAATAATAGATTACTGATTAATTATACATATTTGAAACTGATTTATTTTTAAAATTTGTATTTAAATGATTTCAAATTAATTTTATAAAATAAATTAGTGTTGAAAACTCTATTTTTTAGGGCTTTAAAAATTATTTATAATAGTCCCAAGCATAAAAAGTAAGGAAAGTAAAAATGTAAATAGAATAAAAATAATTTATTATTTAAGTTTTTTAAAGTTTAAATCAATTCAAAATAATTAAATAAAATATTCAAAATAATATAGGTTTCAAAAGAATAGATAATTCATAAAGATATTTTCTTTTTTTTTTCCAATCAAAGAAAATAATTGAACAAATAAATAAATAAAATGATTGAACAAATAAATCTAAAAAAGGAATGAAATGAAAATTAAAAAAAAGGCATGAAAGTTTAATTTAATACAAAAATATATAGACTTAAATATGCAGTTTTAATTTTTTAATAAAATATTTAAAACCTTAATATAATTCTGATCAAAATATATGGATTTTCTAATTTAAAAATAACATAATAAGTGATAAATTTTTTTTAAATTCTGAAATAAATTTTATTTTATTTAAATGAAGATAATACGGTTGAAATCTATTTTTTTTAAATTTCACATATTTTAAAATTGAATAATTAATTGAATAGGATTATTTTATAAAAAATGAAAATTAATTTATTATTCAAAGCATGGAAAAATAAGCTATATAAATATAGATATTTATCTTTTAAAAATTGAAGTAGATAATTGATTTAAAAAATAATTAATTTATTTTGTAATTTTAATGTATATAAATTCCTATCTTTTAGAAAATTGAAAAAATATTATTTTTAATTTTAAGATATTACATGTGTCAAATTTTTAGATAATCCAAATAGCATATTTTACTTGTACCCAAATGCTTTGGCTTATACATATATATAAGATTAAAAATCTTAAGAAAAAATTAAAATAAAGTCTAAGATTGCTAAAAATTGAAATAAAGTTTAAAATTACTTAAATAAAAAAAATCAAATGACTAATATGATTTGATCCACGTAAATTTAGATTAGATTAGATTAGATATTTTTCTATTCGGATCGGATACGGATCACAATATAAAAAATTTGCTTAGATCGGATCGGGTGTTTACAAAAATCCATTCCAATCCAACCTATTATCACCCTTAATCCCATCCCTAACCCTATCTCAAATTATTTAATATTTATCTTATAATTGAAAATATATATATACACACACAAATGAATAAACCTGATCATGGGCCGGGCCCATGAGGCCCATGACATATAATAATGATATATGTATCTACTCTAGTCTGACCTGGCCCAAAAATTCGGGCTTGATTTTTAGTTTAGACCCATTTTCATTTTAATAATATTAGCCCGAGTCCGGCTCGAATAATATTTTATTTATTTTTATATTTTAATTAATTATTTATTTGTTTTTATTCTCTTTAAAATTTAATTTATTTTATCAAAATTTGTAATTCAATTTTCATATTAAATATTTATAATCATGTTTATTAATTAATAATATTTTATATACATGTAAATATATTATATTTAGTAAATATAATTTAAAAAATATAAATTAATATTAATATTTGGGACAAGCTGGATTAGAACCTAGCTTTCAAATGTCAAACTTGGGTTTGGCTTGATTTTTAAATAAGTTTAAAAATTTTGTCCGATAATTTATGTTATGTTTTTATCTAAACTCGATTAAATATGTTATGGATAGCCCGGCCCTCTCTACAAACGAACCGCCAGATTTACTTGAAAGCATAAACGGCCGTGATGATCTGGCGTCCATCCACTGCTACGCATCCTCTCCTTTAACCTACACCGTTTCTCAGCAAAGCCGACAGCACTCTTTTCTTTCATTCAGTTTTCCACTTTTCCCTCTCCTTTCAAAACCGAAGCGAAATTCTATTATTCAAGGTACTTTTTCGTTTCTGCCGTGTTTTATCTTTTATTATTATTTTACTCATCGATTAATTTTATTTACAATGCGATGTGAAAGTCTATAGTCGCAATTTTGAGGTTTTTTTTTTTTGATTAATTTAGCAGTGTCGTAATGTCTACTTTCGGTGCCGCCGCTGCCAATCATAACCCTAATAAATCATTTGAGGTATTCGCTTTTTAATTTTTTTTTTTCACATTTTTCGTTTTATTTTTCATTTGGTGTATTGGATTTTTATAGCTAAATTTTGCTGATGCTTTCACTATTGAGCTTTTTTTTTATTTATAAATTTATATCGTTTTAGTTTACATAAAGTTTGAGTAAAGAATTTTTCTTGTTAACGCTTTTATATATATATATATATATATATATATATATATTTTATATATATATAATTTGGATAAATTGTTTGACGTTATAGAGGCGAGAAAAAATAAAATAAAATAAGAATTTTATTCTTACCCTCACACTAAGCGTTATACCAAGATGCATTTGTTTAAATTAATATTGGAATATTTGAACTAGTGATACTGCCATACGATGATGCATTCCTCTCCTTTTTCTTTTTAATTATTTAATATTTTGAGATAAATATAGATAAGGACCAATTTTAGTGATTTTAGATGTTATGATAATTGAAACAAATTGAGCTTGGTTGAACTTTCGGTATGTAGGGATTTTATTTGTACTTTTTAATTGTAGGTTGCACAATCGCCCAGTGATTCTGTTTCGAGCCTTAGTTTCAGTCCCAAGGCCAATTTGTTGATTGCCACTTCATGGGATAATCAGGTCTGCTCTATTGCTTTGTTTCATTTATTAATTTATGTTATATCTTAATTTTGTTCTTCAAGTCCTTGAATTCTAGTAAGAAAATGAATTACTGAAATTTAAGAATTGAAATATCTTTCCTCATTGTTTCCTTTGCATTTTGTTAGGTTAGCTGAAGTTTGACCCTTTTTGTTATTATATTTTTTTCCTTTCAAATGATTTTGCAGGTAAGATGTTGGGAAATATCGCGGAATGGTGCAGCTGTTGCTAGTGCACCAAAGGCATCAATTACTCATGATCAGCCGGTAAGAAGTCAGAGTTCATTTTACTTAGAGATGTATTATTAAAGTTTTCAATTTGTTGTTGCAGTAAACTAATGCCGTTTTCTCCTTCCACTTTTAAAAGGTTTTGTGCTCAACTTGGAAAGATGATGGTACAACTGTCTTTTCTGGAGGTTGTGATAAGCAGGTCAAGATGTGGCCTTTATTATCTGGTGGTCAACCAGTGACGGTTGCCATGCATGATGCCCCTATTAAAGAAGTTGCTTGGATCCAAGAAATGAACCTGCTAGTCACAGGAAGCTGGGACAAGACATTAAAGTAATATTCTCATCTTTTCTCATTCTTTTAACATTGAGAAATTTGAAGTCATGTTTTTTATATTAGATCCTGGTAATTGGCATCATGTTGTGAGTTCTGTATTTCATGTGAGGCCATCCTCACCTTTCTGCTAAGTGGGCTAGTTTTTTGCAGTTTGAGAAAGTTTCGTGTTCATTTCACAAGAATTATGATCACGCGGCAGTCACAAGATACTTTTTTATCAGATAACACTACTTGTTCATTTGGTGTTGGAGCTGTTATGCCTTGCATGCTAGATATGTGTTCTATTATGATATAATAAATTGAGCTCTGATATTGAAGCCACATGTGGAAGATTTCAGGGATATGGAAATAATTTGTAACTATAGGAAGGAACTCTCCCCACATACAAACAGTATAAATGCAAACTTAGATTTACATGCATGTATATTTTGAAGCATCCTTGTTAATGTTAAAGTTGGATTTTTATTGACAACATAATCGTTAGGTCTATTATTTGTTTACATGCACATTCTTACATATTTCTTGTGTTATTATTTTGTCATTCATTAATGATAGCTTAAACCATATTGCTTGCCATGCAATTTCCTTTCACTTCATCTATCAATTTCAACAATTTGATACTTTTTCATCCTATCAACTACTATTTTTTCACATTATATTTAGGTATTGGGATGCAAGGCAGTCAAATCCAGTGCATACTCAACAACTTCCCGATCGCTGCTATGCACTTACAGTGAAATATCCATTGATGGTTGTTGGCACTGCAGATAGAAATCTGATAGTTTTTAACTTGCAGAATCCTCAGGTAATGTTTTCTTATAACTCAAGTTATAGATTAAGGTTCTTCACTATTTCCAAATCTCTCTGTCTTTCATATAGGGTCCCCCAAACCCCTTCTGTCTCATAAGATTGACTCATCATTTTCATCTCGCTTTAGTTTTGATGTTATTTTTTGTACAACTAGTATTACATTCGATGATATTGAAAATTATTGTTTATAAAAGTGGTGGAATCACTCTTATGAATTAGAAATAATTGAGTTGGAGATTCACTTAGTATCTTCCTTTTCTACTTCTTATCTATAAAATCCTAGTTTAAGTGGTCTATGCTTATGCTGTTTTCTATTGTATATGCATGCTTGGACATAATGACTTTATTACAAATGCTGATTGATTAATTGAGGAATTATTTCTTTTAATTGTTGGCTTACTCTTTTTTTTACATGTTCTTGTCTAATAACATTGCTGAAACAGACCGAATATAAGAGAGTCAGCTCACCCCTGAAGTATCAGACAAGATGTGTTGCTGCCTTCCCTGACCAGCAAGGTTTCTTGGTATGGGCATTTCCACCTTTCATCTGCAAGTTTCTTGCAATGTAACCTTTATTTTTTTAATATATTTTTGCATTTTGGCGAAATGGAGAAATAATGTTGAATGGCGTCATTTTTATTTTGTCATAAGACGTACATAGAAGCCTCTATTCCTAGTGCTTCAATTTGTGTATTTCTATTGTCATAATATGAGATGTTTCCCCCTATTTTTGTCTCATCTTTTAGATGGTTTTATTCTTTGGTATGGTCAATCTGTAAACATTTTTTTTCCTTTCTCCTTTTTCTATTCTTCTTTCCTTTCGTTGAAGTTGTAGCCTGGAATTGTTGAGGGTTTTTTACTTGTCTGCTTGATTAGTTTTTTTTTTTTTTTTTGATAGTTGAGTATTGTTATTGTCTTGAATAGGCTAGAGATAACTGTTTGGTTTCCTATTTGTTTGCATATAACTTTTTTCTGCAAACTGTTATTCATTATCATCGTAGTCTTTATCTCAATGGATTGAAGTAGGATGCATGAACCAATATATGAATTTACGTTAAGTCATCAACGTGGATTTGCTTTCTCCATTCTTTCCTTTTCTAGGCAACATGTTCTTCCAACTCTAGTGCTGTTATTTCTTTCCGAATGACTTCCAAGTCTTTTTCAATCTTCCTTAAGCCTACCATTTTTCATCATTCATAGCGTTCACTCTTTTAACTGGAGAGCCCACAGGTCTATGTTGTATGCATACAAACTATTGTATAGGATTTTTACTCATATTGTTTTCAAAAGGTACCATTTTAACTTTGTTATGGATGTCTTAATTCTTCATTCTATTTTTTCGTGTATATCTACACATCCACTGCAGCATTTGTTTTTTTGCTAAACTCATTTTATATATGCATTTTCTTAGTTGCCCAACATCTGCTACCATATAACAATGTCGGTCTAATGTCCTATAAAACTTGCCTTTCAATTATAGAGGAATTTCTTTATTGCACAACACACTTGTAGCACTTTTTCACTGGCTCTAGTTAGCTTGGATCCTATGGGTCACATCGTTGTTAATCTCTACCCATCTGTATGATCATCCCAGATGTTGGAAATATCGTCACTTCATCTAACGTAACTATGTTTTGATCTTCCTTTTTGTTTGGAATAAATTTATATTCCATGTATTCAATCTTCACTCTGCTTATGATGAACCCTCTTGATTCTAGTGTTTGTCTCCATAGCTCCAACTTTGTGTTGACTTCTACTTTAGTCTCAACACACAGGACAATATCATCTGTAGACATCATACATAAAGGCATCTTATCTTTGATGGGTTGTCATTTCGTCCATCACTGTAGCAAACAATAATGGATTGAGTGTCGACACTTGATGAAGTCCCATTGTTATAGGAAATTCGTTTATTTGCTCTCCACCTGTCTTCACATATGTTCTTGTATCTCCATACATGTCCTTAATTAGTTTTATATCTTTCACATGACACTTTTTTTCATTAAAAACAACCATAACACCTCTCTAGGCATCTCATCATATGTTTTCTTTAACTCTATAAAGATCATATGAAGATCTTTACTCTGTATTCGATAACACTCCACAAATTGTCTAAGCAAGTATATTGCTTTCATAATTGATCGGCTAGGTATAAAACCAAATTGATTCTTTGATATTTTTATAATCTTTTTAATCTCTGTTTTATGACTCTCATTGTTTCATCGTTGATTCATTAGTTTTATGCTTCGGTAGTTGGAGCAACTCTAAATGTCTCTATTGTTCTTATGGAGAGATAAGAAGACACTATTCATTCCTCTGGCATCTTGTTAGTATTCTAAATTTTGTTAAAAAAATCTGTCAATCACTTAACTCCTGTCTCTTCAAGGCATTTTTAAACTTCAATTGCAATGTTTTCAGGCTCAATAACTTTCCCACTCTTCATCCTCTTTAGGACCTTCATTTATCTCTATCTCTCTGATTTTTCACATAAAGCATCGATTTAGATCCTTGAGGCATTGAGATATTGTCCAAGATTTAACTTTGGTAGTTATTGAATAATTTGCTGAAATAATCATGCCTTTTTTCTTTAATATCATTGTCCTAAATGAGAGTTCTTTGTTACTTATCCTTGATACATTTTATGACTCTTAGGTCCCAACTTCTCTACTTTCTCAATCACGTCAATCTGGATTTCTTTTG
Source organism: Heritiera littoralis (assembly GCA_031772115.1). Classification (NCBI taxonomy): domain Eukaryota; kingdom Viridiplantae; phylum Streptophyta; class Magnoliopsida; order Malvales; family Malvaceae; genus Heritiera; species Heritiera littoralis. The sequence goes on from JAPDPK010000022.1 coordinate 520,646, forward strand.
CTCTGCATCTTTTTGTGTCTAACTTGTCATAAATCTTTTTAACAACCTTCGCTTTAGCTTTTACCACCGCCTTTTTTTTTCTCCTTCCTCGTTAACTTATATTTTTGTAAAGCTCTCTTTGATGTTGTTTTTCTTCAACGTGTTTTAAAAATCTTGCTTAGTTTTTATAGCTTCCTTAATTGATACAGTCTACCATGTTACATCCTTTTCAATTGGTGCTCTTCTGTTTGATACTCGTAGTATCTCTCTTGCCCACCTCCCAAATGCATTTTATCATATTGTTTCATAGTACATTTGAGTTTTCTTTTGTTGTTTAGTCTTCTTTTTGAATCCAACTATCTCTACATATTGTATAACAATATTCTTTTAGCTCACCATCAAATCATTGCAACTACTTTTTGTTTATTCTTTCGATGCCATCTATGAATCCTCTTGTCTAGACTAAAAGTCTATTGCGTGGTAACACTCATCTGAGATAACCTTGTAGTGCAGAGATCTGCGTCTATCCTTCCTCCTAGTCAAAAAGAAATCTATCTGACTTGTGCTCGGTTCACTTTTAAAGGTTATAAGTTGAGATTCTCTCTTCTTAAACAATGTGTTCACTAAGGTTAGATTGTATGAAAAAAATAAAATCTAGGATAGCATCCTCACTCTTGTTTCTTACATCGTAAGTAAAACCTTAATATGCAATCTCAAAGCCATCAATACTAACACCTACATGGCCATTAAGATCACTTTTAATAAAAGCGTTCCCTTATAGGCACTTATTGTACAACCTTATCTAAATCCTCCTAGTATTGTCGTTTACTAGCCTCATCAAACCCTATCTACGGTGCAAATGCCCTAATAACATTCAAGACCTTCCCTCCTAGAACTAGTTTAACCAAAATAATCTTATACCCTCGTCTCCTATCTTGTACAACATCCTCATGATACTCTTTATCTATGATGATGCCTACATTATTTTAGTCTCTATATTTTCCTGTGCACCAAAGCTTATATTGCTATGGTGTTGTCTCCCTTGCATTCTCCCCAACCCATTTGGTCTCTTGGAGGCACAAGATGTTAACCCTCATTCTATTCATAATCTCACAAATCTCAGCTAACTTACCATTAAGCGTAATTATATTCCAAGATAATAATCTAAGCTTATGGTTAAGGATTAACTTCTTTACCCACTCTGTCCATTGTGGTGTGGGAACCTTTGCCTATTTGACACCATATCCAGGCATCGATGTGGCGCATCATTTTCGGATGACAACCTAGCAACCCTTGTTTTCTTTTCCCTACACTTGAGCTCCGGTGTAGCTCGTCGTTGAGTAGGGCACACCCCAATGAAGTTCTTATGTTGGTTCATTTAATTGGACGAGTTTTAATGGCTGGTTATCCAAATCTACTACCACACTCCTTTATCCAAGCTTGAGATCGGTTGCATTTTTGTGTAACACTCATACAGGCGGAGTTAAAACACTAAACAGTTAGCAATATTAGTATTAAACGCCCACCGTGGGCTTGAACCAATGACCACAAGGTTAAGAGCCTTGTGCTCTACTGTCTGTGCAAACTCTATGTTAAAAAAATGGTGCCTTTGCACTTTTTAACTTTGCCGTTTTTTCGTTACAGGTTGGTTCAATTGAGGGAAGGGTTGGTGTACACCACCTTGATGATGGACAACAGAGTAAAAACTTTACCTTCAAGTGCCACAGGGATGGCAGTGAGATATATTCAGTCAACTCCTTAAACTTCCATCCTGTGAGTTCTTTTGTTGCCTATTTATCTTCATATTGAGTTTTCCCATATTTGTTTCACTGCATCTATGCTGAGTAGATATTAGTTCTTAACTGTTTTAGGGAGGTAAATCTTCTATGGCAGATGATCTCATGTAGCTGTTTGTTGTTTCAGATACATCACACTTTTGCCACTGCAGGGTCTGATGGTGCTTTTAATTTTTGGGACAAGGATAGCAAACAGAGACTAAAGGTATTCTAGATTCCTTTATTCAATTTAAAAAACTTTAGCGTCATTTATGAGAGAAAACTGTTGCTTCTTATTTTTGGCAATTAGCTTTCTCACCTACTTGTTTGAATAAGGTTAAAAATTTGTAAAAATTGCTCTTTTTGGAAAACCAATTAATCAGAGAATAGATTTCCTCGACAGAGTGAGATTGGTGAAGGTGGGTCTATTAGAAAGGTGGCACTGATTGTTTAAGCCTGCAGTTTGATATTGCTGGCAGTGGTAGCCGATACCAGCATTTCACTGACACTGACACTGTTGTGCATTTGGCATTTAAAATTCAAGAAACCCTTAAACAATTTGTATCTTTTCTGAGATCAGTTCTGTCAAATAAGAAGGATAAACATTAAATTGTTTGTCATTCTGTAAAACAGATTGGAAATGGTCTGGACAATTCTAGGATCATCTGTGTTGTTTTTTGGTTTAGTTATATAATGCAATCTTTTTCTGATTTTCAGGCTATGTCAAGGTGCAGTCAACCCATACCTTGCAGTACTTTCAACAACGACGGGTCAATATTTGCATACTCGGTATCTCCATTGTGGCAATGCTGATTTTCTCTTTGAACTGGAAAAGATTGTAGTGTGATTCTCACATTGAATTTGCTACAGGTTTGTTATGACTGGAGTAAGGGTGCAGAAAATCATAACCCGTCAACAGCGAAGACCCACATTTTCCTGCACTTGCCGCAGGTGTGATTTTGATTTCATACTTCATCATTGTATTCACTAAGAAAATTTCATTCCTGATTGCGACTGATAAAATCTTTTGGATTACAGGAATCTGAAGTTAAAGGCAAGCCAAGAGTTGGAACAAATGTTAGAAAGTGAAGGTTGCTTTTGATTAGGAAAGGATTTGCCATTTTCTTTTCTGGTTTCTAGATGGCCTTTTGTTTGTTCCTTTCAACTAATATAAGAATGACTTCTGTGTACATTAGGAATGTTCAGCATCTTAGTTTAGAATCTAAAGAGTTGTCGCTTCTTTTCTAGTTGTTCGAACAGGCTTAATCTGGCCATTTCTTCTCACATTTCAGCAACGAGGAAAATTGCCGCATTGGGCGTTGTCTTCGAAAACTTGTGTTGGATGTTTGGGCATGGGAGTACAGAATGTGGTAGCTCCCTTGCTGGTTGTTTGAATGGTTTACTTTATCCTCGTTGGCAAATTTTCCAAATTTCGTTAGGTCTATTTGATTAAACTAGTAGTATTTGACCAGTCGCTTCGCCTGGGTTAATGACTCGATGATCTTCATCAATTTTCATTTTTTTAGTGAAATTAGTACCAAATCGAGGCCACACGAAAACACATCTATAAAACAATAAAATTCATGTATAATAATTTTTTTAGTTAAAACTCTATAATATAAGTTGTTAAGGGGTTGTTTCTGTTTTTGTTTTTAATATTTTTGGAAATAGCCGCAGAAAGCACGTTTGGTAACGTGTTTCTTTCTTTCAAAGAATGAAAATAAAAATAAAAATTTTCAAATTTGTTATAAACAAGAATTTTTTTTTTGAAAACATGTTTTTATTTTTGGTATTGTTCATAAGTGAACAGTATTTATATATTAATATAATTTTAATATTTTTTATAATAAAAAATATAAAATAAAAGTAATTAATTTTTTAAAATAAAAATAATATTAAAATTAAATATAGAAAATATTATTTAATTAAAAAATAAAATATTTTAAGAAATTCACTCTTGATTTCATGATACTCTTTTCTTTCTTTGGTTGCTTCCCCAGTAGTGCATTTGTTTAACGTCGTTTGCCTGATTTCATCATTAGGGGTGGCAAAAGTTGGCTCGAACCCGAAAATTCCCTCGAGATCAAATCTGGACTAGCTCGAATTGATAAAAAAAGTCAAAGCCTTGAAACCGAAAAAGCTTGAAATTGAAAAAAATCTGAAATCGAAAAAGCCTGAACCAAAAAAACCAGAACTCGACGCAACTCGAACCTGATACAATCCGAAACCAAGACTGATCCGAGCCAATCCGATCTGAAACTCGTAAAAAACAAAATTTATAACCTGAAAAAACCCGAATTATAATTATATGATTATTATTTAAAAATAACTAAATAATTGATACACTTTTTTAATTAAAAAGTTTAAAATTTTGAAAATAATTATTATTTATTATACAATTATATCAATTATGTATTACCAGCAAAATAAATATTGAATCTTTTTAATTTAATTATTAAATAAAATTAATTAAAAACACCATAATATATTATATCAAATAATCTTTAATATTATACTTATTGTATTTATAATAATAAATATATTATTAATTTAACATTTGATTTTATTATAAAAATCATTTTAACATTTATTATTTTTATTTTATAATAAATTTTAATTTTAATACAATAATAAATCAAATATATAAAAATTATATAATTTCAATATTTGTTTGAAACTTTGAATTTGGTATTTTGTGAAACACATTAAAAACATTATTAATAAAATTAAATTTAAACTATATTTTTTTAAAGTTTCAAATATAGAAAGATATTAAATTTACATTAAAAAAACCTTATCTTAAAATTAAAATTCAAGTTTTTAAGATTAGAAAAAGTTAAGTAATTAAATTAAACAATACAAATGCAATTTTTTTGATAAGCTTGGACATCATTGAAAGAGAAAATTATAAATCAAGCTAGTGTTAATTAATTACTTATTATATTATAACAATCTTATACATGAATAAACCAATTTGGTATCCTATAATAATGATTTGTATATTACATTATAATAATCTTTTAAGAATAAATTATGTAATCTCTTAGTGTGTAAGTATTATTTTGATAGAATTAAGTATTTATTAAAAATAATTTATTTATAATCTATTAAATATAAAATTAAAGTGTGGATAAAAATAATAATTCTAATAGTATATTAAAATCTAATTTAATAATATAATAGAGTAGTATTATTGTGTAAGCGGTAATTTTTATAAAATTTTTTATACTTTATTAATATTATTATTAATTATATTTAAATAACTAGCATTATATTAATTAATTTAGTAATATCTACTATTTAACATTTTAATTAGACATTTAATCAATTGGTGTATATCTAATATTATTATGTTAATACGAATATGAAAAAATTAGTATTCAATTGGTGTATAACTGTATATGATATGATTATATCAAATGTTATTATTTATAAGATAATGTCAATTGGTGTATATAATTTGTTTAATTCAATGTTCTAAATTTTTAATGAGATATTTGATTAATTAGTATGTACGAGTATGATTATATTTAATGTAATAATGTTAATATTATGATTTATGTACAAACCAAAAACAAAATAAATATAAAATCAAGGTAATTAGTTGACCAATTATTCATAATATTAAGTTTTTTTTAATGTATACTATAATTTTATTCAACATTATAATTGAACAATTAGTTAACTAGTATACGGTTAGATTTAATTTAATTACTAATTATGTTGGTATTTAAAAAACAAAATAAATGTAAAAAATTCTTGAAAATTTAAAAATTTTATTAAAAATATAATATAATTATTAAAAAAGCGAATAAAACAAAGTAAAAAAAAGAAATTTATTGAACTAAGAGTGTCCAATTTCCAATGGTCTAATGTTGATCCAAAAAAGTACAATGATCCAATAAGTTATTGTTAAAAATATAAAGTCATTTATATAAATGTTTAATTGTTTAGTGTGATACATATATATATATATATATATATATATAATTTGTTAGTTATTTATTTGTATAGCTAATACTTTTGATTTTTCACTTTCTTTAGTTTTACTATATATATATTTGGCTCACTTAAAAAATAAATTTTTATATAATTATTAATATATAATTATATATTTTATAACAAATATGAATATCGCAGGAAATTAAAAAAATAAATAATAATTGTCAAGTAATAAAAACATTAAAATGTAAAAATTTATATTTATATAAATATTTCTTAAATTTTAACTTTAATTTGGCATTTCTATTATAATTTTAGTTAACTATATAAAATTAAATTAATTATTACATTCAAAATTATAAAAATATTTATAACTTATAAAATTTCAAAATAATTTAACTAAACCCGCTAAGCTTGCCCTGTTAAAATCGGACTGAACCCAAAAGCAAAAATAATCGAACCTGAAAAAACTCGACACTGAAAGTACCTGAAACTGAAATAACCAAAGACTGAAAAAACCTGAAACCGAAAAAACTCAAAACCGAAAAATCCAAACCCAAATATAACCTGGACTGAATCCACCCGAATCGGACTGTTTGCCACCTCTATCCACCACATCATTCAACCAATCCCAAATGCCAATTTTCATTTTGACTTCTTAGACACTTCATTATTAAGATTCTGACTTATGGTTACTTCCTCAAAAATTTTAAGTTGAACAATTTCACTATCATGTTCCATGGTGAGTGTTTCATTATTAACATCAATATTTGCTTTAGACATTGTCGTAACGGCTTCGCGCTCGACGATTTTGAAAAAGCGTTTAAAAACAAAAATGGGAGTCGCCACCAATCTTTTTTGACTACGTGTGATTGGCCACCTGAAAACGTTTATCTTTTCAACAAAATCTCAAAATCAATTAAGTTTTATTAAAAAGATAATCTTTGGTCTGCGAAAACAAAAATTGGGTTCGGGGGTACGGTTATGCGTGGGGAAGGATTAGCACCCCCACTACGCCCGTTAAAAACGGTACCATAATAATCATGTGTTATCCTTTTTGTTTTAATAAAATGATCTTAATTTAATATTTAAAATTAATTCCTTTTTTTATTCCAACCTTTTTATCCAAAATCATTTTTTATTTGCAAATTTATTTTGTTTTATTTTATTTTTCGAAAGTAAATGTGAACCTTTTTTGTATTGAATAATTAAATCAAATACTCCAATACTTTTGGTAGCGTTTGAAATAATTTTCCTCACCTAGAGATTTCTTAAGAATCACTACTTGTGACTTCTACAGAATCTCATCCTCGGAAGATTCACACTCGCTTCGAAGATTATTACAAATGCATATGATGCAAACAGATAATAAATGATGCAAATGAATTTTTTTGATTTTTTTTATATAAATATTTCTTTATTTATTTTAAATAAAAATTCTTGTTATTGAAAAATTACACTAAGTATCCCAATACTCTGGTAACACTTAGTACGACTCTTCTCACCTAGGGATCAGTCAAGAAATCACTACTTGTGAGTTTCATGACATCCCATCATCGGGCGAATTTCATTTAAATTTAAATTTTATTATTGATTTCTTTTTTTTATTTTCCTTTAAAAACTTATCTATTTTTATTCTTAATAAAATAAATTAAATTTTCTATTAATCTTTTTATTTTCTTTTAAAAACTTATTTATTTATTTTTATTTTTAATAAAAATTTAAATTATTGAAAAATCATACTAAATATCCCAATACTCTGGTAACATTTAGTAGACTCTTCTCACCTAGGGATCAGTCAAAAAATCACTACTTGTGAGTTTCATGACATCCCATCATCGGATGATTATTTCATTAAATTTAAAATTTCATTTACTCAAATTCAAACTTAAATTTCATTATTTTTAAATGTGTTTCCTAATCAATGATAGCAATTAATGAAAATGCAAATAAATGAAAATTTTTCAAAAACTTTTATTTAAAACATGCACTAATAATAATAATAATAATAATAATAATAATAATAATAATAATAATAATAATAATAATAATAATAATAATAATAATAATAATAATAATAAAACAAAAGGCTAAAAAAAATACCCAAATTAATTGGGTTTAAACCCAATAGCAAGGAGGCCCAAAAGGAGTTGGAGTGGGTTGGATTCTGCTGGGCCGAGCGGGTCACGGACGGGCCGGATCCTCGCTGGGCACGTGGGTCGCGAAGAGAGCTGGAGTCGGGTCGGATGTGCGGATTCGGGTCGGGCGATGGAGCGACAGCGCGGATCTTCCCTCTCAGCTGGCCGGGCGGGCGCGCGGACCTGGGTCGGATCCCGGGTCACGCGCGGATCCTCAGTTTCTTTTTTTTTTAGGCTATAAAAGCCTTGCTTTTTTTTTATTCTCTCATTTTTCCTTCTTCTTCAACAAAAAACCCCCAGAGCCTTTGAGGCTCTCCGCCGGGGCGATTCCCGGCCGCCGCTGGGGTCGCCTCCGGCCGCCGCCGGTCACCGTCACCGGTGGCCAAATACCTAAAAAATGGCCCTTTTTCGGAGGCTCTTCACCTCCTTTCTTCGATTCCGGGCCTAGTTTCGCCCAAAAATCACCCTAGCCTACGGATCTGAGGTCGAAACCTCCGGCCTCCTCCCTTTTTGTTTGGTTTTTTTTTGGTTGATGCTTCGGATGGTTTTGGTTTGTGTTTTATGGTTGTTGTTGTTTGTGTTTTTGCAGTTGGGGGCTTAGATCTAGGGTTTTAGGTTTCGGTTTGGTGAGGGGAAGCTGGGTCTCGTTTTTTTTCGGGATTTTTGGTGATAGTAGTGTTAGGGGGTTATGATGGTGGTGGTTTAGGGGTTGGTTCGGTGATGGTGGTGGTGGTCTCGGGTGAGTGCTTCAGTTGCTGGGGTGATCCTTTTTTAGGGAAAAAGGGGTTTCGGTTGTTTGGTCCGAGGCTTGAAGGAGGGTTTGTGGTGGTGATGACGATGATGATAGTTTGGTGATGACGATGACAGTGATGATGGTGGTGAGTGGTGGCTAGATGGTGAGTGGGGAATGGGATCTGGGGGCCTCGGTTGGGTTTTTTGGTTAAATGTTGCGGTTCAGGTTCAATGATGATGTTTTGGTTGTGTGGCTAGGTGAATCCGAAAGGTTGAGCGATGGTGAGGGTTTGGTGTCTCGGTGATGTTGGGTTTGGAGGGTCTCGGGTGTGGGTACTTGAAGAGGGGCGACAGGGTTGGTGACCGGCTGTGGTGGTGGTGGTGAGTGGTTGATGGACGGGTGATAGAGATGGGTGGCAGGGGAGAGGTGACAGATTGGACAAAAAAAATAACAAAATAAATAAATAAATAAATAAAAATAAAAATAAAAACATAAAAATAAGAATAAAAATAATAATAATAATAGTAATAATAATAATATAATAATAATAACAGATAATAATAAAAATAATATAAATAAGAAAAATAAAAATAAATACATATATATGTAATAATAATAACAAAGAAAATGGGACAAAATTAGGTGTCAACAGCTGCCCCTCTTTGCTCATTGCTGAGGATCAGGAATAGAGCAAAGACAATTGACAGTAATTTTGTCCGGCTTATGAATCTTTTTCTTCCCTTTCTTTTTTTCTTTTTTCTTTCTTTTTTTTCTTTTTTCTTTTTTCTTCTTCTTTTTATTTTTCTTTTTTTCCTTCTTTTTTTTTGTACTTTTTTGTATGCGCTCCTCTTGCAGCAGAGGCGAGGAAACTTTAAACTCGAATCATCCATTTTTTGTTTGTTTGTTTGCTGTTGTTTTTGTTTTTTTTTTGTTTTTTTTTAAATGTGCTCCTCTTGCAGCAGAGGCATTGAAACTTTAAAATTTTTCTTTCTTTTGAAATGTGCTCCTCTTGCAGCAGAGGCAGTGAAACTTTAAATTTCTTTTTGAAACGTGCTCCTCTTGCAGCAGAGGCAATGAAACTTTAAATATTTTGCCCGGAGGTCTTAGATTTGGTGCCCGAAGGACTTAAATGCTTTTTCTGAAAAGTGCTCCTCTTGCAGCAGAGGCGACGAAACTTTAAATTTTTTTTCTGAAAATGTGCTCCTCTTGCAGCAGAGGCAATGAAACTTTAAATATTTTGCCCGGAGGACTTATGATTTGTGCCCGGAGGTCTTAAAATGTTGCCCGGAGGACTTAAATGCTTTTTCTGAAAAGTGCTCCTCTTGCAGCAGAGGCGATGAGACTTTAAATTTTTTTCTGAAAATGTGCTCCTCTTGCAGCAGAGGCAATGAAACTTTAAATATTTTGCCCGGAGGACTTATGATTTGTGCCCGGAGGTCTTAAAATGTTGCCCGGAGGACTTAAATGCTTTTTCTGAAAAGTGCTCCTCTTGCAGCAGAGGCGATGAGACTTTAAATTTTTTTCTGAAAATGTGCTCCTCTTGCAGCAGAGGCAATGAAACTTTAAATATTTTGCCCGGAGGTCTTAGATTTTGTTTATCTTCTGAAAATTAATCTTTAATCTTGATTAAACATGGCACTGGTAAAACTAGATTTGAAATTTTCTTTATCATGAGCAAACTTGCCCCCTCTCTTTTTTTTCTTTTTCTTTTCTCTCTCTTCTCTTCTCTTTTTTTTTCTTTTTCTTCTCTTTCTCTTCTTTTTCTCTCTTCTCTTCTCTTCTCTCTTTTTTTTTCTTTTTCTTTTTTTCTTCTCTTTCTTCTCTTCTTTCTCTCTTCTCTCTTTTTTTCCTTTTTTTTCTTTTTTTTTTCTTTCTCTTCTTTCTCTTTCTTCTCTTCTCTTTCTCTCTTTTTTTTTCTTTTTTTTTCTTTCTCTTCTTTCTCTTTCTTCTCTTCTCTTTCTCTCTTTTTTTTTCTTTTTTTTTCTTTTTCTTTCTTTCTCTTTTTCTCCTCTCTTTTCTTTCTCTCTTTTTCTTTCTCTTCTCTTTTCTCTTCTTTTCTTTTTTTCTCTTCTCTTTTCTTTCTCTCTTTCTTTTTTTTAATCTTGGAAAAGGTTGCAGAACCTTTAAAATCTAGATTAAATGGTGTTGAGTCTTCAGCTTGAGAAACATGTTTTAATCTCAAAATTTTGCACAAAAACTTTCAATGTTGATGCTGTATGATATTGTTTATGTATGCATGTATGCATGACACTCAATCCTGTACATTCTCTAACTTTAGATCTTTTTCCTATCTTGCCAAAGAGGTACATCATTTGCCTTTTTTATCTTCTTTGCCCCCAACATGACCATGAAAACCCCTTCCTATTTTCCATTTTTGCAGAGTTCTTGCATTCTCATCACAGCCTTTTGACTAATAGCACTAAATTTTCCCCATAACTATTTTTCAGGAGAAATGAATCTAAATTTCACAAGTGATACCTGATCCTTTCGAAAGATTAGTGATTACTTTTCAAGATGAATGACATAAACCCTATTCGGATCTTTTCAACTAGACAATTGAAAGTTTGTCGGTCATGATGCTTTTTGTTTGGGGCATACTTTGCCATTTACAAAAAAAACAATGATTCCTTACTTAGCTTAAAATAGCTTTCTCAAAATACCACCACTTTTTTTTATCTTTTTTATTTTAAACAAAATTCTGAATGAGAAGAGAAACAAAATATTTACAACTTGGTTTGACAATCTCTTAAATTCTCGAATAATGGCGTTCCACAAATGCCAAGATACGATACGAATGACTGAGGTCTTTCTTGTTCAGGGAGAGTATTTACAAGAAGAAAGGTTCAAACTTTTTCAAAAAATGTCAGCAATCAAATGACATCAAAATCTTTGGATATTTAGAGGGTCTCTCAAGGCTTGTTAATTCTTTTTCCACATTTTCAATTCATGTCACTGCTTGACTGGGTTGCATGAAAAGTTCATTGTTCGCTCTAGACTGCCCTTTTCGGGTTTTCACCCTAGAGCCTCATTCTTTCTTTTGTTTTCTTTTCTTTTTTCTTCTTCTTTTTTTTTTGATTGATTGCTCCACCATGCATTCAAGAATTCAAATTTTATTCAAACCAAAGAAAGGTGAGAATTTTCCAAAGAAGAGCTCTTCGGTACAAGCATCCCCTACTTGATCAAAATGGACTTTTAAGTACGTAATGTAGGCCATGGTTTAGGGTTTTGAAAGAATAGATAAACAGGCCCAAAATGTGTTTGAAGGTGATCAATCCAAGGATCATTTCTTCTGATATGGATGTCTATCAATTTCATTCTTCGAAGCACCTTTCTTTTTCTAATTTTCCATGTATCTCTTCTCCTTCTTCTTCTTCCTTTTTCTTTCTTTCTTTTTCTTCTTTTCTTTTTCTTCTTCTTTTTTTTTTTCTTTTTTTTTTCTTTTCAACATCCTATTCATCCTTTGAAGCATCTTTCTTTGTGTACTTTCACATGTATCCTTCCTCCTTTCTCTTTCCTTTTTCTTTTCTTTTTTCATTGATTCATATCCAAGATTTCAAAAACATAGTAAATCCTATTTGATCAAAAACAAAAGTTGAATCATTCATCTTTTTTTGAAGAGATATTTTTCGCACATGCCCCCCAGTGTGGAGGGTGATCCTTGGAGGAGGTTTATTATGAAAGAAGTTATCAGGCTCAAAATGGGTAGCAAAAGGATAACGTTTATATTTGTGAATGGAATATGAAAGACGGCCATTCATCACCTCAAATTAAGATGCTTATATTGAAAAGCAGTTCTTAGGATAAGTTTTTCCTTTGGCATTTGAAATCCTCTGAATATCATGTTTGCATGACGTCACAATCAATTTCATTTTTTTCTTTTTTCCCTTTTTTATATTTATATTTTTTTTGTAATGCAACACTTTAATATGACAGAGCTTGACCTCACACATCACATCGTGATTTGAGGAAAAAGGCGATGTGTAACCCAAGATATTGTATAGATGGACAACAGTGAAAAATCCTCAACTTTGGTTTTTTTTTTTCTATCTTGCTCCAAATCATGGGCGAAAGGCATCTTGGGAGTACAAGATTGAAGAGTTTGGGATTTGTACATGAATTTAGGTGGAAAGGTATTTCAAAATGATCTTGTCAAGTGTAAAATTACCAATATTAAGAATATTTAGAGATTGTCATTGATTTCCAAATTATTCTCAAAAGGTTTTGCAAATCGATTATTTCTTTGAAAATTATTTACAATGAAACCCTATCATGGTCAAAGTGAAAACAAAATCGAACTTTCAAAAATTTATGCCCCAATCTAGCTTTTTGGCTCTCGACTGATTTCGATTCTGTTGAGATGTGATCCAAGAATGATTCAATACATTCATCTTTGACAGTAATCACCAATTTTCTTGGAATCATTTTTATCATTAATGTGAAGAAAAGAGACATTCTTGACATATGCCACTGGAAAATAACTCATGCAGAAAGTTGTGCTCATACAATTGTCACCTAGGCCAACGAAGATGACAAGCATTTTTTCAACAAAATACAGGCTTAAAAATCTCAAAATCTTCGTCTCCCTCCAGATTGATTTGCCAAAATGCCATGACTCTACACCAAAGTGGACTTCCACTGTTCCATAATTTCTTGAGTCAAGATTCCACCATTTATGAGCTCTTCAACCCTTTCCTTCAACTGTCTGCATTTTTCTGTTGAATGCCCAACTGCCCCCATGTGATAGTCACATTTGCTGTTCGGGTCATAGCTCTTGGCCAACGGGTTTGGTGCTGTTCTCAAAGGTATAGGGGCCAAATATTGGTTTTTTACCAAAAAGGGCAAGAGATCGGAGATTGGAATTGGGATTTTTCCTTGATTGCTTCTCGATCTTTTTCTGTTGTTTATTGATGGTTGAGGAGGTTGAGCTACTGGCCTAGGCATGAAGATAGGCGCATGAAAAATCGTTGAAGGACAAGAGTTTGTTGTAAATCCTGGTTGTGAGAATGATGAATAAAGATAAGGATCATAGGAGACACTGTTCAAGATTGGACGGTATGATGGGTGAGCCAAATAGGGATTATGTGGAGTGGGATTTCTGGGAAATTGCCCCTCAAATGTCACAGCTTGCACTTCTTCTTCCATTCCTTCAAGTCTGTTATCGGCCATGTCACCTATCTTGATCTTGCCTCTCTTAATTGCATTCTCAATCATCTCTCCGGAGGCCACCATGTCGGCAAAATTCTTAGTAACATTCCCAATCATCCTATCATAGTATGGTGCATGAAGGGTACTAAGAAACAAATTTACAGTCTCTTTTTCCGTAAGGGGAGGCTGGACCTGAGTGGCAACATTCTTCCATCTCTGGGCATATTCTCTAAAGCCTTCGGTAGCTTTCTTCTCTATAGTTTGCAAAGACAAACGATCTGGGGCTAGATCCACAATATGCTTATATTGGGCGACAAAAGCCCTTGCCAAATCTTCCCATGAGTGAACATCGCCCCTGCCCAATTGTGTATACCACCTAGCAGCAGATCCTTTAAGGCTGTCTTGGAAGACATGGATCAACAGTTTGTCATCATGCACATGTGCTGCCATCTTTCTACAATACATAGTGATATGGGCCTTTGGACAAGTGGTCCCATCGTATTTCTCAAATTCTGGAGCTCTAAACTTTGACGGAATGACCACACCAGGTACTAGAGATAATTTGGCTGCATCTAAAGATCCATGGAAATCCATTCCTTCAACAATCCGAAGCCTTTCTTCTATTAGCTCCATCTTTTGTCGGGAACTTGAGCCTCCTTCCACTTGCGGCATCCCTTGCTCTTTATGATTATCCAAATTAGCAACATGAATTGGTTCGAGGGGATTCATGGTGGGATTTGCACGCCCTTGAAATTGACTAGGGTCGACTGCAGACGGCATATTAGGGCACACATAACCCTCGGTGGGCATTGCTTGCGACTCTTGAGATGATTGGGTTTCTCGTGAGCCAATGTTAACTGGACAAAAAGAATTTTCAGCATTTTGCAACTGATGCCCCTCTTGAGTAGCTAATTCTCCCATTTTTCCATTGTTCAGCTTTTCCCACAAACCTGCCATCTGTGACAATTGCTCTCTCATCTCTTGTTGAGCTTTTTCCATCCTTTCCATTCGACTTGTTTCTGTCTCTTCCATGGTCCAAAACTATCTTCGAAGTTTTTCGATGATCGAGTTGTATCTACACTGAATCCGTCACAACCTAAAATTAGATGTCATGCTTGCCATAATAATGTGATGCTTTTATTGTATGGAAATTGTGAAATAAAAAGAAAATTCAACCTTGTTGTTATTTCAGAGTATCACAAGCTGTATACTAAAAAAAAGCAAAAAGGGGAATTATAAACTGAAAATTGTCATTTGTCTATTTCTTTGTTTTGATCCACTATTTTTCTTTCTCTCTTTTTTTCTTTATATTTTTTTCTTTTTTCTTTAAGGAAACAGTTATTGTTAGCCTTATTATTTTCTGTCAAAATCATGTTATGCACATATGAATGAAGTGAATGCAAACCTATAAAAAGTTTTGTAGCCACCTCCCTTATATCGAGGACTTTGCATCAATCAGTCTTTTCTCCTTATATGACAAGTCAATTGGTCTCCATTTGCTAATGATTCAACATGTAGTCGTTCTGGAAACAACAACAATCCTTGAGAATGAACCAATTTAGCCTCTCCAAAACTTTCAAGCATCTGCATTATCTTAGCTTGCTTTCCTTTCATCTCCCGTATATCCTGTCCAAACTCTTTTCGATTATTCTCCAAAATAGTCTAGCTTTCTAATTGATCTTCCATATCTTTGACCTCTTTTATTCCAAAAAGACAAATACTCTCCTTATTATGTGATGTGAATGCATTAATGTAATGAAATATGCCATGCTAAAATTTAAGAATAAAAGAATCAAAATTTTCTCTTATTTAAATTCAATGAATGAATTCTCTCCTTTTTCTTTATTTTAAATTTTGATGATTTCTCCCTTTTTTATTTTTTTTAAGAATAAAATTTTTCTTTTTCTCTTTTTTTTTTATTTAAAAAAAATCTTATTTTCACACCACAATTTATTTTCTTTAATTTCCTTTTTTATTTAATCTATTTTTAAAAGAATGTAACAATGCACTTACCTTTTATTTTCTCATCAAAATTCCTCTTTCTTTTTAATGTCTATGCATTAGTTTAAAAGAAATAAAAAACATTATTGTTATTTTTCAAATATTATTAAAGAATGAATGGATGTTTTCATGTTATTTTTGACAAAGGATAGAAACCGAATAAATCTTCATTTTATTCTTTAAAGTCGTAAAATTGTAAAATTTTATTTGAAAACAAATATCTTTTGATTTGATGAGAGCATGAATTTGAAAAATCAATAGAGTTATGATATGAAAAAAGTAGTAAAATGTTCCCTCATGTGTCCTAATTTCGGGATAATTTCTACAAAAATCGGACTTGGCTCTAGTTAGGATCGGCTTCTTAAGGCCTTTTACATGCTGGGTTGGGTCTCTAAAAGGTCAAAAGGTTCCCAAATTATACCTTACTGTCATCCACACTGGACTAGTAAGATTTAATTTGAGTGGGAGTATTTCGCTTGCCATTGCGGAGGTGATTACCTCACGAGAGCAAAGGTACTCTACTCCCCCCTAAGAAGGACGGAACTCGGGTATAGAGCTCATGTTATGCAAATGCAAGTGCAAGTGTGTGTATGAGGAAACACATCAAACATTCATCAAACCATAACCCCTATCCTAGATGCCCCACAATTTATTAACATAAAATAAAATACATAAAATGCAAATGCAAACAAAATCATTTTCAAAATCCAAGTGAATTAAGTTTAAATATCAATCAAGACTATTAGATTAAAACTTTGGATAACACATGATTAATGCATGGCTTGACCCTCAAAAAGCGTCCCCAGTGGAGTCGCCAAGCTGTCGTAACGGCTTCGCGCTCGACGATTTTGAAAAAGCGTTTAAAAACAAAAATGGGAGTCGCCACCAATCTTTTTTGACTACGTGTGATTGGCCACCTGAAAACGTTTATCTTTTCAACAAAATCTCAAAATCAATTAAGTTTTATTAAAAAGATAATCTTTGGTCTGCGAAAACAAAAATTGGGTTCGGGGGTACGGTTACGCGTGGGGAAGGATTAGCACCCCCACTACGCCCGTTAAAAACGGTACCATAATAATCATGTGTTATCCTTTTTGTTTTAATAAAATGATCTTAATTTAATATTTAAAATTAATTCCTTTTTTTATTCCAACCTTTTTATCCAAAATCATTTTTTATTTGCAAATTTATTTTGTTTTATTTTATTTTTCGAAAGTAAATGTGAACCTTTTTTGTATTGAATAATTAAATCAAATACTCCAATACTTTTGGCAGCGTTTGAAATAATTTTCCTCACCTAGAGATTTCTTAAGAATCACTACTTGTGACTTCTACAGAATCTCATCCTCGGAAGATTCACACTCGCTTCGAAGATTATTACAAATGCATATGATGCAAACAGATAATAAATGATGCAAATGAATTTTTTTGATTTTTTTATATAAATATTTCTTTATTTATTTTAAATAAAAATTCTTGTTATTGAAAAATTACACTAAGTATCCCAATACTCTGGTAACACTTAGTACGACTCTTCTCACCTAGGGATCAGTCAAGAAATCACTACTTGTGAGTTTCATGACATCCCATCATCGGGCGAATTTCATTTAAATTTAAATTTTATTATTGATTTCTTTTTTTTATTTTCCTTTAAAAACTTATCTATTTTTATTCTTAATAAAACAAATTAAATTTTCTATTAATCTTTTTATTTTCTTTTAAAAACTTATTTATTTATTTTTATTTTTAATAAAAATTTAAATTATTGAAAAATCATACTAAATATCCCAATACTCTGGTAACATTTAGTAGACTATTCTCACCTAGGGATCAGTCAAAAAATCACTACTTGTGAGTTTCATGACATCCCATCATCGGATGATTATTTCATTAAATTTAAAATTTCATTTACTCAAATTCAAATTTAAATTTCATTATTTTTAAATGTGCTTCCTAATCAATGATAGCAATTAATGAAAATGCAAATAAATGAAAATTTTTCAAAAACTTTTATTTTAAAACATGCACTAATAATAATAATAATAATAATAATAATAATAATAATAATAATAATAATAATAATAATAATAATAATAATGAAAACAATAATAATAATAATAATAATAATAATAATATAATAATAATAATAATAATAATAATAATAATAATAATAATAATAATAATAATAATAATAATAATAATAATAATAATAATAATAATAATAATAATAATAATAATAATAATAATAAAACAAAAGGCTAAAAAAAATACCCAAATTAATTGGGTTTAAACCCAATAGCAAGGAGGCCCAAAAGGAGTTGGAGTGGGCTGGATTCTGCTGGGCCGAGCGGGTCACGGACGGGCCGGATCCTCGCTGGGTACGCGGGTCGCGAAGAGAGCTGGAGTCGGGTCGGATGTGCGGATCCGGGTCGGGCGATGGAGCGACAGCGCGGATCTTCCCTCTCAGCTGGCCGGGCGGGCGCGCGGACCCGGGTCGGATCCCGGGTCACGCGCGGATCCTCAGTTTCTTTTTTTTTTTTAGGCTATAAAAGCCTTGCTTTTTTTTTATTCTCTCATTTTTCCTTCTTCTTCAACAAAAAACCCCCAGAGCCTTTGAGGCTCTCCGCCGGGGCGATTCCCGGCCGCCGCTGGGGTCGCCTCCGGCCGCCGCCGGTCACCGTCACCGGTGGCCAAATACCTAAAAAATGGCCCTTTTCCGGAGGCTCTTCACCTCCTTTCTTCGATTCCGGGCCTAGTTTCGCCCAAAAATCACCCTAGCCTACGGATCTGAGGTCGAAACCTCCGGCCTCCTGCCTTTTTGTTTGGTTTTTTTTTTGGTTGATGCTTCGGATGGTTTTGGTTTGTGTTTTATGGTTGTTGTTGTTTGTGTTTTTGCAGTTGGGGGCTTAGATCTAGGGTTTTAGGTTTCGGTTTGGTGAGGGGAAGCTGGGTCTCGTTTTTTTTCGGGATTTTTGGTGATAGTAGTGTTAGGGGGTTATGATGGTGGTGGTTTAGGGGTTGGTTCGGTGATGGTGGTGGTGGTCTCGGGTGAGTGCTTCAGTTGCTGGGGTGATCCTTTTTTAGGGAAAAAGGGGTTTCGGTTGTTTGGTCCGAGGCTTGAAGGAGGGTTTGTGGTGGTGATGACGATGATGATAGTTTGGTGATGACGATGACAGTGATGATGGTGGTGAGTGGTGGCTAGATGGTGAGTGGGGAATGGATTCTGGGGGCCTCGGTTGGGTTTTTTGGTTAAATGTTGCGGTTCAGGTTCAATGATGATGTTTTGGTTGTGTGGCTAGGTGAATCCGAAAGGTTGAGCGATGGTGAGGGTTTGGTGTCTCGGTGATGTTGGGTTTGGAGGGTCTCGGGTGTGGGTACTTGAAGAGGGGCGACAGGGTTGTGACCGGCTGTGGTGGTGGTGGTGAGTGGTTGATGGACGGGTGATAGAGATGGGTGGCAGGGGAGAGGTGACAGATTGGAGAAAAAAAATAACAAAATAAATAAATAAATAAATAAAAATAAAAACATAAAAATAAGAATAAAAATAAAAATAATAATAGTAATAATAATAATATAATAATAATAACAGATAATAATAAAAATAATATAAATAAGAAAAATAAAAATAAATACATATATATGTAATAATAATAACAAAGAAAATGGGACAAAATTAGGTGTCAACAGACATGTTCAAGAATGGTCTCCTTAATAGAATTGGTGTTGTATTAGGAGAATTGTCATCCTCCATATCCAGAACGTAGAAATCTATTGGAAAGACCAATTCATTAACCTACACAAGAACATCCTCTAATATTCTTTTAAGATAAGCATTAAATCTATTAACTAGTTGTAAAATCACATCAATTTCTTTTAAAGGTTCAAGATTTAAAGAAGTATAAATAGAACATGACATAACATTAATTGAAGCACCTAAATCTATCATAGCTTTTTGCAATTCTGGTGTTACTTATATTGCAAGGAATAGTGAACATACCAGGATCTCCACACTTAAGAGAAAGTTTTCATTGAATGACTACTGAGACATTCTCCCCCACACTTATCTTTTCATTACCTTTCAATTTATTCTTGGTAGTGCACAATTCTTTCAGAAACTTTGCATATCGTGGCACTTGCTTAATGGCATCTAGTACAGGAATATTGGCTCATGCCGAGTGAGTTGGTTTTAGGACATACACTCATAGTTAAGATCATGTGTAAATTGGTAGAGATATAGAATAATGATATTTCTTTCCAAGGTTGTTTGAAGTTGGAACATTAATAAGGAGTTTGAACGTGTCACGACCCGAAGGCCGTGACATACACTTAACACTCGAATCTGATTTACTATTTATCAAATTTACGAACTAACTTTTTCTTTTCACTTTAAGGTTTGTATTCGGTGTCAGTGTCTTCTCTCTATTAAATTCGCATTCCTCACTTGATTTACATTCATCGTTTAATTTACCATTTCTTAAACCATTTGACTTACTTAATATTTTCACTTAATATTAAACTCATAAAAGAAAAATGTCGAAAACTCCCCCTTATATAAAATCGACTTTCCTTAGCTTAATAACCTGAGATAAAATACAACTATTTCCAACCTCATATTTCAATCCACAATTCTCAGTTCATTCTATTATATACTTCACCTACTTCCAAAATCATTACATATATATATGTATGGCAGTTTACAACACATAATTGACAAAATTTACTTCTCGGATCATCAATGACATATGCATGGCATTTCATAATTTATAGTCTTTACCATTCACTTCTCGGATCAAACTCGATGATCATATGAGGCTACAATAATCTAGAACGATCCTAAGTTACATCCCAAAATATCTATAAGCATGTACTGTGCAAATTTAAAATGTCATACATGGATAACAAAATAATCGTTGTTATACCTCAAGGGCAACAAAAACAGCACTCGGAGGATTCAGACCGATATAGCTACTCAAAACAGTCCCTGAGGCCCTGCACCCAACTCTAAGTGAGAGCCTAACTTGTATGATCTGCGATGTTATTAATAAGGGGTGAGCAAAACCACGGCTCATTAAGTAGCTTAAGTAAACAGATACTAGGCTCATGTCGGTCTCTATGTACATAATTACATGATAGCGAATGACATGATATATATGCATGACATAGTATTTTATGCACTGGTGTATCTACATGAAACATTCAAATACTGAAAATATTATGATCACAAACAGATTTCGAATGCACTTATTTCGAAGCAGAGAAAGATTACTAAAAACTGATAATCAAATCATTGTAGGCACGAAGCCTTAAAGTATTGAAAACTAATGCAGATATCAAAATAGGATTCTGATATATTTTCTTCAAATCAATGACTTTACAGAAAACTGATAATCTATTAAGTTAGGCATAAAGCCTTAAATACTAAACTGAAACTGAAATCCAAAACGGATACTGATAAAGTTTGGCACATAAGGACTCACCAAATAGCCACCAAAATTGTTTGCCAAAATCTGAAATTCCAGCCTTAATTTTCAGCCACCAAGAACCTCTGTTTAGACACCAATGAATTCAGTCCAAATCCCTTATCAACGCCTGAACCATGCAGCACACTTCCTAACCTAACTCGACCACCCAAAACACCACTCAAGTCAACCTTTGGTTGCCCTTGTTACTGCCTTTGGAGGTGTCCTGTTTTGAGTAGCAGAATGGGTCTTTGGTCAGTTCGGTTGGCTCATGTTTTTGCCTCCTTCACAACCAAGTCAAACCCAAGCTATAGCTGGTTCGTGAGCCACCAAAAGACCTCTTTCACAGCCTCCCAACCGATCCAAATGCAGCCACTGATAAGCCTTCATTCACGCATCCAGCTGGTTTTTCGAACCCTTTTTTTTTCTCACGTAGGTTGCTGCAGTTTTGGTCTTCTTCTTCTTCTGTTTCTCCTCGCCACTTCCAGCCCTAACTGAACTACAAACACTCTCTTTCCCTTCGTTTTTCCTGGTTCTCTTCAACCCTTTTTCTCGTGCTTCTTGTTCTCTCTTTGCTGTAGGTTTTCTTCTCTCCCTCGTCTCCCTTTTTCTTCTTTTCGTTTTGCTGCAGAAAGCTTTTCCTCCCCTCTCTCGGTCCACGCTGATCATGGCTGGAGACAAGGGTTTCCTTTCTCTTCTTTCTTTCTCTCCTTTTTCTCTTCCCTTTTCGGACCGAGATCTCTCTTTTCTTTCTCTCCTTTCTTCCTTTTCTTCTTTTCCTTTTTTCCTTCTCTTTTTGATCGGGTCCTTTTCTGTTTTCGTTTGGCAGAAGCTTAGCTTCTGCCCATTTCTTTTCAAGACAGACCTGCTCCTCACGTGGGAGCAGGTGATGTCTTTGATTGGCTTTCTTAGGAAGCCAATCATATTTATTTATTTTATTTCATTTTATTAATCTTATTTCTGGTATTATTTAATCACATTTCCCATTCTAGTTTATATGCATATACATATATTTTTCTTATATTGTATATTCATCTTCATTTATATATATACATATATATAATTATATATATGTATTTTTTTTCTTTTATCTCAATTATATATATTAGATATATATATTTTTAGTAATATATATATACACACATATCAATAATGTCCTTAATTTAAATTTATTTTCTTTATTAAATTAACGCATGTCTTGAACTTAATTATTTAATTCTAATTTATGCTAGCACTCATCATTTATTGGTAATTGCTCCTAAGTAAAATATTCGTTTCCATTACTAAAGGAAATTACAAGTACAAACTAAATCTCAATTTCTTAACTTAGTTAATGTGATAACCGTGAATTTTCCATTTATTGGAAATAAAATTGGAATTATAAAAAATAATGGAAATAGGAGATTTAATTTGGATAAATGGAAATCCAAATTAAATAAGAAAAAGAGAAATATATTTATATAATTATAAATTATATAAATGTATTTTTATACAAATACATATTTATTGATATACTATATAGTATATATTAATATACAGTGGTATATATAAGTATATATACTATTTTATAAATTTAAATAATACATATGTATTAAATATAACATAATATGTATATATAAGTATATACATATTTAAAAAGAAATGTAAATATGATTTTACATTTAAATTGTACATATATATATACCAGCTATATATTTTGTAATACATAATATACATATATATCTTTATATATTATATATATAGTACAATACTATATATAAATTATCATAATTATATTTAAAATGTATAATGTAAATATAAAGTATATATATATATATATATATATATATTGTTGTATTATATTTATATATATTATATAGATATAATATATAGTATAGTATAGTGTATACTAAAAATAGAAAGGAATTAGCTAAAAAGAGGAAAGGCAGATCGGGGAGGAAACCCGATAACCCCCCAGGTGAGCCTTCGGTGGCGGAGATGCCACCGCCGGCGAGGGAAAAGAGAGAGGAAGGGAGAGACGATGTCGCCGGCGAAGAAAGGAAGGGAAGAGGACGACCGGCGAAGGAGATCGGAAGGAAAACAGAGGAAAATTTCGACGAAACCGAGAAAAGAGGAGAAAACTAGATCTGGCGGTTGCCGGCCAAATCGGCCACCGCCACCACAGCCGAAGCATCGACGGAAGGAGAGGAATGGGATGGAGGCCACCGGAGAGGCTGGGAACGGCGGAGGAAGGCCGACGGAGGAGGAGAAGTGACCGAAGGTAAACCGAGTAGATCTGCCGCCGTGCCGCCGATTCGGGATGAACAGAGGCCAGATCCGGCTTCGCCGTCACGCCAGCCAGCTGCTGAGCCGTTGAACCGCCGGAGAACCGGCCACCGGTGAAGAACCGGCTGTGAGGGGGAGTGGCCGGTTCGGCTGGGAAGAAAGAAAAAGAAAAGAAAAAGAAAAAGAAAAAGAAAAGGAAAGAAAAGAGAAAAAGGAAGAAAAAGGAGAGAGAAAAAGGAGATTTCCGGACTTCGGAAATTTCGGGAATTTCGAGAAATCTCGAAAAACTCGAAAACTCGGGAATTACGGGAATCGGTAAGAAATCCCGAAAAATAGTAAATTATTTAAATAATTTATTTATTTAAATAATTATGGAAAAATTCTAAAATGTAGAATTTAATTTCCAGAAAATTCCCTCGATGACCGAGTCGATGAAATCGAGCGAGGTGAACACGGGCGCGACCTTCGAGAGACAGTCGCCGACCCGAGACAGGTAAGGGAGGCATGTGCAGCCTGTAAGGATATCGGCACACATGTTTTAAATTATGCATTTAAATTTTATAAATGCAATTTATAGTGATTGGTTGTAAATTGTGATGATTTATCGGTTTGGAATTGTGGTGATTTACCGGTTGAGATTTAAACTGTATTTTCCGTGCAGGAGGCTAGCCAATCGGCTACCGATATACTGCCGAAAATTATTGGAAAAATTACCGAAAATTATAATAAATGACTTTTCATCATGAGAAACGATTTTCAACACGAAAATCGAGAAATTGATTAGTTTTCATAAAACATGAATAAACTGATAATTAATTTTAAAATATTCATGTTTTGAAACTGGTGAAAAAGGAAATCACCTAAATTTATTCCGATAGGTGATATTTCACGTGAAGCGAGGTGAAAAATAAAAAGGACCAAAGTGAATATTTTAATAATATTTCTTCAATATTCACTTGATTTTATAAATAACCTTTATGGGTTCAATTGTGAAAATAAGTGTTTATAGAAAATTCCATAAGGGTAATTAAAGGTGGAAAACAGCGTTTTGAGACTAGAAGGTCTCCGCATGTATTTACAGAGAAAACACGAGACGAGAATGTTGATTTGGAAAATAAATATTTTAATTTTTCATAAATCATAAAAATAATTGATTTGAATCCCGATAACTTTGAAAATCATGTTTTCGATAGAAAGCACGGAAAAGCGTGCGTATATATTTTACGGTGAAAAAGACAGTTATGACTTTTTATATTTTACAGTGATTATTTTATAAACTGTTTTCACCGTATGAAAAATGTGATTTATACTGTTCTATAATATTTAGAACATTTTCGGGAATGATTACCCCAGTATGAATATTTTATAAATTGTTATTCATAAGATGAAAATATTTTCCTTATGAATGTATATGGTTTGCATGAACTTATAGTCAGTGAAATTGATTTCATAAATGTGGTTTATATCACGTGTTTATTATTTTGAGACTGTTAGGCCCCATATCATGCTCATGTGTCACGTGTCACGTGTTAGTGCTGAGGGATAGTGATCCTCTTAAGTAATGCGCCAGTGAGGGTCCCATAGGACTGTGAGCCTGGGCATTACAATATGGCCATAGATCTCATGTGTTTCCCCTATTTGGGATGATTTTATAGCATGATATATTTAGGGTGTTGCCTAGTCTCCATGATATTATACTGATGATTGTACTTTTCACTGAACTTTTACTGGTACTAAATTATTTACAGCTACTGAGCTTTTGATATATTACGTGTTAAACTAAATATTATACGGTGTTTTACAAGTGTGAAAATGAGTATTTGTGAAACGAACATTAATTCCTTATTTAATTTACTTAAGTGTTTTATCACGTGAATACTTAATGTTTTACTGGGATTTGAATATTAAAAGAAAACGATTACTCTCTACAGTTGCTTCTAGGTTTCGGGACAAGCTAGGTATTCTAAAATACCTGCCTTACTCCATCCGGATCCCTAGCCGACTGTAGTATCCTTCCTACATGTGAGCCTAGAGCCTTTAGGAGGATTTAAAGAAAGTGAAGAAAATTTATTTTCAGCATATAGGTAGCTGAATATCAAGTGTTGCATATAACTCTCTTACTGAGCCGTGGTTTGCTCACCCCTTAATATTAACATTTCAGATTTTCGAGGACTAAGGGATCTGACATCTGAGGAGTTTGAGCTGCGCATTTGGAGACACTGCGACAGCTTAATTTGTAATATGAGGTATGATCATTTATTTTCTGTATTTAGACTTACTTTCAGTACTACTTTCTTGAGAATCAAAATAGGGGATGTAACTGATAATATACCTTTTATATTTAATAGTTAAATGAATATGAAAAGTGAAGTATCACAGACAGCCCAACCGGATAATTTGTGTATTTTACGTGAAAAAGGTGGTCACGGGATGTGACAGTTAATGTCTTCTATTTATCTACAAAAATAAGTATGAAATTGCAACCTTCACAAAACGTCATATGACTTGGAAGGAACAATATTGAAGTCAAAGATCTCTGGTTAAATGGCTAGAATGTGTGGGATAAAAATATCAGTCTTTTTCATTACAACACTTTGCAAAAAAGAAGGCAGAATAAAATTTTCAGGATTAAGGATGATGATGGAAGTTGGTTAGAAGATTAGGATGTTATGCATGAGCAATTTTATTGATTCTACAGTAGATATTTCTCTTTCGAAGGAAGCAGGAATTGGGATTAATGTTTATAGGAAGTGCCACCTTTGGTAACAGAAGAAATAAATAAGGAGTTGGAGGAGGAGGTCAATAATGAAGAAATAATGAAAGCAATTTTTGATCTTGGGGGCTAGAAGGCTCTTGGGGTTGATGATCTTTATGGGGTTTCCTATAAAAAATATTAGGAGATTGTTGGTAATAGTGTAGTAGTGGAGGCCACAAGGAGTTTCTTTTAAACTAGTAGGTCGCTAAAGGAATTGAATAGAACTAATATAGTTTAATTCCTAAGGCAAAGAATCTAAAAGATGTGTCACGGTGTATGCCTATTAGTGACTAATAGGTTTAAACCTTACAAGGAAAGATTTGTCACTTAAAATCAGAATGCTTTTATAGGAGGAAGGCAAATACAGGACAACATTTTGGTAGGGTAGAATGAGACTTCTTAGTAGCTGTAATGAAAAAGCTTGGAATTGATTGTTGAATTTGAAATACATAGAAATTTGATATGACTTTTTGTGAACTTAAAAAGAGTTTAATTTTAATTAATAGCATGATTTACACTTAAGCTTTAATGTGAAATAAACCATTAGAATCATGCTATGATTTGAAGGTTGCTTAAGAACTCAAATATGCTCTTGTTTGAATGATTAATTTACTTATGCATATTTGATGTTTTTAGCTTAAAAGTTTCTGTTTGAAATGCCAATGTAATAGAGAAATTCTAAACACACCTTAAGGTGTGCTACATGCACCGTAAATAAATAATTTTTTTCTTTACAAAAATAACCTTTGATAATATTACTATTATACCCTCTCATCCATTTACACACCCTAAACTCATCTTCTTCTTCTCTTCATAACTCTAAACAATTAAATTCCATCCAAAAAAATCTAATCAATGGACTATTTTGATGATGATTCAAGCAATAATTCATTCATAGATGAAGATGTAGATGAAATGTGCTAGATTCCTGTAGAGGTATGTTATTATTAGTAAATTTTGATAAATTTTTTTCTATTTTTTCGGTTTAGGGTTTAGAAAACAATAGGATTTTCGATACTCCTGGCAATGAATTGCCAGGAGTTATAATGTACTCCCAGTAATAAATTATTGGAAGTACATTGTATCTCCTGGCAATTCCTTGCCAGGAGATGCAAAAGAGTCTCGGCAATATGCTGTCGAGACTCTTGTTATTTTCTTAGTAGGACAATGCCAATGCTTCTTTTAAACGCTTGGCAATGTCTTGCCGAGAGTATGGCTATGATGCTGCCGAGGCTTGTAACCATATGATCGGCAAGTTACTGCCGAGTGTTTAACAGAAGCATCAGTAGTGTCCTACCGAGCCCATGAAATAAGCTTCGTTAGTATCTTGCTGAGCCTTATGACAGCAGCTCGATAGGGCACTGCCCTGAAGTAATTTGATGTCGGTAGCCTTTAGAACTCGGCAGTGAACTGCCAAAACCCTTTAAATCGAAAAAAATTTAAAATTTTGATATTTATTTAATTGTTATGTAATATGTCGAGACCTAATTTTGTCCCGGTTTGATAAATCAAAAATTTAAGAATCAAATCCTATAAAATAAAATTGACCCAAATTTAATTAAGGCATATTTTCTTAGTTTAAAATTTGATAAAATTTGTGTAAATTTGAGTCATGTAAAATTTGTTAGACTTATGGACTTAGAAGTCCAAATTAAGTTGAATTATGTTCTATGGGCTTGAACGCCCAAAATTTTCTATTTTTAATTTTATTTTATTTTCAAATTTAGTTTTGATTTTTGATTTTATTTTTTAATGAATTTAATTAATGATAATTTCTTAAAAAAAGAGAAAAAAAGAAAAACCAAAATAGAAAGAATTGGTGTCGTTCACGGCACCAACCCCCGCTACCCTTTTACGGTCCCTTTTCGGCTGTCACTCAACCACCTGTCAGTGCCAACACCTCATCCCTATGCCAAACAGCTCTCATCCCTGTAACAGTCCCTCACATTGTTCAAATTGGTTGCTAAAACCCTTTGGCGAAACAAGATTGAACAGATAAAAAGAAGGATCTTATCTAGAGCTACAGTATCGCAATTAGGGGCTCTCGGATACAAAAATTTGGCAGAAAACTCTAAGAATTGAACCTACACACCAACAATACAAACAGCCACCCTGCGCCTTCAATACCACCATCATTCAGAAACCAACCAATATACTACCCAAAAAACCCAAAATCGAGAACCACTGAAACAGCCTCGCTTGACCTCTGCTGCCACCCTCCAAACCTCATTACCATTCCTGAATGAATCCCAAATCTTATCATCAATAACCAAATCCCAAAACCCGAGAACCCAGATTTTAAACCCAAGAAGTTTGGGTTGCAGATCCGAAACCCCAATTGAAAATCAGTGTCTTAGGCCTACTAAACAAAAGGGAGAAACAAAAACAAACCACTAAGCAAGTAAAACTACAACCGAGCAGTAGCTATTGAACTTGAAAACCCCATCACCATAACTCTTTCAAAGGCCGAACACTCCCCTATTAGGACCCATACATAGCAATCATCTCAAACCACAACCAAACTAACCAAAAACGGTGAAACTGAGAGGTGATGATCGATATACTGGAATTTGGAGAATTGGCGAGTGGTGGAGAAGGGCCGTTTGGGGTCGAGAAGCTGCGGGTTTCAGCTTCAGATCTACCAAAACAGAAACGTTCGTCGAAGGAAAAGAAAGCTAGAAACGAAAAAAGAGGTGGAGAAGCTTAGGAAAGCTAGACGCTTTTCCTTTTTCGATCTCCAGCGGCAGTAGAGGCGATGGCACCGGCGAACTTGATTGGCTGGCCTTTGAACAGAGGAAAGAGAGAAGAGAGGGGTCTGAGAGGAATTTTTTTAAGAAGTTGTAAAAGAAATGGGTAAAAAAAAGATTGTATTTTGTAGTAAAAAAAAAAGAAAGGGCTAGATCCGCGTGTGAACCTGACTTGATTCGGGATCTGCGTGCCTACGCTAGAACCAGAGACTGACCGATTTGACCATCGACCCGATCCACTCCAGTTAAACCTAACATGCTTGGTGGCCTGCCTATCTCCCTTGGATCGGGCCCAATTCGACTCGGTACTTCCTTTGTTTGCTAAGCCCTATTTGGGCTGCCATTGCTGGCCATATTGCAAGCTTTCTTCAATATTTTTTTTGTTTGATTATGTGCTTAATTATTTATTTTGAATGTCATTGATAATTTCCATATTTCAGTTTTTCTAAAATGAAAAAAATAAAAATTATGTTAGGATTTACACTAAGTATTAATTTTGAGTTGATCTAATATAATTTCTTGTAATGTGTTTTAACAAATAGCTTTTTTTTTTTCTCATAATGTTGTGTGTGTTAGAAGATGTTAATTAGAATAAACATGAATGTCGATAATAGGATTTCTTAGAAATCACAAGTAGTGATTCTTTGATAATCCTTAGGATCGAATAAAAATAAAGGGAAATTAATAACAAAGTTTTAAATTTAATTAAATATTTATTCGATGATGGGATGTTATAGAAGTCACAAGTAGTGATTCTTAACTGATCCCTAGTGAGAGGAGTCTACTAAATATTATCAAAGTATTGGAATATTTAGTGTGGTTTTTTAATATTATATTTTTGTTAAAAATAAAATTAAGTTTTTTTAAGGAAAAATGATAAAATTTTAATTCATTCACATCATGCAGTATTTGTTACACCATATGCATTTACTTAATTTAAAAAATGTGAATCTTCCGAGATGAGAATCTATAGAAATTGCAAGTAGTGATTCTTAAGAAATCTCTAGGTGAGAATGTTATTTCAAATATTACTAGAAGTACTAGAATATTTGATTTAATTGTTCAATACAAAAAATGTTTACATTCACTTTTGAAAAATAAAATTTAACTTTTTAAAATAAGAAAAAATAATTTTTACAAAAAAAAAAAGAATTTGAAGAATAAAATTGATTGTAATAAAAATAGAAATTATTTTTAAATGTTAAATTAAAACCATTTTATTGAAACTAAAGGATAACACTTGGTTAAGATGGTACCGTTTTTAAACGGGCGTCGTGGGGGTGCTAATCCTTCCCCACGCGTAACCGTACTCTTGAACCCGACTTTGTTTTCGCAGACCCCAAACTTCTCTTTTTAATAAAACTTAATAAATTTAAGATTTTGTTAAAAAGATAAATATTTTTAGGTGGCCAATCACACCTAATAAAAAAGATTGGTGGCGACTTCCTGTTTTCTATGTTATCAAAATTGTCGAGTGGTCGAGTCCTCAGACGAAATTGTTACGACATAATAAAACTAAGAATTTGTTGAATATTTGTAGGATGATAGAAGATTAGTGGTTTACCAGCAAGAAACAGAGTCCTCTCAATTTGATTGCACCGAATCATTTATGAGGGACCGAGTATGATAATTTGAACTTTAATATTATTTTTAGTACATGTAAAAGTTAATCATTTTCATAATTAGTATATTTGTGCATGTTTTTTCACCTGAAGAGTTAGTCTCATGGGCAAGGGAGGTGGGCAGAAATGTAGGATTCATCGTTGTGATTAGAGGATTTGAGCCAGCAATTTTTCAAGGAAACCTAGATTATGACTCAATTGTGAACTAAGTGGAAGATTTAGATAGTCGAAAAGAAGAGGCAAAAACAGATAAAGCAACTCATAAGGGTGTTAGAACGAAGAAATGTGGCTGTCCATTCGAGCTAGTGGGCGTGAAATTAGAAAAAGATGATTAGCGGTGAGTTTAAATAGTAAGTGGGATGCACAATCATGCGCCTGCGAGACATTTTGAGGGTCATCCATTTGCTGCAAGATTGTCAACTGAAGAGAAGAAAATTGTGGTTGATATGATGAAGAACATGGTAAAACCATGGAATATACTTATGATGTTGAAAAACAAGAATGAGAAGAATGTAAGCACTGTGAAGACCATTTACAATGCACGACAAGCTTACAAATTGATTGAGAAAGTTGGTAGGTCACAAATGCAACAACTGATGAAATGGTTGAATAAATGTAAATACGTTGAGTGGCATTGAAGTGATGAGGCAACTGATATTGTGAAAGACTTGTTTTGGGCGCATCTTAGCTCGGTAGATTTGTTGTATGCTTTCTCGTATGTGTTGATAATGGATTGCACATATAAAATGAATAGATATTGGTTGCCATTTCTCAAGATTATTGGTGTCACATCAACAAATTTGACTTTTTTTGTTGTATTTGTGTACATGGAGGCCGAGTGTCAAGAGAACTACACGTATGCATTGCAAAAGTTAAAGAGTTTAATGAAAGGTGTTACATCACCATCTGTCATTGTCACAATCGAGATTTGGCATTGATGAATGCAGTTCAAGCAGTATTTCCCTCCACAACCAATCTATTATGTAGATGGCACATATCGAAGAATGTGTCCACTAACTGCAAAAAGTTATTTGAGCTCAAGGAGAGGTGGGATGCATTCATGGCATCATGGGGTGTTCTAATATTCTCATTGACAGAGGAGGAGTATGAGAGGCATTTAAGCTCAATGCACATGGATTACCATAGTTATCCAAAAGCGTTGCAATATGTGAAGGAGACTTGGTTGGATAAGTATAAGGAGCGATTTGTTGTAGCTTGGACGGAAAAAGTAATGTATTTCGGTAATGTGACAATCAATAGGTACGTTCATTATCATCTTTTAAGTTTATATTTGTTTTCAATAATTTTTTTAATTTATAATTAATACATGTTCTAATTTGTATTGTAGAGCGGAGAGTGCATATGTAAAGTTGAAACAACACCTTGGATCGTCTCAAGGTGATTTTGAATCATCTTGGAATGTGATCAACTCCTTGATTGAGCTGCAACATACGGACATAAAGGTTTCTTTTGAGGCAAGCCTTACGGTTGTTGAACACAACTTCAGGCCATCATTATTTAAGGAGTTACAGGGGTTGGTTCAAGGGTAGCTTTGCATGTGATATTAAGGGAGGCGGAGTGAGTAAAGGATGCAGATATTGATATTCACTCTTGTGGCTGTGTAATGAGAATGACACATAGGTTGCCGTGTGCTCATGAAATTGCTGAATATGCACAGTTTGGACGACTAATCCCCTTGTCTACCGTGCATTCACATTAGCCAAAATTAGACTTAACAAAGTCCACAAATGAAGATGTGCAACAGTTAACATTGGATGCTAAGTGGGAGATAATTGTCAAACGGTGATATTTTGGGAAAACTAGCCTTAAAAAAAAGGTTGAGAGAACTAAGTGATCCGGTAACAACATTCCTAGTTCCTCCAGTTGAAAAGGCTAAGACAAAGGGTTGTACTCGAGCATTGAAGATGGACACATCAACTTGACGGGAACCTTCTTATTTTGAGATTGTCGAGTCTGGTCATGACAGTACCATTTCACCCAAAACGACAAGTTCAATGAAACTGTCGAAGAAGAGGATGAAATTACCTGTGTATCGTAAATGTGCCAAGATTCAATATATCGATTCTTTTCTAGTCGAGATATATCCGTTCAATCAAGATGTTATTGATGTCGAATCTGATGGACATTGTGGATTTAGAGCTGTGGCAGGGTTGTTGGGTATAAGTGTAGATGCATGGCCACAAGTGCAACGAGATTTGATGGATGAGTTAAGTAGGCATCGAGATGATTATGTGTGTCTCTATGGATGTGATGAGCGTGTTGATGAATTGATGCAATCCTTGGTGTGTTTTAATACGGTTGCTTATAAGGATAATTGGATGACCTTACTAGACATGGGTCATTTGATATCCTTACGGTATGACGTTGTGCTTGTCCATTTATCTTCAAGACAGTGCCTGACATATCTTCCACTCAGATTTATTGCACCTTCGCTACTGCAACATAGGTTAATTGCTATTGGATTTGTAAACAACTGTCATTTTGTTCAGATATAGATCACAACGAAAGTTTATTATTGTTTATTGTTTCATTCGGATTTAATTAAATTAACGCATTATTACAGGTCTTGATAGATCTAAGAGCACTGATACCTCCAATCACATGCAATTGGTGCAGTATTGATATGAATGCACTCGAGAGTCGGAGCTTCTACTTGTCCATCGGATCAAGGATTTCAAATTATTATTCTTTCAAACATAGATGTTGCGACTCAAGAGACAATCAATCTAAATGAACCGTGATGTATTATGTAAAGCATTGTTGCAGGCATTGTTTATTATATTATGTAACTTAAAAATTTAATTGGTTTATTGAATTTACAATTTATTTAAGATTATGTGTTAGTTTTAAATATTTTAAGTAATTAAAAATAGTTGGTTCAAATAATTTATAATATTTTATGATGGATGGAGTAATAAGACAAATTTAACCTAAATATGTACATAAATATCTAAATATCATTTCTTACAAAAATATAAGTCAAACAATAAAATACAATGTCTACTCTCTCCTTCTCCTGTTTTGTCTGGCATACACTAATGGAAATCTAGGAAGTGGTGTTGCTGGAGATGGTGGTGGTGTTGCTGTTGGTGGCACTGTTGCTGGTGGAGCTAGAGATGATGCTGATATTGGCAATCGAACGAGGAGCTGCTAAGAAGAAGATGGGGCTGCTAAAGATGATGGTGGACGTGGAGGCTGAGATGAAGATACTGTAGGTGGAGGGAATGATGCTGCTGGACATATAGGCGCTGGTGCACGCCTTGGCAATCTTGCTACCATGGCATACACATCATGCACAACTTGACGCCAAACATCGACATCCTAATCATCTCCACCCAACTCCACTATCTCAAGGCGATCACGTATATACTCCATGATGCGCTACAAAATAAGATGTACATAAATACATCAAATTCGAGATAATAATGAATTATTAACAAGTTTTTTAACAACCAAATAACTTACCTCATAGTCTATCGCTATATGCTACTCTGTTGATCTATATGTAGGATTCTGGATATACCGATGAGAAACTGTGATATACCAAATCAGATAGTTTGCTGTGCACTATCCAATGGTCCTACATCGCACACCTCTCTTGTCCTTAGTGATCAAATGGTAGTCCCAGCTATCCTAGTAACTAGGCTGAAAGCTATACTGCACATCATAGTTAATTGGCTTGGCTATCATTCCGCGTGATATGGGGTAAGAGGTGGCCGTGGAATGCTTTGCACATAACCCCACTGCCACAAAACTTTATCCGGATGGTAAGGCTCCACAATTTGATCAAATTTAATGCATTCGCAAAAGAAAGCAATCTCCGGCAAAGGATGATGCTGTCTACTATCTGCATATGGATCCCAATTGACCTGATGATATTGAAGGTCATCAAGTCGCTCCCTCAATATCTCCAGCTGCATATTGCAGTCGAGTGGCTTCCATCGACAAGCACGAGGCAGCCTCTCTCTGTATGACATGTCTTGTACTGGATCTAAAGAGAGAAAATGCTGGTAGATCCATGCCTGCATAAAACAAAAGGAACATATATAATTAAACATAAGCTAATATAGATTAAACAAATAAATATGATTTTATTAAATAAATATTAAATACTTGAATTATTGTCATATAACCAGCTATCGAATGACACTCGGCTCTGCTAGCAAGGCCCAGCTGTCTGTACATGTAAGCAAGGCAAGCTGCACCCCACGCAATCTCACCAATGGTTGTAAGATCTTCTAGAAATGATAAGAACACAACCAGTACTCGCGTTGCACTCTTGTTAGCAAAAAGAGTACAACCAAGAAGAAATAATAAATATGTGCGAGCCGCGCACTCTATCCTCTCAGCGTTATCAGAGTCAATTACCTTGAAAAACATATATCTCAACCATTGCATCCTAACTTGTGGTCCTCTAGTGGCGGCCGTCTCTTCCCTTGCCTTATCTGTGTAGACCCCAAGTAGTCGCACTAGTATCTCCTGTGCCTCATCAACCGAGATAGTGTCGCATGATATCATCCTCCTAACCACTGGTATGCTAAGTAGCGTAGACACAACGTCTAAAGTGATGGTCATCTTTCCAAAAGGCATATGAAACATATTTGTCTCTGGCTACCACCTTTCTGTAATTGCGATAATTATCGTCTTATTGCACGTAAGATAACTACACCGCATGAGTGGAGCCAACCCTAATCGCTTGATAAAAGCTAGGATGCGTGACCGACTCGTATCTGAAGGCCATGTACCAACTTTAGGACTGTTATTGAGAACTTTCAACTCTCCTCACTCCTATATGAAAACCAAAAAAAAATAATGAGAATATTATTAAGTCTAATTTACATTACAATAAATAAGCAATAACTTTTAAATATACATTTTGCTGCCAAATAGCTACAGAAACGTGCCTTTGATAGCTGATCAAAAGGGATGCATCAATTGGACCATTAAGATACAGTCTAGTACTAGCTGTTGCCCTAGTAGATGTACTCGCCTAGTGCCTAGTCGCCGTAGCTGGTGCCACAGCAGATGTATTGGTCTGTTGCCTATCCGCCTCAACTAGTGTCTTAGTATATGTACTGGTCTGCTGCCTATCCGCCGCAGTTGATATCTCAACAGATGAACTGGCCCTCAACCTCTCCTCCGCAGTTATTGCCTCAACATGCTGCATCTCCTCGGGAAGTGGTGCGACACCAGCTGTAGTCGCATGCAAGCTCTCCTTTGGTATATCCTCATTCGCTAATGCCTTTGACGTGATGTGTCTCCTCTCAGATGCAGTGGGTTGCCACCTCGATGTATCAGTAGGCAGACGAGTATGATCACATTTAAGTCTACGTGGTGGCATCTGTATCAACATACAACAAAATCATTTCACATGTAAGAAAGCAATTCTCATGCCTTTAATGAATTTACTTCAAATGAATTAATTTATATGTACCAAACAAATCTACATAACTTAAACCAATTCACATCAAATAACCAAATCAGTTGTAAGAATGACAATCTTAAATTGCTTAAAAATATCAAAACTATCACTAAAAACATGAAAACTATGCAAAACATGAATACTGACCATTTTTTTAGGCTAGCGGCACCCACTTGTAGCGAACCAAAGAAGCCTCGTGGCATCAATGTGTCGCGAGTTCTGTGAGACACGCAGCACTTTGGTGCCACGAGTCTTATGAGACCCGTTGCACTTTAGTGCCGTGATCCTCGAGAGGCTCGCAGCACCTTGTGCCGCGAGACCTCAAGGTCCCCCGGTAGGGAGTTGCTGTGAGCCTTAGGCGATGCGCAGCTACTCTTTGTTGTGCGCCGCTTAAGACCTGCAGCAATTCCTTGCTGCGGGAATCGATCAGCAGGGCATAATAACATTTCTTCACAAAAATAAGCATATTACAAGATTTTGATGCAAAAAAACAATAATAAACATATTTCAATGAAAATGTAAGTTATATTTACCTTAAAAGCTTGCCAAACTTTAAGATTTGAGTAGTTTTCAAAGACTGAAAGTTTTGATGGGAGGTAAGGTGTGATGAAGATTTGAACAAAGTGAGGCTAATTTAGAATAGGAAGATATACTTTAGGGTGTGTGAATAGAAATGAAGTGAGAGAAAATATGGTTAGGGTTTTCTAGTATTTAGAGTGTGTCCAATAATACTTAGGGTATGTTTAGAATTTCTGAATGTAATATGCTTAAAGTATCGATACACTTAGAAACTGTAGCGATACTTCTTGTTTAAATATTGGAGAGACTAATGGGTGTATCGATACCTCATTGTTATCATGAAAGCTTCATGCTCTATGCTGGTATCAATACGCTAGGATTTTGTATTGATACATGTCTGTTTTAACGTGCAAGAACCCTTAATGAAGTATCGATATGTAGAAAGAACATATCGATACCCTTGAAACTAGCTACACTCAACAGTTAGATTTTTGTATCTATCAACAGGAAGAAATTCAAAAGCACTAGACCAACGACCATGATGTCAAGAGTGAGTACAAAAGGAAAAAGAAAGTGGTCAACCATGAAGAGCAACAGTTCCAATTTATCATACACATATCAAGCTTTTAATTGAAAAAGAGAGATTCATTGTACAATCCTTAGTCTCGGTTTGTCTTCATAGAGCCAATCTTGTATTCATCTAGCCTTTATAGAGGTTTTAAGAATACTCTTCATACACTAATCCAAACATTGTAAAGGGGAGTGAACCTATGAGTGCAAAAAGTGTAAGGGAGGATTGGGTAGTGTTTAAAGGTTTTCTCCTTGAGCCATAAATGGGAGAGTTTGTAAAAAGTTTATTCCTTGATCCTACAAAAAGGAAGGGGTTTAGGTTTTCTCTTTTACCTATAAAAAGAGAGATAATTTAAAGGTTATCCTTGAGCCTTGGTAAAAAGAAAGATTACTCTTGAGCCTGCAAGAAAAAAGTCGGTTGTAAAGTCCAAAGTTCATAACGAATTTGGCAAGTCCTTGAGAGGAGCTCAAAGGTGAGGAAGTAAGCAAGGGTACTAAGCATCTCTAAAATCATTTGCGTACAATTTCTCTTCCTTACACTTTTATTTACTTATTGCATATTTGCGTTAATTTGTTAGTACTAAAAGAGTTGGATAAGTAGTGTAGAAGGATTTATAATTAAGAAGCAAAATTTAACTTTGTGCCAAAACCGATTCCCCCTCTCAGTTTAGCTAGTGATCCAACACTTTTAAATGAATTAGATGGATACTAGAGTGCATCTCTTTTGTCTCCTACAACATTATTGTTAATAGTAAAAGATCTAGCTCTGTATTTCATTTTAAGGGTCTAATGCAAGGAGATCCTCTATCTCTTTGCCTTTTTTTAGTTTTATTTTTTGTTGATGTTTTATCTTGAATGGTGAATATTGCCACTGAATCTAATACTTTGTCAAGAATCAGGATAGGGAAAGAATGTCCTAGTATTTCTCATATGTTGTTTGCTGATGACTCATTATTTTTAGCAATAAATGAGGGATGTTGTGATGCTATTAGTTGTTTGTTAAATAAATACTGTCATGGTTCGGGACAAGATATCAATTTTAATAAATCTGGCATACTGTTTAGTGCTACTATACTTGAGCAGATCAGGACGTTAATTGCAAACAAATTGAGGAATAATGAAGCAACAAATAATGGAGCAAGACTAAGAAGGTTGCTTTGGATTATATCAAAGAAAGGATTATTGGTAAGTTGCAGTTATGGAAGAGAAGCCTATTGTCACAAGGTGGTGGAGGGATTCTTTTGAAGGCAGTAGCCTGTGCAATTCAAACTTATACAATGCAATGCTTAAAGTTCCAAAGAAAATTTTTGATGAAATAAACGCTGCAATGGCAACGTTTTGGTGGGGAGAAAAACTGGCTGAAAGAAGGATACATTGGCTAGCTGGTTTAATCTAACAAAGAGGAAAGAGAAGGGAGGTATGGGATTTAAAGATTTAAATCTGCTTAATATTGCTTTGTTGGCAAAGCAAGTTTGGAGGATGGTGATGAATCTTGAGGCTATGTGGATCTAAATATTGAAGGGTAGATATTTTCCTAGTGATTTAATATGGAGTTCTAAAAAATGTGCAAGGGCCTCTTGGGCTTAGGCAAGTATCCTGGAAGGAAGGAATTTTTTAAGAGAACATATCTTCTAGAAGGTTATGGATGGGGAGAATATAGCATTTTAGAAGGATAATTGGTGTAGTAAAGGTAGGCTGGAAGTTTTATTGGTGACAGGCATATATTTACTCAAACAATAGCAGATTTTATTTACAAAAATAATGAGACATGGAAGCTGGACTCTAAAAGAGATGCTGCCTGAAGAGGTCATTTTGACTATCAAGGATGTTCCTATTTGTATAAATAGAGAAAGGGATAGAATCGTATGGCCAATTTCAGCTGCTGGTAGTTATTCAATTAGGATCTGATATCAAACATTGGAAGAACATGTGATGACAGATTCTAATGGGAATTCTTCAACTTAACATGTTATAGAGGATAGAATATGGAAAAGGATATGGGTCTTCTGATCCCATCTAAGATAAAATGTTTCCTATGGAGATCTTGTGGAAATAATATTGCTACTAACTTAAATCTATTATGCAACTAGACAATAGCAGTTTGGTCTAGGCAGGATATGGGATATAGAGTGGATAAGAACAATATAACTACATTTGCTAAATGGTTTGAATGTAATATGAAGGAGGAAGATAGTTACAAGCAGCAGGAACAGATCATTTGTAGGAAGGTTGCAATGACTTGTGGAAATATTTAGAGATGAAGGTGCTCATGGGTTTTCAGGAAGGAAATGCTGTGTTCTTTGGTATGTATAAGAAGGTTTAAGGCTGTAATGACAGAATTGAGTCTAATTGGTTCTAATCATGAAAAAAAAAAGTAAGAAGCAAGTAATGAAGAGAAATACTAGATGAAGTACGCCTGAACCTGGATGGTTAAAATTAATGTTGATGGTGCTTATGATAGACAAAAGGAAGCAGGGATAGGTGTGATAGTGAGGAATGATGCTGGAAGATCATTGCAGGTTTGGCTAAGAGGGTTAGAGTGAATTTTACAATTGAAGCAAAAGCAACATATGTGAAGGAAGGTTTAGAGCTAGCAGAGGCAATTACCCTCCATAGAGAAACAAATTTAGGAAAGGTGAGTAAGGAGATAAAAAGTGTAGCAGAAATTTTAGCTGGAGAACTTAGCCTATTATGAAGTATATTCAGAGTAAGTGTAAGAATTTTGAAGATTTCAGATGTTCCTGGGTGTGCAGGGAAGCCAATAAAGCTGCAGACAAGGCTGCAAAACAAGCAAAGAAGGAGAAGAGTTTGAACAATTGGGTCAATATGCTGTTATCTTCTTTAGTCTGTATCCTGAACAAACATGGACTACGTACCTGCTCCATCATAATTGTTTGTATGATGTCTAGGCATACTGAGATAATTGGATGATCATCTCTTGATATAGCTTAGGCAAAGTTAATCTGTTTTGGAAATATTGTAATATGATGATGTATTTGTTTTCAATAATGAAGTATTCTTTGGACCAAAAAGAAAAGAATTCTCAATGCTGCAAATCGAATACAAGGGAAAAATGAAAAATTACAACAGTATCAACCACTTTTCTAGTCACATATTACGCCCATGCTAAAAAGGCTCAGCCAAAAATGAAAAAGGAAAAGAGAAAAACAGAGGAAAAAATTGTTCCTCATGTAAAAGGAGATTAAGAAAAAAAAAGACTGTCACCCTTTGTGGGCCCTATTATTCGCATTCTTATCATTGATCACCACCATTCACCAGGTTCAGAATGCCGCAAAAGACGCTTATATAACCTCCATTTAAGCCTAGGCTCTCCCACTTCAGGACTTCCCTCTCTTTCTGCCTTCCAGCTTCTCTGCTCTTTTATTTCTGTTTGTTCTCTTTGACATATCACAAACACTTTCTTCCTCAAACATTCTTTGAAACGTTTCTCATTTAAAATCACCATGGGAAGACCTCAACAGCGATACCGCGGAGTCCGTCAAAGACATTGGGGCTCTTGGGTCTCTGAAATTCGACACCCCGTCTTGTAACCCCCTGGAACTTCTCCGTTTTTTTTTAGTTCTAGGAAAACGTTTTTATGTGTGTGATTATTTCAATTCTTTTAAAGAGGAAAACGTTTCTGTGTTATACAGGAAAACTAGGATATGGTTAGGCACGTTTGAAACGGCCGAGGATGCAGCAAGAGCATATGATGAGGCTGCAAGGCTAATGTGTGGGCAAAAAGCACGGACCAATTTTCCATACAATCCCAGTGATCCTCAATCTTCCTCATCAAAGCTTCTTTCAGCTACCTTGGCAGCTAAGTTACATAAATGTCACATGCAAGCACTCCAACTGGCTAAAAAAAATGCAGCAAAAGAGTCTTACGCTGCACAATGTCACCCTCTAGCTCCCAGCTGTGGCATTGCCGGAAACAATGGAGAAATGGGTTGCCAGCGTCAGCCGGAGATCAAATGGGAGGGAGAGGAAAGTGTGGTGGGGAGTGAACAACAGTTCATTCCACTGGAAGATGATCATATAGACCAGATGATAGAAGAGTTGCTTGATTATGGATCTATTGAACTTTCTTCTGTTAGCTCTACCTAAGGTCTAAAATGTTATTGCAGCTGCCTTTTACTTTCATTTTTCTAGTTCTTGGTAATTTATTATTAGGTCTTAAGATTAGATGCTACATTCTGCAATGTTTATTTGCATAAAGTAGTGTGAATACATTAAAGTATCTTACATATGATCCGAATTACATAGAAAATATTAAGGCATGAAGCCACCAGTTCTTTTTTTCCTTTTCTTCTATACACAGAAACTCATATTGATCAACATCAATCTTGCAACCACCCACCATACAAATGTTAAGCTTTATCTGTTTGAAGAAGCAATTATCTTGGATAGTGCATGATTGTTGGCAATAAGTTTAATTAAGGAAATAAGAGAGTGGTATAAAATTTGGCAAGTGCAAAAAGTGAGAGGAACCGAAGGTTCAATGGTTCTTTTAAGATGAACCTTTTCATCCATTTCTTTTCCTGTTTTCTTTGGGACATTGGTGAAAGTATAGTACTTTGCTTGATTGGGCCTCCTAGGTGTGAATGCAAGGCTGTTGTGCTTTCAAAACAAGAAAGTGAAAAATAGAGCAATTTAATTTTTAGAATTAGCACCAAATCTAGATTACTATTTACTAATGTAGAGATGAAATAATTAGATTTAACATTTCTAATTTTATTCTAAGATACAAATTTATACCTTTCATGTCATCTTAAATAACTAGGCTAGAGAAATGGAGAGAAGAATTACCAAATTGACTTGAGTAGTAAAAAAACAAAAAAAGAAAAATTCCAGTTTACAGTAGCGACAAATTCCTGGTGATTGCCAGTCATTTTCAATGAAGTCTACATATATACTACAGACAAACAGCTAATGTTTTGTTTAGTTTTCTTTTTGTATTTATATATGATGTACTACAGTGTATAATTTTTATATACTGTTAATGCGCTAGAGGTTGACACCTCATCAATAGACCCTTATATGCAAATATAAATAAATTTTTTAAATTTGCCCATAAGGGCCTATTCATGAGGTGTCAACCTCTAATACATTGACAGTGTATAAAAACTATACACTGTCAGTGCATATATATAAACTTTTTTTTTGTCCTGTTTTTCTTTGTTTTATCCAAAAAATAAAAAATGTGATGGGCTTCCAATGTGAAAGAGGTTTGAGTTTCTTGGAGACCATGATGATGCATTGTCTCTCTCAGTGTACATTCTCTTTGTTTTCCTACTGCTCCCCCCCTTTTTTTTTCTAATCTGATATGAAATCTGAAAGCTTTGCCATATCCTTCCAGCACAGATCCTTTGATTTCTTTAAAAGCAACACCTTTTGACTCCCATGACAAGAAAACCTAGTCAATTAACTCCAATTTGTTTTATTCTGAAATCTTCCAAGTGCGAGCTACACAGCTGTTTAATTTTCAATTTACAAGTTTTATAAGATCCATTTTTTGTCTATAAGAATAAAATTATATATATATATATATATATTTAATTGCAGACTTTAACGGCAAAATTTAACAGCCAAAGATTATTATTCAAGGTATGATCTCATCAGATTCCAACCTTGCTCAAATCCAGAGAAAGCAGCTAGCCTAGCCGCCAACATATTTAGAAATCAGGATTGATTTCAAGTTACTCAACATTGTGAAAGTCATTTTATATTAAAAGCAAACTGTCCAGCACTTGAAACATGGCCTGACAAAATTTAAGTATAATTCCTGAAGAAGTAAAGCATTGTTCTTTTGAGAAAAATCTACACTGAGTTAACATCATCTCAATTATAGAAAAAGAAAAGCACTTTTGGAAGAGTGATTATTTGTCTGTGCATGGGAAGATCACTCATGCTTACAATTTCCAACAATTTTTGGACCCACATGTCATTATGTTGGAGGCCTTACATTATCAAAATTTTCTTCACTTGATTTGCTTGCATTAAACAGCTTTAAGCTTTGGGATTACAAACAAAGATCAACCCAAACTTAAAATATAAAATCCTGACCACTGTCAGGATTAATAAATACATAGCTTTGATTTTTTTTTTTAATCTCAGAATACCCTTTTCTTTTAGGTTGATCCAAGGCATTTATATACATACACCTTATTATTGAAAGAGAAACCTTTTTCACAAATTAGGATGCATTTTATTTCAAATTCTGTTAATTTCCATTACTTTCCAAATTTAATAGAATACAAAACACTGTTTGCATTAATTTTTTGAATAATCTTAAATAAGCAAAATAAGTTTTCGATGATAGAACTAAAAAATGGCAAACATTTGAAGAAATAATAATAATAATAATAATAATAATAATAATAATAATACTGTTGTTCATCATTAGGTTGCTAGGCACTAAGTTTCTTCTGATATCAAACAAAATGATCACTGCGATATTCAAAATGATTTACACATGCATGCCTTGAGGGCTTTGCTTTATTTCCTTCATGAAAATTGGTAAGTTTCTCTATTTCAACTCAATTATTAGGGGGGAGGGGGGGATGGATGGCTACAAAGCTACAGTGACACCCATAGAAGGCTACAGCTTTTTTGTTTCTATTCTTCGTGTGTGTATATATATATATATATATATATATATAGTTTGTATATAATGTATTGATAGTGTATAGTTTTTATACATTGTCAATACATCAGAGGTTGACATAACATTAATCAACAAATTAAAAAATATGTCAAGCCCTTAAAAATAAATATAAATAAATTTTTTGAATTTGCTCATAAAAGCTTATTGATGACATGTCAATCTCTGTCAGTGCATCATGTATAAATCCATATATATAAGTTTATATATGATGCACTGACAGTGTATAATCTTTTTATATTGTAAATACATTAGAGATTGACATCTTATTAATATATAAATTAAAAATATGCCAAGCCCAAAGACATAA
The DNA here is from genome assembly GCA_031772115.1 of Heritiera littoralis. Lineage (NCBI taxonomy): Eukaryota > Viridiplantae > Streptophyta > Magnoliopsida > Malvales > Malvaceae > Heritiera > Heritiera littoralis. The sequence continues at coordinate 564,713 of JAPDPK010000022.1, forward strand.
ATTTTTTTCAATATGCTTATAAGGACTTATAGATGAGGTGTCAATCTTTTATATTTTGACATATTATAAAGACTATATATTATACTGTCTATGCATTATATATAAATCCTATGTTAATTATGTCTTTTAGTACATATTCCAGTAATGTTCTAGAAGGGTTTTAAATGTTCGTGGGCTCCATTCCACTAATCTGACCCATGCTCCATGATTAATCATCTTAGTTGGGAACTTATTTTGTCCCCCACATTTATGTTAGTGAGTTTAAGAATAATGGGTTTTGTCTCTTGTTATCTCTTTTACCTAGTTAGCACGCATTTGAACATATCATGATGTTTACATTAACCAGTAACATTAACTTTAAAAACCATTCTTTGATGCCTGAAAGTATTATAGATTTAATGTAATGATTGCATTAATTTCCTACATTTCCATTTTCTCATTTTTAATCACACAAGGTAATTAAATGTTAATAGTGAATACAAGCATGTTAGTCATAATATTGTTTTCAATTAATTAAAAAATAAAATGAAGGAAATTATGAGACAAAATTATGATTATAAATTGACAAAATCATGCGAAATTTCTAAAGAGTGTGAGATAACATTTGTTTTCACATTAAAAATCTTTAGGTGGAAAAAGTTAGTCAAAAATAAATCATAGCACATGGACTCTCTTGTCCAAATCATGAAGAGACAATTATGAGGTACTCAGCATGAAAACCCTTTGTCAAATTTATGTCAGTCCTATGTTTTTTTTTTGATACGGATGTCAGTCGTATGTTTACAACTTTAAATCTGCTTATCGATCATTGGATTTAGATACACAGAATTGAGTGAATCATACAATTATATATCCACCAAAAGCCCTTCTATTGTGGCAAAAAACTCTCACTTCCTTTCTTCATATACTGCGAAAATTATAGATTAATTAATTAATATAGGGAAAAGTTCTCCATTTGAATTCACCATTAATCTAATTGATTCCCATATCCCCTTTCCAAAGGTCTCTTTGAATGGTTTAATCTTGGAAAAGCATTATTTTTTTTATATAAACTAAAGGTATTCTTATCCATTTTAATGGTCTAAGACTAATTCTACTTTGAGCTTAGTCACAGTTAAGGCTTTTCATCCCTCCTCAAAGGTGTGTTTAGTTGGGGCTCGAACCCGATGACTCTTTCTACAAACTCAGCCTGCGTTGTTAATTGAGTCACAACTATGAGTGAAAAGCATTATTTTTTCATTAGTGTCATAACTAAACCAAAGCAAGTGTGAAAAATATATGTTATAGATTAATTACATTAATTTTGACATGTTAAATCCATGTGTGCTTTGGATTTGGATGTATTTGGGGTTTTGGTGGGTTGCTCTTATATGTTTTCTGGTTTTGTAAATTGTGATCTTAGGGGTGCTCTTGTTTCCTCTTCTATTTGCTCTCCATGTATACTTGTTTCCCTTTTCCTTTTTTTTCCCTCTTCTCCATCTCTTCACGTGCAGAAGCATGTTACCCAAATAGTATGCACCCATTTTCTTGCATGTTAGCTTTCACATGGCTTTAGGCAGATCATGCACGACGAAGAGACAACATTACTCTCTCTCTCTCTCTCTCTCTCTCTCTCTCTCTCTCTTTGTGTGTGTGTGTGAGTGTGTGCACAAACAATCAAATACGATCAAATTATATCAAATAAAAAACCAATTATTAAAAAAATAACATCTTAAAATATGGTAAAAGGCTTAAACTGGTTAGAGCATGAACTTATCTATTTCTATATTGGAAGGTTTAATTATTTCGTAAATTCCTTTAAATTTGTTTTATTTAAGACAGTTTATTTAGATTGCATTATTATATACATTTGTGTATGTAAAATTTTTTTAAGAACATGAAAATTAACTTCCCCTAGAGTTTGCTTATGAATATTTGAATTTGTAAAAAGTGCATGTATCTTTCATCAACTCAAAGAATTGATTTCGCATCCACAAGAGTTGATCCATTTGGTAAGGAGAAGAATTTCCTTTGCTTATCAACTTGGTTCAATCTTATTTTGTAGGATTATTTTGAAAATAAAATTGACTTAATTTATCTCAGATTGTAAAACGGATTAGGATACCGATGCTTATACAAAAAAATTAATTTTTTCCCAATAAAAAATGTAAAAGTAATGAACTTTCCTTTTTTTTTTTTCACAAATTTGATCATTAATTAACTAGGTGGATTACCTTTCTTTTCTCCTTCTGAAAATCTCTTCCTTCCATCCAAGTTCTTCATCACATGGGTAGGCCATGTTATTTAACGAGAATTTGATCCTATCCGGAGGAGTAAACTATATACGCATGTGGCTTTAGGTTTGGTTTTTGGTATCAATGTTGCTTTTCTCTATTTGTCGCTATCGACCAACGACTGTTGTGGTCAATTCAAAATTGATAACCTTGTAAATGATACATTATATAGTGGCAATATCGCATTCCCATTCCCATTCCCGTGCATGTTTATCATGCTAATGTCTTTTACCTTTACCTTTTAAAAGTAAGGGGACTGAGTACCTCAACGAATCAATTTACCTGTTTTGGCAACGAAAAATGTGATAGTCAATTTAATTAGTTGTACCTAATTCACTTGAACTTGGAAAAGCATTCATTCTTCATATTAAAACAATAATGCTAAAGTGAAAAACTCTTTGGTGGGAAATGTAAGACCAATGTAAATTTTCGTTAAGGTTTGCGGTATACTTTGATTTTGGACTTGGAAAGTCTCCTCTTATCCAAACTTTTTTGAAGAAAAAAAAAACTATTTATCCTTTGCACGTGATTTTTGGTTCTTAGCAATCTTCCATGGGAAGAAATGTATATTTATTATTAAGTTAAATATTTGTGTTAAAAATGTATATTTTAGATCAAAAGAAAAAGTGAAAAAAAAAATCAATGGAAAACTTAAAGCCTTTAAGGGCTTCTTTATTATTATTATTATTATTAATTGAATCAAACTTACAAAGTTTAATTTGGAGTTTAGCCTTTTATATAGAGCAAACACTGAAGAAATAATAAAATGAATTAATATGTTACGACCCCACATTGATTTTACAAGCAATTATAGATGGGTATTTAAGCTTGAAGTGTTTTCTTACCTATTAGACCGATCTTTTGGGTTAAGCTCTTTTTTTGGGCTTGAATACCTAACATTGATACTTTCATTAAGAGTCAATATAGTAGAGAGAGCGACTTAGAAAAGCGTTATGTGGTGTTTGATAAGGTTCGGAGTGAAGCCATCTAAAGTGGGTCATCATAGAGCGAAAAAGTCAACCTAGAAAAGGGTTACCTGATGCCGAGAAAAGTCACCACAAGCAATTGTGGAGGAGTATTTAAGCTTGAGGAGTTCTTTTACGTACTAGACAAGTTTTTTAGATTAAACTTTCCCTTTCGACTTGAGTACCTAATAATTATCAAATAGGATCGAAAACTCAAGGTTGTTATTATTATTATCATTATTGAATTAATAAATTATTATTGTAGTTGAATTAATAAATTTACAAACCAAAACATCTTTGAAATATTATAAAGTAACTAGATATTATTACCTTGTACTCCTATGTAAAGGTTGAGCTACCCATTTAAAATTGAATGTTCGCTTGGTTTTTGGGAGAGTTTAGATAAATGTATTAAACACATTAGATGAACATGATCAACTAAATGAGGACTGATAAAAAATTGAACAAATCTCGCTTTTACTATTTAAAATCCAATTCTGGTCTGCCTGACTTGACAGTTAATTATATAATAAATATATGATATGTACATATTATATTATTTTTTGATACATATATAATATTATTAACTTAAAGATAAAAATATGTGTATGGTTTACAAATTTTAAACTTTAAAATTAAATATTAGTTGTAATGTGTTATATGGATGTAACCTTCTAAACCCAATGTTGTTTACTAATTGATGCTCATTAAATCATTATTTTTAATTTTTTTATTTGAAAACAAAAAATAGATAATGTTTGGGTGAATTTGAGCGGTTGTTGACTTTTTCTTTGTATGTAAGAACGAGTTTAGACATAAAATTAAACATGAAAAGTCGGTTTAGTCCAAACTCAAACCATTAGGAAATATGTTAATATTTTATTTAGATCCAAATAGAAAAAAACTTAGCCTGACTTTTTTTTTGAAACACCACAAACACCAGCATGAAAGCTGATCTTTTCATTTATCAAGGCTACATTTCACATAAGATAGTGCTTCCAAAGTTATATTTATATACACAATACAAGCTATAATAGCCTGGTTGCATTAAATGGAGAAAATTTTAGGACATATGAGGAGGCATTGCTTCTATCGCATGTCGTCCGTAACTTGACAACTCCTTAAACGATTTAGACTTCAACTTCTCATTTGTTGCAGTAAAAAGCCACCTGATTTGCGTTTCACAAGATGCACAGTTTATGATTGTCCATGCATAACCAGGAAACCAGCTGTATTCTTTAACTGGATGGCTTCCAAGTGCTAAGCCTTTTGCTTTACAAAAAGTCATTGCCTCATGCACATAGCCATGTGCATTAAGATAAGCACCAAGAGTACCATCACTATATGTCACCAACATATCACTGCGCCTAGCAATTACAGTCTGACAGATCTTACATCGAACACGATCAAGTCTTTCAAGTAACTCAATTTCCCGGCGCAGTCTATATGAAATGCCATGAATTTCCAGAAGCTCCTGCCTAGTAGCTTCAGAGATAGGAAGTTTACTAGCAATATAAAAGGATAACAGATCAAGCTTCTTCACGAAGCCATCCATGCTCGGCAACCCAATTATTTGTTTCCACATATCTGCTGCCTTTTGAGCAAGACAATATGAGTCATACATACGATGCACCCAATTGGGCCAGGATGCTCTTGAAACTGTACGTGAAAAATGAGACCTTGGTCCTGCTACTTTGTGAGTCATGGATTTGGTACCAATTACCAAGCCAGCATTCTCATGCTTAGAAGGTGATGAACCTATGAATTAGAGTCATTCATGTTGGATTATGCCCTTAGAACCATTCATTAGATGACTGACTTTGGCATTTTTTATGTATCATGACATTTTATTTATTATAGTTCATTATTATATTTGTTTTATAACTGCGCAATGTAATCTTATATGATAATGTCCTTAGAATAGTAATAACACACTATTCTTAAAATATCCCTAGTCAAGTATTATTGTGAACAAGGATAACAATGTACGATAAGACTAGTATGTGGTTGATTGATGACCATTATCATGGATATAGGATATCAAGTCATCACATAGGTACATGTTAGAGAACTATGTACTGGATCGACCCTCTATGAGAACGCTACATGGATTGTTATATGAGTGTCATAAGCGATTCTCATAGTGATGATGGTGTATGTGATCCTTTGACTTAAGATCATCAGAGATCCCAACATAGAGAATTGCATACTTTAATGCTGCTGTCATTCGTAACAGGATGGACTATAAAGGTAGTAATTGGGTATGCCTTGATCTATGTAGAGGGATGTTGAGTGATCAAGATAGGATTTATCCCTCTTATATAACAAGAGTGATGTCTTGGGTCCTTTGATAGAGTGAGACTAAGAAAACATGGCCGTGCTCGAATAAGTCAATATGAGATATTGATTTTATTTGTTTAATTAGTCTACTCAGGAATCAAGAAACGCTGATTAGACTATACAAGTGTGACACATTCCATGACTTGTGTCTAATCAAGACATCAAAGGATAAAGGGATTAGACTACACGGTAACATCTATCACGAGTAAGGTTATGTCGAGTCATTGACATTCTCGTTACATGGGTAGCAATGATGTGTTGCTAGATACCGCTCATTGCCTGTGACAATTTTGTCATTGCCATTGTTTTGAGAACCTATTGGGTCGCACACTTAGAACGGATCAATGAGGAGCTTAATTAATCCTATTCTGAATTGGATTAAGGATATAGTTAATCCTATTCTAAGTAGGATTAGAGTTCTGTTTGACAGCAAATTTTAGGGAAAAATTTACTGCCTATAAAAGGATGTTTTTCTAAAACAGAGCCGCACAATTAAAAACAGAAAAGGTATTCTTTTAATCGAAGCTAGCAAATCGATTATAAGAATAAAAAACGCTCTTTAAGGCTTCTGATCGTGAGACGTTCAAGAGTCGTGAGATCCGTTCGTATGGATACCATAGAGGCAGGAACGAAAGGTTGTTGCTTGTGACTCGACCAACGACAGAAATCACAGAAAACGTTAGGTAAAATCTCGAAATCTAATCAGGCAACTCTCCGAATCGATCCTGGTGGAGGCCGAATGATTTAAATTCTGCTGCGTGTTTGTTTCGGTTTCCTTCAATTCACACATGGACTTCCTGATGGGTTGTTTGACTCAGACAGTTTGTTGTCATCATCACTACTTGTTGACTGATCCGTCCCATCAGACTCATAACAGTCGCGATGATAACATGGAGTACATGTGCTAAACTTAGCCCGACTCGTGAAAAAGACATTCTATTCTTAATAATTAGACATGCTAATGGATCAGACTAAACCGGTGTCTGAGTCGGATTATTTTGGTTGGCTAAAACTATAAAAAGGCCCTTAAACTATGTCTAAAAATCTAAAAAAGCCTATATTCTTTTATTGCATCTAAATAAGTCTCTAAAGTGATATTTTTCACTATAGAAGCCTTTTTTAGATGGAATTTGTTAATTTATATACAACTCTGTTAATTCTTTAACATGCTGGCTTTTGTAAAATATGTGTAAATCTGATGTGGCAAAAATAGATAGATGGCACATCATTTAAAAAAATATTAAAATAAATAATATCTAATTGAACACTAAAAACTCAAAAAAAAAATATACTGGCAATTAAAATCCCCAAATCTAACCTAGCTCTTCGTCTCGTTGAAACTGAGATTAAAGAAAACAAGAGAAAAAAATGGGAATGGTGTGATAACGACAATGAACCGAATCTCAAATTCATCTTCTCTCTTGCTACAGCTCGATCCTTCCTCAGCATTCGACTATCTCTTCTTCGATGCTCTCTACTCCGGCAAGCCTCCTTTTGCCATCAACGGTAACAATGAAATTGTTCATATATGTAAATATACAATAAATATAAGTATATATCCTCTTTGTATAAAGTAGGATCTGAATTCTTCTGAGTGTTATACAAGAAATATCATATACCATTGCATATAGCTTCAGACAAAGCAAGAATAGCACTGCAGCCTGAAGACGGCCAGGCAACGAGAATGGGGCCATAGTTTCAAAGACAAAGGTTTCCTCCTTCCAACCCAAACCAAAAATCAAAAGTTACCTCCTCCTGCATGTACTTTCCAGATCAGATATGCGCCGATCCAAACTAAGTCTTGCGTTTGTAGCTACCGCCAAATCAGGATCGTGCGACTACTACCAACAGCGCACAAAATCGCACGACATCAAATCGATAACACACAATATCGAGCGTCTATTGGGTCGCTATCAGGTGGATAACACACAAAGCAAGAATAGGAGTTGTCAATTTCCATTATTTTTGAAGAATGCTGACATATATATCTCAGATTGTTGTTGTCAAGTTCATTAATGGGTAGCTGCAATGTTCATGGATTAAACCCATTTTATAACAAAACTGTAGGGGAGGTCCCTTTTGTCATCTATATTTCTTTATTAATTGGTTGAGCCAGATTCTCTTCATCTCAAGAATACCATCTATTACTACCCAACATAGCATGCTATCAGGGAGCTAGTTTTTCTTGTTTTCTAAGTGCATCAATTGTCATCTAAGTGCCTATTGTATGCCTAATTTTCTTGTTTTCCTGAATTTCTTCTCACTTTGAGGTTATCTTGCAATGATTTGCATAGCCTTCTATCTAGCTGGGTGCATTATATCTTGGAAATCTACTTTTTATTTATTTAATCAAATTTTCCTTTTCTATACTGTTCCAAATATAGAGTCAAACTACTACAGGGTAGTACTTGATTCTTATGGCGTTTTCACTTTCTATTCTTATTCAAGGAACCCCAATGGAGGTAAAAGCTGGTCTGTCCTGTGGTTTAGGGCTGGCTCGCCTGTAGACATATGTAATCGCTTTGTAGAAAGTGCAGCAACTGTTAGAAATGGTCCTTGTGGTTATAACAGCATTTGTAAATCCAACGATAATAATGAGAGGCTTGATAACTCCCCTTGGATGAAAATAATCCATACATAGGCTGCAAACAAAATTACACAAGCTACCCTGTAGATTGCAATCTGGATGAATCCACCATTGGAGAAGATTGCTTTGAGTTCAAGCGAAGGGCATTTATTGATTTTCCTTTAAGTGACTATGCAATTTTGCAACCTGTAAACGAGTCGAAATGTACGTAGTCTTGCCTGCTTGATTGTAATTGTGCAGTTGCCATTTTACAAGATCCTCTTTTCATTAGCTGCATTTTCTTTGATCTTCCACTTATACCACTTGTTAGATGACTTGTTTTGTTGTTTTGCATATGTTGTCTTTCTACAATAGTGGAAGTTAGAATTATTGGAATTTGAAGCTACTTGGTTGTTGTAAAATTTATATGAAACAACATTTATATTATTACTTTAGTTTATTGTTCTTGTTTATGAATAGCCTAAACAATTTTGAAATCATTCTCATAACTCTTAAGCTCCATGAAGTATAATCGCTAATGTCGTAGTAAGTGCACCAACAATCTAACCTGTAGGATATTTTTTTTATCAATAAGTCAATCTGTAGCATTTACATAGAAGAGAAATCAAAATGCTATAATGTGTAGTCCAAATGGCGAAAAATAAATAATAAAAAAAAAGAAAGCCAAATTCATGATTAGGCCATTGCATGAGACAAAATAAAGCCAATAATTCAATTATCGTTTCTAGTTTATAACCAAAATATTAACTTATAAGCTTACTGTTGAAATGCTAACTTATTAGCTCATTGTTCAAATAAAAACAGAGTTTTTTAAAAAAAAAAATGCTTTATTTTAAAATCAACAGAATCCTAACAAAGTTTCAATGCAAACAAAATATTGAATCAAACTCCAACATTCGAAAGTCAAGTCTAACTTCCTTCTGTTCCCACATTTGGAGCAATTGCACTTCTCTTCCCTTTTTTGGACACCATTATCTCTTTTTCTTCTTGTAGTTTCCTTGATGTGGTTGCTTGTTTTCCTTTCCATGTCAAACCAAGACCTTTCCAAACATAATTAAATGTAGATGCATTAAGAGCTCCAATTTTTCTTTTATTGGACATTGTAATTTGATCTGATCTTCCAGGATGAATAAAGAAACAAATACATGATCAATACACAATGAAATGTGCAATTAGTTTGTTTACTAGAATAAATTAAACGCTAGAAAAATTACTTACATTCCATATTTGTTCTCCACGATGAAGATTTGTGTATAGACCAATCCCTTCAATACCTTTTCTTCTTTCTAAAGTTTGATTCTTTTTGGTACAAGGTGCTTTCTGTTGCATCTTTCTTTCCCTTTCCTAGAGTGCACTTGAGTACCATTGGTTGATGGGCCTTGCTTCTCAGGAATTGACTTTGCATTCATAATTGATGGTCCATGCTTCTTGATCTACACAAGCAAAATACAAAAGCAATAAGCCTTATAGGAAAATATTATTAGAGAAAAGCTTTAAATTTTATACTTTAAAATGTACCTTTGGTTAGGAGCTCATTGTTGTTCTTTGTGGACAACTTTGTCTATTATGTCTTTGTAGTCCACATATCTTACATCTCATTTTTAGACCTCTTTTTGTCCATTTTCCATTATGTTTTTTTGGCTCATCCTTGTCTTTCCTCCTCTATTTTTGTGGTCTCCAGACATCTTCCTCACATGTGGAGGCTGTATTGGATCATTATCTCTGGGCCAAAATTTTTTTCCCCTTAATGGTTGTAATGAATGTTTGTAAGCCGCAAGATATTTGTATTTCAAATACCATTCAGCCACATAGTCTTCTGGGATTTTTCTTGTCATGGTACATGGCACAAATAGCATGTGAGCATGGGATTCCACTTAAATCCCATGCCTTACAAGTGCACTTCAATGACTTCAAAAAAACTGTATATTGATCTTTTTTGTGTACAATCTCAAAACCTCCATCCCTATTCATGCCAACCTATAATTCATAGACTCCACCGTATTTTTCTCCAACTTCTCCAATGCCTTGGGGCAATATTGGTTCTCCACTTTGCACAAAAGACCTCTTTACATTCATCCTTTCCATTACCATGAGCCTTATCTCTTCAAGCATACTTATAATAGTCTTGCATATGGGTTCCAATATCCATGCATTGAATGCTTCAGTTGTGTTGTTGTCTACAATATCACATTTTGATATGGGACTAAAATATGCCCTGCACCAATATTGAAGAGGAGTTTCCAATGCAGCATTTGCAGAACCAGATGCAAGGGCATCTAATTTTTTAAGCTGATCATCTAAATCCTCCACATAAGTTGCCCTTGCAATATTCCAAAATTGCATTTTCAATTCATCACCCTTGTAAGTTTTTTGCCACTTGGCATATATGTGCCTAGCACATAGCCTATGTTTCGCATGTCGCATGATTTCTTGAATAACTAAAAATAAACCCTGTTTAACAAAAAGTAGTCTAATTAGATAAAATATTCTAAATTTTGTTGTTTCACTTCAAGAAAAAAATGAAGAACGTACCAGTGACTATCTGACATCAATGTCAAGCCTTCACCATTGTAGTGTCCGATATCTTGCATTAGGTTATTCAAAAACCATCTGTAAGATGCCTTGTTTTCAACCTTAACAACTGCCCATGCAAATGGAAACATTTGGTTGTTTCCATCCTTACACACAACAACCAATAACTCCCCTTTGCATACACCTTTTAGGAAGCAACCATCAATCCCTACAAAGGGTCTACATCTTTCTTTAAATCCTTTTTTAAGGGCCTCAAAGCAAACATAGAACCTCAAGAAATATGGCTTATTCTCTGCATTATTTCTATCAACTTGTATTTTTACTGTAGTACCAGGATTAGTATGCATTAACTTTGCAGCATATCCTTGTAACCTAGCATACTCATGGCTCTTTGACACATGTTGTCACTGGTGTAGTCATTTAATTCTTTTTTGCATAAATCCTTCAACTCCCTAATCTTCATATTAGGTTGGGATAAAATTATGTCCTTAAAGTGTTTAGCTATATAATCAGCAGAGATAAGATCAATCTTGTTAGTTCTAAAACACCTATGCTCAAGATTATATGTTTTAATCACAAAACAGTGATTTCTAGAGTCATGACTAGCAAAAAGACTCCAAGGACAACCCTCCATGCACCTAACCTTGACTCTCTTTGGTTCATTTTTCTTAAACCTAAGCTGGACCCCTTGTGCAAATGCATACTTCTTCACTGCATCTTTAAATTGCTTGTTATTTTGGAATCTCATTCCTAGTTCCCATATCAGAATAAGACACTGTGGATTATATCTTGGTCCAGTTTGTATCTTTTTAAAACCATGAACATCTTCTTCTTCACCAGATTGTTCACTCTCATAATCTCCAGGATCTAAAGAATCTAAATAATCAGTCTCATATCCTTTCATTTTTCCTTCCAATGTTACTCCATATGTGTCTTCTTGACCGACATCAAACTCATTCGCACTCGTTTCACTAACATTCTCATTCACCCTCTCATTCTCACCGTCACCTTCATCGTTATTGCCATAAACCTTAAATCCTTTACTAAAATGATTGCCATGCCCTGTACCCACCGAAATTTCTAAGTTACCAACTTCATCTATTTCCTTACCTTCTCTTTCTTTGAAAACTTTTACCTTTTCTCTAATAGTTCGTATCTCCTCATCATCATTATCACTTAAGTAAGCAACATCTATTAGGAAAACTTCATGTTCTTCTTCCTCATTTAGCTTATTACCTCTCACATTACAAGCAACATCTAAACTATCATTAAATTCATTCCTGTCCTCATCCTCACCAACACCTAAACTATAATTAAATTCATATCCGACCACATCGTCACTAATACCTAAATTATCATTAAACTCATCACTTACAACATCCTTAACCTCATCTCTAATGACATAATTTACCATATCCACTAACACTTCACTGTCATCCCTTAATCCATCATTACTGTCATCAAGTTTATCTTCCACATTTACATCTTCAATATAATGAGCAATAGGTAGTAATTCTGCTAGGGCATTAGGAGCATCAATTTGGTGATGTACATATAATTCTACGGTGCAATGCTCAAATAAATACTCTTTTAGTTTCTTACCAGTAGTCTCATCATGCAACAACACTAGACCTTCACCTAACTTATTTCCAAGGATCCTAAAGTAAATATATGACTCATGGGAATAGCCTATTTCTCCTATAATTTTTAAGACCAAAGAGTATGATATTTTATTAGGTTGACATTCATGTCTAACCTCTCCACCATCTACATAACTTAACTCATTGTGATTCACATTCACAAATCTCCCACCATGAAATATTCTCAATAAATAAATTATCTTAGGCCCACCATCCATTCTGCATATATATATATATAATAAAATACATAAATAAATAAAGTAAAAAAAAAATTTTAGGTGAAAAACTACCCTATAATAAATTCATTAGTATTTATTAACTAATTATTAAATTCAATAATAAATTTCAAAAAGTGATTCCCAATCTGTTGGACCGCTTCATACAACAAAAATCCAAACACAAACCCATATAAATATAAAGATATCACTTTCTTGTTACAACCACAAAAGCATAAAGTGCATAAGAAACTCTACTAAATAGTTAAACCATGAAAGAACAAGACAAATACCAAATTTAAAAAGCTAAGTTTTGTGGGTCACCACTCACCTGGAGATCCTTGCAACGTTCCTTCTTATTGTGACTGAGTTTGGATCCTTCAATAAAGCATAATACACTCGCGATTCTTTTTCACGATGGAGCTTTTGATGTGATTCTCGTTCTTTTTCAATTCATGATTTTTATTTCTTCTTGACCAAGTGCTCACTTTTTCTCACATTTTCTTCTGTCTCAGTTTCAACAAGAGATGAAAAGCTAGGTTATATTTGGGGTTGGGGATTTTAATTTCCATTGTGAGTGTTTTTTTTTTTAGTTTTTAGTGTTCAATTAGGTATTATTTACTTTAATTTTTTTTCTTTTAAAAATAATATGCCATCTGTCTATTTTTGCCACATCAAATTTACACATATTTTATAAAAGACAACATGTCAAAGAATTAACGAAATTTTATATCAATTAACAGATTCCATCCAAAAAGGGGTTTGTATAGTGAAAAATATCACTTTAGAGACTTATTTAGATGCAATAAAAGAATAGAGGCTTTTTTAGATTTTTAGACATAGTTTAAGGGCTCTGTTATAGTTTTAGCCATTTTGGTTCTAGCATATTAGTTAGGGGAACTGAATTTGTTCGATTAATCACAGATCAGTTCCGTTTCTAGCTCCACCTCTTAGGAGGTAAAATTAATCCAGTCCATATAACATGAATGTAGGTTCTGGATTGAACCAAACTGGTTTCAATTGAACTATTTTTTTTTAATTGCAATTATTTTTTATCAAATTCTAAATTTTTAATGCCGAAAATAAGAAAGAAAAAGAAAGATTTTTTATATGAAAAGCCTCTTTAAAAGCCAAAACAGTAAAAACTATGGGATCATAGTACATAAAAGAATTTACTTTTATGTTAAAATGATTACATATACAAATTAATAAGAAGTTAAATAAAACTATTGTTCATAATTAATAAAAACCTGTTTTGAAATTTCTCCTTCTTCTTGAAACTATGCCCACGATACTCATCTCCTATTCCTTGTTTTTGGTTCTTTGATTTGGTTTCGAACTAATCTTTAAGACATGTGAGCATAAATAATCATGATGGAGAAAGATTGGTTCGATGGTCTCTAAGTATTCTTCCATAAGTGGAGAATGCAGATTTTGATGCAATAGAGAATTCGTAAATTGCAAGAACCAGGGTTTCAAATAGCGGCTGCAAAAACGAAATAACGGCCACTATCTCGTGGTAGCGGCGATGGCTGCCATTGCTGTTAAGGAAACGAGGAGGTGAATATAAAATTGCATCAGTAACGGCTGATAGCAGCAATAACGGCCTCTATTGGCTCCTATAGCGACCATTATTGGTGCTACCGTCCATTCTCAATTGAATCTAGGTATTAAAAAAAATTTCAGAATGAACAAAAAAACTCAAACAGAAGACTGATCAATAGAAATCCAAAAAAATCCCTAGCTTCACACAATCATAATTTCAGTTTCAATCAACAACAATTCTCAAGAAAAAACACCACAACACAACAATTAGCTTGAGTTTTGATATTTGAAAGTAATTAAGAAATTTATTTAAAACTTAAAATCATTTACCTTTTCAAGTAGAATTGGATTAAGGAAGGGGATCTGTCGAATTAGAGAAGGGGATTCTGTCATGGTTGTGGACTTTTTGGCTACTGCTTAGTGAGGGGCTGAGATGACTACTGAGAGCTCTATTTTGTAGTCTTACTCTATAGAAGCAAAGTAGAGAAAGACTAAGAAGAAAGGTAGGCACGAGGCAATGTCGTAGTGGAGTGGTGGAGGCATGGCAGGGCGTGGCTTGGCGTGGGGTTGTGGGCATCGTGGCTGTCTGTCGAGCGGAAGCTATGTTGTTGAGTCATTGTTGTAGGTTGCAGTGTTGGCCACTAGGCATCTAGCCATTCAGAGAGAGTAGAGCCGATGAGGGAGAAAAAGAAAGCAAGACTGAAGAGATGTATGTGAGTGAGGGTGAGAAAGTGATAGTGATGAATGGTTGAGATAAGGGTGGTCGCTAGGATGTTTGGGAATTGGGACTTTGGGTTTTCTTTTTATTAAATGTATATAAGATAATATTGAATTAAATTTGAAATTAAATTATAAATGTAATTTTTTAGTTGAATTTCTATTGTAATTAAATATATGGTATTAAATATAATTATAACTCAAAATAAAAAGATAATATTGACATTTTATAATATAAATGATATAATTAATTTAGATGAAAAAAGATTTGATAAAATTTGGATGAAAAATTCTTTAATAATTTAAATGAGAAATAATTAATACATTGATTTTTATTAATGCATAATTATTTATCTTTAGTCTCATCATTTGTTATTTTTCAATTACCATAAATGATTTTCTATATATGACTTTACTATAATTCAAAAAAATTATAAGTAACATTTTTTTCACATAAATAAATGACTTAAAATATCATAAATTATTTTAAAAATTATAAAATAAGACTTTTTATAATTATAATTATTACATTTTGTATAAAAGTTGTGCGAAATTTAAAAAAATTTACGACTACGATGACTGCAATGGTCTTTGTTATGTCCGTAACTGCGATAACGCAACGCGACTGAAAACACGACTGCGACCGCAGTTTAAATCCTTGGCAAGAACATCTCGTTCCATTGAAGCAAAGATTAAATATTGTCTTCCATTTTGTTTCCACAACTGGAGGAGATTGAATTTCTTTTCAAGTTAGAAATGTTGACTAAAGTAGAATTGTAACTCATTCAAGCTACCTTGACTTTGACAAGATCGGGATGCATTGCCAGTAGATGATGATGCTCATTTTCCCTTCAATCCCTTCCTTCATGTTGCCTTCACATCCAAAACACCTCTTTCTCCTCCATTATCAATGTCGTCTAAATCATGATGTGGGCCAAACTGATTCTTTTCACTATAATACAAAATAAACAAATTTCAGAATAGATCATAAATTGACTACTTTTGGTCGTCAATATAACTATTATTTCTTATAAAATCAGTATGATACTATAAAAGTTTTTATATTTTCCTTCTTTGGCTAAGATCTAACAATGATGCTATGCAATGAATAAGAATAATTTTTTATATAATCACACATATAACATAACCTGGCATCTCAAGTTAGAGGATCACTTAAGCTATTGACACGTGAGAGTGTATTCTATAGATGCTCAAGTGACACTACTAAATGAAACTCTCATCTTGGGTCATGTTCAGTGAACTTATTTTCTAATAAGTACCCATATGCTATCATCAAATATCTTCATATTTAATCCATGAGTATGATTACTTAGTTCATAAGTAAGGAGGCTTAGTATGTATTGACCTTTGAGCATTGTTAATGCCCTTTCTTGACATCTAAGATAACCAAGAACAACTTTTAGGAACTAAGCTTTGATGAATAAGGATTCTTATACATGCAATCACATTACAAATCCCTTGTAAGGCTTATCTTGTTCCAAGGACTTCACCTTATCTTGAAGTCATTATATGTAAATATAATCGATTAAAATGATGAGGGGAAAACTTTCATGTCATTTCCCTAAGTGAACATATTTTGCTATGGTACCATGCCTTTCACCAAGTGAGTTGGCTTTAGGGAATATATTTACAAGGTTGACACCTCATTGATGAGCAAACTAAAAATATGTCAAGCCCTCATAAGCAAATTGAAACAAACTTATTTATATTTATTTATAAGGGCTTGATATATTTTCAATTTGCTCATTAATAAAGTATCAGCTTCTGATGTAATGACAATATATAAAGACTATACACTATTAGTGCATCATGTATAAAACCTATATACTATTATCCAATACACAATTAGTGGAGTTTTTAGACTTCACAAGTGAAACTAAGACAGTGACAAATATCCCTACTTTATTTATTTATTTTTTTAGTATTTCAAATGGGATATGTGTCACTATCTTAACTCCACTATTGTGTCTGTGTGTATATATATACATACATATATACATATATACATATATATATATTATATATATATATATATATGAAAAATTCTATGAACAACCTATGAATTAAACCTCACAACCTATTTAATAAAAAAACCTAAACCTTAAAACTTAAATATTAA
Source organism: Heritiera littoralis (assembly GCA_031772115.1). Classification (NCBI taxonomy): domain Eukaryota; kingdom Viridiplantae; phylum Streptophyta; class Magnoliopsida; order Malvales; family Malvaceae; genus Heritiera; species Heritiera littoralis. Next base: position 581,667 of record JAPDPK010000022.1, read on the forward strand.
AACTATTCCTCAGAACTTACAAACCTAAAATATTTTCCTATTTTATCCCTCATTTCGTAGCAAAACCTACAAATCTTAAAATCTCTCTCAAACACAACCAGCTTTTCTCGTAATCTCTTCAGTTTGGGATTAATTCTGATACATAATTATTTGGGATTCTCATTTCATGTTTTGAAATTGTGATGACACTGCTAATAATACAAAGATTTTTGGTATTAATTGTTGATAAATGGAAGACTAAAAGTACTCTTTTGATGGTTTTTTTCTTTTGAAATATTTAAACACGAGAGGATATTATTTTACTATTCTTTTGATAGTTTGAATTTTGTTTTATAAAATCTATGATGTCGATCCTAGATTGAAATACATGGTGAATGCAAATTTAAGACAAAAAGCAATTATGCGTTTTTTTTTTGGCTTCTGGGTTTTGGTTTGTAAACTTAGTTGGTTCAATCATGTTAATGGAATTTGATCTCTACTTGCCTGTTACAATTAGGCAACTTGTTTGTAGTGAATCTTGATCTTGAACATCAAGTTTGTTTACAGAGAAATACAATCATGATAGAAAGGCAAGGGTTTAGGGATGAAAAGATAACAAAAATGGTTGAAAATGAGGATGAAGAATGAAGAATGAAGAAGAAAGAAATTGAATGTGGAAATTATAAAGAATATATATGTAATTTGATATAGGGATATTGTAAATATATATTAAAATAGATTGTGAGGCTTAATTAATTGTTTGTATATAGAAGCGCATAAGCACACACGCACACATTCTCTCTCTCTCTCTATGCATATATTTATGTATGGATGATTAAGTTTGATAAGAATCAAAATAGCTTCCAAAGTTCAAAATTTAGTGAATCAGTTATGTTCTGCATATATCTAATAAGAGCTTTTATTTATAACCTATCAAGTATGTCTTACACCTTATTTGCTAGAGCAACCTAAACCCTAAAACCTTCTTTTGAATCTACTACTCATACCCTACAAAATCCAAATTTTTTTTAATTTTCTCCTTTATGCCAAAACCAACCAACCCCATCCCTTTTTTGTAGTTTCCAATGAACTGTCTCACCGAAATAAGTACAGCCATCATATAAATTAAGCTCTCAAAAATCCATTTCTAGGAGCTTTATTGTGAATTCTTTTAAATTTTTTCTCTTATATCAAAACCAACCAACCTTAACCCTTGTTTTAGTAGAAAATTTTTTCCCAATGTTGCCAGTTGTAAGGCCCCAGTTCACTTAGCAGGGTCACCTTACTCACCTGTACTGTTCGCTTTGGGTCCAGATCACACAGCAAGACCCTTACGGTTTTATCAGGGAATAACACCCTAATTCGTGTCTGCATGTCTCAAACCATTGACCTCTTGCAAGGCCCCAATTCACTTAGCAGGGTCATCTTACTCACTTATACTGTCCGCTTTGGGTCCAGATCACCAAGCAAGACCCTCGCGGTTTTATCGAGGAACAACACCCAATTTGCGTCCGGAGCGACTTGAACCCTTGACTTCCTCAAGTGTTAAGTCACTCCTAACCAATTGTCCTACGGGAACAAAGTGCCACATAAGTCCTTACAATACAACGTGTGTTTTATTGTAAGGCCCCAATTCACTTAGCACGTCACCTTACTCACCCGTACTATCCGCTTTGGGTCCAGATCACTCAGCAAGACCCTTACGATTTATCGAGGAATAACACCCCAATTCGTATCTGAAGCGACTCGAACCCCTGACTTCCTCAAGTGTCAAGTCACTCCTAACCAATTGTCTAGGACAATTGGTTAGGAGTGACTTGACAGGACAATTGGTTAGGAGTGACTTGACACTTGAGGAAGTCAAGGGTTCGAGTTGTTCCGGACGCGAAGGAAAACCGTAAGGGTCTCGTTTTATTGTAAGGCCCCAATTCACTCAGTAGGGTCACCTTACTCACCCGTACTATCCACTTTGGGTCTAGATCACTAAGCAAGACCCTCACAGTTTTATCGGGGAATAACACTCCAATTTGCATTCGGAACGACTTGAACCCTCGACTTCCTTAAATGTCAAGTCACTCCTAACCATTTGTCCTAGGAGTCACTTGACACTTGAGGACGTCAAGGGTTCAAGTCGTTCCGAACGCGAATTGGGGTGTTTTTCCCCGATAAAACCGTAAGGGTCTTGCTTAGTGATCTGGACGCAAAGCGGACAGTACAGGTGAGTAAGGTGACCCTACTGAGTGAACTGGGGCCTTACACAGGTAGTAGGATCCTACCTGGTAGCACTCGGCACAAAAAATTAAAATTTTAAAATATTATGAAAGAATTAGTCATCATTGTTGAGAGAGTTTTACCGTTTACCACTCTAGGCCTGAAAAGGATTAGTCTTAGATCGTAAAACAAATGAAGTTACTTGTGGTTACACTAAAAAAAATTATTATGAAAGATACACTACTAGAAAATGAGCTTTTAGCAACCAAAATTTGCAACGACTAATAATGTTGTTGCAAAATCTCTTTATATTTGCAACGACTTTTCATAGTTGTTGCTTGATTGATTTTTTTTTATATTTTATACAATTATATTGATTGTTCTTGCGAATTTCTATAAAATTGTCAACAATAAAAAAAAAGTCGTTACCATATCTTATTATGTTTGCAACGACTTTTCATTGTCATTGCCTAATAAACTTTTTAAATATTTTGTACAACGACAAAACAAAACTGTTATGATATCTATATTATATTCAAAGTGACAAAAAAAGTCGTTTTCAAATCTTGTCAAATTTGTAACTACTTTTCATTGTCGTTACCTAATTTTATATATTTTATACAACAACAACAAAACAAATTATTATATATTTATATCATATTCATAACAACAAAAAAATCATTTCGAAGTTTTGTCAAATTTGCAACGACTTTTTATGGTTGTTGTAAAATTAGAATTTTTCTTAGTGTTTTATACAAATAATTGTTACAAAATTTCATTGGCAATCTCTTTGGTAAAATTTTGAAATTTAAAATATAAGTTCAAACTTAAAATTTGAGAATGTAACAGGATTAAATCCTAAACTAATTTTTTTCTTAAACAATATTATATTAACATGAAAATATGATTTTTATTATTTTTATCTCTTACAAAATTAAAATTTATGTTTATATTATCCAAAGATTTATGTTCATTATTTTCAAAATCTCAACATTACAAATTTGCTATACTATTGTTCTTTATATATTTACTTACGTATGGTTATGTTTAACATTTATTAAAAATGTACCAAATTAATATGAATTATTGTCAAATAGTTAAATTTATTTATTTTTTAAAAAATATGTTTAATATTAAAATAATAATACTCATAAATTACACACAGAAAAGTTTAAAATAAGTTTTGTATGGATAAACTTATATAAGATAGAGAAAAAGTATTGTTTCACTTAAATTGAAAAGCTTAGAACATTTATTAAAAAGTAGAAAAAAAAAGAAGTATAAAAATTAAAACAACCCAAAATAAAAGTTCAATCCAACGCTTATTTTTCATATGTCCAACACGTTTCACAGACTCTCTTTTTCATACGGTGCGTTTTGGATAAATGCCTTGGATAAATGCCTAATTCCTAATTTCCTAAACCTATCTTCCCCAATCCTCACGTTATAGAGTCAACGCCTCTTGATCTCTCTTCTCATGCACTCAGGCAGCCTCTTTATCTTCTCTTTCACACTCTCAACCTCATTTCCTCAAGCATTCCTCCTCATCTGCCCCTATCGCACACACTCTTAGGCAACTTCTCAGTCTCTTCTCTCACCACTTCATCCAGCCACCTCTCTCGACCTCTCTATTTTCTTCCTTGGAAGTTTTCCTATTCTCTTTAATCAAGAACAACATTTACTGCCCTAATCTCATATTTGTAAGTTTTCAATGTTGGGTCTTTAATTTTTTTTCTAATTTCTTTGTTTTTGTGATTACCCAGACGACCAGACCCAATCTTCTTCTAGATATCTCTCTGCAATTCCTGCCGCTTGGTATTAAATTTAAAATCCACTCTTTCAGTTTTTTATTTCCTATATTATAGTGCCTCTATGTGTGCCTGTGTGATTATTGCTAATGCTAAGCAAATGGTATTACTACAAGTGCAAAATTGTTCTTATAAACTTTTGAATATGCTACAACTGCATCTGCTATCAATTTTGTGTAAGTCAATTTTAATACTATTATGTGAGTATTGAATCTCCTGGCATTGGATTTGATAAGAGGAAAGAATTTATTGTTGTTGATGGATTCACTAAGTCGTATCTCTTGTTTTAATAAGAGGGTTGTCGTTTTAAAGTTGGATTTAGTTGATACTTACTTATTCGATTGGGTTCCATGTTTATTTTATTTTAATCTTTTGCTACAGCTCAACATGTGTGTTCTTCAACTTGCTCTGCTCAAAATGGAAGTGGTGGATTTCCCGGCATAGCCTCTACCATAGCTCAAGGTATGTGAATAGATATCCTTTTGAGATATGGGTGGACTAGTTAAGTTCACTTTTTGTTACTTGGTTACTTGATGGTTTAGTAGTTTGTTAAAATGTTGATTAGTTTTGCATGCTCTGGATGATTGGAATTTTGAATCCAAAGCATGATTAGTTGGCTTGAAGAACTATAAACATATTATCTGTCGTAACGATTTTCGTCCGGGGACTCGATCGCTAGACGATTTTGGAAAAACACAAAATGGAGTCGCCACCAATCTTTTTTGGCTAGGTGTGATTGGCCACCTAAAATCATTTATTTTTTTCAATAAAATCTTAAAATTAATTAAGGTTTATCAAAAAAAATAATTTTTGGTCTGCGAAAACAAAATTTGGGTTCGGGAGTTCGGTTACGCGTGGGGAAGGATTAGCACCCCCACAGCGCCCGTTAGAAAACGGTACCACTTAATCATGTATTATCTTTTGATCTTAATAAAATGGTCTTAATTAAACATTTAAAAAGAAATTCATTTATTTTGAAATCAATTTGTTATTTGCTTATTATTTGAAACATTAAATTTTATTTTTATTTATGTTAAATTTATTTTTTTTATTGAAATAAATGAGAATCTTTTGTATTGAAAATTATTCCGAAGAACCCCAATACTTTTGGTAGCATTTCGGATAATTTCCTCACCTAGAGATTTCGTAAGAATCGCTACTTGCGATTTCTATAGAATCCCATCCTTGGGAGATTCACACTTATTTTGAAATTTCATGAAATGCAAATGATGCAATCAAAATATAGATGATGCACATGAGAAATCCATTTTATTATTTTTTAATTCATTTATACTTATATTATTATTTTGGAATTTATTTATATTTATAAAATCTTGTTTTTATTAAAAAATCATACTAAATATTCCAATACGCTGGTAACATTTAGCATATTTTTCTCACCTAGAGATCAGTTAGGAATCACTACTTGTGAATTCCGTAACATCTCATCATCGGAAAATCTTTAAAACTTATACTTTTTATTTAATTTTTAATTGTTTTATTATCATTTATTTCCGAAGGTTAATTATAACAATTTTGTACTCTTATTTATTTGTTTAAAAAATTTTATTTATTTATTATTTGTTTATTAATATTAATTTATTTCATCGAACTAAAATTACTTGAATACCCCAATACGCTGGTAATATTCAAATATTTCATTTCGACCCTAAGGATTATCAAAGAATCACTACTTGTGATTTCTAGAAATCCCATCATAGGATATTCTTTTAAATTTATTTATTTATTTATAATTCATATTTATATTTATTTATTTGTTCATTTTTAATTTTATATTTGATTAATTTATTTTTATTTTTATTTTTTATATTAATTTATTTAAAGAATTTTGAAATCGAGATGAAATCAATTAAATGTTCCAATACGCTGGTAACATTTAAGGATTTTATCTCGATCCTAAGGATTATCAAAGAATCGCTACTTGCGATTTCTAAGAAATCCCATCATCGGAAGAATTCCATTTTATTTTCCTTTATTTATTTTACTTATTATTTTCTACCCATACATTAAAAAAACACCTAAATAAATGAATGACAAAAAAGGGGAAATATACCTTCCTCGGGCGGGCGAACTCCTTGAACTGGCGAGCTCTTGGATGTTCTTTCTCTTTGGGCAGCTCCTCGGGCGGGCGAACTCCTTGAACTGGCGAGCTCTTGGATGTCTTTTCCCTTTGGGCGGGCGATCTCGTGGACGAGCGAGCGAACTCGCGGATTCTTCTTTCTTTGGCGAGGTGAGCGCCTCTATTGGAGGGCGGGCGATCTCACAAGTCTTCTCTCTTCTTCGGTCGGGCGAGCTCACAGCTTCTTTCTTTGACGGGGTAGGCGAGCTAAGATATCCTCCTCGAGCGGGCGAACAATGGCTGTACTCAGAGGCGCAGGTGTGTGCGGGGATGGGTGATGAAGGTGGCCAGCCGTTGGGCAAGAATAGTGCCTTCCCCTTTTTTTTTATGTCTCTGTTTCACGTTGCAGCAAATAGCTATGGTGACAGTGGTGTAGTAGCAGCAACGGTGATGGGCAGCAATGGTAGAAGGGAGCGGCAAGGACTTCCTGGAAAGACCGACAAGCAGTGATGATGAGGATGCTGAAGATATAGTTTTGGGCAATGGCGTGGTTCGTTTGGGACCACGGGGCGGTGAAGCAGCAAATTGTAGCAGGGCCTCACAACAGGGGGTGTAGCAGGGGCATTCAGCTTCGCTTGAAGGTGGCGATGGAGAGTGCCACGAGCAGAGGCGTTGGGCGTAAGGCTGGTGATCCTCCTCGGCTAGACAAGGCAGCAGTAGCAACGCCTGGAGAGCAGGAGGCAGCAGTGGTTGGACGGCTTGGGGAAAGGTGCAGTAGATGGTTTGGCTCAGTGGTGCTGCAGCAACTCAAGGGTAGGGCTGATGATGCAAAGCAGTGAAGATGTTCACGCAGGGCAGTGGATTGAAACGCAGCAGCAATGGAGAGGCGCACCGGTGGCAGGGAACGATGGTGAAGGTGGCCCTAGATAGTTTTTTTTCTTCTCCAACTAGGTTTTTTTTTCTTTCTAGGGTCTCTAGGGTTTCTTCGTCTCCTCCCCCTCTGTCAAAATCCTCCCTTATGCTTTTATAGCCATCCCTAAGCATGAGTAACGGAAAGAAACAATATTCCGCCATTCATGTCCTTAAAATATGGCTACCATTATGCAAGATTGATTTTTTTTTTGGTGATTCAGTCTTGATTTTTCCTTTCTTATTAGTTTCACACTTTTAATTTATTTCTTTCCTTTTTTTTTTTTTGAAATGAATCTTCTTGGTCAACTCTTTTATTTGTCAATTAATTTTTAGATAGGAAGGGGTTAAAGGTTTGCATGGAGTTTTAGGGTTTGCATAAAAACATTGACGTATTTTTTTTGTCTTGTTTTTATATTTATTTTATTTATTTTTTTTTGTGTTTTTTTTTTTTTTAATTATTATTTTTATTTATTATTATTATTATTTTTTTTTTACTCGGACAAAATTTGATGTCTACAGCTGCCCCTCTTTGCACATTGCTGAGAATCAGGAATAGGGCAAAGACTTTGACAACAACTTTGTCCAATTTTTTTTTGAAAATTTTGATCCTCGAAGATAATAACTTGACTCCCTACAAAGGATCGATTCACTATGAAAAAGTGAATTTGACTTTAAAACCTTGACTCCCTACCAAGGCTCGATCCACTTTGGAAAAGTGAATTCGACTTTGACACATAATACCTTGACTCCACTGTGAAAAAGTGAATTCGATTTTGAAACACATGATACCTTGAGTCCATACCAAGGATCGATCCACTATGAAAAAGTGAATTCGATTTTGACACATAATACCTTGACTCCACTGTGAAAAAGTGAATTCGATTTTGAAACACATGATACCTTGAGTCCATACCAAGGATCGATCCACTATGAAAAAGTGAATTCGATTTTGACACATAATACCTTGACTCCCTACCAAGGCTCGATCCACTGTGAAAAAGTGAATTCGATTTTGAAACACATGATACCTTGAGTCCATACCAAGGATCGATCCACTATGAAAAAGTGAATTCGATTTTGACACATAATACCTTGACTCCCTACCAAGGCTCGATCCACTGTGAAAAAGTGAATTCGATTTTGAAACACATGATACCTTGACTCCATACCAAGGATCGATCCACTATGAAAAAGTGAATTCGATTTTGACACATAATACCTTGACTCCCTACCAAGGCTCGATCCACTGTGAAAAAGTGAATTCGATTTTGAAACGCATGATACCTTGACTCCATACCAAGGATCGATCCACTATGAAAAAGTGAATTCGATTTTGACATATAATACCTTGACTCCCTACCAAGGCTTGATCCACTGTGAAAAAGTGAATTTGATTTTGAAACACATGATACCTTGACTCCCTACCAAGGACCGATCCACTGTGAAAAAGTGAATTCGATTTTGACACATAATACCTTGACTCCCTACCAAGGCTCGATCCACTGTGAAAAAGTGACACATAATACCTTGACTCCCTACCAAGGCTCGATCCACTGTGAAAAAGTGAATTCGATTTTGAAACACATGATACCTTGACTCCCTACCAAGGATCGATCCACTATGAAAAAGTGAATTCGACTTTGACACATAATACCTTGACTCCACCAAGGCTCGAAAGTTTAAATTTTCCGAATCAGGAGTTACGCATCAAATTATATAAGTGCAGAGGGCATAATTGCAGATGCAATATTCATGAATGTGAATGCAAATCATAACAAGTGACCTAATTTGCAGGTACACATTTGGCTGTAAACGCATATTTCACCGTCACCCTGGCTGCTCGAATCAAATTACCAAACTTTGAGCTTACAAGATATCGTACTCCCTTTTTCTTTGAAAGTAATTCCTCCTTATACGATTTCTGTACTTCTGGTCTATATACTTGCAGAGTTGGGTTTAAACCCTCGTATTCCCATTTTATTATTTATATAGCAATGCAAACTACTTTTATATTTGGGACTATTTACTGAATCAAAATCATTCACAATTGCCAAGCAAGATACATTTATTATGAATGTACGGCAAACAAGTCAATGTACAAGGTAATTTTAATGAAGAACAATTTGGCTTTGTCTCAAAATATCTAAGAATTCACGAAGAAAGGGACAATAAAATAAAAAGTTGTATGGTGGCAAAAGTTCCCTTATAAGAAAAATTTGGACTTTCTCTATCGAATAATCCAGAATCCTTTTGTATGAACCATTGATTGATGACCCCAATGTGTGGGAAATGTTTCCTATCATCTTTAACCCCTTTAGACTTGCAACATTGATGCCCCTTTTATCTAGGCCGCCCTCTCAGGTTTTCGACTTAGATACCTCCTATGGGTTTAAGCCGCCTTTTCAGGTTTTCAACTTAAACCCCAACCCCTTTTTTTTTTTTTTTTTTGAATCTAAGCCGCCTTTTCAGGTTTTCGACTTAGACCCCCCTTTTTTTTTTTTTTTTTTTTTTTTTTTTAATCTAAGCCGCCTTTTCAGGTTTTCAACTTAGATCCAATTTCAAGCATAATATTTTTTTACCACATCACCATTGACCGGGTTTGGTAACTCATACCCATCCATCTCCGTCAAAATCAATGCTCCCCCTGAAAAGGCCTTTTTTACCACATACGGGCCTTCCCAATTTGGTGCCCATTTTCCTCGAGGATCATGCTGATTAGATGGAATCCTTTTCAAAACTAATTCCCCCTCCCGAAATTGTCTAGGGCGGACCTTTTTGTCATATGCTCTCATCATTCTTCTTTGATATAATTGGCCATGACAAAGTGCTTTAAGCCTCTTTTCCTCAATCAAATTCAACTGTTCATATCGAGTACGGATCCATTCTGCTTCTTCCAATTCTACCTCCAGCAATACCCGCAAGGAAGGAATCTCAACCTCAATAGGCAGAACGGCTTCCATTCCATATACCAACGAGAACGGAGTGGCTCCGGTGGATGTACGCATTGAAGTCCGATAAGCATGCAAAGCAAAAGGAAGTTTCTCATGCCAGTCCTTATAGGTGTCTGTCATTTTTTGAATAATCTTCTTGATATTCTTATTTGCAGCTTCTACGGCCCCATTCATTTTCGGGCGATATGGCACTGAATTATGATGTTTGATTTTGAATTGCTCACAAGCCTCCTCTATCACCTTGTTATTAAAATTCATAGCATTGTCTGAAATAATCCTTTCAGGGAATCCAAACCTGCATATGACTTCTTTCTTAATGAACTTGCACACCACTGACTTCGTCACACTAGCAAATGTTGCAGCTTCCACCCATTTTGTAAAGTAATCAATCATTACTAAGATAAAACGATGTCCATTCGACGCTTTTGGAGTGATCGGCCCAATTACATCCATTCCCCACATTGAGAAAGGCCAAGGAGCTGTCATGACGTGCAAAGATGTTGGAGGGACGTGTATTTTATCCCCATATATTTGACACTTGTGACATCTTTGAGCATATTTAATGCAATCACTCTCCATGGTCATCCAATAATAGCCCGCTCTCATGATTTTTCTAGCCATCATATGCCCATTCGCATGAGTCCCACAACTTCCTTCGTGAACCTCCTCAAGGATCTTTCTAGCTTGCATAGCATCCACACACCTTAACAAAACCTGGTCCCTCCCTTTCTTATACAGGATATCACCATCGAGAAAGAATCCCATCGCCAATCTTCTTATGGTCCTCTTATCGTTTTCCTTGGCTTGCTTAGGATATTGTTGGTTCTTAACATATTGTAGAATATCATGAAACCAAGGCTTATCATCAATTTCTTCCTCCACATTTAAGCAATGAGCTGGGGAACCACGTACACTCATCTTAATGAGCTGAACTTCAGTATTTGCATTTACTTTGAACATGGCTGCCAATGTTGCCAAAGCATCTGCCATTTGATTTTCTTCTCGAGGTAAATGGTCAAAAGAAACCTTTTCAAATTGTTTAATCAAGTCGATGACGAATTCACGATACAAGACCATTTTTGAGTCTCTTGTCTCCCACTCCCCTCGCAATTGGTAAATTACCAATGCAGAATCCCCGTATACTTCCAACGCCTTAATTTTCTTTTCGACGGCCGCTTGTAGTCCCATGATACATGCTTCATATTCAGCCATGTTATTGGTACAATTGAAATCCAATCTTGCAGTGAACGGATAATGATCCCCTTTTGGAGATATTAAGATTGCACCAATACCATGCCCCAGAATATTTGATGCTCCGTCAAAGTACAACTTCCATGCCTTATCTCCCACTAACTCTTCATCAATCTTGAGGATAGTCATCAAATCCTCGTCCGGGAAGTCGAACTTCATAGGCTCATATTCTTCTGCAACTCGATCTGCCAAGAATTCAGCTATCGCACTCCCTTTGATGGCTTTTTGACTTACATAGACAATATCATATTCGGAGAGTAATACCTGCCATCTTGCTAACCTCCCTGACAAAGAAGGCTTTTCAAAAATGTACTTAATGGGATCCAACTTCGCAATCAACCAAGTGGTGTGATACAACATATAATGCCGAAGTCTCTGGGCAGTCCAGGCTAGTGCACAACACATTTTTTCTAGTGAGGAATATTTGGATTCATAATCCGTGAATTTCTTGCTCAAGTAGTAGATTGCACGCTCTTTCTTGCTTGCTTCGTCGTATTGCCCCAATACGCAACCCATCGAGTGCTCATGAACTACAAGATACAGAATAAGCGGCTTTCCTGGAATAGGAGGAACTAAAACTGGTGGATTCGAAAGGTATTCTTTGACTCTATCAAATGCTAGTTGACAATTTTCATCCCACTCTCCTGAGTCATGTTTTCGTAGAAGCTTGAAAATTGGATCACACTTAGCAGTGAGATGAGATATAAAACGGGAGATATAATTCAATCGTCCGAGGAAACCCCTCACTTCCTTCTGAGTACGCGGTGGCGGTAAGTCTTGGATAGCCTTGATTTTATCCGGATCCACCTCGATCCCTCTTTCACTAACAACAAAACCCAATAATTTTCCTGATGTAGCCCCGAATGTGCATTTAGCCGGGTTGAGTTTAAGTTGAAACTTTCTTAATCTTTCAAAGAGCTTTTTTAAATTGTCGACATGGTCCTCCGCTCTCCTCGATTTAGCGATCATATCATCTACATAAACCTCAATCTCCTTATGCATCATATCATGGAATAGAGTTACCATGGCCCTTTGATAGGTTGCCCCAGCATTTTTTAAACCAAATGGCATTACTTTGTAACAAAAAGTTCCCCACATTGTCACAAACGTGGTCTTTTCCATGTCCTCTGGTGCCATCTTGATCTGGTTATATCCCGAAAAACCATCCATGAAAGAGAATAATGAATGCCTGGCCGTATTATCAACTAGAGTATCAATATGTGGTAACGGGAAATTGTCTTTAGGGCTAGCTCTATTCAAATCCCGATAGTCAACACACATTCTCACCTTTCCATCCTTCTTAGGTACTGGGACTATATTTGCTACCCATTTAGGGTATTTTGCCACTTCTAGGAATCCGGCGTCGAATTGCTTTTTTACCTCCTCTTTTATTTTCAACAACATTTCTGGTTTCATCCTCCTCAATTTCTGCTGAACCGGTTTGCAACCTGGCTTCAAAGGTAATCTATGCACTACAATATCAGTATTCAAACCTGGCATGTCCTGGTACGACCAAGCAAACACATCTGTATATTCGCGGAGCAAGCTCATTAATCTTTGTTTAATTGGCAAGGAGAGAGAGGTCCCAATTTTAACTTCTTTCTTTATTTCTTCATTCCCCAAGTTTATGACTTCTATTGGTTCTTGATTGGGCATAATTTGTTTCTCTTCTTGTTGTACTAGTCTTAACAAATCTTGAGGTAAAGCATAATCATCCACATCTCCTTCATCATTAAGTTCACCAACACAAACAGTTCTTTCAAAATTAAGTTCTGGATTATTGTTGAGAAGGTCCTCATTTTCATTATTGGGATACCTGGAGATAATTAAAATGGGATTGATATGGAGAAGGTATAAAAATGAATGAAGAGAAACAACACGGATGAATGAATAAAATGCATCATGCTTGTCATTTATTGAATGATAAAGACTAAATAAAAGCCCGTACATAAAAGACCCTAATGCCTTTGGGCAAAAGCACTTGGATAAGTTTATTGCATTACATGGAACATGATTTGAAAACGACGGGGAGCTCAACAACACGCCAATTCTCCAATTTGTAGTCGGGAGGACAAGGACGAATTCCGGAACTATCCATCTCTTCTAGAAATTCCTCTATTCCCACCATATTGATAGAGAGATCTGTGAAAGCTCTAGCCATTGCTGGGATAGACCCGCCTTCTTCAACTTTTGCAGAGCTATTGTAGATGTATCCCCCCGAATAGAAAGACTCATATAGAGGAGGGAAACCCATTGGTTCAAACTCTATTTCGTGCCCCATAAAATTAGCCAACTTGCTTTTCTTCTTCCTTTCTATGAACTTTTTCTTTTCAAGTCCAGTGGGTTTATATCCTAACCCAAACCTATCCATCTTAGGAGTAACAGACACTGCTCTCTTCATTCCTTGTAACTCCTTTCCTAAACCTGCTCCAGCATGACATCCCTTTCCCATCGTTTGTTGGATCCCGAGCTTGGTGGCTTTTGACAAATGTGGTACGGGTATTTTCATCCCTTCTCCCACAAATGTAGCATTAACAAGTTCTAAAGATCTAAAAGAGCATTCCACCGCATCTTCAGCAACTTCTATGTATGGGGCACTTGTAGTAATGGTCGCAATCATGTCTTCTTCTCCTTCTATACTCACCAAATGTCCATCAACCACGAATTTGACCTTTTGATGCAGAGTTGAAGGAACTGCACCCGCTGAATGGATCCAAGGCCTTCCAAGTAAACAATTATAAGAAGGAGTGATATCCATAACTTGAAATTCGATGTTATAGACACATGGACCAATCTGGAGTGGCACCTCTATATTCCCAACCACTTCTCGACGAGTACCGTCAAAAGCTCTCACAACAATGTGACTTCTCCTCAAATTTGACTTGTCTAGACAGTGTAATCATGGGCATAACATTCAAGGATGACCCATTATCAATGAGGACTTTCGGAAGGATATGATCTTTGCAAGTGGTGGTTATGTGAAGGGCTTTAGTACTCCCTCTACCGTCGAGTGGGATCTCATCATCATTGAATGAAATGAAGTTATCTGCCGCAATATTTCCCACCAGCCGATCTATGTTCTCTACCGACGCATTGTGGGCCACATAAGCTTCATTGAGCACTCTCAACAAAGCATTTCGATGAGGCTCTGAATTCAAGAGTAACGAAAGTAAGGAAATCCTTGCTGGTAAGCGATTTAATTGTTCCACCACGTTGTATTCACTGTGCTTGATAAACTTCAAAAACTCACAAGCCTCTTTCTCCGTTACAGGTTTCTTTCTTTCAGAATCTACTGGAACCATTGGTCTGACCTCTTTTGCTTGGCTATCTCTATTGTTTTCGCCCTTTCCATCTTCTTTAGCCTTCCCCATCTGAGTTTTCTTCAACATATCTGGGGTATAACACCTACCACTTCTCGTCATTCCTCCCGGGCCCGCAATGTCTATTGTATCAGCAGTATAAGTAGAGGGATTATTGAGAGAACCTTGAGCTGTGACCTTATAATTGTAATTCCACGGGACTGCATGGTCACTCTTATACGGGAATGGGCTTGGAACTTTAACAATTAGTTTCGACCTAGCATTTTCAGCAGTTATGCTAGGTTCCATTTTACTCTTATCCCCACAAACGACCTTCAATGGTTTGATTGGCTTCCCAAACATTGATGGCTCTATAACATTCACTACTTTCCCTTCAAGAGCTTCAGAGAACTCAATTTCTCCTAAGTCCATCATCTTTTGTACTATACGACGAAACTCCTCACAACTTTGGACGGAATGCCCCATCATTTCTCCATGAAACTCACAATACTCTTCTTCTTGCATTTCAAGCCCAAATTTTGCCTTCTTAGATTGAATAATCTTTGCCTTCCTCATTGTTTCCAGCACCACCCTCATCGGTGTTTTCACATCACTGACATTTCTTTTTATCCAACACCCATCATCCTCTATTATCGCGTTTACATTGGCCTCTGTGTGATTTGGAAGGGGATTCGTATTTACGCTTGGCTCATTATCCTTCCCAAATTCCAAGATTCCAGCTTTCATGAGATCTCGAACTTTGTACTTAAATGCCGTACAATTTTCGATCGAGTGGCCTTGGATCCCGGCATGATAATCGCAATGAGCATTTGCATCATACCATTTTGGATAAGGGGGTTTAAGGGGTTGTAGAAAAACAGGGGCAACAAAGTGATTCTGCAATAATTGGGGGAATAGTTCAGCATAGGATATTGGTATTGGGTCGAATTGGGGCCTCTCCTTATTAATCTTGGGAGCTCTTTGGTTATTTCCTTGGTTGTTAGGTTGATAAGTAGGTCTTGGTGCTTGTGCAGAGGAAGGGGTACCAATATTCATTGGTGCTTGTAAATTCATGGGGTGGGTTGGTTGAGGCTGGTATGAGTAAGGGTTTTGGGAGATATTGTTCACGGGTGAATAATAGGGATGGTATGAAGGGTAAGGAAAATGGGGTGCGGAATTCATCTTCGATCGTCTTTCAGTGGTAACAGCTTGCGCTTCCCCATCTTTCTTTCTACTCATTCCACTCCTTTTTGGGGCTGATGTGTCTTCAATCTTGCCACTTTTAATGGCATTTTCAATCATCTCCCCCGAAATGACCATATCAGCAAAATTTTTAGTAGCACTCCCCACGAGTTTATCATAATAAGGGGGTCGCAAAGTACTAACAAACAAAGTTGTTGTCTCTTTTTCAGTCAACGGAGGCTGCACCTGAGCTGCCAAATTCCTCCACCTTTGGGCATACTCTTTAAAGCTTTCACCAGATTTCATCTCTAGGTTCTGCAAGGATAACCTATCAGGTGCCATATCGGTCATATGCCTATATTGTGCCATAAAGGCTTTTCCTAAATCCTTCCATGTATGGATACGACTCCGATCCAACTGATTATACCATTTAACAGTAGGTCCAATCAAGCTATCCTGGAAGCAATGGATGAGCAACTTATCGTTGTTCGTGTAGCCAGACATCTTCCGACAAAACATAGTAATATGAGCAGCTGGGCAGGTGGTCCCATCATACCTCTCGAATTCAGGGGCTTTAAATTTTGGTGGTATAACCAAGTCTGGGACAAGGCTAAGCTCGTTGGCATCTACGCTCCCAAAGAAATCCATTCCTTCAATTGCCCTTAACCGTTCTTCTAGCAAAACATACTTTTCTCTTGTTTCTTCATTCTCCTTCCTTAACTTCTCTTGCTCTATTGGGTCATCCAAGTTAGGCACAAAAATAGGATCCACAGGGCTAGATCCGGGATACTTTCCTTGATTTTGTGGGTTATTCAGGAAAATTGGAACTTGGGGATAAGCTCCTTGAGTAGCTTGAGCTTGGGGCGGTGTAAACCCAGGCGGGTATATTGGATCTTCTCTTGAAAGTTGAGGTTCCTCCCTTGAATCATCAGCAACTCCTTTCCCTTTCATTAAGCTCATCATCATCTCCATCATTTTTGCCATTTGCTCCCGAGATTCTTCTTGGGACTTGATAAGTTCTTGCTGAACTTTTTCCATTCTTTCCATTCTTGCTTGTTGTTCGGACTCCATGACCTTAGATTGGGAGCGAGTTTTGTACCGATGTTGTGCTGGACGTTCAGGATTCGGTGGCTTCGCTATTCTGACACCTAAATGAGCCCGCAAATTAGGATCACATGTTATTTTTTAGTTTTTGCCATAAAGAAGGAAAAGATAAAATCATCCCAATACTTTTGGTGAGATATTAAGACTTTTCCTTTTCACCTCAACGATATATGATGTCATTACTTATGATCACCAATATCTTTTCATTGGTAGGCATGTGTATGAAATGGATGCATGACATGCATGGGAGTAAGAGGTATTTAATCCATAACGATTTCAACCAAAGAACCTTCATTTATTCAAAAGAACTTTTATTACATGGTTATTGAATTCAACTTTCATTTATTCAAAGGAACTTTTATTATATGACTATTGAATCCAAAATTACATAGCTAACATTCTCCTATTATACCCATAAAACTGACTAACTTGCTGATATTGATCTTTAGCTTCCTCAAGAAAATCTAACAAGCGCTGTCCAATCTCTCCAGTTGGGTTAATTTCCTGCCTCAGAGCTTCCGCCTTTTCCACCATCTCTCTCGCCTTGCGCACAGCTTTGCAGACTTGTGTAGCCAAATGTTCTATATATTGTTGTCTTCCAAAACTCCTTACTCTCCATTTCATGCTTGCATCTACGACCAAGTCGTATGAATACCTCCAATCATTCTCCCTAAGTTTCCATTCTTGGATGATCAAAGCAATGTCATTCTTGTAATGTTGCAAGTGTTCCTCCAAAATCTGGACTTTTTGTTGTAATAGATTCCTTTCATCTTGAAGTTTGACATAGTCTTCGTCCTTCAGTCCAACTTTCAGAGCTTCATTTTCCTTTCGACATTGTATCAATTTTTCAGTGTTAACTGTATACATTTGTTTCCAATATCGCTGCTCTTGAAGAGTAATGGCAGTTCCCTCTTCACTTTTCTTTGCCTTGTTTCTCCAATGCTCCACTTTCCCACGAAGATCTTCTATTTCCTTCTTCCTCTCATTAGAAGTCATAACAATTCCTCCGATCCTCATTTCTCTTCTCAACCTTTTATTTTCCTGATTCAGTTCTTGAAGGTCATTGTGGGCAACATCTCGCTCTGTTCTCATCCTCTTGAGCGCAGCTTCTTGTACTTCAAACTTGACCTTTAAATTCTCTACCTCTTCTTGAAGCTTTAGATTCCTTCGCTCCATCTTCTTTTCTTCCTCTTTGAATTGTTGCCGAACAATCTCGATTTCGGATGTATCTGCCTCAGGTTGTACATACACAAGTGACTCTCTGAATACAACATCTTTAACCCGTTTAGCTCTCCACATCAGGTAATTTGGGGTAGCTTTATCAGATAAGGGTCCTGTCACAAATCTTCGAGGTTGTTTCCATGCTCGAATGGCTTGTTCTGTCTTTTTCGTTGCCTTTGGTTCACCATAGGAATACTCCATCAAATTAAGCCCATGCGTTGCCGGAGTAAACTGTTTTGCCCAAAACTGTCTCTGCACCATAAGTGGGGCACAACTTGTTATCCCCCATAATCCCAATAGTGGTATCCAAGATTCTTCTCCGCATCTATATAGTACTGGGACATGATACATCCACGGGACCATCCAAGTCACTTGATCATCTCTAAGCTGTTGAAGGACAAACACCCATTCATCTTTAGGTTTTGGTTTTGGCCATTTACTTCTACAAAATTCTTTGATCGAGGTATTTCCACGATAAAAAGGCTTTGAGAATTCTTTCACCTCACAGTTGAAATGGCTCTTGATCCATATGTATAAGAGTTGTGCGCATCCCATGAAACGCCCTTCTCCTTTTCGTCGGCAATAACTCAATGATCGAAAGGTCTCAGCCAAGATTGCTGGCGAAGGATTTACATTATTAACAACTTGTTCAAAGAAGTCTATCACGGCTATCTCAATGTGCCCCAAAACCTTAGGAAAAATAACCAACCCGTAAATTGCCAGGGCAAAAACAGCTAACCCCTCTTCATCATTCAAATGATCTTTAATAAATCCATGGAGAAAATCCCAAGGTAGGCAAATGTGTTCTCCCTTTTGCTTCATATGAGGATCTATTTCTTCTGGTTTCACTCCCATAATCCCAGCCAACTTCTTACGAAACCCAGACTTCGGCTTTCTGACATATACCTTGTCAGGGCTCTTTAAATCCAACCCTATCAAAATAGAGTACTCTTCTATAGTGGGCATCAAATCCACTTCGTTAAATGTGAAACACCTGTAGGATGGATCCCAAAACTGGATAGCAGCTTTCAGCAAAGGTTCTTCAACCGCCACTGAAATCAACGAAGCTATTTGGCCATACCTGCTACAAAAGTCTTCTTTCTTCTCCTTACTGATTTGCTTCCATATGTTAACCAAACCTGTTAAGTCATTCTGCTTAAGGTCCAAGCTCACTTCTCTAGGTAATGATGATATGAAGCCTTCTATCAAGCAATTCCCTTTCTCTTGCTGGGTCTTCTCTGACCAAAACTGCACTTCATTATATGGATCACACATGACAGTCACAGTTGATGAACAAGCCCAACATTCTTTGGATTTCATGAAGGATTCTTGGTTGTAATAGGCCATGGAGAAAATACCTCTCTTATGTAACCTTTATGATGAGAAATGATTCATGCAAAAAGGAAAAAACAGAACATTTATTAGTACAAAAACAAAAAGTAACATCAAATGTCTTATATAGGGTTACTTTCTAAGGGTGGTTTGAGTCTCTAAAGGACAAAAGGTTCCCAAATTGTTCCTTACTGACGTCTACGCTAGACTAGTAAGGCACCCCAATCCTCACCCATGACAGGCTACAAACGGAAAGAGTTCAACTTGAGTGAGAGTATTTCGCTTGCCATTGCGGAGGTTATCACCTCACGAGAGCAAAGGTACTATACTCTCTCCTAAAAGGGACAAACCCGGGTGTAGGGTTGATGTATGCAATGAATATGTCATGTATGCAAAGGAACAAAATTTAAAGTGCATCCCAACAAAATGCAAATGATAAAGATGATTCACACATTTTTTTTGTTTGTATTTTTTTTGTTTTTTAATTAATAATTTTTTTTATGAAAAGTTTTATTAAATATTTATTAAGACCATTAACTAAGATTTTGGATAAAACATGATTAATCATGGTTCGACTCTCTTAGTTCCCCAGCGGAGTCGCCAAGCTGTCGTAACGATTTTCGTCCGGGGACTCGATCGCTAGACGATTTTGGAAAAACACAAAATGGAGTCGCCACCAATCTTTTTTGGCTAGGTGTGATTGGCCACCTAAAATCATTTATTTTTTTCAATAAAATCTTAAAATTAATTAAGGTTTATCAAAAAAAATAATTTTTGGTCTGCGAAAACAAAATTTGGGTTCGGGAGTTCGGTTACGCGTGGGGAAGGATTAGCACCCCCACAGCGCCCGTTAGAAAACGGTACCACTTAATCATGTATTATCTTTTGATCTTAATAAAATGGTCTTAATTAAACATTTAAAAAGAAATTCATTTATTTTGAAATCAATTTGTTATTTGCTTATTATTTGAAACATTAAATTTTATTTTTATTTATGTTAAATTTATTTTTTATTTGAAATAAATGAGAATCTTTTGTATTGAAAATTATTCCGAAGAACCCCAATACTTTTGGTAGCATTTCGGATAATTTCCTCACCTAGAGATTTCGTAAGAATCGCTACTTGCGATTTCTATAGAATCCCATCCTTGGGAGATTCACACTTATTTTGAAATTTCATGAAATGCAAATGATGCAATCAAAATATAGATGATGCACATGAGAAATCCATTTTATTATTTTTTAATTCATTTATACTTATATTATTATTTTGGAATTTATTTATATTTATAAAATCTTGTTTTTATTAAAAAATCATACTAAATATTCCAATACGCTGGTAACATTTAGCATATTTTTCTCACCTAGAGATCAGTTAGGAATCACTACTTGTGAATTCCGTAACATCTCATCATCGGAAAATCTTTAAAACTTATACTTTTTATTTAATTTTTAATTGTTTTATTATCATTTATTTCCGAAGGTTAATTATAACAATTTTGTACTCTTATTTATTTGTTTAAAAAATTTTATTTATTTATTATTTGTTTATTAATATTAATTTATTTCATCGAACTAAAATTACTTGAATACCCCAATACGCTGGTAATATTCAAATATTTCATTTCGACCCTAAGGATTATCAAAGAATCACTACTTGTGATTTCTAGAAATCCCATCATAGGATATTCTTTTAAATTTATTTATTTATTTATAATTCATATTTATATTTATTTATTTGTTCATTTTTAATTTTATATTTGATTAATTTATTTTTATTTTATTTTTTATATTAATTTATTTAAAGAATTTTGAAATCGAGATGAAATCAATTAAATGTTCCAATACGCTGGTAACATTTAAGGATTTTATCTCGATCCTAAGGATTATCAAAGAATCGCTACTTGCGATTTCTAAGAAATCCCATCATCGGAAGAATTCCATTTTATTTTCCTTTATTTATTTTACTTATTATTTTCTACCCATACATTAAAAAAACACCTAAATAAATGAATGACAAAAAAGGGGAAATATACCTTCCTCGGGCGGGCGAACTCCTTGAACTGGCGAGCTCTTGGATGTTCTTTCTCTTTGGGCAGCTCCTCGGGCGGGCGAACTCCTTGAACTGGCGAGCTCTTGGATGTCTTTTCCCTTTGGGCGGGCGATCTCGTGGACGAGCGAGCGAACTCGCGGATTCTTCTTTCTTTGGCGAGGTGAGCGCCTCTATTGGAGGGCGGGCGATCTCACAAGTCTTCTCTCTTCTTCGGTCGGGCGAGCTCACAGCTTCTTTCTTTGACGGGGTAGGCGAGCTAAGATATCCTCCTCGGGCGGGCGAACAATGGCTGTACTCAGAGGCGCAGGTGTGTGCGGGGATGGGTGATGAAGGTGGCCAGCCGTTGGGCAAGAATAGTGCCTTCCCCTTTTTTTTATGTCTCTGTTTCACGTTGCAGCAAATAGCTATGGTGACAGTGGTGTAGTAGCAGCAACGGTGATGGGCAGCAATGGTAGAAGGGAGCGGCAAGGACTTCCTGGCAAGACCGACAAGCAGTGATGATGAGGATGCTGAAGATATAGTTTTGGGCAATGGCGTGGTTCGTTTGGGACCACGGGGCGGTGAAGCAGCAAATTGTAGCAGGGCCTCACAACAGGGGGTGTAGCAGGGGCATTCAGCTTCGCTTGAAGGTGGCGATGGAGAGTGCCACGAGCAGAGGCGTTGGGCGTAAGGCTGGTGATCCTCCTCGGCTAGACAAGGCAGCAGTAGCAACGCCTGGAGAGCAGGAGGCAGCAGTGGTTGGACGGCTTGGGGAAAGGTGCAGTAGATGGTTTGGCTCAGTGGTGCTGCAGCAACTCAAGGGTAGGGCTGATGATGCAAAGCAGTGAAGATGTTCACGCAGGGCAGTGGATTGAAACGCAGCAGCAATGGAGAGGCGCACCGGTGGCAGGGAACGATGGTGAAGGTGGCCCTAGATAGTTTTTTTCTTCTCCAACTAGGTTTTTTTTTCTTTCTAGGGTCTCTAGGGTTTCTTCGTCTCCTCCCCCTCTGTCAAAATCCTCCCTTATGCTTTTATAGCCATCCCTAAGCATGAGTAACGGAAAGAAACAATATTCCGCCATTCATGTCCTTAAAATATGGCTACCATTATGCAAGATTGATTTTTTTTTGGTGATTCAGTCTTGATTTTTTTTCTTATTAGTTTCACACTTTTAATTTATTTCTTTCCT
Organism: Heritiera littoralis; assembly: GCA_031772115.1. Classification (NCBI taxonomy): domain Eukaryota; kingdom Viridiplantae; phylum Streptophyta; class Magnoliopsida; order Malvales; family Malvaceae; genus Heritiera; species Heritiera littoralis. The sequence continues at coordinate 604,219 of JAPDPK010000022.1, forward strand.
TTTTTTTTTTTTGAAATGAATCTTCTTGGTCAACTCTTTTATTTGTCAATTAATTTTTAGATAGGAAGGGGTTAAAGGTTTGCATGGAGTTTTAGGGTTTGCATAAAAACATTGACGTATTTTTTTTGTCTTGTTTTTATATTTATTTTATTTATTTTTTTTTTGTGTTTTTTTTTTTATTATTATTTTTATTTATTATTATTATTATTATTTTTTTTTACTCGGACAAAATTTGATGTCTACATTATCCTCATGTTACCTTAAATGATTCATTTGACAACATTATAATTTGTTATTTTGTTTAGACATTATTTTCTTTTATTTAAAAATATTTAGAATTATTACATGTGAATAATAGAGTCATTTGTTGAAGCAAATTCCATACTTAAGATAAAAATACAATTTCGACTTAAGGAATTTGAAATTGACTCATTTTCTAGGGAATTAAACTTATTTATTACTTTTTTATTACATTATATTTATTTTTTACTAGTATTAATTGACTTATTTTTCTCTTGTGTTTGCTAATTTTGTAGGGAATCAAGTGCAAATCATCTTTTCTTTTGGAGTTGTTGTTATCGAATTTTCAATGATTGTACCGCAAGTGTACGGACCGTAGCAAGTAATAAAGTGATGAGTACCGAATCGTTTCCTCGCGGATTGAAATTGTGAGTTGTTTACTAAGTACTAAAATTCCACACCCTAATTTTATTCAAATGATCGAAAGAATTTTTTATCAAAGCACTAGTATTTCTGAAATAATACTAGCAGGAAAGTGAAAATAAAAAAATCTTTATTTAAATCAAAACTTCTGAAATATTACAAAATAAAAAATCGAAAGAAATTTAGATGACAACTTGAAAAGCTAAAACAAAGAGAATAAAACTAAAACTAAACTACTTTATATCCCTAGTGGGATTGCATGCTCTTTCATGGTGCTGAAGCTGGCTATTTATAGAGGCAGTGGTGATGATGATTAGCTCAAAATCTTGGCTGATAAGGCTTGATCTTTATCTTCAAAGAAAATTTATCTTTTATCAGCTCTCTTGTTTATCTCTATCTTTAACAAAAAGTCCATCTTGATAATTTATCTTCATAAAAGATAATTGCAACAATTTATCTTTCTTTTTGGCAAGTAGAGATATCCATGCATGAAGCTTTATCAACAAAGTCTTGTGTTTGAATTGAATTTGGAGCTAAAGTCCTTCACATCTTTGATTTCTTCGTGAATTGGAGTTCCTACGTCATTGAGAGAAATTTAATAGATAAACGAGGGATTTTAATCTAATAATAATAATTTAGAGATAAATTATATCATTAAATTAATGATAATTCTACAAATTATAGAATTATCAGTTGTGGATGTTTATCTTAGTGTATATGGTGTCAATGAATTTAGAAATTTTAGAATATAGATTTTTTTACATGAATATTGTAAGTATTTTAATGGAATGAAATTGATATTTCAAATTGTATTTTGAATATTTTTTCTTATATCTTAATAGATATACATACGGAATATTTGGAAATCATTCTTGCACATTCTTTTATGTTATTTATTTTGCATATAATAATTATAATATTAATAGCCACTATAAAAAAAATTTGAAACGACAAAAAATGGTTTTGTAATTATTTTTAGTAAAGACTATAATCGTTATGAAAAAAATTAACAACGATAGATTTGTGGTTATGTATTTATTTTTATCAATGATTGCCGTCGTTGTAAAACTAACTATTGCAACAATTAAAAAATTGTTGTCAAAGGAGATTTGCAACCAAACATATTACGTAGAGGTGGCAAACGGGCAGGTTCGGGTGGGTTTTTTCGGTTTCGGTTTTTTTTGGGTCTCGAGTTTTTTCGGTCTTGGGTTTTTTCAGTTTCGGGCACTTTCGGTTTCGGATTTTTTCAGTTTCGAGTTTTTTCGGGTTCGAGTTTTTGCGGTTTCGATCTGGTTTCGGGTTCGGTTATGTTTTAATCGGGCGGGCTTAGCGGGTTTAGTCAAATTATTTTAAAATTTTATAAATTATAAATATTTTTATAATTTTGAATGTAATAATTAATTTAATTTTATATAGTTAAATAAAAATATAATAGAAATGCTAAATTAAAGTTAAAATTTAATAAATATTTATATAAATATAAATTTTTACATTTTAAGGTTTTTATTACTTGACAATTATTATTTGTTTTTTTAATTTCTTGTGATATTCACATTTGTTATAAAATATATAATTATATATTAATAATTAATAATTATATAAAAATTTATTTTTTAAGTGAGTCAAATATATATATATATATATATATATATATATATATATATATATATATATCATAAAACTAAAAGAAATTGAAAATCCAAAAGTATTAGCTATACAAATAAATAACTAACAAATTATAAATAAATCACACTAAACAATTAAACATTTATGTAAATGGTTTTATACTTTTAACAATAACTTATTGGGTTATTGTATTTTTTGGGTCAATTGGGCTATTGGAATTTAGACATTCTTAGTTCAATAATTTTTTTTTACTTTGTTTTATTAGCTTTTTTAATAATTATATTTATTTTTAATAAAATTTTAAATTTTTAAGAATTTTTTTATATTTATTTTGTCTTTTAAATATCAATATAATTAGTAATTAAATTAAATCTAACTGCATAACTTGTTAACTAATTGTTCAATTATAATGTTAAATAAAATTATAGTATATATTAAAAAATACTTAATATTATGAATAATTGGTTAGTTAATTACCTCAATTTTATATTTATTTTGTTTTTGATTTGTACATAAATTATAATATAACATTATTATATTAAATATAATCGCACTCATACGCAATAATTAATCAAATATCTCATTAAAAATTTAGAACGTTAAATTAAATAAGTTATATACACCAATTAACATTATATTATAAATAATAACATTTGATATAATTATATCATATACAGTAATTGAATATTAATTTTTTCATGTTCACATTAACATAATAATAGTAGATATACACCAATTGATCGAATATCTAATTAAAATATTAAATAGTACATATTAGTAAATTAATTAATATAATGCTAGTTATTTAAATATAATTAATAATAATATTAATAAAGTATAAAAACAAATTTTATTAAAATTACCATTTACACAGTAATACTATTATAATATATTATTAAATTACACTTTAATTTACTATTAGAATTATCATTTTTATCCATACTTTAATTTTACATTTTAATAGACAATAAATAAATTATTAATAAATACTTAATTCTATCAAAATAAAACTTACACACTAAGAGATTACATAATTTATTCTTAAAAGATTATTATAATATAATTGATGTGGACTAGGTCAATTATTACTGGGCTTTTCTATAAGTCAAGTTGAAGACCATTGAGCAAAATGATAATCTAAGCCCAAGAGGAAAGAGGACTTAGAAGGCTCATAAATGATCCACTGGGTTATTATTTAAGCTGTGAGGCTTAAAGGTAATTACGCGCAAAACAACTCCTATAAATAGGTCACAGGTATTATTCTTAAACCCTAAGCTCTATTTGCCTACTGAAACCTTGCCAAAACCCTGTCTGACTTAAGCATCGGAGTGCACGCGCATGGGAAAACCTTTGCGCCTCCTGATGGTTTCCTATTTCGCAGATTTCTTGGAGACAAACTAACACGAAGATCGAGGATCCGACATTAGCAAACATTTATTGTTGTTTTGGGCAACAACAATTGGCGCCGTCTGTGGGAAACAAACAAAAAAGCCATAAAAGATTGTGAAAAAAACGACTTGCGGTAGACAGGGTATGTAGGCTGCGAAAGGGTGCACAGGTTAAGCGACAAAATAGTTTATCGCGCGCAAAGTGAATGCGACAGAACAGTCTGTCGTACATCAGTTTCACCTTCACATAAAGAGTCTGTCGCCACAAATAAAAAATATAAAAAAAATTACACGCAATAAAAACATTCTGTCGCACGGAAGGTTTCAGGCGACAGACTACTATCACACGTAAGGTTTCACGCGACAGAGCAAAATCGCGCTCCCACGGCTTACGACAAGAACTTTGTCGCAAGATAGCGCGAGGCCCACGCGACATGTATTGGCGAGAGACTGGTTATCGCGCGCGACAGGCTTTTTGCGATAGAATACATACTACTGGCGACAGCCTTACTTGTCACTCGAAAGATCTCTGGTGACAGAGTATAAGGAGTAAGCGAGAGACAGCATTAGGCGAGAGAGGCATGGGCGAGAAAGAAGCTCTCGCGCAGCGACAGGTTGAGTGATAGAACCTCTCGTGCGCGACAGACCTTGAAAATTCATACTTAGACGCATATACGTTATAACTTGAAAACTTTCGTTTCACCATCTTCAAATTTTGTCTGACATTTATTGCTAAAATTCTCAATTGTTCAGTGGCATTAAAAGATGTCAAATCAAAAGAATAAAAAAAAAGTGTGGCTCTCGTTTTGAACCAAAATATGTCACCCGTTTTAATTTTAATCATTACACTAAAAAAAAAAAAGTGGCTCTTACCATCTTGTGGATCTTTCACATCAGTCTTTATAGCTTCACCTTTTTCCAAGTTCTCAACCACTACATCTCCTGGTGTCAACTGCATCTCCTGGCATAAGCTCTTTCGTATCTTTATTTTATTTATTTATTTTTTCAAAGGCAAAAACTTTTATATAAACAAGAAAAAGGGGAAGGCCTTTGAGTCTGCAATTTGGTACTGCACAACACGTAAGCACTGAGAGAATAGTCTCTCTCTTTGGCTTTCTCACAACTTCACATTGACATGAACTGGAAAGAGGCTTGGATTTCCAAAAAGCTGAACAAGTCCTTTGATTTCTTACCCAAATCAAAGACCTCCACAGTATACAAACGTTGAAGATGCCGCAGACGGGACATGAGCTGTGCAAATGATGGCCGTAGATGCGGCTCCCTGCAAAAACGAAAACAGAGCAAATAGGATTCATGCAAAAAAGAGCTCATCAAAATCATTATCTTTGCTACATGACGCACAGAGTTACAACCAATGACTAATCATAAAAGCCGAGTAACAAGGGAAAGATTACCAGGATCTCTTTCTAGATACTCATATGAGTGTTCAAGAAATGAGAGACCGATTAAAGAGTCAAAAGAGACTGAGTTGGTGTGAAGAAAAGCCCAAAGGATTATATAATCATTATCCCGATATAGATAAATGAGACATAAATGATGTCTATAACTCACGTTTGCCAACATTCACGCATGATCTGTGCAACCACTGGATCAACGTCTTCAGGAATTTCTAGACGCCTGTTATGGAATCCAACAGCTCCAACAACTCGCATTGGATTCAAACCTTTCCAGGGTATGCGTAAAGTAACCAGCTTCCAAAATATCACACCAAAACTGTACACATCACATCTGCAACCAAGCCAGTCTGTTTGTATAAGAAACATAATAGACATACGAAAGAGTAACACTGTGCTTTTAAAGTCACTTACTTATCATTGGCCAGTTCATTCCTTAAAACTTCTGGCGCCATCCATTAAGGCTGCAGTCCAACAGCAAACTTTTACTTCATAAAAAGATGGCAAATTTGAATAGATAGGAATAAGACACAACACAAAGTGAACAACGAGGATAGTCTTAGTGATACTACTGTTCCTGCAGTAGATTTTGAGGACAGGAAAGTATAGTGCTTGTCATAACGTATTAAGTTTCGGAAAACCTAATAGCTAGACACTAAAATCAAAGGAGTCGCCACCAACCATTCTACCTAGGTGTGATTGGTCACCTATTCAAACTAAGGATAAGACTTGGTCTACGTTCAAAGATACTAGGGTTCGGGAGTACGGTTACGTGTAGGGAAGGATTAGCACCCCTACAACGCCCATCCTAAAATGGTACCAACTAGTTTTAGGTTATCTTTAAAATTTGCCTTGTGTTTATATTAATTTCGATATGCTTACATATTGGGAATATTTCTAAGATTTTTCCATCAATTTGGCTCCAATCTTAAAAATCTCCCTCACCTCAAGATGTTCAAGGAGTCTCGATTGACTTTCTTGAACTCCATCGTCGGATTAATTAAATAATTTATGAAAATCTTATTCTTTCTAACTTTGGCTCTAATTTCGACTCCATATTAATTTCTATATTTTTTAATCTTATTTCATATTATATTTATCTATATTTTTTATTTATTCATTTTATTTATTTAGAGAATAAATATGAATCATGGTTTATTGAAGATTTTCTTAAAAGCGTCCCATCAATTTGGCTCGGCTTAAAAGAAATCTTTTCACCTAGAAAATTCAAGGAGTCCCAATTGACTTTCTTGAAATTTCATCATTGGCATAATTCATATTTTTTATTTCCTATAATTTTTATTCTAAGCTATTTAGTTAATTTATCTAATTTTATTTACATTTCTTTAATCTTAATCTTGATCTAATTTATCTTTATTTTATTTATTTATATTTATTTAATAAACATGAATTATATTGTATTGAAAATTCTTTCAAAAGTATTCTATCAATTTGGCTCAACTTAAGAAAGAATCATCTCACCTAGAAATATCCAAGGAGTCTCGATTGACTTTCTTGAAATTTCATCATCGGTATAATTCACATTTATTTCATTATTATCTAATCTTATTAATTACTAATTATTTTCAATCTAAGCTATTTCATTCTATTTATTTAATTTTTCATCTAATTTATGTTCTCATATTTATATTTATTTATCTATATTCATTTATATTTTATTAATATTTAATTTACTAAGAATAAACATGGATTATAATTTATTGAAAATTCTTTCAAAAGTATTCCATCAATTTGGCTCAACTTAAGAAAGAATCATCTCACCTAAACATTTTAAGATGTCTCAATTGACTTTCTCTAAATGTCATCATCGGTATAATCCATATTTATCTTTAATAATTAATTAATATTTCTCATGGATATTTAATTTTGCTTTTATAATATTTCTTTAACTTTCCTATTTCTTATAAAATAAAATACTCATCATGTTGAAAAATAAGTCATTTATTATAAATCATATACTAATTAGATTACATCTCATATCATATTAATGAAATTAAACAAATCGTATCAATTAAGCCACATATCATTAAATCATTCAATCATACTAATTAATTCCTTAAATCATATCATGCAAATCATGTCATAGCATTATTTAAATTATACAGATTAATTTCGAAAATCATGTTGCATATATCATATCATACCAATTAAATTACACAAATCAAATGATATTATATAATCAAATCTCCTACTTTGTTAATCGATTATCTAATTAATTATCTAATCAAATAAAAAAAATCATTTAAATCAATTATCTAATTAGGTACCAACTTAAATAAATATTAAATATCCAATAAATAAAACAAATAAAATAATCTTGATACCTTTCTTCTTCACGTGCACCTCGCCTCTCTTGCCTTTGTTACCTTCACATTGTAGTAGCAAATTCTTACTACTCTTCAATCAATTTAGCTAGCTGCCCACGATCACAGCTCTTATTCTAACGTCCTTCAACAACAGCCACTCTTAGTTGCAATTCTTCCAGCAAACGGCGATGATAATGGAGCAGGTAATGAAAATTGTCGAAACGGAAACCAGCAGACAACAACAATGATGGAGTAGTTACTACGCGTACGGCTCGAGAAGACTTTCCTTCTTTGGTTTTTTTTTTTAACTCTTCTTCTACGTTTTTTGCACCTTAAGATGTAAGTGGCTAAACCACAGTGGACAGTAAAGAACCGCTTCTTTTGCACCAAGTAGCAGGCCACGTTCGTCTGTTTTAGACAGCTTCCGCTTCAGTTTTGGTTGTATGCATGCAGCAACTCTCGGTCAGGAATGATGTGGCAAATAGTACGGTTAGCGGTGAAGCAGGATGTTGGCGATGGAGATAAGGAAGAATAAGATGCAGTCAAAGACGATAGCAACCATATAGAGCAGTAGAGCCGTGTAAGTATGGCAGGGTAACGATGCGCAGCAGAGATATAGCTAAGGCAGAGGTGGCATACAAGAATAAGATGCAGTAATGCAAAGACAATGTAATAGCAGAGTAAGGCAACAATAGCAGCAGCCAAGTGCAACACAGCAGCAGGGGAAAGGCCGAAATAGCAACGTTAGAGTGAGGATGATTGTGCAGGGAATGGTGCAGTAGCTAGGCGGTGGTAGATGATGTGCAGCAAGTGGCAGTGAGTTCGGGATAGCAGCGGCGATGAAGATGCAAGAGAGTGGTGAGGTGATGATGTAGTTCTTGGCTCGGTTTGGGATAGTGCAGAGTCAATAGCTTGACGGCGGTGAAGATGAATATAGTGGCTATGTAATGGGGTCTAAAGTGCCAAGAATTTGGCGTTGAGGACCAGTCCCCCCTCCCCCCTAGCGGCTAGCTCTCCTCTCTTTTATAATCTTTCCCTCTAAGGTTTCTAGGGTTTTTTTTCTTTTTTTCTTTTTATTTTAGGTAATAAAAATCAAGAATCAATCTTTTAGGAAATTTTTAGATTTCAAGAATCGGATCTTTAATCCGATATTAATTCTAATTTTTTTTTCCACAAAATTTAAATTTCAATCTTTAATAGTCTCATTTAAACTTGCTTTCCTATCAAAATTAATTCCGATTTCTTTCCCTTTTTATTATATTTTATAAAAATAAAAAACAAAATAAAAATCTGAAATTTATTTCTAAATCTAAATTAAGAATAAAAAATAAAAAATAAAAATCAATAAAAAAAATATATATATATATAAAAACTAATTAATTAAAAATATCTGAAGAAGACCCGGACAAAAATGGTGTCTACAGTTGCCCCTCTTTGCACTTTTGCTGTGAAACAGTAATGGTGCAAAGACATAGACAACCATTTTGTCCGAATGCAAGACCTATCAATGAATTTTTTGTAAAATATGATTTTTTTTAGCCTTCTCTCACATGAGGCTAAATGCCAAATGAAATTTCCTAACCTTCTTCTCTTATAAAGATTGAGGAATGAATGCAAAATGAAGTTTCCTAGCCTCTTCTATCATAAGACTAAGGAAATGAATGCAAAATGAAATTTTCTAGTCTTCTCTATCATAAGACTAATGAAATGAATGCAAAATGGAACTTTTTAGTCTTTTCTATCATAAGACTAAGGAATGCAAAATGAATGTCCTAGTCTCTCCTATCATGAGACTAAGGAATGCATTTTCCTAATCTTTTCTATCATAAGATTAAGGAATGTAAAATGAGATGTCCTAGTCTCTCCTATCATAAGACCAAGGAAATGAATGTAGAATGAGATTTCCTAATCTTTTCTATCACAAGATTAAGGAATGCAAAGTGAAATTCCTAGTCTCTCCCATCATAAGACTAAGGAATGCAAAAAAATGAAGTTTTCCAAGTCTCTCCTATCATAAGACTAAGGATTGTGAAATGAAATTCCTAGTCTTTCCTATCATAAGACCAAGGAAATGAAGAATAATCATGAAATAAAAGCTCATCTCACCAGAGGCTATGAGACTTTTTGAAACAAAGAGCTCCTCTCAACAGAGGCATTGAGACTTTTTGAAAAATAAAGAGCTCCTCTAAACAGAGGCATTGAGACTTTTTGAAAAATAACCTTGTGCTCCTCTCACCAGAGGCATTGGAATTTTGAAAAATAATCTTGTGCTCCTCTTACCAGAGGCATTGAGACTTTTGAAAAATAACCTTGTGCTCCTCTCACCGAGGCATTGTAACTTTGAAAAATAATCTTGTGCTCCTCTCACCAGAGGCATTGAGACTTTTGAAAAATAACCTTGTGCTCCTCTCACCAGAGGCATTGGAACTTTGAAAAATAATCTTGTGCTCCTCTCACCAGAGGCATTGGAACTTTGAAAAATAATCTTGTGCTCCTCTCACCAGAGGCATTGGAACTTTGAAAAATAATCTTATGCTCTTCTCACCAGAGGCATTGGAAATTTGAAAAATAATCTTGTGCTCCTCTCACCAGAGGCATTGGAACTTTGAAAAATAATCTTGTGCTCCTCTCACCAGAGGCATTGGAACTTTGAAAATAAAACATTTCATTTCAGAATACCAGTTAACATGGGTTTGACTAGGCTATACTTTCATTTTGATGCCAATAATATTAGGCTTTATTCTCCTTTAAGGTGCCAGCTAGACTGGACTTTACTCTCATCTAAGGTTTTTTCAAAAAGTATTTTTCTCATCATCTTCTCATACCTCATCATTTTTTCAAATTACCATCTCTTATATTTTCTCTTTTCCTCAAAATTCTAATCATTCAAAACTTCTTATCCTAATGTCTTAACAAATAGTTCAATGTCCAAAATGCACTAGTGAAATGTCATGCATGTCATGAATATAATGAATGCTATGAATGTTATGCACATGTCAATGTCATGCTCCCTGAATTATTCCATGAATGTATGCAAATGTATTCTCAATTGTGGTAACAAGATTCTCAAGCTCATCTTGCCTTTCTCAAGTCCCACATATCTGCTGAATTCTTTAAATCTCCTTTCATTTAACATCCCATCTTTTATTGAGTCCTAGTCCAGTTATGCCCGAAGACTAGCCATCATGTTTTCAGATTTGTATATTCATCATTCACTTTTGTTTCTTTCTCTCTCTTAGTAATGCAAGATTTCTCAAAAGAATATTTTTTTTTAAAAATTTACCCAAAAAAGGTTACCAACATTTATTTATTTTCCTTCCAACTCGACCACCAATGTAATGCACTTATGCATATTCTCCATTTGTTATATGGGTGGTATAAATTTAAAATGACCAAGAGAGATATAGATATTCATTCTTAGAGAAGGAACATGAAATCAAGAAAAATCAATGGGACAGTCTGTTTGGAATAGGGTTTTCAGTATCCATTTAATGAACATTTTGACATTCAATCAAGTCAATCAAAAATTCTTTTCCAAAAGCCCACTCTTATGTTGATATGTTTTTTCATGTAGTGTCTGCCAATCTTGCCCTTTATCAAAACTTTTTTATGCTGATATTTTCCTAAGCCGCCTTTTCAGGTTTTCAACTTAGGTGCCCCTTTATTTGATTCAAATTGCCCTTTTCGGGTTTTCAGTTTGAATCCTCCTTGTCATAACGTATCAAGTTTCGAGGGAAACCTAATAGCTAGACACAAAACTATGGAGTCACCACCAACCATTCTAACCTAGGTGTGATTGGTCACCTATTCAAACTAAGGATAAGGCTTGGTCTACGTTAAGAGTTCTACGTTCGGGAGTACGGTTACGTGTGAGGAAGGATTAGCACCCTCACAACGCCCATCCTAAAATGGTACCAAATAATCTAAGGTTATCTTAATTTTGCCTTTTTACTTTAATCTTGTTATAATTAAATATTGAAAAATCTTTTAAGTCTCCTCCATCAAGCTGGTTGGATAACCTAAAAGTTTTTCTCACCTCAGGAGTATTCAAGTAGGACCAATCGCCTTTCTTGAAGAGGCTCCGTCGTCGGATTGTTTAGATATTTTTATGCAAATCCTATTTTGACTCTTATCCAATTTCTATTTATTATTTTATCTTATTTTATTCTATTGTTATTATTTTCTTATATAAATTATTATTTTCATATATTTTTATATCTTTAAATAAACATGAATTATTTGATATTGAATATTTTCTTAAAGACCTTCCATCAAGCTGGTAAGACTTTAAAGAAACTTTCTCACCTTAGGAATTTTTAAAGAAATTACTCAAGCGCAATTCCCTTTAAATCCATCCTCGAAATAATTCACATTTATTAAAATATTTAATTTAATTTCTATTTATTTTAATTATTTTCTAATTTTAATTCTAATTTATTTATTTGATCTTTATTCTTTATTATAATAAACTTAATTTTTATTTACTATTTTTTAATCTAATCTAATTTAATTTTTATTTTTATAATTTAATTTATTAAATCTTGGAAATGTCCTATAAATCTTCCATCAAGCTGGCAAGATTTAAAAGAACTCTCCTCACCTCAAGACATCTAAAAGTACTATTCAAGCGCAGTCCCTTTAGAATTCCGTCGTCGGAATAACTCATCTTTTTATTTATCCCTTATTGTAATTTTATTTAATTTATTTTAATATCACAAGTTTTGAATAATAATTCTGAATTTATTTACTATTTTTTTTTTTATTTTTGAAGATCTAGGTCTTTATCCTAATGCCCTATACCAAATTATATTATTCAATAAATCATATTATAAAAGAACTATTCATGCAAAAATAAGAAACCAAAGAAAAGAAAATACCTCATGCAATTATGTTAGTCAAATTACATATTATCAAATCAAATATCATCATGCATGGTCAAGTTAAATATTGTCATTGAGCCTTACGAGTACTGCATGAACAGTAGGTACTTACCAGTTCTTCTCTAGTTTTCGTTGAGAATTCCTGCCGAACCAGAAGCGTAATCCACCCCTTTCAGAATCTCTTTGCCTCTTGCCTTGGCAAAAGGAGGAATAAATTCTTTTCTTGTCTCTTGTTTTGCAACTTCCACTAACAGCCGTCGATATTTCTTTGCTCTTTTACGTTGAACACCACAGCTAGTCTCTTTCTTTGTTTTCTTGTTTCACGCCTGCAGCTCTTTCCTTAGCTTAGTATTCAATCTTCTTTCGAGAGCAGGTAGCAGTAGCTAACTCACGTACAGATGCAGCAGTAACGTGATACAAGAACATAATAGTGGCAGCCACAGATATGCGACCAGGCTAAACAGAAATGCAGCAGCCAAGGGTGACGTAGTGCAGCGGTGAGTGATGGTGGCCGACTGTTATTTTTCAAAGAAGCTTGCTGTTTCTTTTTTTTCGTCCTCTACGTGCTGGCCTCTCAAAACAAAGGCCAACTTACCAATGCAACAGCCACGTAGTAAGACCAGTGGCAGTAGTAGATACGTGATGCAGAAACGAACTAACAGCAAGGGACAGCAGCTCGTGACTTGCACGGTTCCAACTAGCTCTCCATTCTTCTTGACAGCTCCTGCTTCGATTCTTTTCCACTTTCAACAGCAGCTTCACGGGCTCTGCAGGTTTCTGATCATCTCACAATTCTACACCTCTTCAGCACTTCCTGCGTCACGGCTTCACTGGTTCTAGGTCACAATCCTGCTACAAAATGGATGGTGCTGAACGGAGGAGGTGGCGGTTTGTTGCACACAGTGGCTCAGTGCCGAGGCTGGCATGTAGATGGGGAAGCAGGAACGGTCTGATGATGATGATGGTTGACGATTTGAATCAAGAATGGAGTGATAAAACTATGGCCTGTATGGTAGAAGGTAGTGTATGGACGATGCAAAGGCTTTGGACGTGGTGGAGCAGCAAAGGTGGTTTCGGTTTCATGAAGAAGATCCTCCTTTAGGTTTTTTTTTTAGGTTTCTTTTTTTTAGGGTTTTCCTCCTGTTTGTCTTAGGGTTTGTCTAAGGGTTTTTCTAGGGTTTGTTTTAGGGTTTTTTCTTATGTGTTGTCTCCCCCTTTTTCCCCTCTAGGGTTTTCTCCTTTTATAGACCTCGGTTTTTCTTTTTTTCTTTTTATATTTTTTTATATTTTTTATATTTTTTATTTTTGGTAATAATTTGGAAATCAAGAATCAACTTTTTTAGGAAATTTTATATTTCAAGAATCGGACTTGAATCCGATATTAATTTTGACTTTCCTTTTCACAAAATTTTGATTTTCAATCTTTAATAGTCTCATTTAATTTTACTTTCCTATCAAAATTAATTCTGATTTCCTTCTTTTTTTTTATTTTCTTTATTTTATTCTATAAAAATCAAAATCCAAAATTTATTTCTAAATCTAAAAAATAAAAATTAAAAATTAAAAATTAAAAATTAAAAATTAAAAATTAAAAATCAAATATAAAAAACTAATTAATTAAAAATGTTTGAAAAAGAACCGGACAAAAATGGTGTCTACACTCCTTTTTCTTTTTTTTCTTTTTTTTTCTTTCTCTTTTTTCTTCTTTTTTTTCTTTTTTCTTTTTTTTTTTTCATATTTTTCCTTTTTTTTCATTTTCAACTTCATTGGCTTTGACAAACTTAAACCTTCAATGCTCAATCCAAATTCATGCCCCTTAATGGGCGTTCTTGATTTCGATCCAAGATATCTTGTAAAGCTCATGGACTTCTTTATTCAACTTGATCTACTTCCTTTATCTTCCTCAAACCTTCAAAGGATCATTATCTCATTATACAAGTATGCCTTCATTCAATACATGATTCTTCAATTTAAACATTTACATTTGATCAAAATGGGCTTTTAAAGGCATGTAATGTAGGCTCAGGTGGGGGCTTATGAAAGAAAAGGATATAGTAGGCCCAAACTGTGTTTCAAGGTTTATAAACCAAGGGATCACTTTCTTTATCAAGTAAAACATTCAGGCATTTTGCCCCTTCTTGCTTTTTTTTGGGGTTTTCTTTTTGAATAGAAACCCTTTTTTTCTCTTCTTCTTCTTTTTTTCACAGAATTGAGCTATTTTTCTTTTCTTCTTTTCTTTTGCCCCTTGATTCATCATGAACACTTTCATTTTTGCCCGTAAAATTTCTTTATTTCATCTTCCTTGCCCCCAATGTGGAGGGTGATCCTTGGTGGGTTATATTACAAAAATATAATAGGCTCAAAAGGGGTAATCAAAGGATAATTTTACTCATGCTGTAAGGATAGTGAAAGAAAGCCATTTATCATTTCAAATGTAAGTGCTCTCCTTAAAGATCATTTATCGAATAATGACAAACTTGTTAGAAGCTTTTATAAGAGATTCACCTTTCTCGTACCGTCTATCAAGTGCGGATGGTGAGGAACCTTTCCTTCATTTTCTTGCTTTCGCAACATTGGCATACTATTAATTCATCAACAATAGTGGTTCTTTCAAAATTGAACCCTAGATTTATTGACATCATTATCATCATGTTCATTATTTGGATACTTGTGAATGAAAGATATGGTGAGTATGTGAGAAATGGCAAATGAATAGAATGAGAAAATGACAGTGCATCACACTAGTCGCTTTATTGAAAGGGAAATAAATAAAAGTTAGCCCATACATAAAATTTATTTTAAGCACTTTAGAAAATTGTCTTGCATTACTTAAAGAAATAAAAGAAAACAAAAACTAGAATTTATAAATCCTCAAAATCACATGGCTAGAACCCTTCATGCCCCTATAAGACAAATCTCTTTTTGAACTACAACTTATTTTATTACTCCCTTTCCCTTACCCAAGTTTCTCAACCACTCAGTAATTTGGGCCAATTTCCCCCTTATATCCTCTTGAGCTTTTTCCATCTTCTCCATGTGAATGCTTTGTTCTTCTTCCATAATCCTAGCTTGATAACAAGTGTGATATGAATAGACCTTTGGTCGAGCTATCTTTAAACCTTTGTTACCACAATTAAGAGTTTATCATTTGTGGTGACTTGAAAAAGTTTGAAAATGCTTTGTTTTTAAAAAAAATTGAATGAAGATGAACAAAATGATATGATGCTTCATGTTTATGAATGTAATGGCATGGTAAAAAGTTGCCATGTAACAATAATGGATGAGTGATGCATGGAAATGTTTTGGTAAAGACTCACGGTACCCTCTTAATGTCTCATGTGTAAACCAAAATCAAACAAACTTGATCAAGCATGTGTCTTGAGTAATGGGTATTTTCTAGAGTATGGGTTGATATGGCTCTAACTTATAGTTGGTCTACTTAATTTCACTATATGCATGGCTTTAGATAAAAAGGCTAAAGGTTCCCAAATTATTCCTTACTGTCGTCCACACAAGACTAGTAAGGCACCAAATCCTCACCCATTACAGATTACAAATGGAAAGATTCAATTTGAGTGGGAGTATTTCGCTAGCCATTACGGAGGTATTACCTCACGAGAGCGTAGTTACTTCACTTCCTCCTAAAAGGATAAAGCCCGGGTAGAGGGCTAATGCATGCACATGCACGTGAAGTGTGTGTCGAAGAAACATATAGTTATTAATGTCTTATTATTTTATCAAAATTAACATACCTAAGGCAAACCTAAAACAACCTAAAACCAATCGTTGGCTTGACTCTCTAAAGTCCCCAGTGGAGTCGCCAAACTGTCATAACGTATTAAGTTTCGGAAAACCTAATAGCTAGACACTAAAATCAAAGGAGTCGCCACCAACCATTCTACCTAGGTGTGATTGGTCACCTATTCAAACTAAGGATAAGGCTTGGTCTACGTTCAAAGATACTAGGGTTCGGGAGTACGGTTACGTGTAGGGAAGGATTAGCACCCTTACAACGCTCATCTTAAAATGGTACCAACTAGTTTTAGGTTATCTTTACAATTTGCCTTGTGTTTATATTAATTCCGATATGCTTACATATTGGGAATATTTCTAAGATTTTTCCATCAATTTGGCTCCAATCTTAAAAATCTCCCTTACCTCAAGATGTTCAAGGAGTCTCGATTGACTTTCTTGAACTCCATCGTCGGATTAATTAAATAATTTATGAAAATCTTATTCTTTCTAACTTTGGCTCTAATTTCGACTCCATATTAATTTCTATATTTTTTAATCTTACTTACTTCATATATATTTATCTCTATATTTTATTTATTCATTTTATTTTATTTAGAGAATAAATATGAATCATGGTTTATTGAAGATTTTATTAAAAGCGTCCCATCAATTTGGCTCGGCTTAAAAGAAATCTTTTCACCTAGAAAATTCAAGGAGTCCCAATTGACTTTCTTGAAATTTCATCATTGGCATAATTCATATTTTTTATTTCCTATAATTTTTATTCTAAGCTATTTAGTTAATTTATCTAATTTTATTTACATTTCTTTAATCTTAATCTTGATCTAATTTATCTTTATTTTATTTATTTATATTTATTTAATAAACATGAATTATATTGTATTGAAAATTCTTTCAAAAGTATTCCATCAATTTGGCTCAACTCAAGAAAGAATCATCTCACCCAGAAATATCCAAGGAGTCTCGATTGACTTTCTTGAAATTTCATCATCGGTATAATTCACATTTATTTCATTATTATCTAATCTTATTAATTACTAATTATTTTCAATCTAAGCTATTTCATTCTATTTATTTAATTTTTCATCTAATTTATGTTCTCATATTTATATTTTATCTATATTCATTTATATTTTATTAATATTTAATTTACTAAGAATAAACATGGATTATAATTTATTGAAAATTCTTTCAAAAGTATTCATCAATTTGGCTCAACTTAAGAAAGAATCATCTCACCTAAACATTTTAAGATGTCTCAATTGACTTTCTCTAAATGTCATCATCGGTATAATCCATATTTATCTTTAATAATTAATTAATATTTCTCATGGATATTTAATTTTGCTTTTCTAATATTTCTTTAACTTTCCTATTTCTTATAAAATAAAATACTCATCATGTTGAAAAATAAGTCATTTATTATAAATCATATACTAATTAGATTACATCTCATATCATATCAATGAAATTAAACAAATCGTATCAATTAAGCCACATATCATTAAATCATTCATCATATTAATTAATTCCTTAAATCATATCATGCAAATCATGTCATAGCATTATTTAAATTATACAGATTAATTCCGAAAATCATGTTGCATAAATCATATCATACCAATTAAATTACACAAATCAAATGATATTATATAATCAAATCTCCTACTTTGTTAATTGATTATCTAATTATTTATCTAATCAAATAAAAAAAATCATTTAAATCAATTATCTAATTAGGTACCAACTTAAATAAAATTAAATATCCAATAAATAAAACAAATAAAATAATCTTGATACCTTTCTTCTTCACGTGCACCTCGCCTCTCTTGCCTTTCTTGCCTTCACGTTGTAGTAGCAAATTCTTACTACTCTTCAATCAATTTAGCTAGCTGCCCACGATCACAGCTCTTGTTCTAATGTCCTTCAACAACAGCCACTCTTAGTTGCAATTCTTCCAGCAAACGGCGATGATAATGGAGCAGGTGATGAAAATTGTCGAAACAGCAACCAGTAGACAACAACAATGATGGAGTAGTTACTATGCGTATGGCTCGAGAAGACTTTCCTTCTTTGGTTTTTTTTTTAACTCTTCTTCTACGTTTTTTGCACTTTAAGATGTAAGTGGCTAAACCACAGTGGACAGTAAAGAACCGCTTCTTTTGCACCAAGTAGCAGGCCACGTTCGTCTGTTTTGGACAGCTTCTGCTTCAATTTTGGTTGTATTCATGCAGCAACTCTCGGTCAGGAATGATGTGGCAAATAGTGCGGTTAGAGGTGAAGTAGGATGTTGGCGATGGAGATAAGGAGGAATAAGATGCAGTCAAAGACGATAGCAACCATATAGAGCAGTAGAGCCGTGTAAGTATGGCAAGGTAACGATGCGCAGCAGAGATATAGCTAAGGCAGAGGTGGCATACAAGAATAAGATGCAGTAATGCAAAGACAATGTAATAGCAGAGTAAGGCAACAATAGCAGCAGCCAAGTGCAACACAGCAGCAGGGGAAAGGCCGAAATAGCAACGCTAGAGTGAGGATGATTGTGCAGGGAATGGTGCAGTAGCTAGGCGGTGGTAGATGATGTGCAGCAAGTGGCAGTGAGTTCGGGATAACAGCGGCGATGAAGATGCAAGAAAGTGGTGAGGTGATGATGTAGCTCTTGGCTCGGTTTGGGATAGTGCAGAGTCAATAGCTTGACGGCGGTGAAGATGAATATAGTGGCTATGTAATGGGGTCTAAAGTGCCAAGAATTTGGCGTCGAAGACCAGTCCCCCCTCCCCCCTAGCGGCTAGCTCTCCTCTCTTTTATAATCTTTCCCTCCAAGGTTTCTAGGGTTTTTTTTCTTTTTTTATTTTTTTTAGGTAATAAAAATCAAGAATCAATCATTCAGGAAATTTTTAGATTTCAAGAATCGGATCTTAAATCCGATATTAATTCTGATTTTTCTTTCCACAAAATTTAAATTTCAATCTTTAATAGTTTCATTTAAATCTGCTTTCCTATCAAATAATTCCGATTTCTTTCCCTTTTTATTATTTTTTATAAAAATAAAAAACAAAATAATAATCTGAAATTTATTTCTAAATCTAAATTAAGAATAAAAAATAAAAAATAAAAATCAATAAAAATATATATATATATATAAACTAATTAATTAAAAATATCTGAAGAAGACCCGGACAAAAATGGTGTCTACAGTGCTTCATGCGTGACAACCCAAAATCACAGCGTGAACAGAGAAGATAACATTTTGGAAAAATTCAATAAACATCTTTCAGCAGAAAATAAAGCAATCTTTAAAGTTGCTTAAATAAACTATGAGCAAAATCAAGGAAGAATTCCGGCCAGAAATTAATTTCGAGATAAGCCCTTTTACAACTCAGTTCTTATCAACAAGGAGATTTGGTGTTTTCAAATCTCAATGTACTATAGTAGGATGGCTTGTGTGCAAATAATTCATTCCTTTGGCCTGCAAACAACAAGCAAGATTCACTTGAATAGAAAAAACAACCAGGCAGGGAAGAAGAGTAAAAGGAAAAAGGAGACGGTGAGTTTAGTGAAATATATGAAGTAAAAGAAAATAAAATAATTTATTCACTTGCGACTCCTACAACATCAAGAGCCATTCGCAATCGTCTCTTCTCATCAAATGATTGGGTCTATGTAGTAGCTTATACAAACTTCCCTTGCATAATAACGATGGAGGAGCAAGAAGAATGTAAGACAGGATGGCCAACCTTGTCCTTTGAAATTAATCAATTTCTTGACAGAAACAAGAATAATAGAGAGGTCCAATAATTATATGAATCAAAAAGAAAGGCATGATAAACGATCTAGATGGGCAAGCAAGGAACAGGCCGAAGGGTCTGGCAGAAGTGTGTGCATAATGCTAGATGAGCTTGCCCAAGAAAGGAAAAAACTGGATGAAGGGCTCGCCATGAGCGAACGTAAATCCAGGGGAGCTCTATTGGGCGGGCCCTAACCAAAGACCTCAGGGAACACACTAGAACTTCAAATGCCCGCTCGTGTTCGCCCAGATGCGTAAGAACATAGACGAGTGGCGAAAACCAGGTCGGGCACAAAAGGTCAACGAGCTAGTGGCCACTACGCAAGTACGGTTATGATTGATGAGTAAGAATACAGCCATCCTAAGACCCAAGCAAGCAAGCCCTTGTCAACCGATACAGGAACTCACCTAGGAGAGAGAACTCTATGGGCAAGCCATTTGGGGTGACCAAAGCGAAAAAGGATTAGGTAACTCTGTACATCATCAAGCACAACGCTCGAGAAAAAGTTCATCTTTGAACAGGAATGACAACACTGTTTCAAAGAAGAACTTGGGGAGCATATGGTGTAAAGGTACGCTAAATACTGTAAAAGTAAAAGGTATTGTGCCGCAAAAAATGGAAAGACAAAAGAAGAGAAAGGAAAAGCTGATGCTACGACCAGTCACATATTTGGCGGTAGGTAGTGATCTCTGGCGGCAGAATACAAGAAGTGGGCTACAACCCTACCTATCGCCCAAAAGTTCCCTGGTGATTGAGTACAAGGAATGGGCGACAGCAGTGTCCTCAATTCGGCAAGCACAGGCACACACATGACAAATTTTGGCGACAAGGTTCCACGCGGCAGACTCTTTTTATGAGAGGTGGCTCACGCGTGCGACAGCCAAAATGATGAGAAATGGGGACCACTATTAAAGATCTCACAAAGATGCCACTTTGAGGGAATAGTCAGTTGCATGCAAGACGTCATGCGACAGAACAATCTGACGCTCGAAAGGTGCTTGCTACACTGCAAATTTGAGCGACTACAAGCATGCAATAAGCACTCTGTCACGAGTTAGCTCAAGGCCACACGACAGAGCAATTTGTACAACTACAGGCATGTGACATGACTCGAACATGGGCAACCTTATCTTCTTCGTTGTCAAATTGAATTTCAAAGCCAAGAAGCGCAACAGGCCTTGGACGAGACAAGGGCCCTCACGTGCAACAAGCCTTGGGCGAGACAAGAGCTCCTGCACGCGACAGGCCTTGTACAAGACAAGAGCTCCCGCACGCGACAGGCCTTTGGAGAGAGAGGAGCTCCCGCGCGTGACAGGCCTTGAGTGAGACAAGGGCTCCTGCACGCGACAGGCCTTGGGAGACAGGGGAGCTCCCACCAGCGACAGGCCTTGGGTGAGATAGGGGCTCTTGCACGCGACAAGCTCCCACTTTGATAAAATGACATTGAAGAAAATTAGGTGAACATAGCACCCATAGGCAAGATTCCCCCGTTAGCACAATGCAGGCAAGTAAAGAACACCCGAGTCATGCCTTTCGGCAATGACTAGCAACGCTGGCGAGCACGAAATCCAAACTACTGGTTCGCCCATTAGAAAAAACTTTGGCTAGCACATTTAAATTTGACGATCCAAGCGCACGCCCAAGTGCGGGATCTAAGCGGAGTGATCTAGAGTCTTCTAGATCTGGTGCGTGCACTAATTCGACAGAGTACCCAAAAGCTTCCTTTGGCCCATTTGTCGATCATCTGACACAAAAGCTTCCAAGAACTGCTCTAGCAACCATCTAGAAGTGGCTTAAGAGCCACACACTTGGCCTATTGACAACCACACATGTGAAAAAAGGGTTTGTCTATATAAAGGGTATGTCAGCTTCGTGAGTCCTTTAAGCAAGACAAGGATGTGCCAGCTTAGGGTGTCGAGATCAAGGCTGTGTCTCCCTTGTAAGCCCTTATACATAGCATTCTTGAGTATCAATACAAGTAAGTGCTTGGCACAACGGAAATTGCAAACACACTCAAGCAGGGACATACGGGTGGTAACTAGATTTGAGGTACTCTTATATGATGTTTTCGATTTTCTTGTTCACTCTAACAATTATGATTGAATTAGGCAGGTGTCCGAGACAGGCACTAGCCATTATCGTGAAAGGCAGCAAGCCAGGGAGAGCTTGGTTCAATCGAAAACAACTTGTGGTAAGCTCGTAAAGATAGATTGCTGGTACTGAGGCACGACTTAGTGCACAACCCATGGTTGACAGCAGAACATCTCAGCACTCGTACTTTACAGATTTT
Organism: Heritiera littoralis; assembly: GCA_031772115.1. Classification (NCBI taxonomy): domain Eukaryota; kingdom Viridiplantae; phylum Streptophyta; class Magnoliopsida; order Malvales; family Malvaceae; genus Heritiera; species Heritiera littoralis. The sequence continues at coordinate 626,352 of JAPDPK010000022.1, forward strand.
TCAAAGACAAAGACTTGGAATGGTACTGGTGGTAAACTTTTTCTATTATTTTAACATTTGCTGCAATTATATTGTTACTTACTCCATTTAATTGAAAATACTACATTATGAAACGAAAGGCCAGTTATTTTTATCTGTACTATGATAATCCTCCATGTTTGATAGACATATTGCAGGAATAGAAGAAGAAAAAATGGAAGCTGGCCAAAGAAGGCGCGAGACGGGCACAAATAAGACCTTAAGCGAGAAGAAGATGCGAGATGGGCACAAATAAGTCCTTAAGCGAAAAATGAGCGAGAAGAGCACAAATAAGTCCCTAAGCAAGAAGAAGACGCGAGACGGGCACAAATAAGTCCCTAAGCGAAAAATGCGCGAGACGGGCACAAATAAAACCCTAAGCGAGAAGAAGACGCGAGACAGACACAAATAAGTCCCTAAGCGAAAAATGCTCGAGACGGGCACAAATAAGACCCTAAGTGAAAAGAAAACGTGAGACGGGCACAAATAAGTCCTTAAGCGAAAAATGCGCCAGATGGGCACAAATAAGACCCAAAGCACAAAAGGGTGAGAGACGGGCAAAAATAAGTCTCTAAATGAGGTATGTTACAATTTTATCAGATTACATTTAACGTATTATAGTGGCATTCCGGATATAAAAACGATGTTATAGTCTTATCATTTCTATAAATGCCCGATGCGAAAAATGCACAAGATGGGCAATTCTCTAAAAAGTCCCTAAGCGAAAAATGTGCTAGATGGGCAAATTGTGAAATCCTCAAGTAATAAAGTGTACGGATAAATGCGATACCCAAGTACGAATTCTTCTTTAGATGTAAATGCTTCATAAGAAGAGCTGGGGAGCACTATAGATTAACTTCTGCATTAAAAGGAGTATCGAAACTAATAGGCACCCATGCATGTGCGTTTCGAGGTGCTATAATGTCAAGAGCTTGATCCTTAGAAAAATTAGTCTCTGGATTATCTAAAAATCTTTGTCCAAGCTTGTGAGAACCTCGACCATCTCGAGTCGACAAAAAGGCTTCTAAGAGCTGGTAAAGATCAGATAAATCTTTATAAGTGTCTATCCTCAGAAAAGGTTCCGAATTCTCAGCATCTGGATCGGGCTTCAACCAATCAAGAGCATGCCAAGTACAAATCACATATGATGAAACCAGATAAGAACATATGCATCCGCTTATGGCACTTCTGGACTATGTGCTCTCATGGCCTTAACCCAGATTCGGTTTTTTTCCTCTTGGCTAATAGAAGGCACTTGACAAAAGAAATGATGACACGATGTCGTTTCTACTACAAATAATAATGAAGTTCATTAGTTGAGCCCTCAAGTGAAGATGAAAAGACTCTTGTGATAATCCCAGGAAGAGGGTAGCACAAGAATTTGAAAAGCCCATTCTTTATATACTCTTTCACAAGGTAAACCTTGTGAAAGAGTGGAGAGCAATTGATGTGGACTAGGTCAATTATTACTGGGCTTTTCTATAAGTTAAGTTGAAGACCATTGAGCAAAATGATAATCTAAGCCCAAGAGGAAAGAGGACTTAGAAGGCTCATAAATGATCCACTGAGTTATTATTTAAGCTGTGGGGCTTAAAGGTAATTACGCGCAAAACAACTCCTATAAATAGGTCACAGGTATCATTCTTAAACCCTAAGCTCTATTTGCCTACTAAAACCCTGCCAAAACCCTGTTTGACTTAAGCATCGGAGTGCACGCGCAGGGGAAAACCCTTGCGCCCCCTGATGGTTTCCTATTTCGCAAATTTCTTGGAGACAAACTAACACGAAGATCGAGGATCCGACGTCAGCAAACATTTATTGTTGTTTTGGGCAACAACAATAATATACAAATCATTATTATAAGATACCAAATTGGTTTATTCATGTATAAGATTATTATAATATAATAAATAATTAATTACCACTAGCTTGATTTATTAATGTCTTTTGGTTTAAGGCAAAATAAAATTACCACTAGCTTGATTTATAATTTTCTCTTTCAATGATGTCCAAGCTTATAAAAAAATTTGTACTTATTTTGTTTAATTTAATGACTTAACTTTTTCTAATCTTAAAAATTTGAATTTTAGTTTTAAGATTAGGTTTTTTTTAATCTAAATTTAATATCTTTCTATACTAAAAACTTTAAGAAAATATAGTTTAAATTTAATTTTATTAAAAATATTTTTAATGTGTTGCACAAAATATCAAATTCAAAGTTTCAAACAAACAGTAAAATTCTATAATTTTTTTTATATATTTGATTTATTATTGTATTAAAATTAAAATTTTATTATAAAATAAAAATAATAAGATGTTAAAATGATTTTTATAATAAAATCAAATGTTAAATTAATAATATATTTATTATTATAAATGCTATAAGTATGATACTAAAAATTATTTGATATCATATATTATGGTGTTTTAAATTAATTTAATTTAATTTAATTAAAAAGATTCAATATTTATTTTGCTAGTAATACATAATTGATAAAATTGTATAATAATAATAATTGTTTTTAAATTTTAAACTTTTTAATTAAAAATGTGTATCAATTATTTATTTATTTTTAAATAATAATTATAATTCAGGTTTTCTAGGGTTATAAATTCGGTTTTTTTGGGTTTCGGGTCTGATCGGTCTCGGTCTCGGTCTCGGTCTCGGATCGTATCGGGCTCGGGTTATGTCGGGTTCGAGTTTTTTCGGTTTCGAGTTTTTTCGGTCACGGGTTGTTTTGGTTTCAGGCTTTTTCGGTTACGTCCTTTGACTTTTTTGGTCAATTCGGGCTGATCCCGGTTCGGTCTCGGGCGGATTCGGACGGGTTTTCGGGCTCGGGCCAGTTTTTGTCACCTCTAATATTGCGTTGTTAAAACAAAAACAAAAACAAAAACAAAAACAAAAACAAAAACAAAAACAAAAACAAAAACAAAAACAAAAACAAAAAAAAAAAATTAAGTCATTGCTAAAACAAAATTTAATTAGTGACAAGAAAAAGTTGTTGCAATAAATAACTTTTTGCAACGTTTTTTATAAAACGAAAGTCATTGCATATACTTTTGGCAACGGATCTTTTCGCAACGACTAAAAATCGTTGCAAACAAACTTTAGCAACGATAAAGTCGCATTTCGCAACGACTTTAAGCATTACAAAAAACCTATTTTCTAGTAGTGATAATTATGTAGTTTCCTACAATGGTATTTTGGTATTTAAAAATTTTTAAATAAATTATGTGACATATTTCATAAGTTAAATAGCAGCTCTCATTTTCAATTCCTTGCTCTACCTGTTCAACTTTGTCTTTGAGAGCTAAAATAATGCATTCACCCTATCACTAAAAGTGATCAAAACCTACAATTCTACAATTCCACATATATATTAGGGATTCCATACACGCCCACTAATAGTTTATTATAAGTCCGAGGATTTCCATCACAATCGACAACAAAATGCATGTCACATTTTTGAAGACAGATGGTGAAGTATTATTGGGTGGTGAGGACTACCGTATATGAGAGTAGAAAATGGAGTGATCTCGTCTGATTACCGAATGACTTGGGCAGCGTAGACCAAGAGAGAGTCCCGCTCCTTCGTTCGTTTTGGTCGCATGGAGTGGAGTTGGATAGACCCCAAAAAGAACATGACTAACCCTAAACTTTGTTAATTTGAGGGAACCAATTCTATATATATTTACTAAATATCTCACTTCAGCTCTTCTTTGTCATTTGTAAAAGAGCTGTAATATCCCTAATAAACAAGCAAAGCAAAGAAGTCATAAAACAAAGCTACAAATAAGAAGTCAAAGAGTTGCATCATTTCGATATAAAAGTACGGGATTAATGTTAACAGATGAGCAAGAGTATAACTAATTAACAGTGTTGTATTTGTTGGTGTGTTTTCTTTTTCTTTTGAGAAAGAAAAATGGTGGACAAAGACGACAGCTTGCAGCAAATCAAGAACGAGAATGTCGACCTGGTAACCAATGTTACATTTGTTTTTACCTTTTTTTCATGGCTTTACTTGGTGCAATTGCAAAAGTTGTCCCGTTTAATCTAGAGGATATGGGTTCATGCGAAAATAACTTTTTTTTTAATGCAAAAAGAAAGTTACGTAAATATGATCCTCCTATACTTTACAGTGTGTGAGCCTTGTGCATTGTGTTGTTTTTTTTTTTTTTTCCTTTATTTGTTCAGGTTTTAGCTTTTAGGGTATATTGATATGTACGATCAACTACACAACATAGTTGTCATCGCTATTTAAGTTTTTCATTTCATGGATATAGTATATATATCCAGATAAAACTCTTTTGGAAATGCCTTACGTATTCTATCTTAAAAACCTGTAATGTATATTTGATAAAAAAAAAAAAAAAACTGGACTCTGCTGAATGTCTTTAGCACTACTATTCATTGGGCATGCATGTAAGAATATTAAATTTTTATCGATCGAGTTTTCGTAGTTAAAGAGTGTTTTACGTGTGGTTGTAGGAGCGGATTCCCGTTGAAGAAGTGTTTGAGCTGTTGAAATGCACCAAGGCGGGCCTTACAACCGAGGAAGGGCAGAAGAGGCTGCAGATCTTTGGCCCAAACAAACTTGAAGAGAAGAAGGTAAATTTGCTAATTTCAGTCCCACTCTTTCCCTATTTTGATTATCATATATAATGAAGGTAAAAACTGATTAGTTTTGAACAAATTTTAAACAGGAAAGCAAGTTTCTGAAGTTCCTGGGTTTTATGTGGAATCCTCTCTCATGGGTCATGGAGATTGCGGCTATCATGGCTATTTGTTTGGCAAATGGAGGAGTATTGAATCTTTTTCTCTACCTTTCATTCATGATACTTGATTGCAGTTGGATAAACAATCTTTTACCTCAATAAATAAAATGCAGGGCAAACCCCCAGATTGGCAGGATTTCGTTGGAATTGTGGCATTACTTCTAATCAACTCCACCATTAGCTTCATTGAAGAAAACAGTGCAGGCAATGCTGCAGCGGCACTTATGGCTAGGCTTGCTCCCAAAACGAAGGTGCATAAGAATATCAATAATTGGCCTACACAATACAAGAATGCTACACACACATACACACACAAACATCCACACATATAGTGAAAGATTAATATAACCAACCACATATATGATAGACTGACTGATGTTTCCTTGCCTGTTTAAATGATTACAGGTCTTAAGAGATGGAAAATGGTGCGAGCAAGAAGCTGCGATTTTGGTCCCAGGAGATATAATCAGCATCAAGTTGGGAGATATCATCCCAGTAGATGCACGTCTCCTTGAAGGTGATCCGCTCAAGATTGACCAGTCTGCCTTAACTGGTGAGTCTTTACCGGTAACCAAGAACTCAGGAGATGAGGTATTCTCTGGTTCTACTGTAAAGCAAGGTGAGCTTGAGGCTGTTGTTATCGCCACTGGCGTGCACACATTCTTTGGTAAAGCTGCTTACCTGGTTGATAGCACCAATAACGTAGGGCACTTCCAGAACGTAAAATAAAAAAAACAAACCAAGTTTGTAAAACTATTTGCCGGTAAAGAAAGAAACATTAAAACAATATTACTGTCCTATACATCATTTAAAAAACTTACAGCTTTTCTTCATTTGTATCTGATGTGCATTGATAGTAATTGTTTGATCAGGTGCTGACAGCATTTGGGAACTTCTGCATATGCTCAATTGCAATAGGCATGATTATTGAGATTTTAGTAATGTATCCAATCCAGCATCGAGAGTACAGAGACGGAATTGATAATCTCTTGGTGCTTCTCATTGGAGGGATTCCTATTGCCATGCCAACAGTTTTGTCTGTGACAATGGCCATTGGATCTCACCGGCTTTCTCAACAAGGAGCTATTACCAAGAGAATGACAGCTATTGAGGAAATGGCCGGAATGGATGTACTCTGCAGTGACAAGACTGGGACACTTACTCTCAACAAGCTTACTGTAGACAAAAGCATGGTTGAGGTTGGCCTTTGAATTGATGAAAAAATATATAGAACAAGGTTATTATAATGACCATGAATAATTGACCATGAAAGTGAAATTTCAGGTGTTCACAAAGGACGTTGACGAGGAAATGCTTCTTTTAAATGCGGCTAGGGCCTCTAGGGTAGAGAATCAAGACGCTATTGATTCCTGCATTGTCGGAATGCTAGGTGACCCCAAGGAGGTAAATTATTCTTGGCTTACATATGTCAATCCGTTTCTGTATATATCTTTTGGCTCCTTTCTGTTTAGGAGCTAGCTTTCTCATCATGGAAATACTTGCTTCATGGGGCATGTTATTCGTTTGATCATTGATATCTTTATACGTATGATATGCAGTAAACCTTGATTTGTATATTTGGTTTACAGGCCAGAGAAGGTATCACTGAGGTGCATTTCTTCCCTTTTAATCCAGTTGACAAGCGTACGGCCATGACATACATTGACTCTGATGGCACTTGGCATCGAGTCAGCAAAGGTGCACCAGAGCAGGTAAAATATCAGCATCAGAAGGAGCTTATGCCAGGCTTTTCTTTTCTTTCCTGTTTTATGCTTCTTATATTTACCCAGCGTCTCTATCAGATTATTACCCTTTGCAACCTTCGAGAAGATATGAAGAAGAAAGCTCATGATATCATTGATAAGTTTGCTGATCGTGGACTTCGGTCTCTTGGTGTGGCTAGACAAGTGAGTTTGTATGCGATTTTCTTTATAAACATGTTTCAATTAAGAAGTACAGGAGAAGAAAAGCTTATTGTGAAATGAAATTTTTGATTTTTTAGACTGTTCCAGAAAAAACGAAGGACAGCTCCGGAAATCAATGGCAATTTTTGGGTCTTTTGCCTCTATTCGATCCTCCAAGACATGATAGTGCAGAGACAATTCGTCGTGCACTCAATCTTGGTGTTAATGTCAAGATGATAACTGGTGATCAGCTGGCAATTGGTAAGGAAACTGGTAGGAGGCTCGGCATGGGAACCAACATGTATCCATCATCTGCTCTTCTTGGGCAAAATACAAATGAGACAATTTAAAAAGTCGACGTTGATGAGCTTATTGAGAAGGCTGACGGCTTTGCAGGAGTTTTCCCAGGTAATTGATCTGATAGATCATTTGTTTCTGAAATTATGGTTTTTTTTTTACTTGCGCATAGATGTGCTTGATTCTTAAGTTTGTTGTTTATCCTAAGGAAAATTATTAAATAGTTCCATGTATGCTCCCATGAAACAATTTAATGACACGTCGCATTTAGATTTATTTAGGTCATAGAAATTATGGTACAAGTGACCATGTAATAATTCTCGAAATGGGATATCATTTCAGTGCTAACTTGATTGCTATTTCGCAGCTAGTATGCTATAAAAGCTGTTATTATTGTCCTAACTAATGGCTACCACCATTCAGAGCACAAATATGAGATTGTGAAGAGGTTACAACAACGGAACCATATTTGTGGCATGACTGGAGATGGTGTGAATGATGCACCAGCCCTTAAGAAAGCAGACATTGGAATTGCAGTTGCTGATGCGACTGATGGCGCTCGAGGTGCATCAGATATAGTATTAACAGAACCAGGACTAAGTGTGATTGTGAGTGCTGTTCTGACAAGTAGAGCAATTTTTCAGAGAATGAAAAACTACACAATCTATGCTGTCTCTGTTACTATCCGTATCGTGTTGGGTTTTATGCTTCTTGCTCTTATTTGGAAGTTTGATTTCTCACCTTTCATGGTTTTGATCATCGCCATATTAAATGATGGAACAATTATGACCATTTCCAAGGACAGGGTGTAACATCCCGTTACCACTTTTTGCACGTATTTCTATATAACTTTACCGGTTGGGCTGTCTGCGATGCCATTAACATTCAACAATGATAGTGATAAATAATAATATCTATTTATCAAATACGGAATATGAAATTTCTTTTCATTATTCCTTACATTGACATCCCTATTTTCTTTATTTTATTAAAGTGTATTGTACACATATGTCTGAAATGTAAAAGAGAAGTGACTGTACCTGTCATAATGGACATAAGTTGCCCCCGCGCTTTATATGTAGCTATTCGTATGGGAGCTAATTCTCTCAAACTCCGTGTTTTTTATCTGTGGAGTTAAAACAAAGGGGGTGAGCGATTCATACGCTCAGTAAAGGAAACATATGCTGCCTTATAAAACCAAAACTATATACCACAAAGTATTTGTTTTTCCTAACATCATATCAAATAGGAAAACAGTGAATATAGTAAACAGTACTCTCAAAACATCATTCAAATCACTGGTTAGTCAGTTTACTTTAAAATGTAGTAAACAGTAGATAGGATTCAATAAATCCTCTCAATAAACAGAAATCCACAAGTTGAGACTAGGCAACAAACAAATCATGCTATCATTGTTCCCTCCGGAAACAAGTCCGCTTTTGGGGTGCACCCGTAGGTCACCGCCCCTCACGGCTATCTCAGATCTATGGCCACAATCTCTAGGTGGTCCTCGGGTCCACTTGCCAAGTGACCTCGAGACCGCTGATGATTTGGCGGGTTCATCAGCCCTGTGACGCCCTGAGGTGCACTCGTTGGTTCATCGACCGAGCCACCGCCCCAGGCGGGTCACGCAACTACATGAATAATAATGCATGAATTTAGGGCCTAAAGTCTCAAAAATCACTTTATATTTCATGAAAACCTTTTAGGGATTCTCTCACCCATATTATCATTTATTCAAATGATTTAATTCCCAAAAAGGTTTGGGCATTCTGTTTACAAAACACCTTGAAAACATTCAAAATCTCAACGTTTAAAACCTGCTCGCCCATGGTCAACTCGCCCAATATGGCTTACCCATGGCAGCTGGCCCAGTGCGGTGAACCTGTGTTCGCCGCCCATCTTTGGTCTTTAAATCAACAAGCAAAACTGGCTCGCCCTCAGTGGCTCGCCCATTATTCAGTTCGCCCAAAAGGGTTTATAATTTCTATTTTCAAAGATATGAAAATTAGTTTATTTTTCAATTAAGAAACTTTTTAAACGTGAAACCTGTTCGCCATGGTCAGCTTGCCCAAAATGGCTCGCCCATGGTCAATCATCAGTGGGGGCATAGTATTCGCCCGCCACTTAACTTTTCAAAACAAACCAACCTGGCTCGCCCTTAACGGCTCGCCCAAAAGAATATAAAGGGGTTCGCCCCAGCCTGGCTCGCCCACCTTTCATTTACAAACATGGTTACTCGCCCAAGATGTAATAAAGGAATCTTTGGCCAAAAAGTTTGGCTCGTCGCCAAAAATCAGTTCGCCAAAATAATATAAAAGTATGGCTCGCCCGCCTTTTATTAAAATAGGGGTTATTCGCCCCAAAACAAGAACAAAAAGGGCTCGCCTGCCTTGGATCGCCCGCCTTCAACACATTCGTCCAGAAAACAACATAGGGGTCGGCTTTTAACTCGCCCGAATCAAAATAATTATCAAACTAATGCATGTCATAAAACAAAACAATTTCTCAATAATTTCTAAGAAATTTACTCCACAGGACATGCATTTACTTCACACACATCTCCCTTACCTGGTCCAACGAAGCCTTGTTTCCTTCTCGCCTTCCAAATCGCATTCACCGAGTTCATAATTCTCGGCTGCAAATAATTTATAAATTCAATTAATATTTTCATTTCATATTACTTGGCGAGATTGAGATAAAACAAATTACTACTCGCCCAACAGAGCTCGAACTAGTTCGCCCGACCGAGCTCGCCATTCACCAAATGGCTTACACGTGGGAGATCGCCCGCCAGTACTCGCCATATATTTGTGAGCTCGCCCAATATTCAACTCGCTAGGTTTACATTAACTTAAATGCGGGAGTTCACCCACATTTCTACTCGCCCAATGCTTTATGCATGTGAGTTCGCCATACGGCTTTCGACTCAGAGAAGGGCTCGCTGTAACTTAAACTGGCGTTGGGCGACCTCGCCCCTTGAACAACACTTTGGTGAGTTCTATTACCTGCTCGCCCTCATTGGCGATTACTAATTTTCCTGATGGGCGATCACTATAGTCGCCAATCTCGTCACTTATTCCATTATTTTCCTTGTTTTCATGTTCTCTAAGGATCTAACTAAAACAAGGTTGCACTTCTATGTTTATTATGATGTAAACATATAAATCTACTGATGAACATCAAGAACACCTCAGACATATGAAACTCACCTCAACCAACTGCACTTCCAGAACAAATTACTTCCTGTCTCATGTAGGCCTTCCTTTGCTTATTCCTTTAACTCATCAAACTAAGGAGGAAAAAGGTTTGCAAGCTGGTTTACTTGTTTAGCCGCCTGAAGAGTCAAGCTCAAATAATCAACCATGGCAGGAGTGGAAGTAATAACAAAAACTTGCAGTTGCATAGTTTCCGGGAGAAAGATGAAGTTGGCTAAATGGGTTTTCCTCAAATGTCACTTCTTATATAGCCATGCTCTCCAATCAGATTTCATCACTTGGCCTTATCCCATCTTCTTGCATTTATTCCACATCTTTCATGCATTTAAGGCATGAAGAAAACAGCAGCTCAAAGTGGCGTGGAAGTCTCCCTTTCACATGCCTTTTTCTTCTGCTGCAGACTTTGCTTAATTCCTCAACCAATAAGGCTAATTCCCTTATTGACTTTAACTTTTCTTCATTTATTGTCCTCAACCGTATATCTCACAAAGTCAATTTTGGCTGCTAGGTTGAATCGAATCTGTTTTCATTTGCCCATGCTTATTTCCAGCTCGCCTAGTCAATTTGAGGCATCATCTCGCCAACACTATTTCAGTTCGCCAACCTTTCAGCTTGCCAGCTTTATCTTGATGCAAACTTTAAATTTGGCAATTACAAGAAATTCCTTCTTCTTGGCGATCACATAGAGGTTTGGCGAGTAGCAATTGCCTTTCTCGCCAACTTGGTCTTTCACTTGCCCCTCTATATGGGTGACCACCTTACCGCCAAATACATTGATGATCTCAGTCCTCGCCATACGCGGGCCATCATCTATCCTCAGCCTTGGCGAATTCAACTATTCGCCAAACCAAGGAGGCAACCAATCAATTCGCCTACTCATTCCTTGGGCGATCAGATCCCTCGTCACATTGGGCGATCACCTAATATGGCTCAACTCGCCAATTGCTATGATTCCCCACATTTGGCAATTTTTATTTAGCATTTTAATTTCCTCAATTTGTATGAGTGATCAGGAGCACTCGTAGAATTTGGGCGAACTAGTATACTCGCCCTCGCCATTATCCATTGTCGATCTGCTCGCCTATTGGCGAACGTACTACCTTGCTCGCCTTTTGGCGAGCTGAACAACATTCTCGCCCATACATTATTTCACCGAAATTGCTCCATTCTCATCTCATGATAACGAGCTTTTCAACCAAGCAGAAATCAATGTTCATTATTTATTTAATTTCCATTATCAATTTTACGAATTTAGGGTCTACAATAGTGTAGAATCAGATCTTACACAGGGTTAAGCCATCTCCTATGCCTGATTCATGGAATGTAAGATCCGATTCTACACTACTGTAGAGTCTAATTTCATAAAAGTGATAATGGAAATTAAATAAATAGAGAGCATTGATTTCCATTTAGTTCAAAAGCTCCTTAAATTGAGTAGTGAATGGAACAATTATGGTGAAATAATGTATGGGAGTATACAGAATAGCTCGCCAACGATTTAGCAAGAAAGGATGTTCACCAATAGGCGAGCAGATCGCCAATGGTAATGGCGAATTGGATGGTGTCAAGGGCGAATAGGTGTGTTCGCCAACGTGTGAGGTGAATCAGAACAAGGTTGGCGAGTTGAGCAAACCTGGTGATCGCCTAATTGGGCGAGAACTTGTGATCACCATACTGAGAGGCAAAGAATAGCCTAGTTGGCAAGAAAGGCAACTGCCACTTGCTAAATCTCAATATGATTGCCAAGAAAAAGGAATTTCTTGTAATTGCCAAGATAAAGCTGGCAAGCTGAATCACTGGCGAACTGATGTAGTGTGGCGAGCTGAGGTCTCAAGACGAGGTGGAGACCGGGAATCAGCTTGTGTGGACAAAGGAAAATGGCTTCAAAATAATTAGCAGCCAAAATTGACTTGTAAGTGATACGGTTGAAGACAGTCAGTAAGGAATTAACCTTATTGGTTGAGAAGTAAAATAAAGTCAATAGAAGCAGAAGATGTGTGTGGAAGGAAGACTTTCTCGCCCATGTAAGTGCAGTTTTTCTTCATGCATTAAATGCATGATAGACGTGGAAATGATGAAAGAAACAGGATAAGGGACAGGCGGAAGCTTTGGATTGGTTTAGCTTGGCTATATAAGAGGAAATGCTGAGGAAAAAATCATTTTGGCAAACTTTATCTCTTTCCCGAAAACCATCCTCCTGCAAATTTATGTTCTAACTTCACCCAGTTCTATCATGTTTGATTTACTGAGCTTCATCCTTACATTAGCCAAATAAGAAAATTGTTTGCAAGAACGTTAGGAAGAAGCAAAGTGAGGCCAGGAGACAGAAAGAATTCTGCTCTGGAAGTGCTGTTGGTTGAGGTGAGTTTATATTTCTGAGGTGTTCTTCATGCTCAATGAAAGATTTCTATGTTTTATGAAGTAATAAACATAGATACAGCCTTGTTTTTAGTTAGATCCTTTGAGAATATGAAAACAAGGAAAATAATGGAATAAGTGACGAGAATGGCGACTATGGTGATCACCCATGTTGAAAACTAGTAATCGCCAATGAGGCGTATAGATAATAAGGAACGCCAAGGTAAAGTCTGTGTTCAAAGGGCGAGAACGCCCAATTCTAGTGAAGTGAATTAATGGGTGAGCTCAAATGCAGAGGCTTTGGGGCGAATAGGATTGTGGGCGAACTCCCACAATTTAAACCAATGAAGGCCTCATGAGTTGACTAACGGGCGAGCTTCCACGTGTAAAACATTTATTGGCGAGCTCGGTTGTGCTAGTTAGAACTCTGTTGGGCGAGTAGTCATTTGATTTATTTCAATCTCGCCAAGTGATATAAAAAGAAATATTAATAGAATTTATAATTATTTGCAGCCGATAATTGGAAATGGCTATTGGCGAGCAGGAAGCAGGGCGAAGCAAAGCTTCGTTGAACCAGGTAAGGGAGATGTGTGTGAAGTGATGCATGTCCTGTGGAGTAAATTTTATGAAAACATTAAGTTAAATGTTTTGTTTTCTACATGCATTGTTTGAGGAAGTTATTTGATAATTATTTTGATTCGGGCGAGCTAAAAGCCGACCCCTATGCTGTTTTCTGGATGAACTGATACAGGGCGGGTGAGCTCTTGTATTTTTATGTTGGGCGAATTGGTATTGGCGGGCGAGCCAAGCCCTTTTATAATTTTTATACACCCGTTTCTAGTTTAAGGGCGGGCGAACCGTTTTTATAGAAAGCTATGGGGCGAGCCAAGTGGCGAGTGCCCTTGTTTTAAAGGGAAATCCGGGTAAGCCATAGTTGGGCGAACCCTTTTTAATGTGTTTGGGCGGGCGGCCCTTGTTTTAAATATAAGGCAGGCGAACCGCTATCAACGAGACATACTTCTGTTTTGAAAAGCTAAGTGGAGGGCGAATACTAATTCACCGTCTTACCGAGTTAGTCAGGGGCGAGCCGTGAAGGGCGAGCTGACTCTGGCGAACAGTTTTAAAGTGTAATTTCTTATACGAAGACGTTTTAATATTTTCAAAATAGAAATATGAAATCTTTGGGCGAGTTGCCTAATGGGCGAGCCACTGAGGGCGAGCCAATTTTGCTTATCGATTTAAAAGGCAAAGTTGGGCGGGCGAACACATGTTCTCCGCCATGGGCGAGCAGCCATGGGCAAGCCATGTCGGGCGAGCTGACCATGGGCGAGCAGGTTTTAAAAGTTGAGATTACGGGCTGTTTTTGGTGTTTTATTGTTTTATAAGAAATCAAATCATTTTGTGGAAATGATACATAAGATATAACTTGATTTTGAGACATTAGGCATTGAATTCATGCGTTATTAATTATATACTTTGCGTGACCCATCTGGGGCGATGGCTCGGATCATATAAACCAACGAGTGCACCCTAGGGCGTCACAGGGCTGATGGACCCGCCAAGTCATCAGCGGTCTCGAGGTCACTTAGCAAGTGGACCCAAGGACCACTATAGATTATGGCCATAGATCTGAGATAGCCGTGAGGGGCGATGGCCTACGAGTGCACCCCAAAAGCGGCAGATTTCGTTCTCGCAAGGGGGAGGGGGAACGATGATAGTATGATTTATTTGTTGCCTAGTCTCAACTTACCAATTTCTATTTACTGTGAGGATTTGTTGAAATCCTATATAGTGTTTACTACATTTTAAAGTAAACTGTTGAGCCAGTGATTTGAATGGTGTTTTTAAGAGAGTTGTTTACTATATATCCACTGTCTTTTCTACTGGGTTATTGTTAAGAAAAGAATAAATGCGTTGTGATATATAGTTTTGCTTTATTTAAAGCAGCATATGTTTCTTTACTGAGCGTATGAATCGCTCACCCCTTTGTTTTAACTCCACAGATAAGAAGTACACGGAGTTAAGAGAATTAGCTCTCAGATGGGTATCGCTATGCTTAAAGCACTGAGGCATGGCACGTTAATGTGACAGGTACAGTCTCTTCTCTTTTACATATCAGACATATGTATACAGTACTACCTTAGTGAAATAAAGGTAAATAGGGGATGTCAGATGTAAGGAATAATGAAAAGAAATTTCATATTCCATAATTAATAGATAAATGTTTATCATTTATCACTGTTACTGTTGAATGTTAATGGCATCGCAGACAGCCCAACCGGTAAAGTTGTATGGAAATACGTGAAAAATGTGGTAACGGGATGTTACAGATTTAATGTATCAGAGCTTGGGTTGGTCTGATGTCTGTTGATGCCTTTAGCATGGAGAGTGTTGAGAAAGGTTAACATCCCCTGTAGTACTGTATAGTCTGAATGTATAGAGGAGTCGAATGACTGTGAAATGAGTTAAGTGGTGAAATATGGTGAAAGTTGATTAATTATGGGTTACAAATAGAGATAGTAATCCAGAAATTTTGCCTGAGATAGGCGATCTTATCATCATAATGTTGGGACGATTCGATAAGGTGCAGTGAGGAACTCGGTGAGGGCCCCACCAGGACTTCTTGTCCATTCGAACTAAGATCCTGAAAATGATGATATTGAGATGAAAAGGGATAATATTAGCATATAAGCCCGAAGATCGCGTG
Organism: Heritiera littoralis; assembly: GCA_031772115.1. Classification (NCBI taxonomy): domain Eukaryota; kingdom Viridiplantae; phylum Streptophyta; class Magnoliopsida; order Malvales; family Malvaceae; genus Heritiera; species Heritiera littoralis. Next base: position 641,630 of record JAPDPK010000022.1, read on the forward strand.
TTTGAAATTATATTGATGAGAAAGAAAACCTTGTAGGCGAGCTCGAGCACGGTTGGAAGAACCGGGCATCGAGGTGATCGCCAAAGAGGACAGTATGGATGAGTAGCGTTGTCACAGCAATCGTTGTCGATGGGCCCAAAAAGGGGATTGCCATGGCCGGTTGGGCTGGTCCGTTACGATATCCATAGAATCGGGATGAGATTTATGTGAAATACTCGATGGGCGTGTAAATGTATAATCGCAAATGGTGTGGGCGAGTTAGATGATGGCGAGAACTAATATTACTCCGCCAATATAACATGAATTGCTAAAGTGGGCGAGGATCCTGATCACCCAAATAATTTTAGTGATGATCGCCCAAAGAGTATGGTGAGTAATCTGATAAACAAATTGTGGTGTAAATCATAACAATGTGGCGAGAAGAGCGATCGCCAATGATATGATATGAATCAAAGCAATGTGGCGAATAGAACAAAAGTTGTAATCGCCAAGAAAATGAAATATCTCGTATTTGCCAAAAAATAAAGTTGGCATCGAGATTTAGTTGACAAGCTTAGAGGTTGGTGAATTGAAATAGGAATCTGGTTGTAAGCTCTTACCAGTGAATCAGTAGAGCTTGAGAAATTACTCGAGAGATTGATGAGTAAAGAACTAAATTGGTTTGTTATAACTGATAAAAATGAAAATTTTATCATTTTGAAAACAATGGGATTAGTACTCTCTACAGTTGCTTCTAGGTTCCGGAACAAGTATGGTATTCTAAAATACCTATCATATTCTATCTGGATTCCTAGCCGACTGTAGTATCCTTCCTATTTGTGTGCCTAGAGCCAACTAGGATGATTTTAAAGAAAATAAATATGTATATTGATATCAGCAATATTATTGAATAAGGTATGGAAAACCTTATTGTTAAGTTAGTGACCATTGGTTTCTAATTGACATATAGAGATTAGAGACGTGAAGTCTCAACTCATTAAGTGGACATTAAAATTGTCTGAGTAAAAGATTTTACTACTTAAGTGAGGTTAAAGTGTGCTTATTGGGGTATAAAATTTATGAGTTTTACCGTACAACACAAATGAATTGTTGAAGAGTTTGTGGAATTTGCTAGCTTATTGATTCAATACTTAATTGGGAGAAAGTAGAAGTGAATGGGTATGTATGAATATAGTATTCGAAATGGTTATGAGATAGTAACAGTAAAGTACTATATTAAGTGGGAAAATAATTGTGGTGATGAATGTAAAAGAATGAAATTGTCTTGAGAAGACAAGTCATATGATGACTAGGGAACACAAGTTACGAGGTAGTTCCCAAGTATATGAATAAGTTGTAAGACCCGATTCTACACTACTGAAGACTCTAATTTCATAAAATGGATAATGAAAATTAAGTAAATAATAAATATTGAATTCCACGTGGGTAAAAAGCTCCTTAATTTAAGAAGTAAATGGAGCAATTTCGATGAAATTATGTTTGGGCGAGTAGAAAGAGCAGCTCGCCAATGGGCGAGCAAGGCTGATCGCCAATGGAGGGTGATTAGTGGTATCTAATGGCCATACCGGCGAACAGGTGAGTTCGCCAAACGTGTGGCGTGATATGAGCAAAGTGGGCGAGTTAAGCCATACCTAGTGATCACCCAATGTGACGAGTGATCTGATCACCCAAGTGATGAGTATGGCGAGTATGATTAATGGCCTTATTGGCCAATGAGCTCGCCAAGTGAGTTGTTAGGATGATCGCCTAAATGGGCGAGGATATGTAATCGCCTATATATATTGAATAAACTGGAAAAGAAATATAGTGATTGCCAATTGTAGTATGAATCAAGACAAACTGGTGATACTCAGGTGCATGCAGAGGCGAGCTTGAATATTTGCATAGGCAAGCCTGAGAATGTTGGTGAACTGAAATAGAGATTGGCGAGCGAGATTTCAGATTGAATAGGCTAACTGGAACTGGAATCAGTAAGTGACCATTGCAGCCAAAATTGACTTTGTAAGTGATACGGTTGGAGACAATTAATAGAGAGGATGTAAAGTCAATAAAGGAATTATCCTTATTGGTTGAGGAGTAAAACAAAGTCAATAGCAGGAGAAAAAGGCGTGTGGAAGGAGGACTTTCACAGCACTTGTGCTGCAGTTTTTCTTTATACATTAAATGAATGAAAGACATGAAATAAATGAAAGAAGATGGGATAAGGCCAACTGATGGGTTCTGATTGGATAGCATGACTATATAAGAAGAAATGCTTGAGGAAAACTCATTGGCAAACTTCACCTTCTTCACGAGAGCTATGCAACTGCAAGTTGATATTCTGACTTCCTTCCATTTCTACCATGCTTGATCTATTAAACTTCTTCCTTAAGTTGGCTAAATACATAAAACTGCTTGTAAAACCTTTCCTCCATCGTTGATGAGCTAAGGAATAAGCAAAGAGGCTAACAGGAGACAAAAAGAGTTCTGTTCTGGAAGTGCAGTTGATTAAGGTAAGATTTAATGGTTCTTGAGATTTAATGATATATTTCTATGATTTCAAGTACGAGAAGCATGTTATAGTCTTGCTTTTGATTTATTCTTGATAGGTCATAGAAATAGAATAAATTCATATCTTGCAGTAGATGAAGTATAAAATGAAACTGGGTTGAAATTTTAGTAGGATGATGGAAAACACTGGAAAAGTGATGAGAATGGCGACTATGGTGATCGCCCATGTTGAGTGTTAGTAATTGCCAATGTGGCGATTAAGAAATAAAGAACTCGCCAAAGATGTGGTTCAAGTGGGCGAGGTCGCCCAACGCTGGTTTAATTCATGGGCGAGCTCAATTCTTTTAGAAAACAGTGTAGGGCGAGCTCAAATAGATATTCATCGGGCGAGTTGAATGTTGGGCGAACTCCCACATTTAAGCCAATAAAGGCTTGGTGAAGTGAATGTTGGGCGAACTCCCAAATATATTAGTGTCGAGTAATGACGGGCGATCTCCCACGTGTAAGCCATTTATTGAATGGCGAGCTCGGTTGGGCTAGCTAGTTAGAGCTCTGTTGGGCGAGTAGTCATTTGATTTATCTTAATCTCGCCAAGTGCTAAGAAATGAAAATATTAATAGAATTTATAAATTTTTGCAGTCGGGAATTATGACCTCGGTGTATGAGATTTGGAAGGCGAGAAGGAAGCAAGGCTTCGTTGAACCAGGTAAGGGAGATGTGTGTGAAGTAAAATGCATGTCCTGTGGAGTAGAAATATAATGAAAATATTAAGAAATTATTTTGGTTTATGACATGCATTGGTTTGATAATTTTTTTTGACTTGGGTGAGCTACAAAGCCGATCCTATGTTATTTTTGGGCGAACTGTAAAGTTGGCGGGCGAACGATACCTTTTTTGTTCTTCTGGGCGAAGACCCATGTTTTATTAAATGACGGGCGAGCCAAACGTTTATAATATTTTGGCGAACTGGTATTGGCGGGCGAGCCAAACCTTTATAATTTTTGGGGCGGGCGACCCCTTTTGTTAAGAAAGCTATGGGCGAGCCACTAAGGGCGAGCCAGTTTTGCTTGTTGTTTTAAAAGCAAATTTTGGCGGGCGAACACAAGTTCACTGCACTGGGCAAGCTTCCATGGGCGAGCCGAATGGGCAAGCTGACCATGGCGAACAGGTTTCTCTTTTCTAAATTTTTCAACGAAAAATGAACTATTTTAAATAGCTTTGAAAATAGAAAATATGAAACCTTTTTTGGGCGAGTTGACCATGGGCGAACTAGCCATGGCGAGCCAGTTTAACCCGGGCCTTTCTCACACGGAATTCAGTGAGATTACTGGCTGTTTTTAAAACCTTTTTGGAAAGAAAAGCATTTTGAGAAAATGATGAATTTGTGAAGCAATTCCTTAAAGGTTTTTCATGAGATATAAAGTGATTTTGAGACTTTAGGCCCCTAGTTTCATGCATTATTATTTATGTTGTTGCGTGACCTGCCTGGGGCGGTGGCTCGGTCGATGGACCAACGAGTGCACCTCAGGGCGTCACAGGGCTGATAGACCCGCCAAGTCCTTAGCGGTCTCGAGGTCACTTGGCAAGTGGACCCGAGGACCACCTATAGATTATGCCATAGATCTAGCAGAGATAACCGTGAGGGGCGATGGCCTACGGGTGCACCCCAATAGCGGTAGATTCCGTTCTCGCAAGGGGGAGGGGGAACGATGATAGCACGAATATTCGTAGGGTGATGCCTAGTCTCAACTTGTTGATTTCTGTTTACTGAAAGATTTGTTAAAATCCTATCTCTATTTAATCTATTTTATTGTAAACTGTTAAGAAAAAGAATTTGAATGACGCATTGAGAGTACTGGTTGATATAACCACTGTTTTCCTATTTGAAGTGGTTTGTGGAAAACAAATTTATTGTGGTATATGGCTTTGGTTTTGTAAAGCAGCATATGTCTCCTTTACTGAGCAAATGAATTGCTCATCCCTTTGTTTTAACTCCACAGATAAAAGACACGGAGTTAGAGAAGTAGCTCTCAGATGGGTATAGCTACGTTTAAAGCGCTGAGGCATGTTATGTTAAACGTGACAGGTACAGTCTCTTCTCTTTTACATTCCAGACATATGTATACAGTACTACTTTATTGAGACAAAGATAATAGGGGATGTCAGATGTAAGGAATAATGAAAAGAAATTTCATATTCTATATTTGATAAAATAAATATTATTATTTGTCACTATCATTGTAGAATGTTATTGGCATCGCAGACAGCCCAACCGGTAAAGTTGTATAGCAATTCGTGAAAAAGGTGGTAAGAAGATGTTACAAAAGTCAGTTAAACAAAAATAAGCAAAATGCACAAGTGTCCATCGGCGAGCCAGCTAAAACTTGGCATCTGGCAACATGTTGCGCGTAATAGCGCTGATCCTCACGCATGGGAAGACAAAGAACTCAACATAGAAATGCATCTCAAATGCTCGAGAACTCAACAAAGAACTCAACAAAGAACTCGACCAAGGAGAAGTATGAAAGAATGCATGAGTATGTACTGAAGAGCTCAATTAGGACAATAAAGAGCAAGTGCACCAAAGGTTATTTCAACAAAGATGTAAGATCAAGTGCTTGGCATACAAAAACACATGGACATCCGAAATGATCACTTGAAATGGCACACAAAGGTGCGACATAGTTCTCATTTGAGTACAACATTACAATAAGAAACACGTAGGATAGTATAATTGGTGCACGAGCATCTTGATGCAAGCTAAGTATAACGCGACCATGAAAGTCATTCATTGTTCTCATCATTCAAGGGGCGGGCAAGAAAGAAGTAAATCCTTGGTGTATTAGAGTACATTTTTGTTCTTCTTTTGTATTTTAAACGTTTGTTGTAGGTGACTCAGCAACATAGATGCTGAGCTGTATAGTTAGTTGTTTTTCTTTTGCCTTATATATAACCTGTGCAGTGATTTCAAATGAATCGAGAAAGCTCATTTTCAAATTCTTAGATTTCTCCACATGGTACCAGAGTTGTGAAAAACAAGCGATTCATCTATTTCTTTTCTCCCAAACATGTTTCCATTTCTGCCATTAACAAATAATCATGAAAGTTGATGCTGCAAAAGCCGATGCCGTGAAAGCTGAAGATCAGTCTTCTAGCCCTTATTTTTTACATCCAAATGAGAATCCTTTTTTGGTTCTCGTATCTTCTATTCTCACCGATCCAAATTACTATTACTTGTTTCGCGCCATGAAAATGGCACTTCTTTCGAAGAATAAACTCTAGTTTGTGGATGGATCTTTACCTCGTCCATCCAAATCAAATCCTCTCTTGCCCGCTTGGGAGAACTGCAATATGATGGTTCTATCTTGGCTTCTTCACTCTGTCTCTTCTTCTATCGCATAGAGTATCATCTGGTTGGATAATGCCTCTGATGTTTGGAAGGATCTTCATGATCGTTTTTCTCAAGGTGATTCGTTTCGTATAGCTGAGTTGCAAGAGGAATTATATTCTTTTCAATAGAAAGGCCTCTCAGTTACTAATTATTTCACACAATTGAAGATTATTTGGGATGAGATTGCAAATCTCAGGTCACTACCGCACTGTTCTTGTGATCCTAAGTGTTCTTGTAGAGCTCTTGATCTAGCACGTACGTATCAAGAAAATGATCATGTGATCAGATTTTTGAAAGGACTTCATGAGAATTTTTCTACTGTAAAGACTCAGATCATGTTGATGGAACCTCTGCCATCCATCAACAAAGCTTTTGCACTTGTTATACAGCAAGAGCGGCAACTCACAGTTACGATGGCTACTCCTCCACAGCAGTTTTTTGAATCCACAACTACTTTTGCTAATAGATCATCCTTTGGATCTATCTCTGGTAGTTCAAATCTCAGAAAACAGATGCCTAGTGCTAAGCGACTGGTTTGTTCATATTGTGGTTACACTAGTCATTTGGTGGACAAATGTTACAGAAAACATGGATATCCTCCTGGATATAAATCCAAGATGAGAACTCCTACTGTTAATCAAGTAGAAACTAATTTTTTTGGTGATTACAATTTCCAGCCTACTCTTGCTCAGTCCAAAGTTGCAGCAGTAAGCAATGTGTCCACTCCACCAGTGTTTTTTACTCCAGAGAAGTATAACAAGTTGCTGAATCTCATTCAATCTACTGATATAGAATCTTCATCTAGTGCTTTTGTTGTTATTGCCACTGATGTTTCTCCCAAACCTGGTATATTTGTTGCTTCTTGCATTATCAAACAGTCACCCTTTTCTTTTGCTTATTTGTTTGGTACTAGAGCAACTGACCATATAGTTTGTGTTCTCTTAAACTTTTGATTCTTATAAGCCTGTCACTGATGCATTTGTCAAACTTCCTACTGGTCAATTTGTTAATGTTACACATGTTGGTACAGTAAAACTTTCACCACAACTCATTTAACACAATGCCTTATTTGTTCCTTCTTTTTCTTTTAATTTGATTTCAGTAAGCCAAATAACCAAGAACCTTAATTGTTTTCTAATCTTTTAATCTGACTTCTATGTGATTCAAGATGTGAGGACTTTGAAGATGATTGGGTTAGCTAGGCAAAGACAAGGATTATATCAGCTTGTTGATAATGTTGCACTAGATACTCTTCAGTCTCAAACACCACAGTTGTCTCTTTCTTTGCAAAGTTCTTCTTTCAATATTTGGCATTGTCGCCTAGGAGATATATCCTTAAATAGAATGAAGCTCTTACATATGGTAGACAATTCCATTTTTGTAAAAAGTCTCCAACCTTGTGATTTTTGTCATTTTGCTAAACAAAAGAGATTACCCTTTCCTAACAGTGCTTCTGTTACTACTCATTGTTTTGAATTGATTCATGTTGATATTTGGGGGCCTTATCATGCTGCCTCTTTATATGGACACTATTATTTTTTAACCATAGTAGATTGCGTTTGGTACATTGCAAGTAAAGTGATTGCAGCAGAAAGTGATTAGTGGGAAAGTGATTCTGAGAAAGTAACATAATAGTGTTTGATATGCAGTCTAAAGTTTTGTTTAAATTACAGGGAAAGTAACATTGCAGCATTTTCTATGCACTCACTTTGATGGTAATGTAATTGCAAATTCAAAAAATACCCTTAAGTATAAAAACAAAATTTGTACATTGGAATTAATTACAAATGTAATTATCATATTAAAATGTAAAGAATATAAAGTTGTAATTATTGACATTGACCATCATTTGTAATAATAAATTTATATACGTTATTATTAATTTGTATAATTAATTTGTAATAACATAACATTATCCATTTGGTTTGTTCTATAGTTAATTTGTACCACGTGTTTTGTTCTATATTTCCACGATTTATTTTTTTTTATGCTGGTTAGAGAAATGAGGCAATGCCAAATAATTTTATTTGTTTTGGATTGCAAATAAATGAATTTACCTTTTAGTTCAAAGAATCAAAGAACAAAACCACCAAATCATAGGTGATAATAAAACCATATTACAAATCCAAAATAAATTATACATGATATCTAACTAAAAATCCATGAAAGTAATAATAAAACCGTCTTAATAATTTACCTAGACATCCAACAAGTCATAAAAATAACTCATAATCACTGTAATAAAACCATCCATATCTCAAATCAAGGTAACTCATAACTGATGGACTTGTTGAAGGTACTTCTTGACATAGACCTTTCTCCTTTCAAAAGAACATGAGAAGAAAATGTCAATATTGGTCAGACAACTCAAAATGATTTCTCTAATCTCAACTATTTCTTCATCTGTCATGTTTTCTACATCACCCTTCAGCTCATCTATTAAGTCCATTACCTTGGTCCTTCTAGCAACATCATTAGACAAATATTTAAAGCAATCAGCCAATTTACCAACCTATTGAGTTGCCCTCTCACATAAGTTTTGAAAGCTAACCATTGTATTAATTAGTGCTCCCATAAGTTCTTCCACATTAGAATCTACAGCTCTCTTTTTCTTGTTTTTATTAGTGCGAGTGGCATTAACATCAAAGGAGGTAGTTGACTGCCAATAGATGGAGAACTATGTAGAAAGAAGCCATTATTTTCATCCATATCAACTTCAACATTCATATCCTCAAGCCCTCCACCATTTACATTTTCAACTTTGATGTTTTCAACAGCATTTGCAAGACTTTCTGCTGCTAAACCAGTTGCTCTATCCTTCCCAAAAATCAAGGCTAACTTGTCTGGAAATGATGTAGATGGAAACATAAGATAACTAAATATCTATTTTTTAATTGTTAATATTTTTAGTCTTTTTCAGACCTAATCTTTTCTTAAAGGATCTTAAAGACTATTATTTTCATGATGTGTAGTCAAAATTTTATTTTTGAAATACTCTGTAAATATTAAACCGAATTAATGAAAATGTAAGATCTTGTGCCCAAAAAGGTTTCCTAATCAAAGGGAACAAAATAAGTTCTTTTTCCATTAATTAAACAATTCTTGGTCTGTAATATTATTAGTGACAAGAGAAACAAAGAAGGTGACGAGAAAGAGAAATCCCAAATTCAAGCATAATCAAATCCAACATTTCCTATGCTGCGAAGAAAGAGTTCGAAGGCAAGGATCCAAATAACATCAAACTCTAGGCAGTTTATGCCTAAGAAACCCTAGAAATTTTTTTGCCAATATCAGAAACCCCAAATTTAGAGACACCATCAACTGCCCCAATTTGGTAAGATACAAAACAAGTACATGAAAACCCATGCCATTTAGACAAGCATTCAAACAATCTCATACAAAACCAGAAATTATTTTGAGAAGAATAATCTCACCTGTGCGAGGGAGATGAGAGATGGAGCAATAAAAGACGAGAGAAAGATAAGAGAGGGGAGCGCGAGACTAGCAAGAGGGAAAGAGACAGAGGGGAGCTCGAGAAAATGGAATGAATTTCAAAACCTCGGCTACTAATGGAGAGGAAAAAAATTCGATGAAGAAAAGAGAAAATGGGGGTACTTTTAGCTAGACTACTTTGCAGCCAATATTGGCTACAATCACTTTGTAGTGGAGACCTCACTTTGTAGTGCAAAGTGAGGTACTAAACGCTGTAATCACTTTGTGCTCAATTAAATTGCAATGCAAAGTAAATTCTTTCATAATCCCAAACGCACCCTGAATGTGTGAATACATTTACAAAACCTAAGTATATGTATTGTAAGAGATTAAATAATGAAAAAGAATAAATAAAAATATATATTTATTTAATTAAGTAAAAAAATACAAATATAGCAAATTAAATGTGATGTGCACATGAGTATAATATAATAAATATATAATAAAAATGAAAAATATATAAATGTTAAGTATAGTAAAATATAATATATATTAAATATACATATATATATATATATATACACACACACAAATATAATACAATATATATATGTGTGTATTTAAGATAAACACACACACACACACATATATATATATATATATATATAGAGAGAGAGAGAGAGTAAAATAAGAAAAATATATAATAAAAAAAAAAGGGAAAAGAAAAGAAGAGGGAACCGATTGGCTCCCTTAGGAAGCCAATCTGGCTCCCACCTGCTCCCACGATAATGGGAGCAGGAGTTTGAAATCCATAAGGTCCTCTGCCTTGTCCTCTGCCAAAAAAAAAAAAAAAAAGAAAAGAAAAGAAAGAAAACTAAAGAAAAGAGAATGGAAAGGGATCGATCGAGAGAGAGACGGAGGTAATCGAGGAAGTAGAGAGAGAGAAGAGAAGCAGCAGCGAGAGAGGAAGAAGGTCCCAAAACTTAGCCAGAAAACGTGGCTGTGGTTGGTGGTTGTCTTGGAGCTGCGGCTAGTGGTCCCTTCAAGAGTCGATCGGTGACTAAATTTGGGACTGGTTTGAAGGTGCAGAAGCAGGGGTCACCTGTGCTGCTTTTGGGTGCGTCAACAAGGAAAGAAACCAGCAGCTGCGAGGGGCCTCCATTGTTGGAAGAAGAACCGAAGCAGGCTGAGGAGGAGCTGACGCGAGGCAGGGGAAAAAGAAGACTAAAATGCAGAAGTTCACGCAAGAACTAAAGACCTGAAACTCAGCTTGAACGTGATTGTGTAGGTGGTTTCGGTGGTTGCATGGCTGGCGTCTAAGTGCGGTTCCGTTGGCTGTGGTTTGAGACTTTTTGAAGCTGCGATCAGGGTTGTTCTAGAGGGCTGAACCGAGGAAGGATTTAGGCAGGAACGGTGGTTCTTGATGCCAAAACAGGGGCTGTTCGAAGGTATAAAACAGGTGTTTTTGTTGGCGGTTCAAACTAAGATCCTTGCTGGTTTCAAGTTAATGGCCGTAAACCGTGTCTGAACAGAGCTGAACCATGGCCTTAGTGACTGCTGGAAAACGGTGGCAGTGGTGCTTGGAACAGAGCTGAATCGGGATCGGTCCAAGGCTGGTTTGTGTGTGCGATCAGGGCTGATTTCTTTGGGCAATAAGGCTGAGCATTGGAGTGCTGTCAGGTGAGTAAGGATTAGTTTAGAAGTATGCTCAAGGGGCTGCTGCTTTGAGAGGAAGAAAGCAACTCTAAAGGTGAACATATGTAGATATTTATAAAAACATATCCATTTGATACGATGAGAATGAATTAAGTTTTGCTAATATTTAGATTTGTTCTTAAATTAAGCGATGCGAATGCTATGGTTGGTCAATGAGGTAAGTAAGCTAAGATTGAAAATGTAATCAAATTATTGACTTTGGTTTATGCTTGGGTTGGATTGAAATCTTAGTTTCTGCTTTGCGTGTTATGGCCAGCCAAACTTGCATGTTAAATGAAATGAAATGTTCATGTGACATGAGGACTGTATAGACTTTGATGGTTGTGAATGCTAAGTGTTTAGGTGCATAATTTGCATAAATTACTCTTGGCAACTATGCAGAGTGTATAGTAGCATGTCATCGACGCATGTGCGATTTCATGTATAGCATGCAATATGCCAAGTTATTTTATATCTATGATTTATAATGACTTGCATTATGTTTTAATTTACAAAGTCTTGGTTTTAAATTGAATTTTGAAATAAATCAATGATTTTGCATATTTGAAAACTCAAAATTGGTTTAATAAATGTTTTGGAATCCGTGGAAGCTAAATGCTACACAAGGCATTTCGCTTAACTATATTGATTCTCAATATTTGTGAGTTCATCTGTTTTAAAATGAAGTGCATAAGAATATGTTTTGAACTAAATTCATAGTGATCGTATTTGGAACTAAATGCATAGTGAAAGTGTTTTAATCGAAAGGTACAGTGAAAGCATTTTAATCGATGTACATAGTGAAAGTGTTTTAATCGAAGTGCATAGTGATATGATTCATTAAAGTGCACAGTGATTGTATTTATCAAAATGCATAGTGTTTTGGTTTAATCAAAGTGCATAGTGATTGATTTAGAAAAGTGCTTGGTGTTTTGATTTAATCAAAGTGCATAGTGATTTAATTTAATCGCAGTGATTTAATTTAATCGCAGTGCATAATGAAAGTGATTTAAATAAAGTGCATAATGAAAGTGTTTTAAATCAGTGCATAGTAAAAGTGTTTTAATCAAAACTTTTGGATCATTTATTATCTTGATATAATACCATGCATACATGTCGCTTCAATACTGCTTATTTGTGCATTTGTACATAGATCGAAATGAGTCTAGCATACATTTACTTAAACTACTTACTAAGTTGTTTGCTTACCCCTTTCTATCATCCTTGCAAATCATACGAGCTAGACTTTACTTTTGGAGTTCTGTGCGCGCCTTCAAGGACTGTATCTAGTAGTGATTCTTGTCTAAGTCTTTCGAGCGCTGCTTTTGCTACTTTTGAGGTATATAAACCTTGTATATAAGTTGGTTATTATGTATAAACATTATGAAAAGCATACTACATGTTATTAGAATTATTTTGGGATGTAACTTAGGATTGCTCTAAATTATTATATAGTCTAGCATGATTATCGATTGCGATTCGAGATATTAATGTTGTATGACAAATATGAAACTTGTGGAATATGAATATGCTTATTGTGATGATTCTAAGAATGTGCGTAGTGTATGGTGATATAAACTGTGGATTGTTGAATTGAGTTGTAATGTTGGAAATAGTTATATATTTGCAAGTTATTTAACCGGGGAAAAAGACTATATGTAAAGGGGGTTTTCAATCTGTTTCTTTTGCTAGGATAAATATTTAAGTGAAACAACTATAATCCACCTTAGAGAGTTTTAGTAAATGCACTCACGAATTAAAATTGAACTTATGAAGGTTAGAGCAGGGATTTAAATTGCAGTCACGATCACATTTTTGGTCGCGTTGTGTTTATCGCGGTTACGGACGTAACGGATGCTATTGCGATCAATACAGTCATCGCGGTCGTGAATTTTTTTAATTTTACATAAGTTATTTTAAAAACAAAATAATTATAATTATAAGCATAAAAACTCTTTTTTATGATTTTTAAAATAACTAATGACTCTCTATGATCTTTTATTTACATAAAAAATTATCTACCATATTTTTAATAATGCATCACTTCATTTATAAAAAAAATTTCTTTTTAATGATTTAAAATATAAAAACAATCATTTCTATTTATTAATTTTTATAAAAAAAATTTATCTTGAAGCATATATTTTTTAGAAATATTATTGACATGAATTAAAGCTAAACAGTGTGTAAAAAAATGAAAAAAAAAAATATAAACATAGTATACAAAACAAGGTTTTAACATTGAGGCCCAAAATCACATGTTTAATAAGCCTAAAATCTAAACTGCTTCTATTGATGGGCTAAAAGCTTAGAATATATAGTATTGAAAGGTCCAAATAGAACCTCTGAAACTCCTCCTTTAGAAAAGCCTCTTGACTATTCTTTCTTCTTTCCCCTCGTCTCCGTTATCTCACCAGCTGCATCTTCTCTTCTTCCTTCCACACCTAAATTCCCGCATCGAAGCCAACAACCGCCCATGCTTCTTTGATCGCCTAGCTTCAAACACTGCATCTCTTCTTCTGCTCCTCTTTTTTTCTTTCTCTTCTTTTCTCGAGACATCCGAAAGCTTCATCTGCTTCCCCTTTATTGATCTTGAATTGACATTGACGGTTCCAACTATCCTTAAATCATTTTTATTTGATCTTTACTTTTTGATTGAATTTGATTGTTTGAGGTTGAATTTCTACTGTTTAATAGATTGGGTTTTTTTTGTTTATTCTTCTGATTTTTTAGATATGATTTTGGGAAAAAAAATATTTCACACTCAGTTTCGGTTGAATAGCGGTGGCAGATAGTACTAAAACCATGAAATAACGACCGTGATACTGTTATTGCACCGCTATTTGAATCCCTAGGTTAGATTATATCAAAAAAGTAAATGAGAATCATTTAATGACTACACTGACACCAAATATAAACCTTAAAGTGAAAAAAATTAGTTCATAAATTTGCTAAGTGGTATAGTGAAAGTGTTAAGTGCACGTCATGGCCTTCAGGTTATGATAGGTCGGTCTGGCTTGGTCCATTTTTTTTAAGGTTTTGGGTTTCATTTTTGTGGCCTATTTAAGTAAAAGGGCTTCTTAGCCTGGCCTATTTAGGCCTAGGCTTAAATGGATTTGGCTTGGACCTAAATAGGCTGGCCCGTTGTTATTTTTTAATTTATAATTATATTTAAAATTTATTTATACTTTTATTTATTTACATATAATTAATCTCATTTAATTAAATAGATTTTAAAAATAAAGTTGAAGAATCAAGACATAAGCCAATTAACCAAGCCAATGTCTCTATGCATTGATGATATGATACGCTATATCCTTTAATAAAATTAAAATTAAAATGAATGGTGAAATTAAATGTTAAAAGACTTGTTATATTTTTTAGTCTCTAAATTTGTTAAAACAATTTATATTATGGTTGTTAGACAATTAATATGTTCACATGATGTTGAAAACTTAAAGTTACGAATTTGATATAAATTTAAATGAAGTTTGTCTAATATTCATTTTAAAATTTTATTTTGTTTAATTATTGAAAAATGAGTTGTTAATATAACTTTTAATTTTTTATTTTTAAATTCGAGTAAGCTCATTTAAACCCGTTAACCTTTAGAAGCAGATTTGGACTTACGTTTTCAAACCCATTTTAATAAAAAGATTTTTTGGCTTGATTCATATATGACATGCTCAGTTAGAGCCGGCTCGAGCTGAGTTGAGCCAGCCCATTTTGACAGTGTTATCGTTCATATGTGCGCTTACATATATCTTAATTGAAGACAAACTTGAAAACTAGAGTTGTTCAATAACCACTTTTATTTGTAGCATGAAATATAGTGATTATTGATTAAAGTTATATTTAAAAAATTGTACTTAATAAATCTTTAAAACATATATTAAATGATTAAATTAGCATTGATTTCATTAAAATGTTGTCTTAATTAATTAGCATATAATATGTTAAAAGTAATGTTATTTTGTTAGGCAATTTTAATTTCAAAATTTCTAAGTATAGTCAAAATTTTTTTATCTTAATGTAAGATTAACATAAATACATGGTAACAAGTGTAAATTTAGTATTATTAAGTGCAAAATATGTTAGAAGTATATTAAACACATGATAATAAACGTTCATGAGGGTCAAACCAAAGATTATTGGGCTTTTCTATAAGTCAAGATGAAGACCATTGGGCCTAATGATAGTTTCAAAAGAGGCCTCAGAAGGCCCATAAATGATCCACTGGGTTATCATTTAAGTTGTAGGTCTTAAAGGTAATTACCCGCAAAACAACTCCTATAAATAGGTCACAGGTATCATTCTTAAACCCTAAGCTCTATTTGCCTACTGAAACCCTGCCAAAATCCTATCTGACTTAAGCATCGGAGTGCGCGCGTAGGGGAAAACCCTTACGCCCTCCGACTTTTCCTATTTCGCAGATTTCTTGGAGACAGACTAACGCGAAGATCGAGGATCCGACGTTAGCAAACATTTATTGTTGTTTCGTGTAACAATAATTGGCGCTGACTGTAGGAATCAAACAAAAAAGCCATAAAAGATGGTGAAAAGGCGACCTGCGGTAGACAGGGTATGTAGGCTGCGAAAAGGTGCACAGATGACGCGACAAAATAGTCTGTCGTGCAAAATGTATGCGACAGAACAATTTGTCGCACACCAGGTCTCATGCACAAGGTTTCACGCTCACATAAAGAGCCTGTCACCACAAATAAAAATAAAAAATAATAAAATATATATACACGTGACAGACTACTATCGCACAGAAGGTTTCACGCGATAGAGCGATTCGCTCGCCCACATATATGCGACAGACACTCTGTCACAAGCTAGAAGGAGGCTCACGCAAAAAAGCAATTAGACGAGAGAGTGGCTTCCACACAAGATAGCATTGGGCGAGAGAGTGGCCAGCCTGTCGCACAAGTCTGTTGTCACAAGCCTGTCGCACAAGCCTCACATAGCCTGTTGCACAACCCTCACATCACCTATCGCACAAAGCCTCACATAGCCTGTAGCACAAAAGCCTGGCGAGACAAAAGTGGACTCTAGCCTATCGCACAAAAGCCTGGCAAAAACAAAATTGGAAGCAGCCTGTCACACAAAGCCTGGCGAGACAAAAGTGGAAGCTAGCCTGTTGCACAAAAGCTTGGCGAGAGAGGCATGGAGAGAGATTGCCTCTCACACCTGACAAGTTTTGGCGAGAGAGAAATTGGCGACAGCATTGGGCAGCTCTCGCACCCATCAAAGCTTGGCGAGAGAGGCATGGGCGAGAGATTTCCTCTCGCACCTGACAAGTTGGCGAGAGAGGATTGGGCGAAAGACCTCCTTGGCGATAGACCTTGTTGTTAAGGAAGCTCTCTATTCGTTTCACAATTGAACCAAGTTCATTCTGACCGGTCGTGATGAGCCGTGTGATTTCTTGGGCCTCGATTGATTCTTTGAGCCCGTCGAATTTCTTGGGCTTTTGCAAATTATTTAATGGTAGAAAGAAATCCAGCGTCGGATTCCCACAAATATCAAACCATTAACAAACAGTTCATTGAACTATACCGAGGACAAAACCTCTCTCCTAGCCAAACTCCTCCAAGAAATTGCTTAAACCTTCACCAGAACAACAAAGTTCATTGAACTGCAGTTTTGCTGTAACTTCACCGGTTAATACTCAATGCTAGAACTCTAACTATTGCAGCACTTCTCATCTAAACTATTTGTTCCCAAGCCGAGCCTTTGCTACTGCATCACCTCAAGGCTCCTTGCCGCTGCTTGCTGCCTCAAACCAGAAAACCATCGCTACCCTGCTGTGCCATAACTCCTGAACTGAACCACTACCTTGTACTCTATCGTATTCTTCATAGCTGAGCCCCTGTTCTGCTGGCATCTTTACGTCGTCATTATCATCACACTTCACCTCAACTCCTCGCAATTCACTGCACCAGTCACCTGCATTGGCTTCATCGCTGCTCATCTTCATCTCCACTGCCAGGATCATCATCAAGTTTGAGTGCCACAACAGCCACTTCCTTGGTGCCGTGTTACACAGATACACCTCTACACCGTTCATCCATCATCACTGCATCACTGAAATTCTGCTCCTCATTGTGGCATTAAAACACGGGTTGGTATACAAGAAAAGGGGGCCACATTGGAACGAAGAGAAGGAAATAATAAATAAAAAGGTCAGAACAAGGTTTTACATCGCCACTGCTATATCATTGCGTGCCACCTTCCTGCGCTTGTTTAAGCCACTGCTCGACACCACCCCGCCCCAAGTTGTTGCCATATGCCACCTTAACACTTGTTGCTACAACGTTAAAAAGAAGAGAGAAAAACTATTCGTTGCACGCCAAGAGAGTGGCCGCTGTTGCTCGTTAAAATAGAGGAAGGAAAAGCTATGTGTGAAGAGGAAATATGGCAACAAGACACGTGGGAAAAAGAATTTAAAGAAAAAAAAACTTTAAAAACATATTAAATGCAAAAAGACAAACAACAAATAAAATAATTAATTCATCATGCAAACATGGGAGGATGAGATCAGGACAAGACTTATTGCCGAGCATTATTTCTAGTTCATATTTAATGAGTCTTAATTCAATTTCAAGTTACATGAAATTGGAATAAGCATGGAAACCAATTAAATTGCCTTCAAGCCTTGTTGAAAGAAGCCGTTGAATACCTCCATTTCATCTCTGTTAAGTGCCAAACCGATCCTAACGCCTCCTTCCTCGTCTCTACTCTCCCCGAAGCATCAATATGAACCAGTTCGGTCTTCTTTGGTTTTCCCCAACCAAAATCTGCCTCGTAAACATGAAACGTGGGGGAGCCAGATACCGTAAAAATGATGGAGTCGTTGGTATTAGACACCAGCCTGCTAAATCACACCACCCTTTAGCTCGCCTAGACGAGCTACGTGTTCGACAGACAGGTCTGTCGCCTGTACAGCCTCTCTCTCATTCTCTCGCCAAGGGAGATGTCACGTGCAGGAGCCCCTATCTCGCCCGTGCCGGAGCCTGTCTCTCACCAAAAGCGCTTAAGGGCTCTTTAGCAAAAGAACACAAGTCCACTTGGCAAGCCACTATGGCGAGAGGCGAGCACATATAGACTAGAATAGCGGGCGAGTAAAATGGTAGACCACTTTGGTGAGAGAATCGCTCATGCATGTGAGAGGCTAGTCTGCCCACGCAGGGCACATCGTAAAAATATGGCAAGCACAACATACAAGCAGTAGGCTTGCCTAGTAGAGTAAAACTTTGGTGAGCGGATTGCGCTCGCAACAAGCTTCCCTATTACAGCAAATGTTGGCAAGCAGGACCATACGGTAGAACCCTTTGACTAGAGATAACAACTCGCGCATGCAAGGGAGGTAGAGTGTCGCACAAAGAGCACACACAGGCGTGAATGTGGCAAGCATGTTGCACCGTAGGCCTTTGATGAGAGATTGTGGCTCGCCTATTGACAGCCAGAATAGGCAAGCATAGTTAAACGTGGCACGAGTTTTGGTAAAAGAGTAAGCTACAATGGCGAGCACCGC
This sequence comes from Heritiera littoralis, assembly GCA_031772115.1. Taxonomy (NCBI): domain Eukaryota; kingdom Viridiplantae; phylum Streptophyta; class Magnoliopsida; order Malvales; family Malvaceae; genus Heritiera; species Heritiera littoralis. The sequence goes on from JAPDPK010000022.1 coordinate 660,175, forward strand.
ACATACACGATAGTCTTAGGTAGTAAAGAGACGATGGCAAGCTTAACCTGTAGAGTAAAAGATCGAAAAAACAACTAACGTACGGTAGGCACCGCCGCAACAAAAGGGCTCCTACCACAACAAGTCAATCCACCGTACGCAAAGATGTAGTGCAAATACACGAGCACTGATCCCAAGCTGCATGCTTGCCCAATAGGAAAAAGGTAATAATGAGTACATTCGACAGGTTATATTACGGTAAAGCTGTTCATTCTGTGCAACAGCCGTGCGGGCAAGAAAAAGTCACATTGCAGGAATTCTAGGCGAGCGAATGGCCCTCGTGAGCCTAGCCTTCAACACACAAGGCGTGAAGCAATGTTGATGAATGCAATGTCATGTGGCGAGCACAAGACCACTGCAGCAGACACTTTCGGTGATTGAGTGGCATGTGGCGATTGCATAGCCAACGCCACAGCCTAGCCTCCAGTTTGCAAGCGAGACTTTGGCAACCAGCCACAAAAGCTCTCCATGAACACAGCAGAGCTCGATTGGTGATCTGGCTGAACACCCAGCAAAGAAGAAATCAAGATGGCGAGCACATCTCAAATGCGACAAGCTCTCCACTTTAATCAAATGACAGCAAAGAAAATTAGGTGAACACAACACCCATAGGCAAGATTCCCCTGTTAGCGCAATGCGGGTAAGCAAAGAACACCCGAGTCATACCTTTCGGCAATGGCTAGTAACGCTAGCGAGCACGAAATTCAAACTACTGGTTCGTCCATTAAAAAAAAAACTTTGGCGAGCGCATTTAAATTTGACGATCCAAGCGCACACCTAAGTTCGGGATCTGAGCGGAATGATCTAGAATCTTCTAGACTTGGTGCGCACACTAATCCAACAGAATGTCCAAAAGCTTCCTTTGGCCCATCTGTCGATCGTCTGACACAGAAGCTTCCAAGAACTGCTTTAGCAACCATCTAGAAGTGGCTTAAGAGCAACACACTTGGCCTATTGACAACCACACATGTGAAAGAGGCTTTGTCTTTATAAAGGGTGTGTCGGCTTTATGAGTCCTTTAAGCAAGACAAGGATGTGCCACTATACATAGCATTCTTGGATATCAATACAAGTGAGTGCTTAGCACAACGGAAATTGCAAACACACTCAAGCAGGGACATACGAGTGGTAACTAGATTTGAGATACTCTCATATGATGTTTTCAATTTTCTTATCCACTCGAACTATTGTAATTGAATTAGGCAGGTGTCTGAGGCAGGCATTAGCCACTGTCGTGAAAGGCAGCAAGCCAAGGAGAGCTTGGTTCGATCGAAAACAACTTGTGGCAAGCTCGTGAAGGTAGTTTGCTAGTACCGAGGCACGACTTAGTGCACAATCCATGGTTGACAGCAAAACATCCCAGCACTCGTACTTTACAGATTTTCAAGGACAAAGACTTGGAATGGTACTGGTGGTAAACATTTGCTATTATTATTTTAACATTTGCTGCAATTATATTGAAAATACTACATTATGAAATGAAAGGCCAGTTATTTTTATCTGTACTATGATAATTTTCCATGTTTGATAGACATATTGCAGGAATAGAAGAAGAAAAAACAGAAGCTGGTCGAAGACGCGAGACGGGCACAAATAAGACCTTAAGCGTGAAGAAGACGCGAGACGGGCACAAATAAGTCCTAAGCGAAAAATGCGCGAGACGGGCAAATCAAAAGTCCTAAGCACAAGAGGTGCAAGACGGGCAAACAAAAGTCCCTAAGCGAAAAGTGCGCGAGACGGGCAAATCTAAAAGTCCCTAAGCGAAAAATGCGCGAGACAGGCAATTCTTTATAAAGTCCCTAAGCGAAAAATGAGCGAGACGGGCAAATGAAAAGTCCCTAAGCACAAAAGGGTGCGAGACGGGCAAACCAAAAGCCTGAAGTGAAAAATGCGCGATGTAGACTACATATGCACTTAAAGCGAAAAGTGGGCGAGAAAGTCTGATTATTACGTAAGATTAATACAAGGTAAATGTGTAGTTGCCTCTGTAGATGAGTTTAAAAATGTGTTGATCAGTTTGTAAAAGACTAAGCTCTTTCACAAAAAAACTAGGGAGCACTCTAGATTAACTTTTGCATCAAAAGGAGTATCGAAATTAACAGGCACCCAGGCATATGCGTCATGAGGCGCTATAATATCAAGAGCTTGATCCTTAGGAAAATTAGTCTATGGATTTTCTAAATAATCTTCGTCCAAGCCTGTGAGAACCTCGACCATCTCGAGTCGAAGAAAAGGCTCATAAGGGCTGGTAAGATCAGATAGATCTTTATAAGTGCCTATCCTCAGAAAAGGTTCCAAATCCTCAGCATCTAGATCAAGTTTCAACCAATCAAGAGCATGTCAAGTACAAACCACATATTATGAAACCAGATAAGAACATATGCATCCTCTTATGGCACTTCTTGACGATGCGCCCTTATAGCTATAACTCAGATTTGGTTTTCTTCCTCTAGGCCAATAAAAGGCTTTGGTGGCTCTGCAATCTTGTAATTTCTCCTTACAGTTCTTGGTTTCGGACAGCTAAGACCTTAAATTCGAAAAGAAGGGTGGCATATTCCGCTTAAGAAGCATTTAGCTCAAAAGAGGAAAAACGTATCCCAGTAGTGTTCTGAAAAGGCACTTGACAAAAGAAATAATGACACAACGTCGTTCCTGTTACAAATAATGATGAAGTCCACTAGTTGAGCCCTCAAGTGAAGATGAAAAGACTTGTAATAATCCCAGAAAGAGGGTAGCAAAAGAATTTGAAAAGCCCATTCTTTATATACTCTTTCACATGGTAAACCCTGCGAAAGAGTAGGGAGCAATTGATGAGGGTCAAACCAAATATTATTGGGCTTTTCTATAAGTCAAGATGAAGACCATTGGGTCTAATGATAGTTTCAAAAGAGGCCTCAGAAGGCCCATAAATGATCCACTGGGTTATCATTTAAGCTGTAGGTCTTAAAGGTAATTACGCGCAAAACAACTCCTATAAATAGGTCACATGTATCATTCTTAAACCCTAAGCTCTATTTGCTTATTGAAACCCTACCAAAATCCTGTCTGACTTAAGCATCGGAGTGCGCGTGCAGGGGAAAACCCCTGCGCCCTTTGACTTTTCCTATTTTGCAGATTTCTTGGAGACAGACTAACGCGAAGATCGAGGATTCGACGTCAGTAAACATTTATTGTTGTTTCGTGCAACAACAAACGTAAAATACATCTTGTAGCTAAATATATATATATATATATATATATATATATATGTGTGTGTGTGTGTGTGTGTGTGTGTGTGTACATCTATATAATTTTACATTTATTATTATATGTTCATGATATTTCTAACTTATTTTATGCCTACTAGTACTAAATGTAAACTTATCATCATATGTGTTCAAGTTAATCTTATAATAAGATAAAAAAAATTGATTTTATCGTAGAAGTCCACAAACTTAAGTGTCAAAAAAGAAATAAATTATAGAAAGATAATAAATTATGAATTCATAAGTGGCTAATTTATTTTTAAGGGTTAAACTATGGACCACTTGAACATTAAATTTACCTTGTTATAATTTTTGAATTCAAAAAAAATCTCTGAATTTCTATCTCTTTTCATGTTTAAATTTACTTCCATAAATGGAGCTATATTGAAGCATCCTCCACATAACATTAAACCTAATATTCTGTAGCTATCAAAATTTTTGGTCACTTTATGGCTTAAGAAAAATGCGAGTGATAGCCGAATGACCTGGGCTTCGTAGACCAAGAGACTCACGCTCCTTCTCTCATTTACACTTGATTTTCCTCAAACATAGACCACAACTCTGCTATATAGATGCCAAGAAACACACTCAAACTCAAACTTCCATTTCGATTATGTACCATACCTACCAAATTTCATACTTAAAAACCCCGAAAAAGTAGAAAAAGGAGAAACTAATGAAGTAAAAGGAAGTAGCAGAAGGTGTAACCTGTATATATATAAATAAAGAAGGGCGCTACTCTTGCTTTGCATGCAAAGATAAAGAAAAGAGACCGCATTTGATTTTTCTGTTCTTTATTTTAATTTTATTATTCTGGGAAAGTAATTGGAAGAAGAGAGAAAGATGGCGGATAAGAGCATCAGCCTGGAAGAAATCAAGAATGAGTCCGTCGACCTTGTAAGTATTTTTTTCATTGTTTTCATGAAAGTGTTTTATGTTTCTGGTTTTTATAAGTGAATTTTTTCATCTATATCTATTGCTTTGGACAGTTTTTTTTTTTGGAAAATAAATGTTGTTTTCGTTATTGCTTTGTGATAATCCCATTACAAGTTTGGCAATGTGTGTTGCTTAATTAGTTCAGACTTTCAGAGTTTGATTTTGAAGTTTTAAAAAATTGTGTTTGAACTGTGTTACGTGGTTGCAGGAGCGCATTCCCGTTGAAGAAGTGTTTCAACAGTTGAAATGCAGCAGGGCAGGCCTATCAAGCGAGGAAGGGCAAAAAAGGCTGCAAATCTTTGGTCCAAACAAGCTCGAAGAGAAAAAGGTAAATTTGCTATAATTTAGACCCTTGTTTTTGTTCTCTCCATTTTGTTTCTGATGCAAACTGCGGTGAGATACTGATTAGTATAAAAACTACATTATACAGGAAAGCAAGATTTTGAAGTTCTTGGGATTTATGTGGAATCCTCTATCATGGGTCATGGAGATTGCTGCAATTATGGCCATTTGTTTGGCAAATGGAGGAGTAAGTTAAACCTCTTTGTCCCTTTCTGTCATTCTCTTATACTTGAAGTATGACTTGAAAGCAATCTCTAATTCCATGAATAAATGCAGGGCAAGCCCCCAGATTGGCAAGACTTTGTTGGCATTGTAGTATTGCTTATTATCAATTCAACTATTAGCTTCATTGAAGAAAATAATGCAGGCAATGCTGCTGCAGCACTGATGGCTAGTCTTGCTCCCAAAACCAAGGTGCTCAAGAATATGAATAACTTGCAAATACAATATTCACCGACTTAATGTAAACCAAACATTACTTGAAATAAAGTTTTTAACCCTTTTGAATGATTCAAGGTCCTAAGAGATGGAAGGTGGTGCGAGGAAGAAGCTGCAATTCTGGTACCTGGAGACATTATTAGCATCAAGTTGGGAGATATCATCCCAGCAGATGCTCGTCTCCTTGAAGGCGATGCACTCAAGATTGATCAGTCTGCCCTCACTGGCGAGTCTTTGCCAGTAAACAAGAACCCAGGTGACGAGGTATTCTCCGGTTCAACTGTCAAGCAAGGTGAGATTGAGGCTGTTGTCATCGCCACTGGCGTGCACACCTTCTTTGGCAAAGCTGCTCATCTTGTTGATAGCACTAATAACGTAGGGCACTTCCAAAAGGTAATGCCAAGATTCACGAGCTGCATTCAAATGTCTTTTGTGGTGAAGAAGAATGTTAAAACTTAACAGAACTTGCTGTTGTTTGATTAGGTGCTGACGGCAATCGGAAACTTCTGCATATGCTCAATTGCAATAGGGATGATTATCGAGATAGTGGTGATGTATCCAATCCAGCACCGTAGGTACAGAGATGGAATCGATAATCTGCTGGTGCTTCTCATTGGAGGGATTCCGATTGCAATGCCAACGGTTTTATCAGTGACAATGGCCATTGGATCTCATCGGCTTTCACAGCAAGGAGCTATCACTAAAAGAATGACAGCCATTGAAGAAATGGCTGGAATGGATGTACTCTGCAGTGACAAGACTGGGACACTCACTCTCAACAAGCTTACTGTAGACAAGACTCTGATTGAGGTCGGTCCTTGTACGGATTGATGATTTAGTAATATCATATCATACCAGTCAAATAAGAAAAAAAAGTTCAATATTTTCATTTTTGAGTTCACATTGGAAATGATTTTGTGAAATTTCAGGTGTTCACAAGTAATGTTGACAAGGACATGGTTCTTCTACTTGCGGCCAGGGCTTCCAGAGTTGAGAATCAAGATGCTATTGATGCCTGTATTGTTGGAATGCTAGGTGATCCCAAGGAGGTGAGTTAAGATTGTCAAAAGTGAATCCCTTGCATTATATATTTATATCCTAATTTAAAATAAATCTTAAATTTCAATTCATTTGCAGGCCAGAGCAGGTATTACAGAGGTGCATTTCCTTCCCTTTAACCCTGTAGACAAGCGTACAGCCATAACATATATTGAGCCTGATGGTAGCTGGCATCGAGTCAGCAAAGGTGCACCAGAGCAGGTAAATATTGATCGGCTTGCATTATACCAATGCTTTCCTCATCATTACAGTCATCATGGATTTTTAGCTTTTTAATACTTAGTACTCGACATTTCCATTAGATCATTGACCTAAGCAACCTTCGACCTGATGTGAAGAAGAAAGCTCATGATATCATTGCCGCCTTTGCTGATCGTGGGCTTCGCTCACTTGGTGTGTGTAGACAAGTGAGTTTCTATTCTACTTTCTCCAAAACTTTATTTGAATTATCAAGTAAATGGGAAGAAAGCCACATGGAAATAAACTTTTTGATTTTACAGACTCTGCCAGAGAAAACCAAGGAAAGCTCGGGAGATCCCTGGCAATTTGTGGGTCTTCTGCCTCTATTCGATCCTCCAAGACATGATAGTGCAGAGACAATTCGTCGAGCACTCCATCTTGGTGTCAATGTCAAGATGATAACTGGTGATCAGCTAGCAATTGGCAAGGAAACTGGTAGGAGGCTCGGCATGGGAACCAACATGTATCCATCATCTGCTCTGCTGGGCCAAAATACAGACAAGACAATTGAAAAAGTCGACGTTGATGAGCTTATTGAGAAGGCTGATGGCTTTGCAGGAGTTTTCCCAGGTAATCGAGTTGATAGATCTTTTGTTTCTCATATTATGGCATTTTTTTTTAACTTGTGAATCAATGTTCCTGATCTCTCGAAATAGGATATCATTGTGGTGCGAACATGATAGTTATTTAGCAGCTAGTGTGCCATAGAACTTTCACTATTGTCCTAACTAATGGCTACCATTCAGAGCACAAATATGAGATTGTGAAGAGGCTGCAACAAAGGAAGCATATTTGTGGCATGACTGGAGATGGTGTGAATGATGCGCCAGCCCTTAAGAAAGCAGACATTGGAATTGCAGTTGATGATGCAACTGATGCAGCTCGAAGTGCATCAGATATAGTATTAACAGAACCTGGACTAAGTGTGATTGTGAGTGCTGTTCTGACAAGCAGAGCAATTTTTCAGAGAATGAAAAACTACACAATCTATGCTGTCTCTATTACCATCCGTATCGTGCTGGGTTTTATGCTCCTTGCTCTTCTTTGGAAGTTTGATTTTTCACCTTTTATGGTTTTGATCATTGCCATACTCAATGATGGAACAATTATGACCATTTCCAAGGACAGGGTCAAGCCATCTCCTATGCCTGACTCATGGAAGCTCAAGGAGATATTTGCCACCGGCGTTGTGCTTGGTGCCTATCTTGCTTGCATGACTGTTGTTTTCTTTTGGGCTGCTAATGAGTCCGACTTCTTTTCGGTAAGAAAACTCTTTATATTCTCCTTAATTAAAACCACAATAGGAACTGTAAAGCATCAATTAAAGTTTGGTGATGATTGCAGGATACGTTTGGGGTAAAATCCATTAGGAACAATAAAGAGGAACTTACAGCCGCTGTTTACCTCCAAGTGAGTACTGTGAGTCAAGCACTCATCTTTGTCACTCGTTCTAGGAGCTGGTCTTTCGTTGAACGCCCTGGCCTCCTGCTAGTGACTGCCTTCCTATTAGCACAACTGGTGAGTTGTATAAAATTTCAGTTCCATCTGCTTGATTTCATTTAGGAGGTGCAATCGAGCCGAGTCGAGATAATCCAGCATTAGGATCGAGTTCAGTTCGACTCGAAAACTCGAGGCTCAAATATCTGCTCAAGTTCGATTTCACAAAATATTCAAGCCGCTCGAGCTCAAATTGATAGACTTGAACTCAACTCGACTGGCTCAATCTATCAATTTTTAGCTAAATATTATGAGGATAAAATGTTAAATTAATAATAAAATATTCGAAACATATATTAAAAAAATCGATAAGGTTGCGAGCCGCTCGAGCTAAGTATAAGAAGTTTGAACTTGACTTGATTTGTTAGTCAAATAACTTAAGCTCGAGCTTGGCTCGAAGATAAACGAATCAAACTTAATTGATCACTAAATCGAATTTGACTAGCTTATAAATAGCTTGACTCATTTATACTCCTTTTCATAGTAGAATTTAATGTGCTAGAGCTACTTACACATATATCTATGTTGCTGAGCTTTTTAAGGTGGCTACTATAATTGCTGTTTATGCAAACTGGGCCTTCGCAAGAATAAAAGGCATTGGATGGGGTTGGGCTGGTGTTATTTGGATCTACAGTATAGTCTTCTACATCCCACTCGATATTCTCAAGTTCTTGATCCGGTATTCTCTGAGTGGAAAGGCCTGGGATAATTTGCTTCAAAATAAGGTATCCAATCAATACTTTCTTAATGAAAAGAGTTCGTGTTTTACAGTCTTAAGATTTGCATCGTGTTGTGTTTCATTCGATTTTTGTAGACGGCCTTCACAACAAAGAAGGATTATGGGAGAGGAGAGAGGGAGGCACAATGGGCCCTGGCTCAACGAACCCTCCACGGCTTGACGCCTCCTGAAATGACAGAGATCTACAACGAGAAGAGCAACTATACAGAACTGTCAGAGATTGCTGAACAAGCTAGGAAGCGTGCCGAAGTAGCAAGGTGATAATCCTTCAAAGCTGAAGCCAATTTTGCCTTCAGTAGCTCTATCTTAGAACTGATTATTGTACTTAAATATCTACAAATTCTGTTTTCCAGATTGAGGGAGCTTCATACACTCAAAGGACATGTTGAGTCTGTGGTGAAGCTCAAAGGACTAGACATTGATACCATCCAACAGCACTACACTGTTTGAGGGAGAGAATGGGGCTGCGGTTGTTGAAGCAAAATAATGCCATGAAAGCTGGAAGACATGAGGGAGATAATTAGGCTTATTGAAATCAGCATCAATCCTATTATGACTTTGTAGTAGGCGAATACATGGCATTGGAATAATGTTTTGAATAATCCAACAGTAGAGATTGTCTTAGAGTTGACTTAGACAATCCTTGGTTGGAGTATGCAATAATTTTGTTTCATCATTTTTTTTTCTGCCAAATGCAGTACAATTGAGCAAATGCGAATTATGCACAAATTCCTCCACACTAATTAACGATGAGAATTCTCTGGATAGATGATTTTGAGATTTTTACTTTTTTTTTTTTAAGCAAAGGAAATTTGTTGAATAGAATATAAGAGAGACAACAAATCTCACTTGTCCAGAGCCCCCTATCAAATTACGCAATGATTCCCAAAACCAGTCTTCCCAAGTCATAAATGTAAATCAGATGAAGCCATAGCTCCTAATCCACCGACTCAGTTGTACCAGATACTTGAGATTTCTTATTTTATTCTTTAATTTTTCAGCAATTTTATTGTTTCTCAAATGTATTATATGAGCTTCAGATCTGTTTTGTTTATGGAAATTTAATTTTGATTTTGGTTCATGGTTTTTCGACTAGGTCTTGATGAAATAAACATATTTTGAAGTTTTTATTCTGGGTTGTTCTGATTTGAATTTCTATGTTGTAAAATTAATTGTTGTTTTTACTTTAATAAAAAATATCTTTTCATTGTTATGATTTCCAGGATTGATCTTGTTTCATGGGTTATTTCTTTGATATTTCTACTATTTTCTATTAAATTTAAGAAAATTTTTTCTTTTTTTTTTTTGGATTATAATTCCTTTGAACATGAGTATCATTTGTAGTTATGAAAGCTAATCTGCATTTTGTTCTTCAAGAGAGGTAAAAGTTTTAACTTTTAATTCTTGAAAAATACTGCCTATGCAAAATAAAGTCCCAAGCAGCGTGTCTCCCCAATGCCACCACAATTGCTTTCCCGCCCAGTTAAGTAATCCTAAGAGGATCAAGAGGCAATCATGTGCCAGAACTTCCTAGCTTCTTTGTATTTTTTTTAAATAAATAATTAGTATAAGAATTTTTAAATGTCAAAATTATATTCACTTAGTTTGTCAAGAAATTTGATGTTTGAGTTAGCCCAACGCCAGGTGGGTGATTTTGATTGCTATTGATTATCCTGGTTTCACTTGCTTGCTTTGACGACAAATTTAATCTATTGCTGGCGATAGGCTATAAATTGTGCATGAACCTTTGCTATAAACATAAGATGGTTCATCCTCTTACATTAGCATTCTTCTCTTCTGGGTTTAAGGTTATCCATGTGTTAATTTGCTTGAATTGATATTTTATCGTAGGTAGCAACCTTATTCGTTATGAGCAAATAACAATTTGTATTGTCAGTAGAGAATCCTTAATTTCATCCTTAATTCTGTATTTGTTCAGTTAAGTTGCATAAATTCAAGGTGCATAAAATTAAGGTTGTACCGTCAATTCAATGGTCTCCTTTTTATTGCATCCTCTCACTTTAATAATCATATTTTGGGTTATGATTCTCCTAGATTCTATATCTTTCTCTGATCATTATCTCATTATCTTTGAATTATTTTCTTTCATGCTCCGAAGCATCGTGCGGGTGGCAGTGCCAGTCTAGTTAGGACGTTAACTTTGTTTGTCACAATTTGAAAAATTGCACAAATCCACTAGTTCCATTAGAATAATTTGCAAATCCATATATTTGTGAACATGACAGTTTTGCAATCTATGAGTTGTGACTTAGTTGACAACACAGGCTGAGTTTGTGAAAAAAGCTTTTGGGTTCGATCCTCACTAAACACATTTTTGAAAAGAGGTGAATAGCTTTAACTGTGACTAAATCCTGAGCAAAATTAATTTCAGGCCGTTAAAATAGATGAAGATACATGTGATTTATAAAAAAAAATGACAATTCTGCATATAGCAAGAAACTTAAAAACTCATATTATATTATATTATATTATATTATATCCGACTGGTATGTGCCAAATCAAAATATAAATTTTGAAAAAAAAAAAAAGAGGATGACCAGGCTATCCACCCGACATCTTCCCAACAGTCCCATGTCCTCTTTTTCTTTTTTTTTTTTGTTGTCTTTTCTCAAAGGTTTGTTTTAGAGGTGGCAAACGGGTCGGTTTGAGCGGATTCGGTCTGAGTTATATTCGGGTTCGAGTTATTTTAGTTTCGGGTTATTTCGATTTTAGATTTTTTTGATTTCGGTTTTTTCCAGTTTCAGGTATTTTTGGTTTTGGGTTTTTTCAATTTAGAGTATTTTCGAGTTCGGTTATTTTCGGTTTCAATCCAATTTCGAATTCGGTCTGATTTTAATCGAGTGAGCTTAGCGGGTTTAGTCAAATTATTTTAAAATTTTATAAATTATAAATATTTTTATAATTTTGAATGTAATAAATAATTTAATTTTATATAGTTAAATAAAAATATAATAGAAATACTAAATTAAAGTTAAAATTTAATAAATATTTATATAAATATAAATTTTACATTTTAATGTTTTTATTACTTGACAATTATTATTTATTTTTTTTGATTTCCTATGATATTCACATTTGTTATAAAAATATATAATTATATATATTTATAATTATATAAAAATTTATTTTTTAAGTGAGCCAAATATATATAGTAAAACTAAAAGAAAGTGAATATAAAAAAGTATTAGCTATACAAATAAATAACTAACAAATTATAAATAAATCATATTAAATAATTAAACATTTATATAAATGGCTTTATACTCTTAATAATAACTTATTGTGTTATTGTATTTTTTTACGTCAACATTGGGCAATTGGAATTTAGACACTCTTAGCTCGATAAACTTTTTTTTTTACTTTGTTTTATTAGCTTTTTTAATTATTATATTATATTTTTAATAAAATTTTAAATTTTTAAGAATTTCTTTACATTTATTTTGTCTTTTAAATACCAACTTAAGTAGTAATTAAATTAAATCTAACTGTATAACTAGTTAACTAATTGTTCAATTATAATGTTGAATAAAATTATAGTATACATTAAAAAAATACTTAATATTATGAATAATTGGCCAACTAATTACCTCAATTTTATATTTATTTTGTCTTTTGGTTTGTACATAAATCATAATATAACATTATTATATTAAATATAATCGTTCTTGTACTCATTAATTAATCAAATATTACATAAAAAATTTAGAACGTTAAATTAAACAAGTTAGATACACCAATTGACATTATATTATAAATAATAACATTTGATATAATCATATCATATATAGTTATATACCAATTGAATACTAATTTTTTCATGTTCATATTAACATAATAATATTAGATATACACCAATTGATTAAATATCTAATTAAAATGTTAAATAGTAGATATTACTAAATTAATTAATATAATGCTAGTTATTTAAATATAATTAATAATAATATTAATAAAGTATAAAAAAGAAATTTTATTAAAATTACCACTTACACAATAATACTACTCTAATATATTATTAAATTACACTTTAATTTACTATTAGAATTATTATTTTTATCCACACTTTAATTTTACATTTAATAGATAATAAATAAATTATTTTTTAATAAATACTTAATTCTATTAAAATAATACTTACAAATTAAGAGATTACATAATTTATTCTTAAAAGATTATTATATTATAATATACAAATCATTATTATAAGATACCAAATTGGTTTATTCATGTATAATATTATTATAATATAATAAATAATTAATTATGTAAGATCCGATTCTACACTACTGTAGACTCTAATTTCATAAAATTGATAATGAAAATTAAAGAAATAATGAATAGTGATTCACTTAAGTGAAAGGCTCCTTAATCTGAAATATGAATGGAGCAAATTATGTTAAATACTCGACGGGCGAGTAGTAGAATTGTACAGCTCGCCAATGGGCGAGCAAGAGTATGATCGCCAATAGTGATGGCGAGGGCGAATAGGTGAGTTCACCACTATGTTGATAGCCTAGTAGGCAAGTGAGGCAGCAAGGTACTCGCCAAAGTTACAATGCCAAATCAATGTGATCGCCAACTTGTGGCTTGAGCATAGCAATTAAGCAAGTAGAGACAAATGTTAACGCCAATTGGCAAGTTGAGCACTAATGGGCGAGCGTGAGGATATTGGCGAAGATGAAGGTTGGAGAACTGATGTAGTGTGGCGAGCTGAGGCCTCAAGTTGACCAGGCGAACTGGTGTTAGCATGGACTTTGTAAGTCATACGGTTGAAGACAATAAATTGAGAAAGAATAAAGTCAATAAAGGAAGTGACCTTATTGGTTGAGGAATAAGACAAAAGGTGTAATAAGTCAAGAAAAGAGACTGTGGACTTCACGCCATTAGCTTCTCGGTTTAGATAATTAATGGCAAGTGAAGTAAGTCAAAATATGCAGAGAATAGCTTCTCATAGCCGTTCCTTTTGCTGCAGTTTTTCTTCATGCATTAAATGCATGAAAGACGTGAAATAAATAAAAGAAGATGGGACAAGGCCAAGTGATGGGTTCTGATTGGCTAGCATGGCTATATAAGAGGAAATGCTTGAGGGAAACCCATTTAGCAAACTTCACCTTCTTCACGAGAGCTATGCAACTGCAAGTTTATGTTCTGATTTCCTCTCATCTCCATCATGCTTGATTTACAAAAACATCACCTTTAAGTTGGCTAAACACATAAACCTACTTGTAAACCTTTCCTATTGAGTTTGAAAAGTTAAAGAAATAAGCAAAGAAAGGCCAACGTGAGACAGAAAGCAAGCTATTCTGGAAGTGCAGTTGGTTGAGGTGAGTTTCATATTTCTGAGGTGTTCTTGATATTCAATGATAGATTTATATGTTTACAACATGATAAACATAGAATGCAGTCTTGTTCTAGTTAGATCTTTAGAGAATATGAAAAACAAGGAAAATATTGGAATAAGTCACGAGAATGGCGACTATGGTGATCGCCCATGTTGAAAGTTAGTAATCGCCAATGAGGCGAGTAGGAAATAAGAACTCGCCCAGTATAAAGTTTTGATCATATGGGCGAGGTCGCCCAACGATAGTGAATTGATGGGCGAGCTCAAATGCATAGGCTTTTGGGCGAGTTGAATTGTGGGTGAACTACCACATTTAAGCCAATAAAGGCTTGGCGAGTTGAATGTTGGGAGAGCTCCCAAAAAGTATTAATGGCGAGTAATGGCGGGCGAGCTCCCACTTGTAAGCCATTTTGATGAATGGCGAGTTCGATAGGTCGAACTAGTGAGAACTCGTATGGGCGAGCTATGTGATTATTAAGTCTCACCAAAATGTTGAAAATTTGGAAAAGGAAAATATTAATAATTTAATAAATCATTTTGCAGCCGAGAATGGGAAATAGCTGTTGGCGAGCAGGAAGCAAGGCGAAGCAAGGGTTCGTAACATCAGGTAAGGGAAATGTGTGTGAAGTGAATGCATGTCCTGTGGAGTAAAAATGTTAAGAAAATATTAGAAATTGTTTTGTTTTCTGACATGCATTGTTTTAATAAAGTGATTTGATCTTGGCGAGCTACAAGCCGCCATATGTTGTTTGTTGGGCGAACTGGTTAGGGCGGGCGAGTAGATTTGTTCTAAGTAGAAACTCGGGCGAGCCAAGTGGCGAGCTCTCTTTTATGAGAACCTGGGCGAGTGCCTTAGTTTTAAAGAGAAAATCAGGGCAAGCCAAAGTTAGGCGAACCCTTTTTAGTGTTATTTTCGGATGAACAACCCCTCTTTTGATAAAAGGCGGGCAAGCCAAAGTGGCGAACCCTTTTATATTTTCTTTTGGGCGAGCGACCCTGTTTAAAAATAAAAATTTGAGTTAGCCACAAATGGGCGAATCCTTTTATAATGCTTTGGGGCGGGCGACCCCCTTTGTTAAGAAAGTTATGGGCGAGCCAGTTTACTTGTTGTTTTTAAAGGCTAAGGTCAGCGGGCGAACACTAATTCACTGCATTGATGAGTTGACCATGGGCGAGCTGAATGGGCGAACTGACCATGGCGAACGGATTTCTATTTTCTAAGTATTTTCAACGAAAAATGAACTATTTTTAATAGCTTTGAAAATAGAAAATATGAAACCATATTCGGGCGAGTTGACTAATGGGCGAGTTGACCATGGGCGAACTAGCCATGGCGAGCCAGTTAACCCGGGCCTTTCTCACACGGAATTCAGTGAGATTTCGGGCTGTTTTTAAAACCTTTTTGGAAAGAAAATCATTTTGAGAAAATGATGAAATTATGAAGTAATTCCTTAAGGGTTTGTCATGAGATATAAATTGATTTTGAGACTTTAGGCCCCTAGTTTTATGCATTATTATGAGTATGAGGCTGATGGACCCGCCAAGTCATCAGCAGGTCTCGAGGTCACCTGGCAAGTGGACCCGAGGACCACCTATAGATTATGGTCATAGATCTAGTAGAGATAGCCGTGAGGGGCAGTGGCCTACGGGTGCACCCCAATAGCGGTAGATTCCGTTCTCACAAGGGGGAGGGGGAACGATGATAGCATGAATTATTCGTAGGGTGATGCCTAGTCTCAACTTGTTGATTTCTATTTACTGAAAGGATTTGTTAAAATCCTATTAGCTGTTTAATTTATTGTAGCTGTTTAATTTCTTTAATTTACTATCTCTATTTGTAATCCTTAATTCATCAATTTTCACCTCCTTTAAACATTTAACTCAATTTACAGTCACTTGACTCCTCTATACATTCAGACTATACAGTACTATAGGGGATGTTAACCTTTCTCAACACTTCCTATACTAAAGGCATCAACAGACATCAGACTAACTCAAGCTCTGATACCATTAAATCTGTAACATCCCATTACCACCTTTTTCACGAATTTCTATACAACTTTACCGGTTGGGCTGTCTGTGATGCCATTAACATTCAACAGTGACAATAATAAATGATAAACATTTATTAACAATTACGAAATATAAAATTCTTTTCTTTATTTCCTTACATCTAACATCCCCTACTGACTTTGTTTCACTAAAGTAGTACTGTATACTTATGTCTGAAATGTAGAAGAGAAGGGACTGTACCTGTAATGTTAATCATCCCTCTTGGAGCTACTCCATAGGTACAGTCTCTTCTCTTCTACATTTCAGACATAAGTATACAGTACTACTTTAGTGAAACAAAGTCAGTAGGGGATGTTAGATGTAAGGAAATAAAGAAAAGAATTTTATATTTCGTAATTGTTAATAAATGTTTATCATTTATTATTGTCACTGTTGAATGTTAATGGCATCGCAGACAGCCCAACCGGTAAAGTTGTATAGAAATTCGTGAAAAATATGGTAATGGGATGTTACAGATTTAATGGTATCAGAGCTAGAGTTGGTCTGATGTCTGTTGATGCCTTTAGTATAGGAAGTGTTGAGAAAGGTTAACATCCCCTATAGTACTGTATAGTCTGAATGTATAGAGGAGTCAAGTGACTGTAAATTGAGTTAAATGTTTAAAGGAGGTGAAAATTGATGAATTAAGGATTACAAATAGAGATAGTAATCTAGGAATTTTGCATGAGATAGGCGATCTTATCATCATATGTCAGGTCTATTCGATAAGGTATAGTGAGGAACTCGGTGAGGGCCCCACCAGGACTTCTCTGTCCATATCGAATTGAGATCCTGAAATGATGATATTGAAATGAAAAGGGATAATATTAGTGTATAAGCCCTAAGATCGCGTGTTTGGAGGTATATCCAAGAGGGGGAATTAAAGGGGAAGTTATGAACATACCCCTATATTGAAATATTTTATCTAAGTCATGAATGACTAAATTGAATTAAAGTAGTAATTGATGGTGTAAAGGATGATCCCTACTGTGGACCCTACTGATATATTGATGAGTAAGATGACCCTGAGTATATGCTATGAGAGGTCGCGAGATAGTCAGCCCTGTTGTGGATTTTAGGGTCTGAATTAAAGTGAAAATATGGATTATATTGATGAGAGATTTTTGAATATTATGAAAAAATGATGTAAATATCGATGATAATACTGGTTATATATACTCCATATATTTTAGGAGAATGAATATTAGTAGTAACTGGACAATTAAGAAAGTCAGGTATTCTAGTCACTGCGGATGCGAAAGAAAAACCTTGAGATGGGCAAACTCGAGCACGGTTGGAAGGACCGGGCGTCGAGGTGATCGCCAAAGAGGACAGTATGGATAAGTAGCGTTGTCACAGCAATCGTTGTCGATGGGCCTAAAAAGGGGCTGCCATGGCCGGTTGGGCTTGTCCGTTATGATATCCATAGAATCGAAATATTGTAGAATACTTGTAAAGTGACTTGAAAATGTATACATGTGTTTGGAGGATACATAGTGATTGGGTTGGATGTAAATAACGAGACATCCAAGATGATATGAGTTTTTGAATTTGAAATCACATGATGATGTTTTAAGTAAGCTTTTGGAGTAACGTGGATTCGCGAGATTGTTGACTCGATTCACAACATGGAAACTGTTTGTAAGCTCTTACTAATGAATCAGAAGAGCTTGAGAAATTACTCAAAAGATTGATGAATAGAGAAATAAACTATTTTGGTATAACTCGTGAAAACGAAAATTATAATTATATCGTTTTGAAAACAATGGGATTTGTACTCTCTACAGTTGCTTCTAGGCTCCGGAACAAGTATGGTATTCTAAAATACCTATCATATTCTATCTAGATCCCTAGCCGACTGATAATTCTATAATTTATAGAATTATCATGAATTTAATGATATAATTTATCTCTAAATCATTACTATTAGATTCAAATCCCTCATTTATCTGTTAAATTTCTCTCAATGATGTAGGAACTCCAATTGATAAAGAAGTCAAAGATGTAAAGGATTTTAGTTCCAAATTTCATTCAAACACAAGACTTTGTTGATAAAGCTTCATGCATGGATATTTCTACTGGCTGCCAAGAAAGATAAATTGTTGCATTTATCTTTTATGAAGATAAATTATCAAGATGGACTTTTTGCTAAGGATAGAGATAAACAAGGGAGCTGATAAAAGATAAATTTTCTTTGAAGATAAAGATCGAGCCCTATCAGCCAAGATTTTGAGCTAATCATCATCCCCATTACCTTTATATATAGCCAGCTTCAGCACCATGAAGAGCATTCAATCCTACTAAGGGATATAGAGTAGTTTAGTTTTATTCTCTTTGTTTTAGTCTTCAAGTTTTCATCTAAATTTCTTTTGGTTTTTATTTTGGAATATTTTAGAAGTTTTATTTAAATAAATATTTTTTTATTTTCACTTTCCTGCTATTGATTAAAAAAATTCTTTTTCGATCGTTTGAATAAAATTAGGGTGTGAAATTTTAGTACTTAGTAAGCAATTCATAAATTCAATCCTCGTGGGAACGATATTCTACTCATCACTTTATTACTTGCTACGGTCCGTATACTTGTGGTACACTCATCAGGAATTCGGTAAGAAGTTTTTGGCGCCGTTGTCGGGGATTGAAGGATTTGTTTTGCTAATATTAATACCAAGCATACCTAGTTTTAATTCAATTTTTTTTTCTTTTTCTCCTTCCTTGATACTAATATCTTCTCTTGTTTTTCTTGCGAGGTACATCGGCCTAGTGCATGAACCGTGCAAGGAGTGGTGAATTAGCTCCCCTTGACCCTGAAATTGAAAGGACTTTACGAAGAATCAAGAAGGAGAACCAAGAAGACCTTGTTGAAACAAATACCATGGAAGAAGCAGATACCAAAGCTCTTCGAGATTATGTAATGCCTACAGTGAATGGATTCGAGATGAGCATAAGATATCCAACCATTCAAGCAAACAATTTCGAGATCAAACCAGCCATCATCCAAATGATCCAAACTTTTGTACAGTTTGGGGGTTCAATCAATGATGATCCTAATGCTCATCTGAAACATTTTTTACAAATTTGCTCTAATTTTAAGAATAATGGTATTTCTGATGATGCGATAAGACTGAGATTATTTCCTTTTTCTCTCAGGGATAAAGCAATGGATTGGCTGAACTCATTGGCACCAGGATCAATCACAACATGGGAGGACTTAGTCCGGAAGTTCTTGGCAAAATTCTTCCCACCAGCCAAAACAGCTAAGATGAGGAACGACATCACCACTTTCATGCAACACGATTCAGAGTCACTTTATGAAGCATGGGAGAGGTACAAAGAACTCTTGAGAAGGTGTCCTCATCATGGGATTCCAAATTGGTTGCAAGTGCAGATATTCTACAATAGGTTGATAAGCCAGACCAGAACTACTATAGACACAGCTGCAGGTGGTGCATTAATGAGCAAGTCTATAGATGATGCCTACAACTTGATAGAAGACATGGCTGCAAACAGTTATCAATGGTCAGCTGAGAGGCTAACATCAAAGAGAACAGCAGGTATGTATGAGTTAGATGCACTCACCACCCTTACCTCTCAAATCTCAACCTTGACCAAAAAGGTTGATTCTCTTGGAGTCAATCAACAACCCAACCCAATTCATTCCATTCAAAACCCTTTCGTAACTTGTGATAATTGTGGGGATAATCACTCTGGCGATAGGTGTCCTATTCGAGCCGAACAAGTCCAATATGTTTCCCATCCTAATAGGAACCATAACCCATTCTCAAACACCTATAACCCTGGCTGGAGAAATCACCCAAATTTGTCTTGGAACAATAATCAAGGGCAACCATCTAACCCAAGACCTACCTATCCTCCTGGTTTCCATACTCAACCACCACCACCACTTCCACATAATCCTCTACCACAAGTCCCACCACAAGAAAAGAAGCCTTCTTTAGAAGAGATGTTCACCACCATCTTACAAAACCAAGCAGCTTCTATAAAGAACCTTGAAATTCAAGTAGGTCAGATTGCTAATGCCATTAGTAACCGTCCCCAAGGTACCCTACCTAGCAATACTGAACCTAATCCAAGAAGGGAAGGTAAAGAGCATTGTAAATCAATCACCTTGAGGAAGGGTAAAGAAGTGGGCTACATACCTAAAGAATCAGAGGAAGATGTTAGAGTTGAAGTCCAGGCAGAAGAAGAATATAAGCAACAAAAGACCATTGAGCAGACGTCATCTCAATCTGGTAAGACCATTGAATCACCTCCTCCACCTATCCCTTTTCCTCAAAGATTCAAGCAAAAGAAGATAGATAGGCAATTTGCTAAGTTCCTAGAGGTATTCAAAAAGCTCCACATCAACATCCCTTTCTCTGATGCATTGGAGCAAATGCCAATTTATGCCAAATTCATGAAGGACATCATCTCCAAGAAAAGGCAAATTGAGGATTTTGAAACTGGTGCTCTTATTGAGGAGTGCAACACCATTTTGCAAAGGAACTTACCACCTAAGCTTGAAGATCCAGGGAGTTTTACTATTCCTTGCACTATTGGTAACTTATTTTTTGATAAAGCTTTATGTGATTTAGGTGCAAGTATTAATTTAATGCCTTTTTCCATTTTCAGGAAACTTGGACTAGGAGAGACTAAACCAACCAAGATAACACTCCAGTTAGCAGACCGATCTCTCAAGTATCCAAGAGGCATTATTGAGGATGTGCTAGTGAAGGTTGACAAATTTGTCTTTCCAGCTAATTTTGTAGTGTTAGATATGGAGGAAGATCGTGAAGTCCCAATTATCCTTGGAAGGCCCTTTCTGGCAACTGATAAGGCTCTTATCGATGTGCAAAAAGGAGAGCTCACCATGCGGGTCAATGATCAAGAGGTAACATTTAACCTTTTCTCTGCAATTAAATTTCCAAGTGAGACTGATGATTGTTTTGAAGTGGATGAAGAGGAAAGTATAGTTCAGGGAATATTCATCAATCAACAACCAATGGACACCATAGAAGCAATTCTTGATGAAGAGACGTCCAATTGTGCTGAGGTAAAAGTTGTGACGATTCCTAACAGACAATTTGAAAGGTTAGGTGCTTCTGGATTTTCACCTCTCAAGTCATCGATTGAAGCACCTCCAACTTTAGAACTCAAAACTTTACCTCCTCATTTAAGGTATGCTTATCTAGGTGAGTCTTTACTTTACCAGTTATCATTTCTTCTGCTCTAACTAATGAACAAGAAGAAAAGTTGTTAAGTGTCTTGAAGGAGCACAAGAAAGCATTAGGATGGACCATAGCTGATATCAAGGGAATAAGCCCATCCATATGCATGCACAAGATTCTGTTGGAGGAAAATCACAAGGCCACTATTGAGCACCAACGAAGGTTAAACCCAACCATGAAAGAGGTAGTGAAGAAAGAGATTATCAAGTGGTTGGATGCGGGTATCATATACCCGATTTCAGATAGTTCGTGGGTTAGTCCTATCCAATGTGTACCAAAAAAGGGAGGTATGACTGTGGTATCTAATGAAAATAATGAGCTCATTCCTACTTGAACAGTCACTAGTTGGAGAGTGTGCATGGACTACCGTAAGCTCAACAAGGCCACTAGAAAGGATCACTTTCCTTTGCCATTCATCGATCAGATGCTTGATAGACTAACCGGGCATGAATTCTATTGCCTATTAGATGGGTATTCCGGGTACAACCAGATTGCCATCGCTCCAGAAGATCAAGAGAAGACCACATTCACTTGTCCATATGGTACGTTTGCTTTTAGGAGGATGCCATTTGGATTATGCAATGCTCCTGCCACATTCCAGAGATGCATGATGGCCATCTTTTCAGACATGGTAGAAGAATTTCTCGAGGTATTTATGGATGACTTTTCTGTTTTTGGTGATAATTTTGATTTATGTTTGAAAAATCTAACTCTTGTGCTCAAGCGTTGCGAAGAAACCAATTTAGTCTTAAATTGGGAAAAATGTCATTTTATGGTCCAAGAAGGTATTGTGCTAGGCCATAAGGTTTCTTCGAGAGGAACTGAAGTTGACAGAGCCAAGATAGAGGTAATTGAGAAGTTGTCACCACCAACTTCAGTGAAAGGGGTAAGAAGTTTTCTTGGACATGCAGGCTTCTACAGGAGATTTATTAAAGATTTCTCAAAGATTTCCAAACCATTGTGTAATCTTTTAGAGAAAAACACAACTTTCAGGTTTGATCATTCCTGTTTAGAAGCATTTCAAACTTTAAAAGATATATTGATTTATGCTCCTGTAATTGTAGTACCTGATTGGAATTTACCTTTTGAACTAATGTGTGATGCGAGTGATTATGCAGTTGGTGCAGTTTTAGGACAACGACGAGGTAAGATTTTTCACGCAATTTACCATGCAAGCAAAACCTTGACAGATGCACAACTCAACTATGTAACCACTGAAAAGGAGTTGTTGGTGGTTGTCTTCGCGTTCGATAAGTTTCGTCCTTATCTCATTGGCACCAAGGTGATAGTCTACACCAATCACTCTGCCATCAAGTACTTGATTGCCAAGAAGGATGCCAAGCCAAGATTGATTAGGTGGATTCTCCTTTTACAAGAGTTTGACCTGGAGATTAGAGACAAAAAGGGGACAGAAAATCAAGTGGCAGATCATCTTTCCAGACTAGAGAATGGTGGTGTTGAAGATGCAACTATCATCAAAGAGTCTTTCCCTGATGAGCAACTATTCAAGGTTAGGCATAATAACTTACCATGGTATGCAGATTATGTCAACTTATAGTAGATAAAGTGCTTCCTCCTGATTTATCATTTCAACAAAAGAAAAAAATTTTTGCATCATGTCAAATATTTTGTATGGGATGAACCCTATTTGTTTAAGTAATGTAGGGATCAGGTTTTAAGAAAATGTGTACCCATGGAAGAGACGGAGGATATCCTCCATCATTGTCATTCTTCAGATTATGGAGGACACTTTAGAGGGGAAAGAACAGCTGCTAAGGTGCTTCAATCAGGATTCTAGTGGCCTACGCTGTTCAAAGATGCCTATCTATATGCCTTGAGATGTGATCGATGCCAAAGGGTTGGCAATATTTCCAAGAGGCATGAGATGCCCCTAAACACCATTTTGGAGGTGGAAATTTTTGATGTTTGGGGAATAGACTTCATGGGATCATTCATCTCCTCCTACAACAACCTTTACATCCTTGTAGCAGTGGACTATGTATCCAAATGGGTGGAAGCAAAGGCCTTACCTACAAATGATGCCAAGGTAGTTATGAAGTTCTTGAAAAAGAACATCTTCACTCGTTTTGGCACCCCTAAAGCGATCATTAGTGATGAAGGGACTCACTTCTGCAACAAGTCCTTTGAAGCTCTGCTTGCTAAGTATGGTGTCAAACACAAGGTGGCTACATCCTATCACCCTCAGACAAGTGGCCAAGCAGAAATCTCCAACAGGGAGATAAAAAGAATTTTAGAGAAGACAGTGAACTCATCAAGAAAGGATTGGGCCATGAAATTAGACGATGCATTGTGGGCCTACTGAACTGCATTCAAAACACCTATTGGAATGTCTCCATACCAATTAGTGTTTGGGAAGGCTTGTCACTTACCGGTGGAATTGGAGCACAAAGCATTTTGGGCGATCAAGAAATTAAATTTTGATATGATGGCCGCTGGTGAAAAGCATTTATTGCAGCTCAACAAGTTAGATGAATTCAGAATGCAAGCATATAAGAGTGCTAGACTCTATAAGGAGAGAACGAAGAAGTGGCATGACAAGGATAGTGGAAAGACAATTTGAGCCGAGGCAACAGGTTTTACTCTATAATTCTTGTTTGAAGCTTTTCCAGGTAAGTTGAAATCAAGGTGGTCTGGACCATTCATTGTTACTCAGTTTTCCATATGGAACTATGGAAATAAGAGCTGAATTTTTAAAGAACCATTTAAGGTTAATGGTCAGATTGAAACATTATTGGGGAGGAGTGATCGATTAAAAATCGGTTACTGATCTTAATGATCCACTTGAAAATGACAGACATAGTCAGGCTGATGACTATAAATCAAGCGCTTATGGGGAGGCAACCCCAGCATTTTATTGTTTTCTTAGTTATTTCTCTTATTTCTTAGTTTAGATATTTCATTAGTTGATTTCTTTTCTTTATTTTATAGGTGTCAGAGTCTAAGTTTGGGGGAGCGACAAAGGAATTTGGCAAGTTTTGCAGTTTAAGCTTCATTAAAAAAAAATCAGAGGAGTTTCCTTTATCCTTTTCTTGAATTCTTGAATTTCTTATACATTGAGGACAATGTATGTTTCAAGTTGGGGGGAAGAGCAAAATTTTTATTTTCAAAGACTGAGCAAAATTTTTTCGATTTTCTTCTGAAATCTTTGCAAAAAAATTCTGTGCTTTAAAATGGTTTTTACCTTGAAGTGATTATATGTTTGCTTGATAATTCCTTGATATTTAACCATTGATTGAGAATGTGATAGCATTTTGAAATTTATGAATATGAGCAAAGTATATGAATGAATTCTTTAGTGAATTATCTTTTTGATTGAGATTTTTCCAAAAATTAAATGCAAAATGTTTCTATCATTGAAGTCATGCATATTTAGAGAAGATTTATATGAATAAGAATAAACAATAGTCTTTAAAGTTTGTTATTTGTCTAGAATTTGTTCTATCATCTCTCAAGGCGAAATCCTAGAACACACTTAGCTAAAGAGGTGATTTAGGCCATCTTTGGACCGTTTGAGCTTTTCAAGACTACCATGATGTATTTTATCCTTAGTCACCCAATTTGAGCTTAAAGTACATGCTTTTGTTTTACCTACATTAATATTAGCCTAGCCTATAAAAAAAAAATTTCCCATACCCCGTTATATGCATGAGGACTATGTCAAGATATATTTAGAGCTACGCATATATGGAAGAAAGGGTGAAATTCAAAAAAAAATGTTGAAAAAAAAGAAAAAGAAAAAAAAAGAAATTCAAAAAAAAAAAGAAAAAAAAAGAAATCAAGTCGGAGGAATTATTTGAAAGCTCTTAAAAAGTCCAAGAAAAAGAATGCATGATTAGGGGTTAAGCCTAAAAATCCTATTTCTCCTACCTATTACCCTAGCCATACATTACAAGCTTATAAAGTCCTATTGATCTTTGGCTAAGTGTGTCTACATTAGTGGAGAGAAGATGAGAAAAACAAACTTATGGAAGATAACTATTTTTTGAGATCTTTCGTTATGTTCATATTTGTATAAATTCATCCGGATTGCATGAACTAAAATGAAGAAACATTTACACACACACGGAAGAATTCAATTGAATTGATACTCTCTTTTGAATGAGTTTATATATATTTAGCTAATGTTTATGAATTTTCATGGAGTTGTAGTGTTTTCAAAATCTTTGGGGAAATTAAAGGGAAATCATTCTTGCAAGTGTATTTGACCTCTAGGTACATTTCTTTGAATATTATTTTGCTCGAGGACAAGCAAAAATTCAAGTTTGGGGGTGTGATTCTATAATTTATAGAATTATCATGAATTTAATGATAAATTTATCTCTAAATCATTACTATTAGATTCAAATCCCTCATTTATCTGTTAAATTTCTCTCAATGATGTAGGAACTCCAATTGATAAAGAAGTCAAAGATGTAAGGATTTCAGTTCCAAATTTCATTCAAACACAAGACTTTGTTGATAAAGCTTCATGCATGGATATTTCTACTGGCTGCCAAAAAGATAAATTGTTGCATTTATCTTTTATGAAGATAAATTATCAAGATGGACTTTTTGCTAAGGATAGAGATAAACAAGGGAGCTGATAAAAGATAAATTTTCTTTGAAGATAAAGATCGAGCCCTATCAGCCAAGATTTTGAGCTAATCATCATCCCCACTGCCTCTATAAATAGCCAGCTTCAGCACCATGAAGAGCATTCAATCCTACTAAGGGATATAGAGTAGTTTAGTTTTATTCTCTTTGTTTTAGTTTCAAGTTTTCATCTAAATTTCTTTTGGTTTTTATTTTGGAATATTTTAGAAGTTTTATTTAAATAAATATTTTTTTTATTTTCACTTTCCTGCTATTGATTAAAAAAATTCTTTTTCGATCGTTTGAATAAAATTAGGGTGTGAAATTTTAGTACTTAGTAAGCAATTCACAAATTCAATCCTCGTGGGAACGATACTCTACTCATCACTTTATTACTTGCTACGGTCCGTATACTTGCGGTACACTCATCAGGAATTCGGTAACACCGACTGTAGTATCTTCCCTATTTGTGTGCCTAGAGCCAACTAGGATGATTTTAAGTGAATAAATATGAATATTGATATAGGCAATATCGTTGAATAACGTCATGAACTTCTAGGAATGGAAAACCTTACTGTTAAGTCAATGAACATAAGTTCTAATTGAACTATATATAGTAGAGACGTGAGATCTCGAATGATTAAGTAGACATTGATGTTGTATGAGTAAAGGATCTCACTATTTAAGTGAGATTAAAGTGTGGTTATTGAGATATAGGATTTATGAGATTTACCTGTATATGATTGTTGAGAAAATTTGTGAAATTTACTACTGTATTGATGTGATACATACTTGTGAGAAAGCGAAAGTGAATGGGTATGTATGAGTAAAGTATTCGAGATGGTTACAAGATAGTAACAGTAAAGTACTATATTAAATGGGAAAATAACAGAGGTGATAAATAATATAGAATGGAAATATCTTAAGAGACAAGTCATATGATGACTAGGGAACACGAGTTATGAGATAATTCCAAAGTATAAGAATAAATGTGATTTCCTCTGATTATCATGTAGTTATGGCTGGAATTAATGACAAGCCAGAATTAACAAGATGAAATCGTCATACTTAGAGGAGCAGATACAAAAAGTACTGCTAATCTTGAAAAAGGATATACCTATGTGTATATATGTACATATTAGAAATGTAAAATTATTTAAGTAAAGTGGTGATGAAATCTGAATGATGATAACAATTCAATTTCAGAAATGAATTGTGAAGAAATTATACTTTCAAAGATATTCTCCAAGTAATGACATTACATGTGTAGGAGAATAAAAGATAAAATGATAACTCGATATAAAAGAAGTTATCGAGGAAAATGATTACCTGAGAGGTAATCAATGGTTAGTATTTAGGTCTGGAAAAGAAGGGCAGTCCTAGTTTAACCATGAAACAATCACTGTGGGATGGTAGAGAATCCGAAAGAATCATGAGGTTATAGTAGTGAGTATGGATTGAGTAACCAAATTATTTCACTTCTTCATCATCAGGTTTCGGGAAGTATTGAGTACCTTAGTCGATATATATCGGTGAAACGGTAAGAAAGTATGTGAAGTTCCAGTGAGTGAGTACATGTGATAAGGATTCCTGAATTGCCATATGCTTTGAGAGAATAGCAAGAGGCTTCGGGATTCCAAATTTTGCTGTTAGCATCGCCTCTGATTGATATAGATATCCGAGCGTATTGTGTGGACGCTCCGGGATATATTGAGAGCGAGTGCATTGTATTTAAGAGACTATTGGGACAATTACATACCATTAATTAAAAATTATCTATATGATAGTCACCAAAATTATTATCGACTTAGCAC
The DNA here is from genome assembly GCA_031772115.1 of Heritiera littoralis. NCBI lineage: Eukaryota > Viridiplantae > Streptophyta > Magnoliopsida > Malvales > Malvaceae > Heritiera > Heritiera littoralis. Next base: position 687,756 of record JAPDPK010000022.1, read on the forward strand.
CGAATGAGATGATAAGTGATAAGTAGTAACAATGAGTTACTGTGTAAACGAAGTGAAAATTTACTAACTCCCAAGGATGATAAAAGATTTCAGGGAGTATAAAATGGTTGTGAGAGAAGAAGCTCGAGTTCTTCAAGATCCTTGAACAAAATCCGGGATGGCGACCCACGAGTGGGGCGATCGCCTAATAGCGGATAATGTGACGAGAGAAATGGGCGAACTATGTGGTCGCCGACTTATTTGAAAGAGTAAACCTGGGGCGTGAGAGAGTGCCAAAGGGATGATTGTTGATGACCTGAAGAGATGGACACGACTCTTAAAGAAAATTTGGAATATAATGAGATGCTAGCAGTCTCATTTTAGAGATGAGATTGATTAGAAGTTGAAAATGTGATAAGGAAGAAAAATACCTATATTAGAGGTACTTCCTAAAGTAAGTGAAAATTGAAAAGAGTATAAGGCTATCTGGACAGTTGTGGATATATTGATTGAGTCTGCGTATTCCTTGATTATGGAATTCATTGAGCTAATTAGTGCCTTGGCCAAGTTAGATGTCAGGGAAATAGTAAGGTTATACAGTATTCCAGTGAGCATTACAGTTGATAGGGAGTTCCGCTTCGTATCTCAATGTTGAGAGAGATTACAGGAAGCTATGGAATCCCGACTGAGTTCTGCACCGCAATTTATCCGTAGACTGAAAGACAGTCCGAGTGTATGGTATGGACGCTCGAGGATATGGCGTGAGAATGTGTAGTTGATTTTATAGGCTCCTGGGATAACCCTCTACCCTGGTAGAGTTTGCTTATGGTAATGGCCGAAGGAGAATATAGGCCTAACACCTTAAGTGGTTTATTTAGCAAACAATATATTCCACGATAGCTTGAGAAGATCGGAGGTCGAAAGTCATCTCCGACTTGGTTAAATAGATTTCTTGAGATATACAAGAAACTATGTGAATAAGGTCTCACTATTTAGAGGCATAATGAAAAGGAAAATGGAGTCCCTAAAGTATGGATCTTTGGAGATTTTAAATCGTGTGAAAGATGTGCACTACCTTCCGAGTTGTCAGGAGTGCATAACGTGTTCCATGCCTCAATAATGAGAAAGTACTATCCATATCCTTCTCACATGATTCGACATGAGTCCTAGAGATTAGAGAGGACATGAGTTACTTTGAGAAATTGGTGCCGATTTTGGATATGAAGGATAAAGTATTGTGATAAAGTGTTGTGATCTAAGATTCTTTTCATGGCTAAAGTACCCTGGCAATAAAATGCCAAGGATAAGGCTACTTGGGAATTAGAGAGCTTCATGCATAAGAAATATCCCAAAGCTTTATCATTGATAGATCCGGTTGAAATTTGGAGGACCAAATTTCTTAAGGTGGGGAGAAAATGTAAGATTCGATTCTACACTACTGTAGGCTTTAATTTCATAAAACTGATAATGGAAATTAAAGAAATAATGAATAGTGATTCACTTAAATGAAATGCTCCTTAATCTGAAATATGAACAGAGCAAATTATGTTAAATACTTGACGGGCGAGTAGTAGAATTGTACAGCTCGCCAATGGGCGAGCAAGAGTATGATCGCCAATAGTGATGGCGAGGGCAAATAGGTGAGTTCACCACTATGTTGATAGCCTAGTAGTCAAGTGAGGCAGCAAGGTACTCGCCAAAGTTACAATGCCAAATCAATGTGATCGCCAACTTGTGGCTTGAGCATAGCAATTAAGCAAGTAGAGACAAATGTTAACGCCAATTGGCAAGTTGAGCACTAATGGGCGAGCGTGAGGATATTGGCGAAGATGAAGGTTGGCGAACTGATGTAGTGTGGCGAGCTGAGGCCTCAAGTTGACCAGGCGAACTGGTGTCAGCATGGACTTTGTAAGTCATACGGTTGAAGACAATAAATTGAGAAAGAATAAAGTCAACAAAGGAGGTGACCTTATTGGTTGAGGAATAAGACAAAAGGTGTAATAAGTCAAGAAAAGAGAATGCGGACTTCACGCCATTGGCTTCTCGGTTTAGATGATTAATGGCAAGTGAAGTAAGTCAAAATATGTAGAGAATAGCTTCTCATAGCCGTTCCTTTTGCTGCAGTTTTTCTTCATGCATTAAATGCATGAAAGACGTGAAATAAATGAAAGAAGATGGGATAAGGCCAAGTGATGGGTTCTGATTGGCTAACATGGCTATATAAGAGGAAATGCTTGAGGGAAACCCATTTAGCAAACTTCACCTTCTTCACGAGAGCTATGCAATTGCAAGTTTATGTTCTGATTTCCTCTCATCTCCATCATGCTTGATTTACAAAAACATCACCTTTAAGTTGGCTAAACACATAATCCTACTTGTAAACCTTTCCTATTGAGTTTGAAAAGTTAAAGGAATAAGCAAAGAAAGGCCAACGTGAGACAGAAAGCAAGCTGTTCTGGAAGTGCAGTTGGTTGAGGTGAGTTTCATATTTCTGAGGTGTTCTTGATATTCAATGATATATTTATATGTCTACAACATGATAAACATAGAATGCAGTCTTGTTCTAGTTAGATCTTTAGAGAATATGAAAAACAAGGAAACTATTGGAATAAGTGACGAGAATGGCGACTATGGTGATCGCCCATGTTGAAAGTTAGTAATCGCCAATGAGGTGAGTAGGAAATAAGAACTCACCTAGTATAAAGTTTTGATCATATGGGCGAGGTCGCCCAACGATAGTGAATTGATGGGCGAGCTCAAATGCATAGGCTTTTGGGCGAGTTGAATTGTGGGCGAACTACCACATTTAAGCCAATAAAGGCTTGGCGAGTTGAATGTTGGGCGAGCTCCCAAAAAGTATTAATGGCGAGTAATGGCGAGCGAGCTCCCACTTGTAAGCCATTTTGATGAATGGCGAGTTCGATAGGTCGAACTAGTGAGAACTCGTATGGGCGAGCTATGTGATTATTAAGTCTCGCCAAAATGTTGGAAATTTGGAAAAGGAAAATATTAATAAATTTAATAAATCATTTTTCAGCCGAGAATGGGAAATAGCTGTTGGCGAGCAAGAAGCAAGGCGAAGCAAGGCTTCGTAACATCAGGTAAGGGAAATGTGTGTGAAGTGAATGCATGTCCTGTGGAGTAAAAATGTTAAGAAAATATTAGAAATTGTTTTATTTTCTGACATGCATTGGTTTAATAAAGTGATTTGATCTTGGAGAGCTACAAGCCACCATATGTTGTTTGTTGGGCGAACTGGTTAGGGCGGGCGAGTAGATTTGTTCTAAGTAGAAACTCGGGCGAGCCAAGTGGCGAGCTCTCTTTTATGAGAACCTGGGCGAGTGCCTTAGTTTTAAAGAGAAAATCAAGGCAAGCCAAAGTTGGGCGAACCCTTTTTAGTGTTGTTTTCGGATGAACAACCCTTCTTTTGATAAAAGGCGGGCGAGCCAAAGTGGCGAACCCTTTTATATTTTCTTTTGGGCGAGCGACCCTGTTTAAAAATAAAAATTCGGGTTAGCCACAAATGGGCGAATCCTTTTATAATGCTTTAGGGTGGGCGACCCCCTTTGTTAAGAAAGTTGTGGGCGAGCCACTGAGGGCGAGCCAGTTTACCTGTTGTTTTTAAAGGCTAAGGTCGGCAGGCGAACACTAATTCGCCGCATTGATGAGTTGACCATGGGCGAGCCGAATGGGCAAACTGACCATGGTGAACAGATTTATATTTTCTAAATATTTTCAACGAAAAATGAACTATTTTTAATAGCTTTGAAAATAGAAAATATGAAACCATATTAGGGCGAGTTGACTAATGGGCGAGTTGACCATGGGCGAACTAGCCATGGCGAGCCAGTTAACCCGGGCCTTTCTCACACGGAATTCAGTGAGATTTCGAGCTGTTTTTAAAACCTTTTTGGAAAGAAAATCATTTTGAGAAAATGATGAAATTATGAAGTAATTCCTTAAGGGTTTTTCATGAGATATAAATTGATTTTGAGACTTTAGGCCCCTAGTTTCATGCATTATTATGAGTATGAGGCTGATGGACCCGCCAAGTCATCAGCAGGTCTCGAGGTCACCTGGCAAGTGGACCCAAGGACCACCTATAGATTATGGCCATAGATCTAGTAGAGATAGCCGTGAGGGGCGGTGGCCTACGGGTGCACCCCAATAGCAGTAGATTCCGTTCTCATAAGGGGGAGGGGGAACGATGATAGCATGAATTATTCGTAGGGTGATGCCTAGTCTCAACTTGTTGATTTCTATTTACTGAAAGGATTTGTTAAAATCCTATTTGCTGTTTAATTTATTGTAAACTGTTGAGAAATGATTTGAATGACGCATTGAGAGTACTGGTTGATATAACCACTGTTTTCCTATTTAACATGATTTTAGGAAAAACAAATTTATTGTGGTATATGGCTTTGATTTTGTAAAGCAGCATATGTCTCCTTTACTGAGCAAATGAATTGCTCATCCCTTTGTTTTAACTCCACAGATAAAAGACACGGAGTTAGAGAAGTAGCTCCAAGAGGGATGATTAACATTACAGGTACAGTCCCTTCTCTTCTACATTTCAGACATGAGTATACAGTACTACTTTAGTGAAACAAAGTCAGTAGGGGATGTTAGATGTAAGGAAACAAAGAAAAGAATTTTATATTTCGTAATTGTTAATAAATGTTTATCATTTATTATTGTCACTATTGAATGTTAATGGCATCGCAGACAGCCCAACCGGTAAAGTTATATAGAAATTCGTGAAAAAGGTGGTAACAGGATGTTACAAATTACCACTAGCTTGATTTATAATTTTCTCTTTTAATGATGTCCAAGCTTATAAAAAAATTGTACTTGTATTGTTTAATTTAATTATTTAACTTTTTCTAATCTTAAAAACTTGAATTTAATTTTAAGATTAGTTTTTTAATGTAAATTTAATATCTTTCTATACTTGAAACTTTAAGAAAATATAGTTTAAATTTAATTTTATGAAAAATATTTTTAATGTGTTGCACAAAATATCAAATTCAAAGTTTCAAACAAACATTGAAATTATATAATTTTTTATATATTTGATTTATTATTGTATTAAAATTAAAATTTTACTATAAAATAAAAATAATAAAATGTTTTTTATAATAAAATCAAATGTTAAATTAATAATATATTTATTATTATAAATACAATAAGTATAATATTAAAGATTATTTGATATCATATATTATGGTGTTTAAATTAATTTAATTTAATAATTGAATTAAAAAGATTCAATATTTATTTTGCTAGTAATACATAATTGATATAATTGAATAATAAATAATAATTGTTTTCAAAATTTTAAACTTTGCAATTAAAAAAGTATATTAATTATTTATTTATTTTTAAATAATAATTATATAATTATAATTTGGGTTTTTTAAGTTATAAATTTGGTTTTTTACGGGTTTCGGATCAGATTGGTTTTGAATCTGGATTGTATCGAGCTCAGTTATGTAGGATTCGGGTTGTGTCGGGTTTGGGTTTTTTTAGTTTTGAACTTTTTCAGTTTCAGGGTTTTTCGGTTTTGGGCTTTTTTGGTTATGGGCCTTTGACTATTTTGGTTAATTTGGGTTGATCCCAGTTCAGTCTTTGGCAAATTCAGACGAGCTTTCGGGCTCGAGTCAGTTTTTTGTCACCTCTAGTTTGTTTGTCTTCTCAATGTAATTTTGTTGGAACTTTGAGACATAGGTGTTCTATAGCATGCAAATATAAAGATATCTGTTTTCTTTACCTACTAAGAGTCTTTTGCCTTTTTTTTTTCCATAAACATTACTTTCTTTTTTGGATATAAACAACAGGTATCCTCATCCATTTTAAACGGTTTAAGACTAATCCTATTCGATGTTTCCTCATAGTTAAGGCTTCTCACCTCTCCTTAAATGTGTGTTTAGTGAGAGTCGAACTGAGAGATTTTTTCACAAACTCAGTCTGCATTGCCAACTGAGCCAAACCCGTGAGTCTCCAAAAAAAACGTTAAAACGTTACTTTCTCCTCTTCCTCTTCATTGCTCTGTACCAGATAATTAATTTATACGTTTAACACATGTATTTTACATAATCCTGAAAAGAGACACATATCTTGCAGAGTCCTGAAATGACAAAAAAGAGTAGAGAGAACAGCCGAGAAAACAAGACAAAAAATTAAAAATGAAAATTCTGATAAAGATATCGCAGAGTGAACGGAGTAGAAGAAAAAAATAAAAGGAGAGGGAAAGACCATTGGAAAAAAAGAATGGGAAAGAGAGAGGAGCGATACAGATGAACAAAAAAATAGAGAGATTAAAAATTCTCTCACTCTCACTCGTCTCAATTCCATTTCATGGTCTCTCCGATTTTTGGTTCTCTCTTTTTCATTCTTTTCTGGCTTTTGGGGAAAAATGTCAGGTGATGAGAGATGGTGCATGGTAATTGGTGGCAAAAGCTTCGCTGCCCTTCATTTGGTCGAAACACTAATCAAATACGAAATGTTAGCTGTTCGAATCGTCGACTTACCTTGTAGCAGAAGCCTCCAACCATAAAAGGAGAACGGCTTCATCGACGAAGCTCGATGGTCCGGTCCTGCTCATTATGTTTCCATTGATCTTCGCACAAAGCTCGAGTACTCAAGGGTCTCCCATTATTTAAAAAATTGCATTCTATTTCCGCCATCTCTTTAAATTTCTCCTTTTTGTGATCTCTCTTTTAGACAGATTTATGATCGAATGTTTGAGGTTTTCAACGACTTTTCTCTCCATAAGATTCGACGGCTTCCCTTCGATAATTTATTTGTGTTAGCATTCATTCAAGCTTTTGCAAATAAAAATTGGAATTAATTTGACAACAAAGTTTTTTACTTCAAAATTTTGTTATTGAATAGGGTTAACTACATATTTGTTCTACTTGATGTTGGCTAAGGTTAATTTTAAACTTGTTCAATCTTATTGTTAGCTCTAAAATTTGTTATTTGTTATAGAATCTAATTTAGAACAAGTTTAAAAACAGGCGTAGATCAAGGAAAGAGTAATCGGTTTGCCGATTTGGCATCAAAATTGAGAAATGGCATTGAAGTTACTAAACAAGAAAGGATGGCGCACGGGAGGCTTGAGGAACATAAAAAAAAAAAAAAAACCCCACTGTGGAAGGTGGAACAGAAGCAGTAGGCTGAGCAAAAAGAAGTTGGAAGAGCTTCACAAGTAAATTCACGAGGAGGAGTGCTTTGAGTCCCCTACAATCTCAATTTATTGGCATTTGGCCCTTGGATCTTGGTCTTGCTCTCAAACTAGTAAGCCCTCAAAACCCTAGATAATTATTAAGTTTGTGCTTGCTCAATTGTATTTTTAAGGAGTTCATAGGATGAATTGAGCTATTTTTAATTCTCAAAAAAAAAAAGAACTTTTGAATTATGATAAAAAATATTCTGTCTTTGTATGCAAAAAAAGCTTGATCATTGATATGACAAAGTCTATCTACATTGGACCAGGCCCAAGATTGTCAGGATTCACCACGTGGCAAGGAACCATTGGGCCACGTGGCCTTCAGCGACAGAGGCCACACCCTACGACAGGACATCTGTCGCAGGCGATAGACTCCTGCGCCAATCACCTGTCGCCCATCGTTTGACACGTGGCGCTTCCACCCGGCTTCTGCAGCGACATACTCCTACCGCCAACAACATGTTACACTTCTGAGTCTCTCGCCAGTGACAGACTGCTGCTACTTCTGGAATTTAAGAAATCTTTGTTCTACTTGGAAACAAACTCCTAGTAAAAGGACATGGTCACCCTCAGGTAATTAACCTAGAATATTCACCTATAAATAGGCCTCAGGTATAATTCTATTCTCTAATTTTTGACTACTGGCTTTTACGCTTCCTAATACTGAAGAACTTATGGCTGACTTAAGCATCGGAGTGCATACGCAGGGAACTAACCCTGCGTCCCTCTGACTTTTCTTGTTTTACAGAAGCTTATTGGAGACACGTGGAGACAGAGTACGAACAACACGTCAGCGTACCCTTATTGTTGTTTTGTGCAACAACAATTGGCGCCATCTGTGAGAAACGTATAAAAAGCAAATCAAAACTTTTAAGATGGTGAGAATGAGATCGACAAACGTTAGAACTGGAAGTGATGAAAACTCCGTGAGTTCCCTCGAACAGCCAATTTGCCAGAGGAATAAGGTGAACAGAGAAGATGAGAAAGTAACCGTGTCTGCGGCAGAATTCGACGCTCTGAGGCGGCAGAGTAAAGAAACGACTTAGGCGTTGAGATCCATGATAGACTTGTTCAAGGGAGTCCTCCCGACATTGAGTCTGCCGCCTGTCGTGCAGAATTTGGTGGGAGAAACAAGTCAAGGGTTCCCGCCGCATGCGTTTAGGCTACAGGAGAACGCGACAGCGGTAGATCCCTCTCGGTGACAGGAGGATCCCCTCGTAGAGGAGGATGATATTCAGCAGGAGGCGGCAGGATTGGGGAGCCGGAGGCTTGCCGTAGGTACCCAGCGGGAGGTTGACGAGGAAATAAATCTAGAACCTGCGGCAGGGGTCGTGCGACAGATGTTTGATGTCAGGCGACAGGTGTCTGATGTCAGGCTACAAGTATCTGGTGTCTGGGCGGCAGGGTGTCGATCGAGCGGCAGGGTCTTCCGCCTACCACCGTGATTTGTCAAATTTTGCTGGTACCAACTTAGAACAAGGTATCAGAGGTGCTGGAAAGAATGGTGCCAATGACCAAAGCACTTGGGGAGCCGAGTCGGAGTTTGACCTCACTTGGTGTACACAAATGGCACGAACAAGTGCACCTCAAGAAAGGGGTAAGGAAATAGTGGCCGAAGACCTACCTGATTCGTCTCATGCCAGGAATCAACTTACTCCATCTGTGGACATGAAGAAGATGATAGAACAGGTACTTGAAGAGAAGAAATTAGTGTCCGCAGAGGAAAGCCAGAGGAAAAGGGTACCATTTTGCACAGCCATATTGCAGAAACCCATGCCTCCGAAATTCAAAATGCCACAAATGACCGCATACACGGGAAAGACAGACCCCTATGATCATATGCAGAACTATGAAGCTCTAATGTTATTACATGGATGGGAAGATGAGATAATGTGCAGGGCCTTTTCTCTAACTCTGACCAGGTGATGAAGTGGTTTAATAACCTGACTAAGGGGTCTATTGTTTCTTTTGACCAACTGCGAAGTGAGTTTCTTAAGGCGTTTGCGGTGAATAGTCAAAGAAGGAAAGAGCCGACTTATTTACTCACTCTTAAACAAGGAGTTAAGGAGTCATTGAAGAGTTATGTCGATCGTTTCAGAGACGCTACTCTAGAAGTGCAGGACCTACAAGTCGGTATAGCCGTGGCAGCCATGTTACAAGGAACAAGGTCTGAAAAACTACAGGAATCCCTTTCGCTAGACCAGCCAACCACGATCTCAGACCTGCTTTCTCGGGCGAATAAATATGTTACCCAGGAAGAAGTGATGAAAATGGTAGGAAATGGAGAATCCAAGGAGGGAAGGAAAAGAGGAAGAGAAGTCCTTGAAGCATCCTCTAGTCAGTCAAGGAAATTTGACAAAACCTCTACAACGAAATATACCACCTATACCCCACTTACTGAATCTCAAGCTTCGGTGTTAGCAGCTATTGAGGGATCAAGTCTTATACGGCCCCCAAAGAAAACATCCGGGAATCTGGGCTGTGACAAGGACTCGTACTATAACTACCACTCAGCACATGGGCATTTGACGAAAAAATGTAGGGAGTTAATGAATCAGCTAGAGAAGCTAGCACGTGATGGAAAAATAAATCGATTTATGTGAAGAAGTGACAGGAGCAACTATCCTGCACGAAATAGAGGAAACTACTTTAGAGACAACTTTAGAGACAGAGAGGTGAAAACAGGGGAACTGTAAGGCGTAATGATTGTAACAGGAGGGAGAATGACAGGAGTACAGATAAAAGGAATAGAGAAGAAGATAATGAACCCACAGGGCCAGCTATTAATGTGATATGTGGAGGTGAATCGTTAGCTGGTACATCTTCCTCGTCTCGGAAGTCTTACGCTCGGTAAGCTCACCAAATTAACTCAATAAGGAGGAAAAGTAAGATAAAGAGCCTATTACTTTTACGCCAGCTGACAGAGGAGATGTAATGATCCCTCGTGATGACCCAATGGTGATTTCAGCAGTGATAGCAAAGCATCCAGTGAGTCGTATCCTGGTCGATAATGAGAGTTCGGTGAATTTGATATACTAGAGTTGCTTTGAGAAGATGAACATCTTGAATGATAGGTTGAAGCAAGTACCCACACCATTGTATGGCTTCTCAGGAGAAAAGGTGAAGGTGGAGGGTGCAGTTTAGCTACCTGTGACATTGGGGGAAAGCTCGAAGTGTGTCATTCGTCAAGTGTTATTTATGGTGGTGAAGTCAACGTCAGTGGCGTATAACATGATCTTCGGGCGGCCATTGTTGAATGATATGAGAGCGGTGGTGCATCCCTGTTATCTGTTGATGAAATTCCAAACTCCTCATGGTGTCGGACAAGTGAGAGGAGACCAAAGGAAGGCTAGGACGTGTAATATCTCGTCCACCACGTGTAAGGGGATTCAAAGGAAGGAAACCCTTACGAATGAAGAACCGCCTAAGCCAAAACCTGATGAGGAGATGGAGGCAGTTCAATTAGATGGAGAAGATGAAAAGAAGGTGGTAAATGTGGGAAGCCAGTTGCCTGAGGGAGAAAAAAAGGAAATAATCCGATGTTTAAAGAAAAACGCTGATGTATTCGCATGGACCCCAACTGATATGCCTGGGATTGACCCTGAAGTTGCTTGTCATCGTTTAAACATAGTCTCAGGGGCAAGGCCGATAAAGCAAAAGAAGAGAAATTTCGCTCTGGAGAGGCAACAGGCCATAGACGAAGAAATCTCAAAGTTGTTGCAGGCAGGGTTTATTAGAGAAGTTAACTATCCAGAATGGTTGGCTAACGTTGTAATGGTAAAGAAAGCCAACGAAAAATGGAGAATGTGTGTGGACTTCACGGATTTGAACAGAGCTTGCCCTAAGGATTCGTATCCACTACCTCGAATTGACAAGTTAGTAGATGAAACTTGTAGGTACGAATTGCTTAGTTTCTTATATGCCTTTTCGGGATACCACCAGATCATGATGCATCCAGAGGACGAGGAGAAGACCTCGTTCATTACCGATAGTGGAACATATTGCTATCGAGTAATGCCATTCGGTTTGAAAAACGCAAGGGCAACCTACCAGCACATGGTGAATAAGGTATTCAAAGACTTGTTGGGCAACACCATGGAAGCTTATGTCGATGACATGATCATAAAGAGCCGAAGGGAAGAGTCGCATGCCGAGAAGATGATAAAGGTATTTAATGTGTTGCGGTAGTATGAGATGAAGTTAAACCCCAACAAATGCTCATTCGGGTGAGGTCTGGAAAGTTTTTGGGATTCATGATCACCAATCGGGGCATAGAAGCTAATCCCGAAAAAGTTCAAGTTATTCTGGACATGAGGCCACCTAATACTGTTAGAGAGGTTCAAAGGCTAACAGGAAGGATAGCAGCTTTGAATCGCTTCTTGTCCAAATCAGCTGAGAGGAGTCTACCATTCTTTAAGGTGATAAAGGCAGGAAAAAACTTCAAATGTACAAAAGAGTGCAATGACGCTTTTGAGAAGTTAAAAGACTACCTGAAAGAGTTGCCTCTATTATCTCGACCACAGCCTGGAGACCACCTCCTCATATATCTCGGTGTAGGAGAGAAAGCTGTAAGTGCAGTCCTACTAAGGAAAGAGGGAGACAAGGATTGTCCGATGTATTATGTAAGCAAGGTCCTGCTAGATGTCGAAACGAGGTACCCTCTAGTCGAAAGAATAGTTCTATCCTTGGTGATGGCAACTCAGAAGTTACGACCTTACTTCCAGGCTCACTCAGTGACTGTCTTAAAAGACCAACCTTTAAGGCAAATCTGCAATAACCAGAGCATTCCAGACATCTGACCAAATGGGCTATTGAGTTGAGTGAATATGACGTCCACTTCCAACCTCGCCAAGCAATAAAAGGGTAGGTGTTGGCAGATTTCATTGTCGAATGTACAGGCCGGAGGTTCTAGAAGAAACAAAGTTAGTCTAGTGGAAATTATTTGTGGATGAGGCTCGTAACATGGATGGTAGTGGAGTTGGAATTGTGCTAACTTCACCTGAAGGGGAAACCTATGAGTATTCCTTGTGTTTCTATTTCCCAAGCTCGAACAATATAGCTGAGTACGAGGCCTTAATAGCCGGGATGAAACTTGCAGAGAAACTAGAAGTTAGCAACTTAATGGCCCATAGCAATTCATAATTGGTGGTCAATCAGTTCTCGGGAGAATATGAAGCACGAGAACCACTTTAGTCCCCTATCTGCAGAAAGTGCAATTATTAGCACAATCATTTAAGAACTTTCAATTGACCCAGATAAACCGGTCTAAGAACAGTCATGTGGATGCCCTCTCAAAGTTGGCTTCTTCGAGATGAACCAAAGGCGGTATGGTCAAAGTGGAATCCCTCGCTAAGCCAAGTATCGAAGAAGAAGATGTCTGCGATGTCGAGATCGGAGGTGATTGGAGAAGCCTGATCAAAGACTACATATTGGGGGCACACTCCCAACTGACAAAGATGAGACCCGAAGGCTAAAGTTGCAAAGTGCCAGATTTACTATGGTGAACAGAGAACTCTACAAACGTGGATTCACTATGCCCTTGCTAAAGTGTCTAGGGCCTCAACAAGCTGAGTACACACTGGCTGAAGTCCATGAGGGGATATGCGGTGAACACTTAGGGGCTCGAGCCTTGGCCATGAAAATATTGCGTGCGGAGTTTTATTGGCCTACACTGAAGAAGGATGCCGCTGAAAAGGTGCGAAAGTGCGAAAAATGCCAAAAGTTCGCCCTTATTATCACTGCGCCAATCTCAACCCTTTAGAGCACTCTTCAACCAACACCATTCGCACAGTGGGGGCTAGACATCTTCAGACCTTTCCCTTGGGCACAGGACAGAGGAAATATTTGCTTGTGGCCACAGACTACTTCACAAAGTGGATAGAGGCAGAGCGTTTGGCTACAATTTCCGAACGAAATGTGGAAGCAATGGTTTGGAGGGATGTCATTTGCCGTTTTGGGATCCCTCGTGTGCTTAATGCCGATCATGGGAAACAGTTCGATTGTGATGCATTCCGAACATTCTGTAAAGGCCTAAGCATTCAGTTAAGAATCTCCTCTGTATCTTACCCTCAAGCTAATGGGCAAGCCGAGGTGAGTAATCGAACTATACTGCATGGTTTGAAGACCAGACTGGACAAGGCAAATGGAGCATGGGTAGATGTGCTCCCAAGTGTCCTATGGGCCTACAGAACGACAAGTAAGGTGTCAACAGGGGAAACACCGTTTAATTTGGTGCATGGGACTAAAGCCCTCATCTCGGTTGAAATTGGAGCTGAGTCACCTAGATTGGTCCTTTACATCGAAGAACTTAACTCTCAGGGACTAAGGGAGAATCTAGACCTGATTGATGAGCTGAGAGACATGGCAAAAATGAGATTGGTTGCCTACTAGCAGAGGATAGCTACTTATTACAATGCACGAGTTAAGAGCAGAGAATTGCAAGAAAGAGACCTAGTACTGAGAAATTCAGCAATTACAAACGCTCATAGAGAGGATGGAAAACTCTGGGCTAATTGGGAAGGACCTTATAGAATCAGGATGATGATCGGACCTAGCACATGCACCTTAAAAACCTTGCGAGGAAAGAAGATCTCGAAGACTTGGAGCGCCAACCATCTCAAGCTGTATTGGCAGTAAAATATTATACACTTTTATGATTCTTGTCTTTATTTTTCCATCTATTATTCTGTTACTTCACAGATATTATTGTTTTGTGATTATCTGATTCCTGAATAAAGACCAGTTATTCGCTTTCTATATTCTCTAATGCAATTTGTTAGACAGATTATGTGTTAACAGGAATTGAAATGAGAATACGCGAGACGGCACAAATAAGTCCCTAAGCGAAAAATACGCGAGACGGGCAAAAATAAGACCCTAAGCAAGAAGATACAAGACGGGCACAAATAAGTCCCTAAGCGAAAAATGCGCGAAACAGGCAAAAATAAGATCCTAAGCAAGAAGATACAAGATGGGCACAAATAAGTCCCTAAGAAAAAAATGCGTGAGACGGGCAAAAATAAGACCCTAAGCGAGACAATAAAAAGTCCCTAAGCGAAAAATGTGCGAGACGGGCAAATAAAAAGTCCCTAAGTGAAAAATGCGCAAGACAGGCAAATCAAAAGTCCTTAGAGACGCAGAACATGAAGCATGTTACAAGGTACGTTACAATATATATGTGCTGCAATTGGTTCAAAATATATATATTTTGTGATTGGCTTATCAAATCTAACAAGTCCTTAAGCGAAAAAAGCATGAGATAGGCACAAATGCTCGAGAAAAAGTTCATCTTTGAATAAGAACAATAACACTATCTCAAAGCAGAACTTGGGGAGCAATATGGTGTAAAGGTACGCTTTATGCCACAAAAATAAAATTATTCGATATTTCTAATGCTTTAATGCTGTTCTTTAGAGTTTTGTGATGTATCCATTCAGACAAAAGAAGAAAGAGATACAAAAAGCAATTGTACTTCTCATTAAGAATGAATTTTTACATTGAGTTAACAAACAAAATGAAATACAAAAATATCCTAATCTATGGTGAGGACCAAGTTAGTCGATTGAGAAGACGCTACATCAGCACTAGGGTCTTGAGGAGTTGGAGGATCAGGATCCGCAAGAGTTGAAGAAGCTGTCGGATGATCAAGATCCTGAGGAGCTGAAGAAGCTATCCCGAAAGAGGAAGCATCACTTGAAGGCCCAACGACAGCTGCAGAGTCTTGCACGGGGTCGGCAGCAGCAGAATCAGAAAATTGGAGCTCATCGCCGTCTAAACCTAGCAGTGCCTCGATAGACTCAAGTTGATCACCCGCCTCGATAGGTTCAGGCTCATTACGCGTCACTGCAGGCCCGGATGGGTCACGTGCCCCAGTAGGCTCAGGCCGACTGTGTTGCTGCCGAGAGGCCACGGACCTTCAAGGTTGTCCAAGTTATCTATGGCTGCTACCTCTATACAGTCATCCAGACTTAGTGAGTCAGGTTCATATTTGGTCCAGGAGGGAGCTTCATAGAACTGGGCCTCCTAGGTGAACAATAACTCAGGGAAAGACTCATCAAGTCGATGCTTCTCCAACCAAGAGTGGGCTAAGTAGAAGCCATACTTGATGAATCCCGTCGTAAGCTCTTCTTTCTTCTCATAGCAGTGTTGAGACAGGCGGTATTCACGGACAGCCTCAGCTCAGATCTCCTTTTGCCGATCCAACACACTCTGCAGCTCGTCGATGGCCTCATCCCGCTGCCTCCTCATGGCCTCCCGATCATTGACTTCCTTATTATAGGCCTCTTCATATCCTTGAAGGGAGGCTACTTTTGCTTGTTCTTCTATCAACCTCTGCTAAAGATCCGCGTTCCTCTTGGTCAATTCCTTGACCCTACCAGTATATGGACGAAGCTGAACAACCTCATTTTGAAGTGCTATTTTTGCCTCTCGGAGCTCACGAATTTCTTTATCATCTTGCTCTCTAAGAGCCCTATGCCGTGCATTGACAGCCGCTATTTGCTGAGCTGACTGACAAAACAAAGAACAAAAATGACTTAAAAACCCGACGAAAGAGGTTAAAAAGGGGAATATAATTACCAAATAAATGTGACGCTCCTACCTTCATCGCAAGATAGCCGGAATTATTCTCAGCCTCTGCTAAGTTTGTGAAAAGCCCCGCCTTGTCACGGGGAAGATTGGTGCTCCAGGCCAAACGAGACGCTATCCTGGTCTCCTCAATGCTATCATTGTCGTTCATTCCGGGATAGGTCTGGAAGTCCTCTCCATCTACGACAACCCCACTATCAACTAAATAGCGCTTCAAGGTAGGATTGGCTACCTTAGGCAATATTGGTCTCGTAGGCATCGAGGCTTCAATGATCAGCTTCTTCCTATATTTACGCCTAGGCTGGCAAGGAGCCGACCTATCCTCGGCAGCACGGGAATCAACTTCTTGGTGGGCTGACTCACTCCTCTACGACCCAAAGCTCTCTTGATCGTCTGAGCTACCATCACGGATAAGGGGCCTCTTCCGCTTGTTTCTCCCGACCTCTTGTGCACGACGACTAGGCCCGTTGGTAGCCGAAGGAGGAGGAGTAGAAGCACGAGGATGTCTGGAAGCGAAGGCTCCAATCGGCTGCTGTTAAGAAGAAGGAGCCTCTCTGGCAGAAGCATTGGCCTACCTTCTGTGCATAGCATTATGAAAGTTCATATCTGCATAATACAAGGAGAAGTAATCAGCAAATCTAAATCCAAAATGCCATGCACACGGATATATAAAGTAAAGAAAAATAGAAACCTATAATATCACCAAGATCCTCTAAGTTATCCAAATTCGGATCTGTTGGGAAGTCAACGAAAGGGCTCCCAAAGGTGTTGCCCTGAGTCCATTCGAGATCCTCCTCGAATGGACCACTAGCACCCGTAACCTCAGGTGTCTCGTCTCTCAAATCTGGAGAAGATTCGTCTATAAGGTGACCTAGTGTAAGACCCGAATTTTATTATACTATATACCATATTTGTACATGATTGGTAGTGGAAATAAATTCCTTTATGGAAATTTAAGAAATTATTGAATGTGAATTTCCACTCTTTATTTTAATTTTTGGGAATTATGAATTATGGTATGGTGTATAAAAGAAAGAAAAAACAAACATTAAAGTTGCAACAAGAGATAGATGAGATATAATCTTGATAAAAAGGTAGAAGTGTGAAAACATTAAATGAAGGGTTGAACAAATGAAGAAAACAAATGAACAAATGAAATATAACAAAGTCAATGATAGTGGCTGGAAGTGGTGTAGACTATAGAAGAAAAGAGGAAAGTCAATATAAGAGGCTATAAATGGACTTCACGCCACTTTGCTTTCCTTTACAATCGGTTTAGGTAATTAATGATAAGGAAAAGATGAGACAAAAAGGTCAATTAGAGTGGCTGGCTGGAAGTGGCGAGAAGAGGAAGGAGAAAAGAAGAGAAAAAGGAAAGAAAATTTGTCAAAACTGCAGCAATAGACTTCCCCTAGCCATCCCTTTTTGGCTGGAATTTTCTTGAACATTTAATGAGCTATAGAAAATTTCACCACGTCATCCCTTTGAATTATCATTTTTCTTCATCATTTAATGAGTTATAAGACAAGGTAATGATGAAGGAAGAGATAAGGGGCTATAAGACCCTGACGGTAGAATATATATACAGGAGACTAAGTGAAACAAACACAATTTTCTCCTTGATCGAAAATACTCAGGTTGTCTTGCTCCTCATTTTGACTGTGTTTCCTTTTATCTCTTTCTCGTTTAATTAGCGAAAATTACAACCTCCTGCTAACTAACCATCTAATACTCCTCTACAAACTTTCCTTCACCCTCAAACCATCCAAGAAACTAAGAAGGGAAGGACTGACGAGGGAGGAAACAACAGCAACAATTTGGAGTTGTGCAGGTTTGGTTACACAAAGGTAAGGGAATTTCCAGCCAACATTGTATGTATTTAATCCTTGAGTTATAGTGATGATATGTTAAGTTGGAGATGAATAGGTATATTATTTGGCATGAAAGTATATAATAAGTTAACATGGTTAAATTCTTAATGGTTGGGGATGCCAATGGTTGAATATAAGCTGTTATGAATGCATATGTAACGTGAGAAGAAGATACATGATGGGCGAATTTGAGTTCGCCAAATAGGCGAGAAAGGAATTAGGAAACTCGCCCAAAGGATGAGGCGAGCTAAATGAATTGTATGAGTCACAATGAACGTGTTCGCCAATATGTTTGGATAGTCAGAATGATTGTCCAAATGGGCGAGGGCTTATGGTCGCCCAAAATGTCTAGACTTGATGATCGCCATAAGAGTGAAATAGGCGAGTCGCAAGTTGGGCGAGCTCCTAGAATAAGCCAATAATTGAATGGCGAATAGGACTGTGCGAGTTACCATGTGTAAGCCCAATGACGACTGGCGAGCTCTGTTGGGCGAATGGCGAGCTGTAGAGTAGTCATAGAATCTCGCCAAAGTGTTAGAAAATCTTAATAGTTTTAGAAAATATTCGAGAAGAAAATATTAATGGTATTAATATTTTACTTTGCAGTCGGAAGTGAGAATTGATAAGGCGGGCGAGAAGCAAGGCTTCATCAGACGAGGTAAGGGGAGATGTGTGTGAAGTGAATACATGTCCTGTGGAGTTAAAATTGTATGAAAATACTGAGAAAATGCTTTGACTTATGACATCATTTTGTTTGATAATTGTTTTAATTTGGGCTAGCTTCAAAGAAACCCACCCCTGTGTTGTTTGTTGGGCAAACTACTTAGGGCGGGCGAGCTAAACCTTTTATGATGTTTGGGCAAGTGATCTTGTTTTAAATAGAAAATCGGGCGAGCCATTTCGGGCGAACCCTTTTTAATGTTGTTTTAAGGCGAGCGACCCAGGTTTTCATGAAATGGGCGAGTTAACCATGGCAATTTCGCCTTGGGCGAGTTGACCATGGGCAATGCCAGATGGGTGAACTGATTTGGCGAGCCATTGAGGGCGAGCCAGTTTAGCTTATTTTTAACCGCTAAGGATTGGCGGGCGAATACGAATTCACCACACTGGCGAGTTGACCATAGGTGAGCCTTGATGGGCGAGCTGACCATGGTGAACAGGTTTCAATTTTACATTTTCTTTACAGAAATGAGAATAATACCTTGTTGGAATTATTATTTATTTAAACGATTTTAATATAAAGTTGATTTTGAGACTTTAGGCCCCTAGTTTCATGCATTATGAGTTATGAGTCTGATGGACCCGTCAAGTCATCAGAGGTCTCGAGGTCACCTGGCAAGTGGACCCGAGGACCACCTATAGATTGTGGCCATAGATCTACTATATCCCTGTTGGGATGATTATTCCGTTCTCGCAAGGGGGAGGGGGAACGATGATAGCATGATTTACTTATAAGGTGATGCTTAGTCTCAACCCGATGATTTCTGAGAGGATTTGTTGAATCCTGTTTATTCTTTATTATATAATATTGCAAACTATTTAGCCAGTGATTTGAATATTAAAAAAATTGTTGATTTCATCCATTGTTTTCCTTATTGGGTTCACTGTTAAGGAAAAATAAGTGTTTTGGAAAATATAGTTTTGATTTATACCGTAGCATACACTTTCCTTACTGAGCACGTTGTCGCTCACCCCATTATTTTTCACTCCACAGATTGTTGATCTTAGATTAAGAGAATTAATTTCCAAGGACTATCGACTGCTAGAGTCAGCAGTTTTTTGATATCGAAGGTACATTATTCTCTTTTATATATTCAGTAAAATTGTATAGTACTACATTAAATAGAAGGGAATGTATATACATTTTAAGAAAATAATTTAATAATTCATACTCTCATGCTAGTACAAGAAATTAAGAGTACTAATTTTTATAAAAGCATTAGAAGTTGTTAAGCACCACAGACAGCCCAACCGGTAAGATAGTGTATATTATAAGTGAATATTATGTATTTTGTGAACTTGGGATGCTACACCTAGAGGGTTAGAGGTCTCGGCTATAAGAACCCTGAGCAGTTGGCTGGGGCCAGCATCGAACACGTGCAAGCTACTAGGGAGGTTAGATGGGGTATCAGAAGTCCTAGAAACGGCTTGGCTTACTCCCCAACCGACTGCTGTAATATTCTCTAGGGTTAAAAGGGAAAATAAATTATGTTCTCCAGTAGAACAAATTCACCGTATAGGCTCACTAAAATGGTCCCTTAAGGATTCTACCCTAAATCTTTCCGAGCACTTCGAGTGGTCATTGGTATCACGATTCCATGTAGTGCGAATTCGCAAATCACTTGGAATCTTGACAACGACCCACTCGCTCTCAAAACTACGCAGTTTCTTAGGAAGGTCAGAAAAAATTTTGTTATTGGGAAACTCGTCAACCTTTAACCTCTGGAGAGAAAACGTTATTAGTCCTTTCAGACCACAGACTCTAAGAAAGGCACTCAAGATGGGGATAGTAGGAACGATACCTAAACTATGACACACCACCGAAAATCATACTATTTGAGCCCAAGTATGCGGATGAAGTTGACAAGGAACTATATCTTTGTACCTAAGAAACTTTAGACCAAACTCCGGCAGCAAAAAATGAAAACCGAAGAGTAAAGACACTTTATGCACTACTACACCACTTCTAACTAGGTCAAGCATAACTTCCCCACTGACTGGAAGTCTATAACTGTAATCGGAAGGAAGGGGAAAACGAGTGTTGAAATCATCTAAGTTCGCATTCGTCAGTGCACATTCAACACCGCCCCTTCTAAGTGATTTACCCAGATGTTGCGAAGACATGGTAAAAGAAACAATGAAAAACCAAAATGGGCGACAGACCTAACGGGTGACAGACCTGTTGGGCGACAGACCTACTGGGCGAGAGACTTAGTTTGAAGTAGACCTAAACTCTACACGGAAGACCAAGACACTTGCGGGAGACCTAAACTCTACGTGGAAGACCAAGCCACCTGCGGGAGACCTAAAACTAGTGCGAGAGGAGATACGTAAGGCGACAGGTGTATACTTACTGTCACTGCAGTAAGTGAGAGACTCTTGGTGTGAAAATGAAAGACTCTTTTGGTGACAGACTTTTTCGGCGAGAGAGCTAAAAATACGAGCGATAGACTGCTCCTCAGAGGTTTTCGTATGATCCTTCGTCGAACCCCAGCTGTTTATATAGCCGCGACAGGGAATGCCAAATGTCGCGCCTGATCACGTCTCTTGCAGAGTAGAGCTCTTTCACCTATAAAAAAATGTCAGAGAAAATCACAAAAATCAGAAAACTATTCACATTGGGCTAGGGCCCAAAAACACATATTTATACTCTCTTGGTTGAAGAAATCCAACAAGAGAGTGGGGAGCAATTGATATGATAAAGTCTATCTACATTAGGCCAGACCCAAGATTGTCAGGATTCACCACGTGGCAAGGAACCATTGGGCCACATGGCCTTCAGCAACAGAGGCCACACCCTGCGACAGGACATCTGTCGCAGGCGATAGACTCCCGCGCCAATCACCTGTCGCCCATCGTTTGACACGTAGCGCTTCCACCCGGCTTCCGCAACTACAGACTCCTACCGCCAACAACATGTTACACTTCTGAGTCTCTCGCTGGTGACAGGCTGCTGCTACTTTCAAAATTTAAGAAATCTATGTTCTACTTGGAAAGAAACTCCTAGTAAAAGGACATGGTCACCCTCAGGTAATTAACCTAGAATATTCGCCTATAAATAAGCCTCAGGTATAATTTTATTCTCTAATTTTTGACTACTGGCTTTTACGCTTCCCAATACTGAAGAACTTGTGGCTGACTTAAGCATCGGAGTGCCTACGTAGGAAACCACCCCTGCATCCCTCTGACTTTTCTTGTTTTACAGAAGCTTATTGGAGACACGTGGAGACAGAGTACGAACAACACGTCAGCATACCTTTATTGTTGTTTTGTGCAACAACAATCATGAATTTTTTTTTTTGAAACTTTAAAATTAAGTTAAATTACTATTTTCATGAATGTATATGGGAATTTTTAGGTATTTTTTGTTGATTAAAAACAATGTGCTTTTAGTCATTGTGAAAGTGAGAAGATAGATATTTCACAATTTCATTTTTCCGAATGTTATTGTGGATGATGCTAATCTTATTCGTTTATGGAAAAGGTCAATTGTAACGTTTGTGCAATAAGAGTTGGCATCTCTGTCCATAAGGGAGAGAGACAAGTGCTTGTTTCAACTTTGCTATTTACTTGCACTTATGATGTCCCCACCAATCTTACCACTACTAAGAGGTGTGTGGGTGTCTATATATATATATATATATTGTTTTAACTCGTCTTATTTTTGTTCCATTTCTTATTACATTGGATTTTTGTTGGGATGCTTATAGTTAATTTGAAATTTTTTATTTAACGTAGATGTTTAATTTGCTTTGATACTCTTGGAATCTTTTAAAGTTGTCTCATTAGTTTTCAGATATATATTTTACAAGTTGTTTTTTATTCTTATTTTAATCGAATTTAATGATTTTTGGACCCTTCAATTTCTTATTGTATGAGCCTGTAAATTGGTTGGATGATTCTTTTTTGAGAACCATTAAAAAAGTGATATAAAAACTGATCAATTGGTTGGTTGATTCTTTTCAATTTTAATTTGGTTAATTAAGCTGTCCATGTTTGAACTTTGCTACAGGTAAGCAAGAATTATTTCCTTGTTGATGTCTTTTCCACATAGTCACTTGCTTCACCCCTAGCAACAGTGAATGCCTGAATTTACTTATAAGGCTAAAAGCTCACAGTATGGTTGGAAAACTCTTTTAAATTTCACTTTGATCTCCTTTACTCACAAATAGAATAAACTACAATTAAAAAGCAAAGTTTAAAACAAAAGAGTGAAAGATTATGTTTTTCTAACCGTAACCTATTTTGGCGTAGTCTTTTCTCGGTATCATAGACTACAATTTTTTCTTATGTAGTTTAATACATGATATTAAACTACGGTTATGAACATCATATCCCCTATGATATTATACAATGGTCAAGATCGTGTGTGATGTAATCTATGATATTAGACTACAATTAGGGAAAAACCAAAGTCCTTTCATCTATTAATTAGACTACATTTTATGATTTAAACCATGGTTTTTTTGTTAAATATTAATTATTATTTACAAAAATATTAATCTAGTATTCACATGTTTAATTTCATTACACAATTTATAACAAATAAAAAAATTCAAAATAATTAGCAAAAATCAAATTTCATCAACTATGTCATTAACAACTTTGATAACAATAACATTAATTTAGCGAATATCGCATTTTCGTATAAGTAACTATTTTGAACACAGATATATAATGTGCAAGTTTAAAGTAATGTAGTCATTCTCCTATAAATTTCATCAACAGGTAGCAACCAAAAAGCATAACTTTAGTGCAGATGTCAACCTAATCATTCCATAGAGAAAAGAAAAATAACATTACTACAACAATAACAACAACAATTAAATTTCAAACATAAACAATTAGAGTATAAGGCTTTTTAGGGAAATAAGTAACAAAAGGTCTTATAATATGAATACTGAATAAAACTAAATCAATTTAATTAACAAAACTATGTACGTGTTAGAGATGATGGTTACAAATGGTCGAAAGAGCTTGTTGTCAAATTTAATGGAAGACGATCACGGTTTAATTTATCTATTTTAGATTACTCATTATTAAGATCTTTTGTCTAGATACAAAAAAGAATTGGGATTTATGAATCTAAGCTTAACCTTTATTATTTTTCAAGGTATCTTATGTTGGAGGTCTCGAATTCATCTATAAATCTATTAAAATTCATCGTAATTTTTTTTATTACATGAACACCAATAGTTTCACGAGACATTTGAGGTCTCTTACATAAGATAACTTGGAAAATAAATAAGGTCAAGCTTGGGTTCATAATTTTAAGTTCCATTCTAATCCAGACAAAAGACCCTAACAATGACAATAAACAAAAAAAAAAGACCCTAACAAAGACATACCAAATAAAACCAAAAATTATAATATTATAAGAATATTTGGAGTATGGTAAAATAAATATAAGATTTTGTGGAATTAAATATCAAATTTTATGGTAATTAAGTGACAAATGGCATATGATGAAGAAGAGTGATTAAATTGGTCAAAGGGGTCAAGGGGACATGAAGTAATGGATAAATAAACATTAATGGCATTAAATGCCATCTTTTCCCTCAAAAAGGGCCGGCAGCCGTTATGGTGTCTTCCTCTCAAATTTCTCTAAGTTTTCCTTCCATATTCACCTTGACAAACTCCCATGTTCACTAATCAGATCATCAAACATCAGTAACGAAAAGCATTCCTCATCACTAGCTCTAGCCATACATGTAATTTGGTGAATTGACTTCAAGTAATTGAGGAGATCTTGTTGCTGTCAAATTTGGTCATTGACAAAGGTAAGAGATGAAGCAGTTTTTGTTTAATTTTGTCGATGGTTTGGAGTTATGTTGATTTGATATAGCATGTTTATAGAAGTTGCTTAAAGGTTTGAGTTATGATGGTATTTGCAGCTTAGAAGAAGTGAAAAGAAAAGGATTGATTTGCAACCAAGCTATTGGATTATTAAAGGAATTGAGGTAAGGAATATATGTAATGGACGTAGGGTGGCTATGTCCGCATGTTTTGATATATTTTAAATGTCTTGGGATGAAGTACAAGCTGGTTTAAGTGCAAGAAAGGTCAATTTCGAGTTTTTCTCCTAGTTACCAAATTGATAGGAGCAGCCGACTGCCTGAAGTAGCAGCCGACTACCTAGAGACAACCAAAGCGGAGATTTTTTGAAAACCGACTCAAACCAGTCAATTGCTATTTACTTGAAAAGCATTCTGTTTGAGAAACCAGCCGACTGCCTATGGAGCCAATCGACTGCCCTGTTTTTAGAAGCATTCTGTTTGCGAAACCGGTCGACTGCTATATGACCAGTTGACTGCCCCATGTGTTTTCAGAACTTCAAAATATCAGAATTAAAAAAAAATAATTTTGATAAATCAAAATATGTGATAGCAGCCGACTGCCCTACAAAACCAGTCGACTGCCATGTTTGAAAAGGAGGTCTTTGAAGCCTACTTTATACAAGTACATTTGTGTTATCAAAAAGAAGTATATGACAAATGTTTTGAGATTATGAACTACTTGATGATCGTGCACTATCTGTATTTGTACTTGACTGAGGCACCCTAGTCCTGTCCTCAATGCCACAGATGTCACCTGACTAGTGTTCATCGTGGCCCTTCGACATTTGGCCAATTGTCTCTGTTATATGTTTGGCTAGGGGAGGATTCTTGGCTCCTACGAGGGTACGCTACTTATTTGACATCTCTTGGGATTATCCCTTACGGGATATATTTGATGTATCCCTGATGAGATTTATCTGGTGCATGATTACGTTGAAATGCTAATAGTCTTCATGTTATTTGAAAGATATCTGTACATGTGATTTTATGTGATTTGAGATCCGTGAAAGTATTTGAAGAAAATGGAATATTTGCATATGTGATTTCAAATGAATAAAGAAATCGAAAGTAATTGAAGTACTTGATTTTACTTGTATATGATATTTGAAGGAAGTATATGATATATGCTTTATAATGGTTTTACATGACATTATAGAGCCAAGCAGGAAAACTGCATATAGAGGTATAGTACGCTCTTTTATATATGTTTCTTACTGAGCGTAAACTCACCCCTTTACAATCATTTTTCATACAGAATATTTGAAGTAATTCCCGCTCCAAATAGAGGAGATCACTTGTGAGATTTTGTAGTATACCTTCGAAGCACGCTTCCCTATAATTCCTGAAGGTATACTTATTTGCTTTGTACTTCAACTATTGTACATTACAGTGTCACAGTAATGTATATTAGATTGTTGGGGATATAGGTTATGTAAGATACGTGAGATCCTGATGTATTTGACGCGTGTATATATATATATTATATATATATATGAAAAATACATTCATGCAAAATTTGATACCGTGCTATAAGTAATAAAGCATAAAGTATAAGAAGAAGAAAGGAGGACATTGACAAACGAGTCTAATCAAGTTGTATGTGAAAGAAAAAAGTTATACGTAAATGGGTAGTGACGAGAATGTCACACAACCTAACAAAAATTAAATGAAAAACAAAAAGTAGACAATAAACCATAAGATGCATGAACAAGATGAGATAAGCAAACCTCTTTGGTGGTAGCTAGATAGAAAGAATGAGTATTTCGAACTCAATGAGGAAAGGTGAGTCGAGAAAGAAGGAAAGTTTTTTTTTTATATACTAGATGAGGTAAGTTCAAGGGTAGGGGAGTCAAGATAGAAGGAGGGTTTTTTTTTACACTAGATAAGGTAAGCTTAAGGGCAAAGGTTATTTAAGAAAGAATAAGAATTTTTTGGGCACCAGTTGCTCTAGCGAGAATGGCAAATTGAAAAAGAAGGAAAGTTTAGGGCAGAGACAAGTGAGTGAATCAATTTAACTTGAAAAATATTGTATAAGTATATTCTAATTTCAGGAAATAAATATTACAATCAAAGTGAAAATCGTAGCCTAAACAATAAAATGAAAAACAGACACGATATTTTTTTAATGACACGTAGTCTTAGATAATACTATTATTTATTAAAAAACAAAATATATAAAAATTGTTTAATTTTTCAAATAAGTAAGGTATGCTTTTATCATAAAAGATTACACTTAGTAATACGAAACGTAGTCTTATGTAGTATTGTTTATCTAGAAAAAATAAATATATAAGAAAGACTATTTGATTTTTCAGGTAAATAGACAATGCTTTTATCATTAAAGCATAATGTTTAACGCATTTAGAATACGCTTAAATAAAAGAAATATAGCTTTAAATAATACGTACTAATTATCTAGAAAATGAAATATTTTACAAAAAGACTTGGATATTGCTTAATACTTTTATTTGTTGAATCCTTATTTTATTTCCTAATTTGTATTTTATTTAATTTGCATTGCAGCATCTAATTCATTCAATTATATATGACGTAAAATCAATCATAGAAAATATAAATCAACTTCTAATTAATACTAAATTTAAAAGACTTGGATATTGCTTAATACTTTATATAGTGATATAACATTTTATTTTTTATTTGCTAATTTGCATATTATTTACTTTGCACAATATCTAATTAATTCAATTATATATGAGAAAAATCAATTATAAAAATTATAATTAACTTCTAATTAATACAAAATCTGTAAGATTTGGATAATATTGGTTAATTAATACTTTATTTAGTGAATTCTTATTTTTATTTTGTTATTTTCATTTTATTTACTTTGCACATCTAATCATATATAGAATATATAAATTAATTTTATTCAAACTAAATCTAAAAGACTTGGATATATTACTTTAGTGAATCCTTATTTTTGTTTTCTAATTTACATTTTATTTATTTTACATTGCAATATCTAATTAATTGAATTATGTATAATATAAAATCAATCATAAAAATTATAAATTAACTTCTAATTAATAACTAAATCTAAAAGAATTTGATATTACATAAAATTTTATATAATGAATCCTTATTGTTATTAAGTAATTTGTATTTTTTTTACCTTGCATTGCAACATCTAGTTTATTTAATTATATATGATGTAAAATCATCATAGAAATATAAATTAACTTGTAATTAATAATGTTGACACCTAATTTTGTCCCATTTTTGTTATTATTATTATTATTATTATTATTATTATTATTATTATTATTATTACTATTACTACTACTTTTATATATATATATATACTTGTTTTTATTTTTATTATTTGTTTTTTTTTATTATTATTAGTATATGTTTTTATTTATATTATTATTAATATTATTATTATTATTTATCAGTGCATTTAATGGGGATAAATAACCCCATAGCCGCCAGCCACCCTCAGCCCTTTTGGCAGGCCGGCTAGCTAGTTTACCAGCCACCCATAGCCCTTCTCCCCAAGCTGTCTCTTCTGTCACCAACCTCACCACCCAAGCTTCAAGTTCCCACGACCATTTTCCACAACAAAGAGAAAAACCCCAAATCTCATCAACACTAACTGAAATCCTCACCATCACTCCCACCGAGAACCCATCAAGCAACCACTGAAATCAGCCCCTGCCATCGCCCAAAACACCATTCACAACCCTAACATCATCCTCACCCAACTGAAACCCTTGACCATTGCCTACCCACCACCATTTTCAGCCTTTCACTAGATACAACCACCACCAAAGAAACCCTTCAGCTCACCACTCACAACCATCATCCACCGAAAACAACCATTCACCATCACCTACAAGACTCTTAGAAAAAGCCCTCTGGACCATCAAGCCTCAGGAACGGGAAACCCCATTTCCCTCAAAAACTCAACATCCCGAACAGAGACCGAATCCCTCACTCACCGAGCCACTGTGACCCCAACCATCACCATTATCAGTCGAAAACCCCAAAACCCAGAAAACCCCCTTGGCCTTTGTCCAAAACGAAAAATCAGAAACATCATCCTCACCACCTAAAAAACCCAAGCCCCGGAGTCTCACCCGAACCCAGCTCAGCCCCAACGCCGAGACACCACCACCATCTGAAACCCAAAATTGAAACCCACATACCTGAGACCCTAGAATCGCAGATCTAAAGCCTTAACCCCCACAAAAAAAAATCAAATAAGTCCATGAATACCTGTAAAACAAAAAACAACCAAACACAAACCAAAACAAAAATCCAAATCCAACAAAAAAAGAGAAAAAAATAGAAAATAAAAAAAAGGGGAAAGGCTTTCGGTGAAGCTCAGATCTGCGGGGCTAGGGTGATTTTTTGGTGAAACGGAGGTCGGATCTTGAAAGAGGAGACGGAGGAATTTTGGAAAGTGGTTTCCTTTTAGGCATTCGGCCACCAGTAGCAACGGCGGCGGACGGCGGTCCAGCACGGTCGAAAATTGCCCCAGGGGAGAGCTTCAAAAGCTCTGAATTTTTTTTTGGTGAAAGAGGAAAAAATGAGTTAAAAAAAAGAGTTAGTTTTTTATAGTCGAAAAAAAAAAAGCTGGTGACCCGCGCGCGACCCGGGTCTGACCCGGGATCCGCGCGCCTGACACGGAAGCACTCTTAGCCGACCCGACCCATGCCGCGCCCGACCCGCTTCGCTTCACCCGGATCAGACCCGCGCCAGCCCACTTGCTTCAGGCCTAACACCCACATTTAGGCCTATTTAAGCTGGATCCATTCTAAAGGCCTTACAGCAATTTTTTGAGACTTCTTTAATTGGGTTTTGAGCCCAAATTCTGGTATCCTCTTGGCTTTTTAGTTAGTTTTGTTTGTTTGTTTGTTCATTTATTTATTTATTTATTTATTTTTAGTTATTCCTTAATATTAAAAAAAAACCTTAAATTTAAAGGTATATGTTTGTTCAAATGTATTTGCAAATCAAATTATTTATTTCTTTGTGAAAACTAATTATTTTTTAGAAACAAATGAAATTGTCCAATGATGGGATGTTACGGAAGTCACAAGTAGTGATTCCTAACTGATCCTTAGGTGAGAAGAGTTGTACTTAATGTTGCCCAAAATATTGGAATATTTAGTATGATTTTTCAATAATTTAAATTTTTATTAAAATGAAAATAAAATAAGTTCTTTTTTAAAATTAATAATAAAATTTAAATTTAATTAAATTTTGTCCGATGATGGGATGTTACGGAAGTCACAAGTAGTGATACCTAGCTGATCCCTAGGTGAGAAGAGTTTACTAAATGTTGCCAAAAGTATTGGAATGTTTAGTATGATTTTTCAATAATTTAATTTTTTGTTAAACATAAAAATAAATAATTTTTTAAAAGAAAATAGAAAAAAGAAAATTAATAATAAAGTTTAAATTTAACTAATATGAATGTCCGATGATGGAATGTTACGGAAGTCACAAGTAGTGATTCCTAACTGATCCCTAGGTGAGAAGAGTCTACTAAATGTTGCCAAAAGTATTGAAATATTTAGTATGATTTTTCAATAATTTAAATTTTTATTAAAAAATGAGAATGAATAAGTTTTTTTTTTTAAAACAAAGAAATATAAATAAATCAACAAATAAATAATGAAATTTAAAATTAAAAAATTCATTTGCATCATCTATTATTTGTTTGTATCATATGCATTCACTTAATTTTCAAATAAACGTGAATCTACCGAGGATGAGATTCTGTAGAAGTCATAAGTAGTGATTCTTAAGAAATCTCTAGGTGAGAAAAATTATTTCGAATGCTGCCAAAAGTATTGGAGTATTCGATTTAATTATTCAATACAAAAGGGTTTACATTCACTTTCGATAAACAAAATCTAATCTTTTTTTAAAAATGAAAAAATAATTTTGATAAATAGTAAAATGCTTCAAAAATGGAATAAAAAGGACTTATTTTTAAATATTAAATTAAGACCATTTTATTAAAACTAAAGGATAACACATGATTACAATGGTATCGTTTTTTAAACGAGCGTTGTGGGGGTGCTAATCCTTCCCCACACGTAACCGTACTCCCGAACCTAACTTTTTTTTTTCGCAGACCAAAAATTGTCTTTTTAATAAAACTTAATTAATTTTGAGATTTTGTTAAAAAGATAAAAATTTTGAGGTGACCAATCACACCTAGTCAAAAAAGATTGGTGGCGACTCCCTTTGTTTTTTAATGTTTTCAAAATCGTTGAGTGCGAAACCGTTACGATAGTTTGGCGACTCCACTGGGGACCTTTTTAGGAGTCAAGCCATTTATTAATCATGTGTTATCTTAAGTTTTAATTTGATGGTCTTACGTAATATTTAAATTTAATTTCTTTAATTCTAAATAATTTGTTACATTTGTATTTTAGTTATTACGTTTATTTTACTGCATTATTTATTTTGTAAATATTATTCGTAATAAATTGTTGGGGCATTGTAGGATAAGGGTTATGGTTTGATAAATGTTCCCTCATACACACACTTGCACTTGCATTTGCATAACATGAGCTCTATACCCGAGTTCCGTCCTTCTTAGAAGGGAGTAGAGTACCTTTGCTCTCGTGAGGTAATCACCTCCGCAATGGCAAATGAAATACTCCTACTCAAATTAAATCTTACTAGTCCAATGTGGATGACAATGAGGTATAATTTGGAAACCTTTAGATCTTTATAAATCCTAACCTAGCATGTAAAGGACCCTAAGAAACCAGCCTTAGGTAGAGTCATGTCCAATTTTTGTAGAAATTATCCCAAAATTAGGACACGAGGGAACACTATTCGACCTATTTTCTCGTGTCAATAATAAAAGTACAATCGATTTTGATTTGAATTGTATATAATTTAAGTCTTTGATTTTTTCTATAAAAGGGAATTTTTGTAAAATAAAAATGGAAAAAATATATTTTCTTTATAAAAGATCTTGTAAAAAAACAAAAACCACTTATTTTTGAAAAAATAAAGATGTGTGATAAAAACAATAGAATAAATGTGACTTTCTTTTAAAAATGCAAATAATTCTTCATTTTTTAAGGTGGAAATTTTTTTTGTAAATAGGTTCATAAAAATAGAAACTAATAAAAATATGTTCTCCAAAGCAAGAGGAAGAAAAAGAGGCTCATGTATTTTTGGTCACAAGATTTTTTTTTTATCTACAAAAGCAAAAAAAACATGAGGTTTTAATTTCTTTTATTCTTTTTTCCTTTAAAAGAAAATATGAAATGATAAAAACACAAACTTTTCTTTTTATAATAAAAAATGAAATAATTTGTTAAAAAAAAAGAGAGAAAAATAAGATTCTTGTCTCTTTCACTAAAAATAATAGGAAGAAATTCAATTAAGTTTTTTTAATTCAAAAAAACAAATTCTTTATTCTTTATTATTCTTGGAAAAATTTCTTAAGACAAAGGCATAAAAACGAAAAGTAAAAGGGATTGAGTATGAAATTAATTAATCTCTCTTGGAAAAAGAGTTAGAATAAAATGAGAAAATGAATGAAATTTTTTTTTCTTTTTGAAGTCAAAAAAGGGAGAGATGAATAATTGACTTTCCTGTATAAAATTTTCAAAGAATAAGTTGACATGAAAAAATTTTTTTGGATTGTGTAGGAATTTTAATGAGAGTTTAAAAATGCTAAAAAAAGGCGTTTAAAAAATGTTTTTCTTTCCTTTTATTGATTATCTCATTGCAAAACATTTGGTTGAATAATAAAAAAGGGATGTCAACAAAATTATCCTTCAATTTATTTGGAAAAGAATTTAAAGAATAATTTGATCCAGAATAAAGATGAAATATAAAAATAAAAAAAATAATTTTTGAAAAAAAAATCTAGTAGGAAACATGAAAAAAAAATTGTTTGGTGATAAAAGAAAAATGATTTTAGAAAAATTGAGAAGAATGTTTCAGGTTTAGCTAGGAATTCCATCTTTCTTGCATGTTGGATTAAGGAATAATAAGATTAGTGTCTAGGTATTGTGAATACAAATATTCGTTTTTCTCAAGCATGTTAGGGACATATATCATTTTAATTCATTTCATCATCATTGTGTATATATATGTTGATAGTCATGTCATTTGTATTTTAGAATCATGAAAGTTAGGTGAAATAAAACAAAATTTGATCTTCATTACCATTGCATTGTGTATAAAATACATTTTGTATAAACATGTCCTTCATCATGCTTTGTTATTGTGTCATGTCTTAAACATTTTACATAGCATTTCATAAAAAAAAAAGAATATGTTCTTTCTCATAGAAAATTAAAAACAAAGGAAAAAAGAGAGAGAGAGTTTTGAAACAAGTTTGGTATGGTTTAAGGTTATTCTTCAATTCCTCTTACTTGTTTCGGACTTGACCTCTTAAGTTAATAAGTGAATGTATTAAGTAAGGGGCAAATTTTAGTTTGAACTTTGGTATGCATTTTACATTGTTGCATCACATTTTGTAGATAAATCTTTGAGAAACTAGACTAAGTATTTTACAATCTTGAATTTGCTTATTCTTTCAATTTTCTTTTTTATCAAATTTATGTACATGTGTTATTGATTGATTATTTTCATTGAAATTATTACTCCCTAAGATTTAGTTAAAGTGAAGACCTTAAATACCTAACATGTAAAGTCAAGAAAGTTATGCAAATTAACAAAACAAAACAAAAAAAAAAAAGAAGAAAAATTGTTCCATTTCATGTTTCAAGATAAAAAGAATAGATTTTTGTCATACATATCATTTGCATACATATACAAACAATAATATTTTCATAAAATTCACATCATACACTTGTTAAATAGGCCAATACTCTTCATTCTTCAAAAAAGAAAAAAATTTGGTTGTTTAAAAAATTCTTGAAAAAAATAAAAGTTTTTTTTTTAGACAAAGATAGATAATGATATGGATTTCTAATTAAAAATTGTGATAATAAGGTTCAAGGCCTCTCGACCATCAAAGGTTACAAAGCAATTCGGGACTCTCAAGTATAGACCATGGAAGAAGGACAGGCTATCCGAATGGAGAAAATCGAAAAGGCGTAAGAAGAGATGAAGGGGCAATTGGCTGTAATGATGAAGATGATGACCAAAATGAGTAAAGGAAAGGAGCCAGTACAGGAAGCAACTACTCAAGAAAGGTGGGCACAAGGCGGTGAACGTTCATATTCACAAAGTCCCATTCCACCCCAAGTCCGTACTTCACAGCATATGCTATTTGAGGGGCACGACATTCAAACCTCAGAAGGAAGCCATCAGACCTAATCCATGTTCAAGATTCAGATGATCCTAAAGAACAAGAGAAACTGAAGATGAGTGCATCAACAATGAAACAGAATTTAGAGCCTCAAACAAAGTTAGATCTCCTTGAAGAAAGGCTACGAGCTATCGAAGGGATGAATTTATATGGTTCTTTGGATGCAAGTGAGCTCTGTTTGGTACCGGGTGTAGTTATCCCACCAAAGTTCTAGGTTCCAAAATTTGAAAAGTATGGTGGGACCAAATGCCCGACAACTCATATCAAGATGTACTGTCAAAAAATGGCTGCCTATGCTCAAAATGATGAATTATTGGTGCATATTTTTCAAGATAGTCTTACCAGATCAGCTGCCAGGTGGTACACCTAACTAGATCGAGCCCATATTCACTCATGGAAAGATTTGGCTCGAACATTTATTGCTCAATACAAGCACATTGAAGATTTGGCACCAGACCACCTGTCCTTACAAGGCATGAGGAAGAAACATGAGGAGAGCTTTAAAGAATATGCTCGAAGATGGAGGGATGTAGCTACCCAGGTTCAACCGCCTCTCACAAAGAAAGAAACCATCTTGTTTGTCAACACACTCCGGGCACCGTTTTATGAAATGATGGTTGGTAATGCCACCAAGAATTTTACAGATATGGTAATTTCTGGCGAAATAATAGAGAATGCAATCAATAGTGGCAAGCTTGTAGGGGATGATGCCATGAATACAAGAAGAGGTGATACATCGGGGAATGAAGAAGATGTTCATGCCATGAATTATGAGGGGCAACATGTGGGAGACTTTGCTCCATATCATCCTTATCCAATGTACCAAACCCATTACCCCACCATAAATAATATCTCTCCAAGCTTGAATACCCATCAGCCAATCCCACAGTCTGGTTGGCAAATGGGTTTCCAAACACCCATGCCTACTCAAAGCAACCAAAGAGGATCTCGAAACAAACGAAGAAGGACTGATATTGCTCCAATTCCTTTGTCTTACACTGAAGTATTTCAGTACCTTGTTGAGAATCAGCTTGTTACCCCAATCCCACTAAAGCCTTTAGAGCCTTCATATCCAGAATGGTACGACCCTAATGCTCGATGTGACTATCATAATGGGAACTTGGGTCACTCAATAGAAAATTGCCCTGCTTTTAAGCGTAAGTTGCAAAGTTTGATCAGAAAGGGCTTATTGAATCTCGAGACAAAGGCATGAGTGTCAACCTATCATCCAACCATGCTAAGGGATAACTACAAAAAGAATCTTTTTTGTGGGTCATTCATGATGATGTGAAATTGGTTTTTGGTTGAAGTTATGGCCCAACCTTAATGGCTTTTCATGTATAGACTTTCATTTATCTTTTATCATCTTAATGAAGTAGCATATGCATGTTCATCACATTTTTCTCTCTATCGATTCAAATTTGGCTTTGCCTTCTTTATTTACTTCACTATAGTCCTTCCATTTTTAAGCGATAAATATGATATCAATGTTAATGATAGTTTGGGATTAAAACTCTACCAAAGCTCTATTTGTGCAAGCAATCCTGTCCAAAATCTTGGCATGAATATTGTGATGAGAATAGGATTTGTACACAAAAGAGGAGGGAGTTAACATGCAATTTTGTAACAGATGGTTCCACAAGTTGGTGTTTGCTCAGTAAATGATTCTTTGATAAGAGTTTTCACATTTGCAAGGAAGAATGGCCATCTTTCACCTACATTTCACTGTAAGAAAATTGTCCATTGCTAACCCCTTTGAGCCTAGTATGTTTGTTTTGTGTTTTTTAAGAAACCCGCCAAGGATCACCCTCCACATTGGGGGCAAAGTAAGAAAAGGGACAAAAAAAAAGAAAAAAGAAAACAAGGTTTGTTCACTTGAAATCTATGAAAGAATTTAAGGGGCAAATAAAAAGAGAAAACCCCTTTACATGTAAAAGTTATTTGTGAAAAAAAAGGAGAAAACTAAGAAATGAAATTAGAATGAAAAAAGAATGGATAAAGAATGGGGCAAAATGCCTAAATGAGTCATGTATTAGAAAAAGATCTTTTGGTTTATAACCTTTTAAAACACAAAGTTTGGGCTTGCTATGTCATTTCTTTCATAACCCCTCACCTTAGCCTACATTACGTACCTTAAAAGTTCATTTTGATCAAGTGTGAAAATTTGAGTCAAAGGACCATACATTGGGCCAAGGAATCGTGTGAAGTTTGTGATTCTTTGATAGTGGACCATAATGGAAATGTTGAGGATGAATAAAAAATGATGAAAAATAAAAAAATGAAAAATGAAAAAAAAAAGAAAAGAAATGAAAGGCGATTAAAAAAAAGAGACAAAGAAAAATAATGACTCAAATTGAAAACCCGAAAAGGGCGGTTCGAGTCAAATAAAGATGAATGATCAAGTTAGCAAGTAGAGAAGAGATCTTTGCCTCGGATTGTCATGGTGGAAACATTTTGTCAAGTAAGGGCTAATCTCCATACAATTAACTCAAAAAGATTAAGGACATCAAGGAAATAGATTTGTTAGAGAAAGAATCCTAAATTTTCTATCAAGATTGATTGAATGTTTGTTGTTTGAAAATTGTCGCCTTTTCTTTCCTTCAAGTTGCCTTTCTCTTTTGCAAAACTATTTTCCCCTTCATCATCAGTACCTCTCCTTTAATTTTTATTCGACTACATCCAAATAACAAGTCTAGAAAGTGTGATGACATCGCATTTGTTATGAAACTGAGATGATGAAAAATAAATGAATAGTACTATTCATGAAAATTCATGCATTACCAAATTTTTGGGAGGATATGAGGCAAATGAGAATTGAGACGATATGAAGTATATTAATGCTTGAAGTCTCCAATTGGAATATACCAGAGTTGATTAGGTAGTGAAGAATGAAGGAAAACCAGTTGAGATTGTGGAATCAGTTTTAAGAAGGAAAGGTAAGATGATGGAAGGGATGGTCTTGTGAACCTTGTTACCATCGTTTTTGCATGATTTTTTTAACAACCTTTGCATTGCATTCATCACATACACTTAGAAAAGAAATAAAAAAATTTTTTAACCTTGAGTAAGAGAATTTTCAATTTTGAGTTGAGTAAAATTTTGGAAAACATGATTTTCAAGAATTTTAAAGCAAGAATTAAGATTTTAAGATGATGAACTTTGAATTCTATAAGAAATTAAGATAAAATAAAAATTTTAGAAAAAGAGAAAATGTTGAGATGTGAGAAATTTCTGAATTTTCGGATGAGAATTCCCGAAACAAACAGATATTCAGATGTGAATTCCCGAGATAAATTTTTAGATGCGAGTTCCCGAAACAAATATTCGGATGTGAATTCCTGAGATAAATTTTCGGATGTGAATACCCGAACAAATTTTCTAGAAGTAAATTCCTAGACCTTTCGGATGTGAATTCTCGAACAAATTTTCTAGAAGTGAATTCCTAGACCTTTCGGATGTGAATTCCTGAAACAAAACTTCTAGAAGTGAATATCTAGACTTTCGGATGCGAATTCCCGAAATGAAATTTTAGATCTTCGGATGTGAATCCCCGAAACAGAACCTTCGGATGTGAATTCCCGAAATGAAATTATCTAGAAGTGAATACCTAGACTTTCGGATGTGAATTCCCGAAATGAAATTTTAGATCTTCGGATGTGAATCCCCAAAACAGAACCTTCGGATGTGAATTCCCAAAACCAATTTCGGATGTGAATCTCCGAATTAAAATTTTGGGTGCGAATCCCTAAAACAAATTTTCGGATGTGAATTCTCGCATGATTTTCTAGATGAAATTTTCTAAATTTTCGAATGTGAATTCCCGAAACAAACTTTTCAGATGTGAATTCCTGAAATAAATTATCCAGATGTGAATACCTAGACTTTCAAGTGTGAAGCCTAGAAATGAAATTTTCTAGAAGTGAATTCCTAGATATTCGGATGCGAATTCCCGAAACATGAATTCTCTAGATGAGAATCTCTAAATTATCGAAAGTGAATTCCCGATTTAAGTCTATGTTTTTCAAAAAAAAAAAAAACAAAACAAAAAAAAAAGGAAAAAGGAGAAAGAGAATTCTTGAAAGTTTAAATTTTAAATTTGGATTTATTAAAGTAAGATTTACTTTCAAAGATTGAGGCTTTTCAAATAGAGTTTTAGATGAGATTAAACAGATTTTCGGATGAGAAATTCCCAAAACCAATCTTCGAATGCGAATGCCCGAACAAATTTTCTAGATGTGAATTCCTAGATTTTCGGATGTGAAATTCCCAAAACCAAACTTCGGATGTGAATTCCCGAACAAATTTCTAGATGAAATTTCCTAAAACCCTCGTATGTGAGTTCCCGAACAAATTTCTAGAAGTGAATTCCTAGATTGCCGAACAAATTTCTAGATGTGAATTCCTAGATCTTTGAATGTGAAATCTTTCATTTTTAAAGTTTCATGGCCTTTGCTGCAAGAGGAGCACATTCCAGGAAAGAAATTTAAAATCTCATCACCTCTGCTGCAAGAGGAGCATATTTCAAAAAAAAAAG
This sequence comes from Heritiera littoralis, assembly GCA_031772115.1. NCBI lineage: Eukaryota > Viridiplantae > Streptophyta > Magnoliopsida > Malvales > Malvaceae > Heritiera > Heritiera littoralis. Next base: position 725,797 of record JAPDPK010000022.1, read on the forward strand.
AAAAAAAATTTTTAAGTTTCATCGCCTCTGCTGCAAATGGAGCACATTTTCAGAAAATAACATTTAAAGTTTCATTGCCTCTGCTGAAAGAGGAGCACATTTCTGAAAAGGATTTTAAAGTTTCATTGCCTCTGCTACAAGAGGAGCATATTTCAAAAAAAATAAATTTTTTTTAAGTTTCATCGCCTCTGCTACAAAAGGAGCACATTTTCAGAAAAGAACATTTAAAGTTTCATTGCCTCTACTGCAAGAGGAGCACATTTCAAGAAGGAAGAATTTAAAGTTTCATCACCTCTGTTGCAAGAGGAGCTTTTTTAGAAAAAAGAATTTTAAAAGTTTCATGGCCTCTGCTGCAAGAGGAGCACCTTCAAAAAAAAAATTTAAGGTTTCATTGCCTCTGCTGCAAGAGGAACATATTTTCATAAAAGAACATTTAAAGTTTCATCGCCTCTGCTGCAAGAGGAGCGCATTTTCAGAAAAAAAAATCAAAAGTTTTATCGCCTCTGCTGCAAGATGAGCACATTTAAAAAAAAGAAAGAAAAAAAAAAGAAGAAAAATGATTAGGTCTTAAGTTGGACAAAATTGTTGTATATTGTCTTTGCTCTATTCCTGATTCTCAGCAATGAGCAAAGAGAGGCAGCTGTTGACACCTAATTTTGTCCCATTTTTATTATTATTTATTATTATTATTACTACTACTACTACTACTACTACTTATATATATATTTATACTTGTTTTTATTTTTATTATTTGTTTTTTTTATTGTTATTATTAGTATCTGTTTTTATTTATATTATTATTAATATTATTATTATTATTTATCAGTGCATTTAATGGGGATACATAACCCCATAGCCGCCAGCCACCCTGAGCCCTTTTGGCAGGCCGGCTAGCTAGTCTGCCAGCCACCCATAGCCCTTCTCCCTAGGCTGTCTCTTCTGTCACCACCCTCACCACCCAAGCTTCAAGTTCCCACAACCATTTTCCACAGCAAAGAGAAAAACCCCAAATCTCATCAACACTAACCGAAATCCTCACCATCACTCCCACCGAGAACCCATCAAGCAACCACCGAAATCAGCCCCTACCATCGCCCAAAACACCATTCACAACCCTAGCATCATCCTCACCCAACCGAAACCCTTGACCATTGCCTACCACCACCATTTTCAGCCTTTCACTAGATACAACCACCACCAAAGAAACCCTTCAGCTCACCCCTCACAACCATTATCCACCGAAAACAACCATTCACCATCACCTACAAGACTCTTAGAAAAAGCCCTCTGGACCATCAAGCCTCAGGAACGAGAAACCCCCTTTCCCTCAAAAACTCAACATCCCGAACAGAGACCGAATCCCTCACTCACCGAGCCATCATGACCCCAACCATCACCATCATCAGTCGAAAACCACAAAACCCAGAAAAACCCCCTTGGCCTTTGTCCAAAACGGAAAATCAGAAACATCATCCTCACCACCCAAAAAACCCAAGCCCCGAAGTCTCACCCGAACCCAGCTCAGCCCCAACGCCGAGACACCACCACCATCTGAAACCCAAAATCGAAACCCATAAACCCGACCCTAGAATCGCAGATCTAAAGCCTTAACCCCCACAAAAAAATCAAATAAGTCCCTGAATACCTGCAAAACAAAAAACAACCAAACACAAAAATCCAGATCCAACAAAAAAAAGAGATAAAAACAGAAAATAAAAAAAAAGGGGGAAAGACTTTCAGTGAAGCTTAGATCTGCGGGGCTAGGGTGATTTTTTGGTGAAATGGAGGTCAGATCTTGAAAGAGGAGACGGAGGACTTTTGGAAAGTGGTTTCCTTTTAGGCATTCGGCCACCGGTGACGGCGGCGGCGGACGGCGGTCCGGCGCGGCCGAAAATCGCCCGAGGGGAGAGCTTCAAAAGCTTTGAATTTTTTTTTTGGTGAAAGAGGAAAAAATGAGTTAAAAAAAAGAGTTAGTTTTTATAGTTGAAAAAAAAAACTGGTGACTCGCGCGCGACCCGGATCCGACCCGGGATCTACGCGCTCGACCCGGAAGCACTCTCAGCCGACCCGACCTGTGCCACGCTCGATCCGCTTCGCTTCACCCGGATCAGACCCGCGCCAGCCCACTTGCTTCCGGCCTAACTCCCACATTTAGGCCCATTTAAGCTGGATCCATTCCAAAGGCCTTACAGCAGTTTTTTAGGACTTCTTTAATTGGGTTTTGAGCCCAAATTCTGGTATCCTCTTAGCTTTTAGTTAGTTTTGTTTGTTTGTTTGTTCATTTATTTATTTATTTATTTTTAGTTATTCCTTAATATTAAAAAAAATTAAATTTAAAGATATATGTTTGTTCAAATGTATTTGCAAATTAAATTATTTATTTCTTTGTGAAAACTAATTATTTTTTAGAAACAAATGAAATTGTCCGATGACGGGATGTTACGGAAGTCACAAGTAGTAATTCTTAATTGATCCTTAGGTGAGAAGAGTTGTACTTAATGTTGCCAAAAGTATTGGAATATTTAGTATGATTTTTCAATAATTTAAATTTTTATTAAAATGAAAATAAAATAAGTTCTTTTTTAAAATTAATAATAAAATTTAAATTTAATTAAATTTTGTCCGATGATGGGATGTTACGGAAGTCACAAGTAATGATTCCTAACTGATCCTTAGGTGAGAAGACTTGTACTAAATGTTGCCAAAAGTATTGGAATATTTAGTATGATTTTTCAATAATTTAATTTTTTGTTAAACATAAAAATAAATAATTTAAAAAAAAAGAAAATAGAAAAAGGAAAATAATAATAAAATCTAAATTCAATTGAATAAATAGTTCGATGATGGGATGTTACGGAAGTCACAAGTAGTGATTCTAGCTGACCCTAGGTAAGAAAAGTTTAATAAATGTTGCCAAAAGTATTGGAATGTTTAGTATGATTTTTCAATAATTTAATTTTTTGTTAAACATAAAAATAAATAATTTTTTAAAAGAAAATAGAAAAAAGAAAATTAATAATAAAGTTTAAATTTAACTAATGTGAATGTCCGATGACGGGAAGTTATGGAAGTCACAAGTAGTGATTCCTAACTGATCCCTAGGTGAGAAGAGTCTACTAAATGTTGCCAAAAGTATTAGAATATTTAGTATGATATTTCAATAATTTAAATTTTTATTAAAAAATGAAAATGAATAAGTTTTTTTTAAAACAAAAAAATATAAATAAATCAACAAATAAATAATGAAATTTAAAATTAAAAAATTCATTTGCATCATATGCATTCACTTAATTTCCAAATAAACATGAATCTACCGAGGATGAGATTCTGTAGAAGTCACAAGTAGTGATTCTTAAGAAATCTCTAGGTGAGAAAAATTATTTCGAATGCTGCCAAAAGTATTGGAGTATTTGATTTAATTATTCAATACAAAAGGGTTTACATTCACTTTTGATAAACAAAATCTAATCTTTTTTTAAAAATGAAAAAATAATTTTGATAAATAATAAAATGCTTAAAAAATGGAATAAAAAGGACTTATTTTTAAATATTAAATTAAGACCATTTTATTAAAACCAAAGGATAACACATGATTACCATGGTACCATTTTTTAAACGGGCGTTGTGGGGGTGCTAATCTTTCCCCACACGTAACCGTACTCCCGAACATAACTTTTGTTTTCGCAGACCAAAAATTGTCTTTTTAGTAAAACTTAATTAATTTTGAGATTTTGTTAAAAAGATAAAAATTTTGAGGTGACCAATCACACCTAGTCAAAAAAGATTGGTGGCGACTCCCTTTGTTTTTTAATGTTTTCAAAATCGTCGAGCGCGAAACCGTTACGACAAATAACATAAACAAAATGTACATTAAGTTACTAAGTATTTCCTAAGTAACCTATAAAAGAAAAATATTTCATGATTCCAAGAGCATGAGTTAGAACAAGGCAGATCCGAGGTTATCAACTTTGTTGCTCCCTTCCCAAGCTTTATTTGGTTTTGGCATAATGTCATGAGCATCACCATAAAATTCTTTTAGCTCAAACAAGGATACATATACCTACATTCTACTCATAAATTTCTCAGTATTTAAACTACATCTGGCAATGTCGAAACTTCTTTTGCTAGAATTTTTCAAATTTAGAAAAGATAAAATGTGGAGCCCTTGTTCTTAAGCAAATAAATATAATACCATACACATATATGACTCTGAGTGCATGGTTTTTCTTGACTGCTAACTTTAAATAACACAACCCTAACTCGACTTTTCTTCATCTAAAATAATTGACTGTTCCTTTCGTATATAATACTTTTGTATTCCCAGCATTTTTGCATCTTTTAAAGAAGATTTTCTCAGTTTCAATCTACATTGGCGAGAAGCTTAGGTTATTTAATGAGACATTCTCAATGATATCATCATCTTTTTAAGCTTCATTAAAAGCCTTACAATTGATGCTAGCATTCCTGAAATCAGTAAGCAAAATGGATGCCACATATCTAAGAATCAAAGACAAGATCATCGGTGGAAGAAATTCAATAATATTGCTGCATAGCTTGATAGATTTGTTCTTCATGAATAATTTTGATATTAGATGAAAGAGAGCCAATATTGTTGGAGAAAAATATAAAGATCCAGAGAAAGTGCAGAGTAAATGTGATGGATAATGGATGTCTCTTCGAAATTTAGATATTGAAGCATGCTTGGTCTATAATGATATATTAGCAATTTGATCTTTCCCATATTGTAGGTATGTGAATCTCGAATGAAAAAGCACCATATACAAAAGACAACATTTAAAAACCTAAACCGTAGTCTATAAATAAATAAAAACTATATTTTAATTTATTGAAACAACAAAATGTCAAAATATTTGTTCATAAATAATGTTTCAATAGCCTTTACCTGAAACTAATGATTTTCAATGTACTTGAATCTTCAATTTTGGGAGACGAGACATGGAGCTACAAAAGACTACATTTGAATAAAAAATTGTAGTCTATTCACATATAATAGGATGACGCTTAATAAAAAAAATGCCTCAATTATACAATTAATACTATTAACTACAATTAAATATAAGCATAGCCTTTTTCTACAATAAATTCTATAAAAATGTAAATTTATATACTTTTAATATTTAAATTATAAAGTTTGTTGAAAACCATAGTTTTTGTTTAATTATATTTAAGTAAGTTGTGGTCTGTTTTTTTTAATCTCCAACTACGCTTTCTACATAAACATAGTTAGAACCACGATGTCTTAATGTTAAAAATATAGTTAAAGACGGTCAATTTCATTTCTTCCATATGTTCTTTGATAAATTTTTTGTAAAAGAATTTCAATGTGACATTTCGCTTTGTCATGAGGTATTAAGTTATAGAAAAAAAACCTAATAGCTAGACACAAAGATATGGAGTCGCCACCAACCATTCTACCTAGGTGTGATTGGTAACCTATTCAAACTAAGGATAAGGCTTGGTCTACGTTCAAAGATACTAGGGTTCGGGAGTACGGTTACGTGTAGGGAAGGATTAGCACCCTACAACGCCTATCCTAAAATGGTACCACTTAGTTTTAGGTCATTTGCTAAATTTGCTTATGTTGATCTTTAATCTCGATATAATTAATATTGAAAAATATTTCTAAGTATCCTCCATTAAGCTGGTGGGATAACTTTAAAAAATTTTCCTCACCTCAAGAGTATTCAAGTAGTACTATGCGACTTGCTTGAAGAGGCTCCGTCGTCGGATTCATTTTAATGTTTTATGAAAACTTCTAATTTTGTCTCCTATCTAATTCATTCTCGCTATCTTATCATTTTTACTACTTCTATTGTTTTTCTATTATTTTATTAATGTTTAATTTTATTAATTTATTTTATTAGAGAATGAATATGAATTATTTTTCTTAAAAATTCCTTTTAGATCTTCCATTAAGCTGGTAAGATCTTGAAAGAAATTGCTTGACCTAAAGATTTCCAAACTATTACTTAAGCGTAATCTCTTTTGGAATCTCATCATCGGAAACAATCAATATTCATTATCAATAACTCCTATTTATTATTATCATTTTATTATTTCATCAAATTTTATTACTATTTATTATTGTTATTTTATTATTATAGTTAACATGAATTATTGAAATTTTTTTATCTTCTTAATTAATTATTTTAAATTTAATTTAATAATATTTTTTAGATAAAAATCACTTATTATTGAAAACTATCTCTAGGCCATCCATTAAGCTGGTGAGGCATTGAAAATAATCTTCTCACCTAGAAATTTTCAAGAAAATTACTTATGCGTAATCCTCTCGATATTTCATCATTGGAGTAATTCGTATTCACCTTCATTATACTTTTCACATCCAATTTTATTTATTCCTTTTTTTATTATTATTTCTATTGTATCATCATGGATCATTAATATCGTTTCTACTTTTTATAGCTAATTATCCTTGTTCATACTTGAATTTCATGATAAGTTTATTTTATTATTAAAAAAAAATGAATATAAATTACTTTTTATTAAAAATTCTATTTAGACCTTCCATTAAGCTGGTGAGGCCTTGGATAGAATTTCCTTACCTAGAAATTTTCAAGAAAATTACTTAAGCGTAATCATCTTGATATTTCATCATCAGAGTAATTATATTCACTTTTATTATTTTAATATATTTCCTTCCTTGTTTTATTCTTTACTACTATTATTTTTATCATATCATCAATAATCGTTAATATCTTTCCAAATTTATAACTAATTGTTTTTATTGTAATTTTATAATAAATTTATTTTATTTATTTATTTATTAAAAAAATGAATATGAATTATTTGTTATCAAAAATCCTATTTAGACCCTCCATTAAGCTGGTGAGGCCTTGGATAGAATTTTTTTCACCTCAAGATCCCTAAAAGTACCACTTGAGCGTAGTCCCTTTAAGAGTTCCCTCGTCGGAATAACTCATATTTATTATATTTAAAATGTTTATTACTATATACTTCTAAGTATTGCAATTCTAAACTACCTAAATAAATCTTAACAATGCTTTAACCATGCATTAAATTAAGCATATCATATAAAATTTATTTGAAATCTAAAAATGAAATAAAATAAATAAAATATAAAAAAAATAATAAATCATAAATAAAAACAAATTGTGCCAATTATATCAAATCATGCTAATTAAATTGAAACTTACACAATCAAGTTAATAAAAAAAAATCACATACATCAATTTATATACACAAACTACATTAATTAAATCTTATAAATACTTGTCAAATTATACTATCCATACATCAAATTAAATCTGTTAACTTATCAAATTAATTACTTAAATTATCTTATTTCATAATTTCTGTTAATTAAATTACTGTATTAATTAAAAATGTAAAAAAAAATCATCAAAAGAAAATAAGAAAATCAATAAATAAAGAAAATAAATAAAACGAATAAAAAAACGGAAGAAAAAAAAAAGGAAAATCATCAGAAAATTGGAAAAGAAAAACCTTGCGATCGGGTCGGATGAGGGTCAACACGCGGATCTTGGCTGCTTGAAACGACGCCGTTTTGATCCGGCAATTTAAGCTTTCTTTCCGATTTTTTCGGACAGTTTTCCGCTTTCCAGAGCAAAAAAACAAAAAGCCTCTGAACCTAGGCGATTTCCGACGGCCGAAAACTTCTATCGGTTGCCGGAAAACTCATCCTTTCCAGATTCCGGCGCCTTCCTCCGCCGTGCACCACCGTAAATAACCAGATCTAGGCCTAAAAAACCTCCATAAATCTTTCCCTCCTCTCCCTGAAACCAGATCTAGAGACCCCAGTCACAAAATCAATGTGTAAGTCCACAGATCTAGATCCCCAGACTAAAAAAAACCTATACCACCGAACCCTAAACAGATTGCCTCTGTTATATTTCTTGGTTCTGTTTTCTGTGTGGGTTGTGGTTGTTTTTGGTTGTGCTTGTTGTTGCGGTTGTGTGGGTCGTCGTGTGTCTCTGTCTCTATGGTTTCTGTTGGTTGTGATTGCTGTGGTCTGTTCGTCTCTCTTCCCCCTTGTGTGTCTTTTTTTTCTCTTTATAAAATGTTAGATCTGTATATCTTTGGGAGTTTAGAAATCGGATCCCAGATCCGATTTTCTTTATCTGCCTTTAATGTCTGATTAATTTTTTCCCTGATTTCCTTGCAAATTTCAAAGACAAAATCTTTCCTTTTGTGTTTCCTCTGGCGATGTTGGATTTAGGGTTAGGTTTAAAGTCTCAGTGTGAGGCATGGATTCTGTTTGGGGTTAGGTTTCAATTAGGGTTTGGGGTTTTGGATCAAGGGTTGGGTTAAGGGTTTCAGTTATGGTAATTGGGGTTTCAACTTGGGGGTTGGATCAGGGTTTCAAAGTAAGGTTTGGGTGATCGGGGTTATTTTGGGTTAGGGGTTCTGTTTGGGATTAGGGTTTTTGAGGGGTTTTGGATCAAGGGTTGGGTTAAGGGTTTCAGTTATGGTAACTGGGGTTTCAACTTGGGGGTTGGATCAGGGTTTCAAATTAAGGTTTGGGTGATCGGGGTTATTTTGGGTTAGGGGTTCTGTTTGGGATTAGGGTTTCTGATTAGGGTTTAAGGTTTCCTTTCCATATCAATGAAAGAAAAAAAATAAATAAATAAAATAATAAAAATAAAAATAAAATAAATAAAAATAAATAAATAAAAATAAATAAATAAATAAATAATAAATAAAAATAATAAAATAATAAAATAATAATAATAATAAAAAAGATAATAATAACAAAAATGAATAATAATAAAAGAAAAGAAAAAGATAAATAAAATAAAATAGAATAATAAAATAAAAAAATAAAAAATAAAATAAATAACAAAAACAAACAAAATAAAATAAAATAAAACAAAACAAAACAAAATAAAATCAATTATTCAAACACAAACTTAATTCATTTTCAATTTTAGAATATATGTCGAGTGACTCGAGGTTCATAATTTCACATTTTTTAACTTCGGACAAAAATTGGTGTCTACAGTTGCCCCTCTTTGCACATTGCTGAGCATCAGAAATAGGGCAAAGACTTTAGAAACCAATTTTTGTCTCTCTCTCTCTCTCTCTCTCTCTCTCTCTCTCCCTCTCTCTCTCTCTCTCTCTCTCTTTTTGGCATTCTAAAAGAAATCGATTCTCACCAAGAAAAGACTCCTCTAAATAACGAGACCCCTTAAAACTTTAAATTCTCCCATTTTTAAAATGCTCCTTCGACTAGGAAGGCCCTGGAACTTTAAAACTTTCTCATCTCTAAAATGCTCCTTCGACTAGGAAGGCCCTGAAACTTTAAATTTTCTCATCTCCAAAATGCTCCTTCGACTAGGAAGGCCCTGAAACTTTAAAATTTCTCCTCTCTAAAATGCTCCTTCGACTAGGAAGGCCCTGAAACTTTAAAATTTCCCCTCTCTAAAATGCTCCTTCGACTAGGAAGGCCCTGAAACTTTAAATTTTCTCATCTCCGAAATGCTCCTTCGACTAGGAAGGCCCTGAAACTTTAAAATTTCTCCTCTCTAAAATGCTCCTTCGACTAGGAAGGCCCTGAAACTTTAAATTTTCTCATCTCCGAAATGCTCCTTCGACTAGGAAGGCCCTGAAACTTTAAAATTTCTCCTCCCTAAAATGCTCCTTCGACTAGGAAGGCCCTGAAACTTTAAATTTTCTCATCTTTAAAAATGTCTTTCTTCTTGAAATGAATGGGATGCATGCTAAAAATAATTTCATTATAATTGTGATAACAAAGGCTCAAGACCCCCCTTTTTTTTTTTACCAATCTTGTCTTAAATCAGTTAGCGACTTTCTCATATCATCACCTTCGATCTGCGTTCTTCCCCCCCTTTTTTTTTATTTCTAAGCAGCTGGTGTATTCGACTTAGTTTACCAATCTTCTGATATTCCACTATATTTATGTCCCTCTTCTTTCCTTTCTTAAGCAATGCAATTATCTTTTTCTCTCATCATTTTTTTTATTAAAAAAAAAAGAAAATATTTGCCAATCATCTATTAATTACCATCATAATAATATGACTAACATAATGCAAATTTCGATTTTCCCACTCAAGGTAAGAAGGTAAATGGAAGTAGATACGAGATAAATCTGGAAGAGGAGTTATCAAATATCAAGCCAATTTGAACAGAGGAATATTACAAGGGTAATTGCATTAACGAGACAATCAAATTCTCAACAATCAACATTTTGATAATTCTAATCAAATTAATTCAAATTTCTCTCTTGAAAAGCCTGCTCCATCAATTTATCTAATCATGCAGAGCTCTTTGGACTAAATCTTTTCCCTTGACATTACAAATTCTTCGATGCTGATCTTTCCCCTACACTTAAGCTGCCTTTTCAGGTTTTCAACCTAAGTGTCTCGCCCCTTGATTTAAACCGCCCTTTTCGGGTTTTCGATTTAAATCCTCCTTTTTATTTCTCTTTTTTTTTGTTTTTTTTTTTGTTTTTTTGCCTCTTCTTTTTTTTTTTACATCTCTCCGCATCATCAACATAAACTGAACTCATCAAGTATCATCAACGACTCTTCTAATGCATCTCCTCATACCTAAGCTGCCTTTTCAGGTTTTCAACTTAGGTATCCCCCATTGACTTAAATCGCCTTTTTCGGGTTTTCAGTTTGAGTCCTCCTTTTTTTTTAGGCATAATACCTCTTAACAGCATCAGAATTGATAGGGTTTGGCAGGTCCTCACCATCCATATTTGCCAATATTAATGCCCCACCAGAGAAAGATCTTTTCACTACATATGGTCCCTCCTAATTCGGTGCCCATTTTCCCCTATTATCTTGTTGATTTGGGAGGATTTTCTTCAAAACTAGATCCCCATCTCGGAACTTCCTAGGCCGGACCTTCTTATCATGTGCTCTCATCATTCTTCTTTGGTATAACTGGCCATGGCATAACGCTACAAGCCTTTTCTCATCAATAAGATTCAATTGTTCATAGCGTTCCCGTACCCACTCTGCCTCTTCCAATTGCGTTTCCATTAAGACCCTTAATGATGGAATTTCTACTTCAATTGGTACCACGGCCTCCATTCCGTACACTAGTGAAAATGGGGTTGCCCCAGTAGACGTGCGCATTGATGTTCTGTATGCATGCAAGGCGAAAGGCAACTTTTCATGCCAATCCTTATAAGTTTCTGTCATTTTTTCCACTATTCTCTTGACATTTTTGTTTGCAGCTTCTACTGTCCCATTCATTTGTGGACGATACGGCGCCGAATTGTGATGCTTGATTTTGAATTGTGCATAAACTTCTTCCATCATTGTGTTGTTCAAATTACAAGCATTATCTGAAATAATTCTTTCTGGAAGTCTATATTGGCATATGATATCTTTCTTTATGAATCTGCATACTGTCGTTCGTGTCACACTAGCAAAAGATGCTGCTTCTACCCACTTGGTAAAATAATCAATCATCACAAAAATAAAATGATGTCCATTTGAAGCTTTCGGTGTAATGGGTCCAATCACATCCATTCCCCACATAGAGAAAGGCCAAGGAGGGGCTAATACATGCAGAGCGTTTGGCGGAGCATGAATCTTGTCCGCATAAATCTGACATTTATGGCATTTTCTAGCGTAGTTAATACAGTCGTTTTCCATGGTTGACCAATAATAACCCGCTCTCATTATTTGTCTCGCCATCATATGACCATTAGCATGTGCCCCACAAGATCCTTCATGTACCTCCTCTAATATTTGTTTAGCTTCTGCGATATTCACACATCTCAAAAGTACTTGGTCTCGACTTCTTTTGTATAAGACTTCCCCATCTAAAAAGAATCCCATAGCCATTCTCCTAATGATTCTTTTATCATTCTCCGAAGCATGTTTTGGGTACTGTTGGTTTTTAATGTACTGTAAGATGTCATGGTACCAAGGCTTTCCATCAACTTCTTCTTCTAAACTTGCACAATGCGCTGGTGAATTCTTCAGATTCATCCTGATGGGTTGAATTTCAGCATTACTGTCCAACTTGAACATTGCAGCTAAAGTGGCTAGAGCATCTGCCATTTGATTCTCCTCTCGAGGTAGATGCTCAAACTGAATACTTTTGAACTGACCAATTAAACCGGCTATGTATTTTTGGTACTGGACCAACTTCGAATCCCTAGTTTCCCATTCTCCTCGCAACTGGTAGATGACTAGAGCCGAATCTCCATACACTTCGAGCACATCAATCTTCTTTTCAATGGCGGCTTGCAAACCCATGACACATGCTTCATATTCAGCTACGTTGTTGGTACAGTTGAAGTCCAATCTTGCAGTAATCGGGTGATGATCTCCTTCTGGGGATATCAGGACCACTCCTACTCCTCGCCCAAAAGCATTGGATGCTCCATCAAAGAACATTCTCCATGATTTCTTAGCTAGCTTCTCTTCTTCTACCTGAAATACAGCCATCAAATCCTCATATGGAAAATCGAGTTTCATAGGCACATAGTCATCGGCAACACGGTCCGCTAAGAAATCAACAATTACACTTCCTTTAATGGCCTTTTGAGTCACATATATAATATCATACTCAGAAAGCATGACTTGCCACCTTGCTATTCTACCAGACAAAGATGGTTTCTCGAAAATGTACTTCAAAGGATCAAGTTTGGCCACCAACCAAGTCGTGTGATATAACATGTACTGTCTGAGTTTTTGGGCTGTCCAAGCTAAAGCGCAACACATTTTTTCCAATTGAGAATACTTCGCTTCGTAGTCAATGAATTTCTTACTTAGGTAATAGATGGCTTGTTCTTTCTTGCCATTCTCATCTCGTTGCCCCAGTACACATCCCATTGAACCTTCGCAAACTGTCAAGTACAAAATCAAAGGTCTACCAGGAATAGGAGGTACTAACACAGGCGGGTTTGATAAGTATTCCTTGACTTTATCGAAGGCCTTTTGACATTCTTCATTCCATTCCCCAGAGTCATGTTTACGAAGAAGCTTGAAAATTGGATCACATTTTGAAGTAAGTTGAGATATAAACCTGGATATGTAGTTTAGCCTCCCTAAGAAACCTCTTACTTCTTTGGTGGTGCGAGGAGGGGACAAGTTCTGAATGGCACGCACTTTGTCCGGATCAACTTCTATTCCCCTTTCGCTAACTACAAATCCCAATAATTTTCCAGATCTTGCCCCAAATGTACACTTGGCTGGGTTTAACTTCAACTGGTACTTCCTCAACCTTTCAAAGAGCTTCTTAAGATTAGCCACATGATCTTCTCCTTCACGAGACTTTGCAATCATATCATCCACGTACACCTCAATCTCTTTATGCATCATGTCGTGGAAAAGACTAACCATAGCCCTTTGATATGTAGCTCCAGCATTCTTCAATCCGAATGGCATGACTCTATAGCAAAATGTTCCCCACATTGTCACGAAAGTAGTCTTTTCCATATCTTCTCTAGCCATCTTGATTTGATTATAGCCGGAAAAGCCATCCATAAATGAAAATATGGAATGTCTCGCTGTATTGTCCACAAGGGTGTCAATGAGGAAGTGGAAAATTGTCTTTAGGGCTAGCTCTGTTCAAATCCCGATAATCTACGCACATCCGCACCTTTCCATCCTTCTTAGGCACAGGGACAATATTAGCTACCCACTCCGGGTATTTGGCCACTTCAAGAAAACCTGCATCAAATTGCTTTTTAACTTCCTCTTTGATCTTCAACAACATTTCCGGCTTCATGCGTCTTAACTTTTGTTGTACCGGTTTGCACTCTGGTTTCAAAGGCAATCTATGCTCCACAATATCAGTATCAAGGCCAGGCATATCTTGGTAAGACCAAGCAAACACATCTACATATTCACGAAGTAACTCCTCAAGGCCCTTTCTTTCGTCTGATGCTAGTGATGTTCCGATTTTGACTTCTTTCTTATTTTCTTCATTCCCCAGATTAATTATTTCAACCACTTCCTGATGAGGTTCAATTGGTTTCTTATCTTCTTCCATCGATCTCAATAAGTCATGGGGTAAAGGGTAGTCCGTAGAGACATCTTCATTATCAGATTCCTCAAATTGAGCAGGGTTTTCAAAATTGATTTCTGAATTATTGACATTATTATCATCTTGTTTATTGTTTTGATACCTGAAAATAGATGAAATGGGAAATTATGGGTATTTTCAGTGTTGGCATGCTAGAGAAAAAAAATAAAAAATTAACTGGGAAAATGGAAATGCATAATGCTAATCATTTATTGAAATGGAAAATAACAAAGTTGGCCCATACATAAAAATTTATTTGGGTGCTTTTGGGCTAAAGCACAACAATCCAACTTGCATTATTCAAAATATAAAAGAAAAAGACAACTGCAATATTACTTTTCAAAGGAAATCTCTGGGAACTCCAAAATCGTCCAATTCTTCAATTCAGCTCCTGGAGGGGTCAAGTGCACGAACCGTCCAGCTACATCCTCATCTGATATCTTTTCATCTATCATGTGAATGGACAAATCAGAAAAATCCCCTTCAAGTTGCATTACAAGTTTCCCTCCTTCGTTGCCAGTCTGGTATCCACCAAAACAGAAGGTGTCATAAAGGTAAGGAATGACCAGCTTCCCAGATTCAAACTCGTCCCCTTTCAACTGTGCTATTCGCCTCTCCTTCTTCTCTTCCATCTTCTTTGCTTTATCTTTCCAAGTTGGTTTGTAACCTAACCCGAACCTATCCTTGCTTTCCAAAATTGTGATGGCCTTTCTAATCCCTTGGTGGTTTCTTCCTAATCCAACTCCTGGATACCAACCTTTGCCCATGGTTTGCTTCACCACCATCTCTGTAGCTGCTGACAGGTGAGGAGCATATAATTTCGAACCTTCTCCTATATAGGTTGCATTAACAAATTCAAAAGCCGATATGAACATTCCCATGCATTCTCTGTTGCCTCAACATATGGAGTGTTTGGAGATTGAGTGGCAAAGATGTCCTCTCTCCAGAAACTGAGATTTGTTGATTCCCTACGAAAAACTTCACCTTTTGATGGAGAGTGGAAGGGACAGCTCCTGTCGTGTGAATCCAAGGTCTTCCTAACAAAAGAGTGTATGAAGGCACAATATCCATGACTTGGAATTGTATATTGAAAGTACATGGACCAATCTCCACAGGTATTTCTATATCGCCCAACACTTCTCGACGGACTCCATCAAATGCCTTGATGATCATGTTGCTTTTTGCATATACGATGAATCCACTGGTAGCCTTAACAAAGTGCTCATAGGCATCACATTGAGAGCCGAACCATTATCAATGAGGACCCTGCCAATTGTGTGGCTCTTGCACCTAACTGTGATGTGAAGGGCTTAGTGCTTCCCCTTCCTTCCACAGGAATCTCATCATCACTGAAAGATATATAATTTGAAGCCACCAAATTACCGACTAGATTGTCCATCTGTCCATTGATATATCAGGAGGTACATATGATTGATTCAACACTTTTAGTAAAGCATTTCTGTGAGACTCAGAATTCAAGAGTAGTGATAGGAGTGAAACCTTCGCCGGTGTCTTGTTCAACTGCTCGACAATACTGTATTCACTATGCTTAATCAACTCAAAAACTCACTGGCGTCTTCTTTCGTAATAGGCTCTTGACATCTTGTCTCTTGAACCCTATCGGGTTAGCCCTATCCCCTTCCACAATTCCTGCCTTCTCTTTTCTAGCCTTAGCTAACATTTCAGGACTATAGCAACGCCCACTTCGTGTCATTCCCCCAACTCCAGTGATATTCGCTGTTTCGAGACTTTTAGGGGACATATGCTCTCTTTCTCCATTCATTACTATATCATAGCCATATCTCCAAGGTACCGCCTTGTTGTCTTTGTATGGAAACGGAATAGGAGCTTTGATTGTGATCCCACTAGCTTGGCTTGATTTTTCCTCAAGGCGGATTTTCAGAGGCTTTGACTTTAGGTCGTCATCAATCACACTAATCTCATTCCCCTTTCCTCTTCCTTCCCAAAATTCAATTTGATATGAGTCCATTAACTCCTGCAATTTGTAACGAAAAGCTTCACAGGACTGAATTGAATGACCTACTGCACCATTGTGGTATTGACAAACCAGATTGGGATCATACGAATCTATATAGGTCTCCAAAATCAAGGTTTCTGGTTGCAACATGTCTGCCTTCACTAATACATCAAAGACCTGACTTAACGGAGTCTTTATTTCTGCAACAGCTCTTTTAATGTAATCCTTCTTTTCATTGCTTAACATGTTCACTGCTGCTCCACCATGGTCTGGTAAAGGATTCCCATTCACAACTTGTTCTGCTTTCGGCTCCTCAAAACTCAACTGCCCAGCCTTCATCAAGCCCTGCACTTTATACTTCAGTCCCAAGCAATTTTCTATAGAGTGACCCACATTGTCATTGTGGTAAGCACATTTTGCGTTTGGATCATACCATTTGGGATACGGGGGTTTTAGGGGTTCAAGGTATACGGGGGCAATAAGACGGTTTTGCACCAGTTTAGGATATAACTCCGCATAGGTTATGGGGATTGGGGTGATAGGGGGTCTTTCTTGATTGAAGCGTGGCCTTCCAGGGTTGTTCATTAGGTTTGTAGGTTGAGTAAAGGGTTGGGTTGGTCTCAGGGTTGCGAGCGAAAAATGGGCTGAGTATTTGTTGGTGGGTTTAGTTGATATGGGTAGGGTGAAACATAATTGATAGCATGAGGATAAGATTGGTATTGGTTGGATGGGCGTTGGTGAATATAACCTCCTGCAGAGATAGCTTGGACATCTCCTTCCTTTTTCTTAGGAAACCCTCCTTTCCTGGCCTCTACACCCTCAATCTTGCCATTTTTAATAGCATTTTCTATTGCCTCTCCTGAAAGCACCATGTCAGAAAAGTTCTTACTGACATTTCCTATCATCCTCTCATAATAAGGAGCTTTGAGAGTGTTTAAAAATAACATCGTCAACTCCTTTTCTGTCAATGGAGGTTGAACTTCAGCAGCTGCATCTCTCCACCTCTGAGCGTATTCTCTAAAATTCTCGTTTGTTTTCTTCTCCATGCTTTGGAGGGAGAGGCGATCAGGAGCCATATCACTTACGTGACGATATTGGGCTAGAAATGCCCTAGCAAGGTCTTTCCACGAATGTATACGACTCCTGTCCAACTGAACATACCACCTTGCAGCAGATCCTGTAAGGCTATCTTGAAAACAGTGAATGAGCAACTTTTCATTACGAGCATATCCTGCCATCTTTCTGCAAAACATCGTAACATGGGTTGTCGGGCATTTAGTTCCGTCATTTTCTCGAAATCCGGAACCTTGAACTTTGCGGGCAACACCAAATCGGGAACTAGGCTCAACTCTTCTGCATCAACATTCCCAAAGGAGTCGTTTCCTTCGATGGCTTTCAACCTTTCCTCCAACATGTCACATTTCTGTTGTATCCCTACAGCTAGATTGTCAACTGCTTCTCTCTTCAACTTCTCTTGTTCAACAGGATCGTCCAAGTTTGGGACGAAAATAGGGTCGACAGGACTAGACCCTACACCAGGTTGATTTTGGCCTATAGTACGGCCTTGTCCTCCCATTGAGGTGTTGCATGAGCATAAACCTTTGGAGGCATTTGGGCTTGATGGGTGAACCCTGGAGGGTATGGTGGGTCATCACTAGGATATTCCTCGCTGTTAGGTCTTGCACAACTCCTTTCCCCTTAGCCATACTCATCATCAACTCCATCATCTTGGTCATCTGCTCTCGAGTTTCCTCTTGAGCTTTGACAATCTCTTGTTGCACTTTTTCCATCCTGTCAATCCGTGCTAATTGCTCATTTTCCATTGCTCTAGTTCGTGCACGAGTTTGGTATGGATGATTTGGAAGGGCTATTTTTGTACCTTTGTTATCACAATTAGATAAAATTATTTTTATTAAATGCTTATGAAGGAAAAGCAAAAGTAAGAAAAATTTTCGTGAGAAATTTATTGCATAACAAAAATTGTCTCATAACAAAAACTTATAAAAACTTGTCTCATAACAATTGTTGAACAAAGTTAAAGACCCATTACATCCATAAAGAACATCTAAGGTGTCCACCTAAGTCTCTTCAACAAACTGTAGTGACCTTGGATCTCATCCAGTAGTAGTAGCAGATTCTCCCCATGCTCAGTAAGTGGGCTGACTCGAGCTTCAAATCCCTTATTCTGTCCTCCATATCTCTTGCTCTATGAGCCATGACATTGATCTGTTCAATCATGGAAACCAGAAGATGTGAATCACGAGCTCTCCTTAAGGTGGCATACTTCTCCTTTAGGTCATTCAACTCATTAACAACCTTTTGTAGGATCTGCAAGTATTCTTGGGATCGATTGAGGGCACCTTGCAAACTCATCTGCTCTTATGACCTTGCCTTCAAGTTCTTCACATTCGGTCCCCTTCTTCTGTATCTTAGCTTTGAGTTGTTCATTCTCTTCCCGCAAACGCTTATTTTCAGACCTTGAGAGCTGCTCCTTCAAGTATCTAATTTCATCCATCAACTTGTACTTCTCTTGATGGACCCTTGTATATGCTTGCTCCCTTCTCCCCAACCTTTCCTCCGTTTCACGTTTGAGTTTTTTAATTTCTCTCTCTAAGTCCTTTTTCTCTTCCTCTAATTTCCTCTTGGCAATCTCCAGATCTATCATAGGGTCTCGAGGTATAGGCTCTTCATGGATCTCTTCATCTTCGGGAGAAACCTTGATATCTTTGGCTCGCCTAGCATGCCAGACTGAGTACTCCGGAGCAACTTTATCAATAAATATCCCGAGGTCTACTCTAAGGGTAGTCTTCCAAGCTTTGACATCTTCTTCGATTTTCTTCATAGACCCTTCTTCATGATAAGCATATTCATGCTGATTAAGACCATGTGTCATTGGGATGAACTGTTCGTACCCTAATTGCCTTCGCACCATGAGAGGAGCATAAGTGACCGTTCCCCATACACCCAATAAGATCATCCATGGATGTCCTCCACAACTATATAGCATGGGTTGTCTCGTCATCCAAGGTGCCACCCAAACTACATCTTTGCAAGTGAGTCCATGTAAAAGTGACACCCATTCCTTTTTGTCCTCGACCCAAGCCATTTGCTCTCACAAAATTCCTTAATAGGAATATTCTTTTGAATAAGACCGATCGAAACTTCGGCTCTTCGCATTTGAAGTGACTCTTCATCCAAATGTACAACAAAGGCAAACATCCTGTAAAGCGTCCCCCTCCAGTTTGTCGACAGTAATTCAGTGACCTAATAGTCTCGGCTAAAATAGCAGGAACTACCGCCACTTCATGCTCAATTTGATCCACAAAGTCTACCAATGTAATTTCAACATATAGCAAGGATTTTGGAAAATCACCATTCCATAGATTGCTAAAGCCATCAATTTCATACCATACTCATCTTCTCGATGCTACTGATGCAACTTTTCAAAAACTCCCAAGGTATATAAGTGCATTCTCCCTTATTCTTTATTTGACGGTCAACCTCTTGCACATCAGTACATGTCATAACGGCTAGCTTTTTGCGATAACTCAACTTCTTCCTTCTCCAGTACACCTTATCTGATTCTTTAGGGTCAAAATGCAATAATACCGAGTACTCTTCTATGGTGGGAACCATGTCTACCTCGTTGAAGACAAAACACCTATACGACGGATCCCAAAAATGCAACATGGCTCGAATTAAATTAAGGTCCACTGATACTGTCAAGAGTCGTGCTATACCTCCATACTTTTCCTCAAATGTCTCTCTTCTTGCATTATCCCAAGATCTCCAAATGTCCACTAATTCGGTGAGATCATTTTGCTTGAGGTCAGGGCGAGTCTTCTCTGGGAGGTCCGATGAAACCCGATGGTAAACAATCACCATTCTTTTGTTGGGCTTCTTCAGATATAACTTTCACTTCAATAGATGACTTGCAAAGAGGTTTGGCTCGAGGTGCTTTCTCCATGGATGTAATGGACTTCAATCTATCACCAATTGTTATGAGAAAAACAAAAAAAATGAGAAGAAAAAAAAATGAAATGAGAAGATAGGAAAGAAAATAAAAAGAGTATTTTATGGTTTATTCCTTCATATGTCCTATAGTGTAAGGTTTTATCTATATTAGGGTTTGACTTGGTTTTATCCTAGGCTGGTCTCCTAGGCTTCATTATATGCATGGTTTGGATAAGTTCAGAATTCTAAAGGTTCTCAAATTGTTCCTCACTATCGTCCACATAGGACTAGTAAGGCACCCAATCCTCACCCATCACAGGTTACAAATGGAAAGGTTCAATTTGAGTGGGAGTATTTCGCTAGCCATTGCGGAGGTATTACCTCACGAGAGCGTAGATACTTTACTCCCTCCTAAAAAGGACCGAGCCCGGGTCGAGGGCTTATGTATGCTAATGCAAAGTGATGTGTGTGTATGAAGGAATAATGTTTATTTAATGTTCGCTTTCTATTAAGATCTTTTAAGCAAATTTTGAGATAACCTAAAACTAAGTATTGGTCTGACTCTCTGATGTCCCCAGTGGAGTCGCCAAACTGTCATGAGGTATTAAGTTTTAGAAAAAAACCTAATAGCTAGACACAAAGATATGGAGTCGCCACCAACCATTCTACCTAGGTGTGATTGGTCACCTATTCAAACTAAGGATAAGGCTTGGTCTACGTTCAAAGATACTAGGGTTCGGGAGTACGGTTACGTGTGAGGAAGGATTAGCACCCTCACAACGCCCATCCTAAAATGGTACCACTTAGTTTTAGGTCATTTGCTAAATTTGCTTATGTTGATCTTTAATCTCGATATAATTAATATTGAAAAATATTTCTAAGTTCCTCCATTAAGCTGGTGGGATAACTTAAAAAATTTTCCTCACCTCAAGAGTATTCAAGTAGTACTATGCGACTTGCTTGAAGAGGCTCCGTCGTCGGATTCATTTTAATGTTTTATGAAAACTTCTAATTTTGTCTCCTATCTAATTCATTCTCGCTATCTTATCATTTTTACTACTTCTATTGTTTTTCTATTATTTTATTAATGTTTAATTTTATTAATTTATTTTATTAGAGAATGAATATGAATTATTTTTCTTAAAAATTCCTTTTAGATCTTCCATTAAGCTGGTAAGATCTTGAAAGAAATTGCTTGACCTAAAGATTTCCAAACTATTACTTAAGCGTAATCTCTTTTGGAATCTCATCATCGGAAACAATCAATATTCATTATCAATAACTCCTATTTATTATTATCATTTTATTATTTCATCAAATTTTATTACTATTTATTATTGTTATTTTATTATTATAGTTAACATGAATTATTGAAATTTTTTTATCTTCTTAATTAATTATTTTAAATTTAATTTAATAATATTTTTTAGATAAAAATCACTTATTATTGAAAACTATCTCTAGGCCATCCATTAAGCTGGTGAGGCATTGAAAATAATCTTCTCACCTAGAAATTTTCAAGAAAATTACTTATGCGTAATCCTCTCGATATTTCATCATTGGAGTAATTCGTATTCACCTTCATTATACTTTTCACATCCAATTTTATTTATTCCTTTTTTTATTATTATTTCTATTGTATCATCATGGATCATTAATATCGTTTCTACTTTTTATAGCTAATTATCCTTGTTCATACTTGAATTTCATGATAAGTTTATTTTATTATTAAAAAAAAATGAATATAAATTACTTTTTATTAAAAATTCTATTTAGACCTTCCATTAAGCTGGTGAGGCCTTGGATAGAATTTCCTTACCTAGAAATTTTCAAGAAAATTACTTAAGCGTAATCATCTTGATATTTCATCATCAGAGTAATTATATTCACTTTTATTATTTTAATATATTTCCTTCCTTGTTTTATTCTTTACTACTATTATTTTTATCATATCATCAATAATCGTTAATATCTTTCCAAATTTATAACTAATTGTTTTTATTGTAATTTTATAATAAATTTATTTTATTTATTTATTTATTAAAAAATGAATATGAATTATTTGTTATCAAAAATCCTATTTAGACCCTCCATTAAGCTGGTGAGGCCTTGGATAGAATTTTTTTCACCTCAAGATCCCTAAAAGTACCACTTGAGCGTAGTCCCTTTAAGAGTTCCCTCGTCGGAATAACTCATATTTATTATATTTAAAATGTTTATTACTATATACTTCTAAGTATTGCAATTCTAAACTACCTAAATAAATCTTAACAATGCTTTAACCATGCATTAAATTAAGCATATCATATAAAATTTATTTGAAATCTAAAAATGAAATAAAATAAATAAAATATAAAAAAAATAATAAATCATAAATAAAAACAAATTGTGCCAATTATATCAAATCATGCTAATTAAATTGAAACTTACACAATCAAGTCAATAAAAAAAAATCACATACATCAATTTATATACACAAACTACATTAATTAAATCTTATAAATACTTGTCAAATTATACTATCCATACATCAAATTAAATCTGTTAACTTATCAAATTAATTACTTAAATTATCTTATTTCATAATTTCTGTTAATTAAATTACTGTATTAATTAAAAATGTAAAAAAAATCATCAAAAGAAAATAAGAAAATCAATAAATAAAGAAAATAAATAAAACGAATAAAAAAACGGAAGAAAAAAAAAAGGAAAATCATCAGAAAATTGGAAAAGAAAAACCTTGCGATCGGGTCGGGTCGGATGAGGGTCAACACGCGGATCTTGGCTGCTTGAAACAACGCCGTTTTGATCCGGCAATTTAAGCTTTCTTTCCGATTTTTTCGGACAGTTTTCCGCTTTCCAGAGCAAAAAAACAAAAAGCCTCTGAACCTAGGCGATTTCCGACGGCCGAAAACTTCTACCGGTTGCCGGAAAACTCATCCTTTCCAGATTCCGGCGCCTTCCTCCGCCGTGCACCACCATAAATAACTAGATCTAGGCCTAAAAAACCTCCAGAAATCTTTCCTTCCTCTCCCTGAAACCAGATCTAGAGACCCCAGTCACAAAATCAATGTGCAAGTCCACAGATCTAGATCCCCAGACTAAAAAAAACCTATACCATCGAACCCTAAACAGATTGCCTCTGTTATATTTCTTGGTTCTGTTTTCTGTGTGGGTTGTGGTTGTTTTTGGTTGTGCTTGTTGTTGCGGTTGTGTGGGTCGTCGTGTGTCTCTGTCTCTATGGTTTCTGTTGGTTGTGATTGCTGTGGTCTATTCGTCTCTCTTCTCCCTTGTGTGTCTTTTTTTTTCTCTTTATAAAATGTTAGATCTGTATATCTTTGGGAGTTTAGAAATCGGATCCCAGATCCGATTTTCTTTATCTGCCTTTAATGTTTGATTAATTTTTTCCTTGATTTCCTTGCAGATTTCAAAGACAAAATCTTTCCTTTTGTGTTTCCTCTGGCGATGTTGGATTTAGGGTTAGGTTTAAAGTCTCAGTGTGGGGCGTGGATTCTGTTTGGGGTTAGGTTTCAGATTAGGGTTTGGGGTTCTGTTTGGGGTTTTGGATCAAGGGTTGGGTTAAGGGTTTCAGTTATGGTAATTGGGGTTTCAACTTGGGGGTTGGATCAGGGTTTCAAATTAAGGTTTGGGTGATCGGGGTTATTTTGGGTTAGGGGTTCTGTTTGGGATTAGGGTTTCTGAGGGGTTTTGGATCAAGGGTTGGGTTAAGGGTTTCAGTTATGGTAATTGGGGTTTCAACTTGGGGGTTGGATCAGGGTTTCAAAT
The DNA here is from genome assembly GCA_031772115.1 of Heritiera littoralis. Lineage (NCBI taxonomy): Eukaryota > Viridiplantae > Streptophyta > Magnoliopsida > Malvales > Malvaceae > Heritiera > Heritiera littoralis. The sequence continues at coordinate 749,552 of JAPDPK010000022.1, forward strand.
TAGGGTTTGGGTGATCGGGGTTATTTTGGGTTAGGGGTTCTGTTTGGGATTAGGGTTTCTGATTAGGGTTTAAGGTTTCCTTTCCATATCAATGAAAGAAAAATAAATAAATAAAAAAAATAATAAAAAAAATAAAATAACTAAAAATAAAAATAAAAATAAAAATAAAAATAATAAAATAAATAAATAATAAATAAAAATAATAAAATAATAAAATAATAATAATAATAATAAAGATAATAATAACAAAAGTGAATAATAATGAAAAAGAAAAGAAAAGAAAAAGATAAATAAAATAAAATAAAATAGAATAATAAAATAAAAAATAAAAAATAAAATAAAATAAAATAAATAACAAAAACAAACAAAATAAAATAAAACAAAACAAAACAAAACAAAATAAAATCAATTATTCAAACACAAACTTAATTCATTTTCAATTTTAGAATATATGTCGAGTGACTCGAGGTTCATAATTTCACATTATTTAACTTCGGACAAAAATTGGTGTCTACACGCTTTATTGAATTTCACTTTCATCTCCTTCGGTTGAATTTGATGTTTTTCTTGTGAGACCCTATTCTACTGTACTGTACTTGTGTTATCTAATTAAATATTGAGTGGAAATTATAGTGTTAAGTGATTATAAGTGAAAGGGGTGATGTGGGCCCCACTTATTTTAATGTGTTCTGGTGGGCTTGAGACTGATAATTAAGTGTACAGTGGTGTAATAAAATATAATATGATGATTTTGAGGTTTAAAATCTTTGAAATTATATTATTTTAAATTATTTTGAATTATTTTGTGAAGGTGGAAAACAAATTGGAAAATAACGGATACATCCCGAAGGTAATTTTGTAAATTCCACTCAAACCAAAATGAATTGAGATGAAGTAAAAATATCATGAGATTCCATATGAAAGGCACTTTGACATGGTGCCAACGGATTTCTTGAATGGGTCACAAAACAAAAAAATTCGCTGGCGGGTTGTGAGGGTAAAATCATAATTTCTCACTATCTGTGCACCGCGCGTTGACGAAACCACTTCCAATCATCAAACTATAGTTAATACGACCATTTGGTACTAAAATCAAAAAATTTGGAATGCGTTTACATGGTTTTATGCCAGTGGAATTATAAGGGCAAAATTATCCAAAATTTTCATAACTAGAGGCATTTTGGTAATTTTGCCCATTTCCAAAATTTTCTACATATTTATTTCTGCTGAGAGCTGGTACTATTCATTGTCTCTTCCAATTGCCTCTCACGCCATTCACAAGGAAAAGAAAGAAAAGAAACTTCAACTTGCCATAACTCACAAATTTGCTAGAATTTCACCAAAATCATAACTAGAAAAATATTCCTCTCTCTCCCCTATACATTTCTATACCGATAGTATAAGGCACTATACAAGGAGAAGAGAAGCTCCCAATTTTTGGCCAAACAAGGTAAGGTTGCCATTCCTTATGTTTTTCTTAATTTCAATGGCATGAAATTATTCCTTTAAGCTTAGTCATCATGTTTATAGCCTTAGTTTTAATTAAATGTTGAAAAATCAAAAGTTGCCATGAGAGGGGGTTTAAGACAACATGGAAGCATGGTGAATTCAAATGGTTTCATGCTTAAAAATGGTGCCAAAATGATTGTTGAGCATAGTAGAATAACTTGATAAAATTGGATTGTTGAAAAATCACTAAAATTGGAAGAGTGAGCATTTGGCCTCATGAAGGGGACCTTGAATCATGGCTATTCTTGATGGTTTAAGGGTAGATTTAGACTGTAGAAATTACAAGGAGTCTGTTGGTATGCTCGGATTTAAAATCCGACGCAAAATGAAGAAGTTATGTTATACTACCAGTAGAAATTATATTGCAAAAATATTTGCAGTGTCCAATATGGCTGCATTTTGATATGAACTATAGCTTAAAAATAAGTATTTAATGAGCTAATATTTTTGGTGAAATTATCTGCAGTCCAAGAGTATCGGTTTAAGATTGGAACACTCGAAGAAATCGGATACGACAGACAAGTAAGGGATGCGTATGTGAACTGTAAGAATATTTCGAATGCATGATTTTAATGCAAATAATTTTATAAAAATGTTTCGAAGTGAATTGCCTTGGAAAATGTGAAATATGTTGCTGTTGGCTAGAAATATACTGTGTTTGGTTTGCAGGAAGGCTAGGGTATAAGCAGCCGTTATGCTATTGATATTTCTTAGAAAATTCTTTGAAAATGTCATGAAATATTTTAGTGCATATTTGAATGATTCCCTAGCCTTGATGATGATGAATTTAATGTTTTTCATAAAACATGAATATTCCGAAAAATATTATTTAAATATTCATGTTACCAAGTTTAATGAAAGCGAGGTTACTAAAAATTCCTCTTATGTTTTACAGTATATGAAGTGGATTATAAAGTGAAAAGTGGAAATGTGAATATTTTATAAATTATTTTCCATAAATATTGACTATATGCTTTAATAAAACCTTTATGGATTGACTGAAGATTTTACTCATTTTATTGATTTTCATAAAGGTGATATTATCATGTGAATAATGTTTTGAGACTAAAATGTTTCTACATATGTTTCATAGTGAAGAATGTGTTTATGAAATTATTATTATTTTTGGAAAATAAATATTACTAATTTTCCATAAAGTATGGAAATAATCGAAAAATGATTTTCAGTAATCTTTAAATTGAAATTTTGAAAGGAAAACGTGGAAATATAAATGTATGGGTTACGGTGAAATGGAATATTTATGAGATTTATTACTACAGTGTAATTATTTTATAATACTGTTTTCACAGTACGAGATACTGTGATTTATACCTTTATGGATTTTATGAAAGATATTATTGATTTTACTTGATTCCTTAAAGGTAATGAGATTTCATATTGTTGGCTCTATAGGCTACACCGAGAGGGGGGTGAATCGGTTTTTCGCTAACTTTAAGTTCGTTTTTCGGTTCCTCTAAATTCTCTAGCCTATATTGATATTTTCTAAGTTCTCTAGTCTACTCAATTATGCAATATAAATTCAAAACAATAAACACAAATATAATTGCAAATAAGTAAAGAGAGTAAGGATAGAGAAATGTACGCAAGTGATTTATAGAGATTCGGCAACCTTGCCTACGTTCTCTACCTTGAGACGCTCCCAAGGATTTTCCCAAATTCACTATCCTTGAATTTGTTACACTCCCTCTTTTTCTAGGCTAAAGAGAAACCTCTCTCTTTTTCTAGGCTAAAGAGAAACCTCTCTCTTTTTCTAGGCTCAAGAGTAACCTCCATCTTTTTCTTAGGCTAAAGAGTAACCTCCCTCTTTTTCTTAGGCTAAAGAGAAACCTCCCCTTTTACAAGGAATGAGTGTGTTTACAAATTGTGTAATCAAAGAAGAGCCTCTAGATAGGCAAGTGATTACAAGGTTTAAGCACAAGGAAAAAGCCTATACAAAGATTTGTGCTATTCTATACAAAGAATATGAGAATGATGGAAGATGAAGACTTTGTAGCTCTTGATTTGTTGTTGAGGCTTGAGGAAAATGAAGAAGATGATGAATAGAATTTCTGAGCAGTTCCTCTTGCTTTCTTTAGCTTCTAAGCCTCTATTTATAGTCCCTTGGATGTATTCTAGCCGTTGGGTGGAGCCAAAACTTGAATATGACCGTTGTCTCACAAAAACTAGCCATTATAGGCTATTTTCGGGCAAAGGGATCGATCCCTTCCCATAGGGGATCGATCCCTTCATTCCAGATTCGATTATTCTGGGTTGAGGGACCTTTTCTTGCGTTGGGGTGCTTACTGCCAAAAGGGGATCGATCCCTCCCTTAGGGGATCGATCCTATGCCTCCAGAAAGCCTATTTCCTGCACTTTTTGGGTTAGAAATGATGTGACCTTTGATCCTAATCCAACCCAAAACATTTTGGCTCTTTTGTGGGATTTTTTCTTGACTTTCTCAAATGAAAACATAGTCCAAAAATTCATCAAGTGATTTTCTAAAATATTCAAAACATTTATAAAGTATTAAGACCAATAAGGATGTATCATTAAATGATGGTCTTAATGTTTGATATGTTCACTTGAAAATGGATTGAGAAAATCATGTGTGATAAGGTAAATTTACAATATGAATTAAAACATTAAAGCTTACTTAAGTTTTTGTCATTTCAAAATATATATATGGCAATTTAAAGCTAACAATCTCCCCTTTTTTGATATGATAAAACTTAATGTAAATTTGCTTTGAAAATTCTTTGATAAAATACTCCTCCTCAAATAAAGCAGGATTTTACAAAGCTCTCCCTTAATATAAGCATGGGTTTTGAAAATGAATTTTCAAACTATTTCTCCCCCATTATCTCTCCCCCTTAATATCTCTCCCTTTTAATATCTATCTCTCTCCCTTTTTGTCATAGCAAAAAAAAAGGAAAAATAATAAAAAATATGCTCCCCCTAAAATCATGGCTATGTGAGAAGAGATAAAAGAATATGCTCCATCCAACAAGAAACATGTTAGTACATGGGACTCATAGCACAAATAAATAAGTCAATTGTTTATAAAGAGTAGGAAATATTCATGCAAAGAACATGACTTATGATCCTATACCAATTGTTTATAAATAATTTTGCAAGAAGTTCACAATTGGTAATTAATAAAGCAAGTTGTGTATAAATATCTACTAAGGTCTATGACTTGCTCATTTCACTCCTATTAGCACCTAAGTATCAATTGTTCTTTCTAAAGTCCAACTAAGGTGCATTGTAATACATCATGATTATGAGCTGAAATTATATAACATATCATATGCATGTGCTCATAAATCATTCTCAAGAAATATTGTGTCTAGAATTAAATCATACATCAATTAATCACAAATTCTAGCACAAAAGTGTTTCATGCAAAAGTGTCTTATATGAATTCTTCTCTATTTGTCATTTCAATCTAAGGAGCATGAGAAGAATTGTCAATTTAAAGCTCATACCAATTGGCAATTTAGATTTGGCTTACCAATTATTGAAAATATGGTTGCCAATGATACTAATTGTTATTTCAATCTAAATACCAATTGTTACTAATGGTTGACTTAGGCATTTTGCATGAATCCAATATCTGTGTAGTGTGTTCATGTCAAGAAAATAATCATTCTAAATATGCAAGAACACAATCACACATCATCAAATATGCATATGGATTAATTAAACATTAGCATACTATCATACAGTATTAGTCCATATTCATATTCACAAAGTTATACCATATGGAAGATTCAAACAAACAAGGTATTCAAGCAAACACATTTTCTTCCATGGTTTCAAGCACAAAAATCCTATGCTCATTTTCCAATTCAAGCCCTTAACCAATTATGAGCAAGGAAAGATTCAAAATTACCATTTTAATCAATTAAGAGCCATATCCCTAGTTGTTATCATCATTTAACGTTCTAGAGTGTATATGCTATTTTAACTAAAATGGCTTCACTTAAGTGAATCAATATTATCAAGCTAAAATATATTTTATCATCAAAATCCATAAGCTATGAGTGAGGTTAAGCACATAATATCATGAAAACAACTATTCTCATCTCATAGGCATGATTTTTGATTCAACTTAAGCAAACATGCATGTTCAACATCAAGACACTCAAGATTCACTGCATGTGTATCAATTGTTGGTGTTGTCATTAACGCTCAAGTTCTTTAATAATTTGGCCATAAAAAAATTTAAGTACATGGATGATAAAGTTTCATGCATTTAACATTTAGGATCCATTTACCATCACAAATTATAGGCCAATGACCATTACCAATTGTTGAGTTTACATTTGAAATCAATCCACTAGATGTATAATTATCATGAAACCTAGTGTGGAATTGATAAGTCAAGCTAAGAGATATAATCCTATAAGCATGCTTGACTAAGATGAACAAAAGGAATGATCAATATTCATGATGCACAAGTTCATCAAATTCTCAAATATATACACAAATCATTGAAATAAATCTCAAAAATTATGTTTAAACATTCATTGAAAATATATTTCAAGATTATTTCAAGATTTATGCAATTCATGAATGTTTTCAGCAAGAAAAATGATTTTGCACTTGTGAGTTCAATAAAAATGATATTGATTGTTGAAAGTGATACCATTTGTTGGAAATAACACAAGTTGATGGAGTTGAGGCATGATATCAATGAAAATTGAATTTTCATAGTTTAAAGATCATCAAAAAGAAGTTAAAATACTGGATTTTAAGTTGAGAAGAAAGAAGATATCAAAAAAATGAAAAATCCTTCTCAAATTCGGTTGAAAAAGTGCAGAAAGGCCATTTTGGCCTGGGGGGATCGATCCCTATAGGAGGGGGATCGATCCCTTAATTCCAGAATGCAAATTTCCTGCATTCTGCTCAAGGGGGATCAATCCTGCTTATTGAGGGATCGACCCCTCATCATGTTTCTCCAGTTTTTGACAGAAAATCCAACCTTTGAGGTACCAAAATTTCGTTTTTGAGTATTTTAAGTCCAAGTAAGAGTTTAAACATTTGTAAAACATGATTTTGGACTTGTATGAATGAAAAACATGAATGAAAAACCATTTTACAAAAGATTTTGCAATTTTGGAAGAATTTACACAATAAAATGCATTTTTGGCCTCAAAGGATGTCATTTTGAGAGTTAAGCATATTTTGACAAAACTCAAGCATTGGAAACCACAAATATGTCAAAACAAACTTGTTCACATAGGTTTTAAGCACATATATCATCAAATCATACATCTTGTGAACAACATGCCATGATTTCCAACATACAAGTTCTTCATTATTACTCATGACATGACATTTTGCATATATGACATATTTGGTATTTTGAGACAAGTAAATACATTATCAACACATAGGAAACTTGCTCAAAATGCAGAAATCCAATAATCATTTAAAAATTACTAAACATGCTTTTCATCCAATAATCCAATGCCTCAAGAACCATCCATAAACCAATCAACAATCATTCAACATGCCTTTTCTTTATTCATTCAACTCATAATGCACCAAGAATCATTAACACATTTTCTCATCAAAGCACAACTAATCAAATAAAAAGTTTAAGGAGCAAGAAATTAAGCTTACAAAACTCCTTTGCTTGAGAGTGCTTTGCCTTGATGTGTTGGATCCACCATTAGCCATTCTTTGAGAAATTGTTGTCACCTTGCTAAGGATGGATTTCCAAGCTCTTCCTTTTTCTCATTGGCATAAGCAACCTCCATGGGGGGTGTGTAGAGCATTTGAACTCCATTGTTCCATTGTATTCCCATGCTCTAACACTCCTACAACAAACAAGTTCAAACATGCTTTGGTACCCAAATTTTCTTGGGTCCATGAGAGTTAGTGTAAACAATTTTTAATCCTTTTCGGATCTACTTCAAGCACAATTCATCATTATTTATAGCATGCTTTGGCACCCATATTTTTCTAACTACTCTTCCTCTAAATGTGGTTTTTTTATATGTGCATGCTTGTGAAGAGTGTCCTATTCCATTGCATAGGAGCATGTAAGAGATAAATCATGCATGGTATTTTTGCTCACTAGGAAATTCTTAAGATGAGTTTCTTTTTGTTTAGCATTATAGCCTAACCCATCTTTGTCAAAGAAAGCTCTTTGGGTCTCTAACATATGATCTAGCTTTTGTTGACTCATATAAAACCTAGAAAATGAGTTATGCAAATTTGTATTCTTTTTATTTAACTCATTTATTTCTAAGTTAGCTTCTTCTAATTTCTTTTCAAATTCTAGCTTAGCACTTAATAATATTTCATTCTCTACTTTTAATTTAGCAATGATTTTCTTATATTTAGAATTCATGCATTGAAATTCATTTGCTAAATCATTAAAGTCATTTTGTAACTCATCAAACGTAAAGTCATTATTTTCACTAGAGCTACTACTAGCCTCATCATCACTAATGGCCATAAAGCATGAATAGGCTACCTCTTCATCTACATTCTCCTCATCGGAGCTATCACTATCGCTCCATGCAGCCACAAATGCTTTCTTCTCAGGTTTCCTATCCTTTTCCTTTCTAAGTAAAGGGCAATCTAACTTAGTATGACCCGGTTCATTACACTCATAACACACTAAGGGGTCTTTTTCTCTTTTACTTGACTCTCCCCTATGATGTCTCCTATTTTGCTCTCTCTCATTCATTCTCATGAACCTATTGAATCTTTTGGCAAACATTGCCATTTCCTTTTCTTCCTCAGTTCCACACTCATCACTATCATCTTCAATGACCTCATGAGTGGAAGACTTAAATGCTACTCCTACTTTCTTTGAAGGCTCTTCATTTCTTTTCAATTTCACCTCATATGTAAGTAGGGAGCCTATAAGTTCATCTAGAGACAAGGTATTTGGATTTTTAGACTCTTCTATTGCGGTTACCTTTGCCTCCCAAGACTTAGGCAAGCTATTCAAAATTTTCTTTACCATTTCAACATTGGAATAAGCCTTGCCTAGAGCCTTAAGTCCATTAATTATATCAATAAACCTAGTGAACATTTTGCTAATGGACTCATTTTCTTTCATCCTAAATAGCTCATAATCATGCGTGAGCATTCCTACTTTGGTCTTTTTCACTTGATTGGTCCCTTCATGTGTGATGGCTAATTTGTCCTATATTTGCTTGGCATTCTCACATAATGATACTCTATTATACTCATTGGGACCTAAAGCACAAAATAGGGTGTGCATAGCCTTGGCATTCATTTGTGCCAATCTCATGTCATTTGTATCCCACTCATCCTCACTCTTAAGGACATCTTTTCCATCTACTTTCTTCATGGGAATTCTAGGACCATTCACTATAATTCTCCACACTTCATAATCATTTGATTGTACAAATAACATCATTCTAGTTTTTCAATATGAATAATTTTCACCATTGAAGAGTGGAGGTCTAACTAATGATTGTCCCTCTTCTCCTAAGGGTGTGCCTACATTCAAGTGAGCCATTTATGATCGTTTTGCTCAATAAAGGATAGTCTAAATCAATCTCGAGCCCAAGCTCTGATACCAATTGTTGGCTCTATAGGCTATACCGAGAGGGGGGTGAATCAGTTTTTCGCTAACTTTAAGTTCGTTTTTTGGTTCCTCTAAATTCTCTAGCCTATATTGATATTTTCTAAGTTCTCTAGTCTACTCAATTATGCAATATAAATTCAAAACAATAAACACAAATATAATTGCAAATAAGTAAAGAAAGTAAAGAGAAAGAAATGTACGCAAGCGATTTATAGAGGTTCGGCAACCTTGCCTACGTCCTCTACCTTGAGACGCTCCCAAGGATTTTCCCAAATTCACTATCCTTGAATTTGTTACACTCCCTCTTTTTCTAGGCTAAAGAGAAACCTTTCTCTTTTTCTAGGCTCAAGAGAAACCTCCCTCTTTTTCTTAGGCTAAAGAGTAACCTCTCTCTTTTTCTTAGGCTAAAGAGAAACCTCCCCTTTTACAAGGAATGAGTGTGTTTACAAATTGTGTAATCAAAGAAGAGCCTCCAGATAGGCAAGTGATTACAATGTTTAAGCACAAGGAAAAAGCTTATACAAGATTTGTGCTATTCTATACAAAGAATATGAGAATGATGGAAGATGCAGACTTTGTAGCTCTTTATTTGTTGTTGAGGCTTGATGTGTAACGACCCGTTACCACATTTTTAACCTTATTTTTCACAATTCATCCGGTTGGACTGTCTGTGATACTTCACTTTTACTAACTATTAAACAATTTAATAAAATATTGTTAACATTATACACATCCCCTATCTTACTTAATAAGCAAGTAGTACTGCATACATGTCTAAATACAGAAAATAAATGATCATACCTCATATAAATCAGTCGGTCTGTCACATTGTCCTTTATGTGCAGCCGTAATCCACAAATATTGGATCTCACCATCATTAAAACCTAAAATGTTAAAATTGGGGAGTGAGCAAACCACGACTCAGTAAGAGAGTTATATGCTACACTTGATATTCAGCTATCTATATGCTGAAAATAATTTTTTTTCATTTTCTTTAAAATCTTCCTAGCTGGCTCTAGGCTCACATGTAGGAAGGATACTATAGTCGGCTAGGGATCCAGATAGAGTAAGGCAGGTATTTTAAAATACCTGACTTGTTCCGGAACCTAGAAGCAACTGTAAAGAGTATTAAATCCATTTTTCTCAAAATGATATGATCTTCGTTTTTTTTTCCACAGAGTAAACCACTTATTTCTTTTCACTTCAGTACGCTTTAAAACACGTGACAGTACAGTGATTTGTAAATATCCAATCATTGGATAATCACTTCTTTGATTATTTCTATCTTAGAAATAATTCTTATATTTTTCTTTTAGAATAAACATATATTTCTCTTTTCAAATCAGTAACTGTATCGTACAGTTCAGTAAAACAGTATATTCAGTATTCAGTAAAACAGCATCTCGATACGGTTTAGTCAGTAACAGTAAACCGTAGCTACCAATTCAGTAAATAGTATACGGTAGCTTTCCGTTCAATAAACAGTAAATGGTAGCTTTCCGTTTAGTAAAACAGTAATCAGTGGCTACCACTTCAGTGCACAATACAGTTCTGTAAACACAGTATTTTGGTAGGTTTTTCATCAGTAAACAGTGACCTGCTCAGTACAAAACAGTACAGTAAATAGGATCCGTAAATCCTTTCAGTAAACAGTAATCAGTGTGTGAGACTAGGCATCAAATAAATCATGCTCTCATTGTTCCATCAGGAACACAAGTTGTTCGCTTTTGGGGTGCACCGTAGGCCATCGCCCCTCACGGCTATCTCTGCTAGATCTATGGCCATAACATAGGTGGTCCTCGGGTCCACTTGCCAAGTGACCTCGAGACCTCTGATGACTTGGCGGGTCCATCAGCCTTGTGACACCCTGAGGTGCACCCATTGGTCCATCAACCCGAGCCACCGCCCTAGGTGGGTCACGCAATTACATGAATAACAATGCATGAACTAAGGGCCTAAAGTCTCAAAACAGTATAAACCGTACCATAGCCTTTATGGATTTTTAAACACCGTAAATCAAATATCCATAAGGCTCACATGTAAATATAATCACCTTTATGAAATTTATAAAATAAATAACATTTTTCAAATTATTTCATAAAGGTATATATCATGTTTTCCATACGATGAAGACAGTTTGCAAAATCATCACTGAAAGTATAGAAGGGCAAAACTGTCTTTTCTCCACCGTAAAACACTTATGCACACTTTTCCGTGCTTTCACTTGAAAACATGGTTTTTCAATAATTTATGAAAAGTAAAATATTTATTTTTCCAAATTCATAAATCCCGTAACCATGTTTTTTCCTAAAAACACGTGTAGAGACCTCTAGTCTCGAAGTCATAGTTTTTCATCATTTCTTAACCTTTATGGAATTTATTTAATTATTTATCTCACAATTAAAACCATAAAGGTTTTATATTAAATCATGTGAATATTTAAGAATATTTATAAAAATATTCACTTCAGTCTCTTTTTCATTTTCATCTCGTTTCACGTGAAACATCACCTATCGGGTGAATTTTCGGTGATTTCCTTTTCACCATACTCGAAAACATGAATATTTTAAAATTAAATATCATAATATTCATGTTTTATGAAATTTACTTGATTTCTCGATTTTCGTGTCAGAAAATCGTTTCACGTGAAATCAAATCATATATTATGGTTTTCGGTGATTTTTGGTAAATTTCAGTAATTTTTTTGATAATTTTCGGCAGTATAACAGCTGCCGATTTGACTAGCCTCCTGCACAAAAATACAGTTTATATTTCTCAACCAGTCTTTCACCACAATTTAAAACCGATAAATCACCACAAATTTCAAAACCAATCATGATAAATTGCATTTATAATTTAAATGCATAATTTAAAACATGGCCGAATATCCTTACAGGCGGCACATGTCTCCCTTACCTGTTTCTGGTCGGCGACTGCCTCTCGAAGGTTGCGCCCGTGTTCACCTCTCCCGATTCCATCGTCTCAGTAATCGAGGATGATTTTTTGGAAATTAAATTCTAAAAATTAGAATTTTTCCATAATTATTTAAATAAATAAATTATTTAAATAATTTAATACTTTTCGGGATTTCATATCGATTCCCGTATTTCTCGGGATTTCCCGTAATTTTCGAATTCTCGAGAATTCTCCAAATTCCTGGAATTCCTTTTCTCTTTCTCTTCTTTCTTTTTCTCTTTTCTTTTGTTTTCTTTTTCTTTTTCCTTTTTCTTTTCTTTTTCTTTTTCTTTTTCCTTTTCTTTTTCTTTTTCTTTCTTCCCAGCCGGTTCGGTCACCTCCCTCACCGCTGGTTCTCCTCCGGTGGCCGGTTCTCCAGCGGTTCGACGGCTCCTCATCTTGCCGACGGCATGACGAAGCTACCGGTGGCCTCTGTTTGCCCTGGATCGACGGCATGGCGGCAGATCTGGCGGCGTGGGTCTCGGTTTCTTCTTCCTCTTCGTCGGCCTTCCTCCGCCGTCGTTGGCCTCACCGGTGGCTCTCTTCTCCTTCCCCTCACCTCCGTCGAGGTCGAGGTGGCTATGACGGTGCCAAGACCGGTCGGCACCGCCGTTTCCTTTCTCCTTTCTTCTCTTCCGGTTTCCTGTTTTTCCCGTTTCTGTTTCCGCCGTTTTCTTTCCTTTTCCATCGCCGGTCGTCTTCTCTTCCTCTCCTCGGCTCACCGGCGACGTCGCTCTCCCACGTCTCTCTTTCTTTCTCCGACGACAGTGGCTGGCAGCCACTTGGGGAGGAAGAATCGGGTCTTCCCGATTTGTTTCCTTTCCTCTTTTGTTTCCTTTTTTTTTATATCCATATATATACATATATTATATTTATATATATAATACATATAATATTACTATTATATATATTATATTACTATGTAACTATATATTATATATGTATATAAAGATATATATTTATGTATTATCAAAATACATATTTAGTATAATATTTTTGTTTAATTTAAATTGCTTAACATTATATATTTCTTTATATATAAATGTAGAAAATTCCATATATATTGTATTTACAATATATATATTTTCTTCCTCATTTTCTTATTTAATTTGGATTTCCATTTATCCAAATTAAATTTCCTTCTCTTCATTATTTTCCATAATTTCCAATTTATCTATTTTCTTCAATATTTATTTTAATATTTGTAATTTCCAATAAATGGAAAATTTTTGGTTATCACATTCTCCCCACCTTAAGAAATTCGGTCCTCCGAATTTAACTTAAGTCCAAAGGTGGTACATGTCGTATACTTATGACTTTTGACCTCGAAGTCATCATCCAAGTAATACTGCCAGTACACTTTCAATATCAAGAGTACTTTAGACCACTACATGCTGTCTTTCATCATTTAGTATATATTTATACTCCCATAAATTCATTTATCAATTCGGGAGTTGTTCATTTCCACTCTTTTCACATAGGAGTCCATTCACTATATTTTTCATATCATAGCTGATCTATGCCGTTCATCATCCATTTTTCTCACTTAGTGTTAAGTCGATATAGTTTAAAACTATCAATTACACATGTCAGTCAGTTATATGTAATTGTCCCAATAGCTTTCATATCTCATGCATTTGCTCTCTCAATGTATCTTCAAGCGTTTCAATATTACGCTAAGATATTCACATTAGTACAGAGCGATGCTATCAATACACTTGGGATCTCGAAGCCTTTTGCTGTTTCTCATTAACATATGGCATCACAGAGACTCCCATCACATGTAATGCTCACTGGAACTGTACATATACATTTCTACTGTTTCTTACTCATACTGCAACTAAGGCACTAGAGAATAGAGGATTCCGATAATGGAAAGTGATTCTATTTAGATCATTAGTCCTTAATCACTTCCATATCATTATATCTCCTTTGGACTCTTTATTATCCATAATATTCATTTTATCAAGGCAACATCTCACTTGCAGACTTTATTATGGATTATCTCTTACAATCATAATTCATGAGACTATCATGTTCTCTTCATGTAGTATGGTCATTCGATGATTGGATCCTTAATTATCCATTTAGTCAACACATTATCTACACAATTCCACCATTTTTATCATTTCAAGGTGGTTATATATATAATCATTTTTCATTTATATATTGGCAGTAAATAATACTTGTAAGTTATCTTACTCTTTTGAGTACTATTTATTTCACTTGTCAAATTTGGCTTGATTTTACATCTTGCCACAGTTATGTGATAACCACCCAATTCACTTTCAGTCTTACCTTCGGGAACTGTTTCATATGATGTTCCCTCTCATCATGCACTTATTTCCTTATTCCACTTTCATTTTCATTTTCATATTCCTACTTTTATCTTTTCATACTTTTTACTCTCATCCTTTTAGTCGGTTTTCTCGATTGGTATGGTATTATATTGCTAAGATCTTTTAAGATCTTGCATACCATCTTTTCTTTACACTTATCCATTTACCGACTTTAACATCTTTCTTTAATTACATCACATTAGTAGAGCAGCTAGTCTCATCACTCTTTTATGGATTGGGATTAGTATCTAGCTAGACTCATTATTTTCGTATCTCGATCATTATCTCTATATCATAGACAGGTTCACTGCCATCTTGAGATCATATATCCCTCATAAGGAGACACTGTCTAGCCAAACATCTTATTTAACAATCTTAACACAATTCCACAGTCTTTAAGAGTTTAAGAGTCATACCACAATGCTGCTCATTTTCCATTTGTACTTTAAACTCTATCAGTATTTAATCAATTTACTCATGTATGGATGCCTCATTCTTTAGGCTTATATACCTTACAAGGCAAATCATTAACCTTGTAAACTCAATAGGAACTCGTAAAATTCACTTCGAGTTCTAATCATCATCTTATGGACATCAATCTCCCATCTTTTATCTAAGGACGCTTTATACCGAGGCTAGTCTTATAAACTCCTCATGCATATCGAATCAGGTCCATAAAGCGTCTATTTCATCATGTAGATGAATATTTGTTCTTCACTGTTGGCTCTATAGGCTATACCGAGAGGGGGGGTGAATCGGTTCTTAACTAACCTTATGCCCGTTTTTCGATTCTTCTAAATTCTCTAGCCTCTTTGAATATTTTCTAAGTTCTCTAAGCTAGGCAAGCATGCAATTCAAACTCAGTAAGCTCAAATATAATTGCAAGTAATTAAAGAGAGTAGGGAAAGAGAAATGTACGCAAGTGATTTATAGAGGTTCGGCAACCTTGCCTACGTCCTCTACCTTGAGACGCTCCCAAGGATTTTCCCCAAATTCACTATCCTTGAATTTGTTACACTCCTCTTTTTCAAGGCTCAAGAGAAACCTCTCTCTTTTCTAGGCTCAAGAGTAACCTCTCTCT
Source organism: Heritiera littoralis (assembly GCA_031772115.1). NCBI lineage: Eukaryota > Viridiplantae > Streptophyta > Magnoliopsida > Malvales > Malvaceae > Heritiera > Heritiera littoralis. The sequence goes on from JAPDPK010000022.1 coordinate 765,012, forward strand.
TTTCTGGGCTCAAGAGTAACCTCCCTCTTTTCTTAGGCTAAAGAGTAACCTCCCTCTTTTTCAAGGCTCAAGAGAAACCTCCCCTTTACAAGGAATGAAATGAGTTTACAAATGAGTAATCAAGGAAAGCCTCTAGATAGGCAAGTGATTACAGAAATTAAGAACAATGAGAAACCTATACAAGATTTTGTGCTAAGCAATACAAGAGATAAGTGAATGATAGAAGATGAAGTCTTTGTATCTCTTGATTTGTTGTTTGAGGCTTGAGGAAGATGAATAAGATGATGAAAGATGTTGCTCAGTTGATCCTCTTGCTTCCTTTAGCTTCTAAGCCTCTATTTATAGTCCCTTGGATGTATTCTAGCCGTTGGGTGGAGCCAAGATTGAATATGACCGTTGTATCTCACAAAACTAGTCGTTATAGGCTATTTTTGGGCAAAGGGATCGATCCCTTTCCATAGGGGATCGATCCTTTTTATTGCGAGAGCATTTCAACTTGTTCTAGGGTGCTTGTCCAACTTACTGCCAAAAGGGGATCGATCCCTTCCCTTAGGGGATCGATCCCTTCTTTCCAGAAGGTGATTTCCTGCACTTTTTGAGTTAGAAATGATGTGGTATTTGATCCTAATCCAACCCAAAACATTTTGGCTCTTTTGTGGGAGTTTTTCTTGACTTTCTCAAATGAAAACATAGTCCAAAAATTCATCAAGTGATTTTCTAAAATATTCAAAACATTTATAAAGTTTTAAGACCAATAAGGATGTATCATTAAATTATGGTCTTAATGTTTGATATGATCACTTGAAATATATTGAGAAAATCATGTATGATAAGGCAAATTTACAATATGAATTAAAACATTAAAGCTTACTTAAGTTTTTGTCATTTCAAAATACATATAGCAATTTAAAGCTAACAATCTCCCCCTTTTTGATATGACAAAACTTAATGTAAATTTGCTTTGAAAATTCTTTGATAAAATACTCCCCCTTAAATAAAGCAGGATTTTATAAAGCTCCCCCTTAATATAAGCATGGGTTTTGAAAATGAATTTTCCCTCATTATCTCTCCCCCTTAATATCTCTCCCTTTATCTATCTCTCCCCCTTTTTGTCATAGCAAAAAGAAGGAAAAATAATAAAAAATATGCTCCCCCTAAAATCATGGCTATGTGAGAGAGAAAAAAAAATATGCTCCATCCAACAAGAAACATGTTAGTACATGGGACTCAGAGCACAAATTAATAAGTCAATGTCCATAAAGAGTATGAAATGTTTAGGCATGCAAAGGACAAGGCTTATTTTCCTATACCAATTGTTTATAAATAATTTTGATACCAATTGTTGATAAGTAATTTTGCAAGAAGGTTCCAATTGGTAAGAAGTTAAGCAAGCACCTAAGTATATCAATTGTTCTCTAAGGTCCAACTAAGGTGCATGTCAATACATCATGATTATGAGCTAAAATTAGATGACATATCATATGCATGAGCTCATAAACCATGTTCAAGCAAGAATGTGCATAGAATCAAGACATATAGCAATTAACTACAAGTTCTAGCACACAAGAGTTTTCATGCAAAAATATCCTAAATGAGTTCTTCTCTATTTGTCATTTCAAACTAAAGAGCACAAGAAGAATTGTCAATTTAAAGCTCATATCAATTAGCAATTTAGATTTGGCTTACGAATTAGTGAAAATATGGTTGCCAATGATACTAAGTGTTATTTCAATCTAAATACCAATTGTTACTAATGGTTGACTTGGGCATTTTGCATGAATCCAATATCTATGTGTAGTGTGTTCATGTCAAGAAAATAATCATTCTAAAAATGCAAGAACACAATTACACACATCATCAAATATGCATATGGATCAATCAATCATTAGCACACTATCATAAAGTATTAATCCATATTCATATTCACAAAGTTATACCGTATGGAAGATTCAAACAATCAAAGTATTCAAGCAAACACATTTTCTTCCATGTTTTTAAGCACAAAAATCCTATGCTCATTTTCCAATTCAAATCCTTAACCAATTATGAGCAAGAAAAGATTACCATTTTAATCATTTAATAGCCATATCCCTAGTTAATTTTAACGTTTAAGGTTCCAAAGGGTATATGCTATTTTAGCTAAAATGAATTTGTCTAAAGAAATCAATATCATGCTTAAGTATATTTTAACAAAAAAATTCATAATCTATGAGTGAGGTTAGGTACAAAATATCATGAAAGCAACTATTCTCATCTCATAGGCATGATTATTGATTCAACTTAAGTAAACATGCATGTTCAACATCAAAACAATCAAGATACAATGCATGTATATCAATTGTTGGTGTTGTCATTAAAGCCCAAGTTCTTTACTAATTTGGCCACAAGAAAAATTTAAGTACATGGATGATAAAGTTTCATGCTTTTGGACATTTAGGATCCATTTACCATCACAAATTATAGGCCAATGACCATTACCAATTGTTGAATTTATATTTAAAATTAATCCATAAGGTCAAGTTTCAATCATTTTATCATTAAAGTATATGACCTTAACTATTCAACTTCCACTAAGAATTATATCATGATGCTTAATGGGAATATGCGAGTCAAGCTATAAGATAAAATTCTCTAAGCATGCTTGACTAAGATGAACAAAAGGTATGATCAATAGTCATTATGCACAAGTTCATCAAATTCTCAAATATATACACAAATCATTGAAATAAATCTCAAAATTATGTTTAAGCATTCATTGAAAGTATATTTCAAGATTATTTCAAGATTTATGAATGTTTTCAACAAAAGATGATTTTGCACTTGTGAGTTGATTGTTAGAAGTGATACCATTTTTGTTGGAAATGATTCAAATTGATGGATTTGAGGCATGATATCAATGAAAAATGAATTTTCATACATTAAAGTTCATCAAAAAGGAGTTAAAACAATGTGTTTTAAGTTGAGAAGAAAGAAAGTATCAAAACAATGAAAAGTTCTTCTCAATTTCGGTTGAAAACATGCATGAGAGCCTTTTCTGGCCTGGGGGGATCGATCCCTTTAGGAGGGGGATCGATCCCTCATAGTTTCCTGCAGATTCTGCAGTAGTTTTGACAGAAAATTCAACTTGTGAGGTACCAAAACTCTGTTTTTGAGTAATTTAAGTCCAAGTAAAGGTTTAAACATTTGTAAAACATGATTTTGGACTTGTATGAATGAAAAACATGAATGAAAAACCATTTAACAATAGATTTTGCAATTTTGGTAGGATTTTCACCAATAAAAGCATTTTTGGCCTCAAAGGGGGTCATTTTGAGATTTAAGCATATTTTGACCAAACCAATGCATTGAATTACATAAATATGTCAAAACAAACTTGTTCACATAGATTTTAAGCATATATATCATTAAAACATACATCTTGTGAACAACATGCCATGATTTCCAACATACAAGTTCTTCATTAATGCACATGACATGGTATTTTGCATATATGACATATTTAACAACTTTTGAGCAACTAAATATATTATCTAGACATATCAAACTTACTCAAGATGCAGAAAACCAAAAATCATTTCAAAATCATTAAACATGCTTTTCATTCAATGCATCAAGAACTATTCATTAAGCATTCAAAAATCATTTATCATGCCTTTTGTTCAATCATTCAACTCACAAATCATCAAAGATCATCAACAAACCAATTTTCTCATCAAAGCACAAATAATCAAATGATAGTTTTAAGGAGTAAATCATTAAGCTTACAAAACTCCTTTGCTAGAGAAAGCTTTGCCTTGAATTGTTGAATCCACCTTAGGCCTTTCTTGAAGGATTGTTGTGACCTTGCTAAGGGTGGATCCTCAAGCTTTTCCTTTTTCTCATTGGCACAAGCAAACTCCATAGAGGTGTGTAGAGCAATTGAACTTCATTGTTTCATCGTATTCCCATGCTCTAACACTCCTACAACAAACAAATTCAAGCATGCTTTGGTACCCAAATTTTCTTGGGTCCATGAGAGTTAGTGCAAACAACTTTTGATCCTTTTGGGATCCACTTCAAGCACAATTCATCATTATTTATAGCATGCTTTGGCACCCATATTTTCCTAACTACTCTTCCTCTAAATGTGGTTTTCCTATATGTGCATGCTTGTGAAGAGTGTCCTATTCTATTGCATAGTGAGCATGTGAGAGATAAATCATGCATAGAATTTTTGCTCACTAAGAAATTCCTAAGATGAGTTTCTTTTTGTTTTTCATTATAGCCTAACCCATCTTTGTCAAAGAAAGCTCTTGGGTCTCTAACATGTGATCTAGCTTTTGTTGACCCATATAAAACCTAGAAAATGAGTTATGCAAATTTGTGTTCTTTTCATTCAATTCATTTATTTCTAAGTTGGCCTCTTATAGTTTCTTCTCTAATTCTAGCTTAACATTGGCCAAGGTTTCCTTTTCTATTTTCAAATTAGCAATGATTTTCTTATATTTAGAATTCATGCATTGAAATTCATTTGCTAAATCATCAAAGGCATTTTGTAGTTCACTAAAGGTATAATCATTATCTTCACTAGAGCTACTACTAGCCTCATCATCACTAATGGCCATAAAGCATGAGTAGGCTACCTCATTATCTACATTTTCCTCATCGGAGCTATCACTATCGCTCCATGCAGCCACAAATGCTTTCTTCCTAGGTTTCCTATCCTTTTCTCTTCTAAGTAAGGGGCAATCTAACTTAGTGTGACCCGGTTCATTACATTCATAGCACACTAAGGGGTCTTTTTCTTTTCTACTTGACTCTCCCCTATGATGTCTCCTATTTCTCTCTCTCTCTTTCATTCTCATAAATCTATTGAATCTTTTGGCAAACATTGCCATTTCCTTTTCTTCCTCATTTCCACTCTCATCACTATCATCCTCATGAGTGGAAGACTTAAGTGCTACCCCTACTTTCTTTGAAGGCTCTTCATTTCTTTTCAATTTCATCTCATATGTAAGTAGGGAGCCCATAAGTTCATCTAGAGACAAGGTATTTGGATCTTTAGACTCTTCTATTGCAGTTACCTTTGCCTCCCATGATTGTGGCAAGCTATTCAAGATTTTCTTCACCATTTCTATATTGGAATAGGTCTTGCCTAATGCCTTAAGTCCATTGATTATGTCATTAAATCTAGTGTACATATCACTCATGGACTCATTTTCTTTCATTCTAAAAAGCTCATAATCATGTGTGAGCATTCCTACTTTGTTCTCTCTAACTTGATTTGTCCCTTCATGTGTGATGGCTAGTTTGTCCCATATTTGCTTAGCATTTTCACATAGGGACACTCTATTATATTCATTTGGACCTAATGCACAAAAGAGGGTGTGCATAGCCTTGGCATTCAATTGTGCCAATCTCATATCATTGGTGTCCCACTCATCCTCACTTTTAGGGACATCTTTTCCATCAACTCTCTTCATTGGAATTCTAGGGCCATTAACTATTACTCTCCACACTTCATAGTCATTAGATTGCACAAATAACATAATCCTAATTTTCCAATAAGAATAATTCTCACCATTGAAGAGTGGAGGTCTAACTAATGAGTGTCCCTCTTCTCCTAGGGGTGGGCCTACATTCAAGTGAGCCATTTTAGATCGTTTTGCTCGATAGAGGTTAGTCTAAATCAATCTTGAGTCCAAGCTCTGATACCAATTGTTGGCTCTATAGGCTATACCGAAAGGGGGGTGAATCGGTTCTTAACTAACTTTATGCCCGTTTTTCGATTCTTCTAAATTCTCTAACCTCTTTGAATATTTTCTAAGTTCTCTAAGCTAGGCAAGCATGCAATTCAAACTCAATAAGCTCAAATATAATTGCAAGTAATTAAAGAGAGTAGGGAAAGAGAAATGTACGCAAGTGATTTATAGAGGTTCGGCAACCTTGCCTACGTCCTCTACCTTGAGACGCTCCCAAGGATTTTCCCCAAATTCACTATCCTTGAATTTGTTACACTCCCTCTTTTCAAGGCTCAAGAGAAACCTCTCTCTTTTCTAGGCTCAAGAGTAACCTCTCTCTTTTCTGGGCTCAAGAGTAACCTCCCTCTTTTTCTTAGGCTAAAGAGTAACCTCCCTCTTTTTCAAGGCTCAAGAGAAACCTCCCCTTTACAAGGAATGAAATGAGTTTACAAATGAGTAATCAAGGAAAGCCTCTAGATAGGCAAGTGATTACAGAAATTAAGAACAATGAGAAACCTATACAAGATTTTATGCTAAGCAATACAAGAGATAAGTGAATGATAGAAGATGAAGTCTTTGTATCTCTTGATTTGTTGTTTGAGGCTTGAGGAAAATGAATAAGATGATGAAAGATGTTGCTCAGTTGATCCTCTTGCTTCCTTTAGCTTCTAAGCCTCTATTTATAGTCCCTTGGATGTATTCTAGCCGTTGGGTGGAGCCAAGATTGAATATGACCGTTGTATCTCACAAAACTAGCCGTTATAGGCTATTTTCGGGCAAAGGGATCGATCCCTTTCCATAGGGGATCGATCCTTTTTATTGCGAAAGCATTTCAACTTGTTCCAGGGTGCTTGTCCAACTTACTGCCAAAAGGGGATCGATCCCTTCCCTTAGGGGATCGATCCCTTCTTTCCAGAAGGTGATTTCCTGCACTTTTTGAGTTAGAAATGATGTGGTATTTGATCCTAATCCAACCCAAAACATTTTGGCTCTTTTGTGGGAGTTTTTCTTGACTTTCTCAAATGAAAACATAGTCCAAAAATTCATCAAGTGATTTTCTAAAATATTCAAAACATTTATAAAGTTTTAAGACCAATAAGGATGTGTCATTAAATTATGGTCTTAATGTTTGATATGATCACTTGAAATATATTGAGAAAATCATGTATGATAAGGCAAATTTACAATATGAATTAAAACATTAAAGCTTACTTAAGTTTTTGTCATTTCAAAATACATATAGCAATATAAAGCTAACATTCACAAAACTTTATTACTTAGTAACCATTTACTATATCACTTTCATTCATCTACATATCGAGGTCATCTGTATTTCTCTCATTTACACATACAGACAACTTCATTATTCTCAATTTCACTATCTGTGTTTTCGTCATTCAGACCTTTACACATGAATTCCATTATTCTCACATTTTCCAGAGTGGATTTCTTAAGCTTTCGGATTTTCTTAAGTTCTCCGATATAAGCTTAATCAGATTTCATATTCAAAATCGAGTCAATGTTATCTAGATTCCTCCAATTTATATAACTCTGGAAGTTCTATCGGAAATCAAATCCGATACTTTCTTTAATCACATATTTCTTATTAATTTGGACATTTCATCCTCATGTCCTATCATTTACACTGTGTATTCTCAAGGCAGAGTCATTTACCATTCGATTCATTACGACTCATACTCTACCTTGATTTCATTGTTTACTCACACTTTACAGCCTTACGAATCTCATTCTAGTAAGCTATAGTAAGTACAACAGTTATCAACACATGTTATAGCTAACCAATTTATTATCTCTGTAATTTGCTTTAAAATCCATTTCATTTAGTGAATTCAAGTTTAATTCCCTTGAGTATGTTATCCACGAGGTTTGAACCCTGGCACCCTTACGTACCTAGTTCCTTTCACTCGTGTTGCCATTAAAATAATTGTAAGAGTCCCGCCCGTTCGTATAGGCCGTCGGCGAGCATTCCCTAGGCGATCCTTTCACCCCAGGTTTTACCTTACAAGTGAGTCGGCGACCACATAGTTCGCCCACACCTCACAACACATGATCCACTACGAGTCGCCCATCATTGGGTCGCCCATCACAGTTCTGTTTCAAGGGTCCTGAAGAACTTAGGTTAGCTGTCATCTTCTTCTGTTTATCACTTTACTGTTCTTTGGAATATTCTCCAATTCACAACACTCCATGCAGTACATCAATGGCAAGGCATATCTCATAATGCTCGAGTTCTATAATTAAATATTCATTTAATACCTCAAAACAGTATAAATGTATAGAACCTCAATCAACCGTACTGCTATGGATTTCCTCATCTGTACTATTCACCTTCTCAGTCATTTTCTATAATCATTTCACTTTTCATAATATCCACGATCTCGTAATAATTATCCGAGTCGATACACTCATAATTCAGGCCCTTACCATCAATAACCGGGCCAATCATCTTGTGGCATTCCACTACACTTTTATCGGATCGTATCATATAAGGCCCCGGCCCGTCCGCCGTCTGCCTGTACACATGTGTATTAACCTCTTTGAGAATGCCCAGCCGGTTCACTGGGTCACCCCTCGAGGTTTTATCATGAGGCCTAGCCCGTTCACTAGGTCACTTGTAATTCGTGTCCGTCCTCTAAGTGTTAGTGGAATCAATAATAGGGATCGTTATATCCATATGACATCCTCTATGTCATTTATAACTCCATTACCATCAATGGATTCAAGATTAACTTGATTTTATCACTATTCAGAACATCGCCCAACATAAGGGCATTTTCGTCATTTCGACATTTATTTCTTTCTCCTCAGTATATATTGAAATCAATGATCTCATTATCCATGTGCTGATATTATCCTTTCTGATACTTATATCAGCAATTTAGATCCATTCGATTTAGACAAAGAAGTTCACTAAAATCCACAATTGGATTATTTTGCTTGTAATTCAGCTTTATATCAACAATTTCTCTGTCAGATCAATCAATTTCAACTTCTGTTGGTTTATTTTGACTCCCAGTAAAATTTTGGAGTCAGGGGTATTTTGGTCATTTTTGGCCAAAAATTTTCTCTCTCCTAAAATTACCCTCAATCGGTGATCTTAAAGTCTATTTAATGATGATATTTCATTCCCTTCTTTTATATCATCATTTTCAGGTTTCAGTTCGATCCGGACAAAAAGATACTGGTGGGGCCCTCACCGAGTCCTTTACTGATCCTTACCGAACCGACCTTCATTTAGATTATAAGATCACCACTTTCTGATAATTCCTGAGCCTATTTTCTTCTTTAACATTATTAATTCACAAAGCTCACTCCTAGAGGTGGCAAAAATTGGCCCGAGCCCGAAAACCCGCCCGAATCCGCCCGAGACCGAACCGGGACCAGCCCGAATTGACCAAAAAAGTCAAAGGCCCGTAACCGAAAAAGCTCGTAACCGAAAAAGCCCGGAACCGAAAAAGCTCGAAACCGAAAAAGCTCGAAACCGAAAAAACTCGAACCCGACACAACCCGAACCCGACATAACCCGAGCCCGATACGATCCGAAACCGAGACCGACCCGAACCGAAAACCGAAAAAAACCGAATTTATAACCCGAGAAAACCCGAATTATAATTATATAATTATTATTTAAAAATAAATAAATAATTGATACACTTTTTTAATTAAAAAAGTTTAAAAATTTGAAAACAATTATTATTTATTATACAATTTTATCAATTATATATTACCAGCATAATAAATATTGAATCTTTTTAATTAAATTAAATTAATTTAAAACACCATAATATATGATATAATATATGATATCAAATAATCTTTAATATTATCCTTATTGCATTTATAATAATAAATATATAATTAATTTGACATTTGATTTTATTATAAAAATCATTTTAACATTTTATTATTTTTATTTATAATAAAATTTTAATTTTAATACAATAATAAATCAAATATATAAAAATTATATAATTACTCAATTTGGAATAGTTTTTTTTATAGCAAATAAAATACATAATATAGTTAATAAATAACGCCTTATCAAAATGATTTGTATGTTATTATAACTTTAAAAATAATATCTTATCATGTGATATATAATCAACTATACAAGCTCTTAATTATATAAAATAGATTATTAATATGTTTATCTTATCATAATGATTTGTATGTTACATTATAATAATCTCTTACCATGTAATATATAATAAATTAAACAATCTCTCATGGCATATTATAGTTTTAATTTCAGACATTTTTCATTCCAATTTCTTATCATGCTTTTATAATATACTCTTTTTTTTTAATTTCAAACATTTAATCTCTTATGATGTATTCATGTAATTTAGTTTAACTTGATCAATTAATAATAATAATATTGGATGATTAAATAGATATTGACCTTCTCAACTACTTTTTTAGTCAAAAAAGTTTTTTTTTTAATTTATTATAATGAGTTACAAATAAAATAATAAACATAATATACTATATATATATATATATATATATATATATATATATTAAGATTTACATTATAATAAAATGTCATATATGTTAAATTATCAATATCTTAAGAATTGTATCTTAACATATTATGAAATTTCTATTAATTTAATTTTAGTACTTTATGTCTAAAATTTTAAAATCTTATTATCTTAAGAATAAATTATTATTATTATTATTATTATTATTATTATTATTATTATTATTATTATTCAGTAAACTATTTTTTTGGCCAACAATGTTTCATTAAATTTTAAATTACAAGTTGTGTTAAAATAAAAATAAAATTTACAACAAATATAACAAATTCTCAATCTAGCTCACATGGTTAAATATGTAACAATAAATATAAGAGGCCATGATTCAAATCTTTGTACAAGCATATAATTTTGATTACTTTCATATAATTGATGAACAAGTTCAGGTACCAGATACTACTTGATCAAAAGTTAATCGAGTATAGCGTACCCTAGGGGTACTACCCGAATCCGATACGGGTAATAAGAACACTATCCGAACCCTATAATTATTCGATTATAGAGTCAGATAGTGTCGGGTACTTGATTATATATTACCCATTTACATCATTATATCAAATGTATTTTTTTGGTACATTATATCAAATGTTATTATTTATAATATATGTCAATTGGTGTATATAACTTGTTTAATTTAACGTTCTAAATTTTTAATGAGATATTTGATTAATTAATGTGTTTGAGTATGATTATATTTAATAAAAATAATATTATATTATGATTTATGTACAAACTAAAAACAAAATAAATATAAAATTGAGATAATTAATTGACCAATTATTCATAATATTAATTATATTTTTTAATGTATACTATAATTTTATTCAACATTATAATTAAAGAATTAGTTAACTAGTTATGCGGTTAAATTTAATTTAATTACTAATTATGTTGGTATTTAAAAGACAAAATAAATGTAAAAAAGATTCTTAAAAATTTAAAATTTTATTAAAAATATAATATAATTGTTAAAAAAGCTAATTAAACAAAGTAAAAAAAAAAAATTTATTGAACTAAGAGTATCTAAATTCCAATGACCCAATATTGACCCAAAAAAAAAAAAACACAATGACTCAATAAGTTATTGTTAAGAGTATAAAGCTATTTATATAAATGTTTAATTGTTTAATGTGATTTATTTCTAATTTGTTAGTTATTTATTTGTATAGCTAATACTTTTGGATTTTCACTTTTTTTAGTTTTACTATATATATTTGGCTCATTTAAAAAATAAATTTTTATATAATTATTAATATATAATTATATATTTTATAACAAATGTAAATATCACAGGAAATTAAAAAAATAAATAATAATTATCAAGTAATAAAAACATTAAAATGCAAAAATTTATATTTATATAAATTTAGTCAAAACAACAAAAGAAATTAAAAATAATGAATAATAATATTTTATTTATGAGAGTTTCGTGTGAAAGGAGATCTGTTTGATTTTCATTTTTCAATTCCCTCAAAACAAGTTTTTCCCACATTACCAAAAAATTTCAAATTCTTTGGAAATATGCCTTTTCCCTCCCTTGAGAATCACATGAAAAAATTTCAAAAGCAAACTTTGAAATATCTTTATCTCAATATACTGTCATGCAATGTAGATATGATAATTAAAAAAAATGAACGTGACATTGGATCAAATTTTGATAAAAATTAGAAAAAAAATTGTGTTTGGTATATCAATATAAATTTTAATACAATAATTTTTATATTTTATATGATACAAATATATTTGATGCAATACGAATACAAAATATATATATATACACACAAATTATTAAGTCTAATATAATGTAATGTCTATTATAATTGTTTTAATTATAATCGAAATTCAAAGATGATTAACGTCTTCGAGTATTTTACTTGTAATTCCTTTTACGATAATTAATCAATTATAATTAAAAATTATGTACTGGTCCATCATTTACAAGTGCGAACTTTATTTATTATTTTGATAAATCTCACGTGACTTTAAATTTCGCTTAATTAATTATAATGTAATAATTATAGATGATATGTTCTCTTTTATTATTGTAGATAATTATATTCTTCATTGGTCCACTCCCAATGTTTTCAAAATCATCCCAACCAAATTTCTCAATATATATATATATATAATATATATATATATATATATATTATACAATTCCCATTTATTAAATTTTAACTTTAATTTAGCATTTCTATTATATTTTTATTTAACTATATAAAATTAAATTAATTATTACATTCAAAATTATCAAATATTTATAATTTATAAAATTTTAAAATAATTTGACTAAGCCCGATAAGCCCGCCCGATTAAAACCGGACCGACCCCGAAACCGGACCGAAACCGAGAAAACCTGCAACCGAAAAAATCCGAGACCGAAAAAACCCGCAACCGAAAAAACCCGAGACCGAAAAAACCCGCAACCGAGAAAACCCGAGACCGAAAAAACTCGTAACCGAGAAAGCCCGCAACCGAAAAAACCCGTAACCGAAAAAGCCCGTAACCGAAAAAACCCGGACCGAAACCCGCCCGAACCCGCCCGTTTGCCACCTCTACTCACTCCCTTTAAATCATTTTACTCAATTGACAATCATTTATTTTCTCTATGTATTCAGACGACACAGTACTACCGGAGATATTTAACACTTTTCCTTCCAAAAGTATTCACAGACATCAGGCCAACCATGCTCTGATACCATTAAATCTGTAACGACTCGTTACCACATTTTTAACCGTATTTTACACAATTCATCCGGTTGGACTGTCTGTGATACTTCACTTTTACTAACTATTAAACAATTTAATAAAATATTGTTAATATTATACACATCCCCTATCTTACTTAATAAGCAAGTAGTACTTCATACATGTCTAAATACAGAAAATAAATTATCATACCTCATATAAATTAGTCGGTCTATCACATTGTCCTTTATGTGCAGCCGTAATCCACAAATATTAGATCTCACCATCATTAAAACCTGAAATGTTAAAATTGGTGAGTGAGCAAACCACGACTCAGTAAGAGAGTTATATGCTACACTTGATATTCAGCTATCTATATGCTGAAAATAATTTTTTTCATTTTCTTTAAAATCTTCTTAGCTGGCTCTAGGCTCACATGTAGGAAGGATACTACAGTCGGCTAGGGATCCAGATAGAGTAAGGCAGGTATTTTAAAATACCTGACTTGTTCCGGAACCTAGAAGCAATTGTAGAGAGTATTAAATCCATTTTTCTCAAAACGATATGATCTTCGTTTCTTTTTCCACAGAGTAAACCACTTATTTCTTTTCACTTCAGTACCCTTTAAAACACGTGACAGTACAGTGATTTGTAAATATCCAACCATTGGATAATCACTTCTTTGATTATTTCTATCTTAGAAATAATTCTTATATTATTCTTTTAGAATAAACATCTATTTCTCTTTTCAAATCAATAACCACATCGTACAGTTCAGTAAAACAGTATATTCAGTATTCAATAAAACAGTATCTCGATACGGTTTAGTCAGTAACAGTAAACCGTAGCTACCAATTCAGTAAATAGTATACGGTAGCTTTCCGTTTAATAAACAGTAAATGGTAGCTTTCTGTTTAGTAAAACAGTAATCAGTGGCTACCACTTTAGTGCACAATACAGTTCTGTAAACACAGTATTTTGGTACAGTTTTTCATCAGTAAACAGTGACCAGTGCTTAGTACAATAAACAGTACAGTAAATAGGATTCCGTAAATCTTTTCATTAAACAGTAATCAGTGTGTGAGACTAGGCATCAAATAAATCATGCTCTCATTGTTCCCTCAAGAACACAAGTCGTCCGCTTTTGGGGTGCACCCGTAGGCCATCGCCCCTTACGGCTATCTCTGCTAGATCTATGGCCATAATCTATAGGTGGTCCTTGGGTCCACTTGCCAAGTGACCTCGAGACCTCTGATGACTTGGCGGGTCCATCAGCCTTGTGACACCATGAGGTGCACACGTTGGTCCATCGACCCGAGCCACCGCTCCAGGTGGGTCACGCAATTACATGAATAATAATGCATGAACTCAGGGCCTAAAGTCTCAAAACAGTATAAATTGTACCATAGCCTTTATGGATTTTTAAACATCGTAAATCAAATATCCATAAGGCTCACATGTAAATATAATCCTGAAAATATAATACCTTTATAAATTTATAAAATAAATAATATTTTTCAAATTATTTCATAAAGGTATATATCATGTTTTCCATACGATGAAGACAGTTTGCAAAATAATCACTGAAAGTATAGAAGGGCAAAACTGTCTTTTCTCCACCGTAAAACACTTATGCACGCTTTTCCATGCTTTCACTTGAAAACATGGTTTTTCAATAATTTATGAAAAATAAAATATTTATTTTTCCAAATTCATAAATCCCGTAACCATGTTTCTTTCTAAAAACACGTGTAGAGACCTCTAGTCTCGAAGTCATAGTTTTTCATCACTTCTTAATCTTTATGGAATTTATATAATTATTTATCTCACAATTAAAACCATAAAGGTTTTATATTAAATCAAGTGAATATTTAAGAATATTTATAAAAATATTCACTTCAGTCTCTTTTTCATTTTCATCTCGTTTCACGTGAAATATCACCTATCGGGTGAATTTTCGGTGATTTCCTTTTCACCATACTCCAAAACATGAATATTTTAAAATTAAATATCACAATATTCATGTTTTATGAAATTTACTTGATTTCTCGATTTTCGTGCCAAAAAATCGTTTCACGTGAAATCAAATCATTTATTATGGTTTTCGGTGATTTTCGGTAAATTTCAGTAATTTTTTTGATAATTTTTCGGCAGTATAACAGCTGTCGATTTGACTATCCTCCTGCACGAAAATACAGTTTATATTTCTCAACCAGTATTTCACCACAATTTAAAACCGATAAATCACCACAAATTTCAAAACCAATCATGATAAATTGCATTTATAATTTAAATGCATAATTTAAAACATGGTCGAATATCCTTACAGGCGGTACATGTCTCCCTTACCTATTTCGGGTTGACGACTGCCTCTCGTAGGTCGCGCCCGTGTTCACCTCTCCCAATTCCATCGTCTCGGTAATCGAGGATGATTTTCTGGAAATTAAACTCTAAAAGTTAGAATTTTTTCCATAATTATTTAAATAAATAAATTATTTAAATAATTTAATACTTTTCGGGATTTCTTATCGATTCCCGTATTTCTCGGGATTTCCCGTAATTTTCGAATTCTCGGGAATTCTCCAAATTCCCGGAATTCCTTTTCCCTTTCTCTTCTTTCTTTTTCTCTTTTCTTTTCTTTTCTTTTTCTTTTTCCTTTTTCTTTTTTTTTTTTTTTTTTTTTTTTTTTTTTTTTTTTTTTTTTTTTTTTTTTTTTTTTTTTTTTTTCTTTTTTTCTTTTCCTTTTCTTTTTCTTTTCTTTCTTCACCGCCGATTCGGTCACCTCCCTCACCGCCGGTTCTCCTCCGGTGGCCGGTTCTCCAGCGGTTCGACGGCTCCTCAGCTTGCCGATGGCACAACGAAGCTACCGATGGCCTCCGTTTGCCCTGGATCGACGGCACAGCGGCAGATCTGGCGGCGTGGGTCTCGGTTTCTTCTTCCTCTTCGCCGGCCTTCCTCCGCCGTCGTTGGCCTCACCGGTGGCTCTCTTCTCCTTCCCCTCACCTCCGCCGAGGTCGAGGTGGCTGTGACGGTGCCAAGACTGGCCGGCACCGCCGTTTCCTTTCTCCTTTCTTCTCTTCCGGTTTCCTGTTTTTCCCGTTTCTGTTTCCGCCGTTTTCTTTCCTTTTCCATCGCCGGTCGTCTTCTCTTCCTCTCCTCGGCTCACCGGCGACGTCGCTTTCCCACGTCTCTCTTTCTTTCTCCGGCGACAGTGACCGACAGCCACTTGGGGAGGAAAAATTGGGTCTTCCCGATTTGTTTCCTTTCCTCTTTTGTTTCCTTTTTTTATATCCATATATATACATATATTTTTATATATATATATATATAATACATATAATATTACTATTATTTATATTATATTACTATGTAACTATATATTATATATGTATATAAAGATATATATATTATGTATTATCAAAATACATATTTAGTATATATATATTTGTTTAATTTAAATTGCTTAACATATATATATTTCTTTATATATAAATGTAGAAAATTCCATAGATATTGTATTTACAATATATATTTTCTTCCTCATTTTCTTATTTAATTTGGATTTCCATTTATCCAAATTAAATTTCCTTCTCTTCATTATTTTCCATAATTTCCAATTTATCTATTTTCTTCAATATTTATTTTTAATATTTGTAATTTCCAATAAATGGAAAATTTACGGTTATCACATGAGGAAAATGAAGAAGATGATGAATAGAATTTCTGAGCAGTTCCTCTTGCTTTCTTTAGCTTCTAAGCCTCTATTTATAGTCCCTTGGATGTATTCTAGCCGTTGGGTGGAGCCAAAACTTGAATATGAACGTTGTCTCACAAAAACTAGCTGTTACAGGCTATTTTCGGGCAAAGGGATCGATCCCTTCATTCCAGATTCGATTATTCTGGGCTGAGGGACCTTTTCTTGCGTTGGGGTGCTTACTGCCAAAAGGGGATCGATCCCTTCCCTTAGGGGATCGATCCCATGCCTCCAGAAAGCCTATTTCCTGCACTTTTGGGTTAGAAATGATGTGACCTTTGATCCTAATCCAACCCAAAACATTTTGGCTCTTCTGTGGGATTTTTTCTTTACTTTCTCAAATGAAAACATAGTCCAAAAATTCATCAAGTGATTTTCTAAAATATTCAAAACATTTATAAAGTATTAAGACCAATAAGGATGTATCATTAAATGATGGTCTTAATGTTTGATATGTTCACTTGAAAATGGATTGAGAAAATCATGTGTGATAAGGCAAATTTACAACATGAATTTAAACATTAAAGCTTACTTAAGTTTTTGTCATTTCAAAATATATATGGCAATTTAAAGCTAACACATATATATACTGTTTTGAGACTAATAGGCCCTGTATCATGCTGATATGTGATATGTACATGCTGTGTGAAGCTGTTGACATTGATCCTGTCTTCAGCGTCCCGGTTGACACTTGATCATTGTATGACCGATGACACCTATAGACTATGGCCATAGATCTCACGTGTTTATTGATACTGTTCCCTACGAGGATTATAGCATGATATATTGAGGGTGTTGCCTTAGTCTCCACTATTTCCATGGGATGAAAAGTGATGATTTTAAATGAATGACGATATGAAAAATGAAAGGTTATTTATATGTTTTAAATGAAATGAATGATAGTTTTCTAAACAGTTTACTGTACTAAATTAAGTACAATATTGTTTACGAAATTTTCAATGAAATACGTGACACGTGTTTAAAAGGAAAAAGGGGATTATTTAATCTAATATTCTTTTTATAATTCAATATGAATATTAGATTATTTGATTTAAATGCTTTAATTTATAAAAGCATTGATTTTTGAAATCTACTATGACATGATATGGAAAGTGTTTCATTTGATGACTTTTATACAGTCAGTCCACCGTACTAAATGAGTATGATATTGTTTATGAGATTTTAGTTATATATGAGACATGTGATATGTTTTCAAAAAGAAAATGGAGATTTATAAATCTAACATTCTTTTTATGATCCAAAATTGAATATTAGACTTTGTGAATAAAAGTTTTATATGTTGCAAGGATTGTTTTGAGATGAATATGGAAAGTAACGGAAAAGTGATTTATTTTCAAAAATATCACTTACTCCCTATAGTCGCTTTTAGGTTCCGGAACAAGACAAGTATTTCAAAATACTTTCCTTACTCCATCCGGATCCCTAGCCGACTATAGTATCCTTCTTATTTCAGTCCCTAGTGAACCCATAGGAAGGTAAAGGATTTTATTGCATGTAGATTTCGAAATATCAAGATTTGCATACAATTCTTTTACTAAGCCGTGGTTTGCTCACTCCTTTAATTTTATCATCCATAAATTACCTTCAAAGGTTTGAAGGATTTACATACTCGTGGATTGACTACATATGATTATCCTGATGCGAGTTATAAAGGATCCCGGAGGTATTGTGTTTACATTTATATGTTCAGATATTTTTATACAGTACCATTTGTTGTAAATTTAAAATTGAGGGCTAAAAAAATCAACTTGTATAGTTGTGAATATTACTTATTAATAAATAAAAGGTGTTTAAATGATTTTACTGTTATAGATGACTAATGTCAAAGGCATCACAGATAGCCTAACCAGTACAGTACGTATTGAAAAATGTGAAAAAGTGTAAAATACTGTATATCCAAACTGTGATATTTCTTGACAGGTGTTGGGGCAAAATAATGTTGATGCAATTGATAATATCAGAAAATGGCTTGAATATTTATGGTTGAAAATTTAGTGTTGTGTAATACGTGTGATCATGGTTTCAAATAGCGGCCGCTAAATCGCGGCAACAGCGGTGGCTGTTACCGCTATTGATCGATTCGCGATTGTGATACAGAGTCACGTTTGTAACGACCGTTATTGGCAGTTACAAAACGGCGTAATGGTGGATAGCGGCAATAACGGGCCGTTATCGCCGCTATCTCTGTTTCTATTGAATATCAATATAAAACAAGATTAAAAAAAATTCTTTTCAAGCAGCCATCAACAACAAACAAAGCATCAACAACCGATATCAACAGGTAAGCAAGATGATGAAACATGAAATGAAAGTATACTTAAAAACTTAAAAAATTTCAAGTAGATTTTGGATCTGCGTAGGGAAAAGGAGGTGATCTGTGAGTGTGAGGGGTAGCATGGGTTTGTTGGGCGACAGGGCGGCATGGGTCGGTTGGACAACGGCTCGCCTGAGATGCTGCCAGTTCGCAGCATCGGTGGTGGCAGGTGGCTTCTGGCGGCTGCAGCTTCTGGTTGAAATGAGTGTTTTGATTGGTTCAGTGAGTCTATAGATGAAAATGAATTTTAATAGGCACTTGGGCAGAGACGATGGGTGGGTTTGGGAATTGGAATATGGGTGGATTTTTGGGTGGGTAGGCCAGTATGGTGGGTTTGTCTTAAATATTATATTTACTTTTTTTTAAAGAATTTTAATATTCTAATTTTTAGGAATTAATATTTGGCAATTTTTTAAATAATATTAGGTAATGATAAATTTAAATTATTAATGTAATTTTTTTAGTAAAATTTGTAATGTAATTAAATATATGGTATTAAATATTATTATAACTTAAGAAAAAATAATATTGCTACTTTGATTTTGATATTTGAATTATTATAATTCAAAAAATTATGAATAACTTTTTTTTCATGTAAATAATAAACTTGAGGTATCATAAATTACTTTAAAAACTATAAAATAAGACATTATATGATTATAATTACAATTATTACACTTTATATAAAATTGTACGAAATTAAAAAAATTCACGACCGCGATGGTCTCCGCTATGTCCGCAACCACGATAGACGCACGCGACCGAGGCCACAATTTAAATCCCTGCATGTGATGTAAGTTTTCTTATTGATTAAGCATGAATCTAGAATCAACAGAGAACATCTAGAGGCTTTATGTGGAAAGTAATCAAATGCGAGAAGCAATTAAGAGCAAATATTGTTTATGCAATCTATGGCTGGATTTTAGCAAATACTGTCATGGTTCTATGAAAGAAGAACGCTTTTGCGAAGCAAGAAAAGCTCAAATAAAAGCTAAGGTGAGGGACAAATCTAGATGCTATTCAATTGTAAGGTAAACATGAAATTCATAAATCAGATCACCTAATAAATTTAACAATTCAGGCAGATGAAGACAAATGTAAAGAAAAGAATCGAAAGGATAAAAGTTGGAAAAGGGTGTACCCACGCAGAAAATTTACCAATTTAGACAGACAGAGAGAACATCTGAAAGAGGAACTGATCACAAAAGATGGAAAACGTTGTAGAGTTCTACCTTTGGGCAGCAAAGCATAAAATGAATGAAGGGCGAATGTTGGAAAAATGAGAGAAAATGATGTGGACGCACCAAAACTCAGGCTTTTTTTGCAACTTTTATTTGTGGATTGGAGTAGTTATATATGCACCCGTAGTTCATTGAATAACTAATCAACATCAATGAAATAATAGCATTCCAATCGTGTAGTTATATATAGAAATGATCATGTTGATATACTGTTTCGGAAAATTCCACTATGTTCTAACCCATATCTTGGTAATTTCGGTTGGAACCAACAGATTAATTATAGGTGCTGTAGGGAAATAAATTTTAGAAAATTTCTCCCCACTTTACAAAGAAAAATGATATAGCAATTGATCCTTTATGTATATAATAATACATACCAAGTGGAGATATTTATTGGCAATAATATTTGTAATCTCTCTATTCTTCAGTTTCACTAACGCTTGCAAGGCTTGGTTGCCATTGGTCGAAGGCTGAAAGCCTTTTCGGTGACCCTTTTGCATGGCCCCTAGTTTTCTTCCTGGGTGCCCTTGACTGATCATCAGGGGATACGAAGTTGCTAGATGATCTTGTTTTCTCCGCAGAATCATCAACATCAGCTTTATCATTATTAGTACTCTTGACACCGGTTATCATGCATGAGAAGCATGACCCATTCTTCTCCATATCCGTGGGAACACCTTTCCCTGCATTAGAATCTGTACTGTTTGCACTCTTACTCTCATTATCCAAATTATGATTTATGCTGGAATATGGAGTTTTACTCTTGTTCATAATGAACCAACAAGTACTAGAATTATCACTGTCAGGATCTTGTTCCTCGCTTTTGGAATTGGCTTGTTGGCGTTTGGCGAACTGGAGAAGGGAATACTTGTCTGAGAGTCGTTGAAGTTTCCGGATAGTGCTTACAGGCACAACATAAAATTTATGGCCAGGCATTAGCACGGTCTCTGGTGCAACAATAGCCCATGGTTGATGGAAAACATGCGGGTGGGCGACCACACATCTTGGGTTCCGGTAGATTATCTCAGCTGCAATGATCGGCCTGTCATGGAGCTCCACATGACCTCCGGGATGAACAATCTTGACAAACATGTTCTTGGTGCTCTTAGTGCAAATCCAGTTTGAGAATACCATGTTTTTGGAAAGAGATCAAAGAGAAGAGAATGACTGTAATTCTACTGGAGAAGTATTTTAAGGCATGGCTGCTTCCTTGGCGGCTGAGAATATCCATCAAGTTAAATAGCTGTGTATTATTCTTCATGCTTTGCTTCTTGTTTTACTTGACTTGATTCATCGATAATATCATTGAAATGATGTTACATTAAAGCATATTGGAAATTTAGTTTGGCCTAGACGCAAATGTCTGTCGTTTTTAACTTTGACATGTCATGCCAATAGACTCTTGAGTAATGATTAGATGTGTAATTGAATCAAGCTAAGACTATTCAAAATCAAACTTAAGTTTGGCTCGAATAAAAAATTTGAGACTTTAAATTCAGCTCAAATTCTATCAAACTTTATCTTTTAAATTCAAATTTGATTTTACATAATACTTGAACCGCTCAACTCATTAGACTCAATTTTTCAATTTTCAATCATATATTATGAAAATAAAATAATAAATTAATAATAAAATATTAAAAATATATATTAGAAAAATTCGATTAGACTCACAAGCCATTCAAATCGGATACTAAAATATTCAAGCTTGACTCGAATAAAAAATAAACAAGTTATACTTAATTAATCATCAAATTAAACTCAAATAACTCACAAATAATTTTCATTTGTACCTTGATAATGAATAGTTTCTAAGCAGAGAACAAGATTACAACAGTTTGTCTTTTTCTTTTTTTTTTCTTTTAATTATTGACTGCAAGCTGAATTTCTTATTTTTTTTAGCCAAAAAGAAGGGCACGGGCTGAGATAAAGTGGAGACAATGTGCCTAACCAGGATATTCCAATTGTAATCTTAATTTGCAAATGCAGCATCCCTTGTATGCCTTACAGTTACAGACCAATGGCATTTTTGTTTCAATCCTGGATAGATGGTGAAAGAAAGAAAAAGAAAAATTAAGCGGAAAAACAAAGGTAAATGTATTCCTGGACGGATATGCACAAAAATACTCTATATATGTATATTCTCCTAATGTTTTTTTGTCTGCGGTGTAAACAAAAATGGCTGAACCTAAAACCATTCATCAGGTCAGCATCGACCATCGAAAATTTCAAGGAATTTGACATTTTTTTTTTAAACAGTCTATACTATGAGTTGTAAAGTTTGACCTATAATTAAGCCAGATACTGTTCAAACTTTTGCATAATTACCCCATTGGTTTAATCCTTTGCCATCGTTTTCTCCCCTTGTTCGTAGCGGGGGACGGGTTTATTAACTTCACCTTGTAAAAGATAAAATATAAAATATAATTAAACAACGTTAAAATGAAGAGAGAGAAAGTTAAAACAATTAATTTGGTTTATGCTGTTGAATGGAGTTCTACCGTATCAGGTATGTGATTAATCATCGATCGTGCTGTGTGGTTGGCGTTGGTCAAGAGAATTTGACTTGGTAAGAATTCAAAGACAAAAGCTTCTGCTATAAATCGTTCTCACTCAAGAACTTAATGAGGTTTTACACCGCTGAGCTAACCGTTTGAGTTTCTCTCTCTTTAATTTTAATGGTGATTCAAATGTCATAATAAAAACAAAGGCAGTTACATGCGCTTGTACCCCATTTCTCTTTACATCTCATTTTTTTTGATTGACCAATAATAGTATTCGAGAATATGAGTGTATTGAGCAAATAAAATGTCATGCCCCGAATTCATGGCGTAATAGATGACACACACCTGTAAGTTACAGTCTTACAAACATGCAAGGCCTTCATCATGCTACAAGTTATTTCTTTCAAATATCTAGAGAGAAAGGTCGAAACGCACAAATTATTCATTGAGTTCTATGCTCGAAAACTATGTAACACGAAAAAAGCTAAAGAGAGATTTACTAAAATTCTATACCATAGTGTAACATGTTGGGAAAATATCACTCAAACCAAACACCCACAAAAAACGGAAGAAAGCAAAAATAAGCATAATAATTTTTAATGTGGTTTGGCCCAACTAAATTGGCTTATAATCACCAAATCAAACTAATAACTAACCAAATAATTACAACTGTGTAATTTTTAGAAGAGAAAAATTACAAACTCTTTACAAAGCCCAAACCCAACTACCCAAAGAACCCAACTACACACTTTAAAATAACCCAAATCCTAACTATTCTATTGGTATTTACAACTCTTTGGAATATTTTACAGACTAAGCCTCACACATCATTTATAAGGAAAGAGCCCTTATATCTTGTCTTATACTTTCAATGTGGGATTCAAATCAAACCCCAACATAACAATTGCTAAATACGTTATTACGCATAAATGTACATATCGAACTATTGATTGATTTGAGTTCATTTTTGGAATTTGGGACAAATTATGGTTAGGCAGGGTGTCGAGATTATCTTGCTGAAGTTTGGTGGAATTTTGAGATCAAGGGAAAAAAGATAATTTTTCTAGCTTAGGATTTAATTTTAAAACTTAAGTATGACTTTGGAGTTAGTTGGAAAATATGGAAATGGATAATTAGCAAGCTACATTAAGGGATTATCTAAGAATGATAAAGTAAACAAAGGTAATTAAAGGGAAAGAGATAGTGGGAGACATGGAGACATAAATCATCATTATGTTTAAAAATTGTGATTATAATTAGAACCATGATGAAATACATAAACCTTCCTATGTTTATACAAGAAGGACACTAACCCATTTTTAGTTTCAAAATACCAAAATTTCCCCTTTCACTATCTTTAATCCAAAAATCGTAAACATTAAACCTTAGATTCTAAACTCGAAAAATCATAAACCATAAACTATAACCCTTAAATTCTAAACCTCAAACCAAAAACTCCCAAATTTTAAATCGTAAACCTTGTTAAAAAGAGAAATTTGGTATTTTGAAACTAAGGGGAGTTAGTGTCCTTTTAGTATAAGTATAGGAGAGTTTATGTATTTCACCCATTAAAACTACATAATTATGGATGTAATAGTAAAAAGGCATTAATCATCTCTCCTCTACAGTTTTTATCCTAAACTAACCTTAAAGAAACAAATAATGTCACCCATGTCCCACCCTAAAACAATGCTACACTCGAGGGAAACAATGGTTGTTGCATAATGCCATTGCTCTCCCTATTTCACATTTTTGTTTCGATTTCTGCATTGAATTAGTTATCTATTGTTTTTCCTTGATTCCTTTGTATTTAGACTTCGCTATTAATGCTTCTACGTGGAGGTTTGGTGCTAGAAGAAGAGAGGTTGGGTGACATAGCCTTGAGTCTCTCCTAATGCATATCCACTTTTTCCTACATTGTTTGCATCCTACCCTGCTGTTGTTGCCGCGTGTTGCTGCTACTGCTTTGGTTGTTGTTCCTAAACGGCCATGACTATTATGTCCCTAGGTTTTATGTGTTGTAAGGGACATGATTGATGCTAATTGTTGCTACCTTGTCCTAATAAGATACAAAGTGACCATCGCTACCTTGTCCTCTCTGATTTTGTGTGCATCGCTCAAAAATACTACTCAATGTCAACCAAGAAATTCTTAAGCTCTTTAGCATCTCTTACCCCTTTATTACTGCGCGGTTCCAACACCTTAGCTTATTTCCCTCTATCGATTATACTAGAGCCAACCTGCCCACAACTAGATAAAGTACACAAATCTAAGCCTTGAGTTCCTCAAACTCTTTTCAAATCACGCTAAATGTGTCTCTAGTTGCTTCGCTCAAGTGGGCTAGTACATCGAGCAGCTTCCGTTGGGCTGTCTCAATCTCTCTCATTTGGTCATTACTAACCACGTGAGCTTTTAAAGCGACCACTACGACCTCGAGCTCATTGATCCTCAGTCGATCATCAAACCTACTCAAGTCATCACCATTTTCGCTTGGTTTTTAGCATGTCGACCCAAGCTCTGATACTAATTGTCACATATTAAACTTTATTACACTCAAGTAATAAGCTATGCGGCACTTTGATGGTCTCATCCACACAAGTGAGCCAAAAGATCTCAATAATCTGAACAAGCAACAAGTCCCTACTAGAAACACATCGATATAACGAGACGGTGCACAATGAGTTGACCACCGATGCCCCATAAGAAAACAATGTTCTATAATGATGAATAGATTACAACGATTACAAAAGAGTAGCGAGTCTTCCATACCATCATCAGGGCTAGAGGGGCAACCCTGGATAGGTGTGTTAGTACATACCTTAACTAGTGAAACAGTCCAACATCTACCAACAGCTCACCTTCTATAGTGGTGAAAGAGCTTCTACAAGAATAATACCAAGAACTGTTACAATGTTTGAAATGGAGACACTTTTCCTAAGTCATGAATTCTAGCCCCTCCCCCCAGGCACTTCTACTCGATCATGGCCCTATATAAGATTGGATCATGACACCTAAATTTTGTTCTTTGCTAGTTGTTAATGATGCCAAATTTTTTAAAAAGTCTTGCAACAACATAATTACCCTATAAAGCTCCTAATTTTTGTTTAAGAGTAACATGTAATTTGCAAATATCTATTTTATTGTTATTGTAATTCAATGTTGTTGTCAGTTCATTTTTTTTATGCAAATATCTATATTTTTACTTGTTGGATAATTAAATGGGTTTGGGTAGTAAATGGGTATTATCAAAATTATGAGCGTAGGGTCGGATAGCAAAGTTCAAAAATAATCAAATAATTATAAGGTTCGTGTAATATAAGATACAATCGAGTTTGAATCAAGTACCAAAATTTAGTGAGTACCCTATCCGTCATCATCTCTTGATATATGCAGAGAATGCTTTGTTGTATTCATGCACTTGGGAAAAAACAAGTGAAAGTTCTTGCAATTAAACGATAATGTAACCCGGAGAACAACAATCGAGAAAAATGTAGGGGTTCAATGGCCATTGTTGAGTTTCAAAACCAGCACATCCCATATATTAGTATTTCATAGATATTAATGGCACAGTGACTCTTCACTCTTCTAATGAAATTTGATTTGAATCTTTTGTGTTTAAAAATTAATGGATCATGAATTCTTTCTCTCTTACCAAGAACCTTAAATTAATAAAGTTTAGCAAAGTTTAAAGTATTAAGGGTGCGTTTGGTATACAAGATACTCATAAGTCATGTTATAAAACAAAATGTGCTTTAGAAATAGAAGAATGAACCAATTAATAACAACCTCAAGTCTTCATGCATAAAGTTAGGTTTAATAACCAAATATGTTCTCAACTTTTTGTACAAAATAAATATTAGACATCAACGTTTTATTGCATACAAAACAGTTCATATTCTTTATTTTATTATAAATAAAATCCTAACCTTTCAAAATCATGCAATTGAGTTTAAATCTATTCAGTGACACTAACTTCCATTTGTATTGCACATAGCATGTCACATGACAACCCACAAAGCTATCTACATCAACCACCACGTAAGATATTCAAATTACAGTTAGTGCCATTAAACAAATTTTGACTTAATTATATGATTTTCAAAGTTTATTGTTTAATTTACAGTAAATAAAAATTTATGGACTTTTTAAATACAATAAAATATTTAGGTTTATATTCATTTTGGCAGAAAATTGAAGACATAATTGACCAATATTCCATAAAGTTAAAGCAAGCTTACAGCTGGATGCTTTAAATTATCAACTTCATCATAGTAATCATGGTAAAACTGTAACCAAAAAAAAAGTAATCATGGTAAAACGATACTAAATAAAGATTAATGTAGACCTTGACATGTCTATAGAAGAAAATTCAATGTGGATAATGCTTGCAACTTGCATCAGCTTTGATTGATAGCTAATAGATCGATTAATTAGATTACATCAAGATTTCGTATTCCATATAATTTTCTTTCCTTGTCATCACAATAATACAGATCATGGATGATAGCTTAATGAAGTTGCTGCATGAAAGGAGAGTTGTGTTAAATATCTGTAATAGAAAGATGAATCAAAGAGATAATATCAATTTTACGCCCCTTTACATTGTAACATCAGAAAACCAACCAAAAAAGTACCTTCATGGCGTAAATAAATTGCATCAGGTCCCAGAGGAAAGTTTACGTGGAAAAGAACGAGCAGCAAATAAGAGCGGAAACCATCAATGCAATTTTGTGGCAAAGAAGATCAGATGCGAGTCAAAGTCAAAACATTGCATTCAGAAGTTCTGATTGTATAATCAGCGCCAAAGAGTGGCCACAGAAGGGCCAGTCTATGTAACTCTTAAGGAACCTCCAAGTTCTATAGGCAAAAGAGGGATGAGAGAATGCAGGACATCCGTTATCAGTGGCCTATAGCTTGGTTCATGTTGTATGCACAACACAGCAACAGCAGCAACCTATTCAGTAAGAGATACAATTCATATTTCATAACCAGATCGAGGGCAAATGACAACACAAGTAAAATATTTTTTTCATGTACCTGATATAGGTACTTTAAATCCATTGTATCTTTTATTACTGGATCCACTATATTTGGAAGTTTTGATCTGTCAGTAAGCTGGGGCATGGCCTGTCAAAATTGCATATAAACAAAGTTGAAGGCAAAATAAAACATGACTTCTTGAGATAAATCGTAGGTTGAATGAAATACCCATGCGACAAGAGATTGGCACTGAGTTGGTGACATTTTCTCTAGTGGTTTCTTCCGGATTAGCAGCTCCAGAAGGATGACTCCAAAAGCATATACATCACTTTTGTCAGTCAATTTACCTGAGAAAAGCAAAGCTGTTATTGCTCAAATCAAAATTGACACTAAATTTGGTACTAAAGAGCTCTTAATACAAATATCATTTGGTTGAGGCAGGGAAAGAGGAACAATTATGCCTCCATCTTTCAGGAGATCTGCATTTGCTCAAGGACTTAAATAATCCATTCAATGTCACTGACACAACAACCATAATAATACAAGCTTAATTGACATGCTAAAGTCTCATGAACTCAGATTCAGCAGAAGCTTGCACTAAAAGAGTTCTTCTGCAAAATTGTTCCAGGGCAGATGGATGAGAAGTCAAAAAAGAAATATACATCCTACTTTAAGTATGTTATTTAGTGACAAGATGAATATCACATGAAAATGAACCAGATCTCATCCATGCTTTCATATGCATTAACCATACAGAACTTTTGCTTACCCTCTACGAGGTATTCAGGAGCTACGTAGCCCAATGTTCCTGACAGCTTTACGTTTTTGCTTTGAGATCCAGTAGACACAGCAAGGCCAAAGTCTGACAGCTAAATCAAGGAAAGGTTGTTAAGGGAACCATTCTAGTTAACATTTCAACAAAGGTACATCAGACAAGAGGCTATTAGCCATGGCATCATACATAATGTTACCTTAGCATTGAAATTGGAATCCAGAAGAATGTTCGATGACTTTATATCTCGATGGACAACGGGTGGAATGCAGTGCTCATGGAGATGTTCTAATGCTCTGTCAGAGATCAATGACAACATACAGAACCATGTTAACAGCAAATAAGCAATAAATAGATTAAGAGACTAGAACATAATTGGCTATGAAATTCACCTTGCAACATCAATTGCAATTTTCATTCGCAGTTGCCAAGTCAAAGCTGATCCTTGAGAAGGTCCTATAATGTTCAAATGAAATCAGTAAAATCAAATCAAAAGATAAACTTTAGCATCTTCCACTAACTTCTTTGTTACTTTTGAATCAAGAAAAACAGTTTATACCATGCAATTGACTCTCCAAAGAACCATTTTGCATCATTTCATAAACAAGTAACCTTGTTTCACCATGGATACAGTAACCCAATAGCGAAACTATATTCTGATGCTGGATTTTGACCAACCAGTCCACCTCATTCTGCACATACAATGAATATTGAACAAGGAAACCCGGGAAAGATATTAGATCCCAAAGACTAGATATCCAATCAATGTTAGTCATCCGCAAAATATTACCTCAAATTCTCTTTCAGCATCTTGTCCTCCACCATCTAATTTTTTCACAGCAGCTAGAAATTTCTCATCAAAACAAGCTTTGTAGACACTTCCACGACCTCCTTCACCTAAAACATTACTTTCCTGGAAATTGTTTGTTGAAGCTTCCAATAACTCATAGTCAATAACAGCTACTGAACCCTTTTTGCCAGCCATCCATATGGAATTAAACCGGTCCACAACTGGACTAAGTGAAAGTGCTTTTGTAGGTTCTTCGATTGCAAATTAAAAGCAAAAATAAACAACAAAGTTGAAATCAGCAGACAGGAAACATAAACAAGCATACTTTTGCTCTCAAGATGAAAACTAGGAAACTAGAACAAAGGTGATTTGAGTGAGACAAAACGATACCCAAGTTTTGTTTGCTTTTCCCATTGGAATTCTTCAAGATTTTATGTCTACAGATCCAGAAACATAACAAAAAGAGCAATATTCCACCAAGGAGAGTAAAGGCAACAATTAGTGCTATAAGAGTTGTCTT
The DNA here is from genome assembly GCA_031772115.1 of Heritiera littoralis. Classification (NCBI taxonomy): domain Eukaryota; kingdom Viridiplantae; phylum Streptophyta; class Magnoliopsida; order Malvales; family Malvaceae; genus Heritiera; species Heritiera littoralis. Next base: position 794,878 of record JAPDPK010000022.1, read on the forward strand.
GTTTAAATCCTGTTGGTGCACTGCTCTAACCACAGCCACTCCTGCTTTACAACTAACAGGGTTAGAGTTATATACTGACTTATAGAAGCAAATTAAAACTAGCAAAACTCTAGGAAAAATCAGAAAAAAACAAGACCAAGGTCTTTTTAAGTAAAAAAAAAAAATAAAGCTCTTGTTTGCAGAAGGAACTATATTAATAAAAAACCACAGAAATAAAGAACAAAAGTCTTAACTTGGAAAAAAATTTCCATTTCGATTACAAACATTCATTAATTTTAAATCTAAAAATCAGAAGACACTATTAGAACTAAGGGGAAAACATACAGATAACTCAAACCTTGTACCTCATTGTTTTAGTTTTATTGAGAAACAGAACAAATTATTGGTTTCTAAGCAAAATAAGTTTAAATTTGGCCACTATGATGGAGCTAGCAGTTAACTCGAATAGCCCAACTCTTGAAAATTCAAATGGTCTAAAGCCTAATACACACAGAAGATAAAATGTGGCAAATCCCCAGACACGAGAAAAAAGTAACAGTACTAGAACAATGCAGAAATCTAGAACATTTCAGGACATAAAAAGAAAGGGCACAGTGCACAAGGATTCCACGTTTTGGGAGGGTCATGTGTACAGAACATTTGAGCACATATAGCAAGGAAATAAAACAACCCGATTTAAGAGAAATGAAGTACAGAAGCAACTCCAAAAAAATGTAGCCTAATACCTGGAGAAACAGCTTGCATTTCTGAAGAAAACTGAGAAATGTATTCTTGTTTGGAACGAATGACAGTTGACTCTGGTCTGGCAAGAATTATAAATGACAACAAAGAGAAGGTACATGCCCACATGGGAAGTAATAGACAGAGAAGATTCATGTCTCCACCAAGATAAAGAGAAGAAGGAGAGAGTTTCTTTAAGATGTAGGGACTAATAAGAGAAACTTCTTTTCCTCTTCAGAGATCTTGCTATTTCACTTTTGAATCTACCTTTGACAAACTCGTCTTTTGAAAAATGCGACCAGATGGAGACAAAAGTGCTATTGTTGCGAAACAAAGACAAAAGGAAAAGGAAAAGTAAAAGAAAAAGAGAGCTCTTCTTTATTTTATCTATCTAATATGTTTTCCTTTTGGTTACATCTAATATGTTTTCTTTGGGCGTGTGTCTGAGAGAGAGAATGGACATGGCGCCATCATGTGTGGCAGTTATGAAAGAGAAAGCTCATTAAGTTTTACGAGCTTGGCATTGAGTTAGACAGTTGGGGATACGTGGAATATGGATGGTGGTAGCCGATAGGAAAGAAGGACATTGGCACGTGGCCCATTTTCCTGCTACATTCCTGGATTCTGTTTTTAGCGTTTCGCATAGGCTATAAAAACATTCATGTGTTAAATATTAGTAAGACAAGATAATAGATATATAGCTTGTCTTGGATTACCTGATTAAAAATAATTTAATTGTTCATTGTTCGAATCTTAGAAATAATCATTATTAAAAAAATTTTATCGTTTATTACTCTCGATCTAAATAAAATTAATCTATGATTATAAAACGAATAAATATATTTGTGATTACACAAAAAATAATAATAATTTAATAGTTTCCATAAAGTAAACCAGAAAACGGTTTAGTGCTCAATTTGTCTAATTTTATTTAACCTACTTCACTTTCATTTAATCAGAATTTGTCACAATCACCCAAATAATGTTTTAAAAATTAAAAAAAAATGTAGCCATTATATTTTGTTTGAGTTTGAAGGACTTGTCAATTTTACTAAGTTCTTAAGCTTAACGAGTTTTATGGATTTTTTTTGTGTGTTTAAAGTCCATATTTGATCCAATGCCCAAACTAGTGAAGGCCCAGTAATCTTATTATTTATCTATTTATTTTTAGTTTATTTATTCATTCCTTTTGGCCAAAACATTAGAAAAGATAAAAAATAAAAAATTTAAGAAAATCAAAAGATGTTTTTATTTAATTTTTAAAACAAAACCATTCAAATGAGAGATTCTAAATACATTACAATTTTTAATCTTCAGACTACAACATATGTGAAAAAAAAAATATCTTTATATAGAAAGACATTATCCTAAAAAAATTTCTCACTCCGACTTTTATTCTCCTCTTTTTTTTTTTGTAAGAAGCTTGATTAATCGCTCACCAACTCTATGAAAAACTATGCTGCGAAATCACACACTAAGGGATTGTTTGGCATAGCTTTTTTGTTTTTTCTATTTTTATTTTCAGATTTTTTGAAACAGTAGTAGAAAATATGTTTGGAAATATGTCTCTGTTTTCAAAAATATATATATCAAAAAAGAATTTCAAAATTATTGGAAATAAGAATTTTTTTTCCATTGTTTTCGAAAACATGTTTTCATTTCTGGTATTATTCATAAGTAAGTGGACAATGTTTATAAATTAATATAATATTAATATTTTTATAATAAAAAATGAAAAAATAATTAATTGATTTTTTTAAAAAAATAATATTAAATTTAATATAAAATATTATTTAATTAAAAAATAAATATTTTAAAATTAATAGATTTATTTTAACATAGAAAAGTTGAAAACATAAAAAGCAATTACATATAAATTATAATTATATTAAATTATAATTTCATAAAATTATTTAATTTGATTTGTATAATAATTTATTGAATATATTATATATGCTAAATAATATCATTTATTATAATTTTGATATGTTAATAATTAATATTATCACTAAGTACTATTATTTAATTATTTTACTAAACAATTATTATTTAATATTATATTCTTTCTATTAAATTTAAAATATACCATTACTACTATTAAATAATTTAATATTATTAAATAAGTGTATACTTAACATTAAATAATATTATTTATATTAAATATGATATATTTCAAAAACTATATAATTTACCATAAATTTATTAGTTAAATATATATTTGATAATTTAATATTATTACAATTAAATTAAATAATATTATGGAATATAATTTATAATTATTAGTTCATACTATTATTTAATACGTAAATTTAGAATTTTCTAATCTAAATTATTATCTAATAATAATTAAAAATATTTAATATTATATTTATTGAATTGTTTTATTTAATATTATATTTAATTATAATATTATTTAAATTATTTTAGATTTTAATATGATAAAATTAAAATATTTAATATTAGTATTAAATAGTAAAAATAATATTATTTAATATTATGTACATAATATTATTCAATAAATATATAATTATTTTTAAATAATTTTATTTTATGAATTGAATTATTATATCTGAATCAATTTAGATATTTGTTTTCAATACGTGTTTTCAATACGTAATAGTATTGACCAAATATGTTTTTGGTTTTCAAAATTTGAAAACAAAATAGAAACTTGAAATAGAAAATAGAAAATAAGAAATAATCCCAAACGACCCTTAAAGTTCTAAAGTTTCCCTTTATTGCTTTGCCTCCATTACAGGCTTTCTTACAAGTTTTTTTTTTGGAGATGGCAACTCTTGCCCTAGGTTAGAATTTTATCTATTTAATACTACTAATCAATTCTTTTTTTGCTCAAAGAGTGATGGACACACTAACAAGAAAAAAAAAAATTAAACACTAAACTAAAAATTCAATGGGAAATCAATAAAATTTCAATTTCAAGATGAAGATGAATGCACAATACTTGGGATGAAGATGAAGATTGATTTGGGGATTTTTTATGATTTAGGTCTAGGGTTATGAGATGAATTAAGATGAAGAAAATGAAGCTAACAAAGAGGATGAAGAAACGGTTAAATCAAGAGCTGAGTTTTAAAATAGGGATAAGTGTATTTAAAATAGTGATGTATAGATTAAAAATGGGGTGTATTTGAGAATTTTTCATTCAAATTAAGCCATTCTGAAACCTTCTAAAATTTCTAATAAAACTGAAAATCAAAGAAGTAACTATGATAGGATTAGTGCAGTCCAACCTTGATGAAAGTTTATCATGAGACCTATAAAAACAATCATCGAAAAACAAAACAATCGGGATCCAAGCTCAATTCAAAGCCATCATTACCACCTTCAACAGCCTTCATCTAGCCCACAATTCATTACAGATAAACACCATTCATACAGAAACCCTTCACATAAAAAATTCAATCATAAATCGTTTCAACCAAAGCACAACCATCAAGCCATGCCTTCATTCGGAGTTCATCATTCCACCAATCATCCATAACCAACCTCAATGCTAAAACACTTCAATCCCATCAACCTAGAACCAAAAGACTAGAAATTCATCTAGGATCATCCACCCTTCAACCCAAAATTGAACTAGAAATTTCATCCAACCCTAATTAGACCTAAATTTAACCACAGCATTCATTAAAAAAAATTCCAAAAGCATTAATAACCACAGCTCAAGCCCTATTGCCATATTCAACTCACATTCCAAAATCGTCAATCTAAAATTACTGTTAGCTCGTTCGTCATTGCCTTGCTAACCAAGGCATTGAAAGAGTTTATGAGGGATTGTGAAAAGTGAAGAATAATAGGAATGCCAACCAAGACAATGCGGTCAATACCATCAAAATGATGAAGCCCTGATTTATGGCTAATGATTTAAGAGTAATAATGAATGAAACCTTTAGAACTCGTGTACGATTGGTGAGAAAGACTAAAGATTTGCCAAGGAGATTGACTTGGAGTAAACAAAATAAAAAATAAGTGATGTTTTGGATTTTTACTTAATTATTGTTTTCTTTTTAAAGTTAATGTTTTAATAAATTTTAAAGAATTGATTAAAAAGGACAATGATCGTCTCTAAAGGGTATGATGATGGGAACTATAGATGATGGTGAGATTTTATATTTTGAATAAGAAATGGAAATGTATGGCTATATGTTTTAGGTGATTTTGCTTATTATGTTCATTTTTTTTTTATTATGTTTGACATCTTTGGTTGCTTAAGATTTTTTCATTTTTTTGAGTGTAGGATTAGTGTGTTTAGCTAAATAGATGATGAATTTTTGTTGATAAATTACATGTTTTAAGGTACTGGCCTTTCAAAGAAGGGTTAAGTAAGGATTGTTAAAAACTAGACTTTAGAGTATTAGGAATTATTGAGATATATGTTGTTGATCTTTTTGTTGTTGAGGTTTTAATATTTGGAGATATTAAGATTTTTAAGACTTGACTATTGAGATTTGAAAGTAAGATATTAGCATTAGATTGTCTTTTATAATATTCTTGAAATTAATTTCCTTATAGATCAAATGTATTTTAAATAATAGAGGTAGTTGTATAACTGCTTAATAGATAGTGAAAATTATCAGCTACAACCACATTCTTCAAGAATAGCAGCTTAAGCTCCACAATCAAATTAGAAGCTACAACTACCATTAATTGTTCAACTACAAAGAAGAAGAGCAAGGTGGAGTTACTTCATTGTATTTATTATTAGTTAGTTAGTTGAAGTTAGTTATAATTGTTGTAATAGAACAAAGTTAGTTAGTATTACTTAGCTTTATATAAACAACAAGAACTCAGATTGTATATTCATTTTTTGTTCAATTTAATGATATGTGGAAAGTTTTCTCTCGAATTCTTCTATTTCTTGATATGGTATCAAAGCTTGAATAATTGTCTTCCTTCTTTTGTGTTTTTCTTAGAAGCCAAATAGAATTTTCTTTCTTCATTCCTTTGTTTTCTGATTGCTACTCAATTGCATCAAGATGATGCCTCCAGCCCTTATTTCTTGCATGTAAACGAAAACCTCAATCTTGTTCTATTTTTCCAATTCTCAATTATGCAAACTACTTTATTGGTATAGAGCCATGAAGATGGCACTTATGCCCAAAAACAAGCTCAAGTTTGTTGATGGAAACATTGAAGCATCTACCAAGATAGATCCTCTATTTCTTGCTTAGGAAAATGTAACGCAAAGGTACTATCTTGGTTGATCCATTCACTTACTCCTTCAATTGTTCAAAGTGTAATTTGGTTAGACACTATAAAAGACATTTGGAATGATTTAAAGGATCGATTTTCACAACAAGACTCATTTAGAAATTTAGACTTGCAAGAAGAAACCCACTCCTTTCAACAGAAGGAAATGACAGTTACTTATTACTTCACTTATCTCAAAATTCTTTGGGATAAACTCATGAACCTAAGGGCTATTCTTTCTTGAACTTGCAACCTTTACTGTTCATGTGAAGCTACAACCATTGCTAGAAAGTATCAACAGAACGATCAAGTGATACGTTTCTTGAAGGGTTTGAGTGACAATTTTTCAATTTTGAGATCTTAGATCATGTTGATAGAGCCTCTTCCTTTAATAAACAAGGTTTTTGCATGAGTTGCTCAACAAGAGAGGCAGAATAATTCAACTCATTCCACACCTTAATCAGTTGATTTTAGTATGTTTAATGCCAAGATGGTTATTGTAGGAAATCAACAAGCTTCTAGTTATAAAAGGCAGAATACTCAAACAGTAAGAGGCCATCACGGTCTTTTTGTGGATACCAATGCCATACTTTGTATAAATGCTATAAAAAGCATGATTATCCTCTTGGATATAAACGAAGATCCAGAAATACAAGTATTGTGAATCATGTTGAAGGAGTAGCTCATAAGACAAGACTAATAATGAAGTCTTACCTTCAACTTCTAATCAAGATTCAATCCTTTTTATTTGAGATCAATATAACTAAATTCTTGGATGATCAAATCAATTGAATTGGTCTCCTCCCCAACAAGTCATGCCAAAATAGTTAATGCAACCTTTATTGCTTTACCAAAACCTAAAGGTATTCACATTGCCACTTGCAGAATTGATATGTATCCATATTCTTCAAACTGGATATTTGATAATGGTGCAACTAATCACATTATTTGTTCACTTTCATCATCTGAAACCTATAAACCTATTAGTGACTTATTTGTTAAACTACTTAATGGCAATCATATGTTAGTAACACTTGTAGGTACAGATAAACTTTATTCTTCTCTATCCTTTACAAATACCTTGTTTGTTCTTACTTTTGCCTTAAATTTGATATATGTTAGCTAATTAATTAATTAATTAAATCTCTTAACTATCTTATAATTTTTCAACATGAATTTTGCATTGTGTAGGATCTAACATATTGGAAGATGATTAGTTAGGGTAAACAACTGAATTGTTTATATCAATTAATGAAACAAGTGTCATATAGACAACATATTGCCAAAATTTCTTCTTCCTCTAATTGGCATTTTGTAAATACATGTACTTCAAATGACCTATGGCATTATCGCCTAGGCCATGCTTTATATCCTAGAATAAAGTTTCTTCCAGCCTTAGATTCATCAATTTGTATTGAAAACAATATAGTTTGTGACATATGTTATTATGGAAAGCAGAGAAAAAAATATATTTCCTATCAGTATTTTTGTTAGTTCTGCTTGTTTCAATCTTATTTACATGGATACATGGAGTCCATATTATATTACTTCCATATATGGCCATCTTTATTTTCTAACTATTGTAGATGATCATAGTAGAGCAATTGGCTTTTCTCATTAAAACAAAGTCAGAAACAAGACCAAACATAGAACAATTTATAATTTTGTTGAAACATAGTTTTCTATGAAAATCAAATGTATAAGAACAAAAAATGAACAATAATTCAACATAAATTCTTTCTTTGTTTCAAAAAGAATTTTACACCAAACTTTATGCGTTCAAATTCCTTAACAAACAGCGTTTTGAAAGAAAACACCAATATATTTTGAATGTAGCAAGATGCTTGAGTTTTCAAGTTGGTTTACCCAAAAAATTCTACTCTGATTGTGTAACTTATGCAATTCACATCATTAATAGAATTTATTCTCCTACCATTTAAAATAAAACCCTTTTTGAAATACTTTATAACGGAAAACAACATTTTCTCTATGAGATTCACATGTTCTATTACTGTTATATAATGTTAATGAAGTTAGGAAGATAAGTTATCTCATAACTATTCATATGATTTATGCTTCGTAGGTGTAACGAAGATTTTGACTATGGGCCCCACTAGGACTTATACTATTCTGATGGAAACAAAACCTGATAGTATCGATATTCAAAGCAAAATACTGAGATGGTAAGAATCTACATGTTTTGAAAAACGTGCAATAATTTTAAAAATGACAGTTACGTCCATAGATTGAAAAACTTTTTGTAAATAATAGTCTATCTAAATTGATATAAGACCAACTAATAATCATAGATAAATCCTCATGTGAAGAAGTCTTACGCCATGTTAAATGATAGACTGAATCACACAAAAAAGTGAAAAACTACACGATTGGATGGTTATGGCTATTTTGGTAATTTTTGCCATTTTGACAAGTCAAACCCTATCAAAGGCCTATTCAATGATTAGAATATATTAAATTAATATGTTTTATGATTGAATGAGATATTTTAAAAATTAAACTGACTGTTTGAATAGAAATCGAAATGTGAAGGGTAAAATAGGAATTTTTTAAAACTTACGGGATTTTAGTAATTTGCCACCAAGATATTATTTTAAAAAGGAATTCTCTAGTCTTCTCTCCATCTTGGCTTACCATCATCACTTACCGTAGCCTTCTTACTCTAAAAGCTTAGTAAAGAGAGAGAAAACCTTAAAACTCTATCAAAAACACCTTGAAACCGAAAATTGTCTTAAGCAAACTTATTCAGCTCTTAGAGTTCTACAACATGCTACCAAAATCAAGCTTTGAAGTGGCCATTTTCATAGTGTTTGGGTCCTCTCCATTTTCAGCCAAGGAGGAAAAGTAAGAGAAAGCTTAAGTTTTTGTGTTTTAATGGCATTATACTAAGTGTTTAAGATGTTTAAGCATGTATTTAACCTTGAATTGAATTAAAACCATGAGAATCAATCCCCTAGGATTTCAGCCAAGCATAACCATGCATAAATGTGATGTTTTTCAATACAAAAATGAAGTGGAATCAATGTAGAGAGTAAATAGAACGCGCATACAACCACAAATCGTTAAAATAGAGTGTGTAGCCATGGAAGGCCATTTGTCCAAGTGAAGAGCATGGTGAAACCTTGCTCAATTCATTGCAAAATGGTTCCTAGAATAATGCATAAATTAATACAAGATTGCTAGTGAAGTCAAAACTAAAAAAGGAGATGTTTTGATGATAGTTGCAATATAAGCACGGTAGGAAGTAGGACGAATTTATAGTTGTAGTAGGGAATGTAGTAGGGTCTAAGGAGTTAAATACTTATTATAACTGAAGTGTAGTGAATTAATTGTGCTTATGTGGTGTTTTGCAGTTCAAAAGTGAGGAATGTAATACTGGTGTTACCGAGCAATAGATACAATCTGAGTGGTAAGGGATATATGTATGAGGCATAGGGATATTGTGTTGCATGGATATTAATTGAATTGAGATTGTATATGATTGATTTCTGTGAATTGATTGAGATTGGGAAACTATGATTTTGGTTGTTGAACTGTGTTTTTAGTGCAAGAGGGTTAGGATTGATTGTACTATCGAAATTTTGTAAATTTAACCTTAAACCCAAAAATCATAAGGTAGATTGTAAGTGAAATCAAATGAAGCTAAAGAGTAAATGTGTTGAAAGTTGTATATAGGTCGTTAAGAGTGCCTAAATTTGCAATTCAGTTTCTAAGGCTGATTTTAATGATTTCCTTAGTTTTCAAGATACCTACGAGTGTTAGTGTCCTTTTTATATGTAAATAAAATATTTTGAATACTGGATTTTGAATTGAGAATATTTGCCAAATATTTTTATCTCAATTGTCATTGTTACTGATTTTACTAAATTATGGACTGACTAAAGATTAGTTATACTGAATTGACATTTGAAGATTATTTTCACTATTTCATACACTATTTTGAGATTGTTGGCCCCATAGCAGCCTTTGAGTTTATCATGCTGATATGAGTGACTGAGTGTACTATTGTTGATTGACCATAGTCACGTTTTCATCTCCTAAGCTGTCACTTGACTAGTGTTCACTCTGGACCATGATTGACTATGGTCATATGTGTTATTATTACTCTCTTATGGGATACTGAAACTGCATGATTCTATTGGGTATTACATGGTCTCCACTGGACTGTTATCGAATGATTTTACCGTACTAAGTGTTTACTGAGTATGATTGATTGAACTAATTTACTGTATTGTTCACTAAAATTTGTCTATAGTACTGTTTATTGAATGATATATTGAACTGCTTACTAAACTAGTCACAGTATCATTTATTGATTATTTTATTGAACAGTTTACTGAACTGATTTTCATATTGTTTATCGAGTAACCGTTAACTATTTATTGAATTGCTTAAGAAATGATTGATCAAAAGCTTTATCACTGAACTGTTTATAGAGTAAACTATAGTACACTCCCTACAGTTGGAGCTAGGGACCGGGACAAGTAAGGTACTTCAAAGTATCTTTCTATACTCAGCCTGGTTACTTAACCGAATATAGTATTTTTCTGATAGAGTGCTAAATACTGTACTGATACTAATTGAGTGTAGGATCATGCCTAAGATACGCGCATGTAGTTATGCATAGAATCAACTCTTTTATATATATTTCTTACTGGGCATAAGGTCACCTCCTTACTTTCCTTCCATACATCTATAGTAGCTTATTTTTGTTTTAGGAGAAGATATTGACTTAGGTGGTTACCAAAGACCGTAGAGGTATACTATTTTACTTTTATATGTTTAGACAATATTGTACAGTACTACTGTGTATGAATTTGTACGGGGATGTAAACTTTACTGTAATATACTGAATGTATCTGTCGAGTGTTTATTAACGAAAGCTAGATGTAAATTAAGTCTTGATCGTTCATATATATATATATATATATATATATATATATATCAGAAGTGAATATTTTGGATTATGGGATTGAAATATCAATTGACATCAAAATTGAGTATCGACATTGCAGATAGCCCAACCAATTATAATAATAAGGAACTTGTTAGTACTAAGTGTCAATAATCAAATCATGACATTCTCATTTAAAAGTCTTTAGTTGTCTTTGCTTTTCATCTACCTTAGCTTATCCCCGAACCAAGTTTGATCCTAAAGCCAGGAAATGTATTTTTTTAGGTTTTTCAAATGGTCAAAAGGGCTATTGCTGTATGATATCCATTCTAAAGATATATTTGTTTCTAGAGATATTATTTTCTATGAACAAGTTTTTCCTTTTAAGAACAAAAATCTTATTTCACAATCTTTTATCACTAATAATTTTGTTTTTACTATTCCCATTAATAATCCTGAAATAACTTATTTCATTCCTACTGCTATCGAAATTTATTCTTCTACTTTTACTCACATACCAAATAGCTTTACTGAGTTTTCTTCTTCTTCTAATCCTACTCCAACGAAATCTGATAAAATAAGAAATCCACCTAGATACTTGATTTGTAGTTTAACTTCACATATTAATCAATTCAATCATCATCCAAACATTTCTTCTTCTATAAAATTTTTCAAGTATACCTTATTCCCTTATGAAAGTGTTATCTTATGATATTCTATCTTCTAACCATAAAATTTTTTCTGTTAATATTACTTTTTTTCTGGACCAAAAACTTACAACCAAGCCAATGAGCATGATTGTTAGAACATTGCTATGCAAGTTGTGATTGATGTATTAAAAAATGACACTTGGGTCTTAATTGATTTACCACATTCAAAGCAAATCATAGGTTGCAAATGGGTGTACAAGACAAATAAAAGGTAGATGGATCAGTTGAAAGATTTAAAGCTAGGTTGATTGCAAAAGGTTACATAGCAACTTGGAATTGATTATCTTGATACATTTTCCATAGTTACAAAAATGACAACAATTATAACTTTGTTAGCTGTTGTAGCTGTAAAAGAATGGCACCTTCTTTAGTTGGATATAAACAATGCTTTTTTACATGGATATTTAACAGAAGAGGCATATATGGATCTTTCTCCTAGTGTTTCCTCTCTTACATTAAATAAGGTCTACAAACTTAAAAAATCCTTATATGGATTGAAGCAAATATGCAAACAACGTTATGCAAAGCTAACTGATGCATTACTACAATAAGGTTTTCACCAAGCCCCAGTTGATCCATCTCTTATCTTGAAGCATACTGATTTTTCTTCCATTCCCTACTCATTTATGTTGATGATGCAAAAGGTTACATAGCAACTTGGAATTGATTATCTTGATACATTTTCCATAGTTACAAAAATGACAACAATTATAACTTTGTTAGCTGTTGTAGCTGCAAAAGAATGGCACCTTCATTAGTTGGATATAAATAATGCTTTTTTACATGAATATTTAACAGAAGAGGTATATATGGATCTTTCTCCTAGTGTTTCCTCTCCTACATTAAATAAGGTCTGCAAACTTAAAAAATCCTTATATGGATTGAAGCAAATATGCAAACAACAATATGCAAAGCTAACTGATGCATTACTACAATAAGGCTTTCACCAAGCCCCAGTTGATCCATCTCTTATCTTGAAGCATACTGATTCTTCTTCCATTGTCCTTCTCATTTATGTTGATGATGTCATTTGAGCAAGTAATAGCCTACATTTACTTGCCCACATTTAATCTCTAACTGAATAATTACTTAGACAAAGCTTTCAAAATGAAGGACTTGGGCACTTTAAAGTTTTTCTTGGGACTTGAAGTTGCTCAATTCCACAAAGGAATTAACCTTTGTCAAAGGAAGTATGCACTAGATATTCTTCAAGATACAAGTTTTCTTGGCAGTAAACTTGCATCATCTACAATGACAATATCTCAGAAGCATTCTCTCTATGATTCCATTCCTCTGCTATTAGATTCTTCACATTATAGAAGATTTATTGGTAGGCTTCTCTACCTTGCATCTATTCAACCAAACATTTCTTTTGCTATCCTGTAACTTTCTTAATTTCTTGACAAGCCAATTAAGGATAATTTAGCTAGTTTTGAGATATATCAAATCTTCTCCAAGGCAAGGACCTTTCTCTCCTGCCATTTTTGATTAGCTTTTCAAAGCTTTCATTGATTTTAATTGGGCTGTTTATCCTGTTTCAAGGAAACCATTAATTGGATTGTGTGTTTTTCTTGGTTATGCTCTTATATCATGAAAATCAAATAAACAACCTACAATTTCTATGTCCTCTTATGAAGTTGAATATAAGGCCATTACATCAATTGTAATGGTTAAAGTACTTGTTAACTGATCTCAATGTTAATCGTTCTCAAGCTGCAGCCATATTCTGTGACAACAAGTTAGCAATCCATATTGCTAAAATCTTGTTTTCCATGAAAGATCTAAACATATTGAAATTGACTACCACATTATTAGGTAGAAGCTTCAATTAGGCCTTGTTCATCTTTTTCATGTCTCTTCTCAAGATCAACTAGTTGATGTTCATAACAAACCATTCTCTTTTTCAAGTTTTTCTAACTTCATTTCCAAGTTAGGTCTAAAAAATTTGTATGCTATAGCTTGTGTGGGTAACAGATAATGACAATTATCTGCTGCAGCTACATTCAAGAACAATAGCCTAAGCTCCAAAATCAAGATAAGAAGCTACAACTACCATTAATTGTTCAACTAAGAAGAAGAGCTAGTTGGAGTTGCTTCATTGTATTTATAGTTAGTTATTTACATGAAGTTAGTTATAACTATTGTAACAAAACAAAGTTAGTTATATTCACTTAGCTCTATATAAACAACAAGAAGTTAAATTGTATATCCATTGTTTTCAATTCAATGATATATAAAAAGTTTTCTCTTGAATTCTTCTATTTCTTGATATTGTTCATTATCTCTATTTACTACTGGTTGCTTCCAATTTATGCATAAAATATGCATATTTAAGCTTTTAACGACTGATTTTCTATTTAGAATTGAAGGTAACATATATTGGAGTTGAACTTATTGACTTAAAATCTGGAGATCATCATTGGTTCTTAGAGTTTAAAGATATCTCTTCCCCAACCATTTTTTTTTACAGTTGCTTATGGGAAGAAAAAATCATGGTGGCTTCATTCTTTGTCCTTTATATGGAAGGAAATTTAAAGGATTTCAAGTTGTTTCAGAGACCATAAATACTACTATTATTTCAAGTTTGGCATTGATAGCATCTTTAATTTACTTTCATCAATTTTTTCACCTTATTTGTATTTGGGAACATGAATCTAATAGAAGGGATTTAGATTCTGAATTAGTACTAATGTAGGTGATATTAGCACTCATGAAAACATGACTTTCTTGATTATTTTCAAATATATGGATATGCTAGATCTCTTTAAATTGTGGATTTGAAATGCCTTAATAATTTAGGAAAATTGAAATTCATCTACTTATGTCCTCGCAAATACATATGTGTTTATCTAAAAAAAATTAGAAAAGGTTTATCTATTGTATCAACAATTTAAAGGAGAATGGTTCTCGAATTTTGAACGGGTAGAATCTCTTAATTGAGGAACTTTTTAATATGATGACAGTGTGATAATGATATGCATCATGGTTTTTAGCTTTGTTAATGTTTAAGTTTATCTTATTCTTGGTTAAAACATATGAAACTATGTTTCTAGGATTGAGATAAAATCCAATTCCAACATTTCCTCAGCTGGATGTGATCGGAGGGAATGTTATGACTATGTCTCAAGCACAGAATTTGAGTTAGGCAAGTGTAGATGGTTTAAGAGTTGGGATGGGGTCTAGGTCCATCTAAACCACATAAAAAGTTTGTGCTGCTAGACAAGAACAAGTAAAAACATATTTATTACCAATGTTAACTTTAATACGAGTTTTTGAGAAAAAAATTTGAGATTGCATTATCACTACTATTGATGGTAGATTCATAACATTGCATACCTTTGGTTATTTGAATGTTTCAAGTGTTGAAAGATTAGTTTCTTTGATTATTGTTTTAATCCATTAGCTTAAATTTCTTTTTCGTGTTGCAAATTTTACCCTATCTTTGCAAGGTGGCAGTGTATATAAATAAAATTAAATCAAAATGAAATGTGGGAGATATCCGATTGTTATCTGGATAGTCAAAATGCTAAGCTATGTTTATTACATAAGATAAAAGAGATGATAGGATAAAATAAGATTAATTAGAAAGTTAACTGACATAGTTAATGTATTATACCATTTGGTTGGTGTGAGCTAAGAGTAAGAGTAGGATAATCCTAGACCATGTTTCTTATGTGCAAAGTAGATAGGATAATTTTTCTTATTGGTCAAGTTACCCTTATTCCTATCATCTTATCTCATAGCTAGGATTAAAGTAATCTTTCTTTCTCTCATCATAGGATCAAATCATCCTACTAGGAGAAAGACCACAGTCATCCCATCCAGGGTTTCAAATAGTGGCCACGTAACGGAATAGCGACCGCTATTTCGCGTAGCGGTAGTGGCCGCCACCGTTATTTGCCAAAAAGCGGGTGCGAAAAAAATTCACACACTTAACGGCTGTTGTTCGCTGCTGCAAAACGAAGTAACGGAGGATAGCGACAATAACTGCCCGTTATTGCCGCTATCTTCCGTTTTCAGTGCTTTTAAAGCTGCCTGATTTAGATTACGGGCCAGGAGCATGTAGTGGAACTGGAGTTTAAGGAAACGAAACTGTAGGAGGTGGACAGAGTAGATTAGGCTGCTATTGGACTGATTCCCACCATGGATGCCGCTGCCAATCTAGTTCCAACCATGGATGTTGTTGCCACTACGGTGTTGCCTTGTACTGGTTGGCACTGCTATGATGATTCTCCCTTGATAGAACCAAATGCTTTTCTCTCCAATTTTCTAAAATTTTCTTGAGCTTCTTTTTGTGTGTAATCGTTCTCCCCGAGCTCGAATGTTTCCCTGTGGTTTTGCAATTTTTGAAAATTGCTCTCTTTTCTTTTCTATCCTCCGTTTATCGTTGAAGAAGTGACGACGTGAGGCCGAGGTGTGAGGGGATTGAGTGAAAAGTGGTGTACGGCTAAAGTATGGGTCAAGGGAAACAGGGAGGCTGAGGTGGGTGGGAGTTAATTAATAATTTTTAGTAAATATTTATCTCTATTTATCTCTATTTTAACATTTATTATTTTTAATTATCATAAATATTTTTTTAAGATATGAATTCTTTATTATAAATTTAAAAATTATGGATAACATTTTTCACGTAAATAATAGACTTAAGTTAGCATAAATTACTTTAAAAATTATAAAATAAGATTTTTTATGATTATAATTATAATTTATCATATTTTATATAAAGTTGTGTGAAGTTAAAAAAATTCACGATCACGATGACCGCAATGGCAGCGATGATCTTCGTTATATCCGCGACCTCGATAAAGCAATGCGACTGAAAATGCAACCGTGACCGCAATTTAAATCTCTGATCTCATCTTCAAGTAAATAAAAAGAAAAAAAAACTAGAAAAAAAAATTAGCAATTGATGATTAGTTATAGCCACTGTCTTTGAAAGCTTCTCAGAGTTAATTATATGGCTCATAAAGATATCAACTTCCACTTGGTCAAAGTTGCTACTCTTTGCCTTCAACATTGCGCTTACTCTAAATGATTGTACTATACAAGTCTTAACAAATCTGCCATGAAATACATAAAACTAGACAATGATAATTTCATAACGGTGAATACAATTCGCCTTAACAGAGAACATGGCAAAAACTCTAGCAGCAGTTTAGGGAAAAAGGAAATATCAGTTGGCACTCTGGTAATGAATTTTTTCCTTATTTTTCATTTATTGTTCTTATATAGTTTTCTAAAATGTGCAGATGCTATATAAATCTTATGTCTTTGAAAAGCTGTTTTTATACTACCTATGGAAAGTTTGATATCAATGGAGGAGGAAATAGTTGCTTGCTTTGGATTAAAATGATTTAATGGACAAAAGAGAATACGATGAAGGTGGACAGGAACTGTACATACAGATGGCTACTTCATAAATCAGAACTTAATTGGTATCATTTATTTATTGTTTCTTTTTCCTTTCTTTTTATTGTTTGCTTAGGAAGCATCCCCGTTTAGCTGTTAATGTTTCCACATTTCTTTTCAATTCATTAACTTGGCCATTGTTTCGTAATTATACTTTGTTAGGTCACTTAACTATTGCAATAACTTAGAAAATATCTGTGTGATACTCCTTTTTTTTTTCTTTGCTTGGTTTCTTCGGCAATTATAAAAAAAAAAAGAAAAAAAATTTGTTGTAGTACCAAATAAAACTAGGCTTGGTAGATAAAGGTTCAATTTTTTGCCATGGAAAAAATGCAAACCTAAATAGTCACTGTTGTTCAGCCACATGAAAGTATTTCACACCTCTTTTCTTTTGTCAAAAACAATCTTAATGTTTGAATCATTTCTTCTAGAGAGGGTTTTTCTGTTTTTGGTAACGGCGCCAAACTCACACCTCATTTCTTATCTAAAAATCGATCTTAGTCTTCGAATCGATGTTGAACTAAAACAATTGAAAATGATACTTTCTTGGCACATATGTCTTCTTTAGTGTTATGGCAGCTAACATATATGAAAAAAAATTGGATTTTGGATTTATTCTTAAAAGGTGCTTGCATTGAAGCTAACTTTAAACTTTTATGTATTTCATAACTAATTTAGCAAAATAAGATTTTGAGGGGATAGCTTTTATCAGAAGGATTTATAAATACTTTTTCATATGGTATAATAATATACATTATTAGTTCATAAATATTGATAATGATAGGTTTCAGTGGCAGACATTTTAAATTAGTAAAAACATAACTAAGTAAATAGGATTCTACTGGTTGCTTCAATGATTTAATCCATATTGACTTGGACTTTATATAATGGAAATGATACATCCATTCTGCATGAAAAGGATTAATATTTAGAATTTTATAGTATAAAGTTCCATTGCAGGCAATAGATTGGAAAACTAGTGGTATTTTTAATACTAATCAGTTTTTTTTCTTTGATTTCCTAAGCGACTCTGGATCTTTGACTTTAGCAATCAGATAAAACATGGGGCTACTCATATTTGGAATATCTTCTCTATTTGAGCTCTCAATTTCATTAATAGATTCATCTAATCCAATTCTAAATATCGGAGAGGAAGACCATGATTAAAACGCATAGTTTTTCATGCCAATGTTAACCTAATATTATTGTTAGATTTCCTCTTAGGGCTATGTATTTTGCAAGTTGATACTTAAGGAATGAAAAGTGTTGATCATATACAATAGTAAATTGTACTGAGATATCTAGGGGTGAGCATTCGGTCGGTTCGGTCGGTTTCGGTTCACAAAACCGAAAACCGAAAAAAACCGATCCCTTAGGCACAAAACCGAAACCGAACCGAATGAAACTCACAAACCGAACCGAACCAAACCGAATTGATTCGGTCGGTTCGGTTTTGCAAGGTTAAAACCGAATTTAAAGCTTTGGTAAATAAATGTATAAAAGTATATAATATAAATTTGTTTTATTAATATCTCCTACAAGATTTATAACATGTTATCCAAATAAATGCATAAAACTTCACCAAAAAAAATAAATAACCAATATTGTTCATAAATTTACTAACTTAAAAACATAGATATAATATTTATCTAATATATATTTATATTTATAATTTATTTTTTGGGTAAATCGGTTTTTCGATCGGTTCGGTTTACCATTTATATAAACTGACCACCGACCGATTTAACCAATAAAACTGATTAAACGAAACCGAACCGAACAAACCGAAAACCGAACGGTTCGGTCGGTTTTTTCGGTTCCAACAATTTTTGCTCACCCTTAGAGATATCAGGTTCGTTATTTTTTATAAGAGCACAAGATGATAGTGTAAGCCCTTTAAGCCAGTTGAGACTTAGCTGTGATTGACACTATTTAGTTGATTCATATTTAAAATATTATTGTTTATTAAGATATTTAATAATATAAAGCTATTTCTTTATCAATAAGTTTTTTGAATAATTGTGATTATTGAACTTACGAAGATAAATCCCATGGAACATAGTAGCCCTGTAAGAGAATTGTAAAGCGTTATAATTTTAAGATCCCTATGCATCAAAGTTTTATTCCTAAAACTATACTTGGTCGTTTTACCATTGAGACAATGCATTGAAAGTGCTCAAAAATCAACATATGCTAAGCCTCTCTACTTGTGAAGTAAGTAACAAATCTCATAAGTTGAAATAAAGAGATATTTGAGGATAGCATATGAGAGCTTGTTAGAAAATAAGTTCACTAAACATGAGTACTATGAGAGCTCTTGTTGATAGTGTCACTCAAGTTTTTATGGAATATGCTCTCATGTGTTAGTAATGTAAATAGTCCTTCGACTTAATATAACAGATCATTTTTATGTATGAATTGTCACATTTTGATTTCACCTTTATGAGTTTGGGTGCCAAATGCCTTGGGCGTGTCATTAAGCACATGAAAATGTATGAGCTGTCAAGATAAGAATTCATCACCCCAAATAACTAAGGGGATAATAACTCAATCATTCACATTGGGAGGCTTGCACGAAAAATCTTTACGAGAAGCATGAATGATTAGGTATCAAGCTTGAGATAAGTATGCTCATGTCAAAGGGCAAATGTATAAAGAAAAAAGAAAAGGAAAGAGATGAAAGAAAAATGAAAAAATAAAAGAAAAATGAGAAGAAGAGCA
The DNA here is from genome assembly GCA_031772115.1 of Heritiera littoralis. Classification (NCBI taxonomy): domain Eukaryota; kingdom Viridiplantae; phylum Streptophyta; class Magnoliopsida; order Malvales; family Malvaceae; genus Heritiera; species Heritiera littoralis. Next base: position 814,561 of record JAPDPK010000022.1, read on the forward strand.
TGAGATATGAAAATGAAAGAAAATGGAAGAAGAAGAAAAGGGAAGATGACGAAGAAAGCATGCTTTGAAGAATAAAGGTTATGTTTGGTACATAGGATAAGGATAGAATAAGATAATATAAAATTATGCATAGGATAAGATTAGATTATATCATCCTATCTTATGTTTGGTGTGTACAATGATTAAGAATAGGATAAGATGATTTTTTATGGCTTTCATCACATTTACTATGTGTAAAATTAAAAGTAGTATAAAATAATTTTTTTAATACTCTTTTTTAAAGTAACATAATTTAAATATATAAATTTTTGTTATAAATATAAAAAAAAATTTAAATTTAAATATTATTTATAATATTTTAATTAATAGTCAAATTTATTAGATGATTTTTTTAATAAAAATTACTTTTAAAATTTTATATTACGTTTTCTTTCCTTTTTGTTTTTATTTATTTTATATGATTTAAATTTAAAATATTTTTTGTTGTAAATTAAATATATTTATTTTTAGAAAATTGAGTTTTCCTAGGAAATAAATTTATTTTTTTAATTACATTAATCTTTCCAAAAGACAATTCTTAAATATTTTTCTTTATTTTTATGATTTATTTATCTTCTTTCTTTTTTTTTTTCAATTAGAAGAAAATATAAAAAACAAAAAGAAAAAGAAAAAATATGAGTTAAATTTAATAATTTAAATTTTATAAATTAAAAAATATATAATTTCTAATAATTTTATGGTTAATAGTTATTTTTCTTTTTTTTCTTTACAGTAAAAAAGAAAAAAATTAAGAAAGAAACAAATAAAAATTTAAACATAAGAAAAAACTAGATAAAAAATATATATTATAATAATTTTTATGTTTAAGAATTTATTTTCTAAAAAATGATTTAAAAATTTTAATTATTTCTAATAATATAATTTTTTAAAAAATTGTTCAAGAAAATATTATTTGATCTAAATTATAGTTTTTCTTGAATAAAAACAAGAAAAAATAAAGAAAGAAAAAGAAGTAAAAAATGAAAAGAAAGAAAAATTTTGGATTAATTAATTAATTAAACAAATATCCTTATTAATTTATTAAATGTTTAAGTTAATTTTTAAATACAACTTTTAAAAATGAAATGAATAAATATGAGTATTTATTTCTAATCGTATGAGATTAAAAATAATCCTTACCTTTGGAGATGATTGAATCATCTTATACTAGGAGGACGACTAATCCTCATTGCAATCTAATCCTCTCCTTAATATGTGCACCAAACATAAGATAGGATGATTATCATCCTATCTTATCCATCATCCTCTGCTCCAAACATGACCAAATAAGACACATGTCCATATAAAAAAAATATCCTTGATTTAAGTAACTTTAAAATACTTATTTTGTGCCTATTTATTTGTTTCTTTCATAACCCGAAACCCGACCTAAATTGACACCTCTTATGAGCTAATTTCTTCACGGCAGACTACAAAACTTATGCCAATATGGTCTTAGATGTGTGCGTTTAGAATTGAGAAAGACTTTGGTCGAGCCAAAGTGCATCCCTTATGTGGGAATCTTGAATTAGTTCAACAAGCCATGGACAATTGGTAGGTTTTTTTTCTTCTGGGTATATATCATCATGATATCATAGTAATGCCATGCATCCACTTTTTGTTAAGTATGCTAACTATAGGTCACACTGATTGTACCAAAAAACATGTCTTATGGAGAATATTATTTACTTTTATTCTCATCTGCTTTTATCTTGTGGGTGACTTCGATTATCTCTTATCAGTGGTGACTCAACTTGCTTAATAGCTAAAAGGTGGATAGCATTTTTATGTTGAACGTAATAACTATTTATCCAGCTCTTACATAATTATTGTTGTTGATCTCGCAAGTAGGAGAATAGATAGCTGAGTATGATAAACCACGGTATCAAATAGCGGCCGCTAATCGGAATAGCGGCCGCTATATCGCGGTAGCGGCGGTGGCCGCTACCGCTATCCACCGATTTGCGACTGTGATTAAACATCACGTTTGTAACGGCCGCTATTGGCCGTTACAAAACGGCATAACGGTGGATAGCGGCGATAACGGGCCGTTATCGCCGCTATCTCCGTTCTGTTGAATAAACTAAAGGTCTAAAAAGCTAAAGAACAAAAACTTTTCAGAGTTCAGACTGAGATTGTGAGAGTGAGAGTCTGAGACAGTCGAATCTTACTGAGCATGAGGAAGGAATAAAATCAGAGCCAATTTCACTATATCAGACCCGTGAGGCCGTGCCCGTGACTGACTGCTACTCTGCTAGTGCTTGCTTTATCAGCATACACCACCACGGCACCACCACACAACACAAGTTCACACTTCACAGTCACACACAGAACAGAACCACACAACACAACACACACAGAACAGATCAACAGAGACACTCAGAGTCTCAAACACAGAGACAGAGTCACAGAGAAGAGAGCAGCATCAAGCGATTCAAGCAGCCATCAACAACAAACAAAGCAGCAGGAAGACAACAACCAACATCAACACTTCAACAGGTAAGCAAGATGATGAAAAGTATGAAACATGAAATGAAAATATAGTTAAAAACTTTAAAAATTTCAAGAAGATTTTGGATTGGCGTCGGGAAAGGGAGGTGATCTGTGAGTGTGAGGGGCGACATGGGTCGAGTGAGCGACGGGTTGCCTGAGATGCTGCCGGTTCGCAAGCAGATGGCTTCCGGCGGCTGTGGGCCTGTGGGCTGTGGCTTCTTGACGTATTTCAGATTTCAGGGCAGTGTCGGTGAGCGATGGGACCGACGAGGCGACGACGACGGGTGCGGTGAGTCTGTCACTCCTGTGAGAGGGATCTTGGTCGGATCGAAACGGTCGGAATCATGCCTGAGTGGGTGACTATGAGACTGAGAGATTCGCGAGAAGGGGGCAAGGGGCTGCGACTGCGAGAGAGACTGAGAGGCCAGAGAGGGTTTCGATTGTGTGAGCCGTGAAAGATGAAAATCAACTTCAATGGGCACGCCGCACTTGGGCAGAGACGATGGGTTGGGTCTGGGTGGGTTTGGCCGTTGGGAATTGGATTGGGAATGGGATATGGTGAATTTTTGGGTGGGTAGGCTAGGCCGGTCGGGTGGGTGGGTGGGTGGGTGGGTTTTTATAAATATTCTATTTACTTTTTTTTTTTGCTAAAGAATTTTAATATTTTAATTTTTAGGAATTAATATTTGGTAATTTTTTAAATAATATTAGGTAATGATAAATTTAAATTATTAATGTAATTTTTTTAGTAAAATCTGTAATGTAATTAAATATATGGTATTAAATATTATTATAACTTAAGAAAAAATAATATTGATATTTGATTAGGTTTAAGTTAATTGATAGTAGCAAATTAGTATTCAAACATGATTAATTTTTTAATAAGTTAATTGATAATGTAAATATCATCAATTAAATTATTTTTACTTATTAAAGTAAGTAAATTAAATGAATTATTTTTACTTATTAAAGTAATGAATTGAGTAATCAAATGTGCAATAGGACAAATATTCTGAGCTATGCATTGTAGTATATTTGTATATCATATTTGTTGTCAATGAGTTTTCTTTTACCAAAAATAACAAAAGTAGTTTTCTTTGGCAAAAAAAAAAGTAATGAATTAAGTAAATGTAATGAATTAAATTATATTTACTTATTAAAAGTAAATTATTTTTACTTATTAAGTTAATTAATAATGTAAATGTAAAATAAATAAATTAATGTTACTTATTAGAGGGATGAATATGTGATTGATTAATTGTTCAAATTCAATTTTTATTTATATATGAAAAATGTGATGACTCTATCACATTTTTTGTATTATTATTGTTTAACAGAAATGTCAAACATGTCACAACATGAGGAGTTTCCAAGTAAAGGACTAGAAGGTGCGCCAAGTGATGATATTGGTTGGCATTTCGGAATCCCTGTACCAAATACAAGAGGAAATGTGTCTTGTAAACTTTGCGGGAAAGTTATAAAAGGAGGAATAACACGCTTCAAGGAGCATATTGCTCATAAGACTGGCAATGTTGCACCATGCCCCAATGTTACCGGTATGTTATAAATATTATGTTAATTTTTCAATAAAGATTATAAAATTACGTTAACATGTACAACTAATTTTTTTTATTTTTCTTAATTGTATTGTTAAAAGGTATTGTTAGAGAAAGTATGATGAAACTCCTCCAAGAAAGTAAAAAAAAAAAAATTGATAACAAAAAGAGAAAAGATGAATTCCTTTCTCAATTAAGAGGAGAGGAAGATTATGGTTACGAAGGATTCATAGATGAAGATACTGCTATAAGACGAGCCATGCAAGAAAGTGTTCAATCACAACATGAGTGGCATATGAGGCAAGAATTTAGGCAAAGAACTGGTGGTTTCAGTAATACTTATGAAGAGGGACGAAGCTCTCATGGCTCAGCTGCTGACTATTTTGATCAAAGAACAAGAAAATCCACTCCAAGTGACTCTGAATTTTCATTAAGAGGAGCTATACCTGAATTGGTTAGAAGCAAGAGTTTAAAGCAACCGAAGTTAAGTGATTCTTTTCTGAAGACATTAAGAAAGAAGCTGGGTGAATCAGTATCCAAATTTTTGATATACAATCGACTTCCTTTTCAGTTATCAAACTCTCCATGGTTGCACAATTTAGTTTCTGTAGCAGCAGAAATTGGGCAAAATGTAAAGCTTCCAACACCTTATGAGGTTTCTGAAGTATATTTGGAATCAGAGTATCAACAAGTCAAAGAATGGGTTGATGGATTAAAGGTTCATTGGAAAGAATTAGGTGCTACCTTAATGTGTGATGGGTGGACCAACAGCCTGAATCATATGCATATAATAAATTTTCTAGTTTATTGTAGTAAAGGGACCATTTTTTGGAAATCTGTGGATGTCTCTAGTGTTTCTACTAGAGATACTAATTTTTACTACAAATTATTAGATCAAGCTGTGGAAGAAATCGGAGAGCAATATATTGTTCAGATAGTTACCGATAATGAGGCAGCACTTAAGGCTGCTGGAAAAAAATTAATGTTGAAAAGAAAACATTTGTTTTGGACTGCCTGTTCCGCTCATTGCTTGGATTTATGCCTTGAAGATATTGGGAAGAAGCAAAGCGTGGAAAAAGTGTTGGAGGAGGCGAAGAAAGTCACATGTTTCATATACAATCATATTTGGACAGTTAACTTGATGAAGAAATATACTCAAGGAAAGCAAATACTTCGTCCTGCTCTCACCCGATTTGCCACTCATTTCATCCAATTACAAGAAATAACAAAGCATAAACAAGGTTTGAGAGAAATGTTCAATTCAAAGGTTAGTACTTAATAATTAGTACAATTATTTAAATCTAGTTTTGTTTTTTATATCTTGTTTAAATTTTAATTTAAAATATACAGGAATTTAAAGAATCTAAATGGGGGCAACAAAAGTCGGGACCTGCTTATGAAGCAAAAAAAATTATTTTGGGAAAAGATTTTTGGAGAAAAGCAAGTGAAATAATAAAAGTTTATGAGCCTTTGGTAAAAGTATTGCGCCTTGTGGATGGTGATGAAAAACCAACAATGGGCTTTATTTATGAGGCAGTGGATAGAGCTAAACGGGCAATTGCACAAGAATGTCGATACTTCACTGAATATGAAAGGATTATCGACAATAGATGGACATTTATGCATTCTCACTTGCATTCAGCTGGTAAGTAGACTAAAAATGTGGATTGTAATTAAAATAACAATTTTTTGTTATATGCTTAAATTGCTTATATATTTATTTTTTATTGCTTATTTTTTTTATTGTTATGAACTATGTTTAGGTTATTATCTTAATCCCCAATTTCAATATGGTGTGAAATCTTCGTCGGATGTGTTAATAGAAACAAGAGAAGGTATAAAAGCAGTGATAGAAAGACTAGAACCTTCTCTGGATAATCAAATCCAAATGACTAATCAGGTTAGTGTTTACCACTATTTTATACTTGAAAAATTTACTCTATGTATCAGAAATCTAATTACCTTTTTGCATTTATTTAATAATTGTAATGTTTTATCAATGTAGTTGTTTGTATTTCAAGATAAAAGAGAAACATTCGGTACGCCACAAGCACAGAGAGCTTGGAAGCAAATGAATCCAGGTAAATAATTAATTAAATAGTTTTAATTTCTTTAATATTATTTAATTATATTGGTATTAAATTTATTTTAAATTATTTTATGCAGCTGAATGGTGGATTATATATGGCACATGTGTTCCTGAATTGCAAAGAATAGCAGTTAAAGTGCTTAGTCAGACAACTTCTGCATCTAATTGTGAAAGAAATTGGAGCACATTTAGCTATATACATACCAAGATAAGAAACAGGTTGAAATATGAAAGACTTCATAAGATGGTATACACTTATTACAATATGAGGCTAAGGATGAGACATCAAAAAAGGAGGAGTATTGATGAGATAAATGATAGTTTCAATCCTATTAGCCTAGACCATATCTTTGAAGAAGATGATCCACTTTCAGAATGGCTACAAGAGAAAGAAAATCCTTTGTTAGATGGGCAAAACTCTGATTGGTTGCCTCCTGATAATTCTGATGATGAAATGAATGTTGAACAATCATATCAATCAGGAGAACAAAATCTGCCTCATTCAAGTTCAAGCCAATCACCAACTCAGAGTGATGATGATGAGGGTTCAAGTCCAACTGGTGGTCATGGTAGTGGTGCTGATTATAGTGGTGGTGCAAATGAAAATAGGCCTTTTAGTCCACTTGGAGGAGAATTTGGGCTTGCTGCTACCGGTGGATTATTCCTTGATTTGTCAGAATATGGAGTACGTCCATCTATTGAATCTAGTGGGGATAGAAGTAGAGATAGAGCTCGATCAAAGGGTAAAGCCAAGAAGCACCAACATGATACTTCTGGAGGCTCTTCATCTCGAAGATCAGCTTCTAGTAATGAATCATTTAGTAATCAAGGCTATTATCCATCGGGACCACCTTTACATTTTCAACCTCCTTATGGTTACTATCCACCTCCACAAGGTTATTATCTACCCCAGCCATATTCTAATTATCCTATGCCCTATTATCCCCAAATGTATCCACCACCCCAAATGTATCCACCACTACCCCAAATGTATCCACCACCCCAAATGTATCCACCACCGCCACAAATGTATCAAGAACAAGGATATGGTTCGAATTCTGGACAAAGGTCACGAAGATCAAGTCGTCATGGTTCTGAAAGTGAAGAGGGAGAATTTGATGCTCCTCGTCATTCCACTATATGGTAATTGGTAAGATTTAAAGTGTATTTTTTTTAGTTTCCTTGAATTGAATTTAACGAGTTCTATTTGTTAATTATTAATATTTGTAGAAATTCATGTGGAAGAGGAAAAAAAAAAGAAAAATATTGACATAATTAATTTAGATGAAAAAAGATTTGATAAAATTTAGATGAAAAAATTCCTCAATAATTTAGATAAAAAATAATTAATGCTAATTAATTAGTACATAATTATTTATCTCTATTTTGAATATTTGTTATTTTTTAATTATCATAAGTAATTTTTTAAATATGAATGTTTTATTATAATTGAAAAAATTATAAATAAACTTTTTTCACATAAATAATAGACTTGAGGTATTATAAATTATTTTAAAAACTATAAAATAAGACTTTACATTATTATAATTAAAGTTACTACACTTTATATAGAATTGTGCGAAATTAAAAAAAATTCACGACCGCGATGACCGTGATGACCGCAATTACCGCCGCTATATCCGCAACCGCGATAAACGCAACGCGACCGAAAACGCGACCGCGACCGCGATTTAAAACCATGTGATAAACCTTTTAGTTGTTAGATGTTCATTAACAAAGAAAATAGTGGATGTCATGTTAGAAGCTACGATGAACAAAGAAAAACGAATAATAAAACGACTATAAAAATAGTCTGAAAAAAAATTAAGTCAATTTTATTTTTTATTATTATTGATATTTTTTATTTTTATAAGCTATTTTATATGTTTTTTATCTTATTTTATGTTTTTTTTAAATGCAACTACTGCATTTATGCAATTGATTTTTTTCTACATATTTTATATCAATACAATTAGCTCAATGAGATTTGGTTTTAAAAGTTGAGTCCTGATTCAAACAATCCCACAAACATTGCAGACTAAATTGAGCTGTTCTCACTGTACTCCCATCCCGCAACGAAGTGTGGGGATCTTGCCAGTATATTTAATTTAGTACAATATATACGCTAAGGAGTGGCAAGTGGAATGCTGGAAAAAGATCTAGCTATGGCTTGCTATTGCATTTAAGGACCCCGTGATCAAATGCGGCACTTAGAACTAGGCATCTTCGCATCATGCCTCCCACACCATTCAACCCAGTAAATGTTGAAAGTTTCACATATCAAAGCATTCTCTCTCTCTCTCTCTCTCTCTCTCTCTCTGCTATATATATATATATATATATATATATATATATATATATATATCTGTATTACACAGTAAAATAAAAAGGGATTTTCTAGTTTCTATAAATTTTGAATGCAGTACGCAGACGCAGACGCTTGTGCTCGTTTTCTTTGTCCCAATTATGTGTCATTGTGTAGACGTCACGCGTGTGGCAAAGAGAGTACCAGTATTCAAATCTATTGAAACTCGTAACTTAGCTGGCCTCGCATGAATCTTATATCCCCTCCATATTTACTCCAAATTAATGCACCATGCATGCAATGCACTGCAGGTTCCTGGCGGTTTAACCACAGCAGCAAAGTAGCATGCCGGTATTGATGTTTTCCAAGTACCTTTTCCCCTTCCCTTGTGCTTTTTCTTATTTTTTCTTGGTAGGAAGTGGGAACCGAACTTTTCATTGTTTCTGCAATCTGCACTTATGTTAATGTTATGTTTAACCGAAGTAATTCTTAGTGGGGATCGTGAATGGAGATAATCAGTCAAGAAATCACTACAATAAATTTGACAATTTGTGACGATTTTTCTAAGTGACGCATAATTTTTTGTCACGCAAAGTATATCATATGTAATTGACACTAATTCGTCACGCTTCTTTATGGTTTTAATATTTTTTATGACGATATATAAAAATGTCACACTATAGCGTCACGAAATATTTGGCGCCAAGTTTTACCGCTAACTATATTGGTGGGAAACTTTTTTGTGACGATTTCTAAATTTTTTGTGACATTTGTTTATTTGTCATAAAATGAGCACTTTATATGTGACGAATTATATCACGTCTCATTTTATAAATAGCGTCACTAAATATTTAGCACTAAATTTTAATACAAAATATAAATGATGGGAAAAATTTTGTGACGTTTTCTTTTATGTTTGGGACGCTTGTGTTTTTGTCATTTATTTTAAACAAAAATGATGACATAAACATGGCGATTATATGGTTTTAATATTTTATATGATGATATATAAAAACGTCACATTATAGTGTCATAAAATATTTGGCACCAAGTTTTACCACCAAATATATTGGTGGGAAACTTTTTTGTGACGATTTCTAATTTTTTTGTGACATTTGTTTATTTGTCATAAAATGAGCACTTTATACATGACGAATTATATCACGTCTCATTTTATAATAGAGTCACTAAATATTTAGCACTAAATTTTAATACAAAATATAAATGGTGGAAAAATTTTGTGACGTTTTCTTTTACTTTTGAGGACATTTGTGTTTTTGTCATTTATTTTAAACAAAAATGGTGACATAAACATGGCGCTTATAATTCGTCACGCTTCTCTACGGTTTTAATATTTATATGATGATATATAAAAACGTCACATTATAATGTCATGAAATATTTGGCGTCAAGTTTTACCACCAAATACATTGGTGGGAAACTTTTTTGTGACGATTTCTAATTTTTTTGTGACATTTGTTTATTTGTCATAAAATGAGCACTTTATACATGATGAATTATATTACGTCTCATTTTATAATAGCGTCACTAAATATTTAGCGTTAAATTTTAACACAAAATATAAATGGTGGGAGAAAGTTTGTGACATTTTCTTTTACTTTTGGGGACGTTTGTGTTTTTGTCATTTATTTGAAACAAATATGGTGACATAAACATGCATCACCAAAAGACAATTATTAATGACAATATAATTTCGTCATATAAATATACAATAATATATGACGATATGAGTAATGTCACAAATTTTTTACTGATTTAATGACGAAATTTGTCTTTAATTGATTTTATACGAACATAGAGACACACATTCGTCACCAAAAGACAATTATTAATGACGATATAATTTCGTCACACAAATGTATGGTAATGTATGATGACATAAATAAATTCACAAATTTTTTACTAATTTGATGACGTTATTTATTTGTCACTAATATAAACAAATCAGTGTGTAATTAATAAGTGATGATAATTTATTTGTCATGTATATGTAACATAATTAGTAACGTGTAATAACGTCAATAATTTTGAAAAATATTTAAATTTGTTAGAATAAAATTTTATTTTTAATTAAAAGTAAATTTTAAATAAAATTATTTATTCAGGTCAATTAAAAAATTATTGGGTTCATTACCAAATAAGATAGAGTTGTTCGATTGTGAAATTTAATTAGTAAAATTTGCAATGGTGGCATGTGACTCGCAAGCCTTAGCAGCCGGGATGGCTTCAACAGCTAGGTTCGGCTCAACAGGGGTACAAACCAGGGCTTTTGGGAGTTCACCAATACCCTTCAAATAAAGGAAAATGCTAGGGGCAACTGCACCAACCGTCGCTTTTCAACACTTGAGACTACAACAATCCACGTCGCTTTAAATTTTAAGTTGAAAATTGGTAACTTGTAATCACAAGTTACCTGACTTTCCCTGCACGCCTATGATAGCTTAATGGGAAAAAGAGGCAAATCATTTTACAGCTTTAATAACCAAGCGAAAAGAAAATAATAAAGCCATTATATGGAATAACCAAGCGAAAAGAAAATAATAAAGCCATTATATGGACAGCATACAATCAATATATTTTTTAAGATTTGTAAATAAAATATGTAATTTATTTAGCTAAAAAAATGATGATTCTACTTTTACTAATTTCTTTAAATATAAATACTTAAAATATATTTAAATTTTAATAATTTTTATATTTTTTCACTTTTTCTTTTACTTTCTTTTTTCAAATCATCATTAAGGCAAAAGAAGAGTTACTTTGATAAAAAGACCAAAACAACATAGTATTTTGGGAAATGCTTTAATAGTTCAAAAGAACTATGTTGTTTTGGTTTTTTTATCAAAATAACTTTTTTTTGCCTTAAAAATATATATACTGTTGACTAATTTTATAACATTTTTTAAAAAATTTATTTCTTACATAGAATAGAAATTTGAATATACTTTTTATTTTAATATAAATATTTAAAATCTATTTAAATTTTAATAAATATTTATATTTTTTTGCTTTTTCTTTTACTATTTTTTTCAATTGCTTAAAATATTTAATTTTAAATATCATTTTTTACAATTAAATCTTGTTGATAAATTTTGTGACAGTGAATTAAAGAAAAGAGTATGAATCTATGATAGTTTAATGCCAACCAAAATTTGGCATTGGTATTTTTCATCTTAAAATTATCATTACATTTTTTTTAGTTCATTTGAGATACAAAGGAGAAAGGAAATTTGAATCCTGTATCTAATTTCTCTTAAAGAGGGATATCAACTACCAATCTAAACTTTGGTTATTTACATCTTATTAATTTTTAGTCAAATCATCATTAAACATTCCATAGCTATATTTAAAATTATGAAATGATTTTATATCATCAAAGGTAACACAAATTTTACTATGTAAATATTTTAAAGCGTTATTTTGTCGGTAAAGACAAATATGCATATACTAGAATTTAGTACCCTCAAAACGTCATAATATAGGTTTTCTTTGTTAGGCAAAAAAGAAGTCAAGAAAAAAGAAATTACTTATATAATTTTTTTAAGTGTAAAAGTGAGTAGCTTTTGTGTTTTTTTCAAATAACAAATTTGTTCAAAAAATTTAGGACATAAATATTTTTTATTTCATATTTATCATAATAATTTTAATCATTTTTAGTAATTTATTCAAGAGAGATGGTTTTCATGAACAAATGCTTTAATAACAATATAAATAGAAATAAATAGATAGATAAAATAATTATATTTAAATAATATATATTAAAATAAAAAATAAATAAAGTAAAAATTTAAAGTTTTGATTAATTGTTGTAGACACCCCATTTTGTCCGGGGTCTTTTAATGTTATTAGGCCTATTGGGTTTGATAATTAGGAGATGAATCTAATTTTTGTACTACTACCTTGTTTATTATTAAAATAAAAAAAAAAATAATAACAAAAAATAAAAAAAGGAAAGAAAATAGAAAAATAACAAAATAATAACAAAAAATAATAAAGTGGTCAAAGAAGGAAAAACTTGAAAAATAAAATAAAAATAAAATAAAAACAATACATAAGGAAATAAAAAGGAGAAACCCTAGAAAACTTTGAAACCCTAAAAAAAAAGAATTATAAAAGAGGAGGCTAGCCGCTAGGGGGAGGGAGACAGAGGGGAATAGAAAAGAGAACCCTAGAGAGAAAGAAACTTAGAAAAGAGGTTGAAGAGAAGAAAACCCAAACAAAAGAACCTAGAGGAGAAAACCTTGGAGGGGGGTGGATCGGCCAAGAGGGAGCTACAAAGAAAGTGAAGATCGATAGATACAGGGAAAAGAAAAGAAACGTAGAACAAGGAAGAAGGAAAGGGCTTTTAATTGACAATATCCTTCCCATTTTTCGGCTATGAAGTTCCTGTTTAATGGCTCTCATCTTAGGGCGAAATGAAGAGAGAACAACGAGGCAGAAAACGTGAGTAGTAAAGAACCAAAAATCTGATCTGAAAGTTGAAGTGGTTGGTGAAGGTCGAGAGAACAAAGGAGAGACGTGAAAGCTGTTGGCGTTCATTTCCTCGGCAAAAGAAGGGCCCTGCAACAGAAACGGTTATTGGCTCTACACTGGCTGAGGCACGATCAGAACAACCTCGGCTGCTGTGTTTGGCTGCCAAGTTTTGTCCCTACACCGAACTAAGCCCCTGCTGCATTGTCACTAGTCGAGATTTGCCTGAACAAGGGGAGTAACGGAGAAGGAAAAGAGAAACACGGACAAAAGTAAAAGAGGTGGAAAAAAGGGCCCTGCAACAGAAACGGTTATTGGCTCTACATTGGCTGTGGCACGATCAGAACAACCTCCACGATACTGCTGCCATGGCTGTGTTCGGTCCATGGTGAATGTTTTCTCCATTGTACTTCACCTGCTGCGTCATCTCCTTCCCTGATTTGGCATCTGCTGCAATCCACAACATCTCCTCTTCCAGTGTGGTCATTACATTGCAACCTTGTCATCGCCGCACCACATCACCACCGTAATCACCATAGTCATCGCACCACTGCTGGTTCAACGCTGCTGCCCACTGCAACGTGTACAACCTTCATCACTATTGTTGCCGTGGCCACCATTGCTCACGCATCACTTCTTTGCTGCATTGTTTTCCTGCCGCATGAAGATCAAGGATGAGGCTCACGTACAAGGCTGTTGAAAGTTGAGAAAACAGTTCAAAACGTGGATTGCTGGGGAACAAGGTAAGCTTATTTGGCATAATATAAAAATGGTAATTTGTCTTATATGCTCAATATGTTTCATTGGATTAATTAACATGTAATATGACTTGTTTTAATGGTTTGATAATGAATTAATTTGCATGATATAAAATATAATAAATTAATTTGCATAAATAGAATTTAATGAGTTAGTTTTGTAAATTGCATGATAATTTAATTTTATTAACTATAAATTGCATGATATAATAATTTAAGTTGTATGAAATAATTTAATTAGATAAATTTAATTTGATTTTATATGAAACAATTGCATGATAATATTTAACTTGATAATTTGCACGGTAATATTTAATTTGAACAATTTAATTTGTATGATCAAGCTGTATGATGTGTTTTGCATGGATAGTTGATACGATTTGATGACTTGCATGACTTATAGAATTATTATAGTATATTAGAATTAGTGTTTATGAAATAAACTTAGGACAATAATTAATTTAAAACTTATAAGATAAAATAAAATTATATAAATAAAAATTAAATAAATAAAAGCATAAAAGATTTAAGAAAATAGAAGATGAGTTATTCCGACGATGGAATTCTAAAGGGACTGCGCTCGAGTAGTGCTTTTAGATATCTTGAGGTGAGGATGTTTCTTTTAGGTCTTACCAGCTTGATGGAAGATCTAAGGGGATATTTCCAATATTTAATAAATCGATAAAAAATTTAAATTAGTAAAATAAAATTAAGTTAAGTTCATTATAATAAATAATAAAATCAAATTAATTAAAATTAGAAAAGAATTAAAATAAATAGAAATTAAATTAAATTAAATATTTTAATAGATGTGAATTATTCCGAGGATGGAATTTAAAAGGAATTGCGCTTGAGTAGTTTCTTTAAAAATTCCTAAGGTGAGAAAGTTTCTTTAAGGTCTTACCAGCTTGATGGAAGGTCTTTAAGAGAATTTTCAATATCAAATAATTCATGTTTATTTAAATATATAAAATATGTGAATTAATAATTTATAAAAAAATAATAACAATGGAATAAAATAAGATAAAATAATAAATATGGGTAGAGGTCAAAGTAGGGTTTACATAATGTATTTAAATCATCCGACGACGGAGTCTCTTCAAGAAAGGCGATTGGTCCTACTTGAATACTCTTGAGGTGAGAAAAACTTTTAGGTTATCCGACCAGCTTGATGGAGGAGACTTAAAAAATTTTTCAATATTTAATTATACCAAGATTAAAGTAAAAAGACAAAATTAGGATAACCTTAGATTATTTGGTACCATTTTAGGATGGGCGTTGTGAGGGTGCTAATCCTTCCTCACACGTAACCGTACTCCCGAACTTAGAACTCTTAACGTAGACCAAGCCTTATCCTTAGTTTGAATAGGTGACCAATCACACCTAGGTTAGAATGGTTGGTGTCGACTCCATAGTTTTGTGTCTAGCTATTAGGTTTCCCCCGAAGCCTGATACGTTACGACAATTGTTATGTTATGTTATTTATTTATTTTGAAATTTTCAAAAATTACTTTGAAAAAAAGAAAATAATTTAAAGTTATAACTAATTATAGTGTAGGATTGATTTACAACTTAAGAAATTAGTAAAAGTAGAATCATCATTTTTTAGCTAAATAAATTACATATTTTATTTACCAATAAGATAAAATATATTGATTGTGTTCTATCTAAATAATGGTTTATTATTTTCTTTTTCGTTTGGTTACAAAAGCTATAAAATCATTTTTGTCTCTTTTTCTCATTAAGCTATCGTAGGCATACAGGGAAGGAAGTGAGGTAACTTGTGATTACAAGTTACCGGTTTTCAAGTTAAAATTTAAAGCAATGTGACTTGCTATAGTTTCGGGTGTTGAAAGGCGATTATTGGTGCTGCTGCCCATATAGCATTTTCCTCAAATAAAATGTGTAGCAAATTTTGAAGGGAAAAGTGATTTGCTGAAGCTTAACCTGATCGGTCACACCTTCAAAAATCCCTGACCGACCAGTAATAGCCATATGGCTCCTGCACCGCTATGCGACCGTAACGCTTACCTTTCTTTTCCAGTTTGTTCTCGATTAAAATGCAAATCCCTGCTGTTATCCCAATCTCGATTAAGCAAAGACTATGGGTCTCCACAAGCATTGGAAAGACTATGGGTAGACGATGGTGCACCGGGAAGAGAAAGAAGCGGAAGGGAAGTGCGTCAATGCGCTCTGCTACCTCCGGTGGGGCCTAAATCTAGAAAAAAAAAGAAGGAAAACAAAAAGAAAGAATCAGTTTGTTGCCTTGTCGCTTTTGTAGCTAAACCTATGATGGGTTTGATTAAGGCAGAACTCATCTGCCCTTTTTCTGTACGCATTCCACTTCCCTTTCTCCCGCTTGTCTACCATCCTCTGCAATCAAAGGAGTAATGATGAGTCAAATTGCTTTTTGTTTTCATCCCTTTTTATAGAAATTAAGGGTTTTTAATGTTGGGTTTTTTTTTTCCTGGCAATTGTTCCTTTTCTTTGCCTCGTCTCTTCCATCTTTTGCAATGACAGAAAAACACTGTTTTTTTAGTAGCCACCATTGCTCAAGGTTTGTATTATATCCCTATCCTTTGCAATTGGCTATCTCTCTTTTTTTTATTTGATTGATTATGGTATTGTCTAGTAAGAATATTTTTTTTACTTCTTATTGTTTTGACCTGTTTTTTTTTTTTTGTTAAAGTTCCTATATTTATTTACTTCTTGTTTATTTCATGATACTGAATTTTTCTCAGTCTTAAGGTTCTACAATTCTTCAAGAATTTAAGATATGGGTTTTTTAGCCTTTTTTTTAATAAGTTACTTATATGTTTCAAAAGAAACTTGGTAATATTAAAGCTTGTATTTTTATATTGATATCTTTTTAATTTAGATTAAAGATTGTTATGCATTAGGATGATAATACAGGCGAGGTGGCTCTCTTTATTTCTGTTTTTTTATTTTTTGGGTGTATTATAATCACACCATGGTGAATTAATGATCTTTCTTTCTGCCGAGATAAAAATATAAGTCCTGAGCTCTAGTCTTGTTTTTTCCTTTGCAATTAGAGGTGGGATTGTATGTCTTTCTGGATTAATGCTTTACTTTGCATTTGCCAATGGTGTGAAAGGAATAGTGTAGGTAGAGCCAAAATCCTTTTCATTAAAATCTTTGACTTATTAAGGTAATTATCCTTTTAATGTTTTTTCATTCCTTTTTTGTTTGATTTTTCTAAAGAGTATATAATCATATATAATTTCTTTGTCTATACTGCAGGATGGCATCGGGAAAAAGAAGGAAAAAAAGAAACATTTCAGAAGAATTAGTCCAATCAGCTGTGCAACCTTCACTTGTTTTGCAACAAAATGATCTAGTGGAATCATCAGAGCAAGTCCGTTCTGCTAATGACTTGATGCAATCACCACAACAAGCTAATCAAGATTCACCCATTCAAAATACTGGTATGTAATATATTTAGAATATAAGATTTGCATTCCTAGTAACAATATAAATTGTTTGGTATGATCTTGAATGTGAGAAAAACAAGTTTGCTACAAACTGGTATATAAACTCTTTGCTATATTCTTCCTTAGCCTGTCATATTTAAGTAAACTATTGCATTGGAACTTGAGCTTGCTTGCTTCTTATATTACATTGGTTGTTGTATTTAGAATTTATTTATAATTACTAGTGTAAATTGCTTGCTGTTTGAAACCTGAAAACTAGAGCTTGCTTGCTGTAGTACATTGTGATATACATTGTAATACACATGAAAATAATGATGATAAGCTCTAGTTGGTTTGTTATAGCTGTATTAACTGAAGGAAACCGAAACAAACATGCAGCGGAATTTAAATCATTCGGCCTCCACCAGGATCGATTCGGAGAGTTGCCTGATTAGGGTTTCGAGATTTTACCTAACGTTTTCTCTGATTTCTGTCTTTGGTCGAGTCACAAGCAACAACCTTTCGTTCCTGCCTCTATGGTATCCACATGAACGGATCTCACGACTCTTGAACGTCTCACGATCAGAAGCCTTAAGGAGCGTTTTTAGTTCTTTATAACCGAACTGCTAGCTTCGATTAAAAGAAAACTTTTCTGTTTTCTAATTGTGCGGCTATGTTTTAGAAAAAACATCCTTTTATAGGCAGTAAATTTTACCCTAAAATTTACTGCCAAACAGAACTCTAATCCTACTTAGAATAGGATTAGTTATATCCCTAATCCAATTCAGAATAAGATTAGTTATATCCTTAATCCAATTCAGAATAGGATTAATTAAGCTCCTCATTGATCCGTTCTAAGTGTGCGACCCAATAGGTTCTCAAAACAATGGAAATGACAAAATTGTCACAGGCAATGAGCGGTATCTAGCAACACATCATTGCTACCCATGTAACGAGAATGTCAATGACTCGACATAACCTTACTCGTGATAGATGTTACCGTGTAGTCTAATCCCTTTATCCTTTGATGTCTTGATTAGACACAAGTCATGGAATGTGTCACACTTGTATAGTCTAATCAGCGTTTCTTGATTCCTGAGTAGACTAATTAAACAAATAAAATCAATATCTCATATTGACTTATTCGAGCACGGCCATGCATTTCTTAGTCTCACTCTATCAAAGGGCCCAAGACATCACTCTTGTTATATAAGAGGGATAAATTCTATCTTGATCACTCAACATCCCTCTACATAGATCAAGGCATACCCAATTACTACCTTTATAGTCCATCCTGTTACGAATGACATCTAGCAGCATTAAAGTATGCAATTCTCTATGTTGGGATCTCTGATGATCTCAAGTCAAAGGATCACATACACCATCATCACTATGAGAATCGCTTATGACACTCATATAACAATCCATGTAGCGTTCTCATGGAGGGTCGATCCAGTACATAGTTCTCTAACATGTACCTATATGATGACTTGATATCCTATATCGATGACAATGGTCATCAGTCAACCACATACTAGTCTTATCGTATCATTGTTATCCTTGTTCACAATAATACTTGACTAGGGATATTTTAAGAATAGTGTGTTATTACTATTCTAAGGACATTATCATATAAGATTACATTACGCAGTTATAAAACAAATATAATAATGAACTATAATAAATAAAATGTCATGATACATAAATAATGCCAAAGTCAATCATCTAATGAATGGTTCTAAGGGCATAATCCAACATTAACAGCTATAATTCTATTATCAGACTAGAAAGAAACTCAAGAATTGTAAAGTTACATTTCATTGTTCTTTATAAATGGGTTATCCTGTATTAGATTGGTTGTTGTATTTAGAATTTATTTATAATCACTGCTGTAAATTACTTGCTGTTTGAAACTTGAAAAATAATCCATGAACTCTTATTTTTGTCTATTTTAAGTGCATGACATGGGCTGATTAGTCCAATTGATAGTCATATAATTGAAATGATAAATATTCTTTTGTTAAATTCCAACTGACAGTGAACATATGATTAGAGTTCTTTTTGATTTAATGTATTAAAGTTGTCCACACATCTCTTAAGCTACCAACCAAGTATTTTGGTATTAATAGCTTAATTATAAGCCTAACACTTGACCTGGTGTTATAATAATAAAATTTTTATTTCAACTGTTTGTGATTATGCTGTTAAGTTGCATAAAATTTAATCAATTAGCTATTGCTGGTATTTCTAATCTTATCTGATTCAATTTATTTTAGTTAAAACAATTCGAAATTATTTTTTATTTATTTTCTTTTAATGGGCAATTTACCCTTTTAATGAAGTAATTGATTGGTTCATGTTTGGAGGTTGTGCTTTATAGTCAAATAATGAATCGTGATGTTCAATGAATTGCTTTATTTATTTATTTATTTTGTTTTGATTAAATGATTATATTTTTTAATTATCATTTTTATAGTACTTATTTAAGTGAAAGTAAGAAGACTCTGTAAATGGAAATAACACAACAAAACATTCTGGCAACAACGTATGTGTACTGGGCTGCTTGGGTTGCTGAATATCATATTTTTTGCTTTTAAAGGATTAACATTGTTGGATTTGTGTGTTGCAACCATGGATTTAATGGAGGTTTTGCTTGTTCTTTTTCTTCTTTTCTCTTTCTCACTATTTATTTCATCCAATTTTTATTTTTCTCTCTTTCTTGCAATTTCCCAGCCCTTTATTTCTCTATTTCTGTCACTCTCATTTTGCTTCCGAGCTTGCTCCATACAAAGTTGAGCAACTCCCCAGTCTTTGATCACCCTCTGTCAGCTTTCTAAGAAAATTGTTTCCATCTTTTTTGATTCTACAATTTGCTTTTGATCTCATGCTTCTCAATTTAAGATATTTGGAAAACTGGAAAACACAAGATGAACTTCAAGACTATAAATCAAAATTTGGACATTTTGAAAGTCAAATTGAAGCAATGAAAAATGCTTTGATAGCTGCTGGAATTCAAGTCCCTATCTCCCAATCTTCAGGTATTTCTTTTCCTTCTCACAATTTTTTATCATGAAGCACACTAAATGCCATTGTATAAATCTAGGCATTTAGAATTTAAGACAAATGATTTGAATATTTGGCATTATTACATAGTAAAAGAATGGGCTTTGTTTAAATTTGAGAGTTACCTAGGGTTTGAATTTGAGATGAACTTCAATAATATGATAAACACACATGATCTTGAAAGTGATAAAAGCAAGTCTGCTACAAACTATTTGGCATATAAACTGTTTGCTATATTTTCTCTTAGTTTGTTATAGGCAATTAAACTATTGCATTGGAACTTGAGTTTATTATGCTACATTGTTTGTTGTATTTACATTGCTGTATTACAATTACTGCTACAAATTACTTACTGTAATATACCTACGAACTCGAGCTTGTTTGCCGCATTACATTGGTTGTTGTATTTACAATTGTTGTATTAAAGATATTGTTACAAATTGCTTGTAGTATTACACCTGGGAACTTAAGGTTGTTTGTTGTATTTAATTGTTTGTAGTATTTACAATTGTTATATTAAAATTGCTACAATAAATTACTTGTACTATACTTTGGAATTTGAGCTTGCTTGTTGCATAACATTGGTTGCTAGATTTACAATTCTTGTATTACAATTACTGCTACAAATTGCTTGTTGTATTACTCCTTGGAACATGAGCTTGCTTGTTGTGTTACATTGGTTTTTGTATTTACAAAATTCATGATGGAAATATATGTGTAGTACTTTAATTGTTTTCCTTTTGACAAAGTCTTGCAATAAGTCATAGATTATTGTTCTTATTCTCTTTTAATAATAATTTATTATTTTTCTTATCAAATTATGTAATATCTTGTATTGATAGTTTGTTAATAATTGTTTATTGTAGTTTCAAGTGACACAAATTCACAATCAATGCAATCACCCTCGACTCAAGAATTGGGTTGAGAGCTATAATTCAAGTTTGTTCTAGTTATTTCCTAGATTTGGTATATTTCATTCCAAACTTTCAAGCTTATTAGGTGGTCTTCATGTTTATTCAAATTTCTGATTATTAGACAATTTGGATTGTATTAGTTTTACTTTATTTTAAACAATATTATTTTTATGTGATTTATATTGACTTTATTGAATGTATTAATTACATTTGAGAACCAATGCAAATGTTTAAACAATTATTTATTTCGCTATATTATTTAAGCAAGATCTTGCATGAATAATCCTTATTTAATTATTTGAGAAAAATATAAATATTATTTACAATTAAAGAAATGTGACGCGTAAAATTCTGACATTAAATATTTCAGTCACTATTATAAAATCAAAATATTGTGATATTTGAGATTTTATTATGACGTTATTTTATTAGTATTGGCGACGTTAATTTTTGTCATTTATCATATGACGATTTTATGTTTCGTCACCTAAAATTAAAGTTTTAACTATATTTAGTGGAATTTGAGACATTATTATACTATCATAGGTGACGATAATTTATGTCACTAATAGCGTGATGATTTTATATTTTGTCGCCTAAAATAAAATTTATATCTATCTTTAGTGACATTTTGACATTTTTTATGACATTATCATAATATTATAAGTGATGAAAATTAACACCTATAATGTGACGAATTGATTTTTTGTCACAAAAATCATAAAATTTTAATTATTTTTAGTGACGTTTAAGAGATTTTATGACGTTATAATGCTACCATGTGACAAAAATTTATGTCACTTATAATGTGACGAATTCATATTTTCGTCACACAAAACCAAAAATTTTAACTATTTTTAGTGACGTTTAGGAGTGTTTTATGACGTTATCGTACTACTATAGGTGACGAAATTTTATGTCACCTATAGTGTGACGATATGATATTTCGTCACTAATATATAAAATTCTATCACATCTTTTGTGACGATATCAATATTTAATGACACATTTTTGTACTAATTTATGACGTAATAAGACGTCACAAAAGAGTAACCATTAGGTGATGCTTTATGTTATCGTCACGTTAAAGTCACGCATCGGTGACGAAATTATAGGTTTGTCACGTTCGACCTTTAGCGACGGTGCAAAGATGACGATCGTCGTGACGATTAAATTTACGTCACTAAAAGCTATTAGTGACAAAAAATTAATATTTCGTGACATTATTTTATGCGTCATAAAATGCCAAATTTGTTGTAGTGAATCTAAGGATGACAATTTTACTATACTACTGCTACAGCTGAGGAAAAGAAGAACCGTATTAAAATTCAATTTTTCCTGACTCCAAAACAGGCCATAAATTGAGAAGTTCAAGGCAGTTTTTTTTGATGCGCAGAAAGTCAAATTTGATAGACCATACTGCTAAGATAAACACCCCTAGAAAGGACACTTCGTTTGCATAGATGATATTCATACTAGAGGTATATATAGAGAGTTAAGCAATGATATAGATAAAAGAAACCTGAAGCAGAAATGAAAGCAAGCAGAGTGGTTTTGTTACTGTTAGCTTTGCTTTTGATCACCCAAATTGCAGCAGAAGCCAGGTCACATTCCCATCATAGAGGACAACCGCAAGAACTAAGGAGAAGAAGAAGCAGTAGAAGGGGCAGTGGTGTGGGAGAAGAGCAAGAACATCTTCAAACTGTGATCCACTATTCCAATACCTATTTGGAACCTGTGGTCAATGGCCATTCTCAACTTCTCCTTCTCCAGACAACCCTTTTCTGCCTGCACCAAGGCACTCTCCTCCTAGGAGATCGCCACCATTGCCACCGCCTTTACCATCTCCAGCACCACCAGTGCAACCCCCATTATTACCATCCCCTCCTCCACTAGTCCCATCACCACCGTTGCTTCCACCACCTCAAATATCTTCCCCACCTCCATCATCCCCGCCACCAGTAGTCTCCTCTCCACCACCTTCATCTCCTCCACCATCTCCTCCATCTTTATCACCACCACCTTCAACTCCTCCACCATCTCCTCCACCTTCATCACCTCCACCTCCACCTTCATCTCCACCACCATCTCCTCCACCTTCATCACCACCACCGCCACCATTTCCATCACCACCTCCTCCATTAGTGCCCTCACCACCACCGCCATCAATCTCACCTCCAACTATACCCTTTGTTTTCCCACCTCCACCACCACTTGTCCCTTCACCACCTCCACCCGATGTTACTCCCTCACCAATATTTCCATGGCTATCTCCTCCAGATATAAACATAGACACCCCAGCCATTCCAGATTTCTCACCACCACCAGACTTTTTCCTTCCGCCACCCGAAGAAGATACACCCCCAGATGACTTGACACCACCACCTCTAGTCCCAATACTTTCTCCACCAACACCATTTCTGCCCATATTTGCTCCACCAACAGAGCCAAACTTGCCACCAGATGAGTTTCAACAAACACCACCATTTTTACCCATAATATTTCCACCACCAGCACAGGATTTACCACCTGATGTGACGGTACCAGCACCTGTAGTCCCAATATTTTCTTCACCACCTCAGTCTCCACAACGTCCATTGCTACCGCCAGATCTCTTTCTGCCACCTCCAGTAATTCCTGCTATCCCTGAGATTCCTCAGCAGCCGCTTCCATTTTTATCCACTCCACTAGTACCAGATACCGGTTTCGACGAGCCAGTTCAGCCAATGTCACCTCCACAATCTTTCTTACCACCAGTCCACCTTCCTCCATCGGATTCGCCACCTTTTAACAGTTAAATTTATGTCTTAACTTATAGCCTAGCACTAAAGTACTTTAAAAAGAATGAGAATTTAGTTGATGGATGCTTTTTCTTTGTTGATAAGTTTGTCCAGTTTTTATTAGGTCTGCCTTCTATCATTTCTTTTCTTGCTTGATGTTTAATAGTATATTGTTTAATGATATAGCAATGGCTTCGCAAACATGATTGAAAGAAGGAAGATGTTTTTTTGCCTCTGTATGCTGTGAAAAAAAATATTTATATCTATTTTGGAGCAGCAACTGGAAATTTATTTTTTTTAAAAAATTAAGAGAGAAGAAAATCCTAGTAAAAGAATTAGTGAATGGCCAATAAATGAACTTGAAAACCAGGCCAAGCAATAAAATCAGAATCGATCTACCTTTATTTTAAATTTTTTGTTCGTTTATACTATTAAGCATTCTAACTTTTGACAATTATACTTTACCATATAACTCGTTATCATTTTAATCTCTTTTCTTAAAATTAAAGAGATCATTTGAAGATATAAGAGGTGGAAACATCAAATATGTACAAAAAAGATTACTACTAATAAAACTTTACTAGAATGATACCGCATGATGCTGCAGGGCAGAAAAGATTTAGAAGATAGTTTTAAAGATAAGTCATTGCTTCACCTTCTCGAGTGCACCTTCATTTTTCAAGTTTATTCCAGGCCACTTGTTTCTCATAATCTTGCTACATAATCTTTCTTCCAAGTTTCAAACATCTGCTTCAACGTTCTAAGCTCAAGATCTGGGTTCAGGTTTGCTTCAACTTAACTTCATTGACTTGGCACATTCTAACTTGCAACCATTTGTTTCAACCTCTTGCTCTAAGGACCCTTACGATTACTTCATGTATCCCAGCTATACACTCATACTAGAATAGGCATTTCAATAGACATGTAAGGCTTATGCTTTCAAAATGTCATGCATAGAGCATAGCCAATAAATCTCTGAAAACAACAAATAGAACCAAACATCCTTAGTTTATCATTCAAAGTCAACCAATTACTAAACAACATGAGCATCAGAATAGGAATTTTCACAAACATGTGTAAGTCTTTAGCTTTTAATTACAAAATATATGTCATATATAAAGTATAAGTATAACATTGAGATTTTTTAGTTAGATGTATGTAAAATAAGAAAGCACACAAATTTTGAACTCAAAATCACAAGCATCATGATTTTTCAGCAATCAAATGACATCTAATGTTCAGTCACTTCAAATACCACAAACAACAAAATCCTCATTTACTTTCAATAATCACAATAACATCACTAAAGAATGAATAAATTATAACTCAATAATACCATTATTATCTCAACAAACCATCTAATTCTCACTTTCAATCCCCGGAACATAATCCCCCCATTTGTAGTATGTTGGACTCTTAGCGACTCTGCACTTTGTTGTACCCATACCATTTTTACATTCAGATCAAATAAATAAATAAATAAATCCATGTAAATATTGACTATTAAAGATAAAGTATTGTTACTAGAAACAAACTCGCAAAAAGTGCAAGAACCGAAATGGTAAGAAAAGTAAACAGCACTGGAAATAAAAAGGAGAAATGGGAGAAAAGAAAGGTCTAGAAAGAATTCAAGAGAAGTATGCCGAAGTAAACTTGGAAACTCAATACACCATAATAACAACCTAGTGCAAACAATACCCGTTTATTAAATCAATTGACAATTAGTGAAATATATACCATATCCATCTTGAAATTCAAGTGTGTTTCAACTTAACATGTGTGCAAATGAAAATGCACTGGCATGATGTAATAAGGGTAACGACAGAAAAAAAAACCATGTCAAACAAAAGCAAACAATGCAATAAAAGCACATCTTATGCAACAACTAAGAGGAACACACTCAATGCAAGGCACAACAATAACGAAAGTTACAACAACATTCCTCGCTTATAGAAACAGCTCATGAAACACACATGGAACAAAGGATAAGATAGGTCATTCCCTTAAAAAGTGTTTATATATATTAAGAAGCAAAATAAGATTTACACCTATCTTGCTAGATTTTTAGATAGTAGTCATCTAAAGCAAGTGAAATAACTCTTAGTTTTGAACTTAAGAACTCTAAGCAAAAACTTGAAGCAAAACAATGATTAAAATTAGCTCCATTAACTTGCAAAACACACATGACATAGCCTATTCCCAACTTTAACAAAAGAAAATGACAACACTTTGTCAAGAAAAAGTTATAAAACAAATAAACAAACATTTATATCTTGGTTTTGATATGCAGTGTGAAAAGAGATTGTCTTTTTAGAAATATCAAAATATCCAACAATCCCCCACCTATTTCAAAAAGACTTTTGAAAGAAAAATATTTTGCTGGGTTAATTATAAGCATAATGCTTTGTATTTGGTGTCTTTTGGACTTGAACCAGACCTAGAATAATAAAACTTATTTTACTAAGTAATTGGTGAAGGTTTTAGCTTCTTGAACCAATAACTCATTATTGTAAAATAGAGGTATTATTAATCACATTATACTTTCACAATTCCTTACTATTCGACGTCGTTTTGCTCTAATAGGCCATGCATGTGCCTGGTTATTTCATGAGTGCTCTAGAAATTATGCCACAATTTCATAGGAGGGGCCTCACTCCACACTGACATAGGTGTTTTCATCAAGTGTATACTGCAATGATATACACCACCTATAAAGGATATGAAAAACATTAAGAGCTTTAGCTCATCCTCTCAAATTCATCCAATCTAGTACTTACACACATCATAGGAATGGACAAATTTATTAGCGCTAGCAGGAATAACAATGACTTGTTATTACCCATTGAACCTTATTCATGGGATCTCTGATAATTCTATAATTTATAGAATTATCATGAATTTAATGATATAATTTATCTCTAAATCATTAATATTAGATTCAAATCCCTCATTTATCTGTTAAATTTCTCTCAATGATGTAGGAACTCCAACAGATAAAGAAGTCAAAGATGTGAAGGATTTCAGTTCCAAATTTCATTCAAACACAAGACTTTGTTGATAAAGCTTCATGCATGGATATTTCTACTGGATGCCAAGAAAGATAAATTGTTGCATTTATCTTTTATGAAGATAAAGTATCAAGATGGACTTTTTGCTAAGGATAGAGATAAACAAGGGAGCTGATAAAAGATAAATTTTCTTTGAAGATAAAGATCGAGCCCTATCAGCCAAGATTTTGAGCTAATCATCATCCCCACTACCTCTATAAATAGCCAGCTTCAGCACCATAAGAGCATTGAATCCTACTAAGGGATATAGAGTAGTTTTAGTTTTATTCTCTTTGTTTAGTTTTCAAGTTTTCATCTAAATTTCTTTTGGTTTTTATTTTGGAATATTTTAGAAGTTTTATTTAAATAAGATTTTTTTTATTTTCACTTTCTTGCTACTTCAATTTCAAAAATATTATTGTTTTGATAAAAAGATTCTTTCGATCGTTTGAATAAAATTAGGGTGGGAAATTTTAGTACTTAGTAAGCAATTCACAAATTCAATCCTCGTGGGAACGATACTCTATTCATCACTTTATTACTTGCTACGGTCCGTACACTTGCGGTACACTCATCGAAAATTCGGTAACAAGTTTTTGGCGCCGTTGCCGGGATTGAAGGATTTGTTTTGCTAATATTAATACCAAGCATACCTAGTTTTAATTCAAATATTTTTTTTTTCTCCTTGTTACTAATATCTTCTCTTGTTTTTCTTGCAAGGTACATCGGCCTAGTGCATGAGCCGTGCAAGGAGTGGTGAATTGGCTCCCCTTGACCCCGAAATTGAAAGGACTTTACGAAGAATCAAGAAGGAGAACCAAGAAGACCTTGTTGAAACAAATACCATGGAAGAAGCAGATACCAAGGCTCTTCGAGATTATGCAATGCCTACGGTGAATGGATTCGAGATGAGCATAAGATACCCAACCATTCAAGCAAACAATTTCGAGATCAAACCAGCCATCATCCAAATGATCCAAACTTCTGTGCAGTTTGGGGGTTCAATCAATGATGATCCTAATGCTCATTTGAAACATTTTTTACAAATTTGCTCCACTTTTAAGAATAATGGTGTTTCTGATGATGCGATAAGACTGAGATTATTTCCTTTTTCTCTCAGGGATAAAGCGATTGATTGGCTGAACTCATTGGCACCAGGATCAATCACAACATGGGAGGACTTAGTCCAGAAGTTCTTGGCAAAATTCTTCCCACCAGCCAAAACAGCTAAGATGAGGAACGACATCACCACTTTCATGCAACACGATTCAGAGTCACTTTATGAAGCATGGGAGAGGTACAAAGAACTCTTGAGAAGGTGTCCTCATCATGGGATTCCAAATTGGTTGCAAGTGCAAATATTCTATAATGGGTTGATAAGCCAAACCAGAACTACTATAGACACAGCTGCAGGTGGTGCATTAATGAGCAAGTCTATAGATGATGCCTACAATTTGATAGAAGATATGGCTGCAAACAGTTATCAATGGTCAGCTGAGAGGCTAACATCAAAGAGAACAGCAGGTATGTATGAGTTAGATGCACTCACCACCCTTACCTCTCAAATCTCAGCCTTGACCAAAAAGGTTGATTCTCTTGGAGTCAATCAACAACCCAACCCAATTCATTCCATTCAAAACCCTTTTGTAACTTGTGATAATTGTGGGGGTAATCACTCTGGCGATAGGTGTCCTATTCGAGCCGAACAAGTCCAATATGTTTCCCATCCAAATAGGAACCATAACCCATTCTCAAACACCTATAACCCTGGCTGGAGAAATCACCCAAATTTGTCTTGGAACAATAATCAAGGGCAACCATCTAACCCAAAACCTACCTATCCTCCTGGTTTCCATACTCAACCACCACCACCACTTCCACATAATCCTCTACCACAAATCCCACCACAAGAAAAGAAGCCTTCTTTAGAAGAGATGTTCACCACCATCTTACAAAACCAAGCAGCTTCTATAAAGAACCTTGAAATTCAAGTAGGTCAGATTGCTAATGCCATTAGTAACCGTCCCCAAGGTACCCTACCTAGCAATACTGAACCTAATCCAAGAAGGGAAGGTAAAGAGCATGTAAATCAATCACCTTGGGGGTGGGAAGGGTAAAGAAGTGGGTTACATACCTAATGACTCAGAGGAAGATGTTAAAGTTGAAGTCAGGCAGAAGAAGAAGATAAGCAACAAAAGAAATTGAGCAGACTTCATCTCAATCTGGTAAGACCATTGAATCACCTCCTCACCTATCCCTTTTCCTCAAAGATTCAAGCAAAAGAAGTCAGATAGGCAATTTGCTAAGTTCCTAGAGGTATTCAAAAAGCTCACATCAACATCCCTTTCTCTGATGCATTGGAGCAAATGCCAATTTATGCCAAATTCATGAAGGACATCATCTCCAAGAAAAGGCAAATTGAGGATTTTGAAACTGTTGCTCTTACTGAGGAGTGCAACACCATTTTGCAAAGGAACTTACCACCTAAGCTTGAAGATCCAGGGAGTTTTACTATCCTTGCACTATTGGTAACTTATTTTTTATAAAGCTTTATGTGATTTAGGTGCAAGTATTAATTTAATGCCTTTTTCTATTTTCAGGAAACTTGGACTAGGAGAGACTAAACCAACCAAGATAACACTCCAATTAGCAGACCGATCTCTCAAGTATCCAAGAGGCATTATTGAGGATGTGCTAGTGAAGGTTGACAAATTTGTCTTTCCAGCTGATTTTGTAGTGTTAGATATGGAGGAAGATCGTGAAGTCCCAATTATCCTTGGGAGACCCTTTCTGGCAACTGGTAAGGCTCTTATTGATGTGCAAAAAGGAGAGCTCACCATGCGGGTCAATGATCAAGAGGTAACATTTAATCTTTTCTCTGCAATTAAATTCCCAAGTGAGACTGATGATTGTTTTGAAGTGAATGAAGAGGAAAGTATAGTTCAGGGAATATTCATCAATCAACAACCAATGGACACCATAGAAGCAATTCTTGATGAAGAGACGTCCAATTGTGCTGAGGTAAAAGCTGTGACGATTCCCAACAGACAATTTGAAAGGTTAGGTGCTTCTGGATTTTCACATCTCAAGTCATCGATTGAAGCACCTCCAACTTTAGAACTCAAACCTTTACCTCCTCATTTAAGGTATGCTTATCTAGGTGAGTCTTCTACTTTACCAGTTATCATTTCTTCTGCTCTAACTAATGAACAAGAAGAAAAGTTGTTGAGTGTCTTGAAGGAGCATAAGAAAGCATTGGATGGACCATAGCTGATATCAAAGGAATAAGCCCATCCATATGCATGCACAAGATTCTGTTGGAGGAAAATCACAAGGCCACTATTGAGCACCAACGAAGGTTAAACCCAACCATGAAAGAGGTAGTGAAGAAAGAGATTATCAAGTGGTTGGATGCGGGTATCATATACCCGATTTCAGATAGTTCGTGGGTTAGTCCTATCCAGTGTGTGCCGAAAAAGGGAGGTATGACTGTGGTAACTAATGAAAATAATGAGCTCATTCCTACTCGAACAGTCACTAGTTGGAGAGTGTGCATGGACTACCGTAAGCTCAACAAGGCCACTAGAAAGGATCACTTTCCTTTGCCATTCATCGATCAGATGCTTGATAGACTAGCCGGCATGAATTCTATTGCCTATTAGATGGGTATTCCGGGTACAACCAGATTGCCATCGCTCCAGAAGATCAAGAGAAGACCACATTCACTTGTCCATATGGTACGTTTGCTTTTAGGAGGATGCCATTTGGATTATGCAATGCTCCTGCCACATTCCAGAGATGCATGATGGCCATCTTTTCAGACATGGTAGAAGAATTTCTCGAGGTATTTATGGATGACTTCTCTGTTTTTGGTGATAATTTTGATTTATGTTTGAAAAATCTAACTCTTGTGCTCAAGCGTTGTGAAGAAACCAACTTAGTCTTAAATTGGGAAAAATGTCATTTTATGGTCCAAGAAGGTATTGTGCTAGGCCATAAGGTTTCTTCTAGAGGAATTGAAGTTGACAGAGCCAAGATAGAGGTAATTGAGAAGTTGTCACCACCAACTTCAGTGAAAGGGGTAAGAAGTTTTCTTGGACATGCAGGCTTCTACAGGAGATTTATTAAAGATTTCTCAAAGATTTCCAAACCATTGTGTAATCTTTTAGAGAAAAACACAACCTTCAGGTTTGATCATTCCTGTTTAGAAGCATTTCAAACTTTAAAAGATAAATTAATTTCTGCTCCTGTAATTGTAGCCCCTGATTGGAATTTACCTTTTGAACTAATGTGTGATGCGAGTGATTATGCAGTTGGTGCAGTTTTAGGACAACGACGAGGTAAGATTTTTCACGCAATTTACTATGCGAGCAAAACCTTGACAGATGCACAACTCAACTATGCAACTACTGAAAAGGAGTTGTTGGCAGTTGTCTTTGCGTTCGATAAGTTTCGTCCTTATCTTATTGGCACCAAGGTGATAGTCTACACCGATCACTCTGCCATCAAGTACTTGATTGCCAAGAAGGATGCCAAGCCAAGATTGATTAGGTGGATTCTCCTTTTACAAGAGTTTGACCTGGAGATTAGAGACAAAAAGGGGACAGAAAATCAAGTGGCAGATCATCTTTCCAGACTAGAGAATGATGGTGTTGGAGATGCAACTATCATCAAAGAGTCTTTCCCTGATGAGCAACTATTCAAGGTTAGGCATAATAACTTACCATGGTATGCAGATTATGTCAACTTTATAGTAGGTAAAGTGCTTCCTCCTGATTTATCATTTCAACAAAAGAAAAAATTTTTGCATGATGTCAAATATTTTGTATGGGATGAACCCTATTTGTTTAAGCAATGTAGGGATCAGGTTTTAAGAAGATGTGTACCCATGGAAGAGACGGAGGATATCCTTCATCATTGTCATTCTTCAGATTATGGAGGACACTTTGGAGGGGAAAGAACAGCTGCTAAGGTGCTTCAATCAGGATTCTATTGGCCTACGCTGTTCAAAGATGCCTATCTATATGCCTTGAGATGTGATCGATGCCAAAGGGTTGGCAATATTTCCAAGAGACATGAGATGCCCCTAAACACCATTTTGGAGGTGGAAATTTTTGATGTTTGGGGAATAGACTTCATGGGACCATTCATCTCCTCCTACAACAACCTTTACATCCTTGTAGCAGTGGACTATGTATCCAAATGGGTGGAAGCAAAGGCCTTACCTACAAATGATGCCAAGGTGGTTATGAAGTTCTTGAAAAAGAACATCTTCACTCGTTTTGGCACCCCTAAGGCGATCATTAGTGATGAAGGGACTCACTTCTGCAACAAGTCCTTTGAAGCTCTGCTTGCTAAGTATGGTGTCAAACACAAGGTGGCTACAGCCTATCACCCTCAGACAAGTGGCCAAGCAGAAGTCTCCAACAGGGAGATAAAAAGAATTTTAGAGAAGACAGTGAACCCATCAAGAAAGGATTGGGCCATGAAATTAGATGATGCATTGTGGGCCTACCGAACTGCATTCAAAACACCTATTGGAATGTCTCCATACCAATTAGTGTTTGGGAAGGCTTGTCACTTACCTGTGGAATTGGAGCACAAGGCATTTTGGGCAATCAAGAAATTAAATTTTAATATGATGGCCGCTGGTGAAAAGCGTTTATTGCAGCTCAACGAGTTAGATGAATTCAGAATGCAAGCATATGAGAGTGCTAGACTCTATAAGGAGAGAACAAAGAAATGGCATGACAAGAAGATAGTGGAAAGACAATTTGAGCTGGGGCAACAGGTTTTACTCTATAATTCTCGTTTGAAGCTGTTTCCAGGTAAGTTGAAATCAAGGTGGTCTGGACCATTCATTGTTACTCGAGTTTTTCCATATGGAACTGTGGAAATAAGAGGAGAGTTTTCTAAGGAACCGTTTAAGGTTAATGGTCAAAGATTGAAACATTATTGGGGAGGAGTGATCGATCGTAAAAAATCGGTCACTTATCTTAATGATCCAGCTTGAAATCAACAAAGGGTAGTCAAGCCGAAGACTATAACTCAAGCGCTTATGGGGAGGCAACCCCAACTTTCAATTCTTTCCTTTTAAGATTTATTTATTTATGTATTTATATTATTTATTCATTTGTTTTCGTTTATCTATTTATAGGTGATGATCTTTGCTAGACGTGCAATGGACGTGCGATGGACGTGCGATGCATGAGCTATGACATTCTGTGGCTGTGCATAAGCCTTCTTCATGGTGTAAGCATGTGGCAATTTCAATCTCAAAGTCAGGGGAGTATTTCTTTCTCATTCTTGGTTTATTTTCATATTTATTTTTTTACATTGAGGGCAATGTATATTTCAATTTTGGGGGAAGAGCAAAATTTTTGTTTTCAAAGATTGAGCAAAATTTTTTCGATTTTTTTCTGAAATCTTTGCAAAAATTCTGTGCTTTAAAATGGTTTTTACCTTGAAGTGATTATATGCTTGCTTGATAATTCCTTGATATTTAACCATTGATTGAGAATGTTATAGCAAAATGAAATTCATGAATATGTGCAAAGTATGTGAATGAATTCTTTAGTGAATTATCTTTTTGATTGAGATTTTTCCAAAAATTAAATGCACTATGTTTCTATCATTGAAGTTATGCATATTTAGAGAAGATTTATGTGAATAGGAATAAACAATAGTCTTTAAAGTTTGTTATTTGTCTAAAATTTGTTCTATCATCTCTCAAGGCGAAATCCTAGAACACACTTGGCTAAAGAGGTGATTTAGGCCATCTTTGGACCGTTTGAGCTTTTCAAGACTACCATGATATATTTTATCCTTAGTCACCCAATTTGAGCTTAAAGTAGACCTTCTTTCTTGTTTTACCTACATTAATAATTAGCCTAGCCTATAAAAAAAAAAGAAAAAAAAAATTCCCATACCCCATTATATGCATGAGGACTATGTCAAGATATATTTAGAGCTACGCATATATGGAAGAAAGGGTGAAATTAAAAAAAAAATTCAGATGATTCAAAAAAAAAAAATTAAAAAAAAAAAAGGAAGAAGAAATCAAGTGGGAGGAATTATTTGAAGCTCTTAAAAAAAAAAAGTCCAAGAAAAAGAATGCATGATTAGGGGTTAAGCCTAAAAATCCTTTTCTCCTACCATTACCCTAGCCATACATTACAAGCTTACAAGCTCCTATTGATCTTTAGCTATGTGTGTCTACATTAGTGGAGAGAAGATGAGAAAAGCAAACTTATGGAAGATAACTATTCTTTGAGATCTTTTGTTATGTTCATATTTGTATAAATTCATCCGGATTGCATGAACTGAAATGAAGAAACATTTACACACACACACGGAAGAATTCAATTGAATTGATACTCTCTTTTGAATGAGTTTATATATATTTAGCTAATGTTTATGGATTTTCATGGAGTTGTAATGTTTTCAAAATCTTTGGGGAAATTAAAGGGAAATCATTCTTGCAAGTGTATTTGACCTCTAGGTACATTTCTTTGTGAATTTTATTTTGCTCGAGGACAAGCAAAAATTCAAGTTTGGGGGTGTGATAATTCTATAATTTATAGAATTATCATGAATTTAATGATATAATTTATCTCTAAATCATTAATATTAGATTCAAATCCCTCATTTATCTGTTAAATTTCTCTCAATGATGTAGGAACTCCAACAGATAAAGAAGTCAAAGATGTGAAGGATTTCAGTTCCAAATTTCATTCAAACACAAGACTTTGTTGATAAAGCTTCATGCATGGATATTTCTACTGGATGCCAAGAAAGATAAATTGTTGCATTTATCTTTTATGAAGATAAAGTATCAAGATGGACTTTTTGCTAAGGATAGAGATAAACAAGGGAGCTGATAAAAGATAAATTTTCTTTGAAGATAAAGATCGAGCCCTATCAGCCAAGATTTTGAGCTAATCATCATCCCCACTACCTCTATAAATAGCCAGCTTCAGCACCATAAGAGCATTCAATCCTACTAAGGGATATAGAGTAGTTTTAGTTTTATTCTCTTTGTTTAGTTTTCAAGTTTTCATCTAAATTTCTTTTGGTTTTTATTTTGGAATATTTTAGAAGTTTTATTTAAATAAGATTTTTTTTATTTTCACTTTCTTGCTACTTCAATTTCAAAAATATTATTGTTTTGATAAAAAGATTCTTTCGATCGTTTGAATAAAATTAGGGTGGGAAATTTTAGTACTTAGTAAGCAATTCACAAATTCAATCCTCGTGGGAACGATACTCTATTCATCACTTTATTACTTGCTACGGTCCGTACACTTGCGGTACACTCATCGAAAATTCGGTAACAATCTCCAATCACAAAGGTTGGGTTACCATCACTATTATTCTTAAATTGGCTTAAGTCACATTCCTCTTGATGTTTCAGAATTTTCTCCCCAAAGGTCTAGTAAGAGGATTGGCCAAATTCACTTCTGACTTCACATAATCAACTGATATAATTCCATCATTCAGCAACTGCTTAATCACATAATGTCTCAAATAAATGTGTTTATTTTTACCATTGAAAGTTTTGTTCTTTGCAATGGCTATTGCTACTTAGTAATCACAATACATATACACAAAATATGTTGGTTTTAAACCTAACGAAATATTAGCTAAGAGGTTTCTCAACCACTCAGCCTCATTACCAGCCAATTCCAGAGCTATAAATTTCAATTCCATGGTGGATTTAGCTATAATAGTTTGTTTGGCTGATTTCCATGCAATAGCACCCCCATCAAAGGTAAAAACATAGCCACTAGTGAATTTTGTCTCATCTATATATGAAATCCAGTTAGCATCACCGTATCCTTCTAATACAACAGGAAATCCACCATATAAAATACCATAATTTGTGGTACTTCTCAAATATCTCATGATCATTAATCATCCCAGCACCAGTGATCATCTAGTAGCTGAGGTATGTGTCTCGACTAGTTATGGAACAACTCATAGACCTATATATGTATACATCGGTATCCATTGTCACATAAGTGGACTCCATGACGTATATACATACAGGCGCCTAAATGCCACAGGCATAACACAATGCCACACAGGCAGATCACTATGCCATACAGGCATATTATAATGCAACATAGGCACATAACAGCGCCATAAGTCTCAAGTATCAAAATCCATGCACAGATAACTTTAAAACAAAGTTTATATAGCCAAAGCTTACATCGTATAAACACATGTAGTTTGAAAGTATTAGTGTACATAAAACATGCTTTGAATAGTTGTAACATAATACCAAAACACTTTAGCAAAGCTGTTAGAGTAATTGCTTTCACATTGCATATAGATTGGATTTTATACTTTTGTAAAATAATATAAGAAAACACAAGCGGATTTCAATGCAAAGTTACATTCATGAAATGCATAATCATATTAACATACAATGCAGGCTTAACTAGCCCGTGAAGTGTGCCTAGAGTGATTTTTAACCTAAAATTAGCATTATAATGGTGTAATTATAATTATCCCTAGTGCCATAATCACATAGCCTTTTAACCTGCATCATCATCAAATTCTAGTTGTAACAGTTATTTCATAAGATATTAATATTATTTTAATCACATTTACATCTAAGTGCCGATGCGAAGACCTCCACCATTACTATAGTCCTCTTAGTATCCCATGAACATTTAAAATTGACTCCAACAAATATTCATAGTAAATCCACAATGTTCAAAACATTAAGCGATTATTAAATTATTTAATCTATGGATTTATCCATATTCATTTCATCACAATACCATCATTACTTATTAAATTCCATCATTTCGTAATCAATTCGCAACATCTCAAATCTACGCAAATTATTACGTACTAAGTATTATTAGATCATGGGATTATATCCCAATTTTCACAAAATATAATCATATATATTATTTTTATTTTCTTCATACCATAAATCAATTTAAATCATTGTATATATAAACTTCAAAGACACTTAAACTCTACAATTAAGTTGTGCAACTCTTAATGATTTAATTTAACAATATGCCACCTAACATAAATATACATTACTTGTACCTTTTACCTCGATGATTGCGGTGGTCCCTAGAGTAATGCATCACGGTAAGAAACATGTTCAATGGTTCAAACTCTCCTGCAACGTGTTAGGCTCTAGCTTCTAGTGAAACTCATCTTTCAAAAAAGATTCCAAAATAAGTGAGTAACTTTGAAAATTGAGGTGTTTCAAATTTGGGATTTTTGCTTATATTTTTTGGGAAAATAATCCTTAAATAGAATTAGGTTCACCTATCCTTGCATTGCAATGCTTGGAACATAATTTAGACAGGACGTTCTTCAACTTAGGTCTTTCAATCCGTACTTGATAATGGCAAAGGTGAGTTTTTATTATGTTTAAAATTTTATAACAAGTGTGTTGTTGTTAATTCATGGGAGCCACCCATAATCTCCAATAGAAATTTGTGATAGAGATAGATTGCAGAGCCTCATATCACAAAGATTTTGGATGTGATGTTTAGAACCTTAAAATACAATTACATAATGAAATATAAGAAAAGAATGAAAATGATAGACAAAATAAATTCTTACCATAGTGCCAACATCGATGTCAAATCACGCTTGGCATGAATTAGACCATGGTGATGAGAGGTGAACGTGCATCTCCTTCCTCATACATGCTAGTCAAATAGTTTTACATTTCAATGGCACGCTAGTATTCAAAGTGAGAAGATAGGACAGTTAAGGTATTATAAGAAAATTATAAATAATAAATTTCTAAGTTGATTAGTTCTCTTTGATCAAGTTTTGCAACTTCATTCATAAACCTCTTTGAACCAATCATATGAACATTGCTCCCAATTACTTGATAAAGGTAAGCGTTGGTTGGATTAAGATTTTCTAATAATAAGAAGAAGAAGAAGAAGAAGAAGAAGAAGAAGAAGAAGAAGAAGGAAGCAATACACTGTCATAGGCTCAATAATAGTTAACATAAGTAGCACTTAAATAACATGGGTAAAGTTATTCTATGGATGCTACCATGTGCCTTGATTAAATATTGAATGTTGATGTGTTTTGTACGGCTATTTCCAAGAGAATTAGGCAACCATAACTTACATGATAAAAAAAAAGGATAAAGCCTCTATATCAAAGAAAAGCCTTAAAAGAAAAAATAAAAAATCTATAAACCCAAAAAAAAAAGTATAAAGTAGAGACAATAAGTAAAATTCTAAACTAAATATTTGCATCCGCACACACAAAAAAAAAATTTCTGTAAGAATGTAAGAGAAACACATATTTGTAGACGTAAGAGGTAAAAAAAAAAAAAACGCAAAAACTAAAACATATTAACAATCACAATACATAACAAAAAATAAATATTAATAATAAAAGCTCTAACAAAAGTAGAAAATCAATGTTAAAAGG
Source organism: Heritiera littoralis (assembly GCA_031772115.1). Lineage (NCBI taxonomy): Eukaryota > Viridiplantae > Streptophyta > Magnoliopsida > Malvales > Malvaceae > Heritiera > Heritiera littoralis. Next base: position 852,957 of record JAPDPK010000022.1, read on the forward strand.
ACTTTAACAATTGACTTGTAAAATAAAAATAAAAAATATTAAAATAAAATAATTATTAAGAAAAAAATTAAAAATAAGTAAAAATTAATAGATAAAAATAAGTTTTCTCAAATCTAACCGAGCAATTATCATTACAATCAAATTAAAAAAATAATATAATTAAATAATAGCAATTAAATAAAATTTTGAAAAATCACACTCAATATAGGAACAGTAGAAAACCATGAGCTAACAAATAATGGGTAAGTATCTCTAATCTTTGCAATAAACAGTTAAAGCACTCTATCAAGCAATTTTCTTGCTATTTTATCCATAGCCATCCAAGTACCTTCAATAAGCTACCTATAACCATAATCTTGTGCCTTTCAAGAGGTACTCCAATCAAATCATACAATTAGAAAATATATGGAGGCCAATTAGTTCACAGCTTTAAAGGCTTCTATTTGCCATTTCACACCAGCTAAAACATTAAAAAAAGAATTCCTAAGAGTCCAAAATCATTATCCTATAAAATACAAAAGCATTAACAATAGGGTTAAAGAAGGCCCCACGAATTGGAATATATAAAGCTTTATCTAATAGACAAAGCTTCACTACAGCTGATTCCTTCTCTAACTAACCACCACTCTAACCTATAACTAAAGTTTGCAACATATAACTTCTAAATTTTAATTTAGTTCAAAGTTTCACATTTTCTCAAAGCTAAATAGTATTTATCTAAATTTCCAAATATATTATAATTCTTAATTTTATTTATAGTAAAAAATTCAGTCCTTTATGCAAAGCTTGGTTTATAGAGTTAGAAAGTTGGATATTCTCAAATGTTAGATAGGTCTATCAAATTCAAGCACATAAAGTTGAATTTTGTTATGCAATTAGAAGCCTTAATCAATTGCTTTGATGAAATATCTAAAAACTCAATAGTTTACTTTGAAAAGAAAAGTGAACACTACAACCCTTAAAATAAACGGTAAGAGAAAGTAAACCCATATTAGCTCTATTCCTTTATAGCTAGTATAGCCCAACAAAAACACCAAAGAAAGACCTCAGAAATCACATAAAGTAGCAAATATAAAGTAAAAGACTAAGAAGATCCATTTCATCAAATCCAAAATGATGTCAAAAATTAGAAATGCTATAACAGCTGATTAATCAACAACAACAGCAGCAATAATAATAATAATAATAATAATAATAATAATAATAATAATAATAATAATAATAATAATAAAATCCTTTCTAGATAACATCTAAATGAGGCATTAACTATGAACGAAAGTGAAAAATTTCAGCAAAAAGCTTAGAGTAAAGAACCTATCATTAGGAACTTGGCAACCGGGTTGCATTTCTCTACTTGTTCCCAACCATCGAATGAAGGTTGGATTAATGCTCTTCATCTACCAACTAAGGTTTAAGCCAAGGAGATAATGCTAAAATCTCTGCTAACTTTCACACTTTTCCTTTCTCTCACATTTCAAAAGCAAAAAAAAAAAAAGATAATGAAAAAAAAAGAAAAAAGAGATGAAGGGGTGGAAAATGGGTGATGGGAGATAACGATAAGGTGTTCGTCGATAGAGAGGAAAAAAGCATGGGAGAAGGGATCATGTTGGGAAAATGTCGATTGGTGAAAAAACTCTTTTGGGAGAGAGTTAGGCATGGGGACAAGGAACTAAAGAAAAATTTTAAATATGCCTATTTTTTCACTTTTTATACCCATTTTTGTAATGAATAGTAATTTACTGAAATAATTGGGGTATAAAGAATAAAAAACAAGGTAGATTTAAAATTTTTTGAAACTAAAAGGGGGAAGGGAAGAAAGGTAGGGAGATAAGGGGATAAAAGTAGTGGGACCCACATGGCATTTGGAAGTGTGCTTTTGTGCATCCCACACGATTTTGAAGCCTAGACAGAACCTCGGGGATGGGACGGATGGAAAACTGAACAAAAAGTAAGGGAAAAATTTTTAAAATACCCACAAACACAACAAGAAGCACTCGAAACCAAAAAAATAAAATGGGGAGAGAAAACGTGAAAAGTCAAGTGAGCGACGTGGTGCAATGAAAAAGTGAAAATCTATACAACTTTTATTATATTGATGATTGATTGATGTTTTATACTTGACAGGAAAGAAAATTCTGTGGAAACCAACAAGATAATTATCATTTTTTTGCCTATATTTGACTGAAGTTTTTATTAGAGCTATTTAATATATTTTTAAAAAGAAAGTAAAAACATCAACTAATTGTTTTAAAACATCAATCTTGTAAAATTGAAAAGATTATGTATTAAAAATAAAAATTAAGAGAATTATTGACATGATTATACCTTTAAAAAAGAATTATTTTCATCTTAGTCTACAAAGAGGTTTTGTTGTATTAATTATGTTTCCTTTTATTTCCTTTTTTATTTTCTTTCTTGCTAAGAAATTGTTAATCTTTTAATTATAACATGTTGCAAAGTTTGAGTTTGAATCCAAACAATCTTATTTTTATCCCCAATTATAAAATATGAAAGAGAGTATTACACTTCTGGTTTCATTTTCTTTATTCAATTTTTTTGAGTCGTTCCATAATTATGTTTTTTTTTCTTTTTTTTTTTACGCTTAACTCAAATTTTTTTATATTTTTAAAGTTATTTGATTATTTGTATTCTACTTTTTCACATTAAAAAAATATGATATTTCAATTTTATAAAAAAAATATAAATCTTAACATTAAAAGGTATTTTTTTTCCAAAGAGTGATTATTGAATAGATTGAAGCTCCCAGTGTGAAATCAAGATTGGGATATTTAGTTTGTTCGAGGTGCCTAAAATTAGCTAAACATCCTAAAAAGTTCTCTTGGGAACGATATAACTGTACTTCACACTATTTCTTCTCACGACTCGAGTAATTGCAGTATTATTAGTTTATGCCCTAAAGCCAACTCATTTGATGAGAGGTATGGTACCATGACAATACATGATTAGTTATAATAAGTGACACAAAAGTTTTCCTTCACTACATATCATTGACAAGTAATTGATTCAGTAGTCCCTAAATGGGTGAAGCCTGTGGAACAATATAAGTCTTGTAAGAGAATTGTAAAGGATTACAATTATGATGATGCTTATGCATCAAACTTATGTTCTTATAAGTGTTGTTGTATAAGTTTCAACTCATGCTTTAACATACACGTTAGGAATTAACCAGAGAAAGTAACACAAAAGCACAGAATCCCAAAGGATTAACTTAATATATAACGTGGAAATCAATTTTAGCACGGATATGTAAAAATAATGTCTTTAAAAATTTTTACCTTCTCTAATAATATCATAATCAAAATACTTTAATCTCGATTGTTCTACACATAGATCGAAGTAATGTTGTCGCAAACCAAGCTATCCACTTGTTCAGCCTCTAATAATGATCCATACAAGCAACAATGTATCATTTCAGAAGATTAAATTGGACTATGATTGTTATATGCTAGTAGCTTAAGTGTCAAAAACTCACCAGCAACAAATCCCTAATCACCTTGCTCTAATCATAGGTAGAAACACTTTTTTTACGAGCAAAAAACACTAAAGTTTACCAAAGAGAAATCAAAACAGGGAGCATAACCTTTGTGCTTACTGATTTTAGGGTGTAAGATTTCAATAGTCACAAGCTTGCTAGGAACTCTGCAAAGTTGCTAATGCTTACAGATTGATAAAGGGATCTTTTGTCTTAGAGAAGAACTCCACAAGGTTTCTAGAGCTTTCAAATTTTATAAGGATTTCCATTTGGCTTTAGGAAGCAAGATAAAACCAATGACTTGTGCATGGAGTGGCCGGCCATAGTAAGTTTTTTATAGGTTGGAAGTGTTTTAATTCATCTAACTTTCATAGTCTTTTATTTTTATAATAACTAATTGACTAATATGCACTAAAACTCTTTTAATGAATTAAAGAGACAACAATTTAATTAAACACTTTTAATATAAAATTGATTAATCCATTTATAATTAAAAGGTGGACAAATTTAATTAAACTATTTAATTAAAAATAAACTAAACATATTTAATTATGCCTAATGTACTTTTAATTAAACTAGTGATCCCTATAAATTAATTCAATTTAATTAAGCTTATAACATTATAAATTAGGGCATTATGATTTAATTAAACAATTTGAATTAAATAAACTTAATTAAACATTTTTATTAAGTTCACATAATTATTCATAATTCCACCTATAAATGTCTAATTGAGAAATTAAGTCTCTCAAGACTTGCCAATTCATTTCAATTCAATTATTACTCTTATATGTGTAACCCATTAGATTCCAACATTTTGAAATTAAATTAAATTTTTATTTAAATTCATATATTAAGAGTGATATTGAGCAACACATCCTGACCAGCCAAGTTTTAGAAAAAGTCAAGAGGTTTGACTAATCTATTCAGTGTACAATATTGCAATGTAATTCAATCATTTCATCATAATATCTAAGAAATTCAACAAGCATGGTACAATGTCTACTTTATTTAAATTTTCATATTTATCCACATGCTATCAATATTAACTGAAATACTTATTTTGCTTTGGCCAAGACTTATGAGTCAATATGACCTTAGCTGAACAAGATATTGTCCCCTAAATTACTTGGGGTGATAATCCTCATCTTGACTACTAATCCACCTTTATATGCTTCAAGCCACACCCAAAAGCATCTTAATTAGGCATTTTACAATCCAAACCCATTAGGGTGAAATCAAAGCACGACGAAATTCATATAAGATGACACTGCATCTCAAGTTATAAGATCACTTACACTATTGACACCTGAAAGTGTTTTCATATACACTTAAGTGACACCACCAAATGGAGTTCTCATAGTGGGCCAAGTTCAGTGAACTTATTCTCCAATAAGCACCCATATGCTATCCTCAAATATCCTTATATTTCAATCAATAAAATCAGTTGCTTACTTCATAATTACGAAAGCCTAGCATGTGCCAGTCTTTGAGTTTTATCAATGCCTTATCTCGATAGTATAATGACCAAGAACTAATTTTAAGAACAAAGCTTTAATGCATAGAGATTCTCATAATTGTAGCATTTTACAATTCCCTTAAAAGGCTTATATAGTTCTAGGGGCTTCATCTCATTTAGTTACTAATAGTCATCATTATTGTTGATCCAAATGGTGAAGGGAAATCCTTATGTTACTTACCATAATTGAACATATATGGCTATGGTGTCATGCCTCATGCCAAGTGAATTAGCTCTAGGCATACACCAATATATATTTATGAGATTCACACTTCCTATTACTATTATATGCTGTTAATGAAGCTACGAAGACAAGTTATCTCATAACTTGTAACATCCGAAATTAGAAAATTCTAAACTAAATTTTTCCTTTTCACTTCTAACTTTCATATTCAATTATTTAGTATCAATCGGCTTGCGTTCGGTGCCGATGTAAGTTTCTTTTATCATTTCCATTACAATTAACCTTTATACCATTAAATTTATTAAATTGTAATTAATAATTAAGAAATCAGAATAAAATCTATTAAATCATATTTATAAATCTAAGAGTAATTTACATCTCATTGTTTTAAGTATCTTCATAAATTTCATAGTTACAGTATTTACATCCCATCACAATTACATCTGCTGTGCATTTACAGATCTGAATATAAATATAAAACATTACATGTACCTGGTCACTGGTACTTTAAACTTCTAGTGATTCTTCGCAGCGGATTTCTCGTAAATTGATAAGTTATCTGGGATGGTGAGAAGGGGGGTGAGCTTTGGAAAAAGCCCAGTAAGAAACATATATAAAAGTTACCCTATATGCAGTTAAATAAGATAAACTTATTTAATGAAATAGTATTATCTTTTAATAAAGTGAAACTTTTTCAAAATTATGAGAATTTCGTGTTTAATGCAGTATAACAATTCTTTTAAAATCATGAAAATGAGATAAATGCATTTCGTATTTCAATTAATACTATCAAACATTTCTCGTAAAATCTTTAAAATAGAATGAATGCACTTGCATTGAGAAAACATATACTGTAAAACTCGTATCACTTCTTTTGTTACTTAAAATCAAGTAATGAACTAGTCTTGTAAATCAAATTATTCAGTAAATCAATGTGAGAACCGATATTTTTCTTAGCTAAATATGTATTCTTATGTAATTTAGTGATAAGAAGAGATAATGTACTTATGAGATTTCAAGTATAAGATTTTAGTACGTATTCATAGAAGTCAATTATACGAGATTAAATGCAAATAATAAAATGAAAATATATATATATATATATATATACACATATATATACATACATAGCATATACATATTCAGGAATATACGAATATAGTAAACAATTATAAGTACAAGAATATATATATATAATATGTATATAAATATATATATATATATGAGACATATAACATATACATGTATGGAATATGTATATAAGATCAAAGAAAATGAATAAATAAAACACAAAGTGTAAATATATAACAAAGAAACACATGAATAAATAAATAAATTATATAATATAATAAAACAAAAGTAAAGTGAAATGAAAAAAAAATATATATATATATATATATATATTAGATTATAAAAAAAAAAAGAAAGAAGGGAATAGTATACAGGATTGGGTGGGAAAAATCCCACCCAAAATCTGAATGGCAGAGCACTCAAATCCAATAGCCTGTGCCTAAAAGAATAATAAAATAAACTAAAAGAAAACAGAAAGAAAACCTAAAGAAGCCCAGCCTTTTTCCCGTTGCTTTCCTCCCTGTTCCTCTGCACATTTTTTTAGCTTTCCTTGCCTTTCCATTTTGTCCCCTCTTCATCTCCATCGTGTTGCCACCGTTGGGCAAAGCCGAATAGAGGTAAGGAGAGCTACTGGAGGACACAGGGTCTTTGAAAAATAGTGATAATAAAGCAGCAAAAAGAATGGGTTCAAGGCATCTGTCGGGGTTGAACCAGACTTGAAGGAAAAAGGGGGCTTCGTTCAGTGGTGGTTTAGGCAAGAAAGGAGAGCTGAATCATGCACCTCCAAGTCTGAAAATAAGAAGGAAAGGAACTACAATTTAAGAGTTAGGTTAGAGTTAAGGAGGCTGGAACAGAACACTGAAAGAAGAGCTTTACAGTGGCTGAAATGTAGAATGGTTCAGACGAGAAGGAAATAGGGCTGGAAATCAAGGCTTAGTTGCTAAAGGTTCAAGGCTGTTGGGCGTGCGTGGAGGCTGAGAAAAGAAAGGTGCAGTGACGCCATTACATACAAGAAGCAAAGGTAAGAAAGTGATTTAAAAGAGGGACTTTACAAAGATGAAAAAGAGCTGATCGATGACTGTGTAGGTGCTGAACCAGAAACACCAAAAGAAGGGGGGAAGCTGCTTCACGTGGTGGTTGTAGCTGACAAACAAGGGCTGCCGTAGGGGGAGCATTTCCACACCTAGCTGCCGTGAGTCACTAAGGTAAAATAAATAGAAAAGAAACGAAATAAAAGAAGGAAAAGAAATTAGAAGAAAAGAAATATATATAAAATATATTTTTATACATGGAAATGAGAAAAAAAATAGATTTAAGAATTTATTATGTTAGTGTTAAAAATATATGTGTGTATATATATATATATATATATATATATATATATAGATATATACATATATATGTTAATTACTTGAAAACAAGGAAATAGATAAATATATGTAGTAAGTACATATATAAAGATGTAGGAAAAATGATAGAATGTGATGTAAGGACTTGAAGTATATGGTGTTAAGAGTAAATATATATATTTAATATATATATATATAAGTATATAATATAGATATTATGTTGGAGTGTAAATTAAATTTACATAAGCGTATTGAAAACTTGAGCTAGACTTTATTAAGTCGAAATTCCTTGTGAATGTGTAGTGCGCCAAGAGGACGACGGACACGGTCTAGCTAGCCACGGGACAAGATCAGCTAAGCTCGCACTAGGTAAGACGTTTATATAGGTAGAAGTAGGATTAATCCTGTATAGGATTTGAATCTTACTATAGAATGAATTGAATTACCTAAGATTGAATATAACGAAATGAAATGTAGGTATGATATTCAACTTAATAAAGTACCAAGGTGAGAGACATTGATCGGAAGTGAATCGATATGGTATAAGTTCATAATATTATGAGATGAAATGATAAACATTCAATGCAATTCATGAGCATGTCATTTTATGATGTTATTTCACTTCCTTGAATTTTATTGCCATCAAGCATGACTTATTACTATACATGAAAAACTGAAATGATTTATTCTTATCATGTTTACAAGAATATTTGGATGCTTGAATGGCTTTGAAAAGAATGAAATGATAGTTTTCACATATGTACGTATATACATGTAAATGATCTTTAGAAAAGCATTACGTACATTAAACTATTTTTATACGAAAGATTGAATTGCTTTATGAGACTATAGGCACCCTAAGAAAATTAAATTCAATAAAGCATAGTGGAAGCCGCCTAATTGGAGATTACTCATTAGGCATAAAAGCTTGTCCGACAATAGTCGTGGACAGGTCTCAGTCTTGCCTGATCAGTGGGACTGAGAGATATGAGGTCTATGGCCATAGATAGCGACCTAGTGGTTTCCAGGGGATGATGATATGATTCTTCACTGCTAGCTACAGTGAACTAAGTCTTTATTAATAGAGAGATAGGGATCTAGCCTAGTCTCAAATGATATGAAATGAAGTTTAGAGTATGGCCTTAAAATGAAAATGAACTCTAAACTCGATATTGATTTACAGTATATGAAACGCATTTTGATGCTATATGTGATATGAAATGTATTTCAAAAGTATATGTGACATGAAATGTATTTCAAAAGTATGTGTGATATGAAATGTGCTTCAAAAGTATATGTGATATGAAATGTATTTCAAAAGTATATGTGACATGAAATGTATTTCAAAAGTATGTGTGATATGAAATGTGCTTCAAAAGCATATGTGATATGAAATGTTTTTCAAAAGGATATGTGATATGAAATATGCTTTAAAAAGTATATTTGACATAAAATGTAAACGCTTACATATTTCAAGCATGTCTTAAAAGAACACATGAAATGTATTGATACTTCACATGCCTTGAAACTTGTTGGAAAAGAACATGTAGTATATGTTTATGATTTTAACTGCTTCATTCATAATTACATGTTCAAGATCACATTATGACTTCAAGCCTTAGACATCTCATGATATGTTGAAGTATAATAGGATTGAGTTGGAAAATACATGTAAATGATCGCATGATGAATAAGAGAATGACTGATAGTAAATTTTTCCCACATGACATCATGCATGGCATATAGAACAGTATAATTCTAACTCTGCACTTATATAAATGACTTACTGAGCCTTGCTCATTAAATGCTATTTAAATTTTTCAGATTGAGCACGGAGTTGGGGGAGTATTTCGGAGCTTTCCGAATAGTCCCAGGCTTGAAATATAGTCCCAACTCTCCAAGGAGATTTTGTGTGAACATTGGTTATACATACTCTTCTTTTATCTCCATTATCAATTCAGGCTGTTTTTGATTCAGTACTTAGATGGAATGTAATCTAATATAGAGAATAGCATCTAGACTAGCAATGATGAAGTATGGAATGTTGATTTTGCATGAGCATGGATTGTGGATTAAATAGCATGAACAAGTGACCAAGTAGGAAAAATGTGAAGCATAAGATGAAATGCTATGATATGGAAATGAACTTGGTCATAGGAATGCTAGAATGTAATAACTGTCATTCTAGGAAGCATAAAGCTGGATTATTACTTGTAATTTTTATGCAGGAAAATAACCTGGGTAAAGTCATAAAAATAGGCGAGGGAGTTAACGTCCCGAAACAAAAATTCACTACATTGCACTTAGACAAAGCAAATATAGGAAAAAAAAAATTAGCCCTAATTTCCACGCATCTGTACAAGTAAGAGGCACCGTCGTGACTTCGAGTCGTGACAGATTTATTGGTATCAGAGCCGAGATTGTCTAGTGCATGTCAGTGTCGAAGAGTTAGAATAGTTTACATCCCATAGTACTGATGTTGCCTGATTGTATAGTGCTCAATAAGTGCAGAAAACTGTTCTAAATGCATTGTTGTAATATTGAATACAGAAAAAGATATGAGGAGAGGACGGGGACGTGGACGTGGACGAACCTCACGTGTGAGGCAAGCTTAATCACCTCCACCGTCACCACCTCCAAGTTCGAACACTCGGTTCGCACGCTTGGAGCAAACCGTGTCCGGGTTAGTGGCCTTGGTAGAGCGGCAAAATGCCAGAAGTCAAGATCAACAATAGACTTTGCCCGTGCAAGAACCGGTACAGCCCGCTCCACCACCCCCACCACTTAGTCAACAGTCACCGACTCCTCAATCACAGACTGCTCCACCCACATCATCAGCTACTAATGTGAGGCAGAATGTGGAATAGTTTAAGCAATTCCAGAAGATGAACCCTCCAGTGTTTAAAGGGGCAATGGACACTGAGGCAGCCGAGACACGGCTGATGAAGATAGAGAAGGCCTTTGAGATTATAGGATGCAGCTCAGAGGATAGGGTGAACTTAACTGCTTATATGTTTGAGGGAGAGGCCGAACACTGGTGGAGAGTGGCCAAGATTTTGTTACAGAGCAGGAACTCTACCATTACATGAGAGGCATTTCTCGAGGCCTTTAACAGTCATTACTTTCCCGAGAGTGCCCGTGAGAAGAAACAAGAAGAGTTTCTCAGCTTAGTTCAGGGTTCCATGACAGTGGACCAATATGTGGCACGGTTCACCACCTTGTCTCACTATGAGCCACATATAGTGAATGATGAGGCGAGAAAGGCCAAGAAGTTCATCAATGGGTTGAGGCCAGTGATTCGAGGAAGATTCTCAGCTCTTCGTATCGTGTCCTATGTCGATGCTATCCAGAGGGCTCAGTTTGTGGAGCAGGACTTGGAAAAGACACAAAGCCAGTATGATAGCCGAAACAAAGGAAAGGGTAAGAGGACCGATACTAGGAGGCCCGAGCAGAATAGGGCCCAGCATAAGAGGCTGAAGTATGGAGCGCCTCACACTCAGGCTTCTAAGCCTAAGATAGCTCAGATTTGTTCGAGGTGTAACAGAGATCATGGCACTAGGCCATGTTATATGGATACAGGGGCTTGCTTTAAGTGTGGCAAGATTGGACATCGCTTGAGGGACTGTCCCACACTCAAGGCTCCTGAGAGACGACCTGAGACGAGGAGCACAGATAAGCAAAAGCCCACAGATAAGGGCAAGAAATCGGTGGCACAAGGCCGAGTATTTGCTTTGGACCAAGAGACTGCTGATGCCTCCGGATCCGTCATCAAGAGTAGGCTCTTAATTAATGATTCAGAAGCTTTTGTACTTATTGATTCTGGCTCCACGCATTCATTCATATTACCTGCATATGCTAGAAAGCTAGTGTTAGAGCTTGAACCCTTAGGCCAATTATTACAAGTTAGTACACCATTGAAAGAATCTCAAATGACAGACTTAATATGTAAAGGATGTAAAGTGAAGGTGGGAGTTAAACATTTAGTAGCAGACTTGATACTATTGAACATATATGATTTTGATGAAATACTAGGCATGGATTGGTTAGCTAACCATCATGCTAGTTTAGACTGCTATGAGAAAGTAGTGATCTTCTCCCTACCTGAAAAGTTTGTACTAAACTTTGATAAGATGAAATGAAAAGCTTTTTCTTTTAATATTGTACTAACACAAAATGAATCTTTGTTGTGAAGGCTATCTCGCTTTTATCGAGGATGCCAATAAGAGCCATCCGGAACTCTCGGACATCTCCGTGGTTAAAGACTTCCCTGATGTATTTCCAGATAAGCTACCGGGGCTACCTCCGGAAAGAGAGACAGAGTTCGCTATAGAGCTACTCTCAGGCACTCAACCAATATCGAAGCCTCCGTATAGAATGGCCTTGGTCGAGTTAGAGGAATTGAAGAAGCAGTTGCAACAGCTGTTGGATAAAGGGTTTGTAAGACCAAGTGTGTCACCTTGGGGGGCTCCGGTATTGTTTGTTAAGAAGAAGGATTGCAGCTTAAGACTGTGTATCGATTATAGGCAATTGAATCAAGTGACGATTAAGAACAAGTATCCACTACCTAGAATTGATGATTTATTGGACCAGTTGAAGGGTGCTCAGATATTTTCCAAGATTGATTTGAGATCTGGGTATCATCAGTTGAGGATTAGAGGTGAGGATGTACAGAAAACAGCCTTTAGGACGAGATATGGCCACTACAAGTTTTTGGTCATGCCATTCGGATTGACCAATGCCCCTGCAGCCTTCATGGGCTTGATGAATGAAGCGTTTAAGCCCCACTTGGATAAGTTTGTTATCATATTTATCGATGATATTTTAGTGTATTCCCGATCTCGGGAGGAGCATGAGAACCATCTTCGCATCGTTCTTCAGACCCTTCGTGAGAAAGAACTTTATGCGAAGCTCAGCAAATGTGAATTTTGGCTGGAACAGATTAGTTTTCTGGGGCATGTGGTATCGAAGGATGGAGTGGCAGTAGATCCAACAAAGATAGAGGCTGTGATTAATTGGGAGAAGCCTAAGACGGTGACCGAGATTCGTAGTTTTCTGGGGCTAGCGGGATACTATCGGAGATTTGTCGAGGGATTTTCTAAGCTAGCAGGACCTTTAACTCGTCTCACACGCAAGGATGTTAAGTTTGAGTGGAATGATGCGTGTGAGCACAGTTTTCTGGAGTTGAAACACCGGTTGACTACAGCACCCGTCCTTACCATTCCTAGTGGTTCTGGGGGATTTGCTGTATATAGTGATGCTTCACACCAAGGTCTAGGGTGCGTATTGATGCAAAATGGAAAAGTGGTGGCTTATGGTTCTAGACAGCTAAAAGACCATGAGAGGAATTACCCCACCCATGACGTAGAGCTAGCAGCAGTGGTGTTTGCACTAAAGATATGGCGTCATTATTTGTATGGAGAAAAGTTCCAGATTTACACAAATCACAAGAGTCTGAAGTACCTCTTTTCACAAAAAGAATTGAACATGAGACAGAGAAGGTGGATGGAGTTACTTAAAGACTATGATTGTGAGATTCTCTACCATCCAGGTAAGGCTAATAAGGTGGCTGATGCATTAAGTAGAAAGAGCATGGGCATGGTCAGCTACATGATGGTTAGAGAGTGGGAATTGATAGAGCAATTTTCGGAGATGAATTTATAGCTAGAGCCTACTGGTGAATGTCTTATGGCTAGTTTGAGGATAGAGCCTAATATCATAGAACAAATTAGACAGGCTCAGAGTGAGGACCTGAAATTGATTGAGGTTATCGATTTGATACAAAAGGGTCAAAAATCAGAGTATGAGATTAACAGCGATAGTTTATTGAGGTTCAATAGGAGAATATGTGTTCTAAACAATGAAGCCCTAAAGAGACAGATTATGGAAGAGGCACATAGTTCTAAGTACATGATGCATCCGGGTAATACGAAGATGTACCAGAACTTACGCAAAATGTACTGGTGGTTAGGTATGAAGAAAGACATAGCAACTTTTGTGTCTAAGTGCCTAGTGTGCCAAAATGTTAAAGTGGAGCATCAGAAGCCGGCGGGGTTACTCACTCCTTTATCTTTGCGAACATGGAAGTGGGAGCACGTGACCATGGATTTCATCATGGGACTTCCTAAGACCCGAAGAAACCACGATGCCATTTGAGTGATTGTCGATCGATTGACTAAGTCGGCACACTTCTTGGCTATGAAAGTCACAGATTCACTCAGTGCCCTTGCAGATTTGTATGTTAGAGAAATCATGAGATTACATGGAGTCCCTGTGAGCATAGTGTCAGATAGAGACTCTCGATTTACTTCTCGTTTCTGGGAACATTTTCAGGATGCTTTGGGAACTAAATTGAGTTTCAGCACTGCTTTCCATCCTCAAACTGATGGGCAATCAGAGAGAACAATTCAAACCCTTGAGGATATGTTGAGAGCATGTGTTATGGATTTTCAGGGTTCATAGGATGATCACTTAGCACTGGCTGAATTTGCGTATAATAATAGCTTTCACTCCAACATTGGGATGGCACCTTATGAGGCGTTGTATGGACGTAGGTTTAGATCCTCGATAGGCTGGGAAGAAGTGGGTGAAAGGAAGATATTTGCTCCCGAACTTGTAGAAAAGGCTTCAGAAAGTGTCAGATTGATATGTGATCGATTGAAGACAGCTCAGAGCAGACAAAAGAGTTATGCCGATAATCGTAGGAGACACTTGGAGTTTCAAGTGGGAGATAAGGTGTTTTTGAAGATCTCTCCATCTAAAGGCATAATGAGGTTTGGTAAAAGAGGGAAGTTGAGTCCTCGGTACATTGGTCCGTTTGAGATACTAGACAGAGTGGGTGATGTGGCATATCGATTAGCGCTACCACCAGAGCTGTCGAGTGTGCACAACGTCTTCCATGTATCTATGCTCAGGAAATATCATCCAGATCCCTCCCATGTGATTGACTATGAACCTTTGGAGATTAGAGAGGACTTAAGTTATGTTAAGAGACCGCTTCGGATTTTGGATCGAAAGGATAAAGTGCTGCGGTCCAAGACAATTCCCTTGGTAAAGGTGCTTTGGCAACATCACTCCTCAGAAGAAGCTACATGGGAGTTGGAGAGTCTCATGAAAGAGAAGTACCCCCACTTATTTCAGGATAACTTGTATCAATTTGGAGGACCAAATCTTTAAGGTAGGGAGGATGTGAGAACCGATATTTTTCCTAGCTAAATATGTATTCTTATGTAATTTAGTGATAAGAAGAGATAATGTACTTATGAGATTTCAAGTATAAGATTTTAGTACGTATTCATAGAAGTCAATTATACGAGATTAAATGCAAATAATAAAATGAAAAATATATATATATACACACACACACATATGCGTATACATATTCAGGAATATACGAATATAGGTACTAAACATATTTATAAGAACAAGAATATATATATATATATATGTATATAAATATATATATATATGAGACATATATACATATACATGTATGGAATATGTATATAAGATACAAAGAAATGAATAAATAAAACATAAAGTGTAAATATATAACAAAGAAACACATGAATAAATAAATAAATTATCTAATATAATAAAACAAAAGTAAAGTGAAATGAAAATATATATATATATATATTAGATTATAAAAAAAAAAAGAAAAAAAGGAATAGTATACGGGATTGGGTGGGAAAAATCCCATCCAAAATCTGAATGGCAGAGCACTCAAATCCAATAGCCTGTGCCTAAAAGAATAATAAAATAAACTAAAAGAAAACAGAAAGAAAACCTAAAGAAGCCCAGCTTTTTCCCGTTGCTTTCCTTCCCGTTCCTCTGCACATTTTTTTAGCTTTCCTTGCCTTTCTATTTTGTCCCCTCTTCATCTCCATCGTGTTGCCACCGTTGGGCAAAGCCGAATAGAGCTAAGAGAGCTACTGGAGGACACAAGGTCTTTGAAAAATAATGATAATAACGCAGCAAAAAGAATGGGTTCAAGGCATCTGTCGGGGTTGAACCAGACTTGAAGGAAAAAGGGGGCTTCGTTCAGTGGTGGTTTAGGCAAGAAAGGAGAGCTGAATCATGCACCTCCAAGTCTGAAAATAAAAAGGAAAGGAACTACAATTTAAGAGTTAGGTTAGAGTTAAGGAGGCTGGAACAGAACACTGAAAAAAGAGCTTTACAGTGGCTGAAATGTAGAATGGTTCAGACGAGAAGGAAATAGGGCTGGAAATCAAGGCTTAGTTGCTAAAGGTTCAAGGCTGTTGGGCGTGCGTGGAGGCTAAGAAAAGAAAGGTGCAGTGACGCCATTACATACATGAAGCAAAGGTAAGAAAGTGATTTAAAAGAGGGACTTTACAAAGATGAAAAAGAGCTGATCGGTGACTGTGTAGGTGCTGAACCAGAAACACCAAAAGAAGGGGGGAAGCTGCTTCACGTGGTGGTTGTAGCTAACAAACAAGGGCTGCCGTAGGGGGAGCATTTCCACACCTAGCTGCCATGAGTCACTAAGGTAAAAGAAATAGAAAAGAAAAGAAATAAAAGAAGGAAAAGAAATTAGAAGAAATGAAATATATATATATATATAATATATTTTTATATATGGAAATAAGAAAAAAAATAGATTTAAGAATTTATTATGTTAGTGTTAAAAATATATGTGTGTGTATATATATATATATATATATAGATATATACATATATATATGTTAATTACTTGAAAACAAGGAAATAGATAAATATATGTATGTATAGTACATATATAAAGATGTAGGAAAAATGAGAGAATGTGATGTAAGGACTTGAAGTATATGGTGTTAAGAGTGTATATATATATATACATATACATATATATATATGTATATATATATGTATATTATGTTGGAGTGTAAATTTACATAAGCGTATTGAAAACTTGAGCTAGACTTTATTAAGTCGAAATTCCTTGTGAATGTGTAGTGCGCCAAGAGGACGACGGACACGGTCTAGCTAGCCACGGGACAAGATCAAGCTAAGCTCGCACTAGGTAAGACGTTTATATAAGGTAGAAGTAGGATTATCCTGTATAGGATTTGAATCTTACTATAGAATGAATTGAATACCTAGAGATTGAATATAACGAAATGAAATGTAGGTATGATATTTGACTTGATAAAGTACCAAGGTGAGAGACAGTGATCGGAAGTGAATCGATATGGTATAGGTTCATAGATATTATGAGATGAAATGATAAACATTCATGCAATTCATGAGCATGTCATTTTATGATCTTATTTCACTTCCTTGAATTTTATTGCCATCAAGCATGACTTATTACTATACATGAAAAACTGAAATGATTTATTCTTATCATGTTTACAAGAATATTTTGGATGCTTGAATGGCTTTGAAAAGAATGAAAT
Source organism: Heritiera littoralis (assembly GCA_031772115.1). NCBI lineage: Eukaryota > Viridiplantae > Streptophyta > Magnoliopsida > Malvales > Malvaceae > Heritiera > Heritiera littoralis. The sequence goes on from JAPDPK010000022.1 coordinate 869,968, forward strand.
GATAGTTTTCACATATGTACGTATATACATGTAAATGATCTTTAGAAAAGCATTACGTACATTAAACTATTTTTATACGAAAGATTGAATTGCTTTATGAGACTATAGGCACCCTAAGAAAATTAAATTCAATAAAGCATAGTGGAAGCCGCCTAATTAGAGATTACTCATTAGGCATAAAAGCTTGTCCGACAATAGTCGTGGACAGGTCTCAGTCTTGCCTGATCAGTGGGACTGAGAGATATGAGGTCTATGGCCATAGATAGCGCCCTAGTGGTTTCCAGGGGACGATGATATGATTCTTCACTGCTAGCTACAGTGAACTAAGTCTTTATTGATGGATAGATAGGGATCTAGCCTGGTCTCAAATGATATGAAATGAAGTTTAGAGTATGGCCTTAAAATGAAAATGAACTCTAAACTCGATATTGATTTACAGTATATGAAACGCATTTTGATGCTATATGTGATATGAAATGTATTTCAAAAGTATATGTGACATGAAATGTATTTCAAAAGTATGTGTGATATGAAATGTGCTTCAAATGTATATGTGATATGAAATGTGCTTCAAATGTATATGTGATATGAAATATATTTCAAAAGTATATGTGACATGAAATGTATTTCAAAAGTATGTGTGATATGAAATGTGCTTCAAAAGCATATGTGATATGACATGTATTTCAAAAGATATGTGATATGAAATATGCTTTAAAAAGTATATTTGACATGCAATGTAAACGCTTACATATTTCAAGCATGTCTTAAAAGAACACATGAAATGTATTGATACTTCACATGCCTTGAAACTTGTTGGAAAAGGACATGTAGTAAATGTTTTATGATTTTAACTGCTTCATTCATAATTACATGTTCAAGATCACATTATGACTTCAAGACTGAGACATCTCATGATATGTTGAAGCATAATAGGATTGAGTTGGAAAATACATGTAAATGATCGCATGATGAATAAGAGAATGACTGATAGTAAATTTTTCCCACATGACATCATGCATGGCATATAGAACAGTATAATTCTAACTCTGCACTTATATAAATGACTTACTGAGCCTTGCTCATTAAACGCTATTTAAATTTTTCAGATTGAGCACGGAGTTGGGGGAGTATTTCGGAGCTTTCCGAATAGTCCCAGGCCTGAAATATAGTCCCAACTCTCCAAGGAGATTTTGTGTGAACATTGGGTATACATACTCTTCTTTTATCTCCATTATCAGTTCAGGCTGTTTTTGATTCAGTACTTAGATGGGATGTAATCTAATATAGAGAATAGCATCTAGACTAGCAATGATGAAGTATGGAATGTTGATTTTGCATGAGCATGGATTGTGGATTAAATAGCATGAACAAGTGACCAAGTAGGAAAAATGTGAACCATAAGATGAAATGCTATGATATGGAAATGAACTTGGTCATAGGAATGCTAGAATGTAATTAACTGTCATTCTGGGAAGCATGAGCTGGATTATTACTTGTAATTTTAATGCAGGAAAATAACCTGGGTAAAGTCATAAAAATAGGCGAGGGAGTTAACGTCCCGAAACAAAAATTCACTACATTGCACTTAAACAAAGCAAATATAGGAAAAAAAATTAGCCCTAATTTTCACGCATCTGTACAAGTAAGAGGCACCGTTGCGGCTTTGGGTCGTGACAATCAATCATCAATCAAGTATCACATATCGATAAAGAAATAATCTCTCAAAGATTCATGCACGCACTATATCCCATAAAGGACTTGTATAGGAAGGCCAAGGATCTGAAATTCCTTAACCAATCCTACAAAGCACTGTAACGAATGACCATCATCGATCACTTACAGTTCGCACTGGTCAGGTGCTTACTGCGTAAACCTGTGGGTTTGACCATAGTCCCATAGTTATATACAAGTAAACCTACGGACTGATCAAGTCTTGCAGTCGTATACACGTAAATCACATAATCACATAAGTATGCATGATCATCAAGGAGACATCATTGCATAAAATCATACCATATAAATCAATTCATATAAATCATCTCGTTTAAATCATTTCATGTACATCGATTCATATAAATCATTTCATGTAATTCTAAAACATGTAAAACATTTCATGTAGAACAATTCATGTAACTCATTTCTTGTAAATCAATTTATGTAAATCCTTTCATGTAATGAAATTTGTATTAATCATTTCATGTAATGCGATTCGTATGAATCATGTCATGTAATTCAATTCATGTAATTCAGTTCAGGTAAATCATGTCATGTAATTCATCTCGTGTAAATCAAGTTCATATGAATCATTTCATATATTTATCGATTCATGTAAACTATTTCTTGTAAAATCAATCCATGTAAATCATTCATGTAATGAAATTCCTATGCAACTTTCATATATGTCTCTTACCTCTCTTCTTGTGCAGTATAAAATCCGATAGTGCCATTTACGCCTCTTAATTTCTCGTACTTCGCACTGCACAATAATACTAATTTATATTCAAAATTCTATTCTACTATATATTCCATATTCTAACCATAATAATATAATATTAATTCTATTAATTTCTATTTCTATTTTGTAATCTTCCATAATGAATTATTTTATTTCCTGTCAGTTACCCATATAATTTCCTACCTTTCATTTTGTAAATTCCCAATAATTTATCTAATTTCCTACTAAATGCGTCAACATAATTATTATTTAAATTGAAATCTTTTCCAATCAAATTCCACCAATAATTCATATTTCAATTCTAATATTCATTTATTCATTTTGTCAATCTTTATTTTATATTTTATTACTTGATTAATAATAAGGATTTGATTTGTTTTATTTTTTATTAAATATCTAAATATAGCTATTCAATTTATTTTCCTAATTTTAATCTCATTAAAATTCTATTACCTTTAATTATCAAATTTCCTATCAATTACTAAATATAATCACACTTAAATTGTAACCCCATGCTAATTTAACTTTCACCAGTGGTCTCATAAATCCTTAATTAAATTCTTTCTTAATTCCTATTTTCTGTTTTATTAATTCATACAATCTATTTATTTCATTTCCTATTATGGTTAAATATTCCTACTTGCATTATAATTATTATTTTCCAATTCAAATATTACAATTAATCTTTGTTCACTAATAATCTTATTAACCCTTCTAAGCATTCTTTTGATTGTTTATCATGAAAATTTTCCAAGAAATTACTCCACATTTATACCTTAGTAAATTTTCGTACTTACCGATTTTTATTCTTTTCCCAACTTTGGCTCTACAAGTAGGTTTAAATTCATAGCCAATGAGACCTTAGCTTAGTGGCAAGGAGGAAACCCTGAGACTTTGAGGTCTCAAGTTCGAGTCTCACCAAGTGTGAGCTTGAGTTGATCTAGTTATTTACTAGTTTGTTATAGTTATTTACTAGTTTACCTAGTTTAAGTAAAGTGATTTTTATAGTTACTTGTTCATGGAATCTAATATGCTGATTGTGATTGCAACTTCTGATGAAAATGTACTACTAAAAAATGTAGGTTTAAATTCATTATTATATTAATTTTTTTATTACTATTACCATTTATTGAAAATACTTAATATTTTTTTTCTTTTCTTTTCTTTTTTGGTTTTGCTTCCTTTTCTTTTTGTTTTATTTCCTTCCACTGCATGCAGCTGTATATTTTTACCCTCTTTCATGGCCGATAGCTTACCAAGTACTCTTCCTCTTCATGAATTTCATGTATTCTTTTATTCTCAATTCTTGTTTCCTTTCCTACTCACTTAGAACTTCCATTAAACAGAATCAATTCATCAAAATAACACCACCATCGTGCAGCCCATGCTATTGCTGGCAGCACCATCATTGACGCCACATTCACCATACATCAAGCCACCATAATTTTCTCCATATTCACCATACATCATGCTATGACTGCCTACATCCATGTTTTTTACTAAGTTTTCCACCATGGCTGTATCGATATATCATTCTCTACTAATTTCACTGCTGTTAAACATGAAAACCCTACATTTCCTTTAAAGTGCAGCCATGGCCGAAACACCCTGCTGCTTCTTTATTTATTTATTTATTTTTAATTCAATTCAAGATCCCAGACGCATCATCCATACCATAAACAAATAGACACCATAACTAAAAAATCAAGCAACACATAACCAAATCAATTTACCTTGATCTGTCGAGCAGTACCACTCCCACCAACACTGATTTCTTCCCGTAAGCTTCTCCTTTTCTGGGTTTAAAGTGAGCTTGATGTGGGGAACAAATTTTATAGAGAAAGTTGGATGATTGGGTGAAGAGAAGATGACGTTCCACAAGGCTTACGTGAGGAACCATGGAGAAAGTGAAAAGAGGCGAGCAGTAGAAATACACAGGGGAGTCGGTGCAGCCAAAATAATCAGGGGAAGTAATCACAGGAGAGTCGGTGCAGCCAAAAATCAAGGGAAGTCGGTTATTGAAGACAAATTGGCAGAGCTTTTTAGTCTTGTTTTGTCATATTTTATTAATACTTAAGCCAATAAAATTTTGCCACTTGCCCAACTAGTGAGATTTTCCTCTCTTTTCTCCACTTTTCTTTTCCTTTTCTGTGTCAATCGGGTTTGCATTAAATCGTGCAGCAGCAAGTTTCCACAAGAAGCTTGCTGTGATTTCTTCCTTTTATTTATTTATACGTAATATCAATATATCAAGAATCTATTTTTTATGAATTACTATATATAGTCACTTAAATTAACACTTTTGTATATATAATTATATTCTTAACATATACTATATATGTATATATATTTTTATATATTTAAAATTTATATTTTACAATATAATTATTTTATCTTAAAAATATATTTTAAAAAATTTATATATTATATATAATCCTTAAAACATATATTTATCTATTTTGTTATCTATTAATATATATTTATTGCTCATATATATATATATATATATATATATATCCTACATATTAAATCTACAATTCGTCAATTAATCAGGTACCATACTGCAAAATCTTCCAATCTCATAATAAATTTATTTGTTTATTATTATTTTATCTATTAACCTTGGAAGTTCAATTTACAGAACCCTAATTCCAAAATGGGAGAATTGACAGTTATTACATGAAACTTCTTTACACGAGGATTTACCTATGGCAGTCTGTGGGTTCGAAGTCAAATTGGTTTAACCGTTATTCAAGAAAATTCTTCTGGGTATGAACACGATTGTCATTTTCGAATTTGTTTCTCGCTCTTCAAAGTATATTCAATCGAAGTGATTTAGAGGTACAGATTTTTGCTAGATTCATATTTCATCTCAAATATCAATATTTTAGGGTCTCACTTCGATCTAGACAAAGAAAGTCCTGGTGTGGCCATCACCGAGTACCTCCATGAACTTTATCGAATAGACCTTTCATTAAATATTTTAATAATAAATTTTTCTTTTAAGTTCCTACACTCTATAGCTTATATCGAATATGAGGAAATTTGGGTTATCACATAACTATTCATATGCCTTATGTTTTGTAGGTGTAACGGGGATTTGGACTATAGGCCCTACTGGAACTTATACTGTTCTAATGGAGGTGAAACCTGAAAGTATCGATATTTGAAGCAAAATACTGAGATGGTAAAAATCTACATCTCAAAATTCATCTATTGTGTATAATTTGAAAAGCGTGCAATAATTTTGAAAATGATGGTTAAGTCCATAGGTTGGGAAAACTTTCATAAATAACAGTCAATTTAATTTGATTTAAGACCAACTAATAGTCATGGATAAATCCTCATGTGAAGAAGTCTTATGCCATGTTAAGTTGTAGACTGAATCACACACAAAAAAGAAAAACTACTCGATTAAATAGTTAGGGCTATTTTAGTAATTTCACTCTTTTGACTAGTCAAATCCTATCAAAGGCCTATTTAATGATTAGAACATGTTAAATATATATGTTTAATGATTGAATGGAATATTTTGGAAGTTAAACTGATAGTTTAAATGAAAATTGAAGTGTGAAGAGCAAAATGGGAAGTTTTGTAACACTTAAGGGCATTTTAGTAATTTGACACCCAAGATATTAGTTTTTAAAGAATTTTCTAGTCATCTTCACCATTGCCAGCTAGCATCTTCTTCACTCACTAGCCACCATTTTTGAAAGCTTTGAAGAGAGAGAAAGTCTACATAAACCCTAGTAAAACACATCGAAATCGAAATCTGTCTTAAGCAAACTTGCTCAGCTCTCTAAGCTCTACAACATACTACCAAAATCAAACCTTGGAGTGGCCATTTTCATAGTGTTTGGGCTTCTTTCATTTTCAGCCAAGGAGGAAAGGTGAGAGAAGTCTTAGGATTTTGTGATTTAATGGCTTTATGTTAAGTGTTTAAGATGTTTAAGCAAATATTTAAGCTTGAATTGAATTGAAACCATTATAATGACTCCCTTAGGGTTTTGGCCAACATGAACCATGCATGAGTGAGATGTTGTTCAATGCAAAAGTAACGTGGAATCGGTGTAGAAGATGTGTAAAATATGTATATGGCCTTAAATTGTTGAAACAGAGTGTGTAGCCATGGGAGGTAGATTCGGCCAAGTGAAGAGCATGGTGAAACCATGCTCAATTCAATGCAAAATGGGTCCTAGAATAATATATAAATTAATACAAGATTTTTGGTGAACTCATAACCAAAAAAATGGGTGTTTTGATGATAGCTATAGTGTAAGCACTAGTACAAAGTAGACGAGATTTACAGCTACAGTAGGCAATGTAGTAGGTCTTAAGGAATTAAATACTTTTTACAACTGAAGTGTGGTGAATTAACAGTGATTGTGTGATGATTTGAGTGAGGAGTGTAATACTGTTGCTACTGAGTAGCACAGTGTAATTTGTGTGGTAAGAGATATATGTAAGAGGCATAGGGATACTGTGTTGCGTGGATGATGATTTAATTGAGATCATATGTGCTTGATTTTTGTAAATGAATTGAGATTGGGAAACTATGATTGTGGTTATTAAACTGTGTTTCTAGTGCAAGAGGGTTAGGATTTATCGTACTGCTATGCTGTCGAAATTTCGTAAATCGAACCTTAAACCCTAGAATCATATGGGTAAATTGTAGATGTCATTAGAATGAAGTTAAAGAGTGAATAAATTGAAAATTTGCATATAAGTCACTAAGAGTGCCCAAATTTGTAACTTAGTTTCCAAGATTGATTTTAATGATTTTCCTAGTTTGTAAAATACCTACAAATTCTAGTGTCATTCTTATACGTAGATAAAATATTTTGAACACTGCATTTTGAACTAAGAATATTTGACAAACATTTTTATTTCAACTGCCATTGTTATTGATTTTACTGAATTATGAACTAACCGAAGATTGTTTTACTGAATTGATATCTGAAAAGTATTTTCACTGTTTTGAGACTGTTGGCCCCATAGCAGCCTTCGAGTTTATCATGCTGTATTAAGTGAGTGTACTGTACTATTGCTTATTGACCTTAGTCACATCTTTAGCACCTACAGCTGTCACCTGACTAGTGTTCACTGTGGACTACTATTGACTATGGTCATATGTCTTACTATTACTCCCTTTTTGGGATATTGAAACTACATGATTCTATTGGGTATTGCCTGGTCTCTACTGTACCGTAATTGAACTATTTTACTAAACAGCTTATTGAATGCTCACTGAATATGATCGATTGAATTAATTTGCTGCATTGTTTATTGAAACTACCTACCGTACTATTTGCCGATTGATTTGCTAAATTGTTTACTAAATTGATTACTGCACTTCTTACCGATTCAACTACTAAATTGTTTACTAAATTGATCACCTTATCGTTTATCGATTGCTTTATTGAACAATTTACTAAATTGATTATCGTAATATTTACAAAATGATCTGTTAACTGTTTACTAAATTGATTAAGTAATGGTTTGTACCATTAAGCTATCTTTCGAGCAAACTATAGTAAACTCCCTATAGTCAGAACGAGGGACAGGGACAATGAGGTACTTTAAAGTATCTTCTGTACTTAACCCAGTTATCTAACCGATTATAATATCTTTTCCGATAAAGTGCTTAAATACTGTATTGATAGTGATTTTAGTGTAAGAGCATATTTAAGATACACGCATATAGATATACATAGTATAGTCTCTTTTATATTTATTTCTTACTAGGCATAAGCTCACCCCCTATTTTCCTTCTAGATTATCTACAGTAAATCTGTTCTGTTTTAAGGATTGATCTGATCAGTAACCCTCAAGCAGTTACCAGAGACCGTAGAGGTATACTATTTTACTTTTATATGTTTAGACAATGTATGTACAGTACTAGTGTGTATGTATTTCGTACAACAGATGTAAATTAAATTATGATCATACAAGTATGTATCGAAAGTGAATGTTTTAGGTTCTGGGATTTAATTATCGATTGACATTAAAATTGAGTGTGGACCATGGTTGTTAATACCGTTTCGGTTTCGGTCGTACCGGCCGGTACACGCTAGTTTTTATAAAATCCGGAACACTTGAGTTGATTTTTCGTACCAGTTTTGGTACCGAGTAATATCGGCTGATTTCGTGAATTTCGGATGGTTTCGGTCAATTTTGACGAAATTGACTGTTTCGGTTGGTACGCAAACATTACAAGAAAATTGAATTTTTTTTGTTTTATTATATGTTTTGATACTGGATTAAAACTAATAAATACATAAATAATAAATTAAGTAAATGCATTAACAAATTTAACAATTTTAAAAATAATTATTATTTGTTGTATGAGTAATTTTATTAATTTTATACTTATCATTATTAATATTAAATATTTTATATTTTATTTTACTTATTATTAATAACATTATTACATGTATAAAAAGTTTATAAATATTTTAAAATTAAACTGAAAAATCTGAAATAATATACCGAAACAACCGATACCAATATATCTCATTATAAAAAGAAAAAACGAAACGTTCTCCGGTATGATATTTACAACCTTAGTGTGAACACTACAGACAGCCCAACCAATCATAATGAAAAAGAAAATATTAGTACTGAGTATCATTAACCAAATCGTGACAATCTCTCACTTGCACTAGTTCCAATCACTAACGCATCTAATATTGAACTCCTTTCTTTAGCGGTTGTGTCTCTTCCAAGAAAACATGTGGTTCTCATTTGGAAATATGCTTTACATGATAATCATTATTTCATAGATTATAACACAAACTTAAATCCTGATGAAATCAGATTCTTCTTTTATGGCTTAATTGCTAATTTTAACAACTTGAAGAATCATCTACTAATTCTCGAGCAATAAGATCTAAACCATATCATTCTATTGCCTCAAATAGTATTACATTTACTTTGATCTTGAGCATAGATCAACAATCCTTTTTTATTTGAAACTCCTTTAAATAAAGGATTGCTAATTACCAATGTTAATTATCTTTCAACTTATTTAATTGTATTAAACCCCTTTGATTATATCATCTATCACATAGATTATTCATTACGAAACATTTAATCAATCAAATTGATTAGGTATATCTAGATTAATTCTAAAGTATCACAATTACTCCCACTAACTCCTCGATTTCAATAAGATATCTACCTTTTGATAATTATTCAACTCTTTGAATTTTATTATCAAAGTCGATATCATTACTGTCATAACGTACTAGGTTTTGGAGGAAACCTAATAGCTAGACACAAAACTCTAGAGTCGTCACCAACCATTTTAACCTAGGTGTGATTGGTCACCTATTCAAACTAAGGATAAGGCTTAGTCTACGTTAAGAGTCCTAAGTTCGGGAGTACGGTTACGTGTGAGGAAGGGTTGGCACCCTCACAACGGCCATCCTAACATGGTACCAAATAATCTAAGGTTATCCTAATTTTGCCTTTTACTTTAATTTCGATATGATTAAATATTGAAAAATCTTTTAAGTCTCTCCATCAAGCTGGTTGGATAACTTAAAAGTTTTTCTCACCTCAAGAGTATTCAAGTAGGACCAATCGCCTTTCTTGAAGAGGCTCCGTCATCGGATGATTTAAGTACATTATGTAAACCCTATCTTGACTCCTACTCGAACTTCTATTTATCATTTCATCTTATTTTATTATATTGTTATTATTATATTATATATATCTTTAAATAAACATGAATTATTTGATATTGAAGATTTTCTTAAAGATCTTCCATCAAGCTGGTAAGACCTTAAAGAAACTTTCTCACCTTAGAATTTTTAAAGAAACTACTCAAGCGCAATTCCCTTTAAATTCTATCCTCGGAATAATTCACATTTATTAAAATATTTAATTTAATTTAATTTATATTTATTTTAATTCTTTTCTAATTTTAATTCTAGTTAATTAATTTGATTTTTATTATTTATTATAATGAATTTAATTTTTATTCACTAATTTTTTTAATCTAATTTAATTTTTATTTTTGTTATAATTGATTTACTAAATATTGGAAATATCTCTTTAGATCTTCCATCAAGCTGGTAAGACCCAAAAGAAACGTCCTCACCTCAAGATATCTAAAAGTACTATTCGAGCGCAGTCCTTTTAGAATTCCATCGTTGGAATATTTGTTGTTGTATTATTTTATTCTATTTTAAAATATATTAAATTTTTTATGACTTTTAATTCCTAATTTGATTACTAATTCTTTTAATTGTAATTAATTTTAATTAATTCTTATTTCATTTTTTTAATAAATTTGAGGTTTAAACATCGGAAACGACTTTTTAAATCATCCATCAAGCTGGTAAGATTTAAAAAGGACCTCTTCACCTCAAGATCTCCGAGAGTATTACTCAATTGCAATCCTTTCGGAGATCCATCGTCGGAAAATTTGTATTTTTATTATTTTATTCTATTTTACCCTAACTTTTTGCTATTAATTTTTTGTCATTTATAGTTTTATTTAAATAATTATTTTAAAGCTTAAAGAAGTCTAATTTCATGTTCTTATTTAATTCTAATTCTAAAATAAACAAACATATAAATAATACATCAACAAAAATATAGAATATCAACACGCCGAATCAAATTATTTTATTTACATTAACTATCTAATTTATTTATCAAAGTCAATTTCTCAAGTTAATTATCTTAACATCATATTCTAATTTCAATTAAATTATCTAAATTGTCTTATACCAAATCCTAATTAAATAAATTATATAAACTAAACCCAACTAACGAGATATTTGAATATATTAGATTATTATTAAAAGTAGGCATTAAATGCACTAAAATAGAAACCTTAGTCTGACTACATGTATAGCCATACCATTTAATGATCTAGAATTTCTCACCTTCTTTAACCATCAATATTTCCTCTCTCTTTGACGTAGAACACCACTTTCTTGTCTTATTTATTTTCTAAAGTCGAGTTTCAGATCAGCAACTAGGTAGGATGTAACGACAGCAAATTGATGTAGCAGAGATGTGCGACTTGATGAGAACGCAGCAGTACAAAGTTCGATCAGGACAGCAAGGTGGCACAGCGGAACAGGGCGCTCGACGTGGATGCAACAACAGGGGGGCCTCTCTTCACAGGGCGTGGTTGCAACAAGTGGAAGAAGGGAAGGCATGGTGGCTGGACTGGAGGCAGTGTCGGGATCTCAAGGCTGGAGAGAAAGATGATGATGGACGGTGTGGCAAGAAGCAAATGGCTTTCGGCTTTGACTGGTTTAATAGCCTTTATTGAATCGAGCCCTCAACAATATGCAACAAACGCAGGGAGGAAGCGCACCGAGCTACGTAACAAAGAAATACAATAGCAGCAGCAAGTCATGGCTGGGTGTAGCAGATCATGGGTGGTGCAGAAATGCTCGCGGCAGTGGACAACGGTAGTGATGTAGCAGTGATTAAACGATTTTAGCGGCAGCGCAAAGCAGCCATCAGAAACGCCACAGTAGGGAACAGAACATAGCCAAGAACGCCATAATATGGGACACGAGGTAGGAGACAGTGGTGTTGGCAAAGATATAGCAGAGCTGGGCGTGGTGATGGAAGGTGCTAGGTGGTGGCCGTGAATGAATGAAGCAGTCGCAAAGAATAGGGTTTTTTGGCAAAATGCCTCGTCGCCAAGACCTTTTCTTTTTAATTGCCGCCACCCTCCTTATTTTAATATGACCTAGAATCCTTTAATTAGTCTTCATTTTCCTTGATTCTTTCCTGCTAATTAATCTCATAATCTCAATGTTGACTTATTTTCTTTTAAAGCTTTCCATAATCAAATTCTAATTTGATTCTTTTAATTAATTTTAGATTTGTCTAAAGTTTCTAAAACCAAAAGATTTGATTTTTATTCCACAATTTGCGATACAAGTTTGACTTTCCCCCTTTTTGTTTTCCTTGATTTTTTTAATTTTTATTTTTTTATTTTTCCTTAATAAATGTAAAAATATATTAAAAATTAAATTTAAATATAAAAATTGGTCTTTTAAATCATCGGGCTTAAAGTCCAAATCTAATCTTAAGTCCAAAATCATAGTTTCATATCCAAAAGTCTAATTAAACTCAAATCAAAGGTGAAATGAAAGAACATTGGACTCACAGGAGAATTGAGGCCCGGATTAAAGAAAATAATCTAATTGGCTCAAAAATATTAAAGACCCCGGACAAAATGGGGTGTCTACAGTTGCCTTTCTTTGTACATTTGCTATGAAATATTAATTGTGCAAAGACATAGACATCCATTTTGTCCGCATCCGTTTTTATTATTTTTCTTTTTTTTTCAATTTTTTTTGTTTTCCTTTTTTTGTGGAAAATTGCCTATTAATTTTGACAATGAAAATGGTCCTCCGGCCAAAAAGGCCCTAAAACTTAAAATTTTCTTCTCTTGAATGCTCCTTCGACTAGGAAGGCCCTGAAACTTTAAAATTTTCTCATATCTAAAATGCTCCTTCGATTAGGAAGGCCTTGAAACTTTAAATTTTTTTTTCTAAAAATGCTCCTTCGACTAGGAAAGCCCTGAAACTTTAAATTTCTCATCTCCAAAATGCTCCTTCGACTAGAAAGGCCATGAAACTTTAAATTTTCTCATCTCTTAAATGCTCCTTCGACTAGGAAGGCCCTGAAACTTTAAATTTCTCACCTCCAAAATGCTCCTTCAACTAGGAAGGCCCTGAAACTTTAAATTTTCTCGTCTCCAAAATGCTTCTTCGACTAGGAAGGCCCTGAAACTTTAAATTTCTCATCTCAAAAATGCTCCTTTGACTAGGAAGGCCCTGAAACTTTAAATTTTCTCCTCTCCAAAATGCTCCTTCGACTAGGAAGGCCCTGAAACTTTAAATTTCTCATCTCCAAAATGCTCCTTTGACTAGGAAGGCCCTAAAACTTTAAATTTCTCATCTCTTAAATGCTCTTTCGGCTAGGAAGGCCCTGAAACTTTAAATTTCTCATCTCCAAAATGCTCCTTCGACTAGGAAGGCCCTGAAACTTTAAATTTTCTCATCTCTTAAATGCTCCTTCGACTAGGAAGGCCCTGAAACTTTAAATTTTCTCATTTTTAAAAACGCTCAATTATGCCTGGAGGTCTTATAAATTATACCCTGAGGTTTTGAGGAAACACGCCCAAAGGTCTTACAGGTTGTACTTGGAGGTTTTAGTGAATCATACTCGGAGGTCTTACAAGTTGTACCCGGAGGTTCTAATGAATCATGCCCGGAGGTCTTATAGATTGTACCCAGAGGTTCTAATGAATCATGCCTGGAGGTCTTATAGATTGTACCCTGAGGTTTTAATGAATCAAGCCCGGAGGTCTTACAGATTATACCCGGAGGCTTTGTTCTTATCTCACCATTTCAATTCTATCTTCTAGATCATCTTATCATTCCAGTTTCTTTTTTTGTTGTTTTCTATCACATTTTTTTCATCTCATCACATCTTTCAATCCCTTTTTCATTATCCCATCATATCCATACCTTTTTAGTTTCCTCTTCCTTTCCAAATTTTTAACATTTTTGTTCAAAACTTCATACCTTTTTCGTCACATCTTATTCCTAATCCTTCTCACATTTTTTGATTTTCTTTTTCATCTTTTTTTTTAAATTTTTCAAAATTTTAGTCATCTAATCTTTCAAAACTTTTTATCCTATTGTCTTAACAAATAGTTCAAAAAATTGTTTTTGTTGTAAAAATGCATATAATGAAATGTCATGCATGTCATGAATGCAATGCAAATGATAAATAATGCCTTACCAAGTCACATCATCAATCTACCATATTCCTTTCTTCAAAATTTTGTCATCCTTTAATCTTCTCTCTGACTTATCATTCAATCTTTCAATGCCTCATCATTCTTCCTTCTTCAAATTTAGTAATCCTAAAATCAGTTTACCCCATCATCATCGTTCATTCGGTCTTCTTCTTGCCCCACAATTCTTCTTTCTTTAAATTTAGCAATCATCACTCATTTAGTCTTCCCATTGCCCTATCATCATCATTCATTTAGTTTTCTTCCTACCCCACAATTCTTATCAACTTAAAATTCATCAATCCAAATCATAACAACAAAATCATCTCAAACTATTCACAAGAACACTTCGCAACTTCTCATATCTTCAAGAAAATTCATGCTCTTATATCAACCAAAGATTGCCCCAAGAATAGTCTTAAAAACACCATCACCACACTTGATTTCTTTAAAACAAGAACTTGCCCCCATAAAATTGCAAAACTCTCATTTTTCCCTTCTTCAAGTTTCTTTTTTTGAAAATAGAAAATTGCCCCACATAATAATTTTCCAAGATAAAAACATTTGACATTTAACTCTCTTAAAAATTGGTGATTACTATCGAGAACAAATAGAATGAGTCATAACTTGGTCTAGCTGAATAAGTGTACTGATTTGGTGCATCAAGGATGTTTGGTTATCAAGAAAGTTTCTATCGATCAATGTCTCTTCATCTAGGCTCACAAATGAAACAAATTCCTTGAAAATCAAAATTCCTTTTGTAAAAGTAACTTTCACAGAACACAATCCATTTTAGCACTCTCTTAATTTGTTGATATGTGGACTTTAATAAATGTCAAGACTAGCTGTGATGGCTCAAATTTCTGGGCAAGGATTCCAAGATACAAATCTCAAGTCAAAATTTCAAGGTGATGGTTTTTGAATTTCTCAAAAGGTCTTGACTGAAAGCATCACTCCTCTGGTTTTTTTTCTTTCTGGTTATTGCCTTAGCACAGTAAAAAAAAAAACAATGGCCTTGAGTTGTTTCAAATTTGCTCTAGACTGCCCTTTCATGGGTTTTCACCCTAGAGCTTCATTCTCTTTTTCTTCTTCTTTTTTTTATTGATTATTCTACCATGCATTTGAGAATTCAAATTTCATTCCAAACTAAATAACGATGATGGTTTCTCAAAGAAAAGCTTTTCAATACAAGCATCTCTATTTGATCAAAATGGACTTTTAAGCACGTACCGTAGGCCAAGGTTTAGGGTTTTCAAAGAATGGATAAATAAGCCCAAAATAAGTGTTTTCAAGGTTTATCGAACCAAGGATCATTTCTTCGATTGTGGACATCAGTCCTTCCCACTCTTCGAAGCATTTTTCTTTTCTTTTCTAACCTTTTATTCTCATTCATTTCTTTTTTTTCTTCTTTTTTTCACATCTACCTTTTTCATTTTTTTCAATTTCTTGTTTTTTTTTCATATTGATTTCCATCTTCACATATCCTTCTTCTCACATTTGCCCCTTTAACAAGGGAATCATTTTCTTGCATTTGACATAAGACCAATCACTAATGCTTCTAAAACTCCTCTGATGTATTTGCCTCTCCAATGTGGAGGGTGATACTTGATCAAGGTTCATTTAGAAAGAAATCAATAGGCTCAAAAGGGGTAACAAAGGGATAATTTCATCTCAGTAATAGGAATATGAAAGATGGCCATTTGTCATATCAAATATTGACACTTCTATTGAAAACCAATCCTCAAGATGAAAATTTTATTTTTCTTTTGAAATCATTTGAATATCCCTCATGCATGGTTTCACAATCAATTTTTTTCTTCTTTTCTTTTCTTCTTTTGTTTTTTCACTTCCTTTTTCTTCACTTTTTTTTTCACAACTCATGCCCAAAATATTAACTCAACTTTATGAAGGCCTTATGCAATGATTTTAATTATCATAGTTTAAAACAGGAAAAGGATAATCAATCAAATTAAGAATGGTCATTAAAAGATGTTCAGGCTATCAAAAACTTGGCTCTTTCAATCATTTTGCCCCAAGGTGTAGCAAAGGATGATTTGAGTCAGAGAGTTCAAGTTATGAGAAAGAATTTTTAGTTGATGTGTTTGGGACTCTTAGCTTGGCCTTAACATCTATCAAATTTTCAAATACAAAGTCCTTAAGAGAATGCTTCATGAATTGGTTCTTCCAAACAATTCAAAAAGTTTTGCAAATTCATCAATCATTTCATTGCTCATTGCCTTAACGAAGATCATTGACTTTAAAAGTTTACCATGGTAAGCAAAAATGAATGGATTTCAAGCTTGTGTTTCTTTATGGATTCCAAGTTTTCACTGAATCGGAAAGTATAGTGGAAATGTAATGACTAGGTCTATTCATTCTCAATAAAAATCACCAATGTTTTCAAAATTATTTTATTTCATCTACTTGGAAAGAAAAATATGGAAAGCTTTCAAAACAACTTGATGAAAATTTCAAGAATCCTGAGAACATCTCACATCCACATATAGGAAACTTGGCCTATGGAGGAGCAAACTTCCATTGTTCAATAAGCTCTTGAGTCAAGGCACCACTACTGATGAGTTCTTCAACATTTTCCTTCAATTGCCTACACTTTTCTGTTGAATGCCCAATTGCCTTCGGTGCAGGCCAAGTTTTCTCACAGAATTCTTTTATCGGGACTGTACTGAGATAAGCTTCTCGAAACTTTTCTTCGTTACCTCCAAGGTGACTTTTCATCCAAATGTATAACAATAGGGTACATCCAATGAAACGTCCTTCCCCCTTGCGACGACAAAAATTTAAAGACCTAAAAGTCTCAGACAAGATAACTGGGGCCATGTTCACCTCATGATCAAGCTGCTCAACAAAATCCACCATTGTAATCTCAATGTGTCGTAAGAATTTAGGGAACATGGCCATATAATACACAGCTAATGCCATTATGCTCATATGTTGTTCTTTCGTTAGCTGCTTCTGAAGACAACTTCGTAGAAGACTCCATGGTACATAAGTGGTCTCCCTTTTCTGCCTTGTGTGATGATCAATTTCTGAAACACTATGGCCAGTCATGAAGGACAATTTCTTATGATATCCAGATTTCCTTTTCTTACAATAGATTTTGTTGGGATTTTCTAACTCACAACGGAGCAAGAACGAATACTCCTCCATGGTTGGCATCAAATCGGCCTCATTGAAGACAAAGCATCTATAGGACGGGTCCCAAAATTGCACCATGGCCCTTATCAAATCTAAGTCCACTTCCACTGACAATAATAGCATCAAGTCCCCATATTTTTTCTGAAATTCTATCTTCTTTTCTTCACCCCATGCCTTCAAAATTCCTAGCAACTCAATGTAGTCATTTTGTCTTAGGTCCAAATGAATTCTTCTGGAAGAGTAGAAAAAAACCAACAGGTAGGCAATCACCATTCTCACGTTGGGCATTTTCTGATCGTTCTTTCACTATGTGGGCTGGTTCCTCTTGCGATAATTTCTCCATGGATGCAAATGGATCTTAACCTATTCAATTTGTTATGAGATAGAAAAAAAAATGCAAGGAATGAGAATATGCATTATTTTTTTTTTATGTTTTTTTTTTTTTCTTTTTTTTGGTTTATTATTTTTGTTTTTATTTATTTTCCATATTTTTCTTGTATGAGATGATGGTCATTCTTTGTGTCCTAATATAGGCTTCAATTCTAAAGCTCTAACTTACGAGTGGGCATCATAAGTTCACTATATGCTTGGCTTGGATAGATGGATTACTAAAGGTTCCCAGACTGTTCCCCACTATCGTCCGCATGGACAAGTAAGGCACCCCAATCCTCACCCATTATAGGCTTCAAACGGAAAGGGTTCAACCTGAGTGGGAGTATTTCACTGGCCTATGTGGAGGTTACCACCTCACGAAGGCAAAGCTACTTTACTTCCTCTTAAAAAGGTAAGCCCGAGTTGAGGGCTAATGCATGCACATGTAAGTGGAGTGTGTGTATTTAAATGTCTTATGAAACTTAAAGTTTTTAGGCAAGATTTTGATAACCTTAAACTTCCTAATGGCCAGACTCTCTAAAGTCCCCAGTGGAGTCGCCAAACTGTCATAACATACTAGGTTTTAGAGGAAACCTAATAGCTAGACATAAAACTATGGAGTCGCCACCAACCATTCTAACCTAGGTGTGATTGGTCACCTATTCAAACTAAGGATAAGGCTTAGTCTACGTTAAGAATCCTAAGTTCGGGAGTACGGTTACGTGTGAGGAAGGGTTAGCACCCTCACAACGGCCATCCTAACATGGTACCAAATAATCTAAGGTTATCCTAATTTTGCCTTTTACTTTAATTTCGATATGATTAAATATTGAAAAATCTTTGAAGTCTCCTCCATCAAGCTGGTTGGATAACTTAAAAGTTTTTCTCACCTCAAGAGTATTCAAGTAGGACCAATCGCCTTTCTTGAAGAGGCTCCGTCATCGGATGATTTAAGTACATTATGTAAACCGTATCTTGACTCCTACTCGAACTTCTATTTATCATTTCATCTTATTTTATTCTATTGTTATTATTATATTATATATATATATCTTTAAATAAACATGAATTATTTGATATTGAAGATTTTCTTAAAGATCTTCCATCAAGCTGGTAAGACCTTAAAGAAACTTTCTCACCTTAGGAATTTTTAAAGAAACTACTCAAGCGCAATTCCCTTTAAATTCCATCCTCGGAATAATTCACATTTATTAAAATATTTAATTTAATTTAATTTAATTTCTATTTATTTTAATTCTTTTCTAATTTTAATTCTAGTTAATTAATTTGATTTTTATTATTTATTATAATGAATTTAATTTTTATTCACTAATTTTTTTAATCTAATTTAATTTTTATTTTTGTTATAATTGATTTACTAAATATTGGAAATATCTCCTTAGATCTTCCATCAAGCTGGTAAGACCCAAAAGAAACGTCCTCACCTCAAGATATCTAAAAGTACTATTCGAGTGCAGTCCTTTTAGAATTCCATCGTCGGAATATTTGTTGTTGTATTATTTTATTCTATTTTAAAATATATTAAAATTTTTTATGACTTTTAATTCCTAATTTGATTACTAATTCTTTTAATTGTAATTAATTCTTATTTCATTTTTTTAATAAATTTGAGGTTTAAATATCGGAAACGACTTTTTAAATCTTCCATCAAGCTGGTAAGATTTAAAAAGGACCTCTTCACCTCAAGATCTCCGAGAGTATTACTCAATCGCAATCCTCTCGGAGATCCATCGTCGGAAAATTTGTATTTTTATTATTTTATTCTATTTTACCCTAACTTTTTGCTATTAATTTTTTGTCATTTATAGTTTTATTTAAATAATTATTTTAAAGCTTAAAGAAGTCTAATTTCATGTTCTTATTTAATTCTAATTCTAAAATAAACAAACATATAAATAATACATCAACAAAAATATAGAATATCAACACGCCGAATCAAATTATTTTATTTACATTAACTATCTAATTTATTTATCAAAGTCAATTTCTCAAGTTAATTATCTTAACATCATATTCTAATTTCAATTAAATTATCTAAATTGTCTTATACCAAATCCTAATTAAATAAATTATATAAACTAAACCCAACTAACGAGATATTTGAATATATTAGATTATGATTAAAAGTAGGCATTAAATGCACTAAAATAGAAACCTTAGTCTGACTACATGTATAGCCATACCATTTAATGATCTAGAATTTCTCACCTTCTTTAACCATCAATATTTCCTCTCTCTTTGACGTAGAACACCACTTTCTTGTCTTATTTATTTTCTAAAGTCGAGTTTCAGATCAGCAACTAGGTAGGATGCAACGACAGCAAATTGATGTAGCAGAGATGTGCGACTTGATGAGAACGCAGCAGTACAAAGTTCGATCAGGACAGCAAGGTGGCACAGCGGAATAGGGGGCTCGACGTGGATGCAACAACAGGGGGGCTTCTCTTCACAGGGGCGTGGCTGCAACAAGTGGAAGAAGGGAAGGCGTGGTGGCTGGACTGGAGGCAGTGTCGGGATCTCAAGGCTGGAGAGAAAGATGATGATGGACGGTGCGGCAAGAAGCAAATGGCTTTCGGCTTTGACTGGTTTAATAGCCTTTATTGAATCAAGCCCTCAACAATATGCAACAAACGCAGGGAGGAAGCGCACTGAGCTACGTAACAAAGAAATACAATAGCAGCAGCAAGTCATGGCTGGGTGTAGCAGATCATGGGTGGTGCAGAAATGCTCGCGGCAGTGGACAACGGTAGTGATGTAGCAGTGATTAAACGGTTTTAGCGGCAGCGCAAAGCAGCCATCAGAAACGCCACAGTAGGGAATAGAACATAGCCAAGAACGCCATAATATGGGACACGAGGTAGGAGACGGTGGTGTTGGCAAAGATATAGCAGAGCTGGGCGTGGTGATGGAAGGTGCTAGGTGGTGGTCGTGAATGAATGAAGCAGTTGCAAAGAATAGGGTTTTTTGGCAAAATGCCTCGTCGCCAAGACCTTTTCTTTTTAATTGCTGCCCCCCTCCTTATTTTAATATGACCTAGAATCCTTTAATTAGTCTTCATTTTCCTTGATTCTTTCCTGCTAATTAATCTCATAATCTCAATGTTGACATATTTTCTTTTAAAGCTTTCCATAATCAAATTCTAATTTGATTCTTTTAATTAATTTTAGATTTGTCTAAAGTTTCTAAAACCAAAAGATTTGATTTTTATTCCACAATTTGCGATACAAGTTTGACTTTCCCCCTTTTTGTTTTCCTTGATTTTTTTAATTTTAATTTTTTTATTTTTCCTTAATAAATGTAAAAATATATTAAAAATTAAATTTAAATATAAAAATTGATCTATTAAATCATCGGGCTTAAAGTCCAAATCTAATCTTAAGTCCAAAATCATAGTTTCATATCCAAAAGTCTAATTAAACTCAAATCAAAGGTGAAATGAAAGAACATTGGACTCACAGGAGAATTGAGGCTCGGATTAAAGAAAATAATCTAATTGGCCCAAAAATATTAAAGACCCCGGACAAAATGGGGTGTCTACAATTACCACAACACCCCACACTATTTGCTTAATTGTTTATACACAAATTTCACATCTTCAAATTTCCGAACACGAATTGGCAACAAAATTCAATTATATATATAGGTATAATTCTTTGTTTTATATCCTATACAAAAAAATTATCCTCTGATTCAATCTTGTTGAAAATATTTGTCAAGGGCTTGACTATGAGGATCATATTTTCCCTATAAATTCCATAAGTTAAAGGTTATGGAAATGGAAAGACAAAGGATAAACTACTAAGAAATTAAATAACTAGTGTTATAGAAGGAAAATGTCATGTGAGCCCTATGAGACTCTATAGTCCGGATTGGGGTGAAACTCCAGAGTCACTGATATTTGGAGTGAAATACTGAGGTGGGAGAAATCTGCATTTTGAAATTCCCTCGTTTTTACTTGTTTTGAAAAGCGTGCTACAAATTCAAAAATAACAGTTACGTCTATAAGCTAGGAAAATTTTTGAAAATAACAATCGATCTGATTTGAATTAAGACCCATTGAAAGTCATAGATAAATTTACATGTGAAGGAATCTCAAGCCATGTCAACTTGAAGACTAAATCACACAGGAAAGCCAAAAATTATGCGATTGCACCATTAGGGGTATTTTAGTAATTTTACCCTTCTAGTCAGCCAAACCTTATCAAAGGCTTATCTAATGATTAGAATGAGTTAAATAGATGTATTTTATAAGTGAATGAAATGTTTGAAAGTTAAACTAACTATTTAAACAGAAGTTAGAAAGAAAGGGACGGGTTTGGAATTTTTAAATTTGTATAAGGGCATTTTTGTCATTTTGCATTAAAATATGAATTTTTAAGGACTTTTCTAGTCTTCTTCCTCCCATAGCTGGCTATCACCATTTTTTAAGCTTTCTCACTCTAAAAGCATAGTGAAGAGAGAGAAAAAACCCTTGAAAACAATAGTAAAACACCTTGAAACCGAAAATCGTCTTCAGCAAACCTATCCAACTCTGTGAGCTCTTAAACATAGTACCAAAATCCAACATATAAGAGGCCATTTTCTTGTTGTTTGGGCTCCCTCCAATTTTAGTCAACTAAGAAATGTGAGAGAAAGTTTAGTTTTTCATGTTTTAATGGCTTTATACTATGTGTTTAAGATGTCTAGCCATGTATTCAAGCTTGAATTGGATTAAAACCATTAGAAATCACTCCCTAGGGTTTTGGCCAACATGTGCCATGCATGAGTGAGAGGTTGTTCAATGCAAAAGTGGCGTAGAAACAATGTAGAGAGTATCTAGAACGTGATTACTAACTTAAATCGTTGAAACGAAATGTTAGGCAAGAAAGGCCATTTCGGCCAAGAGTAGAGCATGAGGAATTCATGCTCAAATTAATGTAAATTAGGTCCTAGGAAGTTGTGTAAATTAATAGAAGACTATTGCCAAAATCAGAACCGAAAGCGAAGATGTTACTGAAATGTGATGAATTGACTGTGTTTGTATGGTGTCTTTCTGTCACATCCCGTGACTACATTATTTCACGTTTTTCCACACATTTTATATGGTTGGGCTATCTGTGATGCCTTTACACACTGTTCATCTACAACAGTAAACAAATTAGACAATATTTATTTATTGTAAATTAATATTCACTGACTACAAAAGTTAGTTTACACCCCCTGAATTACATTTATAACCAGTAATACTGTATAAACAGGTCTGAATATACAAATGTAAACACGTTACCTCAGAAGTCCCTTATATGACACTTCGAGCTACTCAAAGCGCAGTTAATCTATGGTTTGTACTTCAACTATTCTTTACACCAAATCTGTGATAATAAAAGTAAAGGAGTGAGCAAACCACGACTTAGTAGGGAATTGTATGCAAATTTTGATATCCCGAAGACTATATCCAGTAAAACCTTTTAGTTTACAATCGGTATGCTGGGCACACTATAAGGAAATGATACTATAGTCGGTCGGAAAATCCAAATAGAGTAAGGAAGGTATTTTGAAATACCTGTCTTATCTTGAAAACCCAGAGCGACTATAGGGAATAGAAATTTATTTATTTTTCATATATACTTATTTCAAATTACTGCATATAAATATTTCATACACTTGATAATCACAAAGTTTTCACCACTAAAATCATTACTTTCACATGTGTAACAGTAAAATAACTGTTTAATTATAATAACAGTTTAGTAATAAAACACTTCAGAAAATCATCATAGTTTTCTGAAAATATCACTAAAATCAATAATAACACGTGAAATCATAATGGAGATCAGGTAACACCTAAATGATATCATGCTATAAGTCCCGTAAGGAATAATATGGTACACGTGAGATCCCTGTAGGGATAGTATAATAAACACATGAGATCTATGGCCATAGTCTATAGGTGTCCTCGGTCGTACACTGATCAGGTGTCAACCAGGACGCTGAAGACAGGATCAGTGTCAATAGCTTCACACATGAGTAACACATGAAACACGTAACACGTGAGCATGATACGAGGCCTATCAGTCTCAAAACAGTATATAAGAAATCTCATTACCTTTATGGAATTTAGTAAGATCAATGATGTTTTCCAGAAAATCCATAAAGGTATAAATCATAATATTTCGTACGGTGAAAAACAGTTTATAAGATAATCACACAATAGTAATAAAATTTCATAACTGTTCTTTTCCACCGTAGAATACATACACACATGTTTCTATACTTTCTTTCCAAAACTTGAAATTCAAAGTTATTGGAAATCAATTCCAATATTTTCATACTTAATGGAAAAATAAAAATATTTAATTTTCTAAAATTAACAATAATTCTACCAACACATTTTTCACTATAAAACACGTGCAGAGACATTTTAGTCTCAAAACAATAGTTATACAGTGATAAAGCCTTTATGGAAATCATTACACGTGATAAAATTTATTTAATCCATAAAGGAAAATCAAAATAAATTAGTGAATATTATACAGAAAATTATTTATAAAATATTCACTATTCACCATTTCACTTCACCAATCACACATTTCCCTATAAAACACGTGGAATGAATTTTCGGTAGTTTAATCTTTACCGAAATCAGTATCGTGAATATTTAATAAATACTTTTCAGTAAATTCACCGTTTATGAAAAATAATTAATTTATTACTTTTGAGGCTAGGAAAAATACCAATAATGCACTAAAATATTTAATAATATTTTTGGAAATATCTTTAGTAAATTTCGGCAGCATAACGACAGCCAGAGTCTTAGCCTCCCTCCACTTTCAAACACAATCTCAACAGCTAGAAACCACAATTTCGTAGCATTTCAAGGCAATTCAATATTCAATAAATTTTATAAAATTCATAGCATGAAAACCATGCATTCGGATATCCCTACAAATTCACACACGCATCCCTTATCAGTCTTATAAAGTCGAGCTTCCCAGTTACGTTTATCAAATTCCGCAACTCCAGCTGCAAAATAATTTTATCACAAATTATTAATATTTGTCTTCTTATTTTTAAGCCACTAGTATTCATAAAATGCAACCACCAATATCATAATATAAGCACAACTAGTATAAATTATACTGGTGCTAAAACTTGACTTCCTCATTTTAATTCCTTTTTCAGTTTTAATTTCACCAATAATCCTCTTTAATTTTCTATAGTTATTTTCTACCATTAAGCCCAAAATTCAGCTCATTTTCCCCATCCAAAATGTCATGGCCGAAACCCTCTTATGGTCATTCCTTTGATTTTCATCTCTTCTTTAATTTCTTGGTTTCTAATTGGTTAGTTCTAGTCCCTGTAAGCCTTTTTCTCTTATTTTCCTATTCTTACATGTCCAACCGAAACCTTCTCTTCAATAACCAAATTTGGATTTTCAACCCTTTCATGAATTTTTGCTCTCCACTCATCTTATTCCATCTCAAGCTATTATTTCCTACTATTTTCATGCAAGAATGCATGTCTTCCATGAGATTCCAAATTCCACCTAAATTCTCCAAAAATGACAGATTTTTATTGAGCAAATATTACGGAAAACTAACTTCATAATATTTTTCTACACCTTGCAAATACTAGAAATCAAGTTTGGAATCAAAAGAAAATATCAATTTTCAACATGCTCTTACCCTTGACCGAATGGTTGTGTCTCCATTTTTTGTTCCTTCTTTCACATCAACCCTCCTTCTTCCTTGTTTTCTTAGAAGGTTTTAAGGTGAAGGTAAGGTTTATGAAGAAGATTTAAGTAATTAGTTAATAAGGGATGAGATTTTTGATAAATAGTGTGGAAGAAACGTAAGCAAACAGAATGAAATTGAGTAGCAAACAGAAACCATGGAGCAACAGGGGAAGTCGGCAAAGGAGGATGAAAATTGCTGGAGTTTTAGTTCCATTTAATTTCCTATTCATTCATGTCCTCCAATAATATGTTGCCACTTGGCTACTTATCTCTTTTCTCATCATTTCATATCTCATATTGCATTAAAATGGGCAGCAAACGGCAGCAGAAAAATTGTGGCAGTGATAGATTTTGCTGCACGTTTCTTTGACTTGTTTTCTTTCTTTTTTAAGGCTCCAACCAATAGCATTTTACCATCTTTCCAAATACAAGTTTTCCCTCCATTAAACATTATTTGTTGGCAATTTTTATACCATAAAAATTGCAATCTAGCCGATCAACAATATAACAGAAAAGGAGTGGCGTGAAGACCACTTTGCTGATCAGTTTTGCCACTCTTTTATATGTTTTAACCAATCACAATTTATCACATGTCAAGTTAATCTTCTTCCTTCCTTTAAATATGATTTATTTGTATTCTTTAACACCATAAAAATTTACATTTCAGTTGTCTTATAAATGAATGAAACGTGCGGTGTACAGCAGCAAGAATTGACGTGCATTCTAAATTTTCTGCACGTTTTGGCCTTGATTCAACTTCTTATATGTATTCCATTCAATGCCAAAATACCATACATCTAAATAATAAAATTCCCCTATCTTATACATCATTTATTTGCATATTATAATATGGAATTATCACTTCCATATAAATTCCAAATTTACTTACTTTATTATTCTACACCTTCAATTTATCATTTAATATTTATTTCACCTCTTATACACCATATTATAAACCATAACCTCAAATTTCAAAAATTCAAAGTGAAAATTCATACACCATATTTATTTAATTTCTCTAAATAATTATTTCCACTATCAATCATTTACAAAGATGGTTTACAGTGTTATAAAATCGGGTCTCACATTTTCTCCTCACCTTAGGAAATTTGGTCCACCAAATTTCACCGGGACCTATCACTGAAAAAGCTCTGGATACTTCTCACGTACAAGGCTCTCTAATCTTCAGTGACCCGTGTTGAATTACGTGAGATGTATTTGGATGTTATTTCCTTAACATTGAGACGTGGAATACACTATACACTCCTGACAATTCTAAAGGTAGTGCTAACTGGTATGCCACTTCTTCCACGTGACTTAATATCTTGAAAGGTCTATGTTATTGAGGACTTTGTTTTCCTTTCTTACCAAATCTTATTGTACCTTTAGAGAGAGACCTTAAAAATATACTATCACCCGTACATCGAGGGAATCTGCTTGACCACATGGGGAGCTAATAATTTACGGTCTCCCACTTGTTCCCACGGTGTCGTGGATCTACATCGTCTGCCATATAAACCTCGTAAGGTGCCATATCGATACTCGCATGTTAGCTATTATTATAATCAAACTCTGTCAGGGTAGATGATCATTCCAGGAGCCTCTAAAATCAAGTGCATACGTTTACAACATATCCTCGAGCGTCTGTATCGTACGCTTGGACTGTCCATCAGTCTGCGAATGAAACGTGGTGCTAAAACTCAGTTGGGATTCCATAGCTTCTTGAAGTCTCT
Organism: Heritiera littoralis; assembly: GCA_031772115.1. Lineage (NCBI taxonomy): Eukaryota > Viridiplantae > Streptophyta > Magnoliopsida > Malvales > Malvaceae > Heritiera > Heritiera littoralis. The sequence continues at coordinate 897,207 of JAPDPK010000022.1, forward strand.
CTCTACAATGAGATGCGGAGCGGGACTCCTTGTAAGATATAACGCTCACTGGAACACCATGTACTCTCACTATCTCCCTGACATATAATTCGGCTAATGCAATAATTGGACCAATAGATTTCATAGCCAAGGAATGAGCAGACTTAGTCAATTTATCCATAATTATCCATATAGCATTATACCCTTTGCAGGTCCTCCGAATTTTACTTAATTTACGAAGTACAACCAATATAGGTATTTCTCTTCCTTATATAATTTCTAACTTTCAGTTAATCTTGTCTTTAAGATGAGACTACCAGTATACTTTTACAATTCGAATTTCCTTTAAATCACACATTTCCTCTTTCACAATCAATTTATACTCCCTGAAATTATTTCTCATTTTTGGGAGTTAACAATTTCCACTTCTTTTCATACAGTAGATATTTCACACTATTTATTACACCTTATCTCATTTAGTGTCAGGTCGATAATAATTTGGTAACTATCATTTAGACAATTTTAGTCAATCGTATGCAATTGTCTCAGTAGCTTTTACATCCAGTGCACCCGCTCTCAACATATCATTGAGCGTGTACATACTACGCTCGAATATTTAATCAGTACTAAGCGGTGCTAATAGTAAATTTGGAATCCCAGTGCCTTTTGCTATCCTTTTTAAAAGCATGTGGCAAATCAGGGATCCATATCACATGTATTCGCTCACTGGAACTTCACATACATTTTCACCGTTTCACAGATATATATTGACTAGGGCACTCAAGAGGTCAAGAACTTGATGATGTAGAAGTGAATCAATTTGATCAATCAATCTATAGTCACTTCTATAATCTTATGGTTCTTTCGGATTCCTTACAAACCCATAATAATCATTTCATAGTTTAGCTAAAGCTGCACTTTATTTGCAGCCTTTAATATCAATTATCACTTACAATGAACGAGACGTTAAGTAATAATTTTCCTTGACATCTCTTTTCATATTGAGTTATCATTACATCCTCATTCTCATGGTACATGTAATATCACTCGATTTTAGGATGTACCTGAGGATGTAATCCTTTCACAATCAAGTTCTGTAATTGGAATTATCACAATATCAATTCCATCTCCACATTACTTATACAATTTCACAATTCCTATATATATCCATTTACATGATGACAGTTATTCCTTTACTTACTCCTCTGAGTATAATTAATTTCACCCATTAAGTTTGGCTTGATCTTATATCTAGCCATAACCACTTGATAATCAGAGAAAATTACATTCACTCTTAAGTTTGGGAACTACCTCATAATTGTGTTCCCTAGTCATCACATGACTTGTCTTTTAATACATTTTCCTCCTTTCACATTTATCATATCAGTGAAGTAGCTGATTCCATAAGTCCTTAACAAATCATTTATATTATTCGGGTAAATCTCGTAACTTTCATACCCCAGTCACTATATTTTAATATCATTCAATTAGTAATAACCTCTTTTCAGACAATTCGAGGTTCTCTTTATTACTCGAGACCTTACGTCTTTGGATGAGTATAGTTCAGTTAAAACTCATATTTACTGAACATAACAATAAAATTTTTAGTTTCTAGAAGTTTGTGGAATTTTCAAAGATGCTGCTTATATTCTTCAAATAAATATACATATTCACATCTCGTGGTTTCAAGCCATTATAATTTTATCTGTATGTGATTGGAATATTTCATTCATTAACTCACATACTTCATAGGATGTTTCATAACTCTCTTAATTACCACAAAGGACTCGTAGGAGTTATACCGAGTTCTGAACATCATCTTATAAACACTGTGTGTTAGCTTTTTATCCGATAACATCTTGTTCAAGATTGATCTTAAAACTCCATATATATCATTAAATGGATCGATTAGAATATCAATCCTGAACAAATGAATATCCATTTTCAATGAAAACACTATTGAACGTTCAAAATTTAATGAATGGTTTTAAATACGGTAAGTGGAAATGGAAGAAATAAGAATATGTATTCGAGTGTGTTAAATGACTGAACTGGGACCAAACCTGGATGATGGATATTAATTTAGCTAATTATGTTTTAGCTTAATATTGAATTGGCAACACTGAGCACAGTCCAACTGAGTGAATGAAATATGAAAAATTATTATGACTAGACAAAGTAGGAATGAGAAGGACAGTTAAAGGCTTATGGTTCCTTGTGGATTTATGGTAGCTTGGTAGATCTTTGAGAGAAAGGTTTAAGACTTATTGTCCTCTTGCAGTAGCTTAGTAGATCTTTGAGAGAACGGTTAAAGGCTTGTTGTCCTCTTGTAAATTTGTTGGTCTTAGTTAGCTTGCAGTAGCTTTGACGAAGAGAACACTAAATAGCTTCGAACCTTAGGAGAATGGCTAATATCTTGAAGGCTCCAAATTCTTTGAGAGGCTAAGACTTCTCTTCAACATGAAAATTGATCTTTAGTAACTTGGAAGAGTCCTCTATTTGAAATGCATAAGTAATAAAGAGTTCCAAAATGAATTAATCACTTTTGGTTTTATCTCTAATTAATTTAATTTAAATAAGATAATGTAAATGGTTAATTTCTTTTAATCAATCCACTAAGAAATTACTGATCAATTAAATATCCAATTTAATTAATTAATAATATTAATTTTTAATGCAACAAATGGCCTCTCTTTAAGGTATGGGTGTGCATATGCTTGGCATGAAATACGTATGGAACTTGAAGTCCACCAACATATTTATTAGGAATAAATGTCTTGTTATTTTAGCACTTTAAAATGAGTGCCTAATTTCATCTTGAACTTTTTTGAATAACAAATTGTATAACTTTACAATTTTGCCAAGCTAAAAGGATTAATCATCATTGACATTCTTTGCTTGACATGAGCCGTCAACTTAAAAAAATAAACTGGTGAACAATTGCACTACTTTTATTTAGCATGTTATGTGTATTATATATTCTTAGCACATCATATGCACTTAGCTGACATATTATGTAAAGGTAATGAATCCTGATGGCGCCTCATGTAAAGATAATTAAGCCATTAGTAAAGTCTTTACAAAATGGGAAGTGTTATTATATTACACTTGATAACAAAGTCGGTTCTCTTAATAGGTGAACTTTAAGCTTCTATTCCAACTAGGACTCAATTCCCATAGCTAACGATGTATATATGAACTACTTTTGAGGTAAAAGAAAATATTAACTCTAGTACTTCTCCCTTGTTAATCTTGTGCAACTTAATTCTTCTTCATTAATCTTTGCCCTTTTTCAGCGTGTTGAAACAAAATGACCAAGTTCAGGTCTTCGCTTTTTTTTTCAATCATATCCCTGATGCAAACTCATACAAAACCTTTTTTTTCTGCAGATTATTCATTATATCCACACAACCTAGTAAGACTTCTTAGCTTTATATATATTGCACGAATTAATTCCTTATCATGTTTTCCATTCTATAAGTCCCACTATTGCTTCTTGAAATCTTGCATTCTTGAAATTTTGAATGATTTGTTGATATATCGGTACCTTGCATTCTTTTACTGTTTGAAATTAGGATTTCCTTTTCTTTTTCTAATAAAAGCAAAGTTCCCCTCACCAACTTGAATAGAAAAAAATATCCTTGCTATTGTTTCGCTGATTTTGGTCTGTCATCTTTCCTTTATTGTAAGAACTTGATCAGTACAGTTGTAGACAATGAAAAGTAGCAAAAAACTAGCAACTATAAGCATAATTTCATAGGCATGCAAATCTTGATTTGATGTTTTTGAATTACAAGAAGTCAACTTGAAGCATGTTAGAGTATACCTTACAAGTCAATTGGATTTAGATTCAATAATTTTAAAAAGCCTAAAAGACCTAATCTAGTTGGACTAAGGCAAGAGCTTTTTAGAGTTTTGTTAAGAGGCACTATATAAGCAACATTAAATTTATAAGTTAGATAGAACGTTCTTGATAGCTGCTCTACCTATTGGAGTTTGCACTCACAAAACAATCCCCTTCCTTCTTTTGCCATCAGCTACTCCTTGTCCTAGGTAAAGGCCCCATTATGCGTCCTACTTGTGTAGATATCGTTAGAGGACTCTTCTTAGCTAGGAGTCTTAAGTTAACAATAAACCAAGGGCTGTTCGTGAGTTATTATATTCAAAAGTTGAACTTTCTTACACGAGCGATACCAAAGGTTAGATTCTATCCGAAAGCAATCTTGTTACATAATCCTAGGATTTTGATTTTGTTGTTTTTCTAATTCGCTGCTTATTTTTGTGTATGACATGATAAACCAAAATAACGAAACTTTACAGTGGTATCAGAGCAATGTGAAAAACACCTTTTAAGATAACAAATTCGATTCACAGTGATGTTTTTATTGTAAGTTGTTACAGATTTTATTTTAATTTTCAAAATTCATTTGGACAACCTAAAATAATTGTAAGACAATTATAGATTTAAAGAAACCCTACAGGAATTTGTTTCATTAAGAGTTGTATGTTAAAATTCTTTTCAAACTTGTAAATAAAATGTTGTCAAAATTATTTGACAGAAACCTTGCATGCTTTATCTAATATAATTGATATTAGAATAATTATCAAAATTGTTTGACAGAAGCCCTGCAGGCTTTTATCTAATATAATTGATATTAGAATAATTATAAAAATTGTTTAACAGAAACCCTACAATCGCCACCCTTGCCAAAAAATAATTATTTTATTTATTTAAAATATATTTTAATTAGAATAAATTAGGATGAAAGTTATCTTGATAATAGTTTTAAATTAAATATATTTTAAAGAAAGATATTTTTTTACAATATTTTCTATATTAGTTAGATAAGAATTATCCAATGGTTTTGAGATTTTAATAGGATTAAAATTTCAAAAAGCATTATTTTGATAAAATTTTTTGTTTTAAAATAAAATATTTTCTATATTATATTAGATAAGAGTTATCCAATGGTTTTGAGATTTTCATTAGATTAAAATTTCAATTAAGCTCAAATTGAATTTTGAGAATTAAAATTAAGTTAAAACAGTTCTTGATACCCATAATTAATAAAAAAATTTGATTAATTAAAATTATTTTTAATTAGGAAGCATGCAAATTAATATATAATATTGCTATGTATGCTTGATACTTTATTCATATGCGATATGGATGGATGCAGGGTGCATGGTTATGGCCTAGGTTTACTTAGATTGTAATTTATTTAAATAGATTTAAATAGGGCCTGCAAGCCTTGATTTTATTTGTAATTTATTTATGTAATAGTTACATAGTTAAATTAGGATTATCTTGTAAAATATACAACATTTGGAGCCAAGATGGTCTGAAGCCAAGGTGAACCAAAGTGACACTTAAAGGAAATCGAGGAGAAGGCATTTAGAAAACAATGTATCTCTAGGTTCTTTCGTAATAGAAAGGCCATAACCATGTCACATTTAATTTTATGCTTTTAGTTATATATGTTGATAAATATGTTAGAAAAGCATGCTAGGTGAGACGGTAAAATTAAAAATCCCTCAAAATAAATATTAAGTCAAATATAACAAATAAAGATGTCTTCCAATACAGTGTATGTGAAAAAGTCTTTGTTTGGTATTATACTACTTTGGCTTTGTCAAGGCCATACCTACCTTAGGAATTCACGTTGCATGAGAAAATAGTTATCTCCAAGTGTATTGGGTCAGACTTAACTAAATCAAATTAAGGCATTGGTTCAGTCAAACCTAATAAGATTTAGAGGCATTGGTTGGGCTTTAACCATATGGTGAGTTAGAACAAGAGTTGTTCATCCATCTATCCAGGAGTTGCACGAAATGCAAGTGACAAGAGTTGTCTATTTAAATAACCTCACTGTTCGCATTAGCTCAGCTAAAATTATAATGGGACCAAATATGGATCCTAGCCCTAGGAAGTTTAGGCAAAAAGGCTTTTCGAGTTGATAGTGAGGGCTATTAGCTTGAAGAAAATAGTGGGAGCAATTCATTTAATTAAAATACCATAATTAAATGATTTTAATCATAATGTTACTTACTTACAAATTTATATTTTATGATTGTAGAATTATTATGGCAAACAACAATTTATCCCTTCATTCTATCCTCAAGAAGGATAATAAGTTGCTTAGGGCAAACTTATTGGACTGATATAGAAATTTGAGGATAGTCCTCACTCAAGAAAAGAAGTTATATGTTCTATATGTCATGACCCGAAGGCCAGTGACGTCCACTTAACACTTACTTTATTGCTTTTGAAAAATTATGAACCAAAATTTTTTCTTTTTCTACTTACGGTTTGTATTTGGTGTTAGTGTAGTATCTAAATCAAATCCTATCTTACTAATATTATTTCTAGAGCTATGTCACCCTTCTCAAGGTGATTTTTATGATTTTAGCCTTATTTTTACCATTCCAAAAGAAACGGGTCGAAAACCTCCTCCTTGTATTTTATCAATTTCCCCAGTAAAATCACCTGCATTAAAACATATTTTAAACTTCACAATACAACCAGCTGTTGTTTCCCACAATTCGCACAATCATGCATCTCATACTTCTTAAGGACTTAACCATTAATAAATCCACATCTTGCAATTTATACATAATTCAAAATAACTCGGATCGAACTCGATAATCACTTAGACTACATAATAATCTAGTGCGATCCAAAGCTACATCCCATATCCTTCCTAGTACTGTGAAATTAAATTTTGCATAACTATCAAAATGATATACAAGTAGTATACCTCAAAAGCAAAAAAGCTTGGCCCGGAGAACATAGACGAGTACCACTATTAGGTACAGTTCTCGGGAGCCTATACAAAGCCTGAGCCGGATATCAACTCGTATGATCTATAGATGTTAAATTTAAGGGGTGAGCAAATCCACGGCTCAATAAGTAGCTTAAATAAGTACATACTAGGCTCACGTCGTAAAACACGATCATACATGCATGAATTCTATAAAATAGCATGTATGCATTATATCAAGATTAGCTGCTAATTTGTATGTACACAGATTGCATAAGCTCATTCATACTTTTCTTTCATTCTTAAACTCTCAAAATATCATTCTTTTTATCCCTTTTTATCGGCATGGTTAAATGTGAATGAAAACAAACATTCAATTAGCACAAGCTTCTATAGCATAATATAATTATAATTCAACAATTATACACATTCTCTGTCTTATGTATAAGATCTATTTCATCTAATAATATTCATCACATTCACATATCACAATCGTTTATCCACTATCTCATTGGCATAGAATTTCTTATGATTCATCAGTACACGTGTAGCACTTAGCTCTTAAAGGATTCTAGAGGTGGCTCCCACAGTTCCGAAGAATCTATGTAGCACGTAGGTCCTTTGAGTTCTCTAGAGGTGGCTCACACGGTACAAAAGATTGAGTGTTACTCGAGTTTGCCTCTATGGCTTATGTTTTCAAATAGTTCATCGATACATGTAGCACTTAGCTCTCAAAGGATTCTGGAGGTGGCTCCCACAGATTCCGAAGAATCTACGTAGCTCGTAAGTCCCTTGAGTTCTCTAGAGGCGGCTCACATGGTACAAAAGATCGAGTCTTTACTTGGGTTGGCCTTTATGACATATACTTTCTAGTGATTCATCGGAACTCGTGTAGCACTTAGCTCTCAAAGGACTCTATAGGTGGCTCCCACAGTTTCCGAAGAACCTATGTAGCACGTAGTTCCTTTGAGTTCTCTAGAGGTGGCTCACACGGTACAAAAGGTCGAGTCTTTACTCGAGTTAGCCTTTATGATACATACTTTCTAGTGATTCATCGGAACTCGTGTAGCATTTAGCTCTCAAAGGACTCTAGAGGTAGCTCCCACAGTTTTCGAAGAACCTATGTAGCACGTAGTTCCTTTGAGTTCTCTAGAGGTGGCTCACACAGTAGAAAAGGTTGAGTTTTACTCGGGTTGCCTTTTTCCTAGTGTTCGACAAACACGACTAGGTACTAATCGAGGTCCATAAATTTAACATTGGGAGCTGTATATAGTGCACACAAATCACATATATATTCTCAAATATCACAATATGTTAACATGCTCACTCGATGCGACTTAATTAATTCATATGCATTCCTCGTAACTCAAGCACCAAAATTTATACAATTTACATACTCAGTAACCACAAACAAACCATAACGCATAACACACAAGTCACAAGCAAGATTTCTTTCCAAACAACTACTATTCACAATCACCTTATGTCCAATTTGTGTCTTACCATACTTACTCTATCAGTCTTATCCGTAATGTCCTACCAAGCTCGATATGAATTTAAATAATTATTAAATAAGAATTCTTTCATCTCTTACGAGATGATACTAGTAAGGCTTACTTAACCCAATTACCTTATATCCCTAGCGAGTATCTTCCTTGGTCCTCCGAATTGGAATTTGAGTCTCTTGACCACTCCGATCCACTAGACAAAATCCGTTAACTTCAATAACTATATGTCATTATGCTTAATCGCTCATTTAAAACGTTTATCTAGTAACCGTAGTTAACACTAATTCACTTTTGTATTACAGCTAAATCTTTCATCCTCATGTATTTGACGTATATGTGTATATATATATATACACACACACACGTTTGCGATATTATATAAATATATATATCTTACATAAAAAATCAAAGTATAGTTTTCTCACCTTGATGAGCCTTGTTAGTCGGATCTCGTACTACCGACCTTCCTTAAGATTCCGAGTCCAACCCTACACCAAGAGTTCGTCCTTCATTATTATTTTTAACCAAGAATCCCATTGGTGTTTATATATATAGTTGAATATATATATATGTGTGTGTGTGTGTGTGTGTGTGTGTGTGTGTGTGTGTGTGTGTGTGTGTGTGTGTGTGTATGCATTTAGGAAATTTACACTCAAATCGTTCCCTTCATATTAACTTGATATGTATTTATACATCTCTATATGTGCTCATATAGGTACACACACACACACACACACACACACACACACACACACACGTACATATATAAACATTTCCTTAAATAATTTCAAACTGATAATCAAGACAAATCTAAAGTATATTATCCTAATTATTCATAATTCCTCATTAATCAAATAATGCTTATATATACACACACACACACACATATATATATATATATATTCTTTTGTATATATATATATATATATATTATAGATATATATATATATTTGAATTCATCCACAAAGAGCCTTACCTTCTCAGTTTAAGCTCCTTGTGCTTGTCTTCTTTTCTTTCAAAGACTCTTGGATCACTCCTATTGGTGCCCTTTTGTTCAACCAACAGAGTGCCCTCTGCTACTTAAATCTTTGACCGATGTGTGGCTTCAAATGGCAGCCTAGCAACCACCTTTGCTTAAACTGGAACCAGCAGCCTGCTACTGCATTATTTTTTACCCGAGGCAGCCTAGTTCAACCTGAGCTTCTTCACTCCAACAATAGCTTCCGGCATTTCTAGCCCTTTCCCCCAATATTGAAACTTCAGCCAAAATCCTCCTTTAGTGTGCCTTGTTTACTGTCTATTCTAGACCACTGAACAACCTTAAGCCTGACTCAATGTACAGCCTATATTTAATCAAAATGGTCAGGAAGATCACCCCAAAATGGTGCAAAGCTTCTTTGAGAAGCTTGGTTGGTGTATCCGGTGGAGTTAGTGGAATGTGATGGGAGAAAGTCCTATCAAACTCCACTAACACATTTTAAAATCTATTTCTTTATTTTATAATTTTCAATTCTATTTTTTTTATTTTATATTTTTATTCCCATTTCATATATCTATATTCATATAAATTATAATTATCTTTATATAGTAATATATATTTATACATATATATATATATATATATCACCCCAAAATGGTGCTACTAAAAGCGCTTATTTAAGCCCTGAAATTAGCTCTCAAAGACTCTCAAGAGCAGTACTTAAAGTCACTATGAAGACCACCTTCTAGCTCCCTCTCGGTCAGCACTATTCTTAGCCAAAACCTGCCTTAATCATACCTCCGTAGCAGCACCTTAATGCCTTTGTTCACATGCCTAACCAGACACTTCAATTCCTTTCTCTGTTTCATGCGATAGAACAGCCACCATAAGCCTCCCTTAAACCATCAATCCTCTATCATTTCAACCACCAAAAACCATGACACCTCATTCTTACAGCCTCCATTTCATTGTCATCTCCTTGTTTCTTCTAGGGTGGCAGCAGCCTTGGTTCGGTCTTCACTCTGTCCCCATCCAATGTGTCACACGTTTTGCCTTTTGTCTACCTAAAGTTAGTCTCCTTTTCCTCCAAGGTGTGTTGAACTAAGATCCTGTGTTGCCCTTTTCGATTCCTTGATTAAATTTCTGTTCAAGCCTCCAAAATCTCGCACCAATGACCTTGAATGACGTCCTTGTTACACCATTAATTTCCCTAAGGCATCATTCATAAACTCTGCTCCTTCAGCTCACGGGTCCAGCTGCTATCACCGAAAGAGCCCTCTTTTCATCAGACCAGATTTGTTCTCCTGTACATCAGGAATTTCCTTTCTTTTCCATTTCTTTACTGCATAACTGCAGTTCTTCTTCCTTCCATTCCCACGTCTCTTTCTCTTCTTTTCTTCTCCTTTCGGCCTCACATTTTCCTCTCTTTCTTTTCTTTTAGGCTTCACCTCTCTTTTCTTCCTTCTTTTCTGGTTCTACCTGAGCCTCTCTTCCTCTCCCTTATTTCTTTTCTTTTCTGTTTTTGTTACAAAGCTTCTTTGAGAAGCTTCGTTGGTGTATCCAGCGGAGTTAGTGGAATTTGATGGGAGAAAGTCCCATCAAACTCCACTAACACATTTTAAAATCTATTTCTTTATTTTATAATTTTCAATTCTATTTTTTTATTTTATATTTTTATTCCCATTTCATATATCTATATTCATATAAATTATAATTATCTTTATATAATAATATATATTTATACATATATACATCTAATATATTCTTATATGTTTATTTATTTGTTATATTACTTATATGAAATATGTATTTGTACTTATATTTTTAAACATTAATATATAATATCTACATACACATACATATACATATACATGTTTTTCACATTTTCATGTCTACTGCATTTTTAATGTAGGTAAGTGTGTATGTGTGTGTATATATATATGTTGGCTCTATAGGCTATACCGAGAGGGGGGGTGAATCGGTTTTTACTAACCTTAGGTTCGTTTTTCGGTTCCTCTAAATTCTCTAGCTTAGATTGATATTTTCTAAGTTCTCCAGACTACTCAAGCATGCAATATAAATTCAATTCAATAAGCACAATATAATTGCAAGTAAAGAGAGTAGGGAAAGAGAGATTTACACAAGCGATTTATAGAGATTCGGCAACTTGCCTACGTCCTCTACCTTGAGACTCTCCCAAGGATTTCCCCCAAATTCCCTATACTTGAATTTGTGTTACACTCCCTCTTTTTGTAGGCTCAAGAGAAACCTCTCTCTTTTTCTAGGCTCAGGAGAAACCTCTTCTCCCTCTTTTTCTAGGCTAAAGAGAAACCTCCCTCTTTTTCTTAGGCTAAAGAGAAACCTCCCCTTTTACAAGGAATGAGTTGGTTTACAAGTGGTGCAATCAAAGAAGGCCTCTAAGTAGGCAAATGATTACAGAAATTAGGCACAAGTGAAAGCCTATACAAGATTTGTGCTAAGCAATACAAGAAATATGTGAATGATGGAAGACGAAGACTTTATAGCTCTTGATTTGTTGTTGAGGCTTGAGAATTTGAGGAAAATGAGTATTGGAGTTGATTGAGTAGTTCTCCTTTCTTCCTTTAACTTCTAAGCCTCTATTTATAGTCCCTTGGATGGTTTGTGGACGTTGGTTGGAGCCAAAACAGAAACTAGCCGTTGTATCTCACAGAAACTAGCCGTTGGGGACTTTCTGACTTAAAGGGATCGATCCTTTTCTTCATTTAAGCTTCCAGGGCACTCTGCCAAAAAGGGATCGATCCCTTTCCCTATAGGATCGATCCTTTTCTTCCAGAGGGCATTTTTCCTGCACTTTTGGGTTAGAAATGATATGGCCTTTGATCCTAATTCAACCCAAAACATTTTGACATTTTTGTGGGAGTTTTTCTTGACTTTCTCTAATGAAAACATGGTCCAAAAATTAATCAAGTGATTTCTAAAATATTCAAAACATTTATAAAGTATTAAGACCAATAAGGATGCATCATTAAATCATGGTCTTAATGTTTGATATGATCACTTGAAAATGGATTGAGAAAATCATGTGTGATAAGGCAAATTTACAATATGAATTAAAACATTAAAGCTTACTTAATTTTTTGTCATTTCAAAATATATATGGCAATTTAAAGCTAACAATCTCCCCTTTTTGATATGACAAAACTTAATGTAAATTTGCTTTGAAAATTCTTTCATAAAATACTGCCCCTCAAATAAAGCAGGATTTTATAAAGCTCTCCCTTAATATAAGCATGGGTTTTGAAAATGAATTTTCAAGCTATTTCTCCCCCATTATCTCCCCCCTTAATATTTCTCTCTTTTAATATCTATCTCTCCCCCTTTTTGTCATAGCAAAAAGAAGGAAAAATAATAAAAACATATGCTCCCCTAAAATCATGGCTATGTGAGAATAAATAAATATGCTCCATCCAACAAGAAACGTGTTAGTACATGGGACTCATAGCACAAATAAATAAGTCAATATTCACCAAGAGTATGAAATATTCATGCAAAGAATATGACTTATGATCCTATACCAATTGTTTATAAATAATTTTGATACCAATTGTTAATAAATAATTTTGCAAGAAGTTCCCAATTGGTAAATAATGAAGCAAGTTGTGTATAAATATCTATTAAGGTCTATGACTTGCTCATTTTAATCCTATTAAGCACCTAAGTATATCAATTGTTCTTTTTAAAGTCCAACTAAGGTGCATTGTAATACATCATGATTATGAGCTGAAATTAGATGACATATCATATGCAAGAGCTCATAAATCATGTTCAAGCAAGAGTGTGCATAGAATCAAAACATATAGCAATTAACTTCAAATTCTAGCACACAAGAATTTCATACAAAAATATCCTAAGAGAATTCTTCTCTATTTGTCATTTCAAACTAAAGAGCATGAGAAGAATTGTCAATTTAAAGCTCATACCAATTGGCAATTTAGATTTGGCTTACCAATTATTGAAAATATGGTTGCCAATGATACTAATTGTTATTTCAATCTAAATACCAATTGTTACTAATGGTTGACTTAGTCATTTTGCATGAATCCAATATTTATGTGTAGTGTGTTCATGTCAAGAAGATAGTCATTCTAAATATGCAAGAACACACATATCATCAAATATACATATGGATTAATTGAATATTAGCACACTATCATAAAGTATTAATCCATATTCATATTCACAAAATTATATTATATGGAAGATTCAAAAAGTCAAGGTATTCAAGCAAACACATTTTCTTCCATGATTTCAAGCACAAAAATCCTATGCTCATTTTCCAATTCAAGTCCTTAACCAATTATGAGCAAGGAAAGATTCAAGCAATAAATGCATGGATATTAATCAAGGTACATTTGGTCAAGTTTGCATTTATCTTTGAATGTTGGTGTTGTCATTAAAGTCCAAGTTTTTTAATAATTTGGCCATGAGAAAAATTTAAGTACTTGGATGATAAAGTTTCATGTATTTGACATTTAGGATCCATTTACCATCACAAATTATAGGCCAATGACCATTACCAATTGTTGAATTTACATTTGGAATCAATCCACTAGATGTATAATTATCATGAAACCTAGTGTGGAATGATAAGTCAAGCTAAGAGATATAATCCTATAAGCATGCTTGACTAAGATGAACAAAAGGAATGATCAATATTCGTGATGCACAAGTTCATCAAATTCTCAAATATATACACAAATCATTGAAATAAATCTCAAAAATTATGTTTAAGCATTCATTGAAAATATATTTCAAGATTGTTTCAAGATTTATGCAATTCATGAATGTTTTCAACAAGAAGAATGATTTTGCACTTGTGAGTTGATTGTTGGAAGTGATACCATTGGTTGGAAATGATTCAAATTGTTGGAGTTGAGGCATGATATCAATAAAAAATGATTTTTCATACTTTAAAGATCATCAAAAAAGAAGTTAAAACAATGAATTTTGAGTTGAGTAGCAAGAAGAGATCAAAACAATGAAAAGTTCTTCTCAATTTCGGTTGAAAACATGCAGGAAAGCCCTTTCTGGCTTGGGAGGATTGATCCCTATAGGAGGGGGATCGATCCCTCATATGTTTTCTGCAGTTTTTGGCCTTTCTGGCCTAGGGGGATCGATCCTGCTTGTTGAGGGATCGATCCCTCATTCTGTTTCTGCAGATTTTTGACAGAAAATTCAAGTTGTGAGGTACCAAAACTTTGTTTTTGAGTATTTTAAGTCCAAGTAAAGGTTTAAACACTTGTAAAACATAATTTTGGACTTGTATGAATGAAAAACAAGAATGAAAAACCATTTTACAAAAGATTTTGCAATTTTGGAAGAATTTACACAATAACATGCATTTTTGGCCTCAAAGGAAGTCATTTTGAGAGTTAAGCATATTTTGACAAAACCAAAGCATTAGAAACCACAAATATGCCAAAACAAACTTGTTCACATAGATTTTAAGCACATATATCATCAAATCATACATCTTGTGAACAACATGCCATGATTTCCAACATACAATTTCTTCATTATTGCTCATGACATGGCATTTTGCATAAATGACATATTTGACAGCTTTTGAACAACTAACTATATTATCTAAACATATCAAACTTGCTCAAACTACAAAATTTCAATAATCTTTTCAAAATCATCAAACATGCTTTTCATTCAATGTATCAAGAATTATCCATCAAGCACTCAAAAATCATTTATCATGCTTTTTGTTCAATCATTCAACTCACAAAGATTATCAACCACATTTCTCATCAAAGCACAACTAATCAAATAAAAAGTTTAAGGAGCAAGGAATTAAGCTTACAAAACTCCTTTGCTTAAGAGTGCTTTGCCTTGATGTGTTGGATCCACCATTAGCCATTCTTTGAGAAATTGTTGTCACTTTGCTAAGGATGGATTTCCAAGCTCTTCCTTTTTCTCATTAGCACAAGCAAACTCCATGAGGATGTGTTGAGCATTTAAACTCCATTGTTCCATTTTATTCCCATGCTCTAACACTGTTACAATAAACAAATTCAAACATGCTTTGCTACCCAAATTTTCTTGGGTCTATGAGAGTTAGTGCTAACAATTTTTGATCCTTTAGGGATCCATTTCAAGCACAATTCAACATTATTTACAGCATGCTTTGGCACCCATATTTTCCTAACTACTCTTCCTTTAAATGTGGTTTTCCTATATGTGCATGCTTGTGAAGAGTGTCCTATTCTCTTGCATAGTGAGCATGTAAGAGATAAATCATGCATGGTATTTTTGCTCACTAGGAAATTCTTAAGATGAGTTTCTTTTTGTTTAGCATTATAGCCTAACTCATCTTTGTCAAAGAAAGCTCTTTGGGTCTCTAACATATGATCTAGCTTTTGTTGACCCATATAAAACCTAGTAAATGAGTTATGCAAATTTGTATTCTTTTCATTCAACTCATTTATCTCTAAGTTTGCCTCTTCTAATTTCTTTTCAAATTCTAGCCTAGTATTAGTCAAGGCTTCATTTTCTATATTTAATTTAGCAATGATTTTCTTATATTTGGAGTTCATGCATTGAAATTCATTTGCTAAATCATTAAAGGCATTTTGTAGTTCACTAAAGGTATAATCATTATCTTCACTAGAACTACTACTAGCCTCATCATCACTAATAGCCATAAAGCATGAGTAGGCTACCTCTTCATCTACATTTTCCTCATCAGAGCTATCACTATCGCTCCATGCAGCCACAAATGCTTTCTTCCTAGGCTTCCTATCCTTTTCCTTCCTAAGTAAGGGGCAATCTAATTTAGTATGACCCGGTTCATTGCACTCATAACATACTAAGGGGTCCTTTTCTCTTCTACTTGACTCTCCCCTTTGATGTCTCCTATTACTCTCTCTCTCTTTCATTCTTATAAATCTATTGAATCTTTTGGCAAACATTGCCATTTCCTTTTCTTCCTCATTTCCACTCTCATCACTATCATCCTCATGAGTGGAAGACTTAAGTGCTACCCTTACTTTCTTTGAAGGCTCTTCATTTCTTTTTAATTTCATTTCATGAGTACGTAGAGAGCCCATAAGTTCATCTAGAGACAAGGTATTTGGATCCTTAGATTCTTCTATTGCGGTTACCTTTGCCTCCCATGACTTAGGTAAGCTATTCAAAATTTTCTTTACCATTTCAACATTAGAATAAGCCTTGCCTAGAGCCTTAAGTCCATTAATTATATCATTAAACCTAGTGAACATTTCGCTAATGGACTCATTTTCTTTCATCCTAAATAGCTCATAATCATGTCTGAGCATTCCTACTTTGGTCTCTTTCACTTGATTGGTCCCTTCATGTGTGATGGCTAATTTGTCCCATATTTGCTTGGCATTCTCACATAATGATACTCTATTATACTCATTGGGACCTAAAGCACAAAATAGGGTGTGCATAGCCTTGGCATTCATTTGTGCCAATCTCATGTCATTTGTGTCCCACTCATCCTCACTCTTAAGGACATCTTTTCCATCTACTTTCTTCATGGGAATTCTAGGACCATTTACTATAATTCTCCACACTTCATAATCATTTGATTGTACAAATAACATCATTCTAGTTTTCCAATATAAATAATTTTCACCATTGAAGAGTGGAGGTCTAACTAATGATTGTCCCTCTTCTCTTAGGGGTGTGCCTACATTCAAGTGAGCCATTTAAGATCATTTTGCTCGATAGAGGTTAGTCTAAATCAATCTCGAGCCCAAGCTCTGATACCAATTATTGACTCTGTAGGCTATACCGAGAGGAGGGGTAAATCGGTTTTTACTAACCTTAGGTTCGTTTTTCGGTTCCTCTAAATTCTCTAGCTTAGATTGATATTTTCTAAGTTCTCTAGACTACTCAAGCATGCAATATAAATTCAATTCAATAAGCACAATATAATTGCAAGTAAAGAGAGTAAGGAAAGAGAGATTTACACAAGCGATTTATAGAGGTTCGACAACGTGCCTACGTCCTCTACCTTGAGACGCTCCCAAGGATTTTCCCCAAATTCACTATACTTGAATTTGTGTTACACTCCCTCTTTTTGCAGGCTCAAGAGAAACCTCTCTCTTTTTCTAGGCTCAAGAGAAACCTCTTCTCCCTCTTTTTCTAGGCTAAAGAGAAACCTCCCTCTTTTTCTAAGGCTAAAGAGAGACCTCCTTCTTTTTCTAAGGCTAAAGAGAAACCTCCCTCTTTTTCTTAGGCTAAAGAGAAACCTCCCCTTTTACAAGGAATGAGTTGGTTTACAAGTGGTGCAATCAAAGAAGGCCTCTAAGTAGGCAAATGATTACAGAAATTAGGCACAAGTGAAAGCCTATACAAGATTTGTGCTAAGCAATACAAGAAATATGTGAATGATGGAAGATGAAGACTTTATAGCTCTTGATTTGTTGTTGAGGCTTGAGAATTTGAGGAAAATGAGTATTGGAGTTGATTGAGTAGTTCTCCTTTCTTCCTTTAGCTTCTAAGCCTCTATTTATAGTCCCTTGGATGGTTTGTGGACGTTGGTTGGAGCCAAAACAGAAACTAGCCGTTGTATCTCACAGAAACTAGCCGTTGGGGACTTTCTGACTTAAAGGGATCGATCCTTTTCTTCATTTTAAGCTTCCAGGGCATTCTGCCAAAAAGGGATCGATCCCTTTCCCTATGGGATCGATCCTTTTCTTCCAGAGGGCATTTTTCCTGCACTTTTGGGTTAGAAATGATATGACCTTTGATCCTAATTCAACCCAAAACATTTTGACATTTTTGTGGGAGTTTTTCTTGACTTTCTCTAATGAAAACATGGTCCAAAAATTAATCAAGTGATTTTCTAAAATATTCAAAACATTTATAAAGTGTTAAGACCAATAAGGATGCATCATTAAATCATGGTCTTAATGTTTGATATGATCACTTGAAAATGGATTGAGAAAATCATGTGTGATAAGGCAAATTTACAATATGAATTAAAACATTAAAGCTTACTTAAGCTTACTTAAGTTTTTGTCATTTCAAAATATATATATGGCAATTTAAAGCTAACAATATATATATATATTCCTCCTTCATTTTAAAATATATATATCTATATACATATATACATTTTTAATACTCAATATGTGTGTATATATATATGTATTTCTTTTTATTTTATTTTAACTAATTTAATTATCCAAGTATACTACATTTCTTTTAATATACTTGTGTCCTTGTTTTATTAAAACAATATACTTATATATTGTGGAATACATGTATCTCTTGCTCTCATACATCTCTTGAACTCATTATTAGATTTTCTAATTTATCTAAAGGTATTAATCCTTTATTGCTAAATTTACTATACTTGTAACTTCGCTCTCATTACTTGAAATAATGAAAATTACAAAGTGCATCATAGTACTTAACTTATTCTATGTCTCTTATTTATTCACTAATATGATACAAAGTTCGTAGTTTTTACACTAGAAGATGTGATCCCTACTCAACCCCGACAGAATGCTTGCACTACAGATAAGCAAGCTTATCAAAAGCAACTGGATGATGCCACTAACGTACAGTGCCTAATGTTAGCTACCATAAGTTTTGAACTCCAGAAGCAACATGAGAATATGAAACTATTTGATATGATTGAACATTTCAAGGAAATGTTCCAAGAGGAAGCATAGCACGAACCTTATGAGGTGTCTAAAGTGCTCTTCCAAAGCAAGATGGCTAATGGAGCTTCAATGCACACTCTTGTACTTAATATGATTAGGTACATTGAGAGGCTGGAAGCACTGGTTTCACTATGCATAAAGAGCTATAAGTTGATCTCATCCTCTAATCTCTACCAAATATTTTATTGTTCATTTGCGTTATACTACAACATGAACAGTATGGATGAGACACTAGCAGAATTGCTTAATATGTTGAGAACTACTGAGCAAGACTTGAAGAAGTCAAGGCCTACTTCTATTATGGTGATTAATAGGACCAAATCTAAAGGTAAAGGCAAGCCTAAGGGTAAGCCTAAGCCCAAGGTTAACAAGAAGGAGAAGGCTAAGAAGCCCAAGCCATCTGGTATAGTTGCTAAGATAAGAAAGTGCTTCCACTATGGTAAGACTAGTCATTGGAAGAGAAACTACACTGTGTACCTTGAGGAGTTAACGAAAAAGAAAGGAAGTGGACTTCCACCTCAGGTATATATGTGATTGAGATAAATTTGTCTACATCTTCATCTTCAGTATTAAATACTAGATGTGGTTCTTACATTTGCATGAATGCGCAGGACTAATAAGAAGTAAAAAATTTGCCAAAGGCGAGGTGGTCTTACGAGTTGGAAATGGAGCAACGACTGTTGCATTAGCTATAGGAACGTTTAATTTATCGCTGCCTTTGGGCCTAATTCTAGAACTTGATAATTGTTATTATATTCCAGCAATTGCCAAGAATATTATTTCTTTTTCTTATTTGGACAAAAAAGGTTTTTCTTTTAAAATAATGAACATTAGTTGTTCAATTTACTTTAATGATATTTTCTATGGCAATGCTTCCATTATGAATGGATTGTATGTTCTAGACTTAGATAATCACTTATACAGTGTTGATTCCAAGAGGTTAAAGGGTAATGAGATTAGCCCTACATTCCTCTAGCATTGTAGACTTGGTTACATAAACAAGAAACACATATCTAGGCTCCATGAAGATGGACACTTAGATTCATTTGATTTTGATTCATATGATGTATGCAAATCTTGTTTGCTTGGTAAAATGACCAAGGCCCTTTTACAAGAAAAAGTGGCAGGGATAGTGGTTTACTAAAGGTCATACATACAAGGTATACATGGCCCATTAACCACGCAAGCTAGAGAAGGGTTCCAATACTTCATCACATTTATTGATGACTATAGTAGATATGGCTCTATGTATCTAATAAGACACAAGTCAGAATCCTTTGAAAAGTTCAAGGAATTCAAGAATGAAGTACAAAACCAACTAGGTAAGAATATCAAGACACTTAGATCAGATCGCAATGGAGAGTATTTGAGCCTAAAATTTACAGATCATCTAAAGGAATGTGGAATAGTTCCACAACTCACTCCACTTAGCACACCTAAATCGAATGGTGTATCTGAAAGGAGGAATCAGACCTTGTTAGACATGGTTCAATCCATGATGAGTCTGTTTGACCTCCCTTTCTCCTTTTGGGGTTAAGCTTTAAAGACAGCAACATTCACACTAAATCATGTTCCAACTAAAGCGGTTGAAATGACACCACATAAGATGTAGACTGAAAAAAGCTCAATTTGTCTTTTCTAAAGATTTTAGGTTGTGAGACTTATGTCAAAAGACAAGTCTTAGTGAAATTATGACCCAAATCTAATAAATGCATATTCATGGGGTATCCTAAAAAGACAAAGGGATACTATTTATACAATCCCACAGAGCACAAAGTGTTTGTGGCTCGGTATGGTGTTTTTCTAGAAAAAGGACTTCCTTTTTGGAAGAACTAGTGGGAAGAAAATAGAGCTTGAACATCATTGAACCTTTAGTGGAACTGAAGCAGGTCCCAGAAGATGTTGTGGAACAGGAAATAGCTCTAAAAACACAAGGCTTGTGTAGGTCTAATAGGATACGTCGAAAGCTTGAGAAGCTTAGCCTTCTCACCATTCAGCATGACGACATATTGCTCATGGATAATGATGACCCTAGCCCTTAGGTAGAAGCAATTACAGCCTTAGATTCTGAGAAATGGCTTGAAGCCATTGTAGACACCATTTTTGTCTAAGCACATTAAATCTCAAACAATTGCATTTCAAAATTTGATTTCGAGATTTAATTTGGGCTTTTAAAATATTGGATCTCAACTTATATTTGGTCCTAAAATGTTGACTGATCTTCAAAATATGAATTTTGGAAAGGAATGGAAAATTTAGATTTGGAAACTTTGGAAAAATATTGAAAGTCAATAAAAAAATTCAGGAAAATTAAAATGAGATTCAATTGGAATTTTGTTTGGAAAGAAAATATTGAAAAATTGAATGATTATTGAAATCTTTTGAAAAGGAAAATTGAAATTGAAATATGGAAAGTAAATCAAAAAAGAAAATTGGAAGAAAAGCAAATTGCTTGTGGAAAGGAAATATGATCAAAACCAAGATTAAGAATTATATCAAAATCGGATTCACTTTGATCAAGCTTTGTTAACATTAATTGATTTTAAGGCTATTAAGAAAGAAGAGACAGGACAAAAACCCAAATGATTCCTCCGCCACATCTCTTCATGATCTTCATCGAGCCTTCTTAACCCCTTTATCGCTTCTACTACCATCACGTCCCCAAGGTTACTGTGCCATCACTTGTGAGACCCGTCTCTACTATACTGTACACGTCATATATATATATATATATAATTATTTATAAAGTGAAATTTAGTATATTATGTGATTATAAGTGAAAGTGTAATGTGGGCCCCACTTATTTTTAAGGTGTTCTGATGGGCTCGAGACTGATAATAAAGTGTACAGTGGTGTGATAAATATAATATGATGATTTTGAGGTTTAAAATCTAATTATATTATTTCAATTATTTGGAATTATTCTGTGAAGTGTGGAAAACAAATTGGGAAATAACGTTTATGTCCTGAGGGCATTTTTGTAAATTACATCAAACTAAAATGAGTTGGGACGAAGTAAAAATATCATGAAATTCTACATGAAAAGTAGTGTAATACAATGTCAATAGATTTTGTGAATCGATCGTTAAATCAGAAAAATTTACTAGCGTGTCGCGGCGGTAAAATAGTAATTTCTCACTATTCGTGCACCTCGCGTCGATGAAATCACTTCCAATCATCATGATACATTAAATGAGATTATTTGGTGCCGGAATCCAAAATTTTGGAGCACAAGTACATAGTTTTTATGACTATGGAACCTTAAGAGAAAAATTATCTAAAATTTTCATAACCAAGGGCATTCTGGTAATTTTACCCCTATCTAGAATATTATCAATTATTCTTTCTTTATTCAGCTGGCTACCCCACTCATTTTCAACCTCACCAACATCCACCATTAGAGAAGAAAAGAAGAAGAAAAAGAAAAGAAAACAAAAATCTCCAAAAACCATGTTAAAACACCATTGTTTTACTAGCTTATTTCTAGCAAAATTAATCCCCTTCCTTTACTCTATCAAACCCAACCAAAAACACATTGAATAAATGACAATTCAAGAGGAAAAGAGGAGGGGAAGAATCGATCAAGGTAAGCTCCCATGGTGATTTTTCATTTCTTTAAAAACTAATGTTGGATTCTTATGTTTTTCACTATGCTAAGCTTAGATCTAGCATTAGTTTTGCGAAAATCCAATTAAATCATGATGAAAGGGCACCTTGGGGTTTCGGTTTGCATAAGGGCGTGTGGAAATCATATAGTTCTTTGCATGAAAATGATGGAAAACAAGAAAACGAACATGGATTTAATGTTTGGTAGGCTTAGATTGATGAAATTCATTAAGGGAAGCATAAAGGGAGTTTCGGCCAAGGCTCTTTGAGGGTGTCATTGTGCTGCATTTCATGTATTTGATATGCCAAATTAATGTAGAAATTAAGAGTAGATCATTGGTGAAATCGGATATGAAATCAGAGCTAAAAAGGTGAAGTTGTGTTTTACTACCGATGTAAATTACACTGGTTAGACATAGGCAGTATCCAATGTGGCTACATTTAGTAAAATTTAATAGCTCAAAAATTAGAGAAAGATTTATGAAAATTATTGGTGGAATTGTTTTGTAGCCGGGTTAAGTGGATCGCGTATAGCGTTACCGAGAAGTTCGAAAATACGAGATAAGTAAAGGATGAGTGTGGAAACCGTAGGGATATTGCGAATGCATGATTTTTATGGAATTAATTCTATGAAATTATTTGGTATTGAATTGCCTTTGAAATCATGCAAATTTGTGGTTTACGGCTAGTACAAATACTATGTTTAAGTGAAGGGAGATTAAGGTAATCGTAGTTGTTATGTTGTCGGGATTTCCTCCAAAACTTTCCAAAATATCATGAAATATTTTATAAGCATGGAAAGAGTGAAATTATGTCTTTGGGAATTTATTTCTAATATTTTTCCATAAATTGGTAATTTACCAAAAAATATTATTTAAATATTCATGTAATTAAATTTTATCAAAGTGAGATCATAAATACGTTCTTTAAAATATTTTATAGTAAAATTGAACGTTTATAAATTTTCTCACTGAAACATGAATATTTTATTGACTGTTTTCACTGTACTATTAAATGTGAATTTAAATACCTTTTTTGGAAATTTTATTAATTTTAATAATATTTATTTAATTTCCTTAAAGGTATTTTTACTATGTATAAAATGTTTTTAGACTGTTAGGCCCCATATCATGCTCAAGTGTATTACTGTACTATTACTATGTGAAGCTATTGACACTGATCTTGTCTTCAACGTCCTGGTTGACACCTGATGTCACAGCCCGTGACCCTATTTTTCATCTTATTCTTTACATCTTATATGGTTGGGCTGTCTGCGATACTTTACTTTTCTTTTACATATACACAATTTCATATTAAATTATAATATGAATTACATCCCGATTTCTACTTCATAAGAAAGTAGTACTGTCGATAAGTCTAAATACAGAAAATAAATGATCATACCTTATTAAATAAATCGACCTGTCGCATCGTCCCCAAATGCGCAGTCGAAAATCCTTTAAGTGCTAGACTCTCAGTCTTCGAAAACCTGAAATGTTAAAATTAAGGGGTGAGCAAACCACGGCTCAGTAAGGGAATTATATGCATACTTGATATTCAGCTTCCTATATGCTGAAAATCTTTTTCATTTTTCCTATGGGCTCTAGGCTCGCATGTAGGAAAGATATAGTCGGCTAGAGATCCGGATGGAGTAAGGTTGGTATTTTGAAATACCTATCTTGTCCCGGAACCTAGAAGCAACTGTAGAGAATAATAAATTTCTTTTCGTTTGAAATTTATATCCCTTTACCTTTTCATTTCATAACATTTTCATATTCTCTCCAAAATAATGCTTTTATAAAATAAAGTATTTAAATAAAGTAACTAATATTCATATATCATTTCAAAAGAATATTAGTTAAATTCTCATCATTCTCATTTGAAACTCATTTCATGTTTTACTGTACAACATAATTAGTACAGTACTTTAAATAGCAAAATCAGCTATTAAATCCTTTTCGTATAACATATATATCATTTAAATCTAATATTCAATTTAAATTTCAAAATAAGAATATTAGATTTATTTTTTTCTCCTCTTTCCTTTTTGGAAAACATATCACATATTCATGTCACATATAGTCTAATATTCAATTTCAAATCATAGTAAGAACATTAGACTTATAAACTCTTCTTCCTTTTGAAAACATATTACATGTTCATATCACATATCATATGAAAATCATCTCGTAGTACTAAAATCAGTACTGAAATAAGCATTATGTAAAATGATGTAAATCATTTTCATTTAACTTGTCACATATCATGTAAAACATTTACATTTCACATATCACATATCATATAAAACATTTTCATATATGGAGACTTAGGCACGCACGCCCAGCCCGTCCACTGGGTCGTCACTCATATCATGCTATAGACCCCGAAGGGTATGAATAATCATGTCAGATCTATGGCCATAGTCTATAAATGTCCTCGGCGGATCACTGATCAGGTGTCGGCCGGGACTACATATCACATATTATCACATATCACACACATGTCACATATCACATATCAGCATGATAGGATGCCAACTAGTCTCAAAACCATATTTTTCATCATCAGAAAACCTTTATGGAATTTATAAAAATAATAATTTCATAATTACAACCATAAAGGTTTTATAATAAATCAAGTGAATATTTAAGAAAATATTTATAAAATATTCACTTTTTCCCTTTTTCATCTTTCATTTCATATTACGTATAATTCATTTATCGAGAGAATATTTAGAAAACTTTTATAAAATATTCTCTTTATCCCTTTTTCATTTTCCATTTCATATCACATATAATTCATATATCGAGAAAATTTTCGGCGATCTCATTATCACCAATTCCGAAAACATGAATATTTAATAATCATTTTCATTTTATTCATGTTTTTATGAAAAATATTCATTTTCTCGATTTTCGTGGTTGGAAATCATTTATTATGATTTTATGAAATTTTCTAGAAATTTTCAATAATTTTCGATAATTTTTCGGTAGTATAACGGTTGCCGGTTGGCTAGCCTCCTGCACGAAAAATACAGTTTATAATTTCAACCGGTACTTCACCACAATTTTCCAACCAATCATTCATCGCAATATTTTCATAAATATTTTCATAAAATATTTCATAATTAAAATCATGCAGACTGAATATCCTTACAGTGCTGCACATGCATCCCTTACCTGTTTCGGGTCGGCGATCGCCTCGTTCGTCGCGCCCGTGTTCACCTCGCCCGATTCCATCGGCTCGGTCGTTGACGGAATTTTCTGGAAATTAAAATTCCAAAATTTAGAATTTTTTTCCAAAATTATTTAAATAATTTATCACTTTCCGAGATTTCTTACCGATTCCCGTAATTCTCGGTTTTCCGAATTCTCGGGATTTCTCGTAATTTCTGAAATTCTCCTTTTTCTCTCTCTTTCTTCTTTTTCCTCTTTTCTTTCTTTCTTTTCCTTTTTCTTTTTCTTTTCTTTTTCTTTCTTTCTTTTCTTTTCTTTTTCTTTTTCCTTTTCTTTTCTTTTTCTTTTCCTTTCCCGTCAGACCGGTCATTGTCCCTCCTCGCCGGTTCCTCGCCGGCGGCCGGTTCTCCAGCGGTTCAAGCGCCCTTCAGCTGGCCGACGGCATGGCGAGTCTGATGGTGGTCTCCGTTCGGCCTGGATCGGTGGCACGGCGGCGGACCGAGTCGATTTTCCTTCGCTGTCTTCCGCCTCTCCGCCGGCCTTCCTCCGCCGTTCACCGCTCCTCCGGTGGCATCCATCCTCTTCCTCTCCCTCTGGTGGTGCTTTGGTGGCAGTGGCGTTGGCCGGTTTGGCCGGCGTCGCCAGATCCATTTTCTTTTTCCTCTTCCGGCTTCCGCCGGTTCCCTCTTCGATTTCGCTTCTGTTTTCCGTTTTGCCTGTCGCCGGTCGCCTCTTCTCATGTCGTCGGCATCGTCCCTTTCCTTATTCCCTCGCCGGCGGTGGCAGCTCCGCCACCGTCAGTCTCGCCTGGAAGGATCGGGATTCTTCCCCGATCTTCCTTCTCTATTTCCCTTTTTTTTTGTTATACTTTAATTATAATTATACTTATAACTATACTATAAATATAATTATATTATTTTATTATATAGTACTTTGTACTATATATTATATAAATATATATTATACATTAATAATATATATTTACACATAAAAAATGTATATTTTCATATACTTTAAATTAAATAACATTTTTATATATATATATAAATGTAATAATAAAATATATATTGTATTTACAATATATATATATATTTTCTTTCTCAATTTCTTATTTAATTTGGATTTCCATTTATCCAAATTAAATTTTCTCTTTCATTATTTTCCATAATTTCCAATTTATCTATTTTCTTCAATATTTATTTCCAATATTTGTAATTTCCAATAAATGGAAAATTTACGGTTATCACATTCTCCCCACCTTAAGAAATTCAGTCCTCCGAATTTAACTTAAATCCAAATGTGGTACATGCCGTATACTTACGACTTTATCTTTTAGATCATCCCCCAAGTAATACTGCCAGTACACTTTCGACATCAAAAGTACTTTAGACCACTACATGTCTTTCATCATTTAGTATATATTTATATTCGCATAAATTCATTTCCTTCCTCTTTTCACATAAAAGTCCATGCACGCTATTTTTCATATCACAGCTGCTCTATGCTGTTCATCATCCATTTTTCTCACTTAGTGCCAAGTCGATATAGTTTCGATAATTATCATTTACCGATTTTAATCAATAGTATGTAATTGTCCAGTAGCTTTCACATCTCGTACATCCGCTCACTCAACATATCATTGAGCGTTTCCGTATTATGCTCAACATTTTTACATCATGTACGGAGCGGTACTGTCTATAAATTTGGAATCTCAGAGCCTTTTGCTATTTCCCATACATATAGCTACTCAAAGATTCCCATCACATATAGTGCTCGCTGGAACTTCACATACATTCTCATCATTTTATAATTAAATCTCGATTATGGCACTATAGACTTCAAGAGCCTGAAAATGGATAAGTGATTCCATCTAGACTATCAGTCTATAATCACTTCCATATTATCATATCTCTTTTGAATTCCTCATTATCCATAATACTCATTTTCACATTTATTTCATCAAATGCTGCAGCTCATTTGCAGACTTTGCTATTTACTCATCATTTTCTTTCCATATCGTCTTCCCATGTAATCTCATCATTACATCTCTTATTCTTATGGTATACTCTATATCACTTAAGTTTTAGAATATACCTGAGCTTATACTCTTCATAATTTAAATTTCATAGGTGACAAATCAATCATCATTTTCGTCACCACATTATCCATGTAATTCCACCATTTCCATCATTTCGAGGTGGTATATATATATATATATCCTTTTTCATTTACATTACTGGCAGTAAAATGTAGATCATTTCTTTACTCTTTTGAGTTTAATTACTTTTCCTCTATCGAGTTTGGCTCGATCTTACATTTAGCCATAATCATGTGATAACCACAAAATCACTTTTAGTTTTAATTTCGGAAACTATCTCATATTCGTGTTCCCTTTTCATCATGTACTTATCCTCTTATTATATATTCGTCTTTTCCTTCATCATCATTTCGGTCAATTTTCATCTGTGGTAAAGTATTCCGTTATTAAATTCCTTTAACCTTTTGAGTATCATCTTACACTTATTCGTCCATCGACTTTTACTTCTTTACTTATTAGTCACGTCTATAGAGCAGCTAACCCAATAACTCTTCTATAAAATGGCAACAGTATCTAGCTAGACCCAGTACATTTCGTATCTCAATAATTATCTCTATATCATCGACAGGTTCACTGTCATCTGTCATTTCGAGATTATCTATCTCAGAAAGAGACACTGTCTAGCCACATCTCTTAGTTGCCAATCTTAACTTATAAATTACAGTCTTTAAGAGTTTAAGGGTTATACCATGATGCTGCTCATTTTCCATTTGTACTTTAGACTCTATCAGTATTTCATCAATTTACTCATGTATGGATGCCTCATTCTTTAGGCTTTTATACCTCACAAGGCAATTCATTAACCTCGTAACCTCAATAGGAACTCGTAAAATTCACTCCGAGTTCTAATATCATCTTATGGACATTAGTCTCTAATCTTTTATCTAAGGACGCTTTATACTGAGGTTAGTCTTATTAACTTCTCATATATCTGTGATCAGATCAATAAAGCGTCTATTTTCATGTAGATGAATACTTATTCTTCATGAGAACTTTATTAGATAGTAAACATTTACTATATCACTTTATTTCATCTACATCTCAATATCATCAGTGCTTCTCTCACTTACACTTATACAGATAACTTTCTTATCCTTAATTTACGTTATCTGTATTTCCTTCCATCACACCTTATACACGTGTATTTCATTATTCTCACATTGTCCAGAGTGGATTTCTTAAGCTTTCGGATTTTTTTAAGTTCTCCGATATAAGCTTAGAATCAGATTTCATATTCAAAATCGAGTCAATGTTATCTCGATTCCTTCAATTTATATAACTCTGGAAGTTCTATCAGAAATCAAATCCGATACTTTCTTTAATCACATATCTCGTACCTTTTTAGACATTTCATTGTTATGTCTTATTATTTCCACTATATATCCTCAAGGCAGAGACATTTACTATTCGATTCATTTCGACTCATACTCTACCTTGATTTCATTGTTTACTCATACTTTACAGCCTTACAAATCTCATTCCAGTAAGCTGTAGTAAGTACAACAATTATCAACACATGTTACAGCTAACCAATTTACTACCACTGTAATTTACTTTGGAATCAAGTTCATTTAATAAATTCAGGTTTAACTCCCTTGAGCATATTATCCACGAGGTTTGAACCCTGGTACCCGTACGTACTTATTTCCTTACACTCGTATTACCACTGAGCTAATTGTAAGAGTCCCGCCCGTTCGAATCGGCCGTCGGCGAGCATCCCCTAGGCGATCCTTTTGCCCCAGGTTTACCCTTACAAGTAAGTCGGCGATAACATAGTTTGCCTGCATCTCACACATATGATCCATTACGGGTCGCCCATCATTAGGTCGCCCATCATTAGGTCGCCCATCACAGTTCTATCTCAAGGGTCCTGAAGAACTTAGGTTAGCTGTCATCTTCTTTTATCACTTTACTATTCTTGTGCATATTCTCCAATTCACAATACTCCATACAGTACATCAATTTGCAAGGCATATCTCATAATGCTCCGGTTCTATAATTAATTATTCATTTAATACCTCAAAAACAGTATATATGTATAGAACCTCAATCAACCGTACTGCTATGGATTTCATTACCTGTACTATTCACTTTTTCAATCAGTTTCTGTATTCATTTCACTTTCATAATATCCAACGATCCCGTAATAATATCCAATTCAGTACCTCATAATTCAGGCCCTTATCATCAATAACCGGGTCGATCATCTTATGACCTTCCACTATACACTCTTATTGGATCGCATCATATAAGGCCCCGGCCCGTCCGCTGTCCGCCTAGACACATGTGTACTAACCTCTTTGAGAATGCCCAGCCCTTTCACTAAGTCACCCCTCGAGGTTTGTCATGAGGCCTAGCCCATTCACTAGGTCACTCGCAATTCGCGTCCATAATCGAAGTGTAAGTGGAATCAGTAATAGGGATCGGTATATCCTTATGACATCCTCTATGCCATTAATAATTCCATTATCATCAAAGAATTTGAAATCATTTGGTTTCATCACTATTCAGCACATCGCCTAACATAGGGGCGTTTTCGTCATTTCGACATTTATTTCTTTCTTCTCAGTACACTTTTAAACCAAAGGCCTTATCCTCCATATGCTAATAGTATCCTTTTCGATACTTATACCAGGAATTTAGGTCTTATTCGATTTCGACAGAGAAGTTCATTAAAATCCACAATTGGATTCTTTTACTTGTAATTCAGCTTTACATCATCAATTTCTCTGTCAGATCAATCAATTCCAACTTCTGTTGGTCTATTTTAACTCCCGGTAAAATTTTAGAGGCAGGGGTATTTTGGTCATTTTTTGCCAAAAATTTTCTCTCTCTTCAAAATACCTTCAATCGGTGATCTTAAGGTCTATTTAATGATGATATTTCATTCCCCTCCTTTATATCATCACTTTCAGGTCTCAGTTCGATCCGGACAGAAAAGTACTGGTGGGGCCCTCACCGACTCTATTTCTGTTCCTTACCGAACCGACCTTCATTTAGATCATAAGATCACCATTTTAGGTAACATTCCTGAGTCGTTTTCCCTTTTTGACATCCCTAGTTCATAATTCTCACCCCTTTCTAAACACTTAACTCAATTCGCAATCATATATTTTCTTTATGTATTTAGACTACACAGTACTACAGGGGATGTTAACCTTTTCAACACATTTCCTTTCCAAAGTATCAACAGACATCAGGCAAACCCTGCTCTGATACCATTAAATCTGTCACAGCCCGTGACCCTATTTTTCATCTTATTCTTTACATCTTATATGGTTGGGCTGTCTGCGATACTTTACTTTTCTTTTACATATACACAATTTCATATTAAATTATAATATGAATTACATCCCCGATTTCTACTTCATAAGAAAGTAGTACTGTCGATAAGTCTAAATACAGAAAATAAATGATCATACCTTATTAAATAAATCGACCTGTCGCATCGTCCCCAAATGCGCAGTCGAAAATCCTTTAAGTGCTAGACTCTCAGTCTTCGAAAACCTGAAATGTTAAAATTAAGGGGTGAGCAAACCACGGCTCAGTAAGGGAATTATATGCATACTTGATATTCAGCTTCCTATATGCTAAAAATCTTTTTCATTTTTCCTATGGGCTCTAGGCTCGCATGTAGGAAAGATACTACAGTCGGCTAGAGATCCGGATGGAGTAAGGTAGGTATTTTGAAATACCTATCTTGTCCCGAACCTAGAAGCAACTGTAGAGAATAATAAATTTCTTTTCGTTTGAAATTTATATCCCTTTACCTTTTCATTTCATAACATTTTCATATTCTCTCCAAAATAATGCTTTTATAAAATAAAGCATTTAAATAAAGTAACTAATATTCATATATCATTTAAAAGAATATTAGTTAAATTCTCATCATTCTCATTTGAAACTCATTTCATGTTTTACTGTACAACCATAATTAGTACAGTACTTTAAATAGCAAAATCAGCTATTAAATCATTTCCGTATAACATATATATCATTTAAATCTAATATTCAATTTAAATTTCAAAATGAGAATATTAGATTTATTTTTTTCTCCTCTTTCCTTTTTGGAAAACATAGCACATATTCATGTCACATATAGTCTAATATTCAATTTCAAATCATAGTAAGAATATTAGACTTATAAACTCTTCTTCCTTTTGAAAACATATTACATGTTCATATCACATATCATATGAAAATCATCTCGTAGTACTAAAATCAATACTGAAATAAGCATTATGTAAAATGATGTAAATCATTTTCATTTAACTTGTCACATATCATGTAAAACATTTACATATCACATATCATATAAAACATTTTCATATATGGAGACTTAGGCACGCACGCCCAGCCCGTCCACTGGGTCGTCACTCATATCATGCTATAGACCCCGAAGGGTATGAATAATCATGTCAGATCTATGGCCATAGTCTATAAATGTCCTCGGCAGATCACTGATCAGGTGTCGGCCGGGACTACATATCACATATCACATATCACATGTCACATATCACATATCAGCATGATAGGATGCCAACTAGTCTCAAAACCATATTTTTCATCATCAGAAAACCTTTATGGAATTTATAAAAATAATAATTTCATAATTACAACCATAAAGGTTTTATAATAAATCAAGTGAATATTTAAGAAAATATTTATAAAATATTCACTTTTTCCCTTTTTCATCTTTCATTTCATATTACGTATAATTCATATATCGAGAGAATATTTAGAAAACTTTTATAAAATATTCTCTTATCCCTTTTTCATTTTCCATTTCATATCACATATAATTCATATATCGAGAAAATTTTCGGTGATCTCATTATCACCAATTCCGAAAACATGAATATTTAATAATCACTTTCATTTTATTCATGTTTTTATGAAAAATATTCATTTTCTCGATTTTCGTGGTTGAAAATCATTTCTCGTGAAATAAAATCATTTATTATGATTTTATGAAATTTTCTAGAAATTTTCAATAATTTTCGATAATTTTTCGGCAGTATAACGGCTGCCGATTGGCTAGCCTCCTGCACGAAAAATACAGTTTATAATTTCAACCGGTACTTCACCACAATTTTCCAACCAATCATTCATCGCAATATTTTCATAAATATTTTCATAAAATATTTCATAATTAAAATCATGCAGACTGAATATCCTTACAGTGCTGCCATGCATCCCTTACCTGTTTCGGGTCGGCGATCGCCTCGTTCATCGTGCCCGTGTTCACCTCGCCCGATTCAATCGGCTCGGTCGTCGACGGAATTTTCTGGAAATTAAAATTCCAAAATTTAGAATTTTTTTTCCAAATTATTTAAATAAATAAATTATTTAAATAATTTATCACTTTCCGATATTTCTTACCGATTCCCGTAATTCTCAATTTTCTGAATTCTCGGGATTTCCCGTAATTTCCGAAATTCTCCTTTTTCTCTCTCTTTCTTCTTTTTCCTCTTTTCTTTCTTTCTTTTCCTTTTTCTTTTTCTTTTCTTTTTCTTTCTTTTCTTTTTCTTTTTCCTTTCCCGTTAGACCGGTCATTGTCCCTCCTCGCCGGTTCCTCACCGGCGGCCGGTTCTCCGGCGGTTCAAGCGCCCTTCAGCTGGCCGACTGCACGGCGAGTCTGATGGTGGTCTCCGTTCGGCCTGGATCGACGGCACGGCGGCGGACCGAGTCGATTTTCCTTCGGTGTCTTCCGCCTCTTCCGGCCTTCCTCCGCCGTTCACCTCTCTCCGGTGGCATCCATCCTCTTCCTCTCCCTCTGGTGGTGCTTCGGTGGCAGTGGCGTTGGCCGTTTGGCCGCATCGCCAGATCCATTTTCTTTTTCCTCTTCCGACTTCCGCCGGTTCCCTCTTCGATTTCGCTTCTGTTTTTCGTTTTTCCTGTCGCCGATCGCCTCTTCTCATGTCTCCGACGTCGTCCCTTTCCTTTTTCCCTCGCCGCGATGGCAGCTCGCCACCGTCGTCTCACCTGGGAGGATCGGGATTCTTCCCCGATCTTCCTTCTCTATTTCCCTTTTTTTTTGTTATACTTTAATTATAATTATACTTATAACTATACTATAAATATAATTATATTATTTTATTATATAGTACTTTGTACATATATTATATAAATATATATTATACATTAATAATATATATATATATATATTTACACTTAAAAAATGTATATTTTCATATACTTTAAATTAAATAACATTTATATATATAAATGTAATAATAAAACATATATTGTATTTACAATATATATATTTTCTTTCTCAATTTCTTATTTAATTTGGATTTCCATTTATCCAAATTAAATTTCCTCTTTCATTATTTTCCATAATTTCCAATTTATCTATTTTCTTCAATATTTATTTCCAATATTTGTAATTTCCAATAAATGGAAAATTTACGGTTATCACACCTGTCAGTGTACAATCGAGGATATTTATAGACTATGGCCATAGATCTTACTGTTTACTATTACTGTTTCCCTACGGGGATTATAGCATGATATATCGAAGGTGATGCCTAGTCTCCACCTACTGTTTACTGTTACTGAACTGTGATTTATTGTTAATTGTTTTACTAAACTGTGAATTACTGTTTACTGCTTACTGAACTGTAATGAATTATTACCGTTTACTGAATTGAAAGTGTTTTATGGAAATTATTACTGATTTGAAATTTTATTGAACTGTTACTGTACTGTGAAACTCAAGTATTTACTATACTGAAACTGTCTCTACATTGTTTATGGAACTGTTATCGTTCCAATATTGAATTGTTTTACTGTTACTGCAAAGAGTACTGTACCGAACTGTTACTGAAGTGTTTTCCTGAACTGTAAATGTTTCAAATGAACATTTTATTGTCTCTACAACCTATACGGTTTACTGAAACCACTACTGTTTACTGAATTGTTACTGTTTACTGAAAGCTATTATTGTTACTATATCGTTACAACTAAATGTGTGTATCAAATAAATAACTGTTAAAGTGAAACTATTTACTGAACCAATTAGTCATTGTTTTACTGAAGTGGTTACTGTTGTTAAATTCTATTTCCACTATTTTTCGAACTACCATAGTACTGTTACTGAACTGTTTCATTACAGTTATTACTATTAATTAAACTGTTTACTGTACTGTTTCTACTACTGTTACCGTAAGTGTTTTCAAGTGTTTACTGAAGTGTTTAATTAAATGGTTTTATTACCATTTATTTATTGAAAACTTTATTAAATTATTTTATATCAACAATTTAACAGTTACTCCCTATAGTCGCTTCTGGGTTTCTAGGACAAGATAGGTATTTCAAAATACCTTCCATGCTCCATCTGGATTCTCCGACGACTATAGTATCCTTTCGATTACTGTGCTTAGTAAACTATTAGGAAAATAAATATTTTCAAGCGTATAGATTTCGCTATATCAGTCTTGCATATGATTCCTTTACTGAGCACGTTTCGCTCACCCTTTTTTTTCCACTCCACAGGATAGTATAAGTGATTAAGAGTATACAATCTGGGGATACCACTACGATTTGGGGTTATTAGAGACTGTATTGAGTAAATCTTAAAGGTATTGGTTTTTCTTTTACATATTCAAATTTATTGTACAATACTACTCAAATTGTAAGATAAGAACAGGGGATGTAAAGTGTAAGGAATATTGTAAAAATTACATATTCTGAATTTGTTAATTAATTAAAGTTTATTGTTTATCACTGTTACTGTTCAAGTGTTAAAGGCATCGCAGACAGTGCAATTGTAAATTTATGTGTAAAATGTGTTATTTACTATACATTTGGACTGTTACATCACTACATTGTAGTACCAGCTTCATCACCATCTCCATTGTCTTGTGCCTTCACTGTGCCATCTCCAAATCATTACTGCTGAAAGCTTCTCGTATTACTGGTCCATCATCCCAAAGCCTTGTATACCCTTTGTGTCAACACCTAATGCCATCTTGAAGCTGCTGCGTGGACAAGAAACTGTTGCTACAAGACAGAGACAGAAAGGAAAGAAAGAATTAATAAGGAAACATGAATTAAATAGTAAAGGTAAATAACACTTTAGCTACTAATATCATAGTAATGGCATGCATTTGAAGTTTATATTCCTATTCCTTTACACCTACATGTCTTTAGTTCCTTTTAATATTTTATTAACTGATCATGATATTTTACATTTT
Source organism: Heritiera littoralis (assembly GCA_031772115.1). NCBI lineage: Eukaryota > Viridiplantae > Streptophyta > Magnoliopsida > Malvales > Malvaceae > Heritiera > Heritiera littoralis. The sequence goes on from JAPDPK010000022.1 coordinate 933,204, forward strand.
TTGAAGTTGATATATTCTATATGATTTCAATTTTATCTTTTGGGGTATTTATGTATTTTTCTAGTTCATATAATTTGATAATTTATTTATGTAATTTATTCATTTTGATCTATGAATTTATACGTTGTTCATTTTAGAAATAGACTTATTAATAAAATTTAGTTGTAGGTGAGAAGCTTAAAATTATGTATAATTAAATAAATAAAATAATAAGAATAAATAAATATTATCCGACGATGGAATTCTAAAGGGATTACGCTTAAGTAGTACTTTTAGATATCTTGAGGTAAGGAGGTTTCTTTTAGCTCTTACCAGTTTGGTGGAAGATCTAAAAGTATAATTCTAATATTTAACAAATCAATTTAATTATAAAAATTAAAATTAAAATTAAATTAGATTAAAAAATAGTAAACTAAAATTAAATTCATTATAAAAAATAGAGATTAAATTAATAAATTATAATTAAAATTAGAAAAGAATTAAAATATATTTAGAAATAAAATAAGATTAAATTATATTAAATATTTTAATAAATGTGAATTATTTCGATGATGGAATTTAAAGGGAATTGCGCTTGAGTAGTTTCTTTAAAAATTCCTAAGATGGGAAAGTTTCTTTAAGGTCTTACCAGCTTGATGGATGGTTTTTAAAAAAATCTTCAATATCAAATAATTCATGTTTATTAAAGATATAGAAATATATGAAATAATAATTTATATTAAAAAAATAATAAGACAAAATAATAGAAATAAAAACTAATAGAAATTGGATAGGAGTCAAAATAGAGTTTGCATAAGATACTTAAATAATCCGACAATGGAGCCTCTTCAAAAAAGGCGATTGGTCTTACTTGAATACTCTTGAAATAAGAAAAAGCTTTTAAATTGTCCAACCAGCTTGATAAAGAAGACTTAAAAGATTTTTTAATATTTAACTATATCGAAATTAAACTAAAAGGCAAAATTAGGATAACCTTAGATTATTTGGTACCATTTTAGGATGGGCATTATAAGGGTGCTAACCCTTCCTCACACGTAACCATACTCCGAACCTTAGGATTCTTTGAACGTAGACCAAGCTTTATCCTTAGTTTGAATCGGTGACCAATTACACCTAGGTTAGAATGGTTGGTGGCGACTCCATATTTTTGTTCTAGCTATTAGGTTTTCCTTAAACTTAATACGTTACGACAGCCATGAAATCCGAAATGGACTCCATGTATACAAACGAAGTATGGACTTTGGTTGATCCACCTGAAGAGATAAAATCCATTGTGTGCAAGTGGATCTTTAAAAAGAAAACTGACATGGAAGGTAATATGCATACCTATAAGGGCAGATTGGTGGCCAAAGGTTTCAAACAAAGGCATGGTATAGACTATGATGAAACTGTTTCACTAGTTGCAATGCTCAAGTCTATTCGGATTTTGCTTGCTATCACTATATACCATGATTATGAGATATGGCAGAGAAATGTTAAAAACGCGTTCTTGAATGGAAACTTGTCGAAGGATGTGTATATGACACAACTTGATGGTTTTATCACTTCTGAGAATGCTAACAAGGTATAAAAGTTTCAAAAATCTGTTTATGGATTAAAGCAAGCTTCTTGAAGCTGGAACATTCATTTTGATAAGACAATCAAAGAGTTTGGCTTTATCAAGAAAGAAGATGAAACTTTTGTTTACAAAAAGGTTAGTAGGAGTGTTGTCATATTCCTAGTGTTATATATGGATGACATAATACTTATAAGAAATGACATTCCTACCCTACAAACTATCAAAACTTGGCTAAGGAATTATTTCTTCATGAAAGACTTAGGAGAAGCAGCCTATATCCTTGGGATAAAGATCTATAGATATAGATCGAGTAGGCCGCTTGGTCTCAGTCAAAGTACATATATTAACAAAGTGTTGAAAAGGTTCAGCATGAAAGAATCCAAGAAAGATTCTTACCTATGTCACATGGCATTTATCTCTCAAAGGACATGTGTCGAAAACACAAGATAAGAGAGATAAAATGGCAAAGATTTCGTATACTTCAGCTATTGGATCTATCATGTATGCCATGTTATGTACTAGGCTTAATGTCTCGCATGCTTTAAGCATGGCGAGTAGGTATTAGGCTAACCTAGGTGAGTGTCACTGGGTAGTAGTTAAGAACATCCTTAAGTACTTGAAAAGGACTAAGGATGCTTTCTTAGTCTATAGAGGAGAGAACAAGTTTGTTGTAAATGGTTACAACGATGCTAGTTTCCAGTCAAATGAGGATGACTTTAAGTCACAATCTAGCTATGTGTTTTGCCTGAATGGTGGCACTATAAGTTGGAAGAGTTCAAAACAAGAGACAGTGGTCGATTTTACTACCGAGGCTGAGTATATAACAGTTTCAGATGCAGCTAATGAAGCTATTTGGATTAAGAAGTTTGTCACTAAACTTGGAGTCGTCCCTAGCATTGTTGATCCAGTGGTAGTCTATTGTGACAATAGTGGAGCCATTACACAAGCTAAGGAACCCAAATCTCACCAGCAGTCCAAACATATACTCAAGCGCTTCCATATGATCCAGGAGATTATACAAAAAGGCAAAGTGAAGATATGCAAAATACACACTGATGATAACATTGCTAACCCGCTTATGAAGGCACTATCACAGTAGAAGCATGATGCACATGTTATGTCATTTGGTATTAGATACCTGACCGATTGGCTGTAGTGCAAGTGGGAGATTATTAGTGTGTGCCCCATGAGCTAATCAAATTTAGAATTGTATTACACTTATTACATTGTGATTGTTTATATTATTTAATAATACATGATAGTTATTTATCATTATTTACTATAATTAATTTGATCAAGTCATAATCAAATGATAAAGTCTCTAGAATAGTTTATTCGAATCAAGGGAATCAAAGTAGTGACTTTAATGATGAGATCCTTATGATACAAAGAATACTATTCTTAAATACCCTTAGTCATAGTGTCACTAAGAAGGGACATCAGTGATACAGTAAGACTAACATCTGTTAGATTCCTTTGGGTGACTGTTCTCATAAGTCATGGATATGGTGATATCCAGATCAACTCATAGGTGATCATTGTGAATGAATACATTAGATTGGCCCATCTTGAGAACTCTACGTGGATCGTTACATTAAGTGTCATTAGATGTTCTTAAATGGCAATGGTATATGTGATCTTTAGACTTGAGATCACTATGGTATCCTATATATGGATTGGTGTACTTTGATGCTAGTAAATGTAGCTCGATGAGGTTGCAAATAAGACAATAATTGGGTGCATCATGAATTATATGAGGGTTGTGAGTGATCAAGATAGGATTTGTCCCTCTTGGTAACAAGAGTTTATATCTCAAGGCCTCTCAGTAGAGATTGATGATTGAAAATCTATGGACACAGTACAAATTATTTTTAAGATGAGATCGTGAATTCATGATTGAATCATTTATCTTAAGATTGAGAAACAATGTAGTTGAACTTTAATAGAGGTGACACGTTCCATACTCTATGTTCAACTGAGATATCAGGTAATGAAAGGATTGAATTATACGATAATCGCTCATGGAAAGATTGTCATCAACTCACTGACATATTCATTACTTAAGTAGCCATGATGCATTGCTAGATGCCAATCTTGGCTTGTGATTTATGATTGAGATTCTAAAACACTGCCAATGTAATGGAAACATAAAGGGTCACACACAATAAGAGTATGATCAAAACAAGGTAATTGGAATTGGATCCATGGGATAAATCCTATCCTAGATGAGTTGGCATTAATTGCCACTTGTTTTCATGCCATTGGCTCTTCAAAATAGATATTTCCATGTCATTTAAGTGCTCACATCAGCCATGGACATCTCATCCCTTCTAGCACCTACTTTTTTGTCTTCTAATCCACATAAGCATGCAAGGTGGCAAGGGCATGTGTCTTCCATGTGTTGGAATGTGTCTTTTGTTCTTATCCACTAAGAGTGAGTGGGATGATGACATGTGGCATGCTAGATGTCAAAATATGAGAGAGAAAATGAAGAGTCATGCTCCCTTGTCTTGTAGTGGTCCAGTCTCCTTTCTTGCCCATTTTTAGTCTATTTTCTACCGAAAAGACTGAAATTCATCTAGAATTATTTTTATGCAAAAAATAAGGAATTTAATAAAATTAGGAGAATAATTAATAAAATAATCAGGAAATTAAATAATTATTAATCAATAAAATACTAAAATAACTCTATTTTCATAGAGTTATCACACCTTCAAACTTGAGCTTTTGCTTGTCCTCAAGCAAAACAAAACATAAGTAGGAGATGACAAGTACGAAGCATATTTATTTTCTCAATCATCCTCAAAGATAAAGTACAAATTCGAATCTCAAAGACTCACAATCATAGATCAAACACTAGGTATCATTCAATCATAAGTCTTAACCCAAATTGGAATCCTTATGTGTGTGTAATGTCAGTCTCACTTCAAAGTACACAATTCGGATTAGTTTATGCAAACATAAAGATGCAAAGTCAATAATCACTTCCATATGTTTGCTTTTCACTTCTCTCTCCACTAATGTAGTCACACTTAACCAAGAATCAATCAGTTTTATTAAGCTTGTAATGTAAGGCTAAGGCTAAGGTATGATAAAGGAAATTTAGGCTCAACCCTTAATCATGCATTGCTCACTAAGATCTATGATGTTTAGAGCTCTAACTAGCCCCTCTAAACTTATTTCCTTTCGTATACACTTTATTTTATTTTTCTCTTTTTTTCTTTTCTTTTTTTTTATATATTTTTTCTTTTTTTTTCTTTTTTTTCTTTTCCTATACCCATATGTACATAGCTCTAATGATTTCTTAGTTATCACATGCTTTCGAGGTAAAGGGTAGGAGAATATATACATTTTTTTTTTGCTAAGAGATAGTAATAATGTGGGTGTGTATAAAAAAAAAAGGCTAATTTGGCTCAAAGGGGTGACTAAGGATAAAATATATTCAAGGTTAGTTAGAAAGGCTCAAACAATCCAAGGATGGCCTAAATCACTTTCCTAATCAAGTGTGATCTAATAATTTCACCTTAAGAGAAGATCAAGCAAATTCTAGAATATGATACACAAAGTCAAATGAACCAATGCAATCCAATGTCCACATAAGCCTTCTCTAAATATGCATACTAATCCATGAACATGACATGTGCATAAAGATGAGGATATCACAATTAGAATCAAGACAAATTCAAAAAATTCAACTTCATGCTTTCACCACAATCATGCTTCTCAGTTAATCAGAATTAGACTAAATCGAAGGGTAATATCATAGGATTATGGGAAAACAACATACTAAGCACTCAAAATCATCTCAAAACAAATCATTTTAAGCCTAATTTTTCAAAAATTTTGAAAGATTTTTCAATTTTTCACAAAAATTTTTAAAAATGCTCAAGTTAATCCCTTCTCCAAACTTAAAGTGCACAATGTCCTCAGTGTGCAGATAAAATAAAGAAATGAAGTACAAAATAGGAAACTCCCTTAACATCCCACGAATGATCACTGTGAAGCTCGAAAAGGGGTGCTGCTATAAAGAGTACCTACAAAAGCAAACAAAGAAAAACAAGCATCACATAGAAAAAAGAACTGTACAAAAATGAAAAGAAAAGAAAAGAAAAGAAAATAACAATGAAGTAATGAAGATGGGCTAAGTTTATAGTCCTTAGCAGGACTTTCATGAAGTTGTACAGCAGAAACATCAATCAAGCTCAGGCTCTATAGGATTAGCGCAATCCTTCTTTAGGAAGGAACTCTTCACCGTGGATGGTAATCTTTCCAACAATGCCTCAAAGGGTGACATGTCTTTTTCAAGAAGATCTCTACAAAATCTCCAATTAACGTCCTTCTCATTGGACACATCTTGGAAAAAACCATCACCTTTAGCCTTTAAAAGTGCCTTACTCTCATCATCAAGTATCACAAAATCAATAGAGGTCACCTTGTAGGGCTTGGTATTATCATCCTTTAAAAATCTCTCATTAACATCCTTCCCTGCCACCAAGTCCTTTTGAAATCCTTTAGGGTAACCCTCTATATCAACTATCCTACCCATCTTAAACTTAACTTCCTTACCCTGAAGCCTAAGAGTAAGCTTTCCATTATCTACATCTATGAGTGCTTTCCCTGAAGCTAGGAATGGTCTTCCTAAAATAAATGGGACATTAGTGTCCTCCTTCATATCCAATATCAGAAAGTCTACTAAAATGACAAAACTATCTATCTAGATAGGAACATCCTTTGCCACTCCTCTGGGGTATCAAATAGACCTATCTGCTATTTGAAGTGTGGTCTTAATAGGCTTAACTTCCCCTAATCCTAGCCTCTTATATACCACATAAGGCATAAGGTTAACACTAGATCCTAAGCCACAAAAGGCATTATGAAAGAAATAATCAGTGATACTGCAAGGGATAGTGAAGTTACCTGGATCCTCTATCTTAGGTATAACCTGATTTTCTATGATAGCTTTGCACTTCTCAGGTAGTGCTATAGGCTCAAGTGAAGGAAGAGGCTCATTAAAAGTAGGCTTTACAAATCTTTGAGGAAAGGCTATGTGAGGCCTATAAGTGATAGGTTGATAAGAGCTAGGCTCAACTATCTTCACTAGATCAATAGGAATGCGCTTTGTAGCTATCACAGGGGCTAAGCCCGAAATATCAGAAATATTGGGTGAATAGGAGCTAGGCTCAACTGAACTCACCACATCAGATGCAATAGGCTCCACTTCATGGCCTAACTCCACCTCCTCAATCAACTGCTACTCAACATCTCTTAACTTTCCATCTTTCTGAACTATGATGTAATGTTCCTTACCTGGTCTCTTAACAAGATTAGTCTAGTGTTACTAGGTAAGGATCCCTGAGGGCGTTGACTAAGTGACTGTGCTCTCTACCTCACTTGAATATCTAAGTTCTTAATGGAAGTTGCTTGATTCTAAATGATTTGAATGAACATCTCTTCAAGCGAAGGCTTCTTTTCAAACGTAGGGTGGGGCTGAACAGGTGGTGGAGGTGGTGGGTGATGAAACTATTGAAATGGATGAGAAGCATGAGGTGGCAACTAATGCTAGAGTGGTGGTGCATGAATGGGTGGAGGCTGAAAACCTACGGGTTTTAAAGGTCTTAAAGTGGATGACTACCCTTGATTTTGGCTCCACGAGAAATTAGGGTGATTCCTCCACCTTGGATTGTCAATGCTCGAAAAAGGGCTGTTCTGCTGCCTCTGGGGTAGGGCAACATACTGAACGGATTCTAAATTTAGTGGGCACCTATCAATCGAATGCGTGCCACCACATAGATTACACAGATTGAAAGGACTTTGCACTGAAAGGACAGGATTAGGATTAGGAGAGGACTGGGTACTTAGGGACTCTACTTTCTTTGTCAATGTGGCAATTTATGAAGTCAAGGTAAAAAGAGCATCAAGCTCGTAGATACCAACTGCCTTCCTAGGTGCATGTCGCTCAGCTGACCACTGATAATTATTAGTGGCCATCTTGTCCAACAAATTATAAGCTTCCTTCTCCATCTTACACATAAGTGCTCCTCCTGCAGCAGTATCGATGATCGTTCTATTTTGGCTAGTTAGATCATTGTAAAAGGCCTGCACCTGAAGCCATAGGGGTAGGCCATGGTGAGGACACCTCCTAAGTAGGTCCTTATATCTCTCCCAACCTTCATATAAGGACTAACTATCAAACTGGGTGAAGGAAGAGATATCATTTCTTAGCTTGGCCATTTTGGAGGGAGGGAAGAATTTAGCTAAGAACTGCTGGGCTAGCTCATCCCATGTACTGATAGATCCTAGGGGGAAGGAGGCTAACCAACTTTTCGCTCTATCCCTAAGAGAGAAGGGAAATAACCTAAGCCTAATCGCATCTTCAGAGACTCCATTGTGCTTGAAAGTGTCACAGATCTCAAGGAAACTGCCCAAGTGTGCATGTGAATCATCGTGTGGCAATCCACTGAATTGCATTGACGTCTGGATCATTTGGATGATGGCTGGCTTGATCTCAAAGTTTTTCATAGGAATAGCAAGCCTCCTAATTCCAGTGTAATACCCCCTATGGTTGGGATAGCGTAGTCCCCTATTGTCCTAAGCTCTCTGTTGTCTACCATTGGATATTGCAGCAGATCAATTTGTTTTTTGGATTCCCTTCTAATCTTTCTAAGTGTTTTGTCAATTTCAAGATCTAAGCGAAAGAATTCAAAGCTCTTTGCTCTACGCATGCAAATATCAGCAGAGTCCTAATGGTGTCTTTCTTGAAAGAGAAGAAAAGAGAAGAAAAGAAAAGAAGAGAGAAAATCTAACTAAGGGTTTTACTAATCTAACCTAAGGCTCTAAGTATTTACAACTAAGTATGCACAAGCTAAGACTATACCTAAGCATAAGTTCTCCAATATTAACTAAATCTACGCCAAGTCCCCGACAATGGTGCCAAAAACTTGTCGACCCTAAAAGGTGTCTACATGCAACTGCACGTGGTCTTCAAGTAATACAGAGGTAAGTCCGAAAATATCGTCACACAGAGACTAGTGTCGCGAAGCTTAGCTAAGTACTGGACACTATTATCTATGGTATATCCTAGCAAATTATGAAAGTTTGTTTACTTGGGTGTGATCTACAAAGGCTACAAAGCAAAATAAAATAAATTAAATTAAATGAAAATAACAACATTAAAATAAAATAAAATAAAAGTAATTGAAATTAAAAAGCAAATAAGACATATTTACAATGAAAATGATGAAAATAAAATAACTGCAAACAATAAAAATGCAAATAAGTAAACTAAAGTGTAAAAATGTAAATTTTTAAAAATGAAGGCTAAAAATGCAAATAATGAAAATATGCATGAAAATCCTAAAATGAAAATAAAAATGCATGAACATGTAAAAAAATAAAAATAAAAAAATTAAATCAAAACTAATGCAATTGAAAGAAAAATGAATTAATGCAGGAAGTTCTTAAACTAATGAATGAAAATGCCTAAGTAAATGAACTTGAAATTTACCAAACTTTACCTAATCAAAGAATTATATGAATACTACCCTAAGGCAACTAAAATGTATCTAAAACAATACCTAAATGCATAGAATTAATGTGAATATAAAATTTGGACAGAATTGAAATTTAATACAAAATTAAACCTAAAATCATTACAATAAAATTAACTTTTAGCGGCATTTATTTAGTAGTGTTTTAATAAAAACACCGCTATATTTCATGTTTTTTTTAAAACTGTTTAATTATGAAAATTTTGACTGACGAGGCATTTTTTAAGCAAAACGCCGTAAAATTTAACACATAACGGCGTTTACTCCCTGTAAATGCCGTTCTATAATAAATATTTCAATTAATTTTTTTAAAACTTGTTTTAGTTGTCTTCCCATTTTTCTCCTTTGCGGATCCCAATCTGCGACTCTCTGCTACCAAATTCTCTCTCCGATTCTTTCTGCTTTAGTACTTGGCTACTAGCAATCCGATTCTCTCAAGCTCCCTTATCTTTTTCTCACTCATCCTATGCTACTAAGATGTTTTTTTCTAAATCTAGGGATTTTTTTTCCTCTGTGTGTATATATATATATTAATTTGCAAATAAATAAATATAAATATAAATATAATAAATATATATATATATATATATATATATATATATACAGAAAGAGAGAGAGAATTAGAGGCTCACATGTCTCTCTCTCTCTGCGATTCTTTTTGCTTGAGTACTTGGCTACTAGCAATCCGATTCTCTCAAGCTCTCTCATCTTTTTCTCATGCATCCTCTGCTACTAAGATGTTTTTTCTAAATCTAGGGATTTTTTTTCTAAATCTGGAAATCTAGGGATTTTTTTTTTAAATTTCTCAATCATTCTTTGTTACAATTTGGTTTACTGATTTATATATGTTGCTACAGGCTTAATTGATCAACGGTTTTGATTAAATCCTCTTCACTTCATTTGGTAGTTCATCTCAGAGGTAAGCTGTTTTCTTTTTTTCCTTGAAATAATTTGAATTTTTTATATGTTTTCTTTTGTGCTTTAGCCTTGAGTTGGTTGAAAATAAGAACTGTGTTGACAGTGCCGTGGATTGATAAATCTTAGATTCAAACTGCCACTGTGCTAGTTTTCTGGATCAACAATAATTTTTTCAACATGCTGATGATAAGAATCATGGTTGTTGTATTAGTTAGTATCGTTTTTTTGCAGGATTTCACAGGAAGTGATTTTACCTTTGGTGGTTTAATAGTTTAAAAATTTCTTCTGGGTTCAAAAGAAATGTTGATTTTATTAGTAAACCAAAAAGAATGTATGTTAGTTAAAGGTACTTTAGTTAAAGATAGAAGCATGGAAGGAGAAAGAGTTATCTGGTAAAATTTAATTGTTTTACAGGATTCTCTTTTTGTTACTATAAAATTTTGAATTACTTTTGACAAAACTGATCAGGGGTGAAGCTGCCTAAGAAATCAATCTGTTGTTGTATGGGATTATGATTCTTGAAGAGAGATCAATCTGTTGTTGTATGGGATTATAATTTAGTTTGAATTATGATTCTTGAAGAGAGATCAATCTGTTGTTGTATGGGATTATTCTCTAGCATTCATTACAGTTCATTCAGATTATGTCTTTGAACAATGCTGGTTTAATATACGGGTGATGAATGAAAAGAATGGCAGAGAAACATAAAGTAAAAGTTGACAATTAAACCCAGTCTTTGTTTTTAACAAGTGATAGGATTTTGGAAAGATTGTTTTGTTCTGGAATGGGATGGAGGGTTGTGGATATACAACGCTGGAGAAAAGAAGTTTAAAATGATTTTTATCATAACAGTGTTATTGCAGATGACTTTCAATTTGTTTCGTTTACAGAAAGCATAGTTCAGTCAAGGGAGAGGTGAGCAATGTTATAGTTAATCCCAACATCACTTCATAATAATTTAGATTTTATTTGTAGATTCTTATTACAATAAGTTAAATTTAATTTTCATTTCAGATTCACTGTGTACCTTTTTTATTTCTTATATTCATGTTTATTTGCTTTTCTTTCTTAATGAATATGGTTGTTTCATTTTTTAATTTTAACTACCAAGCACTAACCAAAATTCATATCAATTATAAATTAGATAAAATATTCATTCTTCATAATTTGATTTTGTTTTTTAATCTCCAGCACATTACTTGGATTGGTCATGATTCAAATCCGGTGGGCAACCTATCATCCTTACTTGTGCTAATGGTAATATTACCGGACTTTGATCATCTGTTTGCTAGTTAACTAGGTTAGGTGGAAAAGCCATTGACTTATTTGATGGTTATCCAATGGTGAGGTAAGAGCTGATGATTGAAATCATGTCTAAGATCACTGTCATATTAATTGTTAAGTACCAACAGTTTAGGCTATTTCCTGGAAAAGGCATAGTTGTTCATATGCCTTCCCAAGTTGATTAAGCTTTCAATGTCCTTTTCATCATCGTGGGAAAAATCATATGTAATGTCTAATAACTTGAACTTCTTACATAAAGACAACATCTGCTAATTTGAACAATTCCTCAACAGCCTTGTAAGTTGTACCCAAATGTCAGCTTCACCCTTGATCAGTTTTGTCAATAGTGAAGGCAGCTTAGGACAATAGAGGGATTTTACCTGATATTTTTGTTAGATTGTTAATTTATTTTTGTTATTTTTGACAAAACTATAAAATTATTTTTGTTAGATTGTTAATTTATTTTTCACTAATTGTCCACTAATTGTCCTTTTTTGAAGGGCTGTCATGTTATTTTTTATTTATTGTTTATTTGTTTCTTATGTTGATATGGGTAGATAGAGTTGGAATGTAGGATTTGTTAATGTGGTAACTTTTTAACTTTGTTAAGTTAAAAATTTTTGTTGTGAGTGTATCAAATACAAACTCCTAAAGAAATTGTGAAGACCAATCATTGATAACTTAACAAGCATCAGACTAGTTGCCACTAAGTGCTCTGCTTCTGCATAATTGGATTTCTCATTAAATTGTTGCTTATCAATTTCTAAATAACTGGAAAAAAGTTGATTGCGTTTCATTTTGGTATGTTATTCTGGTTGGATAAGAAATAATGTGACAACTTTTCAACTTTAAATTCTGTAATGTTTGAAGACAGAACATGGATGCATGGAACTTTTCTTTTGTATGGCTTCTTTTCCTCTTTTTTAATTAATAATATTTTTGTTAGATTATTATTTGCTAATTTTGGTTTTTGCAGATTTGAGGAGATGTGACCCAAGGATGTGGAAAAGATGGTGACTATTTTGTAATGTAGGTATGTTACTAAATCCTTGTCTATACACATAAAACTAGAAGTTTTTTCTACAATTATCTTTGGAAATGATATTTCAACTGCCTTTGGGGTTGTCAAAAATTGGAAAATGATATTTCTTGTATGTCTCTACGTTTGCCTTTTGGGATATTTAGCTCAATTTTCTTTTCAACTAAAAAAAGTAAAAGAAAGAAAGAAAAAACAGGCTCATTATAAAATGGTCCAAAGCAGTTTAGGAGAAAAATAGTTTTATTATTAAGCCCATATAAAATGGGCCAAAGAAATTTAGGCCTATGCTCACTTCAGACACCAATAAACCTTGACATGCCACTTGATCTATTAACTTTCTGTAAGAGGCTTTAGTTAAAATGGAAGTTAGAGGAGTGAGCTAGCTTTAATTTTGTGTTATTGCCTAATGCCTAATGGGTTTGTTTTGATCATTTTGATTTGTGGATTCTGTTTTCTTGCACTTTTTTTAAGTTGCAAATGTAGATCTCCATTTTGTAATAGTTGAAATTTTTGCTTTTTCTACACTTCCAACCATGGTGGTTTGGACTGATGCAGCCTTGTTGATAATTCTGACTGCTGAAGCCAATGCATTTTACTTGCAATCTAAGTTTTGCTGGATTTAAGTTATAACGTTTTCATGCTAGAATTTCTAGTTTATGTATGCTACAAGTTTAGGTTTGGCTACCTAAAAAACCCAGAGGTGAAACTTCAAAGGATATTGAAATTTATCGAGCAATATTTCCCTTACTTGCATTGCTTGTAGCCAAGTACTCAAGCAATTTTTCTATGAAAGCAAAAGAATCTGATCTTGGTCTTTGGCACTAAAGCTATGGAAATTTTGCTCACTGCTCGGTAAAACATGAAGTGGAACTGGTTTATTAAATGGTGATTCACAAGAATACTGAGGTCAAATGAAAACCATGAATGTGAGAAATTAAAATTCTTTTGAAGAGTTGATTATGGTTGGTGAAAACTTTTGTAGTTTTATTGGGATATGTTCATTTGGTCTGTGTTGTGCTATAAGCTTTTCTAGGATAAGACTAATTCTAATAATTGTGTTTTCTTTACTTTTTTATGGTTGCAGGGTGGATGTTGTAGTCTTTGTTATGTGGAACTTGTTCTTTTAGCTTTCCTGGCTTTGTTAAAGAAAGAAAAGGTAGCTTTTGGATGTAAAAGCTTAAGTATCCTATAACCTTAATCTTTGTCCTTTCTTTTTTTTTTTCTTACATATGTTTTCCTTATTTAGATGTTGGGAAACTCAAATGTTTAGGTCAGGTTTATTTTTATATAAAATAGGAGATGTATTTTACATATAAATGTGTTTTTATATTACACTTTTTTTATATATAAATGTATTTTATATACATATAAATGCATTATTTTGGATTGAAGTATTACATGACATGATTAGTTATTGGTTTTGTAAATATAAAATCAAGCATTAAATTTTATTGTAATTCATATTTAAAATTAATGAAATTAAAAATAAATAGATTTTCTTGTACTACATTATTAAAATATTTTCTAAAAATATAATTAAAAAGATCATATTGTAAGGATGAAATGATAAAATGATATTATTTTTAATGAGTGTGTTGATTCTGCCATTTCAATGATAAAATGAATTTTAACCTTTCTACTATTATATAAATAAAAAAACCGACATTCATGACCAAAAAAAAAATTGAAGAAGCCTAGCGGCGTTTTCCTGAGAGCAATTATAAATGTCGTGAATTGTTGAAAAATCGCCGCAAAAATAGCGGTATTTTTTTTAAAAATGTCATTATTTTTTCCGACGCTGGAAAAGTTGATATTTTTTTGCGGCATTTTTTATTTGTGTCGCGATTATTTAACGGCGTTTATAAATGTCGTTAAATGAGAAAAAAAACGTCGTTAAAAGTATATTTTGCTGTAGTGAATGCCACTAAAATGCTATAAAAAAATTTAATCTAACATAACCTATACCTAAATCATTAATTACATGATCCTAAAATGACTTAAACTTAATGAAATATATCCTAAAACACCTAAAACAGTAACTAATTAAAATCTAGACAGCATACTGTAAATGACGCCTAAGCTAGAAACAATAGTAAAAATGCTATGTAAAAAGCTTCCTAAAATTACCCTAATGCTTCCTAAAAATCCTATGATGATTACTTAACACTAAAATGCATTAAAACTTATGAAATGATCCTAAATTAATGACCAAACAGCAACCAATTATTACGACAGTAACTAAAAAAAAACTGATCAGGAAAATTGAACATAAATGCATGAAAAGCTATGAAATGGCTAATGAAACTAAGCTAATGTAACCCCTAAATTTACCTAGTTAATATATGATTCTAATGTGAACTTAAAACACTCAATTAAACCTTAAATTGAACAACAAACAGATCCCAAAAGACCCTGTGAATGACGCCTAATTTGACTACATTTAAAAAAACAGAACATTAAATATAAACTAAGGGAATACTACATGCAAATTTAATCAAATACATAATGAACTCTATCCTAAATGCACGAGACTTAACCAATATTTAAAACAACTTAACTGACGCTAAAAGAACATTAAAACAGAACCTAAAAGGACCATAAAACTGACCGAAATTGATTAACGAAATGATAGAAACCGTATCTCCTAAAATCAACCCAAAATAACGCCTAAGCTAGCTTTAGTCGTATTTGATTTTTTTTTTTTGAATTTAAAACATTAAAATATGAACTAAGACAAAAAAAAAATCGAAACAGCAAATAAAAGCTTAAAACAGTAGATGAAAATAAAGTAAAAAAAATGGATCAAACCCCTTCACAAGAACTATGGAGGTAGTTTTTCAACCTTCTAAGCTTCCCATGATTATGGTGTTCAATCATAAACAAAAATAAAAGAAGAAGAAGGAGTAGAAGATGATTAAAGTATTGGAAACTAAGGAAAACATATTGCTTAAATGAAAACTTACAAGAAAGTAAAGGAAATGTAAAGAATTTTGCAAGAAAACAAGTAAATCTAACTATGAAATTTAAAGAACATAAAGCATTTGTTGTTGCACAAAACAACAATAAAGGTATGCTAATGTCGATGTTCGTACTTAGTCTCCACGTGTCTCCAAGAAGCTTCTGTAAAATAAGAAAAGTCAGAGAGACGCAAGAGTGGTTCCCTGCATAGACACTCCGATGCTTAAGTCAGCAGAAAGTTCTTCAGTATTGGGAAGCATAAAAGCCAGTAGTCAAAAATTAGGGAATAAAATTGTACATGGGGACCTATTTATAGGCCAATATTCTAGGTTAATTGCTTGAGGATATGTCCATCATCTTGCTGAGAGTTTGTGTCCCAATATAACACAAGTTCCTCGAAAACCGGGAGCATTCGGAGCCTGTCGCAGGCGAGAGACTCACACCACGTGGCCCGTTGTGGCGTCAGGGATCTGTCGCTATCGGGAGCCGAAGTCAGGCGCCACGTGTCGCCTTATGAATGCAGGCGACGGACTGGGAGTCTGTCGCTCGACGATAGGTGTAATGCGTGCCATGTGTCGCGTTATGATTGCAGGCGACGAACTGGGAGTCTGTCGCCTGGTGATAGGTGTAATGCGCCCAGCGACAGGCGTAAGGATGTAGCTTTGCATTCTATCGCCTAAGACCATGTGGCCCAGTGATTCTCTGCCACGTGGTGATTTCTGACACTCGTTGGGCCTGACCCAACGTAGGTAGACTTTGCCATATCAGCATTAAAGTTGGTGGCTACTCTAAGCTACTAAGAACATGTAAAAGTGCTGGAAAATAAATCTAAGAAACCCTATGGAGCCCACACTAGGTTAGGTCTCATAAAATTGTTTATATAGTCACTTAACCTAGGGATACAATAGTAATTTCCTATCCTAGATGAGTTGGCTTTAATTGCCACTTGTTTTCATGCCCTTGGCTTTTCAAAATAGATATTTCCATATCATTTAAGTGCTCACATCAGCCATGGACATCTCATCCCTTCTAGCATCTTTTTTTTTGTCTTCTAATCCACATAAGCAGGCAAAGTGGCAAAGGCATGTGTCCTTCATGTGTTGGCATGTGTCTTTTGTTCTTATCCACTAAGAGTAAGTAGGATGATGACATGTGGCATGCTAGATGTCAAAAGATGAAAGAGAAAATGAAGAGTCATGCTCCCTTGTCTTGTAGTGGTTCAGTCTCCTTTCTTGCCCATTTTCAGTCTATTTTCTATCGAAAAGATTGAAATTCATCTAGAATTTATTTTTTTGCAAAAAAAATGAGGAATTTAATAAAATTAGGAGAATAATTAATAAAATAATCAAGAAATTAAATAATTATTAATCAATAAAATACTAAAATAACTCTATTTTCATAGAGTTATTATCTACCTTGACGACAATTTCCAGAAAGGTGCATCATTCATTGATCACCTTCTACCTCGATTATGGCTTATAGAAAGGAGTGTCAATCATTGATCATCCTCTACCATGATGACGACTTCTGGCAGGTGTGTTATTCATTAATCACTTCTACCTCGATTACAGCTTCTAGTAGGGTGTGTAATTCATTGATTACCCTCAAGGTGTCTCATTCATTAATCACCCTCTACTTGAATCATGACTTTTGGCGAAATGTGTCATTCATTATTCACCCTCTACTTTGATCACGGCTTCTGGCAACTCACAGCATGTCATTCTAGCACAAATGCAATTTTTTTAGTTTAACACTGAATTTTTTTAATGTATTTGATCCACTTGCTTATATATTGCCATTTTATTTTTGTAGCCAGGGATGATTTTACTACATACCATCTTCCCAAGCCTTCTATTGTCAAGCTTTACCAAGATGAAGTGAGGGGTAGACCTTTTTTTTTTTCAAAAGGCCAAGAAGAGTATAAGGTAATGAAAGTGAAGATGTGAGGAAATCCACAAAATGTCTAATTCACACTCTATTGATTGGTAGCAATACAACTAATTGGGATTCCGATGTGGTAACTCTTTACCATTTAGATATCTCAACTTTAACGAGGTATTCTCCTGCACGTCTGATACTACCCAAAAAGGCACTTTCAAGACACTACTAAAGCTACGAGACAGTCACCATGAGGAGATCGTCAAATCTACAGCCCTCACCACTTTGGGCCATTGCATTTGTGGACATGAAGTTTTGTTGGCATGGTTTTCAATTACGTAGAGAATTTGTTCCTTCTCCTGGCTATTGGGAATGGCTGGAACATGTTCTAAGTCAATACAGCAAATTTTAGAGCAAGCGAGTGTCTATGAGTTAAACATTGCTTCATTATTTGTCTATGACCGAGATCAAAATATAATTCATGCATTGTGTGAAACCATGGTGTCCAACCACTAATTCATTCATGTCTTCTCATGGGGAAGTTCCATTTCGTCGTGGGATTTGAAGGTATTAGAAGGCCTTCCTATTGTCAGAGAATTTTATGATGAGTTTGCCCCTAACTTGAATGAAATCACTAGTCTTGATAAGTCCTTAAATCATATTCTTCCAATTGGTTGTTGACATCTTTTCCATGCTATCACTTAATCAAACTACAAGAGAATCATGGGTATTTGAGAAGCAGTGAAGTTTATACTTTTGCTTGGGTGAGATTTTGGTTTTGAGGAAAGAGTAAGTATAATAATCCTTATGACTCAAACATGATTAAAGGCAAGAGGATATCTCTGCATACCATTGATGGTCATTTCAGACATCATCTTCGCACTAGAAAGGAAAATGAAGTTTTCATTGACTTGATGTTGTTGATGCTGATAAAGACGAAATGTTAATAGCTCCATTCTTATCAATTTTGCTATGCTATTCTGTTTTTCCCAACACTTGTGGTGATGTCATTTGTTTTGAAACTTTCAAAGTGGCTTCTTTAATGGCAAAAGACATGCGATTTAGCCTTGTTATTCGTTTCTTAGCGAGCATATATAAAAGACCAAATCAAATTGCTACCTACTTGGACGGTTTTTGCCAATGCAAATTTGCACATCCTTGGCATTTTGGGCAAACTTGGATGGCATCATAGCTTGGGATTCATCATGAATCTAATAGGGCAACAAGAATGCCTAAAATGTGCAAGTATGGGGGTGTTTTTAGTCACAAATCTTATAACGAAGTCAAAAGTTGAGAAATCATCTAACAATTGCCTAAAGTGGTTTAGCAAGCCATTAGA
Organism: Heritiera littoralis; assembly: GCA_031772115.1. Classification (NCBI taxonomy): domain Eukaryota; kingdom Viridiplantae; phylum Streptophyta; class Magnoliopsida; order Malvales; family Malvaceae; genus Heritiera; species Heritiera littoralis. The sequence continues at coordinate 951,725 of JAPDPK010000022.1, forward strand.
ATAATTGAAGTTCACAGGACTAGACTTATAATAGACGCTCAAGGAAATCAACTTAAGCTTGATGATTTTGAATACATGGTGAATATTCGGTCTTCATTTTTGATTTTGTGGAGAGGTAATTTTTACTTGGTAGAATCATACAGTCCTCATTGCTTTGCAAGGTAGTTTAGATATTGTCAGGATGTTCCAGGATCTTTGGTGATTGTCATTAGAACTACTAGTTTGAGAGGGGTGTTGTGTTATTGGTGGGGCAGTGTGTTATGAGGCCTATATTGTGAGGTGATTATCCCTAAATTGAGTAGCACTAGTGAAAACTTATTTGTAACAAGAAAATTCTTCGTGCGGGAGTAAGGTTAAATGGGTGATTACTACTACGTCAGAATACCCATCTTGAAAGACAGTAGAAGTGTTGATTTTAAACTTACGTCAGAATACCCATCTTGAAAGACAGTAGAAGTGTTGATTTTAAACTTACTTCTTCTAGCTATTGTAAGAAAGGATCCTTGAAGCTAATACAACCTTTGATTGAAACTGTCGATGAAGAGACTGAAAAAATAATGGGGCTACTATGTCACATCACATTGGTCTGGAGCAACTCGAATGAAGCAAAGGTTCTTTAATTCCTGAGATGGACAAAAGAGTGGATCTCAATGTTAGAGATGAAAACAAGCTCAACGTGATGGTTATAGCAAGAAGTATGGAACCTATTGGGAGTGATCACGACAACAATAGGTGCAACCCTTGAAGGCTAGGAAGAGATATCAAGGACTCTTTAAGATATCAACCCCTTAAGGGATGTATCTAAAGGTTTTTTTGCCACAACAACATCTATCTTCTTTTTACCTTTAATTCTGATCCTTCCAGTGCTTGGAATTTGGTTAGGCAAAACTTCCTTTTTGTCACACTCCTCTAAGTAAATTTAGCATCTGGATAATGAGACTCAACCGTATTAAATTATTTTAAAACAACATCAACTTTTCTTGGTCCACCTCGATAAAATTGTAAACATTGGTGAAGTGTAGAAGGTATAACCCCATTCGCATGAATCCAAGGACATCTAACCAACAAGTGTATGCATTTCTAGCATTAGTGACATGAAAAATTGTACCTAACGTTAGTCCACCAACTGAACATCCACTCATATCATTCCTAAAGTGCATTGTTCCAGTTGATTAAAACCTTGTATTATAAGTTGACTTTTCGACAATTCATTAACTATTATACCAAGTTCTTCTATTGTTGCTTTAGGCATGATATTACTACAAACCCATTATTAACTAATATACGATTCACCTTTTGCTCTCAGGTGTATCCAAAAACCTAAATTGGTCGATTGTGTGGTTTCAACCCTAATAACAAGTCTTCATCTGTGAATGTAAGTTTTGTCAAGCAATAGTCCCAAAAACATTCATCTGGTATATATCCCATTTAAGGAAAAATATGTGAAGCATAAATTTTTTGAATTTTCTAAGGTATAGATGATTAAATTACATGTTGCCTTTGGACACTACAATAGCTCATAAATGGTAAGACGAGAAGAGATCCCTTGCAAGATCTTAACATGTTCTTGCAAATTTGTTTTTTTCTAGCCATCATCTCAAGCTTTAATAGCTTGCAAGCTTTCTTTTTCTGGCTTTTCCTCAAAAGTAGCCATGTGAATGCCAACACTTACTTGCTCTTCCCTAAAAAATCTTTTAGTAAAAAATTCTTGTAGTGTTATCTTTTTTCGAGGTTTTTTGTTTCAAGGCTTCTTGATCAAAAACCCTTTTGGGTTTAGAGTAGTTTATAATGCTCTTCTACCTTAGACACGAGTAAGAGCTATTCATTTGTTGAATTCTTCTTCGAAAAGGAATTTTTGTATATTGGACTTATTGTTTTCAAAACTCTCATTGTGCCATAAGTGTCCATTGTTCCTTATCATCTAAAGCATATTCAACATCTTCAGAAAGACTAGTGGTAGAACTTTTTATAACAACTGGTTATAAGGAGCCAAATTGCACAAGCTAATATGTCATATAATTTGGAGGGCAATTTGCCATACACTCATGGGATAAAGAAGTAAAACTAGCATGATTCGACTCTTCTACATCATCCATATCAAGCTCATTCTTTGCCAGTTTCACTATCAAATCTTTCAAGTCAAAACACTTTTCAATGGTGTGGCCAATGATACCATGGTACTTGCAGCATTTTGGATCATTAACTTTTCCCTTTTCTTCTGGCCTTGTAGACTCTAAGAGTTCAATCAATATTTGTTTTAAAAGTTCTTCTAGCATATCAAGCACATCAAATCGAGGAAATGGTATTTTTTTGCTTCTCTTTCTCGGAAAGTCACATGCCACCTATCTCTCACTTGAGGACGATCCACCTTTTCTTCTACTTTTTTTTTTGCCTTTTAAAGAAAATTTTAAATTCGCAGTCTCAACAAGAATAGATTCTTTGGTAGAGCAATTGATGGGTTTCTTGACCTTCTTAAAATCCTCATTATCTATCCTAGGATTAAGAATTGGAGAACTTTTATTACCTAAATGAGCAATACTCAACTCTATGTTGTAAACACGAGCCACATGTTCTTCAAAAGAATGTGGTTTAATTCCATGGAGAATGTAAAGGAGTTCCAATGCATACCTTGGATGCACATTTCAATATCAGAAGTTTCTAAGAGCTTCTTTTTGCAATCAAGATTAAAGCTCTTGATCTATTGATGTAGTCGACAAATGGTTCGTCCTTTCTCTACCTAGTATAAGTAACTCTGTTAAACTCTCCGTGCACCGATTACTTAAGAAATGGTTAAGAAATTCCTTCTTGAATTATTCCTAACAATAAATAGAATCATATTCCAAGTCATGTTGTTTCTTGCATGGAAATGGTGCCAAATGAAAGAATGAACATGAATTTACATGAATTAAGTGATAGTTTGTTGAAAAAATGTGAGAATCCTTACAAGGAAATTTCGGCCAAGCTAAAGGGAGGTAGTTTTGTGCTGCATTTTGATGAGTTTAGGATGCCATAATACTGTAAAAATTATGAGGAGTCCACTGGTGCAATCGGATTTAAAATCGGACTTAAAACAGAGAAGTTATGCCAAAGAAGTTATGTTTTAGCACGGTAGAATTTACACTGGTTTAATATTTTCAGTGTACAATGTGGCTGCAATTAGAAGTATAAAATAGCTTAAAAATTTAAGTTAAATGAGCTAACAATGTTGGTGAAATTAATTACAGCCCGAGAGAAGTGAATAGTGCGTGGTGCTATCGAGAAAGTTGATAACGTCAGACAGGTAAGGGATGAGTGTGTAGGCCATAGGGATATTATGAATACATGGTTTTTATGAGAATATTTTGGTACTCAATTGCCTTGGAATTGTGCAAAATTGTGGTTCTTGGCTGGATTGGAACTGTGCTTTACGTGCAGGGAGGCTAGGTCAATAGTAGCCATTATGCTGCTGAAATTTCTAAGAAAATTTTCTAAAATATCATGAAATATTTTAAGTGCATTATTGAGTGATTTCCTAGCCTTAGAAATTAATATGTAATATTTTTCATAAAATATGAATTTATTGTAAAATAGTATTTAAATATTCATGTAATTGATTTTCATCGAAATGATTATATAAGTGTTTTACAGTGAAATAGAATATTTGTGAAAATTATTATGGAAGTGTGAATATTTTATAAATTGTTTTCACTGTATTGTTCACTGTGTTATATAAAAAACTTTTGTGGACTGACTGAAGATTTTATCTATTTTTATAAATTTTCATAAAGGTGATATTATTGTTTATATATTGTTTTAAGATTGTTAGGCCATGTATCATACTCACGTGTTACTGTTACTGTAGCTGATTGACCCGCCAAGTCATCAGCAGTCCTAGGGTCACTTGGCAAGTGTACTCTGAGGATACCCATAGACTATAGCCATATGTCTCATGTGTTACTGTTACCCTTCGGGGACTATTGTATAGCATGATATATTCAGGGTGTTGCCTGGTCTCCATTCACGTGTTACTGTTTACTGTTATTGTTTTTACTAAACTGTTACTGTTACTGAAGTGTTTACTGTTACTAAACGATTTAGCATGCTATTTATTAAGTTGATTTCCGTACTGTTTACTGAACGATTTACTGTATCGTGTTTAATGATTTTAATCATTAATGGTGGAAAGGGATTTATAGACGATTTAATTACTAAACAAAATTTTATATATGATTTTACGATTATCGTTTTTATTAAACTATTATTGATGCGAAGCTATTTAATATTACCAAAGTGCTATTGATACAAAAGTGCTTATAATTACCAAAATGTTTTTTGCTACTGAAGGAATCGATTACTGTTTACTGTCTAGTGTTATAAAACTATTTACCATTTTTGAACCATTATTATTACCAAAGTGTTCATTGTTTATTGGAACTGTTTATTTTACAGTTTACTGATTGTTACTGTCATTGAACTGTTTACCGTACTGAACTGATTACTGTATTGTTTACTAGATTTTATCGAAGTGTATGAAATGTGTTTGAAGTGATTTGCTAAAATACTATTTAAAGTATTTTTTAATTAAATGGTTTTATAAACCATTCATTTGAGTAATTATTTATTTAATAATTATTATTAAATGCTATTTCACATCAAAACCAACAACTACTTCCTATAGTCGATTCTAAGTTCCGGGACACAACAGGTATTTTAAAATACCTCCCACACTCCATCCAGATTTTCTAGCCGACTATAGTATCCTTCCACTATTACCATAGTGCACTATTAGGAAAATTAAAGGATTTTATGCATATAGAATTCATAATATCAGTTCTACATACGATTCTCTTACTGAGCACATTTTGCTCACCCCTTATTTTTCCCACTCCTTAGATTAGCTGCAGTAATTGTTTGAGATACTTTTCGAGGATGTTTGGCTACTTTTATTATCCTGAGGCAGTGACTAACACATCCTGGAGGTACATTCATTTTATTTTATATATTCAGACATATTTGTACAGTACTACTTTATTGTAAACTATATTCAGGGGATGTAAATATTGAAGAATAACTGTTTTGTAAACATTTCTATTTTGTAAATCGAATAAATTATATTTTTGTAAATTGTTTACTGTATAACAAAATGTGTAATAAAGGCATCGCAGATAGTCCAACCATCACTGTGTATGTGAAAATGTGGTGAATATTATATATACGGACTGTGTCAAATCATTTCGTAGCATCAGTAGCAGTAAGAAAATTTAAAAAAAAAATCTTTTAACCTAGTATAGAATGTTGCAGCAAAGGGTTCTTTAAATTTCCAATAATTGAAAATTGTACAAAAATATTGACTATATATAAAACCAAATTGCATCATTAATATTAGAGAGAGAATACGTGTAATGTAAATAATCGCTTATGTTTTCTATTTTAACTAGATTTTACTTGTCTGACGTATGAATTAATTTTAATTATTTAAATTTGTAAATATATAGAATAATATTATTTAATTATATATTTAAAGTGTATATAAAATGATTATTATTCACAAACGATATTAAAATGATGACATACACCTTTTTTATTTTTTTTATTTTTTAATATGCATAAAACGTATGTATCGTCATTTTAGCGCTATTTGTGAAGTTTAAAAACTCGACTGATAATATATTAAATAATAATGCTAATATAAAATACATATAATATATGGGTTTATGTATGATGCACTGATAGAGTATAGTTTCTATACACTATCAATGCATTAGAAGATGACACATCATCAATTGGTAAATTAAAAAATAAGCCAAGCCCTTAAAAGTAAATATAAATAAGTTTTTTTAATTTGCTCATAAGGGCTTATTGATGAGGTGTCAACCTCTTATGTATTGACAGTGTATAAAAACTATACATTGTCAATGCATCATATATAAATCCATAATTTAATAAAGATATCCAATAATAATATAATTAAATAAAAATTAAAAATATATTTTAAAATTTTTAAAAATAAAAGTATATTTTTAAAAATTTCAAGTGTTAGAGCAAAATTTTGAAGTAGATTTTTATTACTGACCTAAATAATTATAATTATAAATATGCACTTTATTTATATATAATATACATATGCATTCTTTTATATAAATATATATATATATATATATATATAAAAGAATGATTATAACATATTTATATAATTAATTTTATCTATTATATATGTATGTTAACATATATATTTGTAAATTTATATATTTTATACCTGAATTTTATTTATTTAGAAAAATAATAATTTTAAATATTTAAATAATATGCATGATATTGATAACTTACTTTTTAGTTTAGTTAATAAAATATTTTTTAAATAAATTAAAATTAAAATTATTTATTCTATAAATATAAATAAATATTAATTAATATTTTATTTAGTTTTTCAAAATGATAGTATTAAAATTATATATATATATATATATATATTAAATTTTTTGGATTAGATAGTATTTAAAATTACTTTAAGAGAATTTTATTAAAAAGATTGAGAAGTTGTAGGAATTAGAGAAATTTTATAAAAGTGGAAAGGTGGGGAAACATTTATTTTTTGTTCTAATTTACACATTAATGGATGCTTACTTGTCATTAAAAAAGAATGTCCAAATAAACACTTATGGAGACATATTGCCATTTTTGTTCAGTACCTTGTATAATATATATATATATATATATATATATATATATATATATATATATATATGTATATGTATTAGATTTTAAACTAATTTTACAATCCTCCTTTTGATTCAATTGCATTTTGAAGGCCAAGCATGCTTGCGATACTCGGATAAAGCCCACAGCGGGAAAATGTTCCTATATAATGCATAGTGTAACATGCAGTTCCTCATGAAAACTCCTGACAGTCCCTGCAACCATTTTTCATTGGATTCCATGGTCAGTTACTATAACATATGTGAATCAATTACTCAACAAATTAGAGGACACCAACTTTATGTCAAAATTTCCTCTCTTTCACTTTCTTAATGACATGTATATAAAGAAAGTTACCTGTTGGGGAAAATCACCATTTGGCAATTGAGAATTTATCAATAATTTCGCAGCTCGATGAAGAGGTGTAGGATCCCTCTCAGCCTATTCAGTAGCATGTACATGTATAGTGATTAAAATATGAACATAGCAAGAAATTTTAGAACATAGTTTCTTTTTTTTGAACATGAGCACTATAAAAACGTTGTTAATTTATGAATGTAAGCATACCTGGCCACCAATAATTAAACCCATCAAAGCCTCTGCAGTATTTATCAAATTTGATTGATTTCCTTCAATAGGTGTATATACCTGGGTCAATAAGGAAAAACTATATTATAATATATACACGTATATCGTTTTAGAAGAGAATGAGCATGTCTTGTTGATTTTTTTCGTTACAAGAGAAATATTAAATAATTGAAGATAGGGTACTTGGATTTGAATCTAAGACTTATAATATGCTACAATTTATCTTTAATCACTATACCAAAAGTTTGTTGGTGTCTTGTTGATTCTAAGTGGTTGTGTTGAGATAATGCATGATTGAAATAAATAAAGGAAATCAAGCTACATTAATTGCTACCTTTCTCGGACAAGAAAGATGGCTCTCCCCCCAACCGCCATCTTCTCTCTGTGTTTTAAGCAAAAAGTCAACTCCTTTGCGTATGGCCAAGCAATTTTCGTAGGTCTTGCCAGCAGCCTTCAAACCTCGAAGTGCAAAAAATGTGCCGTAAATGAAGCAAATTCCCCAATTTCCATACCTATATGTAGGAATGCTTGTCAAGATTTTGGTGAACTCCATCACATCTTTTGAAGAAACTAAGGGACTTATTTATTACCATGAACCATCAGGGTATTGTATGTCTTCAAGGAACTGTGCAGCTTTCCTGATGAAATTTTCAACCTCTCTTTTTCTATGCTCAGGGTATAACTTCTTGAAAAGAACTAGTGCCTGGATTGAAGATGAAGTGCACTCTACATACCTAAATTTTACAGTTTCTTTCTTTTTATTAGTATGAAAGAAAAGTTTCTAATTACATTGAACAATTAGAAATTAATTAAGGAAAAAGATAAGGTCCATACTCATATTCTTTGACAAGATCCTCAAGAAACTCAACTGGATTGAGCCACTGAGAAGATATTTTAAGGAAAAGTGTTATTAATTGATGGCAAATGTAGAAATTCTCAAAGGCTATGATGATATTTCCGTGTGCTTAGTCAAAGGCTAGTCCAAATATTGAATTAGCTAGTTATTACCTCCCACCAGAATGCACCTCCTGCTGGTTCCCATGCTGATGAACCACCATTTTCACTCTGCATTAGCATAGGAAATTAATTTTACTATGTTATTCTTCAATAATCTATTTTTATAATTAAGCTTCTAGATAGCAATTTCTTTTAACTTAGATGTTGTATAAATGTCCAGCCAATATAAGCAAACCATATTTTACCTGTAAAGATAGAATAACGTTAACAGAATCATAAAATTGCTCTTCTTCCATTTTCTCACCAACCATATCTGGTGGCATCATTGCAAAATACAGGCAACACTGAAAAAAAAAATCATTTTCAGGTATAATTTCGATTGCAAATATGTTAAATCGAAATGTTGTGTTTAAATTGAACAAAACAAAATTACCTTCAAACTTTCTGCAGTACAATCAGAGACTTGCCATCCATGATCTCGATCAGAGAAAGTCCATGATCCTTTAGAAATATGTCTAAACATTCTTCTAAAGTCACCTGGAGGATTCTCCCTAACCTTAATGTTCAAGAAATTTTAAACCATCAATTCCAAGTAGAATGAAGAAAATAATCACAACTTCAGTTATCTAGTGAAACAAAACTTAAGAAACTATATGTCTACAACCTGTGAGTTCTTCAGGAAGTTGTGCCCTTTCATTAGTGTAGGTCCAATTTCATCATATAAATTGCTAGCAATCAAAGCCTGGAGAAGAAGACTAGCATCCCAAACTTGACTTCCAAAGCTCTGCATAGTGAATTGAAAATACTTAGCTTTTGCACTGTAACAATTTATAGTCTTAGATTTTTTTGTTAAAGCTTAGCTTCAACCTTTTTAGTGTTTATTAACTAACCTGCATCTTTATTCCATCTTCTCCAACCCACACATAGTCAGCAATCCTAGCGAGATGCTTCTTAAAATAAATTCCATTTGGATCTTCAACCCAACAAGCAAGCATGCATAAGGGCTGCTCAATCCAAGTGGCATATAATAATTAAATCTTACCTAAATAACAAAAGCATTATATTTTAACAAATATTGTTCAAATTCTAACTTAAAATTAATGCATAACCTTTTCCACACATCCAATTGTAATGTAGCGACTGCTTTCATCTTCATAATGAATGAGATCCATTACTGCCTTTAGAGCCTTTTCTCTCAACTTATTAAAGGGCCAACGATTAAGGAGAGGCTCTGAAAATGTGTAGAGACTATCCCAAAGCAATATTTGTAGCCTAGTATGTGGGTAGTGGAGATCTTCCTGCAATAAAGGATTTTTCATTCACAATTTCTTAAGAAAATCAAAAGATTATATTTTATTAAACATAGATTATGGAAATTAATAATCCTATCAATCAAATACCTTTGCACATAAATGGCGCTTTTTACTCCAGTCGATTTCATTATATGGTTCAATGTGGAGTTCTTGTCTCAACTGTGAAATGAGAGGTGTGATTGGACCCACAAATTTTCTTCCGTACAAATACGACATAGGCATGTAAGTCTCTCGGCAGTAACAGAACATTTTTGCTGCATTAATATCATCATGATTAAAGGAAGAAACATGATATATAAGCCACTCAAATTGCTTGGGAACTTAATCAAATGTGTGTCAATCTGGCTCAAACATTTTTTTTCTTTTGGTCCTAAACAAAATCTTGGGCTTCATTCATGGTTTTCAGGGTAAGCCATGCTTGTACAGTCAGTATTATCCAAATAAATCAATTGATCTCAGAGAAGAAATTTTTGCAAACCTGGATGAAGGGGAAAATATGAAGGAAAGAGCCAAAACTCTGGAGGCATTGGATGGCAGCCTGACCATTCATAAACACCTAGTATCTATAATAAAGAGGAATATAATCATCTGAAAGTAGCTCGTTTAATTGGTCATAGCCTAATCATTAATGCACACAAAAAAAATTGGTTATGGCTTAGTTAAATCCTAGTGGATGGAGAAAAATATTTTTAGTAGAAATTTGGTGCTAATTGTTGGAGAGATTGACATACTGAAAGCCATGTCTTCCCCCATGAGGCTATGGTTGTCACACCTCCACGATCTAGAATCCATTTTCGGCCTCTCTCACAAGCATTATTGAGGCCACCATCAGGTCCTACTCCCAGTAAACGCATACAAATGTAGTTGAGAGCTGTGCAAAACATTGTGCTGTGACCCCCTATGTATAATCCCCAACCACCGTCCTCATTCTGCAATAGATCATAAAAGAGACTACAAACTTAAAATAGTTTAACAATTACAACTAGCATTACATGAAAGTAAAGAGTCTGTATTCCTATTTTATTAATGGGTCATTTAGGGTGTGTTAGGTTGGAAAAGTAAAACGAAAATGATTTTTACTGATGATTAATTGGAGAAAAAAGTGAGCAAAGAAAATAGAAAAATTTATTATTTTCTTCTTTATTTACAAAATCAAATCATTTTAAATTGAAAAAATTAGTGGAGAGAAAAAGAAAGAGATGTGAGTAATGTATAATTAAAAAATTGTCGTTTATTTTTTTAAATTTTACTTTGTTATCTTAATTTACTAGTCGCGTAATGGTGAAATGATATAATTTTATTTCTTTTAATTTTTCAACTTTATCAAGTAATGCATGAGAAGAAAATTATATCTTCTTTTAACTACCAAGCATATAAATGAAAAGAATAAAATATGTCCATCTTTTCACTTTTCTTTGTCCAATTTTCTTTTTTTTTCACTTTACTAAGCAAAACTTTAAAAATTTAGAATTTTAGTGAAGTATATTATTTAGTTTAGAGTTTATAAAAGGTTAGAAGACTAAGAGCTTAGAAACTGTGATTTCTAGATAGACTTAGTATAACTTACTTATATTTAGTATGACTTTTATGTAAATGTGTATGAGTGACTCAAAGAATACCTATGACATCCTATTGGGATAAATAAGAAATTATGTAATTATGTGGCAGCCTTCATTGTGAGTTTAATAAAATTATTTTATTATTATTTTAGTGATTACAACAAAATAGTACCAGAGCTATAAGTTTATGGGATGGTTGTCAATATACCATATGAGTTGTGACTACTTTTCCAATTTGGTAGCAAACATAATTTTTAAGAGATGAGGGTTCAGATGCAATTCTTTTTCAAAAGCCTAGGTATATTAGAAATTGTAGAGCAAGAATTTGTCAAACCTAAAAATCTAAACATTTAGGGAAGCACAAAGATAAAAAAAAAATTAATTGTTTTCATTTCAAGGATGATCAAGCAACTTATTATATTTTATTAGTGTGTTGTTAGATTCGATTGATTACATCAACTAGGAATATATTTACTAATTCGTTTTTCATTTTTATTTCGTTAGATCGTTTTTCGCCTTTTGGTTGGTAAGTCAAAAGTGGGTACTTTCTATTTCATTGAATTTTGAAGTTTTTCAGGTTCATTTTTGTTTTAATGGGGTTTTATTCTTGTTCTGTTATTTTGGCTTTTTTTTTAATCTTTAGTTTGTTTTTGACTGATTGTTTTTTATTGTGCAAATTGTTTCATTTCATGGAATTAAATGGGGAATTTTGCAAGAAATTTGTCTTTATTTTCATATTGATTACTGCCATTTCCTTATCTACATTTGTTCCTGTGTGCATATGTGTGTTAGTAATGGGAATTTCTCAAAATGTGCTAGTAAGAGTTAAGAGTGCTTATTGGGTTATGTATGCAATTATGAATTATGGTATAATTAGATCTTAATGGTATTTTGCAAACATCAAGAGTTGAGGTTAAAGATTATGTTTTCAATGAGTTCAAGGAAGTATTATTCCTGTTCGATGATGCTTAAAATTATACATCATTGTTATTTAAGATGTTATTTTTTATTATAAAGAGTTGAGATGAAAGATTATGTTTATAATGTGTGTGTTTATATGTGTTTAATTTAATTTTTTTATAAAAATGATATATTTTTATTTATGCATTTAATAATTTATTTTATTTAAATTACTTATTTATTTCAAATTCTCTATATTGTAATTATTATGCGTAGAGGGAAGTCTTCTCAAACTCTGGCTATTGAACTTGCAGCCAGACTGTTCCTGTCCACAGAGGGTGATCATTACATCAACACTCCTGAGACTAGATCTTTATGGATAGTTTATGGATTTTAGTAACTTATGAATGTTAGGGGTGCTTAACGGTGATATTTTTTATCTGCTTATCGATGCATAGATTTGAGTTGTAATATGAATGAGTTTGATTTGGTTAACAATTTCATTATGTATATAAATTTAAGGAATTCAATCTGACATGATGTTGATGAATTTTTTAGGTGCAAAATGTGTTTTCGTTAAACAAAAAAATTCAAAAACAAGAAAAAATACAAAAAAGTACGGAAATAGTGACGAAATTCATACTTTCGGTGACAAAATTCATGCTTTCAATGATAATTCATACTTTTCGCAACATTAATTTAATAAAACTAAATAAAAAATTGAATTAAAATAAAAAGGGGCATTAAATACTGAAGTTCCATTAGTAATTGTCTAATGGCCACCAGAGATGAAAATTTAATAAAATTAAATAAAAATTAAACTAAATTAAAAACAAGACCATTAACGACAGAATTTTGTTCCCTAATAGGCATTAGGGATGGAAACTCAATAAATTAAATTAAAATAAAAAATGAGCACATTAACGGTAATTTTCCATCGCTAATATGCGATGAATTTTCCATCACTAATGCGCGATAGCAATGAAAATTCAGAAAAACTAAATTAAAAAAAATAAAATAAAATAGGGCATTAATGACAAAATTTTTGTTGCCAAAATCTATTGTCAATGAAAATTCAATAAATTTAAATAAAAATTCAATTAAAATAAAAAATGGGGCATTACAGACGAAAATTTTATGGTCAAAATACATTAGCACAAAATTTCAATAAAACTAAACAAAAATAAAAAAGGTGCCCATTGAAAACAAAAATTCAATAAAATTAAATTAAAATTAAAAAAAGGGACATTAATGACAGAAGTGTTGTCTATGTATAAATTTTTGAACTAAAATAAAATAATTGGTATTAGAAACAAAACATCAACTTTTAATGAAGGAATTCTATCTCTATTTAGCGACGACAATTTCGTCATCCATTGCTAATTTTTGAAGAATTAGCAATGAATTTGATATTTTCCAATGAACGGGTTTTAGCTACCCATTATTTTTCAAAAGAAAAATTCGTTGCAAATCTGTCGCTAAAGGACATTAGAAATAGAATTGTGGTATCAGTGACAGTTTTTGTCATTAATTTTGTCAATAATGCCTTTTTTTGTTGTGAAAGTCATCGGAAGAGAAATGGGACACTTTGCTTCAGTTTTACTTAAGTGCAGAAAAGGTTCAAAAGATGAGATTGCAAACATACAAAAGTTTGTTTGAACTTGTCCAACAAGAAAAGAATGAGAAGATTGTAGATTATTTTATGCACACATAGAAACTTGTACACAACATGAAGGTTAGTAGTAAATCTATTTTTGATATTTAGATAATAGAAAAAATATTTTGAACATTGACAGAACGGTTTGATATAGTGGCTACTATTGAGGAATCGAAGGATCTGATCATGATGACAATTCATGGTTTGAATTGATTGTTAGAAGCTCGTATGAACAAGGATTAGATGAAAGGACAACAACAGTAGCTAAGCAACTTTGAATAGGACGAGCAAGTGAACGAAAGTAAATCCAATTAGAAAAAAGGCAGATATGATAGAAATTTTAGGTCCAGTAAAAGCCAAGAAAGAATAGGTAATTTTGATCAAAATCGTAATAAATCTTTTATTTAGTGTTACTGGTTTAAGAAGCGTGGTCATTATCACTTTGAGTGTAAGTATCATATGTTGAATTATCCCAATAATGTGGACTAATTAAGTAAAGTTAATATCATATAAATTAATTTGGTAGTATAGTTTGTATAAAGTGTGACCCATAATTAATTATATTAAATATATAATATATGTGTATAAACCTATAATGGGATGGGTTTGTACATGAATCCCATGGAGAGGGGTTCCTACTCTCAACCTCTATATATATGAGGCTGGCCCATTAAGTTTCATAACTTTCGTTGAAAAGGGATGAGAGTAGTTTCTCCCTCTCTCTCTCTCTCTCTCTCTCGTTTTATCTCCGTTTCAGGTCCGAAGGCAGTCAACAGAAAGCTATCAGAGAGGGCTTCGACAATGCAGTAATATGGGATAGCAGGATTGAGCTCTCGCCCGCATCCAAGTTAGTTTTATGGCGTATTAATTTTGTATTAGTGACTTAGTGAGGTTTTAGTTAATTTCAACAATTGGTATCAGAGCCGAACTCACCCTAAAGTCACTAACCAATCCTGTTGAGAAAGAGAAGCCATGAAAGCTTCGGTTTTAGGCATTTGGATTTTTGGGTTTTTTAAAGCCCATGCTTTTTTTGCAATTTTTTGACCTAAAATGGTTAGATTCTTGTTGTAGAGGGATTTGAGATGAAAAACCCTCAATTTCGGCATCAAAACGAGACCAAGAATGGCCAAAATCGAACCAGGTCGGGTAAAATACCCGTTTTCTACGTTTTTCGCCCGGTTTAGGTGAGGAAGCACGCGCCCGACAGCAGCAAACGGCGCACGATGCGCCAATTACTCATGCGCCTGCAACTGGAAATTAAAAAAAAAAATTTACTCGATTTTTTTTGGGGCCATTACTATTGGGCCTTCCTTTTTGGGCGTTGGGCCTCACGTTTGGGCCCTTTTTCTTTAGTTAGTTTTTTTTGGGCCAAATTTTGTTTAATTCATTGGGCTACCAATTATGGAATTAAAAGGGCCATTTTATTTTATTTTAGTTAGGCCACATGTTTTAATTAAGTATGCCTTAATATTCAATTAATTTTGTTGTATTATGGGCATTATTTATTTTTTTTAATTGGCCATTTAGTATTAACTTAATTTTGGGTAATTAAATTAGTTAATTTTAGGGCCATTTTGCCTAATTAACTTGGGGGCTATATTGATTAATTAACTTTATTTAGCTATTAAATTTAGATTAATTTGTGACTATTTTGCATAATTAATTAATAGGTCATTTTGGATTATGGTTTTAAGGGCCATTTTGATTAATTAATTATGAGCCATTTGGTTAATTAATTTTTTGGACAATTTTAGATATTTAATAGCCATAATTAATTGTTAAGCCCAAAATTAATTAAGTATAAGTGAATTTTTTGAATGAATTAATTTTGGGGTAAATTTGGGATATTCAATTACCCATTTAATTCATAATTCACTTAATTTTGAAATATATACCCATGCCCATAAATCATTATTAATTGGCCTAATTAAATTAGTTTAAATAAATTATCTGGGTATTTTGTTTGAGCCATTTTGGATTATGGTTTACCGATTTCGTTAATAATTTATTTAAACAAATAAACTCTCTTAAAATAACATTGCCTTATTGTTTGAATATTCACATTTATGTTGAATTAATTTAATTAATTAATGTTGGGCCTGAAATTACTACATATGCTTCAGGAATTGCATATTTTGGGTGTAGTTAATTCTGGTCAATGAATTTTGTGAATATTCTTAAAATTATAAATCATTAATTGGATTGACTAGTACTTGCTTGTCCCAAGAATAGTCATGAAGATTTTTTGACAATTTATTCTGATAATTTTAGGGATATAATAATAAGGCAATGCATAGTGATAGTTGCAGTTGCATAATTTACTAAGATCTCTAGAAGTGGCTAGTCTCTCCCTGTCAGATTGTTAGTTACTTTGAGAGATGCTTGGGACTGAAAGGATTCTGGTTGGGATATGACATGATTTTTCTACCCTGTTGGTGGGCGATCATTCAAGTTATATTCAACTAGTTTTGTCTTATCCTTTATAGTGTATTGTGGAATGAAATTGATATTTATTGAGTTATTCCACTAGCCTCCATATTTATGCAACTATCACATATCGAATCTCTAGTATGATCAAATTAGATAGATAGTATGAATCGCTTTCTACAGTTAGGGATATATTGAACTAGGAAGTAATTCCGAGAGTTGATCCATCTACTATACCCAATAATATGAGCTCCTTGAGGGCAAAGCATTATTATGGATTTCGGGAACACTCGAGTGAGAATTCTCTGATTATATAGGGTATACCATGAAAGAATACATCAGAGAAAGTGTTCCAGTCAATGATAACCAAGAAGTATTTATGGACGCCATTACGAAAATAGTTTGCATAAGATCGACAAAAGTTGCTATAGGATTTTGATTCCATATATGGCAGATTTAGTACGACTTCCTTCTGGGGTGGAGAGTGGGAGATCTTCTAAGTTTGCAGATCTCATTTAATGCAGGAAGAAGTAGGCATTTTAATATCAAAATTGATATTGTCTTTCAAGAGCGGGAGATCTTTCAGGTTAACAGATCTCATTCAGCCATAATGATGACATATGCCAGTATTACTGCCAAAAGGGAATATTATTAAGAGGTCTCAATAAAAGGTCATTTTAGAAGAAGATATTTTTCAAATCCAATTCCCATTCTAATTTCACCAACACTTGTAAATACCAATGTGTGTCACTTCTGTCATAAACTTGGGCACAAGAGGGTAGTTTGCAAGAAGTCTTCTAGATTGAGATGTGTAAAAGGCATTCTGTTAGCTTTTATTTTGAATCCAATTTAGGAGATATGTCCTCTAACCATTGCTGGTTGGATACCGATGCTATTATTGATAAAGCCATAAGCTACCGGAGATCAAATGAGGGAAAATTGTTGTGAATTAGGGTTATAAAGTTAAAATCCATATTGAAGACATAGCCAGATTGTTGATACATTTTGAAGATAGTTTTGGAACTACTGTCAGTTTATACTTTTCATTTTGATAATAGAAAAGTATTTTGCTTAGTAACAGCATATAGATTGATTTTGGCATTTTGCGTAATGGATACACAGTAGACTTGTACCCCAATACTTGGCAAATTTTCTTCAGTTGTGAATGATGTGACTATCGATTCTAATTATGGTAGAATAGATAAGAAATCTATCAAGTTGTGGCATAAGAGTTAGGGACATTTTGAGGCACATATAGGATTGTTCTAAGGGAAATCTAACTGCTACTATTAAGGACATGATTAGCAGATTTTGAAATGATTAGAAACTGATACATACTGACATTTTTAGATCATTTCCACATACTGTATTCAATGGATATAAATGTTTCATCACTTTCACTAAAGACCATTTTGATTTAGGTCATATGAGTAAAAGATCTGATCTTGTAGAGGCCTTAGGCATTCTGATTAATTATGTTGCGCTGCTTAAGGCAATGATCAGATAGTAGTGATGGATGTTGTGCTCGATGTAATGAAACTAGGCAAAATAATATACCGATTTTCGATTAAGTGCACTGTAAGATTATGTATTGACGCCTAGTATACGGTGCTTAGAATATTGAAATAGAATGAGATTGCAGTAGCAGTCATTCGTACATTCTGATATAGTACGATTCGTGTCTATCACTCTAAATTTTCCAAATTTGAATGGAGTGAAATTATGAAAATTGCAACTCATATTCTAAGTTGATCTCCAAGCAAATCAGTTCCCAGATTTATCTTAAGTTGCAGTCAGACACTAAGCTGAGTTTGTGTCTCTTTTCGTGTTTAGGGTTATAAGGTAAAGTAAAAAGGCCTATAACTCATAGTCAAGAAATTTTGACGAGAAAACTATCTGTGGCAATTCTGTTGGTTATTGTATCGGCTAGAAAGATTCTAGATTTTTTTCTCATTATGTGATACGATAATCATTAAGTCTGACAATGCAATCTATTTAGAGGATGACTTAAAGAGTGGGAGTTATGAACTCCACAAAGTCATTATTGAAATACATTTTGTTGTGCCAGTCCCATATATACATTATCTTTGATGATGAAAAGCCACAACCAAAGGAATCAATGGTTGATCTCAATACTGTATACCTAAACCTGCACCTGACCTTACAGAAGAACATGTATGAGATTCATGTCTTCTGATTCTGATATTTGTCAGGAGGCTATATTGATCTGAACTCTTGGAGTTGAATATTTGTCATGCAGGATGAGTAAGCATCTATGTTGTATAAGGATGCATGGGATCTATTTTAGTTGTCACATCATTATAGACCAAAAGAGACTTTAAAGATTAGGTAGATGATTTAAAGACAAATTTGGCCAAAAGCTTTAAATAAAGAGAAGGAATTGGTTTTGTGAAAACCTTATTTCCTATTTCTATCTAAGATTCTTTTAGAATCATGATGGCGATTAGTAGCTCATTTTGATTAAGAGCTACATCTTGGACAGTAAAGTGTTTAAGTGAAGCAACCTAGAAGTTTGTAGTTCCAAAGATGGAACACATAGTTTGTGAACTCGTGGAGTTTATTTGCGAGCATTAAAAGGCATCCAGATTGTAATATGTAAAGAATGAGATAGTCACTTTATGGAGAACATAGTTGATAATTGGATACATTACAAGGTCAGTGGGAGTAATTGTGTGCTTACTGTGCTCTAAATTGATGATATCAAATAGCAGCCTATGACACTGACCTATTATATGAGACAAATTTCATGTCTCATGTCACTTTAGGATGAAGAATCTAAGTAAGGCTTTATTTTGTTTTAGGGATTGAGATTCTTCGTGACATAGGCATACTCTATTGGTCTCAGAAAACCTACTTTTGGGTGTTAAGTAGGTTTACTATATATTGTTCTCCTATTAAGGTGCCATTTAGTGAAAAGTGACATATTGTGAAAATCTCAAAGTTTATACACATTTGGATATTATGTATGTTATAGGTATATTTCGAAGATACTTGAGCGATCATGCAAATAGAAAGCTAGAAACTGAAAAAAGAGTATTTGGATATTGACAAGTCTGATATTTTGAGTTTAGTAAGATATTTTGATATTGATTTTGCAAGCTATCCAGTTGATAGAAACAAATTTTCTAGTTATATATTTGTGGACATAAAGGAGCTGTATTTTGGAAAGTGTGAAGCAAACCCTTACAGCATCCTTTCTTGTGGAGGCTAAATATGTAGCATGCTGTAAAGCTACATGATGGGTCATTTAGGCTGCAGAATTTCGTCTCAGGGTTGGTTTTCTGTGGTTGCCATTTTGAAGTCCTGGAGATGTACTGTGGTAATGCTGTAGCAAGTACTTTTTCTCTTAAAATGCTAGGAGTTCCACACACTCCAAATATTCAGATATCATCATTCGGTTTGCTAGAAAGAATAATGGAATCCATTATTTGATTGGATTGTAGAGCACATAATGAAAGAGCTCATTCTGGCTAACTGAAAGTTTGGCTGCTAAAGTGCTTTGACGACATAGCACTTGTATAATGCATATGGAGTCATTTGCTATATTAAGTTAGTGGGAGCTCTGTAATGAAATCAACTGCAGTTGTGTGGATGGATTCCCACTTGCCATATATGCATATTCTGTTTTGCGCGCATTTTGGTGAAATGGCATTCTGTTGGATGAGACATTTTGTATTAGTCTCATATGCTTCCGTTGAAGCTATACATCATTCGGTTTAGATGCATGGACCTAATGGAAATGGATATTGATTCTGTTTTCATATCATTTCCATTTCACACTTTTATACTACTATTTTGTTGAAGTCTTTATGAGTTTATGCATTTGTACCCTGTTGATATGATGCATTCTGAAGCTTGTAAAGGCTTATTGTTGTTAAAGTATTTGTAAACCTACACATTTGTATCCTTTCAGTACAATGTATCCAGAAGGTCTTATAAATACATATTGATATTATATGATATTTTCGTTAATTAACTTAATTGTCCAAGTGGGAGAATGTTGAATTATCCCAATAATCTGGACTAATTAAGTATAATTAATATCATATAAATTAATTTGGTAGTATATTTTGTATAAAGTGTGACCTATAATTAATTATATTAAATATATAATATATGTGTATAAACCTATAATTGGATGGGTTTGTACATGAATCCCATGAAGGGAGGTCCCTACTCTCAACCTCTATATATATAAGGCTGGCTTATTAAGTTTCATAACTTTCGTTGAAAAGGGATGAGAGTAGTTTCTCCCTCTCTCTCTACCTCTCTCTTTCACTCTTGCTTTATCTCCGTTTCAGGTCCAAAGGCAGTCAACGGGAAGCTATCGGAGAGAGCTTCGACAATGCGGTAATATGGGATAGCGGGATTGAGCTCTCGCCCGCATCCAGATTAGTTTTATGGCGTATTAATTTTGTGTTAGTAACTTGGGGAGGTTTTAGTTAATTCCAACATCATATTCAATGCCATAGTTGTCATAAATATGGTTATTTTATTAGAGATTAACATGCCGAGAGAGTGGATAATAGAAATGTCATGCAAAAATGGCATAGAATGGAAGAGGTAATATTGAAACTTTGTTGATGACCATTTATGACAGTCCATATTTGTTTTTTGACTTTTATTATAAATTTGTTGAAGCCAAAGAAAAGTTTTTAGATAAGTTTTTCGATTCTCGAAAGTTGAAATTAAAGAATTTGGTTTGATGATTCTGGTCTTTCAAGAATAAGATTGGAATATTTTTGTCTTTCAAGAATAAAGGTTGTTAATGAATATTTTTGTCTTTAAAGAATAAAGGTTGGAAAGTTGGATTTAACAAATTTTAATTTATTGAATGCCAAATTCTGTCCAAAATCATTGAAAATCAAGCTAACTTTCGTATTTTAATAAACCTGGACAAGTCTATGTGAAACCCTCTTAGAATAAATAAAAATTGTGTGATTGTGGGGTAACTCTCGTTGTCAATTTAATAAAATTATTTTTTGTGATTTTGTGATGAGTCCAACTAAACACACCCTAATTTATTCTTGACACATCCTATTTTTACACTACAGGTTACTGTTCACTGAAGGGGAAAATGGGTGTGTGTGGAAAAAAAATAGGGTGTGTTTAGTTTGTCTCTTTTGTGATTTCAAGAGTGTCTTGGACGGATCTTTTAATTTTAGTAAATTGAATAGAGTTTTACTACAAAGTGTTCAAAGATTCAATATCTAGAATATGATGCAAGGGTGGAATGGTAGTAAGTATTCAATGAATTAAGAACAAAGACTAAGCTTCTTTTTAAAAAAAAAATTAAATATAGTGGTGAAATTGATATGGTTGTAATAGTTAAGCTTAAGCATCAAAGTTATATTTCGAGTACAGAATGAAAGATACAATAAGATGATTATTATTTTATTCTATTTTTTATGCATATATGAAGGGAGTATTGAATTACAAAAAGTTTGGTTATCCTCTTAATATAGGACAATTCAATCATTTCCAATAGATAAAGATTATTTCTAATCCCATGAGATTAAGTAACATAAACTTATATTTTATCCTTAAAATTTACATTTAAAATTTAAGTAAGATGACAAGGGTCATTACTTAATTGATTCATCCAAATTATTTTTTGTCTTCTCTCTTTTTTTATCTCTTTTTTATTTCTTTCCTTTTTTCTATCCTTCTTTCTTTCTCTTTTTTCTTTTTTCTAAATAATGAAAAAATAGTTTAGACAAAATAATAATTTCTAAAATAAATATTTTTAAATTTTTTTTTGAATATAATCATGTTTTAAACCATTTTTTAAAATTAACTCTTAAATATAAAAATTATTATAAATTATATATTTTTAATTTATAAAACTTGAACTGTTAAATTTAGCTAGAATTTTTTTCTTATTTAAATTTTTTTTTCTTTTTCTATTCTTTATTTTTTTCTTTTTCTGATTTTTCCTTTTTTTTCTTTCTTTTTCTCTTGTTGGAAAGAAAAGAAAATAAAAAGGAAGAAAAAATAAAAATAAAAAGAAGATTTTTTATTGAAAAATCAAGCAACTTTTCTTTTTTTTTTTTAAATCATCTTATTTAAAAATTTTATTTTTCCAACATAAATATATTTAACCTAAAATCATAAAAAATTATTTTAAGTTTAAACCATAAAAATTAGTGAAAAAAAAAAGAAAGAAAAGGAAAATTTGCAATACAGAGAAATATTTGTAATTTAAATTGTTTTTAACAAAATTAATTTTTAAAAACATTTAATTTTTATAAAAAAATAAATATTTTATTGAAAAATAAATTTTGTGTTGAAAAAATTATTTTATCTTTTTTAAGTATACAAATTATTTATTATTTTTGGTCAAAAAATCTTTGAATTATATTTATAAGAAGAAAATTATGCATTTAAATTGTATTTATGTTAAAGAAAAGTACTTTAAATCAATTAAAAGATATTTTTATCATACTCTTAATTTTATACGTAACAAATATGATGAAAAATATATAAAAATTATCTTATTTTATTCTTAATCATTATAAACGCCAAATAAAAGATAGAATCATATCATTTAATGCTATCTAATGTACAACTTTATACTATCTTATTTTATTCATAATCTTGTGCATCAAACGTACCTTAAATGTAATTGATATGTATACCTGATGATAGTAAATGTAACGTAGAATTTCTTTGTGATGCTCTGCGGAGAATATAATATTAAGATGCCCTGTGATATATAGAGACATGACCTGTATGGCAAAAAATATATATTAATTAATAAAAACTAAGAATAATATTTGAATCAAAGGTGCTAATGGGCAGTGTAGTCCAAGTTTTATCTCTAAAAGTTATGCTCAACCAATCATTAAACTCTTTTAGTTAAATTTATTATTAAATGTTTAAAAATATTTTATATCAATATTTTTTAATATAATAAAAATATTTAGAATTAAAACAAAATAAATATAATTTTTATTAATATAATATTTTTCTAAGTAAAAGAAATTGCGGAGCAATCACCAGGGGAGGAAAATAGAACATGGGCCCAGCATTCTCAGCTGGCCATTGGCCGTCTTTTGATTGTAGGGCTGAAAATAGGAGCACACTTCTCTTCACTGCCGCTGTTATAACTTCATATGTGATTTCCTCACCATCCTCAACTTTGGGTTGTGGAATCGTTTGCTTGAAGTTCTTCTCTCTTAGAAACTGCATTCATCAAAGATAAATGATGGATGAAAAAGAGTTGTGTCAACCAAATGAAGTGCCCCAACTTGCCACATTTGATACCAAAAATTTAAATATATTTTTAAATTAATATAGTAAAGTAATATTTTTAAATATCTTTTAAAAATAAAATTATATAAAATATAATATTTATTAATAATCGATTTAAACTTATAAATCATCAAATTTAAATCTAAAAATTTATGTTAAATTAATTTGAATCGAATCAGATTCTCAAATTTCAATGGATATCTTTATCCTTAATAAACATGATCAACACAATCAACAGAAAAGAAATGAACTTCCGACAATAATAATCAACGTATTAAAAAATTATTTGTAAATGCGTAATTTATAATATCACAAATGTTTTTAATATCATGTCAATTAATATATATAATTAAAAAATCATATTAATAAACAATGATTCACTTGTAAATAATAAAATTTTGTGAAATTATTAATGTGAAATAATACTAAAATTAATTAAAAATTGTAAAATATATATTTAGAATTTTTGACATATGAGTTCAAAAGTGGAATTACAAACAAGAGGTTCAATTTTTTAGATTTTCTAGTGAGTGTAGACACTTTTTTTTCTTAGGTCATTTGACAAATTCAAATCATCTTCACCAATGAAACATTAGTTTAGTGGTAAGGAAGAGTTCTTATGATTTTGAGGTCTCAATAAAATTTAATTCATCAAATTGTGATATAGATCCAATTTTTTTTTTTATTTGTGAAATTAAATTCGATTTTTATTTGCATGATCAATATTAGTTTGATTTTTATAGTAGACCTTAAAATATTAATTAAGCTTGCAAAGAAATTTTTTAATTTGATTGGGTCATTGTCTTGGGCCTTAATAAGTAATTGACTCGTGGTTCACTCGATGGATTTAGGCATTGATGTCATGTGGAGTTTTAGACCCCAATCGAGTCATTACTATTAGGATATATTATTTTTTTTCATCCATTAATAGTGAGTTTAAAAACTCTAAAAGTGAAGTTACAATACTATTACATGTCCTTAAAACTTAAAAACTATTTATTAAAAAATAAAAATGAGACATGTAACAATCTTGTAATCTCAAATTTTTAAATTATTGTCGTTGGATAGGTAATAATTTTATTATTAGATCTTATAATAATTATTTGGGTGCGAATGAGACTATTCGGGCTTACAATTGTAATGAATATTTTTAGGCTTTAAACCCATAAAATTAGATTGATTTGCTGGGCTTAATTTGAAGCCTGAATTGTGTCAATTGGTTCTTGTTACTTATTTTTAATTTATTTTTAGCGAAAATAATGAAACAAAAGGTAAAGGAAAATGGTGAGAAATCAAAGCAAAAATGAATGGCGAGAATCTGCCCAAGTCTTTACAACAAAAAGAACAGAAAAGAATATGTGAACTCGGCACTCGAGCAAAATCAAAAAAAAAAAAAATCATACTGATATTGTTATAGAAAATTTTTGAAAAAACTTCATCGAGAAATGCAGTGAAGTTAAAAATAATTTTAAACTGTAAAATAGATAAAGATAACTGTGATTAAAAAAAATACAATTCTTTTAGTGAAATTACACCTCTGTCGAACTTGGCAGATCTGATCTTCTACCTTTAGTAAAGATTTCCAAAAACCAGGTTTTAAAGAGGCTATAAATCAACTATTCAAAAATAAAAAACAAGAACAGACAATTAGCCCTAAGATTGAAGAACCCTGATCACAGATTCATTAACAAAAAAACCTTGGTTAGCGGCAAGAGGAATAAAAAAATTATTAGTCTCAGAAAAAGGCTCATCATAAACCCAACCCAAACCCTAGCAACTATAGTTATCAAAATCTTACCATACACGATACATATCGTATGATACAATTCACTGTAAATTTGATACGTATCAATAAAAAAATCAATTTTATTATGAATCGATAGCATATCTATCGATATATGAGCAAATTGATATGTATCGTACAATACACCGATATACTTTGATATACTTTATAGTTAAATTAGGTCAGGCCCAATAAAAATCTGATCTGATTCAATTAGCTAAAAATGCAATTTTAATAGTTTTTTAACCTAAAAAATATTTAAAAACATATTCTTTATGTAATTTAATCTTGAAATATTGAAAAAAATTAAACTTTTAGTTAGAAAATTAAAATAAAAATATATAAAAATTTTATTTAAAAATATATGCTATTAATAAATATGTTAAGAGTTTGAAAACAAATCATACTTCATATTTTTATCATATACTGTGAGAACTCCATTTTTCCCATACCCAATATAAGTTCAAGGGTGTAGAACTCAAAAAGTGAGAGTTGATCGTTAAGATTTCTAAATAAAGGGTCTATTCGGTAAGGATCGGGAAAGTACCAAATGTAGGCCCCCACAAGGACTATTACTGTGTTTAGGTTGAAATGAGACTCTAGAGTAATCATATTTGAAGTGAAACATTGAGATTGCAAGAATCAGCATCTCAAAATCACCTCGTTTGCACATGTTTTGGGAAGTGTGTAACAATTTTGAAAATGATGATTACGTCCATAAGTTAAGGAAACTTTCGTAAATAATAATCAGTCTAAATTGATTTAAGACTAACTAACTCTCATAGATAAATCTACTTGTGAAGGAGTTTCATGTCATGTCAACTTGAAGATTGAATCACACGAAAGCCAAAATTTACGTGATTTGATGATCAGGAGTATTTTAGTAATTTCGCTCGTTTGACTAGTTAAATCCTGACAAAAGCTTATCCAAAGATTAGAATATATAGAATACATATATTTTATTAGTGAATAAAATATTTTGAAGGTTAGACAGAATGTTTAAAACGAAGTTAAATCACGAAGGGCAAAATTAAAATTTTTGAAGGTTTTAAGGACATTTTCATAATCAGTCGACCAGATATTTATTCTAATGGAATTTTCCATCCTTCTCTTTAAGTTGGCAGGTCATGTTCTTCATTTTTTTCATACCACCATTGTTGAAAGCTTTGAAGAGAGAGAAAATTTATGAAAACCCTAGCAAATGACCTCAAAATTGAAAACTATCTTCACCAAACTTGTTCAACTCTCAAAGCTCTACAACATACTACCAAAATCAAGTGTTAAAGTGATTATTTTAATGGTGAATCATCCCCATCAGATTTGGCCACTAAGGTAAGTGAGAGAAAGCTTGTGTTTTTCATGGTTTTATGATTGTTTGTCATGTGATTAAAATGTTTAAGCATGTATTTGAGCTTGATTTGAAGTAAAACCATGAGAATCACTCCCCTTAGGTTTCAGCCAACATGGTATGTGTATGAATATGGTATTGTTTCATGTATAAATGATGTAGAATCAGAGTATGGAGTGTGTAGAACGTGTTTATGGCTTTAGTTTGTTGAAACAGAAGGTGTAGGCAAGAAAGGCCATTTCGGCCAAGAGAAGAGCATGATGAATTTCATGTTCAATTTGATGTAATTTGGGTCCTAAAATATTGCATAAATTAATACAAGACTGTTGGCTCAGTTAGAACTGAAAACGGAGGTGATTTGACAATAGTCGCAATGTTAGCACCTGTAGGAAGTAGATCGGATTTGCAGCTATAATAGGCAATGTAGTAAATTAGGAGAAGTCATAAACTTGTTATGACTAAAATATGAAGAATTGACGATACTTATGTGATGATTTGCAACTCGAAAGTGAAATACGAACATTAGAGCCATCAGGCTATTCGACAAAAACTGAGTGGTAAAGGATATATGTAAGAGACGTAGGGATACTATGTTGCATTGGAAATGATGAAAATGAGTTTTATGAGATTAAACTTGATGATTCAATTGAAATGTGAAACTAGAATTGTGGTTATAAACTGTGTTTTCGTGCAGGAAGACTAAAATAAGTAATACCGTTATATTGCCAAAATTTCCTAAAATGACTTAAATCCCTAAAATCATTATTTGGAATGAGTTTCGTGATTAGAAATGACATTAAAATGTGTTTTGATTAAGCATTCCTAAAGGTCACAAGTGTATCCAGAATTTGTAACTCAGTTTCCAAAAGGATTTTTATTCATTTCTCAAGATACAATCATGTTTTCATATCACTATTATACATAAATAAAATATTTTGAACCTTGGTTATTGAATTGAGAATATTTGATGAATTTTTATACTTCAACTATAATGATTTCTGATTTGACTACTTTATGAACTATCTGAAGATACAAATTTCTTAATTAATTTCCCTTATTGATTCTGTATTGATTTGTGAAATGTATCAACTAAAGTTTTGAATGACTGACTCTATTTATTGAAAGTTCTAATTGACTAATTGAGGTTAGTATTTTGAGTGGCTGACTGAAGTTAAAGTTTGAATGTCTGACTAAAGTAAATGCTTTAAATGTTTTGAATTCACTAAAATTGTTTTATTGGAAATATCTGTTTTCTGATTGAAGTTAAACATTTTGAATTTAACTGAATGTATTGAACGAGATATATTGATTTTCAAATAGGGTAAATTTCAAATGAAACTTGATTCCCAAAAGTTTATATTTTAAGTACTGGGGTGGTAAATCCCTAGCCAATCCAGGCACTCCAAGGCACTAAAAATGAAACGTGCATTTATAATACTACATTCAGTTTTGAAAGTATAAAATATTGTTTTATTATTTTTCATGGTAACCAAGTAAATTTTATTGAGACTGTTGACCCTATAGCTACCTATAGGTACATGCTTTTCCGTTCCGTTTCGTTTTGTTGCTAATAGACATTGGTTACGTTTTTAGTGCCATAGTTGTCACTTGACCCATGTACTCTGTGGACCCTTTTTTTGACTATGGCCATATGTCGTTCCCTACAGGGATATTTATATTGCATGAATTTATCGGGTGATGCCTAGTCTCCACTATGCTATTTTATTGGGGTGGTAAATCTCAAGCTAATCTAGCCACTCCTAAACTTTACTGATTTTTTATTTCAGAGGATTTGTTAAATATGGTTTCTGATCTTTGTACAGTTTACTGAAAAAGGATTATGATACTGTTTAATGACTAATTTTTAATAAGTTACTGAATTATCACTGAAGTATTTACTGAACGGTTTACTATACTATTTACCGACAGTTTACTAAGTTATTTTACTGACGGTTTACTAGTGTGACTACTGAACTATTCACTGATCATTTTCTGAATCATTTACCGAGTATTCATCGACCATTTACTGATCATTTGCTAAATAGTTTTCTGAAACATCTATTGACTATTTACTAAGTGTTTATTGAACTGTGTGTTGAGTGTATACTGACTAATTGTTGATTGTTACTGAATGTTTTACCAAACTGTTTAGTGAGTGTTGACTAAACTATTTTACTGAACTATTTACTGAAACATTTACCTATTGCGAGAAATTATCCACTGAAACGCTTACTGATTGTCTGAACTATTTTTTGATCATTTATTGATTGTTTTCTGATCGTTTTCTAATTGTTCACTAATCGCTCACTGAGCTGTTTACTAATCGTTTATTGAACTGTTCACTAATTGTTTATTGTGTGTTTTTTAATCGTTTACTAAAATGTTTTTATGAAATGATTATGGTATGATTTCTAAACAGCTTTTTTCTAAGTGTAATCTTTGATCGATCTAAGAAACTGTTTTTAGAGGATTTGTTTCTTAACTGTTTTCTGAAGAGTGTTCTGAGTGATTTACTAATCAATTTATTGAAGTGTGTTACTATGTGATGTACTGAATGATTTTTGAACCGTTTGTAGTGTGATATCTGAACGATTTTCTAAAATAGTTACTGTGTGAATTCCTGAGTGATTTTCTAAATGGTTTTCTATGTGACCGATTTCTAACCGGATTTTTGTGTGATCGATTTCTGAATGGTTTTTTGAGCATGTGATTTTCAATTGATTTTCTAAATTATATTATGAGTAAGTAATTTCTAATTGATTTTCTAAACGATTATTTGAGTGTGTGATTTTCTGATTGAATTCTGAACTGTTTATAAAATGATGTACTGAACGGTGAACTAAATGGTTTATTGAATATTTTACTAAACCATTTGATAAGATTGTTGACTGTCGTGTATTGTCTCTAAAGATTTTGAAAGGTTTTTACAACGAGTTGATGCATATGAATTCTTTCTCTGTAAAGTTTTCAAAAATTCTCTATAGTCAAAGTTAGGGACCAAGACAAGTAAGGTGATCTAAAGTATCCTTCCATACTCAGCTTGGTACTCCTAACCATTATAGTATCCATTCTGATAGAGTGCCCAAACATTGTTTTAATACTGACTATATATTTATGAAATATGTTTTTGATATATGCATATAGTAAGCATAATATCAGTTCTTTTATATATATTTTTTATTGGGCGTAAGCTCTCTCCCTTCTACCATACAGACTTATTTGCTGAAATAGCCTATTTTTAAAAGAGGGTTCTAATCGGATGCCTATAAGGTTTCAATATCGTACCTTGCAGGTATAGTATTTAGACATACATTGTACACTACTTTAGTGTATAAAGGGATGCAAACAGTAAACTGAAGGAATTTAAGTGTCAATTATTGTATTTTTTATTGGGTATTTGTACAGAAAAACAAATTCGTACTGTAATTAAGTGTACTGGGACCAATCTGAACGATTGATGTTGAGTTAGCTAAGTAGGTTTTAGCATAATGTTAGAGTGAGGACACTGAATACAGCCCAACCGACTGTGTGAAGAAGAAAAAAGTTAATTCTAATTTTCAGTAATCGGAGCGTGACATATACTTACGTAATCTTACTAATATGTATAATATTTTTATTTTTTATTTATCTGACATGTGTATATATAATTTATGATTAATTTTAAAATTATTTTTCATATCTTACAATACGATACTAGATTCTTAAAAACAAAATTTTGATTCAAGATTTGTATCTCGATTTAATTACTATGTTAGCAACCAAAATCATTTACACGCAGAGCCAATATACAGTCAACTCCGCCAAAGCCCAATAGAAAGAGAGAGCATCAAACCCAATGGAAAATCAAAAGAAAAAGTAGTCCAAAGCATAAACACAAACAGCAAGAATCCACGGAGGTAATTCAAGGAGACAAAAAAAAGAGAAGCATATGGGAAAGGTTTAATAGCCAAATATTATCTCAATTTTTTGTATTAAATGAAAATAAGTCTTCAATCTTTAATTTTTTTTATATAAAATTCTATGTTTTTAAAATAATGCAATTAAGTTGAAAACAATTATAAATTTTTATAGTAAAATAAAAGAATTGAGGGCTTATAAAACCTTAACCTCTTATTTATTTTACTTAATTGCATTATTTTGAAATGTTGAGGGCTTATTTATAGTAAAATAAAAGTTTATGAATTTTTACAATAAAATTAAAGATTGAAGATTTAAATTTATTTTGTGCAAAAAAATTGAGTGTATTTTTAGTTATTAAGCCTACAAAAAATATACAAAAAATCAAAATAAAGCAAAGATAAGAAGTTATGATGCCGTTTGGAGGGATTTCATATGCCAACCCGCTTGTGGACCTGAGGTAAGCCAGACCCCAATGTGTCCTTTTTTTTTTTCATTTTGTTTTACTCTACTTATATATTTTTATCTAATTTATTTATGTAACTAATGTTATTTATTTGTTTAATTTACTTATTAATTATAGTTTTTTATTTTTAGTTAACATAAGATAAGAGTTAGAGAATTAAATAAAAAGGAAAGATAAATATTATAATTAAATTTAGATTCATAAATTAGATGTAAGTCAACTTTAAATTTGTAAATTACGTTTCTTTAAAACTTATTTGTATGTTATTTAATAAATTATTTAATAAGTTTTGGTTAAGTTGAAATTCGACCGAAGATTAAAAAAAAAATCTAAGAGAATTGTGAGTGTGAAATAATCTTAGAAATTTTTAGATGACTTCAATTTTCTATATCCAATTGAAGTGTTGGAGTTATTCAAAAATAAAATATAAATAAATGAAAACTAGTTTAGAAATCAATCCATAAATATTTTATTAAAAAATAATAATAAATATTAAAGAGCTAAATCATGTTAATATTAAATAATAAACATAAATAATTTTATAAAATTTGAAATAAGTGGAAATCTAATAGAGGATGAAATTCCTAATTTTGCAAGTTTACAATTATTTAGAAAATTCCTATGTGAGAAATTTTTTTTTAAACTTAACTAAAGTTAAGAGTTAGAGAATTAAATAAAAAGGAAAGATAAATATTATAATTAAATTTAGATTCATAAATTAGTTGTAAGTCACCTTTAAATTTGTAAATTACGTTTCTTTAAAACTTATTTGTATGTTATTTAATAAATTATTTAATAAGTTTTGGATAAGTTGAAATTCGACCGAAGATTAAAAAAAAATCTAAGAGAATTGTGAGTGTGAAATAATCTTAGAAATTTTTAGATGACTTCAATTTTCTATATCCAATTGAAGTGTTGGAGTTATTCAAAAATAAAATATAAATAAATGAAAATTAGTTTAGAAATCAATCCATAAATATTTTATTAAAAAATTATAATAAATATTAAAGAGTTAAATCATGTTAATATTAAATAATAAACATAAATAATTTTATAAAATTTGAAATAAGTGGAAATCTAATAGACGATGAAATTCCTAATTTTGCAAGTTTACAATTATTTAGAAAATTCCTATGTGAGAAATTTTTTTTTAAACTTAACTAAAGTATCAAAAATTTTGGAGGAAATAATATAAGATAAAGCATTGCCATTTATTTTCATATTAAAAAATAAAACAAATTTTAATAAGTAAATCAAATTTGAATAGTCCGTTCATAAGATATTAAAAATTAATTTGAGAAGTGAGCTCCTTTCTTTTTTTGTGTGTAAATCATAGGTATTCTCATTCGTTTTAACGGTAGGAGGCTAATTTTGTTTGGCTTAGTCACAGTTAAGGCTCTTCACCATTCCCAAAGAATGTTTAGTAGGGATCAAACTCGAGAGTTCTTTCCATAAACTCAATCTGCGTTAGCAACTGAGCCACAACCCATGAGTATTAGAAGTAAGCTCCTTTCATGAGAACGAATGTGTTCCTTGAATGCTCTAGAAGTAAAATGATTTTTTTTTCTTTTAAAGATTCAACCAAAGTGTTGGAATATTAAAGAATTTTTCAATATTAAAATAATAAAATATTAATGAACAAGTATAAAGCAAGTTAGAAATAAGAGAATATTTAATTAAAGATTAATATCCTATGTGATAAAATAAATAAATAAAGTAAGACACATGTTATAATTTTAATCTACTTGTGGAGTAAAAAAAACTCCATTAACATATATGAGATAATTATCCTTTAATTAAGACTACTTAGAATAATTTATTATTAATTAATATTATTTTAGAAATGGCATTGTGTCATGTAAGACTGCTAATATTTTTTTTACATGTAATTATACTTTCAATCACACACTTTGACACAAAACAGTTTTTATTCTTAATATGAATATGTGATTATCACATATTTAAAATGATTAATGATGACTCTTTCAAATTTATGTCTAGGAAGATTCTTTGAGTTATCGATATTTGTTGGATTAAGTAGAAAGAATTCAGTGCCTCTTAAGTAAGGTCTCAAATTGAGTCTTGTGAATAAATAAAATAACATTAAGAAAGCTCTCCTTGTTTCGAGTCCAATCGTAACTTGACTCTGAATTAATCAAGACCCAAAATCTCTTGAATATAGGGGGATTTCAACCAAAAAAAGATTCTTTGAGTTTGATAGGTTATAAGATTGAAAACTTCAAACAACATCCAACATGTGTGTCAACATCTTCTATTTTGTTTTTAAATTACGAGTCTATTTTATGTCATTTATTATTATTTTGTTTCGTCTCACAGCATGGTATCTATATTTTTTGAGTAATACATTTTCATTAAAAATTACAATTAAAATCAGTATATTATATTTTATTAACAGATAACTATGAAAATCACATTACTTAAATTAGGTAAACTAGTAAATAATTATAACAAACTAAATAAACTAGTAAATGTATAAATTAACTTAAACTCACATTTGATGAGATTTAAACCTGAGATCTCAAAATCTCAAGACCTCCTCTTTGTTATTAAACCAAAATTTCATTGGTCACGGCATGGTATCTATTATTATTAATTTTACTGTCAAATCCTCTGACGTAACATGCAACTGTCAATTATGATCTTTTAAATTTTGAAATGAAATTACATATTCTAAATTTAAAGTTCAAAATTGTAAAATAGTCAACCATTCTACAGCGTATTTCAATCAACATCCACATCGTTGTCGTCCTATATTTTTCTTTACATTTGTGTCAGAATAGCTCGTAACACATGTCATTCATGCACATCTCAGTCAATTAATTAAGTTTGACAACTTGGCAAAAACTTATTTATCATTTTCACGCTAGATTTGATCATGAGTGGATTCATATCGAGTTCAAATTCAACCTAAGGTATATAATAGCAATCTATATGCAAGTTCAAGTTTAATTCAGATTTGAAATTCAGATCTAATTTTTAGTATAAGTTCATTTTTATTTTATATTGCAAGTTTAATTCGATCAGATCTTTTCAAATATTATTTTATTTATTTTTTTAATATTTGAATTTTTGTTTATTTATGTTTTAATTTATTTGAAGTTTAATTTGATTTGTCAAAATTTACATTTTAATTTTTATATTAAATATATAAAATATGTTTATTAATCAATAATGCTTTTATGTACATATAATTATAATTTTATTTGTGTTCAAGTTGGCTGAGCCTAGTTTACGCTTCAAAAAGTCAAGTCTGAGCCTAATCATTTTTTTATCTGGACTAAAAATTTTACCCAAATTCATTAAATTTATTCTATATTTTTGTCTAAATCCACCAAATATTGGGTAGGCCTTTAGGTTTGGACAAGTAACCCAGTCCTTGAACAAGTATACTCCCTGCTCTACCAGAGGCTTGTTTATAATTTAAATACATTTTAACTAATATTTGTTTAAATAATTATTTTTTATGTTTTAATATATTTTATTTAATATTAAACTATTTATATTTTAATAATTATCAAAATTGAGTATATGAAAATTAATACTTTATAAATTACATAATGCAAATGCATTATAGAGGTAATTTGTATATTTGTTTTTGAAAAATGTGCAATTTATAAGTATTTACTAGTATTATTTAATTATTAAGTACTTGTTATATATCAGTTAAATGATTTTTTGTGATTGTTTTTATATTTGTATAATTTTATTATCATGATTAATAATTATCAATTAAAATATTTCTTTTAAAAAATCATGCGGCTTAGTGATGAACTCACTACTGCTTGTCAAATAATTTTTTTTGGAATTAATTTGTATATAGCTGGTAAATTTTTATGTTATCACATTATTTTTATGAAATTAACCTATAGATAAATTATTTTTTTTATTTTATTCTTATTTTTTTATTTTTATAGTGTCATTGGACTGCATTCTTTTGTTGTGATTCATATTCTAAATTTGAAGATTATTTTTGTTTTTTTAACGAGATTTTATTTTCGTCAGGTTTTTCAAATAATAATTTGTATTTTATTATTTTTTATTTCGACTATGCATTTATTTATTTTATGTTTTTTAATTAATTTCATTATTATTTTCTCTATTTATTTTTTTGTCAATTTTATTTTTTTAGAAACATATATTAAATAAATAAAAAAAACAGATTAAATAGTTAAAAAATTTTGGAAGCTTAAAATCATTGTTGTAAAAATAACTGTGTTTTGCTCAATTTTTTTTAGGAATAATACCTGATCCGATATAGATTAAAAAAATTAAAAATAAAATAGACCAGGGAATTTAACCAAAAAAATTGAAGAGCCAAATATAAGAACATATTATAGGACTTAAGTTAAAAAAAAAAGTTGAAGAGCAAAAATAATAGAAGGGAAGTTAATTAATAAAAAAAATTAAAGGCTTTATTAAAAAAATTTTCTTGTTACAATCATTTATTGATGTCGATGAGCTCTTATTAGTATATTGACAAATGGTTAGAAGAAGTAGAAGTAAATTTTTTCTTCAAGTATTTGGACAAGGTTTGAGTTTTTGAGTTTTTATCGTTGGAAGGGTTTTATCATTTATCACTCTCTGTCCGAATAAGATTAATCTCAGATCATAAAATAGATGAGATACTTGTACTTAAACCAAAAAAAAATATTTTTTACCTTCTCTTCTTCCTCATTTGGTTTTTTGTTAATAATTTCGTGATTCACGTTTTTATTTAAACTTCTCCCTTAGGCTCACTCTATTTAATTTTAGGATAAAGAGGGAATTTATGTCATACTTACAGCAAATAGAATATCATATTCAAAATTTGAAATAATATTTTTGGCTTTAGGGTTACAAACTATTCGGCATGAAAGAAAGCTTGATGAAGTGGTAGGACTTCAGTAACTCATAAAAAAATCAAATAGAAACCCAATGCTACTATTACTAGCTAGTTAGTTTGGAGTTTATCAATTTCTCTTTAATTATATAATACTCAGATCTCATTGATGAAAAAAAAAAGATATTGGGCGCAGTAGTTGCATAAAAATTATACCTGCATTTGCCAGAGGAGATCAGAACTGGGTTGGACTTGGTAACGATTGTTGTAGAAATTCTGGCGAGCTTCTTCAACCTCAGCTCGCTCGTCGGCGGTGCCTGCATTAGGATCAAACTCCCACGTCTGCCTTCCCAAGTAGTTGTTGGTGCTGTAAATGTAGGGATCATTGCCACCTTCTCCTACCTTAAGCCTCCACATTCTCCAAAGGCTAGAGGGTTTAGGAACTGAGCTTATCCAAGTGAAGTTTGTGGCTGATGGTTGAGAAATTAAAGAAGAAAAATTGAGTACGTTGGATGAACGAAACCTCCAACTTAAATAGACTTGACAACAACGAACGAAGGGCTTCTAAATACAACCAAATAGATTAGACACACCCTATTTTAATAAAAAAAATTTAATATGAAAATACCCTAAAAATAATTTATTATTTTACCTTTAAAACAAGAAGCTCACGAAAGAAGATTTTCGTGAACCTTTAAAAGCTCACGGAATAAGCCCCGAGAACTTAGAAAAAAAAAAGAAAATGAAGAGAATTGGTGAAGCTCGCTGAAGAGAATTTTCGCGAGTCTTAAGAGGCTCACGAAAGAGAATTTTCATAAACTTCTAAAGGCTCACAGTAATTTCCTTTTGTGAGCTTTCAAAGGTTCACAAAAATTTTTTTCCGTGAGCTATGAGAACTTAGAAAAAAAATTGAAAAGAATTGGTTATGTTATTAAGGAAAGGAGGGTATTTTGGGTAAAAAAATACTTACAAGTTGTGTGAAGTAAAAATGAAAAAAAATTTTAAGGAATAAGTTTTTTTAGTAAATATATTGTGTCTAGTGATACTTAGGTTATAAATAGAATTTCTTCAAAGAATGTAGAACTTGTCATAGAGTGTGTGTATGTGTGTGTATATATATGATGGATAATTATTCTATACAACTTTGACTACACAAATTAAGTTAAGATGATATATATATTTTATTTTATTTATTTTTTATATTTTTAATATTTTAATGATATATTTTATCATTTTAATTTTATTTAAAAAATAAAATATTTTATTAACTATAAATAAGATATTAATAATTTTATGATTAGTAAAATTATTTTAACCTTATTTATGAAAAAAAAGGTTCAACGCGTCTGGTACAACTGTCGTAGCTATGTTTTATTATTGTTTGCCGGCTCATGGCATGGCAGCCGTGTAGGGCATTTAATTAGGGCGGTTTGAACTGTCAATAGCAAAGACAATGTCGAGATGAGACCGTACCTTAAATCACTTTTGTTTAATGATCAACCACAAATCTTTTCAACACAAAATTAACAATTTGATGTAAATTCAACAAAATCAAGAAGGCGGTGCAATTAGTTTTACTGAACAGGTGGTTAAAAGCAATAAAGCGATTTTTTTTTTTCAAAATTTGATCTAATTTCAACAGAGTCAACGGCGGTACAGTTTGTTTCACTGAAATTGAAAAGATAAAAATTATTAAAAATATATTAATTAGATAATTAAAAAAATTTTAAAACCAAAAGTAGAAGAGCAATTTTCCCTGCCCAATTTTTGTCTCATTCTCTTAATACTGCATCACTCCCTACGGGTGTGCCAAACGGCACCTAATAAGTGCGGTAATCCAATTTCATTTATTATCTGATTTGACAGATCAAGCAAGAGGTAAACAATAACATGTACCCCCAATTACAGGTAATTTAATGATATCAAAAGTTTGGCATTTTTTTATAATTTTTTTTCACTTGTACCCAATATAATTTTTATTCATTTTTCATTCGTATTAAGTACTGAATAAAAAAATTATACTTCTACTTTTTTTATATTTCTTCTTTCATAAAATTATGGTTTTTTTTATTTTTTTAATTTTTTCTTTTTATTTTTTTCACTTGTAAAGCATAACCTAAAAGATCATCACTTCATTTAAAGTATGGTTGGTAAGATAAAAAAGTAGAAGGATTGGTAGAAATGTGTGAAAAAGTAAGTAGAAATAAAGGGTGTTATATTCGTTTTTTATTAACAAAATCAAATCATTTAAATTAAAAAAATTAGTAGACAAAAAATAAGAAGATGCAAATCAAGTATATATATTTGTAAAATTATTTTTATTTTTAAATTTTATTTTGTTATTATAGACACCCAATGTTATTCAGGTTTAATAAAAGATAGACTTGATTTTGCAGGACTTGAAATTAGAGGGTCCACTAAGGCTAAGTTTGGATGCCAAGTTAGCACCACTGTGGTGCGACTAGGCATCTAAAATCAGTATAAGACAAAAATTTGACGAATAAAATTACTTTTTGTCTCTAGATTTATTATTATTATTATTTTATTAAAAAACATATATCCTTAAAAGTAATTTTTTTTCAATCTTATTGGAACCAATTTTATCGTCCATCCAAATTAGCACTATATCTACTGGA
This sequence comes from Heritiera littoralis, assembly GCA_031772115.1. Classification (NCBI taxonomy): domain Eukaryota; kingdom Viridiplantae; phylum Streptophyta; class Magnoliopsida; order Malvales; family Malvaceae; genus Heritiera; species Heritiera littoralis. The sequence continues at coordinate 990,046 of JAPDPK010000022.1, forward strand.
TAAATATTTCAAGTTGGATTACCTTGTTTTAGTCTTGATCCAAATTTGACCTAAATTGTAAAGATTGAAATTAATTTTAGTAAAATATGGTCGAATTCCAATTCAAAATTAACGTAAGATTAATTAGTTTATTGTAGCTTGAAAATTCAATCCAGGTTTATTTTTTCATTTTTACTCTGTATTTTTATTTTCATATTTATTTCATTTTTATACTTATTTCATTTTCATTTTTATCTTATTTTTTATTGTTATTAATATTTTTAGGTTATTTCTTTATATTATCATTTTTGTTTTCATTTTTATATATTTATTTATTTATTTCATTTTTATATTTAGTTCATTTTATTTTGTCTTATATTCTATTATTATTAATAATTTTTTAGGATATTCCTGTTATTATTATTTATTTTTTTCTATATACAATATAAATAATGAATACAACCGAAAATCAAACAAAAATGATGGGTTTTATTTTTTTGGGGTTTTAGAAAATGATTCATCATCAACCCCTCTGCCAAAAAAATTAGTAAAAATAATTTAAAAATAATTAAATTCAATAAAAAAAATTGAGCCTGCAATGTCACGTTCTGAATTTAGGTATTTTCCATACACTTTCCACTAATTTCACAAGATAACGATTGGGCTATCTGCAGTGTCTTCATTTCACTCATATAAAATATATGTGAGCAAAGGAAATTTATTTATTTACATTATGAAACTATTTTTAATTTACATCCCATATATGTAGTTACATATATCAGTATCTACAACAAAAGTCTGAATACATAAAAGAAATAAATATACCTCAACGGTAACACTAATCCGCCTGAGGGATACCTCGTAGAAATCCTCCTGAGCGGAAGCAAATATCTACTGAAAGTAATTTGGGAGGAGGGAAAAATGGGATGAGCTAAAGCTGAGTAAGAAATATGTATAACAAACGATACTATGTAGACTATATGCAAGTATTCAAAACATGATTCCCTCTTAGTAACTATTGAATCAAGTCTCTGTAATGGTCCAATTTATTTTAATTGTTTTCCAAACTATACTGTTTCTTTACAAGATAAAAACATCTTAGATGTTTTAACTCTTCAAATAAAAACCTATAATTATAAAATGAAACCAGAATCTGTACCTTTGGCTTTAGCTTATAGAATATATTATAAAGCCATGATTTCAGCTTTAGGTTCAGGAGCCTTAATCCATAGCCCAAAAGGAGAGACACTTCTTTTCCAAACAGACATGACTAGATCCATGATACATATTCCCAAACCAATTAAGTGGAATGAAGTTTCTTTTCCATATGAATGGGTTTTAGAAAAAGCAGTCCAACCTATAACACAAGAAACAACTGAATTAAGAGTTGTCTCTCAAACTGATAATGGAGACGTCAAGATTTCTTTTAATAGATCAAATTCTATAAACTTTGGACATCCCTCCCATATTCCGATACATCTGCCATATCAAAGTTTGAGATCAACCTCAAGTTTTCAAACTCCTAGATATTCAACATCATCTATTCCTTCAACTTTACAAGATTTTCAATCTGTAGCCACTAACCTCCAATCTGTAAATACATCTACAAGTGTTCCTAAACCAATCTACCAAAGGCAAAGACAGCCCATGTCTCCCCAAACCAAATCACAAAGTGATGAAGATTTACCAATTTCCCCAACTTACTCTTCAATGACAAATAATCCAGAATTAAACGTTTTACAAAGAGAATTCTCTATTGATAAAGAAAAAATAAGAAAAGAATTTTATTCTGAAAAGAATAAAATCAAACGTGAACTATTTTTTAAAAATCATCAAGAGAGTAAACAAGAAATCCAAGAGGAATATTATGATTTCATGAATACACATAAAATTCAAATAAAATTTTTCAAATGGTATGAACAGTATTATGATAAGTGTATTAACACAAATAATACAGTTAAAGTATGGCAAACAAATAAATCTCAAGTTGAATCTCAACATCCACCATTGACAGAAATTCAATATGAACATAAAGGATCTGGATTGAAAGCATCCCCACTCAAGGTTACAAATCCTGAAAGAGAAAATTCCCAAGTCACTTATAAAGATATTAAACTCTTAATCGAGCAAAATAATTTTTCAAATCTAAATCTCCATACAATAAGCCAGCATTTAGAGAAAATTGAAACAAAAATAGACAATTCAAACATCCAAACTTCTAAAAAAGACAAACTAAGTGAAGAAAAACAAAAAACAAAAAATTCAAAACCTTTATTTAAGCCACATGAAATATCATCAAACACTCAATTAAATTTCTTGCAAGAAATTCAACAAAGACTTAATGCATTAAACTCAGAAATAACTGGAGAAAATGAAAGATATATACCAGATACACATGATAGAACACAACAAAGGTCAATTAATACAATAAAAGATTCAGAAACTAATAGTGAACAATTTCAATCATCTGATGAACAGATAATTCAAAAACTTCATTGGAAAGAACCATAAAAATTGTACTACCCAAAAACATCTGCACCAGATTTAGTATTAGAAGAAAAACCCTTAATCCAAAACAAATATAATGCAAATACAGTTTATGAATGGAACATAGATGGAATGTCTGAATATAACATTCTCAATCTTTTGCAACAAATGACAATGGTATCAAATGTTTATAAAACTCAAAAAACAATATCTGATTGGGCAATAGCTGATTTATTAGTATCTGGATTTTCCGGACAACTCAAAGGATGGTGGGATAATTATCTCAATTCCAAAGAACAAAAAGAAATACTTAATGCAATCAAAACTGATAATGATAATAATCCAATCTTAGATGAAGAAAATCAACATATACAAAATGCTGTTGCAACATTAATCTTTGCAATTGCTAAACATTTCATTGGAGATCCATCACATTTAAGGGATAAAAATGCAGAACTTTTGTCCAATCTCAAATGTAAGAAATTAGGCGAATTTAAATGGTATAAAGATAATTTTATCACCAGAGTCATGCAAAGGACAGATAATAACCAACCCTTTTGGAAAGAAAAATTTCTAGCTGGATTACCAAATCTGCTAGGAGCAAAAGTTAGAAACAAAATAAGAGAAGACTTCAAAGGAATAATTCCTTACGAAAAATTGACATATGGTGAACTAATTAGTTACACCCAAAAAGAAGGATTAAAAATTTGTCAGGATATCAAACTACAAAAACAATTGAAAAAAGAACAAAGACAATCTAAGAAAGAATTAGGAACATTTTGCAAACAATTTGATATAAACTATAATCCAGAATGTTCTTCAACAAAATGTTGTAGAACAAAGAAATTTGAATACAAACGAAACTTTTCCAAAGACAAATATTACCAAAAACCCAAAAGAAATAAAATTCAAACTAAAAAGGAATTTAAAAGCCAAGAAAACAAACCTAAAAAGGAATGGAAAATCCAAACATAAAATGCTATAGATGTGGGGAAACAGGACATATTTCAAAATATTGTAAAATAAAGAGAAGAATAAACCAAATACAACTTGACCAAGAAACAAACCAGAAAATTTGTGAACTTCTGACATATACAACTTCAGAGACACAAACTTCAGATACTGAATCACAATCTTCATCAGATATACAAGTTAATCAAATGGATGATATAGAGACATCTTCAGATCAAGACACACTCAATGTCTTAACAAAAGACCAAGAATTGATGATGGAGATAATTGATAAAATACAAGATCCTCAAATTAAGAAAGATTATTTAGAACAATTAAAAAAATCTCTCTCTACACCAACCTTTATCTCATCAACTTCAAAATCTTATAATTTAAAAGATATAATCTTTGATAAAATACAAACTTCCAACAAAGAGATCACTATCCAAGACCTCCAACATGAAATCCACAATATTAAAACAAAAATAAAATTGCTTAAACAACAACAATAGCAGCACAGTCAACAACTAAAAACTTTAGCAAACTCAAATGGAAACACTTCCAGTGAATCTTCTGACGAAGACAAACAACCATCACAAGAATTTTTAAATATCCTAACTGAAGTCTCAATCCAAAAATACTTAATAAAAATATCAATTTTAATCAATAATGAATTTTTAGTAGAAACAATTGCTCTATTTGACACAGGAGCTGATCAAAATTGTATTAAAGAAGGAATAATTCCAACAAAATATTGTGAGAAAACTTTTGAAAGTTTAAAAGCAGCAAAAAATGAAAAACTCCAAATCCAATACAAATTAACAAAAGCAGAAATCTGTAAAGACCAAATTACATTCAAGACAGCATTTTTAATAATAAAAAATATTAGTCAAAATGTTATATTAGGATTACCATTTATATCCCTAATCAAACCATATAAAGTAACAAATAATGGAATATCTACAAAAATCCTTGGAACAAAATTAATATGGAACTTTACAGAAAAACCAAAGATAAGAAATATAAATTTATTAAAATCAAAAACAATTACAAATCAACAAATTAATATAATAATCAAAGACAAACAAAAACAAATATTCTATTTAAAAGAAGACATTAATTTCAAAAGAATCCAACAGCAATTACAAAATCCTCAAATACAGAATAAGATAAAGTTATTGCAAACAGAAATTGAGAAAACAATTTGTTCTGATTTACCAACAGCTTTTTGGCAAAGAAAAAAACATGTGGTAGAATTACCATATGAAAAAGATTATGATGAAAAACAAATTCCAACAAAAGCAAGACCAATACAAATGAATCAAGAAATGGAGCAATACTGTAAAAAAGAAATACAAGAACTGCTAAACAAAAAACTTATCAGAAAAAGTAAATCTCCTTGGAGCTGTTCAGCTTTTTATGTCAATAAAAATGCAGAACTAGAGAGAGGAACACCAAGACTTGTCATTAATTACAAACCTCTGAATGAAGCATTAAAATGGATTAGATATCCTATTCCAAATAAAAAAGATTTACTTCAAAAACTTTGCAATGCTCAAATCTTTTCAAAATTTGATATAAAATCAGGATTTTGGCAAATTCAAATTTCAGAAAAAGATAGGTATAAAACAGCATTTACAGTCCCGTTTGGACAATATGAGTGGAATGTAATGCCATTTGGACTTATGTGAGATCCGGTATTTTGTATACATTGTACATCTTCTTGTACATGATTGATAATTAGAATAAATTAAAGTATGGAATTAAATAAAGATTGAAGATGAGACTTTATTTTACATTATGGAAATTGAAATTTTAATTTCGATATGGTGCATGTGAAGTAGAATGAAAATCTAAAATTTTAAGAATGGAAATTTGATTGTTGGAATTATTGGCTTAATGGCAATCAAAGATATGAAGAAAAGATGAATTAAATATGTATTCATGCAAAGCTTTTTTATTGGATGGAATGTAAAAGAGAAGAGGAGAAACTAAGTTGCCATTCACGCCAACAACAAAATCTGCACTTGGATTGCATTCGGTTGGAAGAAAATTACAAGGGAATGGAATTCGAGCATGGTATATATATATATATATATATATATATATATATATATATATATATATATATATATATAAAATAAAGTTAAGTTTATATATATAACAAAGGTCTAGAAGTTTATTGGTAGAAACTTTAAAAGAGATATGTAAAGAAGTCAAGAAAGGTGGCTGTACAAGTGAACTCAAGCCCCTTCTCTACAAGACTGCTTCGGTTCAGCCTTGAAAGGTTGATAAAAATAATAAATTTTATAATATAAATAAATAAGAATGGAGTCTTAGACAATAAAGTAATCAAAAATATTTCATATTAAAATTTTATTGGTTAAAATAAAGTGACGAAAAAGGAAAAAGGTAGGCCAAACCGAATGGCCAAGGGAACTCCCACGTCCTTGGCTGCTCTCGTACCAGCCTATGTCCAGCCATAAAAGGCTGATGAATCTGATTTTTTTTGGTATAAATGGATAAGGAAGTAACCATTAAAAATAAGAAATTGTAAGTACATATATTGGAGTCTTATTGGATGGAAATAAAAGAGAAAGAAATCAATTAAGGAGGATCGGTCAACACGCCAGCTTGTTGTTTTAATTGCAAACTTTGTAGCTTTTGTAAAGGCTGCCGAGATCATCAATTTATGGTAAGAGAATTATGGAAAGAAACATGAAAAAATATTATAGTGGCTGGAAGTTTCTGCTGAAGAAGAAAACAAAGATAAGATAAAAGAAAGGTGGTATGAGACGTGTGGAATGGAGAATTCTAAGCCATATCGTGCTGCAGTATTCTTTTATTCATTTAATGAATTTAATGCATGAAATGATGAAGAAAGTTGATAAGATGCTAAGTGTATAAGTGGTATTGGTAGTCTTGAATAAAAAGGAGTAAAGAAGTAAGAAAGCCTCATCAAAAGAAGTCTTCTTCATCACCGAATATTATCATCTACGAGAGCCATTCTCTGCTTCATTTTCTGTTCTGTTTCTCTTCGGTTCAACTAAGAAAAGTTCAGAAAATTAATTCCATTATGAGGTTCATCCTTCCTTGCTTACTTGATCTTTAAATAGGTTGAACAATCAACCAAGAAAGCAAGCTAGAGTAATTACTAGGACAAGAAACAAAACAGAAAATAAATTCTGTTTTGGATACTTCATTTGACCGAGGTAATCTCAAGAACCTTTATGGCTTCTTGATATTACATGACATATTCTTATGTTTTTAAGTGTGAAAAGCATGATTATAGCCTTGCTCTTGATTTATTCTTGTTGAATCATAGAAATAGAATGAATTCATGTCTTGAGATGGATGAAGAACAAGAAGGAATTTTAGCTGAAATTTTAGTTTGATGATATAAAATAACTAAAGGAAAATTAGATAAGAGGAAAAAAAGAATCCTAGAATCTAAATGATTGAAAGGAGACTTTAGCTAAAGAGGAAACCTACGGTTGAGAGTAGAAACAGAGAAGCATTTAAGCTTCATGCAAGGAAATAGAAAGGAGGTTCACGTAGTCAAGGAAACAATAAATGGCAAAATGAGGAAATAGAAATCATGAGTGAAAAGCCAACAATAATGGCCATGAGAGGTTCGGCCATGGTTTGAAAAGTAAAGTAAGTATGTTGAAAATTTGGAAAATTAGTAGAAAATAATTGTAGAAATTAAAAAAGAATTTTCGGTGAAATTAAAACCGAAAAAGGAAGTGAAATGAAGGAATTAAGTTTTTATACCGGTATAATTTATACTGGTTGTAATTATTTTATGACTTTATAGGCTGCATTATATGAATATTAGTAGTTCATAAATAAGAAGAAAATTATTAATAATTTTTGATAAAATTATTTTACAGCCCGAGTAGACGGATTTCGGTTAGCATTACCGGGACGATCGTCGGCATAAGACTGGTAAGGGGGAAGTGTGTGAGTTGTAGGGATATGATGATATGCATGTTTTAACAAGTTAAATCTTGTGAAATTAATGGAAGTATGAATTGTTTTAAAACATGCAAATTATGTGTTTGGAAAGCTGGATTATAAACTGAAATTTTTATGCAGGAGGTTAAGAATCCACAGCTGTTATGCTGTCGAAAATTCTTCCAAAAATATTCTAAAATATTATAAATATTTTAGATGCATGAAATGAATTAATTGAGAAATTTTAAAGGTAATTTCCATTAATTTTCCAAAATTGGAAAATTTTGAGGAAGTATAAAATTAAATATTCATGCTTTATGATTTTATTTATTTGAGAAATAAATTATGTTCTACACCGTGTTAAATATTCGAAATTGAATATTTATTTGTTTTCTCACCTGAGCATGAATATTTATTGATTGATTTATAGTATCTGGAAATGAGAATAAATACCTTTTTCGAATTTTTATCAATTTAAATGATTTAATTCGTATGTATATTTCCTTAAAGGTATTTTGGAGAATTATATATTGATTTTGAGACTTTAGGCCCCGAGATTCATGCTTTACTGTTATACTGTACTGTTCACGTGGCTGATAGACCCGCCGAGTCATCAGCAGTCCCGGTGTCACCTGGCAAGTGTACATCGAGGACGCCCATAGACTGTGGCCATAGATCTAAACTGTTTATTGTTACTGTGTTCCTTCGGGAATGATTATAGCATGACATGATTTAGGGTGATGCCTAGTCTCAACCTACTGTTACTGAATATTGTTTACTGAATACTGTTTACCGTACACAGTTTACTAAATACTGTTTACTGAATACTGTTTACTGAAACTACTAATTTGAAACTGTATTGATGTGAAAGGAAATAAATGATTATTCCTAATTTTACTTTATGGAGGAAGGAATATCATATTTTTATAAATATAAATCTTGAATTACTCCCTATAGTCGTTTCGGATTTCTAGGGCAAGACAGGTATTTTAAAATACGTCTCATACTCTATCTGGATTTCCCGGCCGACTATAGTATTCTTCCTATTTATACTTAGTACTCTTATAAGAAATATATCGTTTTACAGCATATAGATTCATTATATCGAGCAGCATACAACTCCTTTACTGAGCACGTGGTTCGCTCACCCCTTCATTTTTACTCTACAGGTTTTTGATTTGGATTGAAAGACATACCATCCTAAGTTTCGGCTGCTAGTTTGGTTACCCGATACAGCAGATTCTAGACATCGGAGGTATATTATTTTCTTTTATATATTCAGAAAATTTGTACAGTACTACTTAAATTCGAAATGTAATACTGGGAATGTAACTCTGATATGAAATAATGAAATATTCATGCTTTGGAATATTATACTATAACTGGAAGTACTAATTAGTACAGTATTTATTATTTTACTATAAACATCACGGACAGCCCAACCGGTAAAAGAGTATAAATTATGAGTAAATAAAATGTAAAAATGTATACTCAGACCGTTACAGATTTAGTGGTATCAGAGCAGGGTTGGTCTGATGTCTGATGATGTTTAAAATAAAAACATAAATATTAAACATTCCCAGTAGTACTGTATAATCTGAATGTATAATAGAAATACTAAAGGAAAGTGAAATACATGATTTATGGTACATATATGAGTGGAAGAAGGGTAACCTGCTCAGGTAGAGGTAGAGGTAGAGGCAGAGGTAGGGCGGCACAGACTCCGGAGCCGCAGATACCTGAGCTAGCACCGGAGCCCGCCCCAGGATCTACTTCTCCTCAGCAGCCCGAGAGTTCAGGTGATCGGATGAATAGGATGGAGAGGATGTTGATGGATTTTATGGCTATGTATCAGGCTGACAGAGCTGCAGATAGGGCAGAGAGAGAGAGCGCAGCAGCTCCTGTAGCCCCTGTAGTAGCACCAGCTCCACCACAGCAGGCACCAGTTATACCCGAGCCTCGGCCTATTTCACCACCGGCACCTCAGCCATTAGCTCAGCCGCCTCGAGATGTAGAGTCATACTATGATGTTGCTCTAGTACGGTCTTTTAAGAAGTTAGATCCACCGAAGTTTAAGGGTGCTAGAGATCCGTTGGCGGCGGAGCAGTGGGTTTTGGCTATAGAAAAGTTATTTCGGATTTTGAGGTGTACGGAGACCGAGAGGACAGGTTTGGCAGTGTTCCAGTTGACAGATGATGCGGGGCACTGGTGGAAGGCCACACAGACTGTATTATTTTCCCAGCATCCAGAGATTACTTGGGATATTTTTGTTGATGCTTTCAGGCGCAGATATATTCCCGATACTGCTCAGCAGAAGTTACAGCAGGAGTTCATGGATTTGGTTCAGGGTAGTATGGCTGTAGATGAGTATGAGGCTAAGTTCACTACTCTGAGTTGATTTGATCCACAGACCAGCGTTAATGAGAGGCATAAGATAGAGAGATTTAAGGCTGGTTTGAGACCCTCCATTAGATCGAAGCTAGCCCCATTCGATATTTTGACATATGATGAGGTGGTACGACGGGCTCAGCTATGTGAGAGGGATTTTGAGCAGTATCATATAGAGGCTGGGAGTAAGGGTAAGAGTAAAGGTAAAAGTAAGTTTAGGAGGTTTCCAGAGGACAGACAGAGTAGGGAGCAGCCTAAGAGGACTAGACTTACGGGTATACAGATTTCAGAGGGCCGATTTACTAGATCAGCAGCGTCTACTCCTGCTACTGGCCTCATTTCTACTCAGAAGAGTCCTGCGACCAGATGTAGACATTGTGGTAGGTCGCATGGTTCACGCCCCTGTTACTTACTGTCTAAGGCATGTTTTCGGTGTGGACAGACGGGGCATATGGTTAGAGATTGCCCGATGTTTAAGAAGTCTACTGCTTCAACTGTTCCTCCTACGGTACCTCAGATTCAGGCACCGACAGCTCCGAGTGGATCAGAGAAGGCGACACCCTCACAGCCTAGGCGAGCGACAGCCGTAGAGAAGGGGAAGCAAGCTGTGACACAGGGACGGGTGTACGCGTTGGATCAGGAAACTGCCGACGCCTCAGTAGATGTCATTAAAGGTAAAATTTATCTTTTTGATATTCCAGTGATTGCCTTATTTGATCCGGGTTCTACACATTCGTTCTTATCACCTGCATGTGCTAACAGGGTCCCAGTAGAACCAGAGTTATTACAATGTACTTTGCAAGTAAACACTCCTTTTAGAGAATCACAGTTAACTGATACTGTATATAGAAATTGTAAAATAACGGTAGGAGAGAAGGTTATGACAGCTGACCTAATTGTATTGAATATGTACGACTTTGATGTCATTTTGGGTATGGACTGGTTAGCTATAAATCATGTCAGTTTAGATTGTACTACTAAGTTCATTACCTTCTCTCAGCCCGAAAAGTACATTGTAAAATTATTTGTAAATTAATAAAAGTATGTGAATATTGTTTATGAAATGTGGTGTATACTGAATTGTGGTTGTGTATGGATGTTTATGAAGGTTATATTGCTAGTGTGGAGGACGTAGAGAGAGAACATCCAGAGATTCAGGAGATTCCTGTGGTTAGGGACTTTTCGGACATATTTCCAGAGGACTTACCAGGGTTACCACCGATCGAGAGACAGAGTTTACGATTGATTTGGTACCTGGTACAGAGCCGATTTCTAGACCCCCATATCGGATGGCATTGACTGAGTTAGAGAAGCTTAAGAAGCAGCTCCAGGAGCTATTGGATAAGGGATTTATACGTCCCAGTGTGTCACCGTGGGGAGCTCCAGTATTGTTTGTCCGGAAGAAGGATGGTAGTTTTCGGTTGTGTATAGATTATCGGATGCTGAATTGAGCTACCATTAAGAATAAGTATCCTTTGCCCAGGATCGATGACGTATTTGATCAGCTCAGGGGTGCACAGGTGTTTTCTAAGATAGATCTTCGATCAGGCTACCACTAGTTGAAGATTAAGGAGTCGGATGTGCACAAGACAGCATTTCGAACTCGTTATGGTCATTATGAGTTCTTGGTGATGCCTTTTGGGTTGACTAATGCCCCTGCAGCCTTTATGAGTCCGATGAATGAGGTATTCCATCCGTTTTTGGATAGGTTTGTGATAGTGTTTATTGATGATATCCTGATTTATTCTAAGACTCCAGAGGAGCACGAGCAGCATTTGCAGACTGTTTTACAAACCCTCAAGGATCGGAGATTGTATGCTAAGCTCAGTAAGTGCGAGTTCTGGCTTGACCATATTATATTTCTCGGACACGTAGTGTCGAAGGACGGGGTGTCAGTTGATCCGTCCAAGATTGAGGCCATTGTTCAATGGGAGAGGCCTAGCACGGTAACGAGATACGGAGTTTCTTAGGTCTTGCCGGATATTATCGCAGGTTTGTGGAGGGATTTTCTAGGCTTGTTGCTCCATTGACACGACTCACACGTAAGGAGGTGAAGTTTGAGTGGAATGATTCTGTGAGCGTAGTTTTCTTGAGCTTAAGAGGAGATTGACTACTGCCCCCGTATTAGCACTTCCTAGCGGATCGGGTGGATTTATGGTGTATACTGATGCGTCCGCTCAGGGATTGGGATGTGTGCTCATGCAGCATGGTCGGGTTATAGCTTATGGTTCTCGGCAGTTGAAGGATCATGAGAGGAATTACCCGACACATGATTTAGAGCTAGCCGCAGTAGTGTTTTCATTGAAGATTTGGCGGCATTATTTGTATGGGGAGAAGTTTCAGGTGTATACAGACCATAAGAGTCTGAAGTACATATTCTCGCAGCGAGAGTTGAACATGAGGCAACGACGATGGATGGAGCTGCTAAAAGACTATGATTGCGAGATTTTGTATCACCCGGGTAAGGCGAATGTTGTAGCTGATGCACTGAGTCGTAAACAGGCTGGCATGGTTTCTTACATGATGATCAGGGAGCATGATTTGATAGAGCAGTTTTCTAGCCTCAGCTTGACGGTTATTTCCTCTGATCAGTATGGATTTACGGCTAGTTTTCGTATAGAGCCGGATTTGATAGATCGGATTAGGGAAGCTCAGAGGAGTGATGATTATTGCATCGGGGTTGCCAGTCAAATTCAGATGGGAGTTGAGTCGGATGTTGAGATTGGCACCGATGGGATACTGAGGTTTAGAGGTCGGATATGTGTTCCCGGTGATCAGCAGATTAGAGATTTGATTTTGTCAGAGGCTCATACCTTTAGATATACGTTACATCCGGGTAGTACTAAGATGTACCAGAATCTCCGGAGAGTATATTGGTGGCCTAAGATGAAGAAAAACATCGCTGAGTTTGTTACTAGATGTTTGACATGCCAGCAGATTAAGATTGAGCATCAGAAGCCGGCAGGTATGCTTCGACCATTATCGATTCCTATGTGGAAATGGGAGCATGTTACCATGGATTTTATTATGGGATTACCACGGACCCGGAAGGGACATGAGGCTATTTGGGTGATAGTAGACAGGTTGACGAAGTCTGCTCATTTCTTGGCCATGAGATCCACTGATTCAGTGAGTGCCTTAGCCGATTTGTATGTCAGGGAGATTGTGAGGTTACATGGTGTTCCAGTGAGCATCACATCTGATAGGGACTCCCGCTTCACGTCTCATTTCTGGGAGAGATTTCAGGAAGCTATGGGATCCCAGCTGAATTTTAGCACCGCTTTTCACCCTTAGACTGATGGACAGTCCGAGCGTACGATACAGACGCTCGAGGATATGTTGAGAGCGTGTGTACTGGATTTTAGAGGCTCCTGGGATGATCATTTACCCTTGGCAGAATTTGCATATAATAATAGCTACCATGCGAGTATCGGTATGGAACCTTATGAGGCTCTATATGGCAGACGATGTAGATCCCCGATAGCATGGGAAGAAGTAGGGGACCGTAAGTTATTAGCTCCCGATTTGGTCGAACAGGCTTCTCGTGATGTACAGGTGATTTGTGAGAGGTTGAGAATGGCTCAGAGTCGGCAGAAGAGTTACGCAGATACTAGACGCCGACCACTAGAGTTTCAACGGGTGATTATGTATTTTTGAAGGTCTCACCCTCCAAGGGTATTATGAGATTCGGGAAGAGAGGAAAGTTGAGTCCTCGATATATCGGGCCTTTTGAGATCTTAGATCGAGTGGGAGATGTGGCATATCGGTTAGCACTACCACCAGAGTTGTCAGGAGTGCATAACATATTCCATGTCTCGATGTTGAGGAAGTATTATCCGGATCCTTCACACGTAATTCGACACGAACCACTGGAGATTAGAGAGGATATGAGTTACCTTGAGAGATCCATACGGATCTTGGATAGGAAGGATAAGGTATTACGATCTAAGACCATTCCTTTAGTTAAGGTGCTCTGGCAGTATCACACTGAGGAGGAGGCTACATGGGAGTTAGAGAGCCTGATGCGTGAGAAGTACCCAGAGCTCTTTCAGTGACAGGTCCGGGTTAAATTTGGAGGACCAAATTTCTTAAGGAGGGGAGAAATGAGAGATCCGGTATTTTGTATACATTGTACATCTTCTTGTACATGATTGATAATTAGAATAAATTAAAGTATGGAATTAAATAAAGACTGAAGATGAGACTTTATTTTACATTATCGAAATTGAAATTTTAATTTCGATATGGTGCATGTGAAGTAGAATGAAAATCTAAAATTTTAAGAATGGAAATTTGATTGTTGGAATTATTGGCTTAATGGCAATCAAAGATATGAAGAAAAGATGAATTAAATATGTATTCATGCAAAGCTATTTTATTGGATGGAATGTAAAAGAGAAGAGGAGAAACTAAGTTGCCATTCACGCCAACAACAAAATCTGCACTTGGATTGCATTCGGTTGGAAGAAAATTACAAGGGAATGGAATTCGAGCATGGTATATATATATATATATATATATTTATATATATATATATATATATATATATAATAAAGTTAAGTTTATATATATAACAAAGGTCTAGAAGTTTATTGGTAGAAACTTTAAAAGAGATATGTAAAGAAGTCAAGAAAGGTGGCTGTACAAGTGAACTCAAGCCCCTTCTCTACAAGACTGCTTCGGTTCAGCCTTGAAAGGTTGATAAAAATAATAAATTTTATAATATAAATAAATAAGAATGGAGTCTTAGACAATAAAGTAATCAAAAATATTTCATATTAAAATTTTATTGGTTAAAATAAAGTGACGAAAAAGGAAAAAGGTAGGCCAAACCGAATGGCCAAGGGAACTCCCACGTCCTTGGCTGCTCTCGTACCAGCCTATGTCCAGCCATAAAAGGCTGATGAATCTGATTTTTTTTGGTATAAATGGATAAGGAAGTAACCATTAAAAATAAGAAATTGTAAGTACATATATTGGAGTCTTATTGGATGGAAATAAAAGAAGAGAAGAAATCAATTAAGGAGGATCGGTCAACACGCCAGCTTGTTGTTTTAATTGCAAACTTTGTAGCTTTTGTAAAGGCTACCGAGATCATCAATTTATGGTAAGAGAATTATGGAAAGAAACATGAAAAATAATATTATAGTGGCTGGAAGTTTCTGCTGAAGAAGAAAACAAAGATAAGATAAAAGAAAGGTGGTATGAGACGTGTGGAATGGAGAATTCTAAGCCATATCGTGCTGCAGTATTCTTTTATTCATTTAATGAATTTAATGCATGAAATGATGAAGAAAGTTGATAAGATGCTAAGTGTATAAGTGGTATTGGTAGTCTTGAATAAAAAGGAGTAAAGAAGTAAGAAAGCCTCATCAAAAGAAGTCTTCTTCATCACCGAATATTATCATCTACGAGAGCCATTCTCTGCTTCATTTTCTGTTCTGTTTCTCTTCGGTTCAACTAAGAAAAGTTCAGAAAATTAATTCCATTATGAGGTTCATCCTTCCTTGCTTACTTGATCTTTAAATAGGTTGAACAATCAACCAAGAAAGCAAGCTAGAGTAATTACTAGGACAAGAAACAAAACAGAAAATAAATTCTGTTTTGGATACTTCATTTGACCGAGGTAATCTCAATAACCTTTATGGCTTCTTGATATTACATGACATATTCTTATGTTTTTAAGTGTGAAAAGCATGATTATAGCCTTGCTCTTGATTTATTCTTGTTGAATCATAGAAATAGAATGAATTCATGTCTTGAGATGGATGAAGAACAAGAAGGAAATTTAGCTGAAATTTTAGTTTGATGATATAAAATAACTAAAGGAAAATTAGATAAGAGGAAAAAAAGAAGCCTAGAATCTAAATGATTGAAAGGAGACTTTAGCTAAAGAGGAAACCTACGGTTAAGAGTAGAAACAGAGAAGCATTTAAGCTTCATGCAAGGAAATAGAAAGGAGGTTCACGTAGTCAAGGAAACAATAAATGGCAAAATGAGGAAATAGAAATCATGAGTGAAAAGCCAACAATAATGGCCATGAGAGGTTCGGCCATGGTTTGAAAAGTAAAGTAAGTATGTTGAAAATTTGGAAAATTAGTAGAAAATAATTGTAGAAATTAAAAGAGAATTTTCGGTGAAATTAAAACCGAAAAAGGAAGTGAAATGAAGGAATTGAGTTTTTATACCGGTATAATTTATACTAGTTGTAATTATTTTATGACTTTAGAGGCTGCATTATATGAATATTAGTAGTTCATAAATAAGAAGAAAATTATTAATAATTTTTGATAAAATTATTTTGCAGCCCGAGTAGACGGATTTTGGTTAGCATTACCGGGACGATCGTCGGCATAAGACTGGTAAGGGGGAAGTGTGTGAGTTGTAGGGATATGATGATATGCATGTTTTAACAAGTTAAATCTTGTGAAATTAATGGAAGTATGAATTGTTTTAAAACATGCAAATTATGTGTTTGGAAAGCTGGATTATAAACTGAAATTTTTATGCAGGAGGTTAAGAATCCACAGCTGTTATGCTGTCGAAAATTCTTCCAAAAATATTCTAAAATATTATAAATATTTTAGATGCATGAAATGAATTAATTGAGAAATTTTAAAGGTAATTTCCATTAATTTTCCAAAATTGGAAAATTTTGAGGAAGTATAAAATTAAATATTCATGCTTTATGATTTTATTTATTTGAGAAATAAATTATGTTCTACACCGTGTTAAATATTTATGGTCATCAGCAGTCTCGGTGTCACCTGGCAAGTGTACATCGAGGACGCCCATAGACTGTGGCCATAGATCTAAACTGTTTACTGTTACTGTGTTCCTTCGGGAATGATTATAGCATGACATGATTTAGGGTGATGCCTAGTCTCAACCTACTGTTACTGAATATTGTTTACTGAATACTGTTTACCGTACACTGTTTACTAAATACTGTTTACTGAATACTGTTTACTGAAACTACTGATTTGAAACTGTATTGATGTGAAAGGAAATAAATGATTATTCCTAATTTTACTTTATGGAGGAAGGAATATCATATTTTTATAAATATAAATCTTGAATTACTCCCTATAGTCGTTTCGGATTTCTAGGGCAAGACAGGTATTTTAAAATACCTCTCATACTCTATCTGGATTTCCCGGCCGACTATAGTATTCTTCCTATTTATACTTAGTACTCTTATAAGAAATATATCGTTTTACAGCATATAGATTCATTATATCGAGCAGCATACAACTCCTTTACTGAGCACGTGGTTCGCTCACCCCTTCATTTTTACTCTACAGGTTTTTGATTTGGATTGAAAGACATACCATCCGAAGTTTCGGCTGCTAGTTCGGTTACCCGATACAGCAGATTCTAGACATCGGAGGTATATTATTTTCTTTTATATATTCAGAAAATTTGTACAGTACTACTTAAATTCGAAATGTAATACTGGGAATGTAACTCTGATATGAAATAATGAAATATTCATGCTTTGGAATATTATACTATAACTGGAAGTACTAATTAGTACAGTATTTATTATTTTACTGTAAACATCACGGACAGCCCAACCGGTAAAAGAGTATAAATTATGAGTAAATAAAGTGTAAAAATGTACACTCAGACCGTTACAGATAAAAATGCTCCATCAGAATTCCAAAGAATAATGAATGAAATATTTCACCAATATTCACAATTTATGATAGTATACATTGATGATGTATTAATATTTTCAACAACTATTGATCAACATTTCAAACATTTGTCAATTTTCATTAAAGCCGTCAAACAAAATGGTTTAGTTGTTTCCAAATCCAAAATTAGTTTATTTCAAACACGAGTAAAGTTTTTAGGACATTATGTCTATCAAGGAACCATTACTCCAATAGAAAGGTCAATCCAATTTGCTGATAAGTTTCCTGATCAAATCTTAGATAAGACACAACTTCAAAGGTTTTTAGGGAGTCTGAATTATATTTTAGATTTCTATCCAAATCTCAATAAAATTCTTAAACCTCTTCATGAAAGACTTAAGAAAAATCCTCCACCATGGACTCAAGCCCATACAGAAGTAGTTCAATCTGTTAAAGCCCAAATCAAAGAATTACCATGTCTACATTTAGCAGACCCAAATACCTTCAAAATCGTAGAAACCGATGCTTTTGACATAGGATACGGAGGAATCCTCAAACAGTTAAAAGATAACAAAGAAAGTATAGTTCAGTATACTTCCAAGCACTGGAACAGCACCCAGAAGAATTATTCCATAATAAAGAAAGAGATTCTTTCCATCGTTTTATGCATCACAAAGTTTCAAAGTGACTTGTTAAATCAAAAATTTCTTCTCAGAATTGATTGCAAATCTGCAAAAGAGATTCTTCAAAAAGATGTGTTGATTTTGAAATTGAGTTTATAAAAGGGGACTCTAACTCTCTCCCAGATTTCCTCACTAGAGAGTTTCTTCAGAATCCTTCACAATGTCTTCCAGAGAAAGAAGAGAAAAAGAGAAAGAAAGAGAGAAAAAAGACAAGGGTAAGCAAAAGCAAACTCATTCCCCATCAAAATCACTTATCTCCCAATCCCCTATACCAACATGGCAACAGATTTTTGCCTAAGAACACCAAAGACAGGAGTCATCATCCAATTTTGAAGAATCACAACTGGAAATGATTCGTCAATTCTCCGAGTCATTACCACAAACCTCTTCAGAGGTACAATCTATTTCAAAAAATAGAGAGGTCATGATTTCAAAAACCCAACCTCTCCAAACTATTTTCCCAAAACAAGGAGTGGTGATTACATATCCACGTCCTAAAGCTGATCAAAAATATTTTTCAAAACAGCAATTTCAACATATGGTTCTTGTTGAGCCTGAATATTTTCATGAAAATCCAAACACTGTTATCAAAAATATTTTCAAAGGTTTTCATTACAAATCATGGGATCAACAAAAACCTCAAAGTTTTTATGAAAATATTTTGATTGAAACAGGTTCCTTGGCAATCAAACATTATGCTAACAAAGACCAACCAGACTTTATCACCCATTCAACTGCTCAAATTCTCAAAGTCCTCAGACCAATTGACTGGGGTAATGATCCAAACAGTCTCAAAAAGTTTCCAGCCAGCTATAACACCAGACTTCACCATTGCCCCACATTTAATTACGGGGATTATCAACAAGCTTGGTTCAATACTTTCACCTTTGAAAACCAACACAATCGCCATTCATGGCTCATTTACTTCAAAAAAGACACCAAATACCAATTCCCAGTCTGGTTTACTCACTGGTGGCAGTGGTACGGACCAAATCATGAAATCCTTCCCCCTCAAGTATGGGAAGCTTATGAATTTTTCAGTGAATATTTCCAAGAAGAACAAACTCAACAAGGATTCCAGAAATCATTGATGTTTTGCTTAATCTTTAGTCTGTCTTGGATTTCTTCATGGCACTATGAATTTATGAATGATCCAGTATCAAGTCACAAACAAATCATTAGAAGATTCAAAACAAAGTGGTGGGAGAAATTTGACTACTCAAAATGCTTAAGAGATAGTGTAAAAGACTGGTTCCAGAAACACCCAGAGTTTTGCAAATCAGCTCAAACATCAGGTATCACATAGTTTCTCCAAGCCAAGTCACATGCCAGTGCACTGTTAGCACAAGCCAAAACAAAGAAAGAATACAAAGAATTGATGAAGCAGATCCTCCAATCAGTCAACTCAGATGATGAAGAGAACAGTGAACAGAGTAGCAATCATGAAAGCAGCACAGGATCTTTACTCTCGCTGGATTTAGCTCAAGACAATGAAGATGACTGCTTCGGAGTCTTACCTTCAATCAAAACTGACAAAACAAAAAGAAAAAGCAAACAGTAAAGATTCCACTGACAAGCACAGTGAGATTCCCATCAATCAAAGCTCCATCAACAGACAATTGTTCAAACTTTGTAATCATGAAACATCTGATGTAAAAGAATCCTTTCTATAAAAAGGATTCTCAAACCATTGAGAGGCAGAGTTTTTAGGACGGATAGTTTCAAGTTTTAAGGATTCTGAAAGCTCTCACTCTTTCTTATTTTGTAAATCAAGTTTTATTATCAATCAAAAATATTTATCCAAATTTCATTAATCGTATTCAAAATTTCAAATTTTATATATTTATCCAAATTTCATTAATCGTATTCAAAATTTCAAATTTTCTTTTACCTTTTCAAATTTTATAAATCAAATACATCACTGCTACAGCAGATCCTCCAGAGACATTGGTATATATATATATATATATATATATATATATATATATAAAGCACGAACTTCATAGGAAGGATACTGTAGTCGGCTAGGAAATCAGATAGAGTATTGGGAGGTACTTTGAAGTACCTGTCGTGCCTTGATCCCTAGATGCGACTATAGGGAGTTCAAAAGTTAAATAAATCATACAATTCAATGATAAATTAGCATATAATTCATAGATAAAATTCATAGGTTTAAACTCAATAAATCAATTCTAAAGTAATCTACAAATGTATAAAAATTACTTTTCACAAAATTTATGTCGAACCACAATTTAAAATCATAAATATCAACAAAATTTAATCCGTAAGGACAAGGCATCACCCAATAGACTCATGCAATAGGACATATGGCCATAGTCAGAATATAGTCCTCAATGGTATTGATTAGGCACCATCTAGGACGCTGATGACAGGATCAAGGTCAATCAGCCCACAAGTCAGTCATACAATCATACACTCATAATAGCATGTACTCACAGGCAACTATGGGGCCAATAGTCTCTAAAACAATATAAAACATTTTATAACTGTTTACGGAGATAATTTCTGAAGGTTAAATTATCAATCAGTCCATAAAGGCATAATTTGGAAATATAGACAATTCAAAGATAAAAATTTATAAAATATTCAGAACTCAATATTTAGTTCTAAAAATATTCTATTTATCTGTAAACAAGTTATAATAACATACCAGTATCTTCATGTACGCAAAATTCGATAACATGAATTTTTAAATGTTGTTTTTCGGTATAATATGAAAATAATGAATCTCAATAAAGAAGATGGAATTACTTAGTAAATCATTCACTACTAATACTCAAGAACATAAAAAGGTTAATTCATGAGATTATTAAAATTTCGACAGAATAACGGCTAGGTATATCCTAACCCTCCTGCACAAAACACAGTAGAAATTCCACAATAATAGTCCACAATTTCAATCCAATTTATTCAAAAACAATTTCAAAGGATTATTTTCATAGCAAAACATGCATCATAGTACCCTATGTTCATTATGTAATCCCTTACATGATAATTTTTCACTGTGTTGCGAAATAGCACTAGTGTCTTCCTCAGGTTTCTTAGCTGCAATTTACCATACCAATATTGTCAATCCTCTACATTTTCATTATAAAAATATTTAATATCATAAAATATATTACATTGCCTACTGTAGCCTTATTTTCCAGTATACTTTCTACCGATACGAAAATTATAACTTTCTCTACATATGTCCGTTTTCAATTCTGATTTCGCCTATAGTCTCCTATTAATTTATACATTATTTTAGGACCTTAAATACAGTAAATTAAGCACTATTTCTTCCTCCCATTAACCATGGCTGAAAGCTCCTTTCTCTCTCATACTTATGTACCTTCCAAATTTAACTATTTTATAAATTCCAAATTAATTCTACTGATTTTCTATACTATTTCCATATGGTTTACACATCAAATGACACCAAATTTTAGTCCCTCATGCCATGGCCGAATCTTACCTTCCATCCCCACTTATGGATTTCTTCCATTTAACTTAACCAAACTGAATTTTAAGCTTTTAATCATTCCTACCATTATTTTCTATAAATTCTACATTGAATTTACATCAAACAATACCATGATCATGAATTCCCATACTTGGCTGAAACCCTCACCGCCCGATTTCATGGTTTCAACATGATTTAAGCTTGAATATGCGTCTAGATGTGCTAAACACTAAGAATAGATCATGAATACCATGAAAAATTCAATGCTTCTATACCTTTTCTCTTTGGCCGAAACCTTCAAGGGAATCCACACTCTTATTTTGGCTGATTTATATGATGATTTTGGTATAGGAAGATAGAGGAAGTTAAGGAGAGCAACTTTGGTGAAGATTATTTTTGGTTTTGATGTCTTTTTAGTGAGATTTTTAAGCTTTCTCTCTCTTGGTTTAAGGTGCAACAATGGAGGAGTGAGAGGGAGAAGATGGTTGACGAGAAAGGATGAAGAGGCTGCTGGAAAATTATGATTTTTTAACATTTCAAAGTGAAAATTACCATTTTACCCCTAATTATGAAAATTTTGGACTATTTTGCCTTTTTGGGTTGACTTTGTTGAAAACCATCAATCTAATCTCCAAAATATGTCTTTTAGTCACCAATCACATCTATTTAACATGTTGTTATGGTCAGGGAAGCTTTCGATGAAGTTTGACTGATCATTGGCACAAAATTACGAAAACACCCTAATCGTAAAATCGCATAATTTTCTATTTCTTCAGTGATTTAACCCACCTATCACCATGGATGGGACTTTCTCACATGGGGATTATTTTACATTTGACACTTGGCCTGAAGTCAATTTCGTTTGATTGTTATTCACGAAAATTCCATCGACCTATGCCTTAATCGTTATTTTTAAATTTGTTTTAAATGCTTCAAAAACAATTTAAATAAATGAATTTGGATTAGAATTTCTTACCATTACTTTTTTTGGCTCCGAATATTAAGTCTTCTAAGTTTCACCTTCATCCGGACACTAGAAGATTCATAAGGCCTACCATGTTGTTACCTCTTATACCTACAAATACACAAGAATTGAACAGTGGTAAGAATTCTTATATGTGCTATAGTATTATAATATGTGGTTTTCACATGCAAATTGAAAAACCGAGCCATCATTACAAATACCCTAAGAATCTAGGCCATCAAGACCTACCACCACCCAGAATACTTCACAAGCTTAGGGCCTTAAGTCACCGTCCATTGCCACTTGCAGTAGCAATGGTGTCTAGGAGCATCAAAGGAAATGAGCTATATAAGCTCAAGCCCAGCAATAATAGCCACAAATCAAAAAACAAAAAGAAGATCAGTCAAGCAATCACTTCAACCAAAATCCCAATGCAAATCATCAATTGCAACACTAGTGAACCATCAAAAAAATAATATATATACAAAAAAAAAACACCAAGATGGATGTTCGAGACTGAGGACCTTCCACACTATATCTATAAAGATCTAGAAAGTGTTAGATGTTAACTCAAATTTAGTATTAATGAGTATATATTTGGTAATAAATATATCATTAATGAGTAACTTGGTGACTAAGCAATGGGGCTTTATAAATATAGAGTGGTCCCTAGAATTAAAGAGACATAGAGAGATGTAATCATTATGTGATCTCTACGTGAGAGAAGAGTTTATAGGGTTTTAGGGAAGAGTTGGAGAAAGCATTAGGTTAATACTATGGAGCAAGGAAACTGGGTTTGTTTTGGGGCTTGGCTTAGTGTTTGTTTTGGAGTGTTTTGTACTCTTTATAATCTCTAT
Source organism: Heritiera littoralis (assembly GCA_031772115.1). NCBI lineage: Eukaryota > Viridiplantae > Streptophyta > Magnoliopsida > Malvales > Malvaceae > Heritiera > Heritiera littoralis. The sequence goes on from JAPDPK010000022.1 coordinate 1,013,418, forward strand.
GGTTTATAGTGGATTTTTTTCTCTTATCCATAGATGCAGGCATTTGGGCAGAACCACTTTAAATCTTGTTTATTGTGTGTGTCTGATTTAATTTAGTATTAATCTAATCTCGGTTTGGAATATGTGTCTGCTTGAAAAATCTCAACAAGTGATATCAAAGCTATAATTCGAGAATTATCATGAAGCATGATGCAAAGATGATGATTTTGTCACGTCCGATTATTGAAAATCGAAACTAATTTTTTTCTTTTTAACTCAGTCGGTTAGGTTGTGTTCGGTGTCCTCATTGTAACATTATGCTAAGACTTACATAGCTAACTCAACATTCAATTATTTAGATCGGTCCCAGTTCACTTAATTACAGTACGCACTTGTTTTTCATACAAATACCTAATAACAAAAATTATGATTGATACTCAAATTTATTTAGTTTACTATTTATATCCCTTTACATACTAAAGTATTGTACCATAAATGTCTATGTACCATACCTGTAATGTGAGAATTGCGATTTTTCCTAACTAAATATGTATTCCAAGTGTAATTAAGTAAATATAAAGAGATGATGTACTTTTGGAATTTCAAGTATAAGATTATGGTTCATACTCATAGAAATAAAGAATTCGAGAGTCACGTGAATCGTACGTTAATATAGTATTTGCAATGTACACTAGATGAGTACAAAAGGAGTTCTAATTCTATGCTTGAATAGGATTATGTACACTGTAAGCCAAACTAAAAACATGCAACGTGCATGCATGCAACGAACGTATGTATATACATAAATGAATATACAAATAAATATATATACATATATCTATAGACAAATACAAATATATATATATATATATATATATATAACATAAAGGATCAAATGAAGTGCAAAATAAATTAAGGTACATATAAATGCATATGTATAAATATGGGTATATATATTGTTATATTTATACCATATATTTATATACGTGTATGTGTGTACATACAAATAAATAGAAGTGTAAATACAAAAAATATATAATAAATAAATTAACAATAAAATAAATGATATGTATATATAATATATATTTGGGTTAATGGGAAACACCCACTAACCTGTCAATATCAATAGGAAGGCAGAATTTTGCCTCCTTAGCACTTTTCTTTTCTTTTTTATTCATTATTTTAAACTCAAAGCACTCAACTCTCCTTCATTCTCTTTTTCTTGTTCCCTCTTTGTCATTCTCTAAACTTTCCTCACCCTTCCATCATGTTTCTTTCTCATCTTCATCATGTCACCATTTGTTGGGCAAAGTTTGAATAGGATTGCAAAGGAGCTGCTAGTAGGTACAAGGGTGTTAAATAGAGGCTGGTGATGAAGTAGAAGTAACGACTGGAAATGCCTGCGGGAATCGAACCTGATTTAGGGAAAATAGGGAGGTAACAGTGCTGTCGGTGAATGCTGAGTAGGTTAGGGTGTAGTGGTGCCATTTGAGGTCAGGAAACAAAGACAAGAAGCTGACTTTAGGGGGGCCTCGTGCGTGGCGTTTTGCTACAAAATAAAGGGTTGAAATAAGAGGCTTTAGGTAGAAAGGAAACAAGTAGAGGCATGAAGAACTAAAGTAGCTTGTCATGGTATTTAAAGACTGATTTAAAGCAGAGATTAGGCAACATTAGTGCTACATTTTCAAGTTAGGAGTTGGCTGATTTAAGGGCTCGAAACAAGAGCATTCCATGAGGTTTGAACAGGCTTGAAGTGAGGAAAACAGTGCTTGCAAACAAGGGATTCAAGGCTCGGTTACAAGCCAAGTAATAAAGGTGTGAGCAGGGTGCAGGAGTGGCATTTTCAGGTGGTGTTGGTATAGGGATAGTGGCTATTTAAGGAGGGTATAGGTAGATGTAACAAGGCTGACTACGAAGGCTAAGAAACATTTGGGCCAAAGGTGTAACTAGGGATGTAAACTAGTCTCTTTTGGTACACTGAGAACGGAAAGGAAATAAGTGTTGAACAGGGGCCTTTCAAGGCCGAAACAAGTGTTGTTTTAGTGACCTTCTTGGTGCTAGTTGTGTCCACATGAAAGGGTGAAGTTTGGGTGTATTTAAGGCTATTCAAAGGGCAGAATTCTACCCTGTTGAGTGGGTTGAGAGGAAGGAAGAAAGAAAAGAAAAGAAAAGTAAGAAAGAAAGAAAAGAAAAGGAAAGGAAAGGAAATAAAAAGAAAGGAAATATATATATATAAAAAGATGATAGAATTTTATTTAAGACTTGGTATTATATTAGAGTTAAAATTTTTAAGTTGGTATTTAAATTTTTATGAGTATATAGAAATTGGGCTAGACGTTATTAAGTCGGATTTTATTGTGAATGTGTGGCGTGATGAGAGGATGACGAACACGGTTTAGCTAACCCTGGTGCACACTCAAGCTAAGTTCGCATTAGGTAAGACGTTTATATAACGTAGAAGTAGAAATATCCTATATAAGTCAAAATTGAATGGTGAGATGATTTGAGTATTTAGATACTTGATTTAATGAAATGAAATGTAGGTATGATGTTTAGCTCAATAAGGTACCCTAGTGATGTAGTGTTAAAAGGAAATGAATCAATATGGTATTGACCTATAGGCATCACTAGGTAGAATGATAATGCATTGATGCATTTCATGAGCATATCACTGCATTGTTTTCATTTCATTTGCTTAATTGTATCGCCTTTAAGCATGCCTTATTTATATACACGAGATTTGAAAGGATTCATTCTTATCATGCTTATATGAATACTTGGGATGCTTAAATTATTTTGAAAAAAATGAATTTATAGTGTACACACAGAAGCAGGAGATTCATTGAGCGGGTTGTAAGTGGTATATTTCAACCTTGGGACCTTCTCAAGTTTGCTCGATTTGCTAGAGGGTGCCCTAGAAGTTTCTCTCTCTCACTTCCTTCCTTCCTTCTGCTCCCCAGCCGACACCATTTTCATTACTTCCTCCTATGTGATATAGTTATTTGCGCAAGAAAATAGATCGGAGATCGTAATCGGTTGGTTTAGCGATAGAGACTCCTGTAACTTTATAGGCCATTTTATAGGGCATTTTTAGTCTAGAAAGATAAATGAAATCTCTGAAACCAGAGATTGTAATCCATTGCAGATGACTTTTAGATCCAATAGTGTTTGATTTTCTGGGTGTTCTTAAATGCTGGAGAAAATTCGCTTGAAAATGTCGAACCTATCGTGGAGGCAGAGGGCTATAGAGGAAAGACTTTAGGATCTTGAAAACAGCGATTTTCTTGGAACCGATCCCCCCCTCATCTCTTTCGAGTAGCTTTTAATATGTATTTTAGTCAATAAAAACGTATCAAATCTCTAAGATTCAGGGATTATGATCAATTTCCATATCGGTTTTAATTGTAAATGGCGTTTGTCAATGGAGTTGGTGGAGATGGTAGGGCTAAGTTTAGGGTGGCTGTCAGTTTGAATATGGCTGGCGGCCTTCCAAGTTGGTGTCGACACTGATACTTTCCCCTCTTCTTCTTCTTTTTTTATTTATTTTTTAATTCATTATTTTATTTTATTTTTATTTCAATATAAATTCAAAAATCACAATAAGAAAAATGGGCTAACCTCAACTAATTTGGGCTCATTAGATTTTGGGTTTCAGCCCAAATAACTTAATTAATTTTAACAAATTAAGGAAAAAAGGCTCAATTATTTAAGACAAATTTGGAGTTGATCTCGATAGACAAAATTCGATTTTCACGATTGTCATAACGTCTAGGTCCGTGAACCTAACCGCTAGACTTTTAAAATTCAAGGGAGTCGCCACCAACCATTCAATCCTAGGTGTGATTGGTCACCTACTCTTGTCTAAAGATAAGGCTTGATCTACGTTCAAAAATTCTAAGGTTCGGGAGTACGGTTACGTGTGGGGAAGGATTAGCACTCCCACAACGCCCATCTTAAAATGGTACCAAATAGTCTAAAGTTATCTTCATTTTGCCTATTTGTTTGCTTTAATTTCGATATGATTAAATATTGAAAAATCTTCTAAGTCTCCTCCATCAAGCTGGTTGGACAACTTAAAAGTTCCTCTCACCTCAAGAGGATTCAAGTAGGACCAATCGCCTTTCTTGAAGAGGCTCCGTCGTCGGATGATTTAAATATATTATGAAATACTTATTTTTGACTCCTATCCCAATTTATAAAAATTATTAATTATTTTTTCTATTTTTATTTTTTTATCCTACAATTATTTTTATTTTTTACATCTTGAATAAATATGAATTATTTAATATTGAAAATTTCCTCTAGACCTTCCATCAAGCTGGTCAGACCTTGGAAGAAATCTCCTCACCTAGGAATTTTAAGAAAACTACTCAAGCGCAATTCCCTTTTAAATTCCATCATCGGATTAATCCACATTTCCAAGTTATTTAACATTACTTAATTTTTAATCGTATATTTATTTTTGTTCTATTAATTATTTTAATTTATTAATTTGAATTTTATTTTAATTTTAATGATGAATTATTAAATATTGAAAAATCCCTTAAATCTTCCATCAAGCTGGTGAGACATAAGAAGACTCCCCTCACCTCAAGATATCTAAAAGTACTACTCAAGCGCAGTCCCTTTAGAATTCCATCGTCGGAATAACTCATCTTCATTTCCTTAATTTAATTATTGTTACTTTTATACTTTATTTCCTAAAATTAAATTTCTACAAAAAAAAAATCATATAAATCATACAATTACATTATTTAATCAAATCATACATATAATAATATCATCATGCGAATAAACCAACTTACACAAAATTGACACAAAATTAACGAATTTCTAGCTCAAATTAATTATCTTACAAGCTTTCATTAATTAAATTTTGGTTTTAACCAACATGCAAATCATACAAATTAAATATACAAGTCGTTAACATACAAAATTAGTATTTTATACAACAACTTATTAGCTCAGATAATCATACGAAGTCATATTAATTCAATTTTATTATCAAATCAAATTATCAAATCATACAAATTAAACTATTAAGTTTATTGTTAAATTATTAACATATTATTAAATTGTAAAGTTCGTTAATTTGGAGAAACAAATTATTAAAAACACCAACTTACCTGTATCTTCCACGTGCTTTTACCCTTTTTAATCTTTCTTTCTTTCTTTGTTTTCTTTTTGTAGTTGGTAGCAGCAAATGCAGATAGGACGTGCGTGGTGCGATTCGACAAGGCTGTGGAGTTGTGCAACGATGTAAAGGGCAGTGCAAGGCGAGCAGCAATGAAGGTAGAAGTTCAAGGAACTATGCGACGGTGAGAAGATGCCAGAACAGGGCATGCGCGAAAAGCAGAAGCAAAATCCAACTTGTGATCCAGCCGTTAGTGCAGCCTTTTTGACCTTGTTATTCTCTTCCGTTTACTACCACAACAGAGGTGTACAGTGTAGCAAAGATAGCAGTAGCTAATAGTTGTAGTAATGATGGTGATAGCTTGGCGATGAAGCATAAAGCCACTACAGAAACGAAACAGTAGACAATGGTACAAGACAGACGGTGATGGTGCGAGACAGGCAGCGATGGTGATCAGTTCAGAACGAGTGGCAACTCAGCAGTGATAATGCAGCAGCGATGGTAGCAGCAAGCACAGACCATTAAGAAGGGCAGAACGACGAGGTTTGATATTGATGGTGTAGCAGGCACGATATCAGGACAGAGGCAGCGGATGGCAAACGACGGCTGTTGATGGTGTGAGGCGGAGCGGCAATGCAGGTGTATCAGCCTTGAGAAGAATGAGCAACAAGTGCAGCAGCAGACGCAGGTAGTTGGAGCAGTGCGATAAAGAAGATGGCAAGGTTGGCTGGAAGCTTGAAGGTGACAGCAAAGATGAGACAACGCAATGGAGCGGTGCAGGCTTGCGGAAGATGGTTCGGTGCAAGGGATATATTAAACGATGAGGAGGGCAACAATAGCGATGGAGGCAGGGATGCTCGGGTTAGGGAAGGTAGGGTTCCGGTGAAGAGGACGGTGGGATGAGAAAGATACAACGATCGTCAGGCCTCCTCTCCTATAGCAGTGTCCTTTTTTTATAGCTACAAAGAGTTAGAGTTTTAATTTAATTAGATAACAATTAGTCCTTATCTTCCTTTTTTTTTTCTATTTTTATCTATTAATTCCTATACTAATCTAACTCTACTAGTCTAAATTTAATCTAATAAGAACTCTCCTATTAATAAATTTTAATAATTATCCTAAAAAATCTAATAATCTAATTATCTAATCCTAAAATTAATTTTATTTTCTTATTTTATTTTTATTTTTTTAATTTCCTAATTAATGTTAATTCTAAATCTAAAATTTCTAATTTAATTCTAGCCTAATTCTAAATTGTTAAATTAAAATACAACGTCACCCAAGCCAATTAATTATTTATACAAATTAAGACCCCGGACAAAATAGGGTGTCTACAGCTGCCCCTATTTGTGCATTTACTGTGAAACAGTAATTGCACAAAGACATAGACATCTATTTTTTCTGACTTCTCTCTTTTTTTTTTATTTTTTCAAAAAGCTCCCTCTAAACAGAAAGGCAGTCAAACTTTAAAATCTTGTCGAAAAGCTCCTCCTAAACAGGCAGGCAGTCAAACTTTAAAAATCTTGTCCAAAACGCTCCTCCTAAACAGGCAGGCAGTCAAACTTTAAAATCTTGTCCAAAACGCTCCTCCTAAACAGGCAGGCAGTCAAACTTTAAAAATCTTGTCCAAAATGGTCCTCCTAAACAGGCAGGCAGTCAAACTTTAAAATCTTGTCGAAAAGCTCCTCCTAAACAGGCAGGCAGTCAAACTTTAAAATCTTGTCTAAAAGCTCCCCCTAAACAGGCAGGCAGTCAAACTTTAAAAATCTTGTCCAAAAGGCTCCTCCTAAACAAGCAGGCAGTCAAACTTTAAAATCTTGTCTAAAAGCTCCCCCTAAACAGGCAGGCAGTCAAACTTTAAAAATCTTGTCCAAAAGGCTCCTCCTAAACAGGTAGGCAGTTAAACTTTAAAATCTTGTCTAAATTTGGAGGAATCATGCCCGAAGGTCTTATAGATTGTACTCAAGGAATCTTGTCTGTAATTTTCTCATGCAATGCATCATGTGTGCAACCGTGCATGCACTCTATCCTATCTATGCAGTTCATTCTATCATGCATAGCCATTCATGCAATATCACTCACACAATCTATTATATTCATGCCATGTTTTCTTTGAAAACATTTCAACTTTAATTGTGGCAACAAACAAGGTTTTTCTTTATCAGTCCATCTCATGCATCTTTCTCCTTCATCTGTCATCCTGTCCTTGTATTTCTTATTTCTTTTCTCATTTTCATTCTTCCATTTTTCTTTCCCAATGAAGCTTTTGTCTTTGTGCCCTCTTTATCTTATCTTACCCCTTATTTCTTCTTTTTACTTTCCTCTCTATCTTGTCACTCATTTTTTCATTGAAAACCTCATTGAAGCATCATCATTCACTCTCTTTTATCCATTGGTTTTTCTTGATTTCCAATTTCTATTCATTCATAAGTTTCCTTTTCTTTCATTTTCCTAAATAATATAGGAGTGTTTCACTTATTTTTCCAATCAAACATTCATTACCATTCTAATTTCAAGATCAATGCCACACAATTTCTCAATCCCTTAAGGTAAGGATATAGCAAAGAAATGATAAGTGAAAAGAAAAGAGTGGTATTATTCAATATCTGAAAATATTACAAAAGGTAGCCAAGTGTGAAGGCAAAGCAAGGTTGAAAGAAAAACAAGGATTCTAAGATTATTTAACCAGGCTTTGGGCAAACATTCAAATAACTCTGATCAATTAATACAGAATTCTCATTCAAAAATCTCATTCTCTTCAAGTCATCCGACCATGTAAAGTCCTATCAAATCACATTAGTGCTTCTATATCATGACCCTTTAATCCCTTTTCTCCTCATACCTAAGTCGCCTTTTCAGGTTTTCAACTTAGATATGTCTCCTTGATTCAAGCTGCCCTTTACGGGTTTTCAGTTCGAATTCACCCCCTATTGACTCAAACTGCCCTTTTGGGTTTTCAATTTGAATCCTCCTTTTTCTTTATCTCTTTTTTTTATTTTCTCTCTTTTTTTTTAGGCATAATACTTCTTCACAGCATCTGAATTTATTGGGTTTGGCAAATCATCTCCATCCATATCTACCAAAAGTAATGCCCCGCCAGAGAATGCCCTTTTCACAACATAAGGACCTTCCCAATTTGGAGCCCATTTTCCTCTATTGTCTGGTTGATTTGGGAGAATCTTCTTCAGGACCAATTCTCCTTCTTTGAATTTTCTTGGTCGAACCTTCTTATCATGCGCTTTCATCATTCTCCTTTGATACAGTTGGCCGTGACACAATGCTGCCATTCTTTTTTCCTCAATGAAGTTGAGCTGCTCGTAACGATCTCTCACCCAATCAGCCTCTTCTAACTTTGTTTCCATCAGGACCCTTAAGGATGGAATTTCAACTTCAACAGGCAGCACAACTTCCATTCCATACACTAGTGAAAATGGTGTTGCCCCAGTAGAAGTGCGAACAGATGTTCTATAAGCATGTAGGGCAAATGGCAACTTCTCATGCCAATCTCTATATGTCTCAACCATTTTTTCCACTATCCTCTTGATGTTTTTATTTGATGCTTCTACTGCCCCATTCATCTTTGGACGATATGGCGCTGAATTATGATGCTTGATTTTGAACTGAGTACACACATCTTCCATCATCTTGTTGTTCAAATTTCGAGCATTATCAGAGATAATTCTTTCTGGAAGCCCGTATCGACAAATTATCTCCCTCTTGATAAACTTGCAAACCACTGCTCGTGTTACAGTTGCATATGAAGCAGCTTCAACCCATTTGGTAAAGTAATCAATCATCACAAAAATGAACCTATGCCCGTTTGAAGCCTTGGGAGTAATTGGTCCGATCACATCCATGCCCCACATTGAAAAAGGCCATGGAGGTGCTAACACATTTAGAGCATTTGGAGGTGCATGAATTTTATCAGCATAGATCTGGCACTTGTGGCATTTTCGAGCATAGTTAATACAATCTCTCTCCATAGTCAGCCAGTAGTAACCTGCTCTCATGATTTGTCGGGCCATCATGTGACCATTAGCATGAGCTCCACAGACTCCATCATGCACTTCTTCAAGAATTTTAGTAGCTTCAGTTGAATTCACGCACCTTAACAGTACTTGATCTCGACTTCTTTTGTACAAAATTTCTCCATCTAAGAAGAATCCCATAGCCAATCTTCTTATAGTTCTTTTGTCATTTTCAGTAGCATGCTCAGGATACTGCTGATTTTTTATGTATTGCAGAATATCGTGATACCAAGGCTTCCCATCTACTTCCTCTTCAACACTCAAGCAGTGTGCTGGGGAACTCTTCACTTCCATCCTAATTGGTTGGATTTCTGCATTTGCATCCAACTTGAACATTGCTGCTAGGGTGGCTAAAGCATCAGCTATCTGATTTTCTTCTCGTTGCAAATGTTCGAACTGGATATTTTCAAAATAATCAATCAACTCAACGATATACTTTCGGTACTGGATTAATTTTGGATCTCTAGTTTCTCATTCTCCTTTTAATTGATAAATTACCAGAGCTGAATCACCATACACCTCAAGTATCTTGACTTTTCTTTCTACGGCCGCCTGCAGACCCATGACACATGCCTCATACTCAGCTACATTGTTCATGCAATTAAAATCCAATTTAGCAGTAATTGGATAATAACTACCTTCAGGAGCTATAAGAATCACTCCTACCCCGTGCCCCAGAGCATTCGACGCCCCATCAAAACACATCTTCCATGGTCTTTTCTCACATTTTTCTTCTACAAACATCAAATCTTCATCTGGGAACTCCATCTTCATTGGTTCATAACCATTCGTACTGCGATCAGCAATAAATTCTGCAATTGCACTCCCTTTGATGGCTTTTTGGGCCACACATATGATATCATATTCGGAAAGCATTACTTGCCACCTTGCGATCCTTCCAGACAATGCAGGCTTTTCAAAGATATACCTGAGAGGATCCAATTTTGTGATTAACCATGTGGTATGATACAACATGTACTGTCTGAGTCTATGAGCCGTCCAAGCCAATGCGCAACACATTTTTTCTAACTCAGTATATTTGGACTCATAATCTGTGAATTTTTTGCTCAGATAGTAAATTGCATGTTCTTTCTTCCCAGACTCATCTCTTTGCCCCAACACACATCCCATTGACTTCTCGTAGACTATCAAATACAAAATCAAAGGTCTTCCAGTTACTGGTGGTACCAACACAGGAGGGTTCGACAAATATTCTTTGATTTTGTTGAAGGCTTCCTGGCATCCTTCATTCCATTCCCCGGGATCCCTCTTACGAAGCAACTTGAATATTGGATCACATTTGAGGGTGAGTTGAGAAATGAAACGAGAGATATAGTTTAATCTTCCCAAAAATCCTCTCACTTCCTTTTGGGTGCGTGGAGGAGTCAGGTCTTGAATAGCTTGTATCTTATCTGGATCCACTTCTATCCCTTTTTCACTGATCATAAAGCCCAATAGCTTTCCAGATTTAACCCCGAATGTGCACTTAGCCGGATTTAGCTTCAATTGATACTTCCTCAATCTATCAAATAGTTTTCTGAGACTAGTGACATGATTCTCCCTTTACGCGATTTTGCAATCATATCGTCTACATAGACCTCTATCTCTTTATGCATCATGTCATGGAAGAGAGTCACCATTGCTCTTTGATATGTAGCTCCAGCATTCTTCAGCCCAAAAGGCATAACTTTGTAACAAAAGGTCCCCACATTGTCACAAATGTGGTTTTCTCCATGTCTTCGCGAGCCATTTTTATTTGATTATAGCCCGAAAATCCATCCATGAATGAAAATGTGGAGTATTTGGCAGTATTGTCCACAAGTGTATCAATGTGGGGTAAAGGAAAATTATCCTTAGGACTAGCTTTGTTCAAGTCTCTATATCCACACACATTCGCACTTTCCCCCCTTTCTTCGGAACTGGAACTATATTGGCTACCCATTCAGGGTACCTGGCCACCTCCAAGAAACCAGCATCAAATTGCTTCTTAACTTCATCTCTAATCTTCAATAACATATCAGGCTTCATGCGCCTTAACTTCTGCTGTACAGGCTTACACTCAGGCTTCAATGGCAACTTGTGCTCCACAATTCTAGTATCGAGTCCAGGCATATCTTGATAGGACCAAGCGAACACATCTACATATTCATGAAGTAGCTCCTTTAATTCCTCCCTTTCATTGGATGGCAAGGAAGTTCCTATCTTCACCTCCTTTTTATTCTCATCATCTCCCAAACTTATTATTTCTGTTTCTTCTTGATAAGGTTCGATGGTTTTCTTTTCATGATCCACCAATCTTAGTAACTCAGAAGGCACGATATAATCCTCAAGGTTCTCTTCATGATCAGATTCATTAAATTGAGCAGGATTCTCAAAATTAAATTCTGAATTAATGTCATTGTTATCATCATTTTCATTGTTTGGATCCCTGAAAATTGGTAAAATGAAGAATGTGGGTAATTGTCTCTTGGAAAGAAATGAGATCTGTACTTGAGGAATTGAAGAAAATGCATTTTACTAATCCTTTTATTGAAATGAATGAAAGTTGGCCCAATACATGAAAGAAAATATCAGTGCTCTTGGGCATAAGCACTCCTACATTATTTAAGAAACTGAATGATCCTAAGAAAACCTAGAACAAATGAAAATAAGAAAATAAAGAAAATCCATTACTCTTGGGTGGCATAGACAACTGGCATCTCATAAACCGTCCAATTTCCTAGCTCTGCGTCTGAAGGGTACACGAACCGATCAATGTCAAACCCTCCATTTCCTTCTTCATCAACCACGGAGACAGACAAATTTGCAAAAACCTTCAACAATCCATTTTCACTCACCATCATTGGATCTGGATGAATATACCCTGCTGAGTGAGACGAATCATATAAGTGTGGTATGATTAATCTCTTGGACTCAAAATCACGACCATGTAAACGAGCAATTCTCTTCTCTTTCTTCTCAGTCATCATCTTCATTTTTTCCATCCTTGTCGGTCTGTACCCTAACCCAAATCTGTCCTTGTTTTCGATGATCTCTAGTGGCTCCAACATTCCCTGCAGGTTTCTGCCCAACCCAGAACCAGGGCACCATCCTTTCCACAATATTTGCTTCACGACCATACCAGTGGTATTTGACAAGCGAGGAGTACAGACTTGACCCTTCACCCACATATAGAGCATTTGCCACCTCAAAGGATCTGTATGAGCATTCCACAGCTTCGTCTCCAATGTCCACATAAGGTGTAGCGGAAGTTTGAGCTACCATCATGTCTTCTTCTCCTGAGATAATAATTATTTGGCCGTCCACCACAAATTTTAGCTTTTGGTGAAGAGAGGAAGGGACCGCTCCTGCCATATGAATCCATTGCCTTCCCAAAAGGCAACTATAAGATGGTGTAATGTCCATCACCTGGAATTGTATATTAAAGGTACATGGACCGATCTGCATTGGAAGCTCTATGTCTCCCATAACTTCTCTACGAGCTCCATCAAATGCCTTTACCACCATATTACTTGGCTTCATGTGAGATTCATCTATCGGCATCCTTGTCAAAGTAATCATCGGCATGATATTGATAGATGAGCCATTATCAATCAACACCCTACCAATTGTGATGCCTCTGCATTTTGCACTTATATGAAGAGCTTTAGTACTCCTCTTCCTTCAGCTGGAATTTCATCGTCACTAAAGGATATGAAATTATCTACCACCAAATTGCTCACTAGATGGTCTATCTTTTCTACAGATACATCGTGCACCACATAAGCTTGATTCAACACCTTCAACAATGCCTTCCTATGAGGTTCAGAGTTCAAGAGAGACAATAATGAAATTCGAGCCGGCATCTTGTTTAATTGTTCTACCACACTGTACTCACTATGCTTAATGAGTCTCAAGAATTCACAAGCATCTTCGTCTGTTACCGGCCTTTGTCGATTCTCCTCAGGATCTGGGACTGGTGCCACTTCTTCTTCTCCCACTTTGGCCTTCTCTTTTCTTGCCTGTTGTAGCATCTCAGGGGTATAGCAACGTCCACTACGTATCATCCCCCCAACTCCAGCTATATTGGCGGAATCAGGACTATCCACCATTAGTTCAACATTTGCTCCATCTTTGATTATTGCATCATACCCATACCTCCAAGGTACGGCTTTGTCACTCTTGTATGGGAATGGAGTTGGCACCTCTATCACCACCTTAGGCCCTTGAACTGATGGCGTAGGTTTCTCTTCATAAAGCACTTTCAATGGTTTTAAAACAAACTCCTTATCAGTGGCATGAACTCCTTCACTTGAACTTCTTCATAGAACTCCACGCAAGATTCATCAATTAGTTTTGCAACTTCCTTCTAAAATCCTCGCAATACTGAACAGAGTGCCCTATTGCTCCACAATGGTATTTGCATGTCATTTTTCTATCATATTGCCCTTTATAAGAGCCTGCGACAAACATCACTGGTTGTAATAAGTCAGATTCCACCAGAACCTCAAACACCTTTTCTAATGGAGTTTTTATTTCGACAACAGTCCTCTTGATTGTACCTCTTTGGGTCCTCAACCGCATTTACCGTTGTCCCAGCATGATCGGGCAATGGGTTTGCATTAACATCTGGCTCACCTTTCTTCCCAAAACTCAAAAGCCCAGCTTTGACAAGTGATTGGACTTTCACCTTCAGACCCATGCAATTCTCAATAGAATGACCAATATTGCCGTTATGATAGGCACATTTTGCATTGGGATCGTACCACTTTGGGTAAGGAGGTTTCAAGGGTTCTATATAAATAGGGGCAATGAGATGACCTTCCACCAACTTTGGGAATAGCTCAGCGTATGCCATGGGTATAGGGTCTATGGCGATATTTCGGCTAGGTCGGGTGTACCTCTGGTCATTAGGTGGGAAAGTGGGGTTTGTTGAGGTTGTAGGAGTTTGTCGATGGAAAACAGGTTGATAGGTGTTTTGGGGATGAGTTTGTGGGTAAGATTGAGAATAAGTGTAGTTTACTGAAGGTGGGTGAGGGGTATAAGGGTGACGCGAATTGTTTTGGACGGCTTGTGCATCTCCTTCCTTCTTCTTCAAGAATCCACCCTTCCTACTATCATTCACAGGTGCTTCGATCTTACCGCTCTTGATGGCATTCTCAATAGCTTCACCTGTTAGCACCATATCTGCAAAGTTCTTAGTTACACTGCTAAGCATACGCTCATAGTAAGGTGCCTTGAGAGTATTCAAAAAGAACATAGTGACTTCCTTTTCAGTTAAAGGAGGTTGAACTTGTGATGCCATGTCCCTCCATCGTTGGGCATATTCCTTGAAGCTCATCTTTCTTCTTTTCCATACCTTGGAGAGACAAGCGATCAGGGGCTACATCAGACACATGTTTGTATTGAGCTATAAAAGCCCTTGCCAATTCCGACCAAGAGGAAACTTTGCTCCTTTCTAATTGGTTATACCACTTAGCAGCTGACCCAGTCAAGCTATCTTGAAATACATGAATCAATAGCTTGTCGTCCCATGCATATGCCGCCATCTTTCTACAGTACATGGTGAGATGATCTTTTGGGCACGATGTTCCATTGAATTTTTCAAATTCAGGCACTTTGAATTTTGGTGGAAGCACGACACCAGGTACCAAACACAACCTTTCAGCATCAACAGGTCCAAAATAGTCAACTCCTTCAACGGCACTTAGTCTTTCCTCTATCAAGCTCAGCTGAGCTTTAGTACCACTATATTCTTCTTTATGCCTCAACTTTTCTAACTCTGTGGGATCATCTAAATTTGGTACCTCCACTGGGTTTTGAACTTGTATCTGTAGAGGTGTGGGAGCTTTGACAGTACTTCCTTCAGGAACAAAAATAGGGTTGTCTCGCATGCTTTGTTGAGCCTCTTGGATAGACTCCTCTTGATTACCCATCTTCTCCTTTCCTTAATCATGGCTTTTAGCAACTGGGTAATTTCACTCAATTGTCCCCTTTATCTGTATTTTCCCTTTCCAACCTCTCTATCCTACTATTTTGATCCTCTTCCATCATGCGTGCTTGATACCTTGTATGATATTTATGGAGAGCGGACCGTCTAGTAGATTCAATTTTGACACCTTGAATGCCACAATTAAGTTGAAATTATTTTCAAGAAAAATGTGCAAAGACTTAAAAGAATTCAAAGATGTATTTTATTAATAGATGGAATTTTACAACCTAAATGCATAAGATGGAAAAGGGAAAAAAAATCGTCTCATAACAATCATTTAACAAAACCAAAAATCCTAAGACATCCATGAAGAAATCTAATGGTGCCACATAAGTCTTCTAACAGCACTATAATGGCCTTCTATCTCTTCCAACAATTGTAGCATCCTCTCTCCATGCTCAGTTATTGGGTTAACTCCAGGCTTCATCTCCCTTATTTCATCTTCTATTTGTTGGGCCCTATGAGCCACCCAATTAATTTGATGAAACATTGTCCATAAGAGTTGCGAGTCCTTCTTGAAGATCTTCCATTCTTCTTCTAAGGTTTGTATATTTTGGGCCATCTTTTGTTGGTCTTTTTGGGCTTGATTGAGAACTCCTTGTAGTCGAATCTTCCATCTTATTATCTCTTTTTGAGCTTCATCCAGCTCATTTTCCTCCTTTTGTGCTTTGTCCTTGAGTCGTGCAATTTCTTCCTGGTTTTTCTGAGCTTCTTCCTTCAGTCGTTTGTTTTCTTGTATTAGGCGACTATTCTCGGACTTTGCGAGCTTTTTCTTCAAGTAGCTAATCTCATCCAACAACTTGTTCTTCTCCTGATGGACCTTTGAATATGCATGATCCCTCCTTCCTATCCTCTCATCGGTCTCATGCTTGAACTTCTTGTATTCTCGCTCCAACTCCTTTTTTTCTTCTTCCAATTTCCTTTTAGCAATTTCCAAATCTATCATAGGGTCTCGGGGTGGTATCACCTCTGCTTCTTTATTTTCTTCAAGTGGAACCGTGATGTCCTTTGCTCGTCTTGCATGCCATACTGAATACTCTGGAGGCTTTTGTCTGGGAATATTCCTTGCTCATTCCTTGAGGTGTTTTCCAAGCTTTGACATCACCTTCTATCTTCCTCACAAAACCTTCTTCATCATAGGCATATTCATGCTGATTGAGCCCATGAGTCATTGGGATGAACTGCTCATACCCCAATTGCTTTCGCACCATGAGTGGAGAATAAGAGATAGTTCCCCATATACCTAAAAGAGGAACCCATGGCTTGCCACCACAAGAATATAGCATTGGTCTTCGTGGCATCCAAGGTGCTCTCCAAACAATGTCTTTACTCCTAATCTTGCGAAAAAACGAAACCCATTCTTTCTTTGTCCTTGGTTTCGGCCATGTTTTCTCACAGAATTCCTTAATCGGAATATTATTCAAGTATGGTTCTCGAAACTTTTCTTCGTGCCCACCAAGATGGCTCTTCATCCAAATATATAGCAACTGTGCACATCCAATAAAACGTCCTTCCCCATTGCGACGACAATAATTTAAGGATCTGAAGGTCTCAGCTAGGATAACTGGAGCCACGCTTACCTCATAGTCAAGTTGTTCAACAAAATCCACCACTGAGACTTCAATATGCCCCAAAAACTTAGGGAACACAACCATCCCATAGATTGCTAAAGCCATCATACTCATGTGTTGTTTTTCAGTCAACTGATCATGAAAACATCCTCGTAGAAAACTCCATGGTAAATAGGTGGCTTTCCCTTTTTGTCTCATATGATGATCAATCTTTTGTACATCCAGGCCTGTCATTGAGGAGAGCTTCTTGCGATACCCAGACTTCCTTTTCTTCCAATAAATTTTGTTGGGCTTCCTTGATTCACGACGAAGTAGAATCGAAAATTCCTCTATGGTTGGCACCAAATCTGCTTCATTAAAAACAAAACATCTATAGGAGGGATCCCAAAATTGTACCATGGCCCTTATCAAATCAAAGTCTACTTTCACTAATAGTAGTAACATCAGGTCTCCATATCCTTCTTGGAATGCTAATTTCCTTTCATTCCCCCATCCTTTCCAAATGTTGATCAACTCAGTGCAATCATTTTGTCTTAAGTCCAAACGAATCCTCTCAGGCAAGGTTGAGGTAAAACTTGTGGGTAAGCAATCGCCGTTCTCGAGTTGGGCCTTTTCAGAACGCTCCTTCACAATGTGGGCTGGTTCACACGGGAGTGGTGTACGTTCATCTTGCAACAATTTCTCCATGGATGTAGATAGGTTTCAGCTTGCAACAATTGTTATGAGACCCTGGAAGAATTTGAAAAATGTATGAATATGAATGTTTATATCTTCTCTTACTTTTAAATGATAGTTTTTTTTGTGTCCTAATAAGGGTTCAGAATTCTATGTAGGGTCAGGCATCTTAGGTTCTTTTATATGCATGGTTTGGATAATCCAAAAGTCTAAAGGTTCCCAAATTGTTCCTCACTGTCATCCACACTGGACTAGTAAGGCACCCAATCCTCACCCATTATAGGCTACAAACGGAAAGGTTCAATTTGAGTGGGAGTGTTTCACTGGCCTATGTGGAGGTTACCACCTCACGAAGGCAAAGGTACTACACTCCCTCTTAAAAAGGACAAGCCCGGGTCGAGGGCTAATGTATGTTCATGCAAGTGAAATGTGTGTATATTTAATATTTTATGAAATTCAAAGCTTTTAGGCAAAATTTTGATGAACTTAGACTACCTAATGGCCTGACTCTCTAAGTGTCCCCAGTGGAGTCGCCAAGCTGTCATAACGTCTAGGTCCGTGAACCTAACCGCTAGACTTTTAAAATTCAAGGGAGTCGCCACCAACCATTCAATCCTAGGTGTGATTGGTCACCTACTCTTGTCTAAAGATAAGGCTTGATCTACGATCAAAAATTCTAAGGTTCGGGAGTACGGTTACGTGTGGGGAAGGATTAGCACCCCCACAACGCCCATCTTAAGATAGTACCAAATAGTCTAAAGTTATCTTCATTTTGCCTATTTGTTTGCTTTAATTTCGATATGATTAAATATTGAAAAATCTTCTAAGTCTCCTCCATCAAGCTGGTTGGACAACTTAAAAGTTCTCTCACCTCAAGAGTATTCAAGTAGGACCAATCGCCTTTCTTGAAGAGGCTCCGTCGTCGGATGATTTAAATATATTATGAAATACTTATTTTTGACTCCTATCCCAATTTATAAAAATTATAATTATTTTTTCTATTTTTATTTTTTTATCCTACAATTATTTTTATTTTTTATATCTTGAATAAATATGAATTATTTAATATTGAAAATTTCCTCTAGACCTTCCATCAAGCTGGTCAGACCTTGGAAGAAATCTCCTCACCTAGGAATTTTAAGAAAACTACTCAAGCGCAATTCCCTTTTAAATTCCATCATCGGATTAATCCACATTTCCAAGTTATTTAACATTACTTAATTTTTAATCGTATATTTATTTTTGTTCTATTAATTATTTTAATTTATTAATTTGAATTTTATTTTAATTTTAATGATGAATTATTAAATATTGAAAAATCCCTTAAATCTTCCATCAAGCTGGTGAGACTTAAGAGGACTCCCCTCACCTCAAGATATCTAAAAGTACTACTCAAGCGCAGTCCCTTTAGAATTCCATCGTCGGAATAACTCATCTTCATTTCCTTAATTTAATTATTGTTACTTTTATACTTTATTTCCTAAAATTAAATTTCTACAAAAAAAAACTATCATATAAATCATACAATTACATTATTTAATCAAATCATACATATAATAATATCATCATGCGAATAAACCAACTTACACAAAATTGACACAAAATTAACGAATTTCTAGCTCAAATTAATTATCTTACAAGCTTTCATTAATTAAATTTTGGTTTTAACCAACATGCAAATCATACAAATTAAATATACAAGTCGTTAACATACAAAATTAGTATTTTATACAACAACTTATTATCTCAGATAATCATACGAAGTCATATTAATTCAATTTTATTATCAAATCAAATTATCAAATCATACAAATTAAACTATTAAGTTTATTGTTAAATTATTAACATATTATTAAATTGTAAAGTTCGTTAATTTGGAGAAACAAATTATTAAAAACACCAACTTACCTGTATCTTCCACGTGCTTTTACCCTTTTTAATCTTTCTTTCTTTCTTTGTTTTCTTTTTGTAGTTGGTAGCAGCAAATGCAGATAGGACGTGCGTGGTGCGATTCGACAAGGCTGTGGAGTTGTGCAACGATGTAAAGGGCAGTGCAAGGCGAGCAGCAATGAAGGTAGAAGTTCAAGGAACTATGCGACGGTGAGAAGATGCCAGAACAGGGCATGCGCGAAAAGCAGAAGCAAAATCCAACTTGTGATCCAGCAGTTAGTGCAGCCTTTTTGACCTTGTTATTCTCTTCCGTTTACTACCACAACAGAGGTGTACAGTGTAGCAAAGATAGCAGTAGCTAATAGTTGTAGTAATGATGGTGATAGCTTGGCGATGAAGCATAAAGCCACTTCAGAAACGAAACAGTAGACAATGGTACAAGACAGACGGTGATGGTGCGAGACAGGCAGCGATGGTGATCAGTTCAGAACGAGTGGCAACTCAGCAGTGATAATGCAGCAGCGATGGTAGCAGCAAGCACAGACCATTAAGAAGGGCAGAACGGCGAGGTTTGATATCGATGGTGTAGCAAGCACGATATCAGGACAGAGGCAGCGGATGGCAAACGACGGCTGTTGATGGTGTGAGGCGGAGCGGCAATGCAGGTGTATCAGCCTTGAGAAGAATGAGCAACAAGTGCAGCAGCAGACGCAGGTAGTTGGAGCAGTGCGATAAAGAAGATGGCAAGGTTGGCTGGAAGCTTGAAGGTGACAGCAAAGATGAGACAACGCAATGGAGCGGTGCAGGCTTGTGGAAGATGGTTCGGTGCAAGGGATATATTAAACGATGAGGAGGGCAACAATAGCGATGGAGGCAGGGATGCTCGGGTTAGGGAAGGTAGGGTTCCGGTGAAGAGGACGGTGGGATGAGAAAGATACAACGATCGTCAGGCCTCCTCTCCTATAGTAGTGTCCTTTTTTTATAGCTACAAAGAGTTAGAGTTTTAATTTAATTAGATAACAATTAGTCCTTATCTTCCTTTTTTTTTCTATTTTTATCTATTAATTCCTATACTAATCTAACTCTACTAGTCTAAATTTAATCTAATAAGAACTCTCCTATTAATAAATTTTAATAATTATCCTAAAAAATCTAATAATCTAATTATCTAATCCTAAAATTAATTTTATTTTCTTATTTTATTTTTATTTTTAATTTTTTAATTTCCTAATTAATGTTAATTCTAAATCTAAAATTTCTAATTTAATTCTAGCCTAATTCTAAATTGTTAAATTAAAATACAACGTCACCCAAGCCAATTAATTATTTATACAAATTAAGACCCCGGACAAAATAGGGTGTTTACAACGATACTTGAACTAATTAATCTTAAACACAAGTTTACTCAAAGTCTGTTTTTGACAAAATATTTCAAGCGCACGATTAAACTGAATTAATTAACAAGCAAATTTCAATCTCAAATTACTAAGACTGAAACGAGATTCAATTCAAATATATTTAGAGTTCCGGATAAAATTAGGTGTCTATAGTTGCCTCTCTTTGCACATTGCTGAGAATTAGGAATAGGGCAAAGACAATAGACAACAATTTTGTCCGGCTCATAACATACTTCCCTTCTTTTTTTTTTTAACAAAAAGATTTAAATTTAACAGTCTTTTTCTTACCAAAAGCTCTTCACTTTAATTTGGCTCCTCTCTCAAGAGGCATATAACTTTGAAAAAATAAACTAAGCTCCTCTTTTTAAGAGGCACACGACTTTGAAAAATACCTTTGGCTCCTCCCTTAGGAGGCACACGACTTCGAAAAAAATAAATTGGGCTCCTCTCTTTAAGGGGCACACGACTTTGAAAAAAAATAAATTGGGCTCCTCTTTTTAAGAGGCACATGACTTTGAAAAAATAAATTAGGCTTCTCTCTTTAAGAGGCACACGACTTTGGAAAAATAAATTGGGCTCCTCTCTTTAAGAGGCACACGACTTTGAAGAAATAAACTAGGCCCCTCTTTTTAAGAGGCACACGACTTTGGAAAAAATAAACTGGGCTCCTCTTTTTAAGAGCCTCTTTTTAAAAGGCATACGATTTTGGAAAAAATAAACTGGGTTCCTCTTTTTAAGAGGCACATGACTTTGGAAAAAATAAACTGAGCTTCTCTTTTTTAAGAGGCACACGACTTTGAAAAAATAAACTTGGCTTCTAGCATGTTTACAGAAGGTTCTTAATCAATCATAGTTTAGCCTTTTCCTATCTAAAGGTAACTCTATGTTTGGCTGGTTATTCATTGAAAACCAAATCCTACCCAAGGGATGTGATACAAATGTTCCCGTAGGGATGATGTCATAGATGATTAATGAGATGCATTGCATAACTCAATCAGGTATGACTGTACACACTTTTTGGTGATGTGCAAGTAGGATGTGTATGCTTCTTAAAGGGATGCAACACCTATTATGAGATGATATTCATGTGAGTTTTGATTCAATGTTTCACGATCTCGTGCCCCTTTCTCTTTCTATTCTTTTCCTTTCCTTTTCATCATTCCATTAAGATAACCTTCAACCTTAATTCTTGTAGTTGCATTCATGTAGTCTTAATCCTTCATCATGCCAACTGGACCTCATCACTTAACCCCAAACTTCCTTTAATTATTATTCCACTGGTACCATCATATTTTGCCTCATTTACATCTCACTCTTGTTATTATTAAATCTCTTATAAGTAATTCGAAAAGTAAACATATCTTCTTATGCCTTCATAATTTTATGCACTATGAGACATACTACAATTGTGAATTTCTCTCAAAAGATGGGTAAGAGAAGATAAGTGTTAAGTTGAGACAACAAAAGAGGAATGTGTTTTTATTCGAATGGAAGGCAATTAAATAGATACAATGAAATGGTTTATCAAAGTTCCATACTACGAACGAGGATACCCTTACAATAATTATTCTAATCTTTGTGGATTAATCCAAAACCCTCTTTTGACTTCATTGTCTGACCGATAGTTTTAAGCTTCAGAGAATACCTCAAACTAAACTTTGCCTCTTTTTGCTTACGAGCCTGTAGAATATTTGGCTTCCAACCTCATTCACCATTGCTTTCTGTCTAAGTCGCCCTTTTTCGGGTTTTCAACCTAAACATTCCTACTCGGGTCCAAATCGCCTTCCTTTTTTTTATGCATAATACTTCTTTACTGCATTAGCATTTACTGGATTGGGAAGGTCTCTTTCGTCCATTTCTGCCAAGATCAATGCTCCTCATGAGAATGCTTTTCTTACTACAAAAGGGCCCTCCCAATTTGGAGCCCATTTGTCGCGCGAGTCAGAAATATTGGGTAAAATCTTTTTCAAAACCAAATCCCCTTCTCGAAAGTTTATGGGGCAAACCTTCTTGTCATGTGCTCGCATCATCCTCTTCTGAGACAATTACCTATGACATAGCACCTTGAGTCTTTTTTCCTCAATAAGGTTCAATTACTCATACCGGGCTCGGACCCATTCAGCTTTGTCCAATTCAACTTCCATAAGGACACGCAAAGAAGGAATTTCCACTTCAATAGGCAAAACTGCCTCCATCCCATACACTAATGAAAATGGGGTTGCTCTCGTAGATGTACGAACCGATGTACGGTAAGCGTGTAGAGCAAAAGGCAATTTCTCATGCTAGTCTTTATAAGTATCCATCATCTTTTAAATGATCTTCTTGATATTTTTATTCGCAGCCTCAATAGCTCCATTCATTTTCGGACGATATGGCGCCGAATTGTGATACTTAATATGAAATTGGGCACATGCTTCCTCAATCAACTTATTGTTGAAATTCAAAGCATTGTCTGAGATGATCCTTTCTGGTAGCCCGTACTGGCAGATTATCTCTTTTTTGAAGAACTTACACTACAGACTTTGTCACACTGGCATAAGATGCTGCTTCCACCCATTTCGTGAAGTAATCAATCATCACCAAAATGAAATGATGTCTATTTGAAGCTTTGGGGGTAATTGGTCTAATCACATCCATTCCCCATGCAGAAATAGCTAAGGAGTTGTCATGACATGTAAGGATGTGGGAGGGACATTTATCTTGCTAGCATATATTTGACATTTATGACAACTTCGAGCAAAGTTGATGCAATCACTTTCCATTGTCATCCAACAATTTCTTGCCCTCATAATTTGTCGAGCCATCATATGACCATTTGCATGAGATCCACAAACACCTTCGTGAATTTCTTTGAGTATCTTTTTGGCCTCTATGGCATCCACGCACCTTAGCAACACTTGATCTCTTCCCTTTTTGTACAAAATTTCACCATCCAAGAAGAATTCCATGGCCATTCTTCTCAAAGTCCTTTTGTCATTTTCTGATGCCCTTTCTAGATACTGGCGATACTTCACATATTGCAATATATCATGATACCATGGTTTCCCATCTATCTCTTCTTCTACGTTTAAGCAATGTGCTGGTGATCCACGTATGCTGATTTTGATGGGATAAATTTTAGTGCCTGAATTTACCTTGAACATTGCAGCTAGAGTAGCCAATGCATCAGCCATTTGGTTTTCCTCCCGAGGTAAGTGCTTAGAACAAATTTTCTTGAAATGTTTAACTAGATCAATCACAAATTCACAATACTAGACCAATTTTGAGTCTCTTGTTTCCCATTCACCTTGCAACTGATAAATTACCAAGGCTGAATCTCCATATACTTACACTACTTTAACACCCTTGTCGATTGCAACTCCGAGCCCCATGATACAGGCCTCGTATTTTACCATATTATTAGTGTAATCAAAATCCAATTTTGCAGTCAATGGACAACAGTCTCCTTCAGGAGATACTAAAACTGCCCCAACACCGTGGCCCAAAGCATTAGATGCCCCATCAAAGTACATTTTCCAAACAAGTTCTTCTAGGGTACCTTCAACATTTTCCTATGATATGGCCATTAAATCTTCATCAGGGAAGTCAAAATTCATTAGTTCATACATCTTCTTCAGCTTGATCCGCGAGGAAATCAACAATTGTACTACCTTTAATGGCCTTTTGAGTCATATAGACAATGTCATACTCGGAAAGCAACACTTGCCACCTTGCTATCTTCCCAGACAATGAAGGTTTCTCGAAGATGTACTTAATAGGGTCCAATTTTGAAATTAGCCACGTAGTATGATAAAACATGTACTGTCTTAGTCTACGAGCTATCCAAGCTAAAGAAAAACACATCTTTTCCAACGAAGAATACCTGGCTTCATAGTCAGTGAACTTCTTGCTCAAATAGTAGATAGCCCGCTTTTTTCTCCCAGTTTCATCATATTGCCCCAGCACACACCCCATGGAATTTTCATGCACGGTTACATACAAGATGAGGGGTCTCCCTGGCACAGGTGGTACCAACATCGGAGGATTCGAAAGGTACTTTTTAACCTTATCGAATGCTATTTGGCACTCATCATTCCATTCTCCTGGGTCCCGTTTGCGGAGGAGTTTGAAGATTGGATCACACTTAGCAGTGAGTTGGGAGATGAAACGCGTGATGTAATTCAATCTTCCTAAGAATCCCCTTACCTCCTTTTGGGTGTGAGGTGGCGATAAATTTTGAATGGCATGTATCTTATTGGGATCCACCTCTATACCTTGTTTACTGACTACAAATCCCAATAACTTTCCTGACGTCACCCCAAAGGTACATTTGGTCGGGTTAAGCTTAAGTTGGAATTTTCTCAACCTTTCAAATAACCTTTTAAGGTTGGCAACATGATCTTTTTCCTTCCGGTACTTTGCAATCATATCATCCACGTAGACTTCTATCTCTTTATGCATCATGTCATGAAACAAGGTTACCATGGCTCTCTGGTAAGTTGCACCAGCATTTTTCAACCCAAATGGCATGACCTTGTAACAAAATGTTCCCCACATAGTCATAAAAGTGGTCTTTTCCATATCTTTAGGTGCCATTTTGATTTGATTATAACTAGAGAAACCATCCATAAAAGAGAATAAAGAATGTCCAGCCGTGTTGTCGACTAGGGTATCAATATGTGGTAAGGGAAAATTGTCTTTCTGACTGGCCCTATTTAGATCACGATAATCCACGCACATTCGCTCCTTTCCATCTTTTTTAGGAACTGGAACAATGTTTGCTACCCATTTAGGATATTTTGCCACCTCTAAGAATCCCGCATCAAACTGCTTCTTGACTTCTTTTATTTTTAGCAACATTTCTGGCTTCATTCTCCTCAACTTTTGTTGAATTGGCTTGTACTTTGGTCTTACTAGTAACCTGTGAACCACAATATCAGAATTCAGACCTGGCATATCCTGACACGACCATGCAAACACATCGGCATACTCATGAAGCAAGCTTATCAGCTTTGTCCTTATGAACGATGATAGAAATGTGCCGATCTTAACCTCTTTTCGCACTTCATCACTCCCCAAATTTATGGTCTCAATGGGTTCTTGATGGGGTATAATTTGCTTTTCTTCTTGTTCCACTAGTCTCTTAAGTTCAAGAGGCAATGTATCATCATCAATACCCTCTTCTTCATTAAATTCACCAGCACAAATAGTTCTTTCAAAATCAGGTTTCGGAATATCATCACAATGGCCTTCATATTCATTGTTTGGGTACCTGCATATAGGGCAAAAGTTGGCAAAATGTAGATGGACTCGAATATGCATGGGCAGAAAAGATGCAAATGAAAGAATTCACATGGGAAAAAGGTATGACAAAAGGCAAGCTTTTATTAAAATAGTAGATAGCCCTACATAAGAGACCTTGATACCCTTGGGCAAGGGTGATCAGGCTTTACTTATTGAATTACTTTGGTGAGATTTAGTGATAACAGGAAGATCGATGTAGTGCCAGTTCCTCAGCTGAAAGCTTGGAGGACAAGGGCGTACCCCTGAAACTCTTGGGACCTCTTCTTTATTTGTGTTCACCATCTGAATAGACAAGTTCTTGAATGCCTCAATTGAGTCCATTACAAGCTCATCGTTGTTAACCTTTACTAGGTCTGGATAAATGTATCCCATAGAATGAAAGACGTCCTTTAAAGGAGGAAAAACTATCGGCTCTGTTTTTTCATCTACCCCTTTAAAATTGGCCATTCTTCTGTCTCTTTTCTTTTCCAAAAACTTTCTCCTTTCTAACCCAGTTAGCTTATAACCAAGACCAAATCTATCATCCTTCACTTTTGCTGTCAAAGCTCGTTTTATCCCTTGCAAGTTCTTCCCTAATCATGCTCCAACGTGACATCCTTTCCCAATAGTCTGTTGAATCCCTGACATTGTGGCGCTGGACAATCGTGGCATTGGTATCTTAGATCCTTCTCCTATGTATGTAGCATTTACAAATTCCAAGGACTTGAAAGAACATTCTGGTGCATCCTCATTCACCTCAATATATGGGGCAGTGGAGGAAATTGTAGCAATTATATCTTCTTCTCCAGCTACACCTACCACTTTTCCATCTATTATAAATTTGACTATTTGGTGTAAAGTCGAGGGATTCGAAGGATACATTTCTAAACTGTTTTATGAAGATTGTTATGTGTGATTTACTGATCGATTTATTGAAGTGTGTTACTTTGTGATTTACTAAACGATTTCCAAACCGTTTACAGTGTGATATCTAAACAATTTTCTAAATAGATTACCATGTGAATTCGTGAATGATTTTCTAAATGGTTTTCTATGTGACCGATTTCTGAACAGATTTTTGTGTGATCGAATGCGATCGATTTTTTAATGGTTTTTTGAGCATGTGATTTCCGATTGATTTTTTGAATTATATTCTCAATAAGTGATTTCTGTTCAATTTTTTGAATGGTTATTTAAGCGTGTGATTTTCTAATTGATTTTTGAACTGTTCATAAAACGATTCACTGAATGGTGAACTAAATAGTTTATTGAATATTTTACTAAACCATTTGATAAGATTGTTGATTGTCATGTATTGTCACTAAGGATTTTGAAAGGTTTTGACATCGAGTTGATGCATATGAATTCTTTCTCTGTAAAGTTTTTAGAAATTCTCTATAATCAAACTTAAGGATCGAGACAAGTGAGGTGCTCTAAAGCATCCTTCCATATTTAGCCTGGTACTCCTAATCGATTATGGTATCCATTTTGATAGAGTGTCAAAACACTGTTTTAATACTGACCGTATATTTATGAAATATGTTTTTGATATATGCATATAGGTATAGTCAAGCATGCTTAGAGGATTTTATCTCATAACTTGACTCACATATTTCCATTAGACATCATGATATATTTCTTAGTGGAATATGAATAATTAAAGGTCAATATATATGCTTGAATGATAGAATGATCAAAACTTGACATTAAGGATTGAATTCAAATATGACTTAGGTAAATATAATGTTTGAGATGCCTAACTGTAAGACCCAAATTTTATCATACTATATAACATATTTGTACATAATTGATAGTGGAAATAAATATTGAATACAGATTTCCATTTTTAAATTTTTTGTTGGATTTAAATTTTATAGTATATGTGAGGTAGAATGAATATCTAAAATTTTAAGATTAGAAATTAATTGTATGGAATTAATGGCAAAGAAATCAAAGTCAATATGAGAATATTTGTTATTGGTTGAAGAATGTAAAAAGGGATGAAGAGTAATGGCTGTCGGACAAAGGATGAAATGATGAGACTAAAATGTCAACTATAGTGGCTGGCTGGAAGTGGCGAGAAGAGGAAGGAGAAAAGAAGGAGAAAAAAAGGAAAGAAAATTGTCAACAACGTGCAGAAACTTCTTCTTACCGCCGTTCCATTTGCTGCAGTTTTTCCACAAGTTTTAATGCATGAAAGACAAGGTAATGATGAAGAGAAAGGGATAAGGAAACAGGTGGTGGGTTCTAACAGGATTAACATGGCTATATAAGGAGGAATACGTGAGAAGAAGAACCAACGTAGCAACTTCATCTTCTCTAGAAAACTCCTCGCCAGTCTGTTTTCACTGCATGCTCACATGTAGTTTTTCCGTTTTTCTCATAAATGAGCAATGAAAACATCAATTTTAGTTAGCCAAACCCTTCTGCAGTGTTGAAAAGCCAAGGAACAAGAGAAGCAAAGCTAAGGGAGGCAAGAAAATACTCTGTTTTTGGAAGAGCAACTGGGTTAAGGTGAGTTTCATATTTTCCATGGTTCTCTTGATAATTCCATACTAGATTTCTATGTTTTATAACGTGATAAACATAGATATAGCTTTGTTTTAGTTGAATCTTGTTAGAATATATAAGAAATTAGAACAAAACATATTCTGGAAAGTAATTTAGAATCAGGAAGGAATTTGAGTACTCGCCCAACGGTTGAGGCTAGCTCAAGAGTTGCATGAGTTGATGACATACGTGTTCGCCAAACTATTTGGACAATCAAAGTGATAGTTGGCATGGGCGAGCACCAATGATCTCCAAAAGGGCGAGAATGAAGAGCTCACAAATATAGGTAGGTGAGTAGGATTTGGGCGAGCTCCCTTGTTGGGCGAACTCCCACAAATAAGCCATATGAATGGCGAGAATGATTGGGCGAGCTCCCAAGAGTAGATCAATTATAGAAGGGCGAGCTCTATGGGTGAACGACGAACTCAAACTCGCCAAAGTGTCCCAAATATTAGGAAAATATAAATAGTTTAGAAAATATTCGAAAAAAAAAGGAATATAAAGAGTTTTAATAAATTTGTGCAGACGGGAATTGAAGAAGGCGAGCGAGAAGCAAGGTTCATCAGACGAGGTAAGGGAGTTGTGTGTAAAGAATGCATGTCCTGTGGAGTTAAATTTATGAAATTACTGACAAAATGGTTTTGGTTTATGACATGCATATTATTTTGATAAATTGCTTTGCTATGGGTGAACTAAAAGCCGACCTTGTTAGGCGAACTGGTACAGGGCGGGCGATCCCTTGTATTTTGATGATTGGCGAACTATTAAGTCGGGCGATCCCAAACCTTTTATGATTTTGGGCAAAGGACCCTTTATGTTCTTTTGGGCGAGCTACCTGTTTTAAATAGAAATATCCGGGCGAGCCATTGTGGCGGACCCTTTTCAATGTTGTTTTGGGGCGGGCGACTAGCTTTTCATTAAATGGGTAAGTTAACCATGGGCAATGCCAGATGGGAGAACTAGCATGGGCGAGCCATTGAGGGCGAGCCAATTTCAATTGTTTTAATCGCTAAGGATTGGCGGGCGAATTCTAATTCACCCCACTGGCGAGTTGACCAATGGGTGAGTTGACCAATGGGCGAGTTGACCATTGGGCGAGTTGACCATGGGCGAGCCAGAATAGGCGAGCTGACCATGGGCGAGCAGATTTCAATTTATATTTTCTACGAAAATGAGAACAATACCTTTTTGGAATTATTATTTATGTAAATGATTTAAATTCATAAATGTGTTTCCTTAAAGGTATTTTGAGTTATAAATATGATTTTGAGACTTTAGGCCCCTAGTTTCATACATTCTTATGAGATATGAGGATGATGGACCTGCCAAGTCATCAGCGGTCTCGAGGTCACTTAGCAAGTGGACCCGAGGACCACTTAGAGATTATGGCCATAGATCTACTGTATCCCTATTGGGATAATTATTCAATTCTCACAAGGGGAAGGGGGAACGATGATAGTATGATTTATTTATAAGGTGATGCCTAGTCTCAACTTGATGATTTTTGAGAGGATTTGTTGAATCCTTTTTATTGTTTATTATATGATATTGTAACTGTTTAGTCAATGATTTGACTATCACAAATTGTATTACGATAACCATTGTTTTTCCCTATGGGGTTTATTGTTGGGAGAAATAAATTAAATAAAGAATATGGTTTTAATGGTATAATGCAGTATACATTTTCCTTACTGAGCACGTTGTCGCTCACCCCTTATTTTCCACTCCACAGATTGTCGATCTTGAGTTAAGAGAATTACCTTCCAGAGATTATCTACTGCTAGCGGATATTCGATATCGAAGGTATATTATTTCTTTTATATATTCAGAAAAGTTATACAGTACTACTTTAAATAGAAGGGAATGTATATGCATCTTAGAGTATTAATATAACAAGTCATATTAGTACAAGTAATAAGAGTTTTAATTCTTATTTAAAAATGTTAAGAGTTGTTAAGCATCACAGACAGCCCAACCGGTAAGTAAGTGGAGTTTAGAAGTAAATATTATGTTATATAGTCGATTAGGGATGTTACACTAACACATTACCTAAAGTCATAATTGTCTTTGGCCTACAATTTGTGATGATAAATGGATCTTAAATGTTCAAATGCATGAAATTTTGTCATCCATGAACTTAGATTGATCTTATGGCCAAATTTCTAAAGAACTTAGGCTTTAATGACAACAGCAACATTCAAAGATAAATGCAAACTTGAACAAATGCACTTTGATTGATATACATGCATTGAATCTTGTTTGTTTTGATGTTGAACTTGCATGTTTGCTTAAGTTGAATCAATGATCATGTCTATGAGATGAGAATATTAGTTTTCATGAAATTGTATTTGACCTAACTCATAGATTTAAAATCTTAATGATAAAAGATATTTTAGCTTGATAATATTGATTCACTTGAGTAAAGCCATTTTAGTTAAAATAGCATATACCCTCTAGAACCTTAAATGATAAAAACAACTAGGGATATGGCTATTAAATGATTAACATGAAAATCTTGAGCCTTTCCTTGCTCATAATTTGTTAAGGACTTGAATTGGAAAATGAGCATAGAATTTTTGTGCTTATAACCATGGAAGAAAATGTGTGTGCTTGGACGATATAAATTTTTGAATCTTCCATTTATGCTTATGAATATAGATTAGCATTTTATGATAGGACACTAACGTTTAATTAATCCATATGCATATTTGATGGTGTGTGATTGTGTTGTTACATGTTTGACTTGGTTAAGCACATCACACATAACAATTAGCATCATACAAAATGGCTTAGACAACCATTAGTAATAATTGGTATGAACTTTAAATTGACAATTCTTCTCCTTCTATTTAGATTGAAATGACAAATAGAGAAGAATTTAGTTATGACATTTTTGTATGAAACCTAGCACATGCTTACTTGAAAATGAGTTATGAGCTCAATGCATATGATATGTCATCTAACTTCAGCTTATAATCATGATTTACTGACATGCACCTTAGTTGGACCTTAGAGAACAATTGATGTATCTAGGTGCACTTGCTTCATTGCTTACCAATTGGGAACTTCTTACAAAATTATTCATGAACAATTGGTATAGGAATGTAAGCCATGTCCTTTGCATGCCTAAACATCTCATATCTTTTCTTTAAGGACATTGACTTATTTATTTATGCTATTAGTCCCATGTACTAACATGTTTCTTGGTGGATGGAGCATATTTCTGGGTTCTCACATTGATTAAGCCACAATTTTAGGGAGAGCATAATTTTTCTTTTCTTTTTGCTATGACAAAAAGGGGGAGAAATAATAGGGTTTGGAAAATTCTTTTGAAAACCATGCTTTATTTGAGGGGGAGTATTTTACCAAAGAATTTTCAGAGCAAATTTACCTTAAGTTTTGTCATATCAAAAAGGGGGAGATTGTTAGCTTTAAATTGACATATGTATTTTGAAATGACAAAAGCTTAAGTAAGCTTTAATATTTCATTTATATTGTAAATTTGCTTTATCACACATGATTCTCTCAAACCATTTTAAGTGTTCATATCAAACATTAAGACCATGATTTAATTGTATATTCTTATTGGCCTTAATACTTTACAAAATGAGTTTGAATGTTTTCATTAAGTAATTTTCTCAAGAATATATCGAACACAAATTTAGAAAATTTCTTAATAAGTTTTTGGACTAAGTCTTCACAGTTAAGAAAAACTCTCATATAACTCATAAATGTTTTGGGGTAAATTAAAACCAAAGATCACATCATTTCTAACCCAAAATGATTCAGAAAAGTGCAGGAAAAGCATAAGGGATCGATCCGCCATGTTGACGGATCCATCCTAAAGTGGTAGAATGCTCCAGAAAGCTCAAGAGGTGAATTATGAGGCATGGGATCGATCCCCTAAGGTAAGGGATCGATCCCCTCTTAGCAAAATGCATGGGAGGCCCAAAATGAAGCAAGGGATCGATCCACTAGGGCATAGGATCGATCCCCCAACACGTGAAAAGCCTCCAATGGCTAGTTTTTGTGAGATACAACGATAACTTTTGTTGTTGGCTCCACCTAACGTCAAGAATACATCTAAGGGCCTATAAATAAAGGCTTGGAAGCTCAAGAAAGAAAATAGAGCAGCTAAGACACATCATTCCTCAATTTCTTCATCTTCTCCAAGCATCTCAAAAAGTTCAAGAGCTAGAATTCAATATCTTCTGTTACTCTTAACATCTTTGTACTTTATAGCACAAATAATTTAGAGTTTCTTTTCTAGAGCTAAACCTTTGTAATCATTTGCCTACCTAGAGGCCTTCTTTCATTACACTCTTTGTAAACCCACACATATTGTAAAAGGGAGTGAACCCTTGAGTGATATATTGGGTAGATAAGGTTTACTCCTTGAGCCCAGAAAAAGGAGGGGATAGGTTTCTCTTGAGCTTTGAAAAAGAGAGAGGTTTCTCTTGAGCCTACAAAAAAAGGGATTGTAAAGACAAATTCAAGTTAGTGAATTTGGGGAAAATCCTTGGGAGCGTCTCAAGGTAGAGGACGTAGGCAAGGTTGTCGAACCTTTATAAATTACTTGTGTACATTTCTCTTTCCCTTCTCTCTTTACTTACTTGCAATTATATTGTGTTTGTTGTATTGAATTTGGATTGCATTTTTGCATAGCCTAGAGAACTTAGAAAACATTAATATTGGCTAGTGAATTTAGAAGAACCGAAAAATGAACTTAAGGTTAGTTAAAAACAGATTCACCACCTCTCAGTATTGTTTTAGAGCCAACAAAATGTTATCCAAAATGCTGCATCCTTTCAAAAAAGCATTTTGGTAGGGGGAGATGACCTCTTCCATGATCGATTTTAGCCTATCACAATAGTCTTTGAGATGATTTTATAGGGCACATTGCATAGGCAAATCGGTATGCAGTCTGTTAATCTTTCAGGGGAATTATTCTTTGGGATAAGGGTTATAAGGGCTTTGTTTAATTCATTTAACATATACCTTAAGTTGAGAAAGGACAAAGCAGAAGCAGTAGTAAGTGGCCCAACAATATCCCAAAACTCTTGGTAGAAAAAACTTAATTTTCCATCAGCTTCTGGTGCCTTTAAAGGTCTAATTTGAAATATTGTTGTTTTAATTTCTTCTGTTCAGAAAGGTATGTCATGAATTTCTTTATGTTCCTCACTTAACCTAAGTAGATAGAGCCTATCCAATTGTGATCTTATTTCTTGTAGCCTTCCTATTGCTTTAGATTAAACAGCTCCTTATAGTGATGCAAGAAAGCAACTTCAATTTTTTTATGATTATCCTCCCAAATATTTCCTTCTAGTAAAATGCGGTGATCTTGTTCCTCGTTCTTCTTCTTGCTACCATGGTATGATAAACTCTAGTGTTTCTTTCCCCTTGAAAGATCCAATTTACCTGAGACTATTGCATCCAGAAAATTTGTTCTTGCTTTGCCAGGTATTCAAGCTCGATTCTAAGAGTTCTTTCCTTATTACAAGATTCTTCTAATTGCAATTGCTGTTGAATCTTGCTGAGTTCCAATTCTAGTTTCCTCTTTTTCTCTCTAATGTTGTCGAATACCTTTTTATTCCTTTTTTTCATATTACCTACCTTGATTTTCAGTTTTTGCATTAGCATATAAGAAGGCAAACCTGAAACTATACTACACCAGGAATCACTAATAATTTCCTTACATTGAGGCTGTGTTATCCACATAGCTTCAAGCTTATAGGGCCTTCTTCTAAACATCTGTTGCTCCCTAGTGTTGAGAATCATAGCTCCATAATCAAAATACATGACTGGTAGATTTGTCAATGTTGCCTTTTCAAACCTTTTAAACTATTATGGATTAGCAAACACTCTATCCAGTCTCTCCTAAACCACCTTATCTCCCTCTGTGTCATTTCTCCAAGTTAAATGCTATCCCTTTGCTGGGATTTCAGACAAGTTACATGCATCCATTATTTCCAAAAGACCATTTGCTCCCCTAATGGAGTGGTTCTTGAAGGAAACCTTATTTTCTACCTTAAA
Source organism: Heritiera littoralis (assembly GCA_031772115.1). Taxonomy (NCBI): domain Eukaryota; kingdom Viridiplantae; phylum Streptophyta; class Magnoliopsida; order Malvales; family Malvaceae; genus Heritiera; species Heritiera littoralis. The sequence continues at coordinate 1,047,908 of JAPDPK010000022.1, forward strand.
GACTTGGTTGAAATCCCCAAGAATAACCCAACATTCATCATTCTTAATTTGATGACTTAATTCTTGCAAATGATTCCAAACAAACTTCCTATATTGAAGTTTTGGGTGTCCATACACACATGTAATCCAAAAGGAGTGTACGAACTTTGAGATGTAAGCCAAAATAAGATGCTTGTCTTTATAAAGGATTTGAACACCAATATTCTTTCCCACATCACTAAAATTCTCTCACTCTTACATCATAAGAAATCCCAAATACTTCCTAAAACCCCCTTGTTTGCAATTCGGTTCCCTTTTTCCATTAAGATTCTAGTTTCCACTAGAAAACAAATATTTGGCTTAAATTTTTGGATCATTTCCTTGCAGTTGGAGAATTTTAGGGGTTGGCCTAGCCCTTTAACATTCCAATTGAGCAGAAACATGGTATCTGCAGAGGTTATTGTGGGACAACTTGCTTGAACCCTTTGCTAGACTCTCTTTCTTCTGATGGTTGTTGCATGTCTCTGACATTAAGCATTTGTATAAGTTGATGTACCTACCTTGTGTATTGATTCCATATCGCTTTCATTTTCCTCTTCCCTTTTCTTTTTTTGCTCTGAGGATTGACTTAGTTCTCGGGTGTCTCTATTATGTTCCTTTCCATTATTTGTTGTCATATCAGCTTGCTCTGTCTCTAGTGGACTCTGCCTCTGTTCTTGGGATAGAGGTGGTTCTTCCTCCTTGGGGTCTTATTCCAAGCTATTTTCTTCACCCCCTATCCACCGATTGTTGTTCCTGCAAAGCTTCATTTCTAATCAAGGCCTATGCATCATTTTGAAGTTGATCAATGTTATTCATGGTCAGAAAAGTGTTATCCCTTGTTTTAGTCCTTGAGATGCCTTGTGTTTTGTTCCATATTGTGAAGTTATATTCTCCCGCTCTTGTCTCTTCATTAAAAGTATTCTCCATTTCTAATATGAAACCACGGATTGAATTGTTGTTTGTGTTCATTCTTCTCTCATTTACTCTTCTCTCTCCCATTGCACTACTCTTTGGTTGTTCCCTATCACTTGGTTATGTTTCAATCTTACCATTGTTGAACAACAATTCCCCGTCTAGAAGTAGCATCCATCTTGGGGTATTATTTAGGGTTTGCCTTGACAATTTCCACAAATCATTACAGTTCAAGATATGTTACCAATTTGTTCCAAATTTGCAAACAGTGTGTCAAGCTCTAGTTATTGTCTCTTCCATTCTTGTTGTACTTCAGGATGAAATTGAATATCTAATCTAATGGTGGATGTTCTTCTGTGATGTTTGGAACGTTCAAATCTCTTTCCTAATTTTTCATTCTGAAGTGCTTAATTTATGTATTCATCTGTGCCTCCTCTACTAAGGCATGCTCCTCTTCATCCATCGATTCATCAAACCTGACTTGCTATTGTCAATTAACGTTGTTACCATTTGTGATCCTTCTTGTAAACTCCGCATTAGTTGTTTTGTGAGCACCTCTGCTATGGAATGTTCTAATATTATTCCTAAAGAGAATGTTATGAAGATCATACCCTATCTCAAAACCAAAACGCAAAGTGTCTCATCCATCTGCTCTTTTATCATTCTCTCGATTTCATGGTTCTGGTGTAAATAATTTGAAGGTATATGCCTGATGATGCTGCTGTTGTAATATCCCTATTTGTGTGGACTAATTAAGTAAAATTAGTATCATATAATTTATTTAGTGGTATAATTTATGTATAGTGTGACCATATATATATATGTAATATATATTTATATTATACATGTATTTATCCTTAATAGGACGGATATAATACATGATTCAAAATATGGGAGGTCCCTACTCTTGGCATCAATATATAAATGGTGGCCCATTAACCATTTGTAGAATAGAATGACATGCACAAGAGTAGCCTTCTCCCACTCTTCTCTCCCGTCACTCTCCCTCTCACCAATTTCTCCTTCATCCTCAGGGGCCCCCAGCACCAGCGGACCTCCGGCGTGCATCCGGCGGCATCTCCTCCCTCCTGCAGTGGCGAAATAGTGGTTATTATGGTGGGTTATGGCTTACCCACCAAAGGTTAGATTTATTGCTTTATTGTTGTGTTAATGACTTGGTAAGTTTTATTAATTAATTCTAACAATTGGCATCAGAGCCACTCACCCAAAGAGTCATTAACCATGTTTGTTTGAGGGAGAGAAGCCATTAAAAGCCAATTTTAAAGCTTTTAATTTTCGGATAGCTTAAACCCATTTCTGTTTTTTGGCGTTTTCGAAGCAAAATTTGGATTGGTTTATATTGTATGATGTTTATGGATGAAAAACCCATTTATTTTGGACCGAAAATGATTGAAATGGAGAGAGAAAACGTCGGGTCGGGTCAAATGACCCATTTTTCTGCAACTCACCCGTTCTGGGCGAGGAAGACGTCGGGCGCGTAGCGAGGCTCCCGTGGGAGCCATGCAAAATGAGGCAGGCGCGTGTATCACACGCGCCCACATATGAAAATTAAAAAATAATAATACTAAAAAAAAAAGAAAAAGGAGGAAAATTTTTCCTTTTTCTGGCCACTGTTGGGCATATGGGCTAGCCATTTGGGCCCCTTTTTTTGGCCCTTTTTTTTGGGCCGCTATGGTGTTTTTTTTTTTTTTGCCTGTTTTGGGGTTGTTTCTTGAGATTTAAATTGGGCCAAATTTTATGAGCTGATATATTTTGGACCATTATTGTTAACATTTTGGGCTTTTAATTTTAGAAATTAAATTGCCATTTTATTTTATTTTAATTATGAATTAAGATTTTAATTAGTTTAGGCCAAAAATAATTTTGTAATATTATGGGCATTATTTATTTGATTATTTTAATTGGCCACATTGTATTAATTTAATTTTGGGCAATTAAAATTAATTAATTTTTGGGCCATTTTGCCTAATTAACTTAGGGGCCATATTGATTAATTAATTTTTATATGGCCATTAAATTTGGATTAATTATTGTCTATTTTACATAATTAATTAATAGGTCATTTTGGATTATGGTTTAATTGGCCATTTTGATTAATTAATTATAAGCCATTTGGATAATTAATTTTTAGACAATTTTGGTCATAAGCCAAATTTTATTTAATAGCCATAATTAGTTATTAAGCCCAAAGTTAATATGAGAGAAGTGAAATGTTTGGAGGAATTATTTTGGGGTAATTTCTTGGTATTATCCATTTAAATTCATAATTCACTTAATTTTGATAAATATGCTCATGCCCATAAATTATTAATAATTGGCCTAACTAAATAAGTTTAAATAAATTATTTGGGTATTTTGTTTAAGCCATTTTGGATTATGGGCTACTCATTCTGTTAATAATTTATTTAAACAAATAAACTCTCTAAAATTGATATTGCCTTATTATTTGAATATTCACATTTATGTGAAATTAATTTAATTAATTAATATTGGATCTAAAATTACTACATATGCTTCAGAAATTGCATATTTTGGAAGCAGTTAATTTTGGTCAATAAATTTTATGAATATTCTTGAAATTATAAATCATTAATCGGATTGACTAGTACTTGCCTGTCGCAGGAATAGTCATGAAGATTTTTTGACGATTTATTCTGATAATTTTAAGGATATAATAATAAGGCAATGCATAGTGATAGTTGCAGTTGCATAAATTTACTGAGGTCTCTAGAAGTGGCTAGTCTCTCCCTGTCGGATTGTTAGTTGCTTTTAGAGATGCTTGGGATTGAGAGGATTTTGGTTGGGATATGACACGGTCTTCCTACCCTGTCGGTGGGCGATCATTCAGGTTATATTCAACTAGTTTTGTTTTATCTTCTGTAGTGTATTGTGGAATAAATTTGGATATTGTTTGGATTATTCCACTAGCCTCCATATTGTGCAACTGTCACATATCGAATTTCTAGCAGGATCAAATTAGATAGATGGTATGAATTATTCTCTACGGTTAGGGACATATTGAACTAGGAAGTAGTCCCGAGAATCGATCTATCTTCTATACCCAAAATGTGAGCTCTTTGAGGACAAAATATTTGAAATTTCAGGAACACTCAAGTGAAAATTCTCTGATTATATAGGGCATGCCATTAACGAGCACATCAGAGAAAGTGTTCCGAATTAGTGATAACTAAGAAGTATTTATGGACGCCATTAGAAAATAGTTCGCATAAGATGGATAAAGGTTGCTATAGGATTTTGATTCCCTATATGGTAGATTCAGTACTACTTCCTTCTGGGATGGAGAATTGGAGATCTTTTAGTTTTACAGATCTCATTTAATGCAGAAGGGAGTATGACATTTTAATATCAAAATTGATACTGTCATTCAAGAGTGGGAGATCTTTCGGGTTAACAAATCTCATTTAGCCATAATGATGACATATGCCAAATATTACTGCCAAAAGGAAATATTATTAAGAGGTATCAATAAAGTTCATTTTAGAAGAAGAAATTTGTCAAGTCTATTTCCCATTCTAGTTTCACCAACACCTCAATGTGTGTCACTTCTGTAATAATCCTGGGCACAAGAGGTAGATTGCAAGAGTCCTCTAGATTGGGATGTGTAAAAGGCATTCCGTTAGCCTTTATTTTGAATCCAATCTAGAAGATATGCACTCTAACTGTTGGTGTTTGAATACCGATGCTATTATTGATAAAGCCGTAAGCAACCGGAGATCGAATAAGGGAAAATTGTTGTAAATTGGGGTTATAAAGTTAGAATCCATACTGAAAACATAGCCAGTTCGTTGTTACATTTCGTAGACAGTTTTGAAATTACTATCGATTAATACTTTTCATCTTGATAATAGAAAAGTATTTCTAATTAGTAACAACATATGTATTGATTTTGACATTTTACGTAATGGATATATAGTAGACTTATACCCCAATATTAGGAAAATTTTCTTTAGTTGTGAATGATGTGACTATCGATTCAAATTATGATAGAATAAATAGGAAATCTATCATATAGTGGCATAAGAGTTAGGACATTTTGAGGCACATGAAGAGATTGTATTAAGGGAGATCTTGCTGCTAATATTAAGTATATGATTAGCAGATATTGAGATGATTAGGAGTTGATATATACCGACATTTGTAAATCATTTACACATATTGTATTAAGTGGATATAAATGTTTCATCACTTTCACTAAAGACCATTTTGATATAGGTCATATAGAGTGAAAGATTTGATCTTATGGAGGCCTTAAGCATTCTGATTAACTCCGCTGCGCTGCTTAAGGCAATGATCAGACAGTAGTGATGAATGTTGTGCTTGGTATAATAAAGCTAGGTGAGATTATATATCGATTTTCGAATTAAGTGCACTATATGATTACGTATTGACTCCTAGTATGTTGTGCTTGGAATACTAGAAGAGAATGAGATTGCAGTAATTATCATTCGTACATTTTGATATAGTACGATTTATGTTGATCACTCCAAATTTTCAAAAATTCGGGTGGAGTGAAGTTATGAACATTACAACTCACATTCAAAGTTGATCTCCAAGCAAAACCAGTTCCTAAATGCATCACAAGTTATAGTCAGACAAGAAGCCGAGTTTAGTGCTGCTTTCTGTGTTTAGGGTTATAAAGTTAGGCAAAAGGGCTATAACCCACAGTCAAGAAAACTTGACGAGAAAACTATCAGCAGCAATTTTGTTGATTATTACATCGGCTAGAAAGATTCTAGATTTCATTTCTCGTTATGTGACATTAGAATCATTAAGTCTGACAATGCATCTATTTAGTGGATGACTTAAAGAGTGGGAGTTATGAACTCCACAACGTCATTATTGAAGTATATTTTGTTGTACCAGTCCATATATGCGTCATCTTTTGATAATGAAAAGCCACAAACTAAAGGAATCAATGGTTGATCCTAATACCATATTTTAAACCTGCACCTGACCTTACAGAGGAACATGAATGTAAGATTTATGTGTCTTCTGATTCTGATGTTTATCAGGAGACTATCCTAATTCGAACTGTTAGAGTTGAATATTAGTCATGTAGGATGAGTAAGCATCTATGTTGCACAAAGATGCATGGGATCTATTTCTGTTGTCACATCATTGTAGACCAAGTGAAACCCTAAAGATCAGGCTGAAAATTTTAAAGCTAAATTTTACCAAGACTTTAAATAAAGTAACCTAAAAGTTTGTAGTTCCTAAGTTGGAACATATAGTTTGTGAACTCAAGGAGTTTATTTGCGAAATTAAAAAGGCATCCAGACTGTATCTAAAATTTAATGAGATTGTCACATTGAGGAGAACATTATCGTTTGATAATTGGATCCATTGCGAGGTCAATGGGAGTAGTTTTGTGCTTGTTGTGCTCTAATTGATGATATCAAATAGTAGCCTTGAGCACTGACCTATTGCACGAGACATTTCATGTCGTCACGTCATTTCAGGATGAAGAATCTAAGTAAGGCTATTTCGTTTTAAGGATTGAGATTCTTCGTGACATAACAATAGGCATACATTATTGGTCTCATAGAACCTACATTGAGTGCTAAGTAGGTTTATTATATGTTCTCCTATTAAGATGTCATTTAGTGAAAAGTGACATTGTGAAAATCTCAAAGTCCTCAAAGTAAAAATGAAAGAGCTCATGTTGGGTGTTATGTATGCCTTATTGTGAGTAATTAGTGAATGCTCAAGTTTGTACACATTTTGATATTGTGTATGTTATAAGTGTATTTCGGAGATACTTAAGTGATCCTGTAATAGAGAACTGGAAGCTATAAAGAGAGTATTTGGATATTGATAAATCTGACATTTTGAGTTTGGTCAGATATTCTGATGTTAATTTTGCAAGCTATCCAGATATTGAAAATTATTTTAGTTATATATATATATTTGTGACATAAAGGAGTTGCATTTTGGAAAGTGTAAAGCAAACACTTACAGCATCCTTGATCGTGGAGGCTAAATATGTAGCATGTTGTAAAGCTACTTGATGGGCCATTTAGGCTGCAAAATTTCATCTTAGGGCTAGTTTCCGTGCATTTCGAAGTCCTAGAGATGTAATGTGGTAATGTTGTAGCAAGTACTTTCTCTCTCAAAATGCTTGGAGTTCCTCACACTCCAAAATGTTTAGATATCATCATTCATTTTGTTAGAGAGAATAATGGAATCCATTGCTTGATTAGATTGTAGAGCACATGCTTTAAAGAGCTCATTCTAGCTAACTGAAAGTTTGGCTGCTGAAGTGCTTTGACGACATAGCACTTGTATGAGGCATATGAAGCCATTTGTTGCATTAAGTTAGTGGGAGATATGTAATAATATTAACTGCAGTTATGTAAATGGATTTCTATTTGCCATTTATGCATATTCTATTTACGCGTGGTGCATATGGCAATTTGTTGGATGAGACATTCGGTATTAGTCTCATATGCTTCTGTTGAATCAAGGCATCATTCGGTTTAGATGCATGGACCTAATGGAAATGGATATTGATTTTGTTTTCATATCATTTCCATTTCACAGTTTAATACTACTATTTTGTTGAAGTCGTTATAAGTTTACGCATTTGTACCCTGTCGGTATGATGCATTCTGAAGCTTGTAAAGGCTTATTGTTGTTAAAGTATTTGTAAGCCTACACATTTGTACCCTTTCGGTACAATGCATCTAGAAGGTCTTATGAATACATATTGATATTATATGATATTTTGTTAATTAACTTAATTGTCCAAGTGGGAGAATGTTGTAATATCCCTATTTGTGTGGACTAATTAAGTAAAATTAGTATCATATAATTTATTTAGTGGTATAATTTATGTATAGTGTGACCATATATATATGTAATATATATTTATATTATACATGTATTTATCCTTAATGGGACGGATATAATACATGATTCAAAATATGGGAGGTCCCTACTCTTGGCATCAATATATAAATGGTGGCCCATTAACCATTTGTAGAATAGAATGAAATCCACAAGAGTAGCCTTCTCCCACTCTTCTCTCCCGTCACTCTCCCTCTCACCAATTTCTCCTTCATCCTCAGGGGCCACCAGCACCGGCGGACCTCCGGCGTGCATCCGACGGCATCTCCTCCCTCCTGCAGTGGCGAAATGGTGGTTATTGTGGTGGGTTATGGCTTACCCACCAAAGGTTAGATTTATTGCTTTATTGTTGTGTTAATGACTTGGTGAGTTTTATTAATTAATTCTAACAGCTGCACCTCGCGCAGACTTTGCTAACTCACTCATACTGAAGCTCAATCCACATCATCATCATATCGTCTCTTCTCAGCATGCATCCTGCCACTAGAGGCTGCCAAGGGTTTATCCAAACTCTGACCAGTGTAAAACGGATGTTTCTTGGGGCTACATTTTCCTAATCAACAGTAAAGACTATCCTAGCAACTTGTCCCAATCTACTTGCCAAGTTCAAGGTGTTCAGTATTACGTTCGGCCTCCAAATATCGATAATAAAAAGTGCCACATAGAGTGACCATAGACCCTCATATCAAATGAAGTGAAGGTCCTGTGGGTTATCGAAGTGAAGAATTTTGAAACTCTTATCTCTACAAACCACCATTGCTCTTCCCCTAAGTCTCCATGCTCTATTGATAATGCATTGAAGATGGTGTGCTAAGAAATGCTTGAAATCATGTAGAAGAAACCCACAAGATAGTTTTGCCAAAATAGTTTGCTTGCTTTGAGTTCTTCTGATGTAACCAGGACTATAGGCCCACGCCTTGCCCTCGTTCTCGCTAAGGAAAGGGTTGCATTTCAACCTGGGCAGCATTTTGGATAGTATTCTCATTTGTGTTGTCAATTTCACTGCTTTAGTCCAGCTACATTCCCGCTGGATACTAATATGATTCATTTTTAGCTAAGGAAAAGGTTGTACATGATGTTTCTGGTTGCTATAACTTTCCTGGGAATCATAGGGTATTTTTCTTTTCCATTTTATATGGCAAGAATCAACTCTTCGTTTTCTCCCTGACCATAGTTCTTTTCCTAGATTTGGGAATTAGGGTTTTTTAGTTTCTCATTGATTAGAGGGTGGGATGGCGAAGACGACTCTTTTGGGTGATTAATGGAGTAATCCCTAATGATTAGTGAAAATAAAGGGAGAAAATCGATTGAATCTAGAAAAGATAGAAATTTTCAGCTCTCAAGAAGAACAATGATGAATTGAATCAAAATACTAAGGGTTTTCTAGGAATATGTTTTGATATTTTAACGACGGTTCCTTTTGCTGAGGATAAGAAAAAATCAAAGGAAAGATCTTAAGATTGATAGAAAGATAGGGTTTGTGCTCTCTATTACAATAAGAGATCTTCGCAGAGGAGAAAAGGGAAATGCTCTCTGAGATGAAAGGACTGATTGTGATGGATCATGGATTTTGAAGGTAATGTTATTAATTTGTAAATAATTTTTAATCAATTTATAAGTTTAATTCTTGTGAGTTCTTATATTGTTATTTATTTATACTTGTAGATGGCGAAGTTGAAAATTACTTGAATGTCATTTAAAAGAATTGATAGGCTCACGAAAGTGCGGCTATAATTGAAAACCAATTCTACCAAACCAAACAGCTCCTAAGACATTCTTTGAGGCTATTATTTTAAATACTATTTGTTAACATATTAAAAATCGACTTTTAATTATTTTATTTAGGTTTAATAGCCAAATATACCATTAACATTTTGCACAAAATAGATATAAGCCATTAACATTTTATTATACCGTAAAAGCCCATAAACTTTTACTTTATTGTAAATAAACTCTTAACCTTTCAAAATAATGCAATCAAGTCCAAAATTGTTGAATAACACTAGCTGGCATTTGAACACAGCTAATGTTTATAGCTTTGTGGGTTGTCACTTGGCATTCTAGATGTGTAATACAAACAGAAGTTAGTGTCATTTAAAAATTTTGAATTTAATTACACTTATTTGAAATGTTAGGGGCTTATACATTAAAATAAAGTGTTGATAACTTATATTCATTTTGTGCGAAAGATTGCAGATATATCTTGCTATTAAGCCTTTACTTAAAAAAACAATTATTATAATAATATATTAAATGATATAAACATATTCTTAAAATATTTTAAAATTGTAAATTAAAAAAATCAATTAGAATCATAAGTGTCCATGGGTTAGATTGGGCTAGGTTTAGGCCAGGTTTAGATAGGGTATTACGAGATTGAATGTAAGTCTAAACTTGATCTGATCCAAATTTATGGGTTTCGTTTTTTGCTCAAACAATTTTTACATATAATGAATAAACATGTGCAAGCCCTTCTAAACGTTATTAATTTTTTTTTAAAAGTTAGAATAAAATCTATAAATATAGGAAAACATACAATAATTAATAACTATAATAGAATAAATTCAAATAAATTCTTACAAAAAAAATGAAAATCTAAATCAAAGTTAAAAAAATACAAACTTATTTAGATTGCACATATAAAATCTAAAGCAATTAAAATGTATTAATATATTTTTCAATAAATTCCTTATTAGATATATCTTAAAAATTCTTTTTAAAGTTTACAAATTCAATTTTAAATAATAAAAAAAATTATAACATTTCAATAGGGCCAGACTTCGACTTTAAATAATGTGTCCAAGCAGTAGAATAGTTTGGAATTGTTTTTAGTGGGGTCAAGAGTATATAATATCTTATATACTTCAATACATAAACATGTGAAAATAAAATTTTTTATACATAATTTTTAAACAATAACAATGTCATAAAAATCCAAATAAAAAAATAATATAAAATATTATTTTTACAATTATTCACGACTAATTTTCATATTTTGAAGTCGTTGTACAATTGCTTCATTATCAACAGTTTTAAATGCATTTTTTTTAATATATGTAATCATGCAATCATTCATTAAACTATCTCTTATTCAATTTCACAATTGATTTTTGATTATTTTCATTGCTGAAAAAGATCTTTCAACACTTGTAGTCGCAACTGGCAAGATCAAAACTAATTTTATTAGTAAAACTAATTTGATTAGAAAAAGAAATAGTGGATAAACAATATCTTTCTTTGTCTTCACTAATTTATATAGTATTCTAACCAATATTCAATTATTTTTACAACACCCACAAATATTTGACATTTAATATCAAATATAAATTGAATAATATAAATTTAAGAGAAAAAACATCATGATAAAGGAATTTAATATTCTAACATATTGTTCAAATAATTAGTACATGAAAATAAATTTTCATTATTTAAAATTAGGGTTTGAAGAAAATTATACATATATCAACTATGAACTCTTTCTTTTGCTTTAATCTTGGATACAAAAACTCAAAAAAGTAATGAGATTAATTTTGTAAGGTAATTTGACCCCAAATTTATTCTTGACTGGGGTCAAGTTTAACATTTTTTCCCTAATTTATATTTATAGTATTTATATTAAAAAAAATCAGTGGGTCAATTGACCCCACTTTTATAGTGTAGCTACACCATTGAGTCCAAGTTTGGTATAATCTCATCAAATGGGTTTAATATTTTGTCAAGGTCGCCCAAATTTTGAGCCAAATTTCGAACTTAATCAAACTGCCAAACTCATAAACAAGTCTAAAATCATATACGTATTTAGATACTTTTAAAAAATTCAATTTGTGTCCTTAAAATGTTCACTAACAAAATCCAATTTGCAAAAGAAAAAAAAAAAACTAACAGATAGGAACCGTATGGAACACAACTTCATCATGGAAGATACAAGAATTGAGATTTGAAACAAGATGAGAAGATATTGAAAGAAGCACCTATATTTTCACAAAAAAAAAAAAAGAAGCACCTATATTAATTAAAAGGCAAAAGCTGTCGAGCAACCAGCGGCCGAATGACCATTAAATTGTCAAGCGACCCACCCACGTGCATATTAATTTTTGCCGGATAATTAATTTGATGAACATATATTTTTCAATAATTTTTTATTTAACATATCTTCATTTTTTTTTTATTTACAAAATACAAACATCATAAATAATAAATTAATTATAATTTTTCAGTCGGGCCAAACTTCAATTTTAAATGGTCAGTCCAAGTTTAAGCTAATAATGAATTTAATATTTTTGTCAAATCCACCCAAAATTTTTTTTGATTGGAAACCCACCCAAAATTTTGAGCTGAACTTTGGATGTAATCGAATCGCTAAACTAATGAAAAGGTCTATAATCATATACATATTTAAATATTTTTAAATAAGACTTAATATAAAAATATACCTTCAACGTTTACTAAAAAATGGAATTAAACATTTAACGTTTAATTATATAAAAATCAGTGCATTAAATTTTATTTTAAGCAATTAAGTACATTTCTGTTAAGTGCCTCTTTTTTTTTTGTTTACCCGGTATTCGAAGGCCACTTTAGGCCCCGATTAATTTGGAGTAGAGCTGGGTCGGATCCCATTGGGGGAGAGCTCTCCCAATGCTATTTTCTCCATCCACAAGGCTTGAACTCAAGACCTTGCTTAAGGGACACCAAACTCCTTTCACTTGGTCCAATAAACATTGGTTCTGTTAAGTTCCTCTCACATTGTTAAGTTTTAATTGTTGTACAAAGGTAACGGCAATTAAAGAATTTAACAAAAATGGACTTAATTATGATATTTTAAAACATATAGATTTTAATTGCTTAAAATAAAACTTAATGAACTGAATTTCATGCAATTAAATGTTGATAGCTTAATTTCATTTTGTGATAAATATTGAGGCCATTAAATTATGGAAAATTAAACAAAGAGATAAAAAAAAACGTATGGAAAACAAATTCATCATTAAAGATAGAAGAATTAAGAGAAAATGAGATGTTGATGGAAGAACTACCTATATTAATTTCGAAGGCAAAAGCTGTCCAGTATCCATCGCCAAATGGCCATTAAATTATCAACAAAATAACAGACATGCAACCCTACTTGCATATTGATTATTGCCGCATAATTTTTTTAGTATAAGAAAAATATTAAAAAATTAGAGATGAGATGCTTGGATTTAAACCCAATACTTATAATATATCACAACTCATCTTTAACCACTCAATCAAGAGATCATTGGTATAATTAGTTTGATGCGTATAGCCAACTAAATATGAACTTCAAAATTGATGCTTCAGTACACATTTCTTTCAAAAGCGTTGCGACAATGAAAGACAAGACTTATGGCCTTTTGCGGGTGGCCTTTTATTTTTTTTCAATTACATTAAATAATTATTACTTTTTTTGAGAAAAATATAACTATTACTTAAATATTCTTTATTTTATTTGTAATATATATTTAACATTAAAATATTTATATTTTATTTATTAATATATAAAAAATTAATCATTTATAAATTACATAACAGAATGCGTTTGTAAGTGTAATTTATATAAATTTATTGAAAGATGTATAATTCATATATATTTGCAAGTATTCTTTAATTATTAAGTATTAGTCAGATATTTAATTAAGCAATTTTTTGGGATTATTTTTATATCTTTAAAATTTATTATCATGATTAATAAATGAGAGCAACTACTCACACCCTAGGGAGTGCTTGGTGCACCCTAAATAAATTATATTTTTTGTTTACAAAAATAACCATGGATAACATTACTATTATACCCTCATCCATTCACACACCATAAAATTTCATCCAACTCCTCATCCTCTTCTTCCCTTCACACCCTAAACAATCAAATATCATCCAAAAATCTAATCCATGGAGTATTTTGATGATGATTCGAGCAAGAATTCATTTATGGATGAAGATGTAGATGAAATAGGCTAGATTCTTGCAGAGGTATGTTATTATTAGTAAATTTTTATAACTTTTTTCATTTTTCAGTTCAGGGTTTAAGAAACAATATGATTTTCGATACTCCCAACAATGAATTGTTGGGAGTTACAATGTACTCCTAGCAGTGAATTGCCGAGAGTTACAGTGTACTCCTAATAGTAAATTACTGGGAGGTACAAAGAGGTCCGGCAGCCTATGAAAGGACTTAGCAGCCCACTATCAAGACCCTTAAAAGGATCTCGGCAGCCACCTGTCGAGATCTGCCAAGCCCTATAATAAAGTCTTAGCAGGTATGAAGGCTCGACAAGGTACGACCAAGAGGTATGAATGGCTCCCAGCAGTAAGCTGCTACTGCTGGGAGCTTTTAGAAAGTCTCGACAGTGAACTGCTAAGACCCTTTAAATGAAAAAAAAAATTTAGAATTTTGCTATTTATTTAGTTATTTAGTTAATTGTTATGTAATAAACTAATAATTTATTGAATATTTTAGGATGACAGAAGATTAGTGGTTTGCCAATAAGAAGCAAAGTCTTCTCAATTTGATTATATCGAGTCATTTACGATGGAAAAGGTATGATAATTTGAACTTTAATATTATCTTTAGTACAAGAAAAATCAATCATTTATTATTATTATTAGTATATTTGTGCAGGTTTTTTCTACTCAAGAATAATTAATCACATGGGCAAGGAAAATGGGCAGAAATGTAGGATTCATAGTTGTGATTAGAGGATTTGAACCAGTAATATTTTTCAAAAAAACCTAGATTACGAATTACTTGTGAACAAAGTGGAAGATTTAGAAAGTCAAAAAAGAAGAAGGTAAAAATAGATAAAGCAGCTCGTAAGGATGTTGGAACGAAGAAATGTGGCTGTCCATTTGAGGTAATGGGTGTGAAATTAGAAAATGATGATGAGTGGCGAGTTCAAGTGGTAAGTGGGATGCACAATCATGCGCCTGTGAGGCATTTCCATTTGCCATAAGATTGTTAGCTGAGGAAAAGGAAGTTTGGCTGATACGACCAAGAACATGGTCAAACCACGAAATATACTCATGACGTTGAAAAACAAGAATAAAAAGACCATAAGCACTATAAAGACCATTTATAATGCACAGCAAGCTTACAGATTGACTTAAAGAGCTGGTAGATCACAAATACAACAACTGATGAAACGGTTGAATAAGTGTAAATACGTTGAGTGGCATTAGAGTGATAAGTCAACCACTGTTGTGAAAGACTTATTTTGGGCACATTCTACCTCGATAGATTTGTTGTATGCTTTCTCATATGTGTTGATTATGGATTGCACATATAAAACGAATAGATATCAGACGCCACTCTTTGAGATTGTTGGTGTCATGTCAACAAATTTGACTTTTTTGGTTGCATTTATGTACATGGAGGTCGAGTGTCAATAGAACTACACATAGGCATTGCACAAGTTAAAAAGTTTAATGACATGTGTTGCATCACCATCTATCATTGTCACAGATTGAGATTTGGCATTGATGAATGCAGTTCAAGCAGTATTTCTCTCCACAACTAATCTGTTATGCAGATAGCACATATCGAAGAATGTGCTTGCTAACTGCAAAAAGTTATTTAAGTGTAAAGAGAGGTAGGATGCATTCATGGCATCATAGAGTGTTTTTATGTTCTTATGAACGGAGGGGAGTATGAGAGGCATTTAAACTCAATACACTTGAATTACCATAGTTATCCAAAAGTGTTGCAATATGTGAAGGATATTTGGTTGGATAAGTATAAGGAGCAATTTGTTGCAGCTTAGACGAATAAAGTAATGCATTTCGGTAATGTGACAACTAACAGGTATGTTCATTATCATCTTTTATGTTTACATTTGTTTTCTATAATTTTTTGAATTTATACTAGTTTATATTGTAGAGCGGAGAATGCACATGCAAAGTTGAAACGACACCTTAGATCGTCTCAAGGTGATTTTGAAACATCTTGGAACATTATTAACTCCTTGATTGAGCTGTAACATACAAACACAAAGTCTTCATTTGAGGCAAGTCTTACGGTTGTTGAACACAACTTCAGCCATCATTATTCAAGGAGTTACGGGGATTTGTCAAGGACAGCTTTGCATATGATATTGAGGGAGGTGGAGTGAGTAAATGATACAAATATTGATATTCACTCTTGTGGCTTTGTAATGAGAATGACACATGGATTGCTGTGTGCTCATGAAATTGTTGAATATGCACAGTTTGGACGAGCAATCCCCTTCTTTGCTGTGCATTTACATTGGTCGAAATTAAACTTGATGAAGTCTAAAAATAAAAAAGTGCAGCAATTGACATTGGATGCTGAGCGGGAGATAATTGTGAAATGATTCGATGCGTGTGATATTTCAGGAACAATAGCCTTGAAAAAAAATTAAGAGAATTAGGTGATCCGACAACAACATTCCTAGTTTCTCCAGTTGAAAAGGCTAAGATAAAGGGTTGTACTCGAGCATTGAAGATCGACACATCAACTTGACGAGAGCCTTCTTATTTTGAGATTGTCGAGTCTAATCATGACAGTACCATTTCACCTACAACGACAAGTTAAGTGAAATTGTCGAAAAAGAGGAAGAAATTACCTGGTATCGTAAAGGTGCCAAGGTTCGATATATGGATTCTTTTCCAGTCAAGATATGTCTGTTCATTCATGATGTTGTTGATGTTGAGTTTGATGGACACTGTGGAATTAGAGCTATTGCAAGGTTGTTGGGTATGAGTGTAGATGTATGGCCATAACTGTGACGAGATTTGATGGATGAGTTAAGTAGACACTAAGAGGATTATGTGCGTCTCTATGGAAGTCGGGAGCATGTTGATGAATTAATACAATCCTTGGTGTGTTTCAACATGGTAGCTTATAAGGATAATTGGATGACCTTACCAAACATGGGTCATTTGATATCCTCACAATATGTGTAACATCCCAATTTCCACTATATAACATGTTACTCACTTATATCTTACACTTACTACCGGTTGGGCTGTCAGTGATGCTTATCAACTCCTATCACTTTAATAAGAATAATTAAATCATTTTCTTAAGATGTATATACATTCCCTTATATTTAAAGTAGTACTGTACAACTTTACTGAATACATAAAAGAACACAACATACCTTCGATATCCAATCTCAGGAAGGTAAGTCTCTTAGTTCAGATCAGTTATCTGTGGAGTGGAAAAATAAGGAGTGAGCGACAGTGTGCTCAGTAAGGAAGGTGTATGCTGCTTTGAAAATAAAAGCTATAATCTCAAAACCATTTAATTATCCTAACGATCAAACTCATTAGGAAACAATAATTATAATTAACATGAAACAGGATTCCCCAGATCCTTTCATAAATCATTTAATTGAGACTAGGCAACAATTTAAATCATGCAAAGAACACAAGTCATCCGCTTTTGGGGTGCACCCGTAGGCCATCGCCCCTCACGGCTATCTCATCTAGATGTATGGCCATAATCTGTAGGTGGTCCTCGGGTCCACTTGCCAAGTGACCTCGAGACCGCTGAAGACTTGGCAGGTCCATCAGCCCTGTGACGCCCTAGGGTGCACTCGTTGGTCTATTTGACCCGAGCCATCGCCCTAGATGGGTCACGCAAAGTATATGAATGATAATGCATGAATTCATGGCCTAATGTCTCAAAATCAAGTTACCATAAAATGATTTGGTTTTCCAAATGGTTTTATAGATTTGGTTTTCCAAATGGTTTTATAACTAGTAAAACAACCCTCAATTTCAACATTTTCTGTGAGAGAAAGGCACATTTGGAGCTGGTTCGCCCATGGCTAGTTCGCCCAGGGTCAGCTCGCCCATTGGCCAACTCGCCTAATGGTCTACTCGCCCAATGGTCTACTCGCTCAAAGGTCTACTCGCCCAAAAAGTTTCACATTTTCTATTTTTCAAAAATATTAATTGGAAGTTTATTTATTTATTTATTTATTTTGCGTTCAGAAAATATTCATAAATCAGTTCGCCCACTGGTCAATTCGCCAAGGCGGCGAATTATTAGTCGCCCGCCTCATAGCTTTTCAAGACAAAAGTTGGCTGGCTGATAACAGTTCGCCCGCCATATACTTAAAACAAGGGTCACCCGTCCATATGACATAAAAAGTTCTCCCAACTTTTAAAACAAAGGCACTCGCCCAGGTTCTCATAAAGGAGAGCTCGCCACTTGGCTAGCACGAGTTTCAACTTAGAACAAAGCTACTCGCCCGTCCTAAGTAGCTCGTTCAACAAAACAACATATGGCGACTTTGTAGCTCGCCAGGGTCAAAACATTTTATCAACCAATGCATGTCAGAAAAACAAAACAATTTCTAATATTTTCTTAACACTTTTACTCCACAGGACATGCATTTTCATCACATACTACTTCCTTACCTCGTCTGATGCAGCCTTGCTTTCCACTCGCCGTATCAATCTCACTTCCCGGCTGCAAGGTAAAATATTAATTCCATTAATATTTTCTTTTCTAGCAATTTATTTTCTAAAACTATTTTCAACCACTGTGGCGAGGTAACAGCTCGCCATTCGCCCAACACAGCTCGCTATCCATTAGCGGCTCATTCATGGGAGTTCGCCCAACATGGGAGCTCAACTCGCCATGCTTATCAATTCAGTTCGCCATTCGTGGCTTTTCATTCATAAATGGTCTCGCCCGTGAATCGGATAACGCTTGGCCACCTCGCCCTCTTGAACAACACTTTGGTGAGTTGTCTATTACCTATTTGCCTCATTGGCGATCATTGGTCCTCACCCTCACTTCCACATTTCAGATTTATCCCATAACAATTGGCGAACATGTTTTCGCCTAGTCATGTATTGCATTGTACTCGCCTCGCCCTTTGGCGAATACTCCTTGCTCGCCTATTTGTTTTTCTTAATCATTTCCATCTAATTTCTTATATATTTCCACACTATTTAACTACAACCAGGCTATATCTGTGTTTATCACGTTATAAACATAGAAATATACCCTCATTTATCAAAATAACCATAGAAATATGAAAGCTCACCTCAACTGAGTTGCACTTTTTGGAACAGAGTGTTTTCTTGCCTCAATTAGCTTTACTTTGCTTATTCCTCAGTTCTTCACACACTGGATAAATGTTTAGCTAACTAAGGATGAATCTCATGGCTCACTTATGAACGTAGAGGAAAACTAAGGTGAACTTGAAATGAAACAGAATGGGCGAGAATGATTTTGAGGAAGATGAAGTTGCTTCCATCGATCTTTCCTCATGAACTCTTCTTATATAGCCGTTCCGTTTCACTTAAAATCTAACACCTGTTTCCTTATCCTGTTTTCTTCATCATTTCATGTAATTAAAACCAAAGAAAACTGCAGCAAAAGAACGGTAGTGACGTCCCTACTGCAGCTCTATTCTTGACTAATTTCCCTTGCCATTTATTGCCTAATCCCGTTGTCAGGAGAAGCAATTGACGAGAAGTCCTCTGCCGCCCCTTTCCTTGACTTTTCCATTTTCTTTTCTTCTCTTTTCCACGCCATTTCTCTTCCAGCCAACATTGATTGGCTAACTCCTAGTCCACGCCACTGTCAGCCAACGTTGATTGGCTCTCCTTTCATTCTTTTCTCCATTCGTCTGACAGCCATATTCTTCATTAAATGCTTTCATACTTAGCATTAATTTCATGGAGACTATTATAGTAAACGAAATCAAGCAGAACTCTTTTCTTCCCACACGTTATTGACTTGTTTGCCATGCTTTCCCTCAAAATTTTACTTTTATTTATCGTTTAATTTTTCTCAATCCGTCTGGGCGATCATCGCCCTCGCCTGATTGGGCGAACTGTTCTACTCACCCTAACCAGCAACATTGGTGTTCTGTTCGCCAATTTAGCTCGCCCATTGGCGAGCAGTCTTCCTTGCTCATACATTATCACACCAACATTCTTCCATGCACATCTCAAAATTAAGGAACTTTTCATCCAAGTGAAAATCAATACACGATATTTACTTTATCAAATTTTACGAAATTTCGGTTTACAGTAGTATAAAATCGGATTTTACAATATGACATCGTGCTTGTCTATTTATCTTCAAGACAGTGCTTGACATATCTTCTGCTCAAATCTATTGCACCTCCCCCACTACAACATAGGTTAATTGTTATTGGATTTTTTAGCAACTGTCATTTTGTTTAGGTATGGATCACGGCGAAAGTTTAGTATTATTTTTTGTTTTCACTTGGATTTAATTAAATACAATGCATTGTTGTAGGTCTTGTTGGATCCGAGAGCACCAATACCTCTGATCACATGCAACTAGCATAGATATGAATGCACTCGAGAGTGGAAGTTTCCATATGTATCTCGGATCAAGGATTCTCATCAAACACAAATGTTGCGACTTAAGAAACAATCAATCTAGATGAACCATGATGTATTCCGTAACTAAATATAACGCATTGTTACAGGCGTTGTTTGTTGTATTATGTAACTTAAACATTATCGTATTTTATTTATGATTTAATTGATTTGCCGAATATACAATTTATTTATGAATCTGTATTAGTTATAAATAAATACTAATTTAGAAATTTATTATTAAAATACTAATTATCTAATTATTTTAGTTATAAATAAATACTAATTTAATTAATAAACGATATAGTAATTTATTAATATATTTTTTATTTTAATAATTTATGAAAATATAATTAATAATATATTATTATTTTAATAAGTTATTAATAATATATGATAATAATTTATTAATATTATAATGATTATTTTAAGTAATAATAAATAGTTTTTTCAAATATTTAATAATATAATATGATAGATGGATTAATAAGACAAAATTAACCTAAATATATACATAAATATATAACTACCATTTCTTACAAACGTATAAGTCTAACTATAAAATATAATATCTACTCTCTCCTCCTCTTATGCCTAACATATACTAATAGTGCTAGAGGTGGCGAAGTTGAAGTTGGTGCTGCTGAGATAGTGGTGCTATTGCTAATGGAGCTGGAGGTTATGGTGCTACTATTGATGGTGCTGCTATTGGCCGCACTATTGCTGGTGAAGCTGGAGGTGATGCTGATATTGGCAAACGAATGAAGAGCTACTGAGATGAAGATGAGGCTACTAAGATGAAGATGGGGCTGTTGAGGATGGAGGTGGACATAGAGGTCGAGATGAAGATGCTGTAGGCCGTGGGAATGATGCTGTTGGATGTGTAGGCGCTGGTGCATAACTTGACAATCTCACTACCATGGCATACACATCATGCACAACTTGCCACCAAACATCCACATCTTGATCGTCTCCACCCAACTCCATTGTCTCAAGGCAATCACATATATGCTCCACAATGCGCTATGAAATAAAAACAATATAAATACATCAAATTCGAAATAATAAGGCATTATTAACAAGTTTTTTAATAAACGAAGTCGATCATTCTATGCTACTCTATCAATCTATATGCAGGATTCTGGACATACCGATGAGAAATGTGTTATACCAAATCAGATAGTTTGCTGTGCACTGTCTAGAGGTCTTGCATCGCACACCTCTCTTATCCTCAATGATCAAATGATAGTCCCAGCTATCCCATTAACCAAGCTAAAAGTTATAGTCCACGTTATAATTAACTGGTTTGGCACCTCGTTCCATGTGATATAGGGTGAGAGGTGGTCATGGAATGCTCTGCACATAACCCCACTGTCACAGAATTCAATCTAGGTGGTAAGGCTCCACGATCTAATGCATCCGCAAAAGAAAGCAATCTCCGACTAAGGATGATACTAAAGGTCATCAAGTCGCTCCTTCAGTATCTGTAGCTGTATCCGAGTAGCTTCCACTAATGAGCACGAGGCTACCCCTCTCTGTATGACACGTCTTGCACTAGATCTAACAAAAGAAAATGCTCATAGATCCATGCCTGCATAAAACAAAAGGAAGATTTATAATTAAACATAAGCTAATAAAAAATTAAAGAAATCAATATGATTTTTATTAAATAAATATTAAATACTTAAATCAATGTCATATAACCAACTATCGAATGACATTCAGCTCTGCTAGAAAGGCCCAGCTGTCTGTGCGTGTAAGCAAGGTAAGTTGGACCCCATGCAATCTCACCAACAGTCGTAAGATCTTACAGAAATGATAAGAATGCAACCAGTACTTTCCCTGCACTCTTATCAGCAAAAAGAGTGCAAATTAAGAAGAAATAATAAGTATACGTGAGCCGTATAATCTATCCCTTCGCGCTATCAGAGTCGGTCACCCTGAAGAATGTATCTCTCAACCACTGCATCCTAACCTATGATCCTCTAGTGGCTGTAGACACCAAATTTTGTCCAAATTGATAATTTTAAACTCAATTGGACTTTCAAAATCCAAAATAAAACATTGGGCTTCGAGGCCCATTAAAATGAGTAAATTTATTATTATTATTAGTATTTTATTTTTATCTATTTGATTTTATTGTTATTTTTTGTTTTCATTTTTATTATTATTTTTTATATATATTTGTTTTTATTTTTATTTTTATTATTTGATTTGTTGTTATGTATATTATTATTGTTATTGTTTTTTTATCACATGTGTTTTATTTTTATTATTTATTATTATTATTATTATTATTACTGTTTTTTAATTATTATTTTTATTATCTTTTCTATTATTATTATCTTTTCTTTTATTATTATTATTATTATTATTATTATTATTATTATTATTATTATTATTATTATTATTATTATCTTTTCTATTATTATTATTATTATTAGTATTTTGTGTATTATTATTATTTTTATTATTACTATTATGTTTATTATTATTGTTATTTTTATTATTATTATTATATGTGTGTTTTATTTTTATTTTTATTTTCATTTTATTTGTTTTTATTATTATTAATTTTTAATTTATTTTTATTATTATTATTATATATTATTATTTATTTTTAATTTTATTATTATTATTTTATATGTGTGTTTTATTATTGTTATTGTTATTTTTATTTTTGTTTTATTTATTTTATTATTATTATTAATTTTTAGTTCTTAACTTATTTTGATTCTTATTATATATTATTGGTTTTATTTTGTTTTACTTATTTTTATTTGTTAACTTTTTTATTAATATTATTTTTATATCTGTTTTATTATTAATATTAATATATTACAGTCACATTTAATGCTAGTCCATCACCGGCTGCACTCCCAAACGCCGGCGTCCTCCACCCTTCCCCCTAGGTCTCGGCATCACCAATATTCACCTTCCCTAGGCCATCCATCCCATCTCAGACACTGTCCGGAGGACTGGGAAACAATAGAAGGAACCTAGATTGGTTCTTATCCTCGGGGCCAAAGAATGATCCTAAATTCGTTTAAGAGGACCAGATTTTCTCCAGGCTTTTTTGCTTTTTCGGAGACTTACGCACACTGAAACAAAAAAAACCCTACCCCAATTGAGACACCACCGGAGGATACAGACTCAGAGACACCATCACCGTCCACCCAAGACCACCATCCAACCACTCTGTTTCCCGAACACCAGAAAGCCACTACCACCGTCACCATCACACACCGCCGTCATCATCAAACACCACCATCATCATCACCGTACACCTCCGCCAACAACCAAACACCACCACAGTCATCATCACACACCACCATCATCATCCCTACCACCGAAACCCCTAGATTCCAAAAAAAACCCCTAATCCGGGAACCCTAGAACCGAGACCCTTAGGATCTCAGATCTGGAAACCCTAGATCTAAAACCTGCAAAAGAGACAAAAACAAAAAATCACAACACAGCAGCCAAAACCATCAACCAGAAATATAGCAAAAACATAAAAAAAAAAAGAAGAGAAAAGGAAGGTTTCGGGGTGTCAGATCTAGGCAGCTAGAGGAAGTTTTGGGTGTAACGGAGGCTAGATCCGGTAAGAGGAAGGTTAGAGGAGTGTTTTTTGGGCTTCGGGGAGACCTCCGGTGACCGGCCTACGGCGGCGCACGGCGGCCGGCACGACGGAAATCATCCGGCAGGGCTGAGGGGCTGAGAGGATTTTTTTTGGGGTTTTGGATTTTTTTCTGGAGGAACCGGCTAAAATGAGGAGAAACAAAAAAAATAGGCTTTTTATAGAACATCAAAACGCAGCGTTTTGATTAGCCGACCCGCGTGCCACCCGTGACCCGACCCGAGATCCGCGCAAACCGCCCCTGTCACCCGCTCGCGACCCGGCTCCATCCTGCCCTCACGCGACCCGCGCTCCAGCCCGACCCGATTTCGGATCCGACCGCGACCCGCTCCGTTTTGGGTATATTTTCTTCCTTTATTTCATTTTATTTATTTGTTAATTAAGGGAAAAATAATAATAATAATAATAAAATAGAAAATATAATAAAGCAGAAAATAAATAAATAAATAGTATAATACAATATGTAAAAATAGAATAAAATAAAATGAACACATGGTTTTAAAAGAAAAGATAAATAAATATAAAAAATACATAGTTTTAAAGTATATAAATTTTATAAAATGCATATATTAATAAATATAATGAATAAAAAATGAATGAACAAATTTATAGTTTTAAAATGTATGAAAATAAATGTGTAAAATACATACATATAAATATAGAAATATATAGCTTTAAAACATATGAGTATATATTTTATACATAGAATATATAAATAAACATATAAAAATGTATATATACATAAATTATATATAAATGCATATTTTAAAATAAAAATAAATTTTATTAGATAAATGAAATGTGGGTTAAGGAAAAAATAATAATAATAAATGAAGAATAATAATAAAATTAAAATAAAATAAGTAAGAAATCCCGATGATAAGTCTTCGTTGAACTCGTAAGTAGCGATTCTTCGAAAAACTTTAGGTGAGGGGAATTATATCGAATGTTACCAGAGTATTGGGATATTCGGTATTATTCCTCAATATCCAATTTCATGCTTATTTATTTATTTTTAAAAGAAAAAATTAAAAATTAACTAATAATAAAATGAATAAATAAATATATATAATAAAAAGTTTTGACAAACAAAGAGTGTTTAGAGAAATATTAATTAAGTGAAAACTAATAAAAACAAAAGAGGTAATAAAAACAATTGAGAGAAATAAACAAAAGGGGATTTTTAGAATTACATAAATAAAAAAATGATAAAAATTAATCATAGTAAAGTTTCCAAAAGTAAAGAATGATGGTTAAATAAATAATAATAGAATTTTATTAAAAAGGAATAATTAAAAGAATCAAGATAATAAATCTTAAAATTCTAAAATAAATGGAATTCTTCCGATGATGGGATGTCATGAAACTCACAAGTAGTGATTTCTTGACTGATCCCTAGGTGAGAGGAATTAGCTAAATGTTACCAGAGTATTGAGATATTTAGTTAAATTTTTCAATTATAAGAGTTTCATTAATAAAAATCAAAATATAAAATTTCTTTTTATAATTCCATGTGCATCATGTACTATATCCTTACATCATGTGTATAAGTATTAAAATTCTAAAATAAATGGAATTCTTCCGATGATGGGATGTCATGAAACTCACAAGTAGTGATTTCTTGACTGATCCCTAGGTGAGAGGAATTAACTAAATGTTACCAGAGTATTGGGATATTTAGCCAAATTTTTCAATATCAAGAGTTTCATTAATAAAATCAAAATAAATAAAATTTCTTTTAAGTTTCACATGCACCATACATTTTTATCGAAACTACATGTATACGATCAATTATAAGTTAGCGTGAGCACCACCGAAGATGAGATTCTATAGAACTCACAAGTAGTGATTCTTAAGAAATCTCTAGGTGAGAGGAATTATTTCGAATATTACCAGAGTATTGGGATATTTGATTTAATTTTTCAATAAATGGTGTTCATGTTGATTCTCACAATAAATCTCTTCGTAACAGAAATTTTTCAAGCAAATACGCTAAATTTTTATATATAATCAAAAGTCAAGACTATTTTATTAAAATCAAAAGATACCATGTAGTTAGGATGGTACCGTTTTTTAACGGGCGTCGTGGGGGTGCTAATCCTTCCCCACGCGTAACCGTACTCCCGGACCCGATTTTGTTTTCGCAGACCAAAAATTATCTTTTTAATAAAACTTAATTAATTTTGAGATTTTGTTAAAGAGATAAATATTTTAGGTGGCCAATCACACCTTACAAAAAAGATTGGTGGCGACTCCCTGTTTTTAAAATGTTTTTCAAAAAAGTCGGGCGCGAAGCCGTTACGACAGCTTGGCGACTCCACTGGGGACGCTAAGAGGGTCAAACCATTGAATAACCATATGGTATCTTAAATTTTAATTTGATAGTCTTGATTGGCATTTGAATTTAATTTTCCTTTTTAAGAAAGAATAAAAATAAAAATAAATTCTACATAGAACTTAAAATAAGAAAGAAAAAAAAACCTTCATCTCATCCATTATTTGATTCATTACATTCTTTATGTATAAGGTTGTTGTTGAATAAATAAAGTAGGACATATGCTCATTTATTGTTGCATACATAAGTGCATTGGCATAACATGAGCCCTACACCCGGGTTCTGTCCTCTTTAGGAGGGGGTAAAGTAGCTATGCTCTCGTGAGGTAATCACCTCCGCAATGGCAAGTGAAATACTCCCACTCAGATCTGTTCCTTACTAGTCCAGTGTGGACGACAGTATGGAATGATTTGGGAACCTTGTAGATATGTGAAACCTTAAACCAGCATATAGTATGTTGTGAGAAGACCAACCTAGGATAGAGCCATTCCTTCCCTTTTATGAGAGTGACCTTTGATAGGACATAAATAAGCATCACATCCTTTATCTGCTTTTATTTCCATGTTTATATTGTTTATACACATACTGATTTGTATTTGTTTTTCTGTTCTTTTTTGCATGAATCTTCTTGCATCACATAGTCACATAAGGGGATATTTTAACCATGGCTCTTTGCAACGAGGAATTTTTCACTGAATCCATAGAAAGGCTAGCTTGTTCGTCATCTGTGAATGTTCCATGTGATTCCTACCGGGAGGTACGAATTTGGTCTGAAAAAGTTCAACAAGTGAAAGGAGATTGCTTGACTGGGAATTTCATGTCCTCACTCCTACAAGAAGTGAATCTAAACCTCCAAAAAAATAATCTAATAGATTTAGCCAACTTATGGGATCAAATCAGTGAAGAAGGGAAGAAGGATTTCCATGAAAAGTATGGCCAAATAGAGTCTTTGATCACGGTAAAAATTGAAGAACCACTTATCAGAGCTGCTATTCAGTTTTGGGATCCCTCCCATAGGTGCTTCTCTTTCAACGGAATGGACTTGACACCCACAGTAGAGGAGTACTCCGTCCTGTTAGGTATTGACCTGAAAAGTACGGATAAGATCTATGTTCGAAAGCCAAAATCCGGATACCTCAAGAAGCTAGCCAAACTTATGGGAGTCAGACCGGAAGACATAGACTCTCATAAAAAGGAGAAGGGATCCAATGTTTGTATGCCCTGGGATTTTCTTCATGCATTTATCAAGGGACATCTTAGTGACCAGCAAGGATTGGCGGCTTTTGCTTTAGCAATCTATGGTTTGATTATCTTCCCTAAAGTGCTAGGGCACATTGAAGTAGCAGTGATCGACTTTTTTGAGCAAATCGAGAATAATGGGAATCCAGTACCTGCCATACTAGCGGAAACCTTCAGGTCATTGAATTATTGTCGGAGGAACGGAGAAGGGCGATTTGTGGGATGTGCACAGCTATTGCATGTTTGGGCTAAAAGTCATTTCAAGTGTGAGGAAAAGGCCTTTAAGAGAACTTTCCTACATCATCGTGCTCCAGTTAAAGAGTTCTGCAACAGTAAGTGGCCGAAGCCGAAGAGCAAGGAAGAATGGGTGGATTTTTTGCAAAGGCTTGGGGAGAAACTGATTGTATGGATGACGCCTTGGATGCCTCATGTACCGGTCTTGTATCGATGCGGAGAAGAATCATGGGTGCAACTTCTAGGACCATGGGGAGTGGTAAGCTATGCACCACTTATGGTGCTAAGACAGTTTGGACCTAAACAGTTTATTCCACTAACACATGGGCTTAGTGATTTGGAGTTTTCTTACGGTGAGCCAAAGGCAATGAAAAGAGGAGAGCAAGTGGTTCGATTGTGGAAACAAGCACGAAGAATCAACCTTGGACCCCTCTCTGATAAAGCTACCCCGGAATACCTGATATGGAGGGCAAAGCAAGTAAGGGAGGTGGAGTTTCTCTCGAGAGAATACAGCATGCCTTTAGAACAGGAAGAAGAAGTATCTGAGGTCGAGATCGCCAGGCAACAATTCAAGATAGATGAGGAAAGGTGGAAACGAGAGAATTTGAGGCTTCGGAAAGAGATGGAACAGCTCAAGTACGAGGCGGAAATGAGAGAAGCCAAGCTCAAGAAGGTCCAACAAGAACACAATGTCACCAACAAGGATCTCAGAAATCTGCACCTAGAAAACAAGAAGTTGAGATCTGAAATGAGGGTTGGAGGGATCATGCAAACTTCAAATGAAAGAAAAAGAGAATTAGAAGATTTGCATAAAAGGGTAGAACACTGGGCGCACAAAGCGAAGAAAAGCGAAGAAGAAGTTGCATATTTGTCCCAAGAACGACAAAATTGGGAAGGCATGTACTCAGCAAGTGCGAGGAAGTTAGCCCAATGTCAGAAAGAAAATGAGGAACTAAAGGAGAAGTTGAAAAAAGGAAAGCAAGTCGAGGTAGATAGTGAAAAAGCTACATTGCAGCAAAAGATTCAAATATTGGAGGAACAACTACAAGAACATAAGAACCACATCAAAGTGATAATAGAAGATTGGGAA
This sequence comes from Heritiera littoralis, assembly GCA_031772115.1. NCBI lineage: Eukaryota > Viridiplantae > Streptophyta > Magnoliopsida > Malvales > Malvaceae > Heritiera > Heritiera littoralis. The sequence continues at coordinate 1,076,618 of JAPDPK010000022.1, forward strand.
CAAAGTGAAAACAATTGGAGCTATGGATATGAGATGGCACAAGATGCAAGCATGACGTGGAGAGTGGAGAGTCTGGGGAGACAGCAATATATAGAGCACTTGGCCACTCAAGTTTGTAAAGCTGTGACAAAGGCGAGGGAAATGGTTGATAAAGCCGAAGCCTTGAGACAAGAAATCCTCTCAATAGAAAAATACGGGCAAAGGTTGCTGAACTTTCTAGACGAAGCCAAGGATCAATATCAGCAAGTTAGTCGTTTTTATGGATTTAATCGGAATATGATTGGAATGTAACAAATGACTTGATGAATGAATGAAAGTTCCTTTTGTTGAAATTGTTATGGCTTAAATATCCCTCAAAGTATCATTCATTTTGCATCACATTCATTCATCACATTCATTCATTTATTCATGTGGTTTAAATAAAATGTAATGTAGTAATTAGCTTCTTATTGTGGTAATCAAGATTCAAGGATTGCTCCAACATTCAAGATTTCAGCCCAAATTCCCAAGCACCCATATAATACTCGGCTACGTTCAAAAGCAATGGAGGAAGAACATGGTAATAGGATGGATAGAATGGAGAAAGCACAAGAAGAAATCCGAGGGCAGTTAGCCGCTTTAATGGAGATGATGACACGGATAAACCGAGAAAAAGAAGTGGCTAGGGAAACACCTAACCTAGGGACTAATCAGCCCCGGGAAGATGACAATCTTCAATACCCTCCTGGATTTACCCCACTTTATGCCCAATCCTCACAAGGCATACCTCCACCTCCACCTCCACCTTATGCCCAATCCTCACAAGGCATACCTCCACCTCCGTCTCCTTCACAGCCTATGGGTGGCTATGCGTACATGTATCCAGGTGCACCAAGCGCCTCTGCACAACCTCACATCACAATACCTATACCCTCTACTCAAGGTACAAGACCCGCGGATCCAATTCAAGTCCCTGACTTAGACGATCCAAGGGAACAGGAAAAACTAAGAGGAAGTGTATCGGAGGTAAAAGGCGATTCAAACTCGAAAAAATTAAACATCATAGAAGAGAGGTTACGGGCCATTGAGGGCAGTGATTTTTATGGGTCTGTAGACGCAATGGGATTGTGTTTGGTTCCAGATGTGGTGATCCCTCCTAAATTTAAAACCCCTGAGTTCGAGAAGTACGATGGGACCAAGTGCCCGATTACCCACGTGACCATGTATTGTCGCAAGATGGCTGCCTATAATCACGATGATAAGTTGTTAATACATGTATTTCAAGACAGCCTCACTGGGTCAGCTGCTAGGTGGTATGTGCAGCTAGATCGTACTCGCATTCACAACTGGAATGATCTTGCTAGAGCGTTTATTGCTCAGTACAAACATGTAATGGATATGGCCCCAGACAGGTTGTCTCTGCAAAATATAGAAAAAATGGCCAATGAAAGCTTCAAGGAATACGCTCAACGTTGGAGGGACATTGCATCCCAAGTCCAGCCGCCGCTAACCGAAAAGGAGATTACGGTGATGTTTGTAAACACTCTGAAGGCCCCCTATTATGAACGTATGATAGGGAACGCAACAAAGAATTTTGCAGACATGGTTATCACGGGAGAAATAATAGAAAGCGCGATCAAGAGCGGGAAGTTGGAAGGAAGTGATTCAAAGAAAGGTGGGTTATCCAAGAAGAAAGAGGCTGAAACCCAAGCAGTCACCCATACGACACCTCGATATAGGGGATATGCACCTTACCCACCTCGTTTTCGACCACCGCCTCAACCTTACCAATATTACCAACCCTATTTCCCGACTTCAAACAATATCTCTCCTGCTCCATACCAAAGCCCATCACAACCACCAACGTTTCGGCCGAATTTTCGTCCTCCACCACCGTACTATACACCAACACCTACGGCCCAGCCTTACCAGCCAAACAGTAACCCAACTGCTAACCCAAGGCCTCCCCGAAGAAATGTCGAAAGGCCTCCTATTGATCCTATCCCTATGTCCTATACAGACTTATTCCCACAATTGGTGAAAGGACACATGCTCGCACTTCTTTACATGGAGCCAATGAAACCACCTTTTCCGAGATGGTATGACCCCAGCGCTCGATGTGACTATCATGGTGGAAACCCGGGTCATTCAACGGAGAATTGCACAGCTCTCAAGTATAAGGTGCAAGATTTGGTCAAGTCAGGAAGGTTAACCTTTTCCAAGGAGGTGGAACCCAGTATCAATGCTAACCCACTTCCTAGTCACAGTGGAGGATCAGTTAATGCGGCTGAAGTTGGGAGGAAGTGTTGTATAAAGAGACACGTGGAAAAGGTTAAGACTCCGATGAGTCTAGTATTCGATGTTTTATTCAAAGCCAAGATGATTCAACCTCTACCGTTGGGCTCGGATGTCTGTCAAGATGAATTCAGTTCAAGCCAGACTTGAAAATATCATATGGGACACGTGGGTCACTCTATCCAAAATTGTCCCCACTTTCGACACGTGGTCCAATCAATGATGGATTCATCTTTGATTGAATTCTATACGGAGGAGGAGGAGGGTGTAGTGAGTACTGCTTCAAGTGAACCTTCAGAAAATGATTATCCATGGGGAAAACCAATGACCGTGTTCTACAAGGAGAAGCCCAGCCCCGGGAAAGAGGAATCTAGCTTTGTCACTCCTCCGACCATGATAATCAAAGTTCCGAGCTCTTTCCCTTACAAAAACAATAAGGCTGTCCCCTGGAACTATGAGTTCATAGCAGTGATTGGAGGGTTAGGCAACGCGAGCTCAGATAAGTCAGATATGCCCGATAATGCAAACATTAGTGGGGTAGGAGGAATTACGCGGAGTGGGAGGTGCTATACTCCGGAGATGTTAGATAGAGCCCGAGAGGGGAAAGGAAAGGAGAAAGAAGAAGACAATCTGGCGGAGAAAGAAGAGGAACAGGCCTCGTTTTCCAAGGACCAAGGAAGAAACTTGCAAAAGCCAGTATCAGAGGACGATGCAAAGGAGTTTTTAAAGTTAATTAAGCACAGCGAATATAGTGTGGTCGAGCAATTGAACAAGATGCCTGCTCGAATTTCACTATTATCTCTGCTGTTAAATTCAGAATCGCATCGGAACGCCTTAATGAAAGTGTTGAATCAAGCCTATGTGCCTCATGATATTCCGGTCGACAGTATGGACCAGCTGGCGGGAAATATCACAGCGGCAAATTTCATATCTTTCAGTGATGACAAAATTTCGCCGGAAGGGCGAGGGAGTATTAAGGCCTTGAACATCACTACCAGTTGCAAGGGCCACACGATTGCCAAAGTTTTGATCGACAATGGATCGTCGATAAATGTTCTACCTATGGCCACGCTGGCAAAGATGCCCATTGACATTTCTTGCATACAACCAAGCCGCATGGTTGTAAGGGCATTTGATGGCTCTAGAAGGGACGTCATAGGTGATATTGAAATCCCTATTGACATCGGGCCTGTCACCTTTAATATCTAATTTCAAGTAATGGATATCTCGCCGTCATACAGTTTCTTACTGGGGAGACCATGGATCCACACGGCGGGTGCTGTTCCTTCGTCATTGCATCAGAAAGTGAAGTTTGTTGTCGGTGATAAACAAATTTCTGTCTCCGGAGAAGAAGACTTCGTGATCACCAAGCCCTTATCTGTGCCATACATTGAGGCAGCCGAAGAAGCATTGGAGTGTTCTTTCAGAGCCTTCGAAATCGTGAACGCAACCTATGTAGGAGAAGGATCAAGAATACCCACCCCTCGATTGTCAACCGCTGCCAAGATGGTTGTTAAACAGACACTGCAAAAGGGCTGGCGTGTCGGGAAAGGTTTAGGGAAAAATCTTCAAGGACCTAAGAAACCTGTGAAGATTGTGGAGAACAAAGACAGATTTGGCCTCGGGTACAAGGCCACTAGTTCAGAGAGAAAGAGGATTCTGGAAGAGAGAAGGAAGAAAAGAATAGCCCGGCTCCGAGGATATGAAGAAGAATCGGAGAGGATGGTGATCCCGTACCTCTACGATACATTTCGATTTGGCGGATGCTATCACCCCGATTCATTAGAGGCAGTGGAAGCGAGACCTGTGTTATTGATGGAAGGATTCTCTCACGGATTCCTAGTCTAAAGGGGTGCATGGAGGAATGGCCACTTTTGTTTTAAGAATGATTATGTTGTGGGAAACAGAGCTGAAAGACTGAATTGTTGAAAGGATACCTTCTATCTTTTTGTTTTTTTTTTTTTGTAATGTAGTGAGGTAGATTATCAACATCTCGGTCTAGAGAGCTCTAGAAGATTTTTTTTTGTAAACTTGATCTTCATCATCATTTCAATAAATTAACAAGTTCAGTGCATTTTGAGTACTTTCTTTTCACCCCTCATTATTTCCATAACTGTTCTTACTATTCAGTCACTATCATTGGTATAAACAACCAACCATATCTGTCAAATTTTTACTTTTTCAGGAAAATGAATAATGAATGTGAAGATAACCTTAACAGCTATCCGGGGTTTGATTTTGAAAATTATATGCATGTTGGTGAACTCGATAACAATGAAGATTCAGACGATGATGTTTTGTCTCCAGATCTATTGAAAATGATTGAGCAAGAGAAAAGACCTATTGAACCCAACAAAGAAGCCACTGATATGGTCAACCTAGGGGATGATGAGAACGTCAAAGAAGTCAAAGTGGGCACAGCACTTCCCTTGGTTGAGAGGCAAAAACTAGAGGAATTGCTGCGTGAATATGTAGATGTTTTTGCTTGGTCTTATCAGGACATGCTCGGGTTAAACACTGATGTTGTGGAGCACCATCTACCTTTGAAAATAGAATGTAAGCCAGTACAACAGAAGCTTAGGCGCATGAAGCCGGAGATGTTGTTGAAGGTGAAGGAAGAAGTAAAAAAGCAGTTCGAGGCAGGATTCTTAAAGGTAGCCAAGTATCCAGAATGGGTGGCTAACATAGTGCCCGTACCGAAAAAGGATGGGAAAGTAAGAATGTGTGTGGATTATCGGGACTTAAATCGAGCTAGCCCTAAGGATAATTTCCCCTTGCCTCATATCGATACCTTGGTGGATAATACAGCCCAGCACTACATGTTCTCGTTCATGGATGGTTTTTCAGGCTACAATCATATTAAAATGGCCGAGGATGACATGGAGAAAACCACTTTTGTGACGGTTTGGGGCACATTTTGCTACAAAGTTATGCCTTTCGGTTTAAAGAATGCCGGAGCCACCTACCAAAGGGCGATGGTAACCCTCTTTCATGACATGATGCATAAGGAGATAGAGGTGTATGTGGATGACATGATCACCAAGTCCCGAGGAGAAAAGGATCATGTAGCCAACCTTCAAAAGCTGTTCGAAAGGTTACGGAAGTTTCAGCTCAAGTTGAACCCTGCCAAATGCACTTTTGGCGTCAAATCAGGAAAGTTGTTGGGGTTTGTAGTCAGCGAAAAGGGAATTGAAGTCGACCCGGACAAGATCAGCGCGATACAAAATTTGTCGCCTCCACGCACACAGAAGGAAGTAAGGGGCTTTTTGGGAAGATTGAACTATATTTCCCGCTTCATCTCGCAACTTACGCTTAAATGTGATCCTATTTTTAAGTTGCTTCGGAAGCAAGATCCGGGAGAATGGAATGAAGCGTGCCAAGAGGCTTTTGAAAAGGTGAAAAGGTATTTGTCAAATCCACCTGTTCTAGTACCGCCGACGGCTGGAAGGCCCTTGTTGCTATACATGACCGTCAATGAACACTCTATGGGAAGCGTACTGGGCCAACATGATGATACGGGCAAAAAAGAATGGGCTATCTACTACTTGAGCAAGAAGTTCACTGATTACGAGGCCAAGTACACTACAATAGAAAAAATGTGTTGCGCATTGGCTTGGGTTGCTCGTAGATTGAGGCAGTATATGTTGTATCATTCGACTTGGTTAATAGCTAGGTTGGATCCCCTCAAGTACATCTTTGAGAAACCATCACTGTCAGGCAGACTAGCTAGATGGCAAGTTATGCTTTCTGAATATGACATCGTCTACGTGTCTCAAAAAGCAGTCAAAGGTGGGGCAATAGCCGACTTCCTCGCAGATCGTGCTACCAGCGAATATGAGCCCATCAAGCTAGATTTTTCAGATGAAGATATAATGTCTGTCTTTCAAGAGGAGGAAGAAGAGCCTGATAGCGGACAGTGGAGAATGTTCTTTGACAGCGCGTCCAATGCCTTAGGGCATGGGATAGGGGCAGTTTTAATATCTCCAAATGGAAAGTATTACCCATCCACAGCCAGATTAAATTTCAACTGCACCAACAACATGGCTGAATACAAAGCTTGTGCAATGGGCTTAGAAGCTGTAATCGAGAGGGGAATCAAGAACTTGGAAGTTTATGGAGATTCAGCACTGGTTATTTATCAGTTACAAGGTGAATGGGAAACAAGGGATCAGAAGCTAGTTCAGTACCAGAAGTACATAGCTGACCTTGTACAACAATTTGACGATGTCATCTTCCAGCATTTATCTCGAGAAGAAAACCAGGTTGCCGATGCCTTGGCAACACTAGCTACGATGTTTAAAATAGAGATGGAAGCAAATGTTTCACCAATCAAGCTGCGCATGAGAGATTCTCCAGTCCACTGTTCTAGTATTGAAGAGGAAGCGGATGGACAACCTTGGTATTATGACATCATGCAATACCTTAAGAGTCAACAATACCCAGAGCATGCATCGGAGAATGATAAAAAGATCCTTAGAAGATTGGCAATGGGATTCCTCGTTGATGGAGACGTTTTGTATAAAAGAGGTCGGGATCAGATGTTGTTGAGGTGTGTAAATACATCTGAAGCCAAAAGGATTCTTGAGGAGGTACATGATAGAATTTGCGGGGCACATGCAAATGGTCATTTCATGGTTAGACAGATTATGAGGGCAGGCTATTATTGGACTACACTAGAAAGAGATTGCATAGATTATGCTAGAAAATGCCATAAGTGTCAAATCTATGCGGATAAGATCCAAGTCCCCCCGGCTTCACTCAACGTCATGGCACCACTATGGCCTTTTTCTATGTGGGGAATGGATATGATTGGACCCATCTCTCCCAAGGCATCAAATGGGCATAGATTCATTTTCGTAATGATAGATTACTTCACAAAATGGGTTGAGGCTGCCTCTTATGCGAATGTGACTAAGTCTACTGTTTGTAAGTTCCTAAAGAAGGAGATAATATGCCGGTACGGGCTACCAGAAAGGATCATATCAGACAACGCCCTCAACTTGAACAATGACATGATGAAAGAAGTATGTGCACAGTTCAAGATCAAGCATCACAACTCAGCCCCGTATCGTCCGAAGATGAATGGAGCCGTTGAGGCTGCCAACAAGATTATTAAGAGGATTGTGGGAAAGATTACCAGCACATACAGAGACTGGCACGAGAAGCTACCATTCGCTTTGCATGCTTATAGAACGTCAGTGCGCACCTCTACTGGGGCAACTCCTTTTTCTTTGGTTTATGGCATGGAGGCGGTGCTACCTGTTGAGGTAGAGATCCCCTCCCTAAGAGTCTTAATGGAATTAAACTTGGACGAAGCTGAATGGGTTCAAAGTCGCTTTGAACAATTGAATCTTATAGAAGAGAAAAGGCTTACAGCATTATGTCATAGTCAGATGTACCAGAAGAGAATGATGCGAGCCCATGATAAAAAGGTTCGACCCATGCATTTCCGTGAAGGGGAATTGGTGTTGAAAAAGATCCTCCCAAATCACCAGGATAATCGGGGCAAATGGACACCAAATTGGGAAGGACCATATGTGGTGAAAAGAGCGTTCTCAGGTGGGGCGTTGATCTTGACAGAGATGGATGGGAATGATCCGCCTAATCCGATAAATTCCGATGCTGTGAAGAAGTACTATGCTTGAAGAAGAAAAAAAGAAAAAGAAAAAAGAGATAAGAAAAAAGAAAAAAGAAAAAAAAAAGAAAAAGAAAAAAGAAAAAGAAAAAACAACAACAACAAAACAAAACAAAACAAAAAAGAAAGAAAATGAAAGGAGAATTCAAACTGAAAACCCAAAAAGGGCAGTTGGATTAAAGGGGATATCCTAGTTGAAAACCTGAAAAGGCGGCTTGGATGCAGAAAAGACCAACACCTGATCATACGGAGCATGGCATCTGTCGGATGAACTCAGTGTGACAGAGGGCATCGACGGATTAGTTTTTCCCAAAGAAAGCACCGGTTTGGTTCGTGAAGGGTTATCTAGACATTCATTATTTATTTTGAAATTCACCACTTGACCCTTGTGGTATTCACTACCCAACTGTACTTTTATTGTCATTGTCTCCTGTTAGCCCAATAATAAATGCTTTTCTTCTAAATTTTGTTGTCCTTTTTGGTCACTCTATAACCAACCAATAAAGTGCAAGAATGCATTGCGTTTGTTAACAAAATTGAAAGGAAGATAAGGATTAAAATGATAATCTACCTGCTAACATTATTAAGGAAAAGAGAAGAAGTAGAAGAAGAAAAAAGGAGAGAAAGGAGGAAAAGAGAGAAATAAGGGAATAAAACAAAGAAAATTGAAAATTGTGACGAACATATGTTGCGAACCAACTTTGATTCGAAATTGGTGACAACTATTTTGCGAAATACGAGTGAAAAGATCAAAGGACACAAAAAGGGCAGTCCTGAGAATTTGATTACCACAATAGGAATTGCATGACTTTGTCAATACATGCATTTGCATTTCATTCATATTATGGGAATTCAAACAAAAAAAGGGAGAGCACAAGAAAGAAAACAAACAGGCAAAAGGACAAACAAAAGAAAAAAAAAGAGAAGAAGAAGAAGAAGAAAAAATGTTTCAGCATATTTCAGAAAAAGAATTTAAAGTTTCATCGCCTCTGCTGCAAGAGGAGCACATTTTCAGAAAAAGAATCTAAAGTTTCATCGCCTCTGCTGTAAGAGGAGCACATTTTAGAAAAAGAATCTAAAGGTTCATCGCCTCTGCTGTAAGAGGAGCACATTTTAGAAAAAGAATTTAAAGTTCCATCGCCTCTGAACCAAGAGGAGCACATTTCAGAAAAAGAATTTAAAGTTTCATCGCCTCTGCTGCAAGAGGAGCACATTTTCAAAAAAAAAATCTAAAGTTTCATCGCCTCTGCTGTAAGAGGAGCACATTTTAGAAAAAGAATTTAAAGTTTCATCGCCTCTGCTGCAAGAGGAGCACATTTCAGAAAAAGAATTTAAAGTTCCATCGCCTCTGCTGCAAGAGGAGCGCATTTTCAGAAAAAAGATTTAAAGTTTCATCGCCTCGGCTGCAAGAGGAGCACATTTTCAAAAAAAAAATCTAAAGTTTCATCGCCTCTGCTGTAAGAGGAGCACATTTCAGAAAAAGAATTTAAAGTTCCATCGCCTCTGCTGCCAGAGGAGCACATTTTCAGAAAAAGAATTTAAAGTTCCATCGCCTCTGCTGCAAGAGGAGCGCATTTTTAGAAAAAGAATTTAAAGTTTCATCGCCTCGGCTGTAAGAGGAGCATATTTCAGAAAAAGAATTTAAAGTTTCATTGCCTCTGCTGCAAGAGGAGCACATTTCCAGGAAGAATTTTAAAATTTCGCTACCTCTGTTGTAAGAAAAACAAAAAAAAAAGAGAGAAGAAGAAAGAAGAAAAAAGAAAAAGAAGAAAAAAAAAGAGAGAGGGAAGGAGAAGGATTAGGTGTTGAGTTGGACAAAATTGTTGTCTATTGTCTTTGCTCTATTCCTGATACTCAGCAATGAGCAAAGAGGGGTAGCTGTAGACACCAAATTTTGTCCAAATTGATAATTTTAAACTCAATTGGACTTTCAAAATCCAAAATAAAACATTGGGCTTCGAGGCCCATTAAAATGAGTAAATTTATTATTATTATTATTAGTATTTTATTTTTATCTATTTGATTTTATTGTTATTTTTTGTTTTCATTTTTATTATTATTATTTTTTATATATATTTGTTTTTATTTTTATTATTTGATTTGTTGTTATGTATATTATTATTGTTATTGTTTTTTTATCACATGTGTTTTATTTTTATTATTTATTATTATTATTATTATTATTACTGTTTTTTATTATTATTTTTATTATCTTTTCTATTATTATTATCTTTTCTTTATTATTATTATTATTATTATTATTATTATTATTATTATTATTATTATTATTATTATTATCTTTTCTATTATTATTATTATTATTAGTATTTTGTGTATTATTATTATTTTTATTATTACTATTATGTTTATTATTATTGTTATTTTTATTATTATTATTATTATATGTGTGTTTTATTTTTATTTTTATTTTTATTTTCATTTTATTTGTTTTTATTATTATTAATTTTTAATTTATTTTTATTATTATTATTATTATATATTATTATTTATTTTTAATTTTATTATTATTATTCTATATGTGTGTTTTATTATTGTTATTGTTATTTTTATTTTTGTTTTATTTATTTTATTATTATTATTAATTTTTAGTTCTTAACTTATTTTGATTCTTATTATATATTATTGGTTTTATTTTGTTTTACTTATTTTTATTTGTTAACTTTTTTATTAATATTATTTTTATATCTGTTTTATTATTAATATTAATATATTACAGTCACATTTAATGCTAGTCCATCACATCCCAAACGCCGGCGTCCTCCACCCTTCCCCCTAGGTCTCGGCATCACCAATATTCACCTTCCCGAGGCCATCCATCCCATCTCAGACATTGTCCGGAGGACTGGGAAACAATAGAAGGAACCTAGATTGGTTCTTATCCTCGGGGCCAAAGAATGATCCTAAATTCGTTTAAGAGGACCAGATTTTCTCCAGGCTTTTTTGCTTTTTCGGAGACTTACGCACACTGAAACAAAAAAAACCCTACCCCAATTGAGACACCACCGGAGGATACAGACTCAGAGACACCATCACCGTCCCCCAAGACCACCATCCAACCACTCTGTTTCCCGAACACCAGAAAGCCACTACCACCGTCACCATCACACACCGCCGTCATCATCAAACACCACCATCATCATCACCGTACACCTCCGCCAACAACCAAACACCACCACAGTCATCATCACACACCACCATCATCATCCCTACCACCGAAACCCCTAGATCCCAAAAAAAACCCCTAATCCGGGAACCCTAGAACCGAGACCCTTAGGATCTCAGATCTGGAAACCCTAGATCTAAAACCTGCAAAAGAGACAAAAACAAAAAATCACAACACAGCAGCCAAAACCATCAACCAGAAATATAGCAAAAACATAAAAAAAAAAAAAGAAGAGAAAAGGAAGGTTTCGGGGTGTCAGATCTAGGCAGCTAGAGGAAGTTTTGGGTGTAACGGAGGCTAGATCCGGTAAGAGGAAGGTTAGAGGAGTGTTTTTTGGGCTTCGGGAAGACCTCCGGTGACCGGCCTACGGCGGCGCACGGCGGCCGGCACGACGGAAATCATCCGGCAGGGCATAAGGGCTGAGAGGATTTTTTTTGGGGTTTTGGATTTTTTCCTGGAGGAACCGGCTAAAATGAGGAGAAACAAAAAAATAGGCTTTTTATAGAACATCAAAACGCAGCGTTTTGATTAGTCGACCCGCGTGCCACCCGTGACCCGACCCGAGATCCGCGCAAACCGCCCCTGTTACCCGCTCGCGACCCGGCTCCATCCTGCCCTCACGCGACCCGCGCTCCAGCCCACCCGATTTCGGATCCGACCGCGACCCGCTCCGTTTTGGGTATATTTTCTTCCTTTATTTCATTTTATTTATTTGTTAATTAAGGGAAAAATAATAATAATAATAAAAAAATAGAAAATATAATAAAGCAGAAAATAAATAAATAAATAGTATAATACAATATGTAAAAATAGAATAAAATAAAATGAACACATGGTTTTAAAAGATAAGATAAATAAAAATGAAAAGTAAATAATTTTTTATTATATAATTTTTATTTTATAGTATAATAATATTTATAGTATAATAGCTAGAACTAATTATTCCATTCATTTCTATTCCATTCATTTCTATTCCATTCATTTCTATTTCGAATTATCTTCGAATTAGTTAGTCTAAAAAACAAAGTTTCATTCTAATTATCTAGACTTATAACATATCATTTATATAATGATAATATATATAAATGCATAAAAAGATTTTCACTCTAATGATCTAATTATTAGATTCTATGTAGAACTCTAAACTAAATCTAAATATAAATAAATTAAATCTATTAAATAAGTAAGAAATCCCGATGATAAGTCTTCGTTGAACTCGCAAGTAGCGATTCTTCGAAAAACTTTAGGTGAGGGGAATTATATCAAATGTTACCAGAGTATTGGGATATTCGGTATTATTCCTCAATATCTAATTTCATACTTATTTATTTATTTATTTATTTTTAAAAGAAAAAATTAAAAATTAATTAATAATAAAATGAATAAATAAAAATATATAATAAAAAGTTTTGACAAACAAAGAGTGTTTAGAGAAATATTAATTAAGTGAAAACTAATAAAAACAAAAGAGGTAAAAAAACAATTGAGAGAAATAAACAAAAGGGGATTTTTAGAATTACATATATAAAAAAATGATAAAAATTAATCATAGTAAAGTTTCCAAAAGTAAAGAATGATAGTTAAATAAATAATAATTGAATTTTATTAAAAAGGAATAATTAAAAGAATCAAGATAATAAATCTTAAAATTCTAAAATAAATGGAATTCTTCCGATGATGGGATGTCATGAAACTCACAAGTAGTGATTTCTTGACTGATCCCTAGGTGAGAGGAATTAGCTAAATGTTACCAGAGTATTGGGATATTTAGTTAAATTTTTCAATAATAAGAGTTTCATTAATAAAAATCAAAATATAAAATTTCTTTTTATAATTCCATGTGCATCATGTACTATATCCTTACATCATGTGTATAAGTATTAAAATTCTAAAATAAATGGAATTCTTCCGATGATGGGATGTCATGAAACTCACAAGTAGTGATTTCTTGACTGATCCCTAGGTGAGAGGAATTAACTAAATGTTACCAGAGTATTGGGATATTTAGCCAAATTTTTCAATATCAAGAGTTTCATTAATAAAATCAAAATAAATAAAATTTCTTTTAAGTTTCACATGCACCATACATTTTTATCGAAACTACATGTATACGATCAATTATAAGTTAGCGTGAGCACCACCAAAGATGAGATTCTATAGAACTCACAAGTAGTGATTCTTAAGAAATCTCTAGGTGAGAGGAATTATTTCGAATATTACCAGAGTATTGGGATATTTGATTTAATTTTTCAATAAATGGTGTTCATGTTGATTCTCACAATAAATCTCTTCGTAACAGAAATTTTTCAAGCAAATACGCTAAATTTTTATATATAATCAAAAGTCAAGACTATTTTATTAAAATCAAAAGATACCATGTAGTTAGGATGGTACCGTTTTTTAACGGGCGTCGTGGGGGTGCTAATCCTTCCCCACGCGTAACCGTACTCCCGGACCCGATTTTGTTTTCGCAGACCAAAAATTATCTTTTTAATAAAACTTAATTAATTTTGAGATTTTGTTAAAGAGATAAATATTTTAGGTGGCCAATCACACCTTACAAAAAAGATTGGTGGCGACTCCCTGTTTTTAAAATGTTTTTCAAAAAAGTCGGGCGCGAAGCCGTTACGACAGTGGCAGTCGTCTCTTCCCTTTCCTTTTCTGCATCAACCCCAAGTAGCCGCACTAGAATCTCATTTGCCTCATCAATTAAGACAATGTCGTGTGATATTATCCTCCCAACCACTAGATGCCAAGAAGCATAAACACATTATCTAGAGTGATGGTCATTTCTCTCCGAAAGGCATATGAAATGTGTTTGTCTCTGGCTGCCACCTCTCCGTAAATGTGGTAATTATAGTTTTGTTACACGTGAGATAACTACACCGCATGAGTGAAGCCAACCTTGATTGCTCGATCGAAACCAGAACGCGTGATCGACTCGTATCTAACGACCATGTATCAACTTTAGGACCATGATTAAGAACTTTCAACTCTCCTCGTTTCTATATGAAAACCAAACAAAAAATGAGAATATTATTACCTCTAATGTACATTACAATAAATAAGTAATAAAGTTCAATTATACCTTTCGCTGCCAAATAGTTGCAATAACGTGCAATCTATAACTGAGCAAAAGAGATGTATCAACTGGACCTCCAAGATACGGTCCAGTAGAAGCAACTCCCTAAGTAGTTGTACTAGCCCGCTCAGCAGTTGCTGCCTCAGTAGATGTACTCACCTCCCTAGCTACAGCCTCAACATGTTGCATCTCATCAAGTACTGCAACCTAACCAGCTATTATCGCAAGCATACTATGCTTAGCTATTGCTGCCTCTAAGGTGTAGTGTGTCCTCCTCTCATACACAGTGGATTGCCACCTTGCATCCTTTGAAGGTTCAACGCGTCTCCTCCTCTCAGCTCTAGATGACCTCACTCCTTGTGTACATGGTGGCATCTATATAAACATACAAGAAAACCATTTCACATGTAAGAAACCAATTCACATGCCAATTCAATTTAATAATACATTTCACATGTAAGAAACAAATCCCCTTCAATGAATTCACATCTCCCTAATCCAATTTAAATCAAAAACCAATTCATATTCATTTAACCATGTATAATTTTTGACATTTTTTCATCGCTACACTTGGGTGCTGCAACCCTCTATTCACTCACAGTAACACAGTGCCGCGAGGCCAAGCATGCCTGCGGCACCCTAAAAAAACCAACCACACCATATTTATTTGCCTCCAAATACTCAAATTCAACAATTATATACATTTAAATGAGAAAAAATGAATATTAAACATATTTAAAGGAACATGTAAGTTACATTACCTTATTATCTTGAAAATCTATAAGATTTGAAGGATTTGTGGAAGATTGGAAGTTGAAGAATTAAGAAATGAGGGTTAAGGTGTGAGAAATGGGAGTTAGGGTGAAGAGAATGGAGGGTAGTTTAGGAATAAAAAAAATAAATAATAGGGTATGTCAAGTAAAAATAAGAGAGAAGTTTTTAAGGAAGGTTTTTTAGCAATTAGGATGCACCCAATACTTTTTTGGTATTAGAATTTCCCTTAATAATTTTTTATAAAATTGCTTTCTAAAAAGATAGCGAATTGCCGCATAATTAATTTGATGCATATAGCCCATGAAATTTGAACTTCAAAATTCACGCTTCAATACACGTTTCTTTCAAAGCGTTGCCATAATAAAAGACAAGAAGTAAGCCTTCACGGGTGGCTTTTTATTTTTATTTTTATTTTTCAATTATATTAAATAATTATTACTTAAATATTCTTTAATTTATTTGTAATATATATATTATGTAAGAATAAATATGTTGATCTTGAACATATTTCTAACAATAAAAATCAAGTAATGTGAAAAACAAATAACCATACCTCCAGCCATTGTCAAGTGGGATATATGTATTCGATTTCTCACTAATCCTCTTCTGACTTAGATGGTGTATCGTCTCTGAATAGAAGAGATTAGTCAGGACCAAGTACATCTCTTATATAGTCGTTCTTCCATCAAGAACTGCTGTCCGTTACCACTGCATTAATGACTATCATTACTATTGCATTAATGTCTGTCCGTTACCATTGCATTAATGTCTATCCGTTACCATTGCATTAATGTAAAAAACGTAACGGCTATATGTTTCCATTGCATTCAATATCAAAATGTATTGGACCATTAATATGCATAATGACCATTAATATGCATAATGAAGAAAACGTTACAATCTCCCACTTGGTCCATACGTTGAATTAAGCATTGAATAACTTACTTAAGAAACAAACACATGAATCATAGTGATAAGTTCTCTAAAAACGAGTATTATCATCTATGTATTACAATGTATTTAATTTCTCAAGTACTACACTTAATGTGGCAACAATTAACTTATTGAATAAACCCTATGTTTATTCTTGGTCCAGAATAAAATATATATGTTCTCAAATAAATTAAGGTGCACATGAATATGAGAAAATATCTGAATGCAAAAGAGTTTCATTAACATACTGAATGTATATACAAATTATAAAGAGGAAACAATCCCCATTTTATCCACAAGATCCTTGTATTTCGTTGGTGGCATGCCTTTAGTCAAAGGATCGGCAATCATTAACTCAGTGCTAATATGTTCAATGACCACTTTCTTTTCCTTAACATGTTCTCTAATGGCTAAGTACTTGATGTCGATGTGCTTGCTTCTACTTCCACTCTTATTATTCTTAGCCAAGAACACTGCAGCTGAGTTATCACAGAAAATTTTCAATGGCCTAGAAATAGAATCCATAATTCTAAGTCTAGAAATGAAACTCTTAAGCCATACACCCTGTGAAGTAGCCTCAAAACAAGAGACAAACTCGGCTTCCATAGTAGAGGTAGCAATTAAAGTTTGCTTAACACTTCTCCATGAAACAGCTCCACCGGCCATAATGAAAATGTACCCAGATGTTGATTTACGAGAATCAACACAGCCAGCAAAATCTGCATCAGAATAGCCTACCACACCCAAATTGTTCGTTTGTCTATACATAAGCATGTAATTTTTGGTTCCTTGGAGATACCTCATGACTTTCTTTGTAGCTCTCAAGTGGTCTATCCCTGGGTTACTTTGATATCGCCCTAACATTCCAACTGCAAATGTAATGTCAGGTCTTGTGCAAACTTGAACATACATAAGGCTTCCAACTGCAGAAGCATATGGAATATTCTTCATGGATTCTCTCTCTAAATCATTCTTTGGACATTGGTTTAGACTAAATTTATCACCTTTCACGATGGGAGCAACACTTGGTGAACAATCCTTCATCCGAAATCTCTCCAAAACTTTATTAATATAAGTTTCCTATGATAGGCCTAATACACCACGAGATCTATCTCTGTGGATCTTAATGCCAATGACATAAGATGCCTCACCCATATCTTTCATATCAAAGTTTTTAGAGAGAAATTGTTTCACTTCATGTAGCATACCCTTATCGTTAGTTGCAAGCAAAATATCATCCACATATAAAACAAGAAAACATATTTTACTCCCACTGACCTTCTAGTATATACATTGATCCATGGGATTTTCAACAAAACCAAAAGAAGAAATTACTCCATGGAATTTGAAATACCATTGACGGGATGCTTGTTTCAGACCATATATGGATTTTTTAAGCTTGCAAACCAAGTGTTCACCTTCACTAGAAGAGAAACCTTCAGGTTGTTTCATGTATACCTCCTCTTCTAGATCACCATTAAGAAATGTTGTTTTCACATCCATTTGTTGCAACTCAAGGTCGAAATGTGCAACTAATGCTAAAATTATACGCAAAGAATCTTTCTTGGATACAGGAGAAAAGGTCTCCGTGTAATCGATTCCTTCTTTTTGAGTAAATCCCTTAGCAACAAGTCTCGCTTTATATCTTTCAATGTTGCCTAATGAGTCTCTTTTGGTCTTAAAGACCCACTTACAGCCAATGGCCTTCACCCCATTAGGCAACTCTATAAGGTCCCAGACTCCGTTGCTTTTCATGGAATCCATCTCATCCTTCATAGCATTATTCCATAATTTAGACTCTTTACAACTCATGGCTTGTGAAAACGTTTCAGGATCATTATCGGCTCCAATATCAGTTTCTTGTAGATACACAATATAGTCACTAGGAATTGCCGATCTCTTTTCACGAGTAGATCGTCTTAATGTTGAATCATCTTCTCCATAAGGAGCTTGTGGTTCAACTATTTTTCAAGATTTTGAGATAAGTCCTAAACTTGTTGATCCACTAGAAGGTTTTCAACATATTTGACAATGACAATGTAGAAGGTTGTTTTTCCTTATGATCATGAGCAGGAATTAAATCCCTAAACCGATCCCTTCCACTAATCATGTCATTTTCAAGAAACTTAGCGTTTCTAGATTCCACAAACCTAGTAGTATGAGTTGGACAATAAAATCTATAACCCTTAGACGTTTTAGCATAACCAATAAAGAAACCACTAACTGTCCTTGGGTCAAGTTTCTTCTCATGTGGATTATAAATTCTTACTTCTGACGGACAACCCCAAACATGCATATGTCTCAAACTCGGTTTCCAACCTTTCCATAATTCAAAAGGTGTCTTTGGAACAACCTTAGTCAGAACATGGTTTAATATATACGTAGCCATCTTTAGTGCTTCAGTCCACAAGATCTTTGGAAGATTGGAGTTGCTAAGCATACTCCTCACCATGTCCATTAATGTACGATTTCTTCTTTCTGCTACACCATTCTGATCCGGAGAACCAGGTAAGGTGTGCTGGGCAACAATCTCATGATCTTGAAGAAACTTAACAAAAGGACCAGGTGCTTGTCCATTCTCAGTGTATCTACCATAATATTCGCCACCTCTATCAGATCTCACTATTTGTATTTGCTTCCCACATTGATTCTCAACTTCAGCCTTAAATACTTTGAAGGCATCTAATACGTCATTTTTATTATGAAGCAAGTACACATACATGAATCGTGAGTAATCATCAATGAAGGTGACGAAGTATTTCTGACTAGGCATGTCCATGTCCGGACAACATATGTCAGTGTGTATGATATCTAATATGGTTGAACTCCTATTGGCATATTTCTTATACTTGTTTGTCTGCTTGCCCTTAATGCAATCTACACAAGTCTCGAAATCAGTATAATCCAAAGTACTAAGTACTCCTTCATTCACTAATCTCTTAATTCTATTTATGGAGATATGACCTAATCTCCTATGCCACAACATAGAGGAATCCTCATTAATATTACACCTCTTAGTACTAGTATGAACATGCAGAGAATTATTAGTGGCTTCATGTTGCAAAGAAATTTTATATAAACAATCAGATAAAATTCCAGAACCAACACAATTAGATTTATAAAACAAATTAAAAATATTGTCTTGAAAATTAAAAGAAAACCCCAAAGGACAAAGTCTAGAAACAGAAATTAAGTTTCGAGAAAAACTGGGTACATAAAAAGCTCTTTCTAAATTAAAGCGAAGCCACTATTTAAAATTAAAGTGCATGTTCCAATAGCCTCCACATGTGAGCTCATCTTATTGCCTGATAAAATGCTCAGCTCACTTCCTATTGGCTTCCTTAGGTTTTGCATATCCTGTAAAGAGTTTGCAATATGGATTGTAGAACCAGAATCAATCCACCATGTGTTAATATTAACATTAGCCATATTAGATTCATAACAAACAAAAGAGGATAGAATATTACCTTTCTTCTCAAGCCACTTCTTAAATTTAAGGCAGTCTTTCTTTACGTGTCCCTTCTTTTTGCAAAAGAAACACTTGTTTTCCTTCTTAATATCAGCTTGAGGTAGTATTTTACCTTTCCCCTTCTGATTTCCCTTAGAAGTGGAAACCTGAGATTTGTCAGCCTTCTTTGTACGAATTGTAGCTAGCATCGCACTTTCACCCAATTCCATAACAAGCCTCTCCTCTTCTTGAACGCACATGGTCATTAATTCATTAATTGACCATTTGTCCTTATGTGTGTTATAAGAGATCTTAAAGGGCCATATTGCTGAGGAAGGGTGTTAAGTATAAAGTGCACGAGGAAGGAATCTGACATATCTACCTCTAGTTTCTTAAGTTGAGCCGCAATGTCCCGCATCTGCATGATATGCTCACGCACACCCTTAACGGTTGTGAGACGCAGAGAGGAAAACTTCAATATAATGGTGCTTGCCAAGGCCTTTTCAGAAGTGACAAATTGATCGTCAATGGCCTTGAGCAATTCCCTAACCTTCTCATATTGCTCCACGAACCCCTTATACCAGCAGTAATTTTAGTCTTTATAAACATTGCACTGAGCTGATTGGATCTCTCCCATCGCTCATATAGTGCAACTTTAGCAGGACTACTTTCTGCAGTTATTGCTGGTGGTTCCTCTTTCCTAATAGCGTAGTCTATATCCATCCATCCTAGATGTAAGAGAATCTGTTCTATCCATATCTTATAGTTGTCACCCCTAAGTTCTGGAATCTCTAGGCGCATATCGGTGTAACTAGCAGGTTGAGATACTGAAAAAGTCCAAAAGTTTATGTTAAATTTGAGACTTACGTATTTGAATTATATGTTTTACCTATGTAATACATATAATAAACTGTATCTAATTTAATAAAAACTGCCTGTGGGCTAAATTTTTTTATTCAAATAGACTATTTAAACTTTATGATAGAAAAGTCAAATTATTTTCTTCATGGGTACTTTATTAAAATAGTTTGTTTTCTATCCTTTATGATAAAACTACCAAACTATGTTCCAATTCATAATTCCTGTGAGTAGATTATGAAAATAATCTGGTATTTTATCCTAATTAATTATATAAATATAACAAAATTTCCTGTAGGATAAATCTTATTATATTAAGTATAATTAATTACAATTTTATGTCTTATTCTTCATGTAATCTTAATCTTTATATACAATTTTAGTTAATTAAAGATGTTGTGGCTACTCCCTAATTAACTAAAATAATATTGATTACTAGACAATTTCATAAATTATTTTAGGCTCTACAAATATGCCTAAGAACAATTATGCAGCATCGTGATAGGCACAAACCAAGTATACTCCCTGGAAAGTTGGTCGGGCGAAGCCTCATTAAAAACCAACTCCTTAGATAGAGTAGCGTTCCCAGGGAAACTAGTGGCACTATGGCATATCTGGAACTAGTCTGTGTGGAACTTCCTCAGTTCATGCTTTCTCATATCAACTACACAATTGTTTATGCGTTATTGATATCCTAATTGTTCATCTAAATAATAACCTAAATATATTTAGTGAACATTATATATATATATATATATATATATATATATATATATATCTTAATGTGCTTTAAAATTTAGGTACTAATCCTAAGTTTTATGTATAAATTAAGTTTTATGAGAAAACCTAAATTTTCACAAATTCTAACAATATCAAAACCAAGGGATATGTTATAATTTGTAAAATAAAATTCTCATAAAAATAAAATAAAATTGCATAATAAATTAACTATAATATTATGCTAAACATCAATTGCATAATTAATAAATATTATGCACTCCATGATTTATACATAAATCTTTAAATAAGCATGGAAACATACCATAAAATTCTTGCATACACAACAACAAAATTTTAAACACATAAATAAAATAAATAAAGTGTTTAAAATTTTATTTATTTATTTATTATTTTTTTTGCAAATAATCACAAAACGTGCAAAATCTAATAAAATAAATAAATAAATGAATGAATGAATGGAGACAGCATTGGTCATTCACAGAAAGCAATCCCAAAAACAAACTTTTGAACATACCAAGACTTCTTTATTTTAATTATAGGAACACTTAAATCTTGAAAACTTCTTATAATCAAACTTTCAAGACATTTTAAGCCATTTCAATAATAGAAACGCATTAAATCAGATACTATTTGAAGTATCAAAACTCAAATAAAAATTCAATGACAATATACCAATTTTTTTTTCATACATACGTATTGTAATAAAAGGACAAGACAGAGGTTAATACCTGCTTTGATACCAAATGTAAGAATAAATATGTTGATCTTGAACATATTTCTAACAATAAAAATCAAGTAATGCGGAAAACAAATAACCATACCTCCAGCAATTGTCAAGTGGGATATATGTATTCGATTTCTCACTAATCCTCTTCTGACTTAGATGGTATATCGTCTCTGAATAGAAGAGATTAGTCAGGACCAAGTACATCTCTTATATAATCGTTCTTCCATCAAGAACGGCTGTCCGTTACCACTGCATTAATGACTGTCATTACTATTGCATTAATGTCTGTCCGTTACCATTGCATTAATGTCTATCTGTTACCATTGTATTAATGTAAAAAACGTAACGACTGTCTGTTACCATTGCATTCAATATTAAAACGTATTGGACCATTAATATGCATAATGACCATTAATATGCATAATGAAGAAAACGTTACATATTAAACTTTAAAATATTTTTATTTTATTTATTAATATATAAAAATTAATCTTTTATAAATTACATAATAGAATGCGTTCGGAAGTGTGATTTATATAAATTTATTGAAAGATGTATAATTCATATATATTTGCAGGTATTCTTTAATTATTAAGTATTTGTCCATATTTTCCCATCCCAGTTCTTCAGGAATCAGCTCCTCTTAGTTTAGTCCAAATTTCTAAGATGTAATAAATTTACGCTATCTCTGTTATATTAGATATTAACTCAAATTCTATATTAATGAGTTTATATTTGGTAATAAATATATCATTAATAAGTAACTTGGTGATCAAATAATGAGGCTCTATAAATATAGAGTGATCTCTAAAATTAGCAAGATGTAATTACTATGTGATCTCCACGTGATTATAGAAACTTGGGGAAAAATTAAAGAAAACACCGGATTAACTGGGTTTGTTTCTAAGCTTGGCTTAGTGTTTATTTTGGGAGTGTTTTATAATCTGTAATTTTTATGGTTTATAATGAATTTTTCTCTCTTATCCGTACATGTAGACATGTGAGCTGAACCATGTTAAATCTTGTTTATTGTATGTGTAATTTAATTTCACATTGATCTAATCTTAATTTGGAATGCGTATCTACTTGAAAAATTCTAACATGCTATTCAGTCTGCACTTCCTGTAAATTGCTTTGGTTTCATGATCTTGGTATCTTGTTGTAAAGAGGCTTTTCGATCTTCTATAGGCATGGGTGCTGGGAATGCATTCTATTTATGATGCTATAATGAAAGTTTTCAGCCTATTGTACTCTCCATGTTGAGTCTTAAAAAAATGTTTTACTTTCGGCAAATGGTCCTGGAAGCCATAAATGGTATGTTGTGAATTCTCTGCTGATCACTGGTTACTTGGTTAGTGGAGATGGAATTTGTACAGTACGGAGTTTATGTTTATTTTAATGGTAAATTACTTTTTTTTAACCACAAATATTCTCATCTGTTTTACGATCTGAGATTAATCTTATTTGAGTTGAGAGTGATAAACGATAAAACCCTCCAAATAATGAAAACTCTAAAATTCAAACTATGTCTAAATGCCTAGTAAAAAAATCCATTTCCATTTCTTCTAACCCCTAATTAGTGCAAATACCTTTTATTATCTACTTACATTTTACCTTTTTGGTCAATAAATTACATTTTGCTTTAATTATATAGTCAGTATTTTTTTATATTTTTGTTTTGAAAAATGAAGTTATCAAATATATTTTTTATAATTTTCATTTTTGAAAATAATTTTTCATTTTCATGTACTAAATGTATTTTTTTAAAAATCAGAAATTAATAAATGAAAATTATTTTCATGTACTAAACATATGTTTGAAAATTCAGATAATAAGAAATGAAAATTCTTTTCAGAAAACAAAAATAAAATTGTTTTAAAGTTTCTTCTTAAAATTTCTCTTAAATTTTTTGGAAATTCCTCAATTTTTTATTAAAAAAATTAAATTTTAAAATTTTGAGCACCCTGAAGGATCCTATCACATCTTTTCTATTTGTAATTTCTATTTCTCCTTAGGTTCTGTTTCTCTCAATAAATCCCATTATATTAAACAAAAGAAAAGGAAATGTATTTGATTTTGTCGGGCTAATTGATCTGATCCAAGTACGGGAAAAGAACGCAACAAGAGCCCATGCCAGACAAAACCCAGGAAACCCAAATCCCATTTGATTCTGCCACATCCAGGCATTGCTTGAAAACGTTGAAAGAACAAAATAAAAATAAAAAATTGAAAAGAGAGAAAAATGAAAAAAATGAGCACCCATATCCCATTTCGTTACCGATGAATAGAACGCTGGCATACCAATTCTTCAATGCAAATGAGTTTTTCTTAAATCATGAATATATGAAAATAGATCCGAGAAAAAGACTGCGGTAAAGTGTAGCAGTGAGTCAACAAAACTCAATTGCGAGTAACAGGCCTTTTGAAATAGGATTTATTAATGGAACCATAGGGACAATTTCTCCCAAAATTCCCCTAAATTTTGGGTTCTAACTACAGGCATACATAATGACCCAAATATGTATAACGGTAAATAAAGAATTTCATCAATAAAGATTTTCCTCCGTCTCCCTGAATAGAAACCACCTCATTAAATTTCATAAAAGAAGTTACACTGTGATGACCCTGGTTCTTTAAGTTTTCTACACTAGTTCTTGTAATCCGGATTATCCCTGAGACCAAGCTTTGAGAGAACAAGACAGTAGGAATCCCAGTCGGTTCTACGGAGATACTTCAACAACTTCTTCCTCTTCTGCACCATTGCTTGAAGGCCTTTCCTTGAGTGCTTATCCTAGACAAGAATATGATTAAACATAAAATATATAAAATGCCTTGTATTTTTAACATACATTATTAGCATTTTATTAATAAACTTCCATTAAAAAAACAAAAACACAAACCGTGTTCCTGACCAGGATATATTTCACTGCTTCTAATGACAATAAAAAGCCATTTAGTATTAGCAACCCGGTTCACATACAGTCTATTCTAAATGACAACTTCAAAATGGAGTGAATTCCAGTTCCATCAAAGCTGTTGTTACTACAACATAGTGTGACATCTCACAATACACAGCATATCTGCTACTTTGACAATAGCAAAAGTTCCAAGAGAATTTTTCTGAGAGAATTTTATGCATCCTTAAGAGATCAAGGTTCTTTCTCCTTTTTTTTTTTCTTTTAACACAAGCTACAAGCCTGCAACATGCTGATGATCACTCTAACATTTGTGAAAGAACAACCATAACTTCAGAAACCAATCTTTTAATCCATTGTGATTTCAACCACAGAAGGTGAAGTAAAATAGGAAATGACATACTATTGCATTAAAAAGCACCAAAATATAATGAGAATCTCATTTGCAGTGTCACCTTTTTATGCAGAACTGATGATAGATGTTTGATCTTGGTAGTGAGTTGTGCCACTGCAGGAAAACCAGCGAAAGGCATCAATGGCCCGAGAATAAAAAGATCATTAATGATGAAAAAAGCTACATGTGATCAAAAACTCCCAGGCTTAACAGTACTAATATCAATATCTTAAAGAAATTGCAACTCTTGGTAAAAAAAACAAGATAGCATAGCAAACAAATCTAACTGTTGAATCTCTATTACTTACGAGTTTATATCATACAGAAGACAACAAGTAACACACAAGTATTTCCAAGGATCTGTAAAAATGTAACTTCAAATTAAACTTGAAATAAATAATGCTTAGAACGTCTTCTAAGAATCATAGCCTTACTCAAAGGCTGGTTAATTTTTGAGAGAAATACAAAAGGCTTTGAGCTGAAAGGATATTTACTTTTCCCATGTGATTATCTCAGAAGAAGAACTCCAAGCTTGCACTGGATAGCCTTTATCAGCCCATTATTTTCAAGGCTGTTAAGGCTTCAAAGGATCAGAACAGGGACTTCATTTAAAAAAAAATAAGAAGAAAAATCTGCCTAACTAATATGCATTTCTTATCTCCCAAAATTTTAGATTGACCTCAAAAGTTGATCCCACAGCAATTTATCTGACAAAGAACTATTATGGCCCATTAAATCTGATATAAAAATACTTCATATCATGTATCCTGCATTCTTTATCCATACAAAAAACAATTATCCAAAAAAACAAATGTTAACCAAACATGTAAAAAACCATAATAGAACAAAAATTTTTTCTGGAGACACTACAGAATGGTATTTACTCAGCAAATGCATATTAGCATTTCAAAAATTCTCTAATCTCCTCAGCAATCACAGTCTGCACTAGCATTCCAAAAAGTACATTATTTTGGAACGTTGGATTCGGCATATCAGAAGATAACATCTTTTTGCATAGCATTTCTATGGTAACTTTATTTTCAATTTTATCATACTATCCATCATTATTACAAAGGGACAATTTAAAACACAATAAACAAAAGCCTTTCTTCTTATTTAACATATGCAAAAAGAAATTAGAACATGGTAAATATAAGGCTTTATACTGATGAACTAAAAAATCGGACGAAAATTCAAATAAAATAGCTACAAGCATACATGTGAAAATTGAGGGGTATATAGTTTAGAGCTACGATAACGTGTATGGAATGCTTGGTGCCTGGAAGGTTAAATATACAAATAAAATAATTAGTACACTTCACCTTGAACACGTGCAGATCCACAATCTGACTCAGACATCTTAAATTCATCTCTAACTTTTGCAAGCTCAATCTTCAGTTTTTCAGCAGAAGACATGTTATCTGGATGGAAATACTGCAAAAGAATTGTAAGAGTATTAGGGCTTAAATATTTATGACTTTAGTAAATTAAAATGTCAAAACAATTCAATCTTAGTAAAACAGGGATATGTTGCTTGACAACACAAGGATTCGAGCATTGACCTTTAGGTCAACAAGTTATGTCAAGACAGTCTTACTAGAAGTTAGAATCTTCAATCATCGAAATGATAAAACAAAATAAAAGACAAAGAAAGCAAGAAGCAAATAGGCACGTTAAAATTTTTGAAGGGTATCGATTGAAAAAATTTTGTGTGGAAAATAAAGCAAGCATCAAATAAAAAGGAATTTCGTTTCAAATTTCCAATTCAACAACAAGTAATGCACACTGAAAGAAAGAATCTGAAATAGGACGCATACGAAAAGCTGCTCCTTATTAATATATGATTATGGGTAGTATAACAGTTAACCACACAAACTCAACTTTAACTATCAATCAATAAAGGGAACAAGAAAAAGGGAAAAATAAGCTTGCCTTTTCAACTAAATGCTCCTTTGGAGGCTGCAACATAAAATTTGGAGTTCTACCCAAGTGGTCCAATATATCAATTCTCTGGACTGAAACAACAAGAGATCGATATTTTATATGATATTAGACAGTCATCTTTAATTGCATGGAGGATGTCACACATGATCCCTCAGTACAAGCAATAATCAATCAAATGAAATCTCAGATTCAACAGCCCAATGAACAAAAAATCCTAAGACAACAAGAGAATATTTAAAGTAACTTTTCCTTCATAAAGAAACCAGTAAACTCAAGACAATACACTTGAACTCAATTTCCTAAGTTGTAAAACCATATCACCCTCGCTAAGATTTCAGACCCAGAAAATTAACTTGAGAGTAGAATAGTTCCACTGATTGAGCCAAATCAAATATCTGATTTACCACTATAGCTTTTAGTTTTAATCCCCAAAGAAATAAAAGAATTCCAAAGAAATTCAAAATACTGCTCTCAAAGTTTTCAGCTGCAAGCATTGTTTAATATTTCAGCTACAATGAAACTATTGCCTTAGCCATCTGGTTTAAAAACAAAATATAAACTTTTGGTGAAACACCAAAAATCAACAACAAAATCTTTCCTATAGCTTGATTAGTAAAACCAGATTTTAGTTTGAGGTTTTATCCTTTAAAAAAAAGCATATTGAGAACAACAAGAAGAAGAAGCAGAACTTTCAATCAACCTCAAATATATTGTTCACAACTAAGAATCTTCTTTGAGTCCTCCGTAGTCAGAACTTTTGTCCAAGAAGAGGGCTTTACCACTTAAAGACCTTATGCTAACTGATATGCTAACTGATGTAAGACATAAGAAATTCATAAGTCGAAAACTTACAGGAGGATTTTTTCTGCTTCTCGTCCTGGGACATCTTCAACCTAGACAAGGACTCCCTTAGATCTTTATACATAATCCCACCAATCCGCGACTCAGTCTCCTTCTCCTCCATCTCTCTCAACTTCATCAGCCTAGCATTCAACTCCTGCAAGGAAAACCATCCTTCGCCTCCCTTCGTCTCCGGCCGCAACTCCTTCAATCTGTTTCCCAACTCTGCATAACCATACATCTTAACAAACTCTGCTTTCATCGCAACCTCTCCTCCCTTATTCATCTCCCTCCCAAAAATCGAGGTTGGCAGCTCGCTAGACGACCCACTACCAATCATCGGAGCGGCCACGTTGTCATCCGAAGGCTTCGACTTTAAACTATCCTTAAATTCAGACAAAGACAAAAACGGCCTTGGTTTTCTCTCCACATTATTCGCACCAGAATTCGATCTTATTTGCCGTAGACTATCCTTTATAGCATCAAAC
Source organism: Heritiera littoralis (assembly GCA_031772115.1). NCBI lineage: Eukaryota > Viridiplantae > Streptophyta > Magnoliopsida > Malvales > Malvaceae > Heritiera > Heritiera littoralis. Next base: position 1,104,855 of record JAPDPK010000022.1, read on the forward strand.
GAATATTTCCCACCAGGACTGGAACTGTCAGGGCTTTCATTGGAGTCCCCTTTTTTTGCTAAGACGTTTCGTTTGTACAACTCTTGGAATGAAATACGGGGCTGTGATTGTGAAGGTGCAGCAGAGGATTCAGTGGGAGGTGGCACGGCGGATCGTCGTTGGAACTCGGAGAGATTCTTGCGGATTTCCTGCAAGGAAGCTCTCATGGACATGGGTTCCGAACTGGGAGTTGAAGGACTTCTGGGGGTTCTGGGTCTTTCTTGCTGTTTCTGTTTAAGGCTGGCTTTGACATCGTTGAAGTAAGAAGAGACTGAAGGGGGATTATTGCCGGAGTAGTTATTGTTTTTGTTGTTTGGGTCATTTGAAGAAGTGGAGAAAAGGTGGAGGAGAGAAGGGTTGGCGAGGGATTTGCGTTTAGATCTGGCGAGATGGAGAGCCAGAGCCATAGCCACAGGGGTGGAAGAGAGCAGTTGTTAGGGTTTTGGGGGAGATGGCTTGGAGTGAAATTCAGTGAGCTTTGGCCGTTTGGGTTTTAGTAAAATTGAGGATTTACTAATTAGAAAATTTTTAAATGTACCCATTTTTTTGACCTTTTATATTCATTTCTTTTGTAATAAACAATAATTTACTTTAAAAAAATTAGGGTATAAAAAGTAAAAAAAGCGATAAATTTAGAATTTTTCTACTAACTATAATCTCCACTATAGCATTTAACCCTCACTAAAATGTGTCAACTCGTTCTGGGAGTGTTTTTTTTTTTTGTGTTTTAAAAATTAAAAGAAAAAAAAGGAGTTATCCGATTAAAATTACAGAAAAATGCGTAGTTTATTTTAGATTAATGTGTTTTTTATTAAATAACATATAAATCCTATATATATTAAGATTTATATATTTTTCACCAAAAAAAATATTATATATTCAGTTTTAATTTTATTAGTTTCACTCTAGTTAGACCAAATTCTTACGCAGAATAAGTTGACCTTTTTAGGATGGCAACAGCCAACAGAATGGAAAAATTATACTGTCACTGTGTCTCCCCTCCCCCTAGCAAACAACATTCTTGCTCTCTCAGAATAACGATTTCCAAATTCAAGCTTAAGTGCTGGAAGCCATGACTTCTTAAAGAATAGCTTGACCAGCAGACAGATCCCAGCGAGCCATATTCAAAAAATTAAATTGTGTTATTCTCCAGAAAATGAAATAAATAAATTTTCCAAAAAAATAGCAATATTATATTATTCTAAAATAAATAACTATTTATAGTTACATACTTTCAAAATTTAAGTTATATTTCTATTATTGATCAGAAATAATTTAATTATTTATATAATTAGACAGTTCAGAGAAAAAATTTGCTTAGTGATAGAACACATGCTCCGTTGTTCTTCCGTTTCCAATGGGTCTCCCCATCAATAGTAAAAAAAAAAAAAATTTCTCCTCGGCAAGAATTAAAAAAATTTGCTCTTTAGGCTCCGTTTGGATGTCACCGCACCGGACTCCAGTCCAGTGGGAGCAGAAAGGACAAAATTTTTTTTTACAAAAGACAAAACAAAAATCATACAAAAGTGGTCATTTCTTTTTTTTCAAACTCACCGGAGCCAATCACACACTCATCCAAACTAGCCTTTAGTAAACCCAACCGAGAAGAAGAAATTGAAGTTCAAAGGAAAACAAAAGCTTACTAGCATAGACTTGGAGAAAATTGAGAGGGAAGAAGATATTAAATAAAACCGAAGCTTCTTCTCCGATGAGAAATTATTTTTCTTTTATACTAAGTAGACCTGCTCAAGGGCTGGGCTACCCGCCCAAGCCCAAAGGCCCGTTCGATATTTGGGAGGGTTTGGACAAAAATATTTGATGCAATTACCTGGCTTAGACAAAATTTTTAGGCCCGTTTAAAAACGGGCTCAGGCCCGAGCTTAGCCTTTCAAAGCCCGAGCCCGACCCGGCCCGAACTTAATGTTAAATATATATATTTTTAATATATTTCTAATATTAAGTATATTTTTAATATATTTGTTAAGTATAATATAATTATATATATAACATTATTAATTAAAAAACATGATTATAAATATTTAATATGAAAATTGATATACAAATTTTGACAAATTAAATTAAATTTTAAAAGAAATAAAATAATAAAAAACAAATAAATAAATAATTAAAATATAAAAAAATTATATTCGGGAGGGCCGGGCTCGAGCTCGGGCTTATTGTATAAAAAATGAGATGGGCTTGGACAAAATATCAGGCCTGATTTATCGGGCTGGGCCGGGCTTGGGCATTGACCAATTTCCTTATTACCTTCCATGGGCTCGGATTGGTTGAACGTTGAAGATGGTAGGAGAGAGAAAGAGAGTGGGGGCTGTTAGGACTAGGAGTGTAAAACGGGCCTTAAACTGCGGGCTGACCCGTATAAAAAGCGGGCTTTAAGCGGTTTGGGCTTATAAATTGCAGCTCGTTTAAAAACGGGCCTAAACAGATTGGCTCGAACGGGCCGCCAATCCGCGAGGGGCCGATTCACATGGCCCGCGGGCCGACCCGCGGGCCAACCCCTTTAAGCCATTTTTTTGTTTTTTTTTTATGTAATTAGCTTTTAAACTATATTATTAATGTATTTTTATTTCTTATCAAAATAATACATAACATGATTTTATTGTATTCTAGCAAAAAAAATGAATTCATATAATTTTACTTTGAATTCAAACCATGGCATTATATGTATAATAATGAAAAAAAATGTTGGAAAAGTTTAATGTTTAATAAAAATTTATGTTTTTTCAAGTTTGTAATTATTTATTTTAAAATATTGTAAGTGAATTGTAATTGTATTTAGATTGTATTTATATATGAATTTTAATGATTTTTTAAAATTTAATTTGATTTAATTTTTATTATTTTTATTTAAAAAAAATGCTTGGCCCGTGGGCCGGCCCGGTCCGTATTAAAAACGGACCGGGCATGTAATATTCAGGCCGTTTAAAAACGGGCCTAAACGTTAGCCCGTTTAAGCCCGCTTCCGTACGGCCCGGCCCGTACCCGCCCCGCCCGTTTTACATCCCTAGTTAGGACTACTTGTCTAAATCTTAAGGATAAGGCTCAACAAGTCCAAGCCCGTCTTGTCCAACAATGTGAAGCCATGAGCCATATATATATATGATCGCACGAGTGGGTTACAACTCTTGGATCTGGTGATGTGGACACGCAAGCATAGTTGGGCATAACCGTCCACTAACCTAGGATTTGGGACACAATCACATTTAATGGGGCTTAACCACCCTCACACCCGACAACTACCCATTATACCCATGATCACTTATGGCCGCATGTTTAGGACTAGTGGGTATCCTTTGAGAAGACTATAAAATGGAGAATCTGGTATTATAAAGAGGTTCAATTACTTTTACCCTCTTCTACACGTGCGCTTAGATCTTCTTAATCACTTTATTGACTTAAGCATCGAAAAAAATCTCACTAGAAACAATCTCAATGATCCTTTGTTTGCAAGTTGATCCAAGGAGGAATCTTGTTGCTTACAGAAGAAGTCTAGTATCTTTTTTGGTATCAACATTCTATTGTTGCGTATGGGAAATGAAGAAGAAGAAGTCATGTTGAGTTCCCAAACATCTAATCTCGTAAACACCTAAGTTACTCTGCCACCACCACAGCCAACCGTAACAATACCACCAATTCCCCCAACTCTTTCTGTGGATACTTCGCCATTCCAACCGACACATTTGATCCCAATATCTAGAATCACAACGCCCATCCTCAACAACCACTTCACACATGCCAAGGCTGTAGCCACCATGACACTACCACAAAGCACCATTTTACCCACTGCAACCATCTCATTCACTCAGTTTGCATCGAGGACATCTTACCTTCCCTCATCATCCCAAACAATAACCACCGACCAATATAACCAGTTGCTTGCCCAAAATCAAGCCCTGAACGGCAAGATGGTGCACTACTCCAAAATTATAAAATCCTTGACCGTCTAACGTCTAACGACTGGCCCAAGTGTTCACCCATCAATGCAAGACACCCTTGAGTTCCCATCTCTGGCTAACCCTCCACAACCAAACACAAGTCAACACCCATAGGAAACACTTGGTGATTGCCGTAACACGGATAGAAGAGAAAGAGAAGAAAGAAGTGTCAACTCCCCAATGATAGATCTCATCAAAAGAAGTAGGATAGCGCCTAACCATTTAGATCTATTTATCCATGAAAGGCTCAATGCCATGTGCAAAGAGTTGAAAGAGCTGAGGAAGGGGAAGCAGGAGATAGTCCATTGTGTCAGTGAACCGACAGCCTGCTCTCCTCGAAAATTCAGAGAGAGATGGTTTCCCATAACTTTAAAGTTCCCAAAGAAAAATACGATTGCAAGAGCGACCCTCACATATTATGTAATGAGGCGATGTTGGATCTCTATGGAACGACTGATGTGGCAAAGTGTCAAACTTTCCCCACTACGCTCAAAGGATATGCTAGGTCCTAGTTTTACTCATTACCCCTCAATTTGATTACATGTTTTGATCAGCTTAGCAAAAATATTTGTGGGCCACTTCCTCACTAATAAGAAGCAAAGAAGGACATTGGCAAGTCTTATGTCTATAGTTCAAAGGTCCAAGGAGAAGCAAAGGGATTACATCCATAGGTTCACTGTTACATATGTTGATGTTAAGGATCCCAATGATAGCTTTGTAGTTCAAGCGTTCAAGGCTAGAGTTATTAGTGATCTTTGTATCCAAACGCATCATTTTAATCTCACCCGCGTTCAAACTTACCATAATAAAGCCCCTAAAACCAGGGTTTTAAATAGCGAAAGGATTGCATTATAGCGGCCGCTATTTAGCTGTAGCACTGCCTTTCGCCACCGCTATTTACAAAAAATCGGAGGTGATCTTGAATTAGAACAGTAGTGATGTGTTGTGGTCATGAAAATCGTCCATAACAGTGAATAGCAGCAATAATGGTCCGTTATTGTGTTATTCTCATTTTTCATCCAAAACTGATAGTAAAAAGAAAAAACAATCATTTGGGTGTTGTAGCAATTGACACTGCCAAGCTTCAATTCACCTAAAAAAAAGCACAAAAACATAATAATCAATCTTAGACTACCATTGCCAAACATCAATTCACAAGAAATCACAAGCAAATTAAGCCACAATACCTCAACTTGTAGGATGGGAATTGATTGACTCAATGTTGAGCTATTATTGCTACTATTAGTGGCCAGGGGCTATAGAGCTGAGTGGTTGGGTGGTTGGGCGGCTGGGTGGTTGGGTAGGTTAAAGGAAGAGACTAGAGGCATGGGCATGGCTGCATGGATGGGTTGAAAGTAGGGCAGAAATCGCGAGAGTTGTAGGAGACTTTGGTGAGATCGATGGGCAGAGAAGTGAGTGAGGAGAGAAGAAAAGGAATTGAATTGTTTTTATCTTTTAGTATTAGAATTAGTTTTTAACTCTTCTTATTATTTTTGATTAAATCATAATTAAAAATATATTTATTATATAATAAATAAATAATAATTTATGATAAAAATGTTAAATCAATTAAACAAAATGTCATAAAATATCATAAAAACATAAACTACTTAAAAAATCATTGCAAGACTTAGGATATTAAATAATTAATATATTAATTTTATCATCGACCCCCAAATAAGTATTATTTATTTCAATTATTTGTTATTTCTTAATTATCATAAATAATTTTTTAAATATATTTATTTTATAATAATCTAAAAAAGCCATAATTTTTTTTCAAGTAAATTAAAAAGCATAAAGAGTCATAAATTACTTTTAAAAATCATAAAATAAAAATTATTATTATTAGAATTATAATTATTACATTTTATCATAAGATGTGCAAAATTAAAAAAATTGACAATCATAATTATCATAATGACCCTAAGGTTGTGGTTAGATGAAGAATTTCAAGGAGGGAATTCATTTCAATCAAGATATTTAAAAGTCCAAAATGCAAATTTCTTGTTTAGCAAAAAATTTTGAAGAATTTGAAAATTTAAGAGGGATTTCAAAAAGGATTTTGAAATGCTCAAATTCTCTTTTGAAAATCCACCTAAAGAGGTGGTTTTTCAAAATTCCTTCCACTCTTTCCTACTTTATTAGACATGACATACTATTAAATATAAAGTTAAAAACAAAAAAAACATATTATTTTATTTAAATTTAATATATATCTTTATTTTTTATATTATTAATAATATTTATATATTTTTACAAATCTTATGATACCCATATTACATATTTTATTTGATTTTTTTCTTTTTTAAATATATAATATTTGTAGACACCTTATTTTGTCCTGAGTCTTAACTAAAAAATAATAATTAATTGGATTAGGTGACATTATATTTTAATTTTACAATTTAGAATTAGGCTAGAATTAAATTAGAATTTTTAGATTTAGAATTAACATTAATTAGTAAATTAAAGTTAAAATAGGATTTAGGAATGATAAATAAAAAAAAAAAAGAAGAAGAGATAATAAGAGAAAATAAAATTAATTTTAAGATAGGATAATTAAATTTTTTAAGATAATTATTTATATTAATATTAAAGTTGATAGAGTTAGATTAGGATTAGCATAAGAATTAAATAGATAAAATATTAAAAATAAGAGATAATTAATAAAATAGGTTTAGTTGTATTAGGACTCTAATAAATTTATGACTATAAAAAGGGGGCAAACCCCATAACTTGGGGACAAGGATTCTCAGAGAAAAATTCAAAAAAAAGCAACCAGCATCAAGAAAATTAGAAAACACACAGCGAGAAAGAAGGAAGGAAGCTCCAGTCAAAACGACAACGGAATTAGGATTTCTCACGGTCTAAATAGCATTCACGGCGGAAGGTGAACTAGCAAGGTTTTGCGGCACCTCTGGAGATTAGCAGCAGTCCTTTATCCGTTTCTAGATCAGTGGCAGTCGACGATTGGAACACAGAACCAGCAAAAGGAAACCCCAAGTCAGACGATAGCATTTTGCTTTGAAGCAAATATTAGACTCGAGACTGTTGCTACCCACGTGAAGTCGGTTTTGATATCCTCTGTTGGCAAAATAGGTACGCTTCCCTATATTGTTTTACTTTCTATATTGTATATGTAGGTGTGCTTTCTTTGCTGGATGTGTACACTTTAGCTTGGTAGTGGACAATAAAAGCAACGTATAATAAAGCATGATAACGTAATGATTAAATGAATAGCAATATAATATGGAAAAATAGTATTAGTATTAATTAGTATGTAACAAATGGAAATAAACTTTAAATAAATGAATATTAAAATTTACAATTATTATAATAAAATAAAAATTATTCCAATGATGGAATTCTGAGGTGTCACGAATGGTTGACATTTCAGATTTCCTAGGTGAGGATGTTTTCCATAAGTTTTGCCAGAATGATGGAAAACTCATGGAAAATGTTTAATATTAAAAAATATTAAAATATATATCTAAAAATTTAATCAATATAAAATTTAATTGTTATAAAATTATAAATACTTAATAAAATAAAAAATTATTCCGATGATGGAATTTTAAAGTGTCACGAATGGTTGACATTTTTTAGATTTCCTAGGTGAGGATATTTTCTATGAGTTTCGCCAGAATGATGGAAAATTCATAGAAGATGTTCAATATTAAAAAAATATTAAAATATACATATCTAAAAATTTAATCATTATAAAATTATAACTACTTAATAAAATAAAGAATTATTCCGATGATGGAATTCTAAAGTGTCACGAATGGTTGACATTTTAGATTTCCTAGGTGAGGATGTTTTCTATGAGTTTCGCCAGAATGATGGAAAATTCGTAGAAGATGTTCAATATAAATATAAAAAATTATTAAAATATATATTTCTAAAATTATTATTAAAGTTATAATTATTCCGATGATGGAATTCAAAGTGTCACGAATGGTTGACATTTTTGAAATTCTTAGGTGAGAATGATTCCTTTAGGTTTCGCCGGAATGATGGAAAATCTAAAGGTAGTTGTTCAATACAAGATAATAAAAGTTAAAAATTAAAATTAAATTAAATTAAATAAAACACACTAAATACAATAATAAAGTTTAAGATAATCTAGATAATTAAAAGGATAATATTAAAAAAGGGATACAATAAAAAATTTGATAAATCCGATGACGGAGCCTCTCCGGAAAGACGAATGGGATTTCTGGATACTCTTGAGGTGAGGGAAATTTCTTAAGGGTTCCGCCAGAATGATGGAGAGCACTTGAGAATTTGCCCAATATTTAAATAAAAAAATTCAATCAGAGACCATTAAATTAAAATTCTAAAAAATCACAAAAACTAATTGGTACCGTTTAAGACGGGCGTTATGGGGGTGCTAATCCTTCCTCATGCGTAATCGAACTCCCGAATCCTAAACTTTAAAATATAGACCAGTCCTTAGTGTCATTTAGGTGGTCAATCACACCTAGGTTAAAAAAGATTGGTGGCGACTCCGTGTGTATAATGTCTAGCGTCCTAGGTCTAGGAAACGTTATGACAGCTTGGCGACTCCACTGGGGAACACTTAAGAGAGTCAAGCCAATAAAATTTTGTGATGTATTTTGGAGTTTTGATGAAATGGTCTTATTGATATCTTGTGGATGTTTTATGTTAAGATTCCTTCACACACATAAAACACTTGCATGATCATAACATGAGCTCTATACCCGAGCTCCGTCCCTTTTAGGAGAAAGTAAAGTAACTACGTTCTCGTGAGGTGGTAACCTCCGCAATGGCTAGCGAAATACTTTCACTCAGGTTGAACCTTTCCGTTTATAGCCTATGATGGGTGAGGATTGGGTGCCTTACTAGTCCAGAGTGGACGACAGTGAGGAACAACTTGGGAACCTTTAGCTTTGTGAAATTACCTGAACCCAACATGTTGTGAAACTTAGGAATCCAACCGTAAGATAGAGCCCTGCCAAGCCATGAAGTAGAGAATCCAATATTAGGACACATGAAGGAACTCAACATGGTTTTTTTTCTTTTCTTCATTTAGTATGTCATGCATTCATTAAGGTAACTTGTCTTATAACAGTTGTTTGAGAAGCTTAAAATTCTTCATCCATGGAAAGTCAAGAAGAATCCCCTTATGATGCGAAGATCAAGTTAGAAGAAGCCCAACGTTGCAAAGGTGATTGCTTGAATAAAGATAATGTTTCAACCCTTCCTGAGATGGTGCACTTGAATACGAGGCCAAGTGACACAACAGAACTAATCAACACTTGGAGGCATTTGAGTAAAGCAAAGCAACATGATTTCCAGCAGAAATATGGGAGTTTGGCATTTCTCCTTCCTATAGTTGTGGATAACAACTTAATCAGAGCTATGATTCATTTTTGGGATCCTTCATATAGATGCTTCGTGTTCAATGAAGTGGATATGGTGCCAACTATCGAAGAATATCTCACATTGCTTCAATTGAAGCCTTCTAATAAGATCTACTTGAAGAACAAGACTGGTTATCGCAAGAAGTTAGCAAAGCTACTAGGGGTAAGCTTGACTGAAGTTGATACATCTGTGAAGCTGAAGGGAGAAAGCACTTGTATCCGTTGGAATTTCTTACAAAAATTCATCGTGGAGCACCATGATGATGATCAAGGGGTAAAGGCCATGGCTATAGCTATCTATGGATTAATTGTATTCCCTAAAGTTTTAGGTTATATAGAGATAGCAGTTGTGGATCTCATAGATCAAATTGAGCATGAAGTTAATCCAGTCCCAACCATTCTAGCTGAAACAATTCGATCTCTTAATCATTGCAGGCGAAGTGGAGAAGGAAGTTTCCATGGCTATGCACATTTACTTCACATTTGGATGAAGAGCCATTTGGAGTGCAAGAAGAGCGAATTCCTTAAAACATTCATCGGTCATAGAAATCCTATCAAGGAATTTTGTAAAAGTTCATGGCCTAAATCAAAATCAAAGAAGGAGTGGATTTCGACTCTTAGGAAGCTTGAGGATCGAGAAGTTATTTGGAGGGCACCATGGATGACTCATGATCCAGTATTATACAGTTGTGGGGGCCAACCTTGGGTTCTTCTTTTGGGACTTTAGGGAGCTGTCAGCTATGCTCCAACAATGGTGCGAAGACAAGTGGGAAGTGAACAGTTCATTCCAGCTACACACGAGCTTAACCAGTTTGAATTTGCTTACACAGAGATAGGCACATTAAAAAGGGTGGAAGAAGTAGTCAAGGCTTGGAAGCAAACTATCAAAATCTTGCCAGGAAGATACACAAATGACACAACTCCAAAATATTCTGTTTGGCATGCTAGGCGAATAAAAGATCTTAAATTACCCCCAGAAGATGATTCAGAAGAGCCAGTAGAAGTAGCACCACCAGATCCCATGATTGACTTAGAAAAGGCCAAGAGGAAACTCCAAGCAGAGAAGGAAGAGTTAGAAAATGAGAATAAGAGACTCAAGAAAACAGTGAAGAGCAGTCAGGAACAACAAGATGAGAAAATACGACAGCTTGAGCGAAAGCGAGATCAGTGGAAGAATTTGTTTAAAGAGATGAATAAGATGGCTTCAACCACTGGGGTGGAGCTCAAACATCTTCAGGAAGAAAATAAAAAGCTACATGCAACAGTACAAAAAGGAGAGCTTGACAGAGAACACCTTCAGAGAGAGAATACAAACATAAAATTTCGACTATAGCAAGAAAGAATGTTTTTTGAGACTAATGGATTCAGTAAGACTTTGCAAGAGTCAAATAATAATCTCAGAGTACATTTAGACGCCCTAAGTAGAGAAAATGATCAATTGAGGGATGCATATTTGACAAGGGCTGACCAATTGAGGTATTTGTGCGACAGAGCAGCTGATAGAGCAACAGAAATGGAAGACAGAGTCATCGCAATGAAGGAAAGAATCCCTCTGGTTGGACTTCATAACAGGAGATTGTTATGCATCTTAAATGAAGCCGAGGACCAGTACTGCCAGATTAGGAATTTCTTGGGAAGACCATAGTTTTGGGATTTTTCTTTTAGATTTTTCATGGGTGTAATAGAATTTTAGTTTTTGTCAGACAATTTGTTATGAGATTAGTTTCAATTATTAATAAATTTCATTTCATTCATTATTCATTGTCCATTATTTGCATAGCATGAAAATAATTTTTTAATTTTAATTTTAAAATTAATTCTAACAACATTGCTCCCACGTCCAAAGATTCAAGACACTTTACTCAGCATTCGTATAATACTCGGGCAAGAGCTAAGATCATGGAGAGTGAACAGTCTACAAGAATTGAGAAGATGGAAAGAATGCAAGAAGAAATGAGGGAACAAATGACAGGAGATTTGGATGAAATAAGGAAGCAGATGTTCGAGATGATGCAGATGATGAAAGCAATGACCAAAAGGAAAACTGTTGTTGAAACATCTCACACAAAAGATGAAGGTAGGTCTCATGAATCCAGTGCTGAACCAGTCTATCCACCTGAATTTACCCCACCACAGAATTCTCATGGCATAACTATTCAAGGTCACCCGCCAGTTGTAGAGCAACCACGCATTCCTATGGGACAACAAAGAGATCAAGCTCAAGTGGAATCAAACCTTGGAGGAGGCTTTAGGAACCCTTTATATGTTCCAAATCTAGACAATCCTCTAGAACAGGAAAAGCTGGGAGGAAAAACTTTTGAACCTGTAGAAGATAAAGAAATTCAACTTAAATATGATTTGTTAGAAGAAAGATTGAAGGCCATAGAAGGGAAAGATAATTTTGATTGCATTGATGCAAGTGAACTGAGTCTAGTTCCTGATTTGGTGATTCCACCAAAATTTAAAGTTCCTGAATTTTCAAAATATGATGGAACGACATGCCCTGTGACTCACATCACAATGTTCTGTCGGAAAATGGCTAGGTATACGAACAATGAAAAGTTACTAATCCATTGCTTCCAAGATAGTTTGACAGGATCTGCAGCTAGATGGTATGTTCAACTCGATAAAGAGCGAATTCGCTCTTGGAAAGATTTGGCTAGAGCTTTTAAAGCTCAGTATAAACATGTAGTGGATATGGCCCCAGATAGGTGGTTATCTCTTCAGAATATGGAAAAGAAGTCGAGTGAAGGCTTTAAGGAATATGCACAGAGATGGAGAGACATGGCTACCCAAGTCTACCCACCTCTCACAGAAAAAGAGACGACCATGTTGTTCATTAATTCGCTTCGAACACCTTATTATGAGAGGCTTGTTGGCAATGCAACAAAAGACTTTGCAGATTTAGTGGTAGCAAGAGAAATGATTGAAAATGCAATAAAGAATGGGAGAATTGAAGCAAGTGATGCTCCAAGTTTCAGGAAAGGGGCAAACTCCAAGAAGAAAGAAGGGGAGGCCAACAACATCAGCTTTGGAAGTAGGCAACCAAGCAATGTTCCTTACCATGCTCGATCCAACTACAATTCTTACCCTACCAGCAACAATGTATCACAAAGCCCATACTCTTACCAACCAATGTCCCAAAATCCATACCCTCACCAATCGGTGTCCCAACCTCCAACCTATCGTCCAATAACCCCATTCACTCCACAAACACAATACCAAGCCAACAATTCAGGCCACAACCCAGGAAGGCCTTGGAATAATCAAAACAAATACCAATTCGATCCCATCCCAATAACCTACACTGAACTGCTACCACAACTCATTGAAAAACGCCTAATAGCACCAGTCCACATTGAGCCATTTAAACCTCCTTTTCCTAAATGGTATGATCCCAATGCTCATTGTGACTATCATTATGGGATCACCGGTCATTCGACAGAAAATTGCACAGGGCTCAAGTACAAAGTTCGTGATCTTATAAAAGCAGGAATTTTGAACTTTGATGTTGAAAAAGAACCAAATGTAGTTGGAAATCCTTTACCGGATCATGGAGGAAAAGTCAATGCTATTATTGAAGGAAAAATATGTTGGGTTAAGGGTATCATCGATGAAGTCAAGACACCAATGGAAAGGGTAATGGATGCAATGATAAAAGCAAAGATGATTCAACCTGCTAATATGGGATTGGGAGTTGAAGAAGAGAACGGTGAAGAAACCTTTTGCAAATATCATGGACAATCAGTTGGTCATACCATTCAATTTTGTGAACAATTTCGAGAGAAAGTACAGATGATGATGAATGAGGGTACAATAGAATTTTATGAGGAAATGGATGAAGATGCAGTTGTTGCTATGGCAGAAAATTCAAAAAAAGATCACCCTTTTGAAGGAATAGAGCCAGTGACCATATTTTGTAAGAAGAAACCAGCACTTAATACTACTCCAATGGTTCCCAAAGTCACCATCAAAGTTCCAAAACCATTCCCATATAGGGATGATAAAGCAGTTCCATGGAACTATAACTGCAATATTGTAACTCAAAATGCATCAGATAGTGTTGCGATGTCTGGGAATCTAACAAATGAAGGTGGGATAACCCGCTCGCCAGGGGGAGGTGGGATGGGGCTGTTATACACCCCAAATTGCTGTGTCACAGAAAAGAAAGAGGTTGAAGAGGTTCTGTTGAAGGATGACAAAGGAAAGACAGTAATACCTGCGGAACTTAAGCAATCCGTGACAGAAAGAGAAGCTTGTGAATTCCTAAAGTTCATCAAGCATAGTGAGTATAGTGTTGTAGAGCAACTGAATAAACTGCCGGCTCGCATAACAATGCTCTCTTTATTGCTAAATTCAGAGCCACATAGGAATGCCTTGCTAAAGGTACTCAATGAAGCACATGTGGCACATAACATTTCGGTAGAAAAGTTAGATAGATTGGTGGGAAATATCACGGCTGATAATTTTATCTCATTTAGTGATGATGAGATTCCTCCTGATGGAAGAGGTAGCACCAAGGCTTTGCATATAACTACCAAATGCAAAGATCATATCCTACCACGGGTCCTTATTGACAATGGCTCAGCTCTGAATGTAATGCCAATGGCTACTCTATCTAAGTTACCAGTTGATAAGTCTCACATGAGAAGAAGCCACACGATAGTCAAAGCTTTTGATGGTACTCGTCGAGAGATAATAGGAGAGATTGAATTGCCTATCGAGATTGGGCCACATGTATTCAGCATTGAGTTCATAGTGATGGATATCACCCCCTCATACAATTGTCTTTTAGGAAGACCATGGATTCATCAAGCTGGTGCAGTCCCTTCAACTTTGCATCAAAAGATTAAATTTGTCATGGATGAACACTTAGTGACTGTGAATGCTGAAGAGGATATGATTGCCACAACCTTCTTGTCAACACCATATGTGGAAATCGCAGAAGATGCCGTCGAATGTTCTTTCAGATCTTTGGAGTTGGTCAATGCCACTTTTGTAGGAGAAGGATCTACTGTGCCCGTGCCACGATTGTCTAGGGTTACTAAAGCAGGTGTTTGTCAGATTGTAGGAAAAGGATGCCGTGCTGGGTCAGGCTTGGGAAAGAGGCTGCAAGGGATCAGATGCCGGTGAAGGTCATCATGAAAAAAGATAGGTTTGGCTTAGGCTATAAGCCAAAAGGGTTTGAGATGGAGAGGTTTGTTGAGGAAAAGAGGAAGAAAAGGAGGGCTGCTTTCAACGAGGAGGATCTGGAAACTGAACCAATGGTATTCCCTCCATTGTATGATACCTTCCATTCAGCAGGATATGTCTATCCTGGAGTGAATAGTTCCGCATTGGAAAAGGCTTTTGAAGAACTTTCTATCCAGATGGTACATAAAGAAGAGATTGGAGAGAATATTGAGATGTTAGAAGTACTTCCTTGCCCACCAGGTTTTGAGTTGAAGAATTGGAGTGCTGTTGAGATCCCTACTGTCTATAAGACTTCTTCAAAGTAATGCAATAAATCCTTTCTCAATGCTTATGCCCAAAAGCATTAGGGACCTTATGTAGGGCGTTTATTCAATTTCAATAAAATAAAAGCATGATGCATTTGCTCATATCTTTTTCCATTTTTTCCCTTTTCTTTTTCTTTTGCATTCATTTCTTTTTGCCTATACACTTCTCTATATTTTCCTTTTTTGCCTAATGCCAGGTGTACAATGATGAATACACAGACAACTATAATGATGATCCAGGATTTGACTTTGAGAGGTCTAGTTGTGTGGTGAACTTAATGAAGATGAGAATTATGATGATTATGCTTTGCCTCCCGATCTATTGAGATTAGTAGAGCAAGAAGAAAAACAAATCATGCCTCATAAGGAATCTACCGAGGTCATCAATTTAGGAGATGAAGAAGTCAAGAAAGAAGTCAAGATCGGAACTTCCATCTCATCTTCTACACGAAAGAATCTGGTGAATTTGCTCCATGAGTTCCAGGATGTATTTGCATGGTCATATCAAGACATGCCTGGTTTAGACACAGACATTGTGGTACATAAATTACCCCTGAAACCAGAATGTAAACCAGTTCAACAAAAGTTAAGAAGAATGAAGCCAGACATGCTTTTAAAGATCAAAGAAGAAGTTAAAAAGCAATTTGATGCTGGTTTTCTGGAAGTGGCAAGATACCCTCAATGGGTAGCAAACATTGTCCCTGTTCCGAAAAAAGATGGGAAAGTACGAATGTGTGTCGATTACAGGGATCTGAATCGGGCTCGGGCTAGCCCAAAAGACAACTTTCCATTGCCACATATCGATACTTTGGTTGATAATACTGCTAGGTACTCCATATTCTCTTTCATGGATGGTTTTTCAAGTTACAACCAGATCAAGATGGATAAAGATGATATAGAGAAAACTACATTCATTACGATGTGGGGGACTTTCTGTTACAGAGTCATGCCATTTGGATTAAAGAATGCAGGGGCAACTTATCAAAGAGCTATGGTGACTCTATTCCATGATATGATGCACAAGGAGATAGAAGTATATGTGGATGATATGATTGCCAAATCCCATAAAGAAGAAGATCATGTGGTCAATCTCAAGAAGTTATTTGAAAGATTGAGAAAGTTTCAACTCAAGTTGAACCCTGCAAGTGCACGTTTGGAGCAACTTCTGGAAAATTGTTGGGATTTATTGTAGTGAAAAAGGCATTGAGGTGGACCCAGACAAAATACGTGCTATTCAAAACTTGCCTCCACCACGTACTCAAAAAGAAATAAGGGGTTTTCTTGGAAGATTGAATTACATTGCACGTTTCATTTCTCAATTAACGGCCAAGTGTGATCCAATTTTCAAACTCCTACGAAAGAATGATAAGGGGGATTGGGATAAAGACTGTCAGGCAGCTTTTGATAAGATTAAGGAGTATCTCTCAAGTCCACCAGTATTGGTCCCACCTGTTCCAGGGAGGCCTCTCATCCTCTACTTAACAGTGCATGAAAATCAATGATGGATGTGTACTGGCGCAACATGATGCTACAAGTAGAAAAGAAAGGGCTATTTATTACTTGAGCAAAAAGTTTACTGACTATGAATCCAAGTATTCATCCTTGGAAAAGATGTGCTGTGCTTTGGCCTGGGCAGCTCATAGACTCAGACAGTACATGTTGTATCATACCACTTGGTTGATCTCAAAATTAATCCTGTCAAGTACATATTCGAGAAGCCTTCTCTATCTGGAAGAATAGCAAGATGGCAAGTATTGCTTTCTGTATGATATTGTGTACGTGTCACAGAAAGCCATCAAAGGGAGTGCCATTGCGGAATTCCTTGCAGAACGAGCTTTAGAAGATTATGAGCCCATAAATTTTGACTTCCCAGATGAAGACTTAATGGCTGTCATGCAAGTTAATGAGGATCAAGTAGAAAAGGATACATGGAAATGTACTTTGATGGTGCATCAAATGCCTTGGGGCATGGCATTGGAGCTGTCTTGATATCCCCAAAAGGAGATCAATGCCATTCACTGCAAGATTGAATTTCAATTGCACCAATAACGTGGCAGAATACGAAGCTTGTGTCATGGGGCTTCAGGCTGCTATTGAAAAGAAAATCAAAAAGATGGAAGTCTATGGTGATTCAGCTTTAGTAATCTACCAATTGCGAAAGAATGGGAAACAAGAGACTCAAAGTTACTTCTCTACCGTGACTTCATAGTTAAGTTGGTTGAACAGTTTGAGGAAATTCAATTTAATCATTTACCTGGGAAGAGAACCAAATGGCTGATGCTTTAGCCACCTTAGCTGCAATGTTTAAAGTGGATTCTAATGCCGAAATTTATCCCATTAAGCTAAGGATACAAGAGTCTCCTGCACATTGTTGCAATGTTGAAGAGGAAGTTGATGGAAAACCATGGTATTATGATATTTTGAGATATTTGAAATATCAACAATACCCAATTCGATCTCTGAAAACGATAAAAGAACATTGAGAAGACTGGCAATGAATTTCTTGTTAGATGGTGAAGTCTTGTACAAAAAAGGAAGAGATCAAGTGCTTTTGAGGTGTGTAGATGCTGTTGAAGCAAGAAGAATTCTTGAAGAAGTTCATGAAGGAGTTTGTGGGACCCATGCTAACGGTCAGAGAATGGCTAAACAAATTATGAGGGCAGGTTATTATTGGATGACTATGGAAGGTGATTGTATTAAGTATGCCAGAAGGTGCCATAAATGCCAAATATATGCAGACAAGATGCATGCTCCTCCGTTGCCATTGCATGTAATGGCAACTCCTTGGCCTTTCTCTATGTGGGGTATGGATGTCATTGGCCCTATTACTCCAAAAGCTTCGAATGGACATCGTTTCATCTTTGTGGTCATTGATTATTTCACAAAATGGGTAGAGGCAACTTCGTATGCTAATGTGACAAAAGCCGTGTGTGTAGGTTTATCAAGAAAGAGATAATATGTCGATATGGTCTCCAGAAAGAATCATCTCAGACAATGCACTTAATCTGAATAACACAATGATGGAAGAAGTGTGTAGTCAGTTCAAGATCAAACACCACAATTCAGCACCATATCGTCCGAAGATGAATGGAGCAGTAGAGGCAGCTAACAAGAATATAAAGAAGATTGTTAGCAAGATGACAGAAACATATAGGGATTGGCATGAGAAATTACCATTTGCCTTGCATGCTTATCGCACTTTAGTTCGTACATCTACTGGAGCCACCCCATTTTCTTTGGTATATGGAATGGAAGCAGTATTACCTATCGAAGTAGAAATCCCGTCATTACGAGTATTAATGGAAGTTGAATTAGAAGAAGCTGACTGGGTCCGTTGTCGTTATGAACAACTAAATTTGATCAAAGAAAAAAGGTTTAAGGCCCTTTGTCACGGGCAATTGTATCAAAAGAGGATGATGCGAGCTCATGATAAGAAAGTTCGTCCTAGACATCTTCAAGAAGGAGAATTGGTATTAAAGAAAATTCTACCAAATCAGCCAGATCCTCGTGGAAAATGGGCGCCAAATTGGGAAGGCCCTTATGTGGTGAAGAAAGCTTTTTCATGAGGGGCATTGTTACTTAGTGAAATGGACGGAGATGATTTACCAAATCCAATAAATTCAGATGCAGTGAAGAAATACTATGCCTGAAGAGAAAAAAGAATTCAAGTTGAAAACCTGAAAAGGCGGCTTGAATTCAAAAAAAAAAAAGATAGAGAGAATTCAAGTTGAAAACCTGAAAAGGCGGCTTGAATTCAAAAAAAAAAAAGAAGAAGAAAAAACAACAAAAGAAATTTCAAGTTGAAAACCTGAAAAGGCGGCTTGAATTCAAAAAAAAAAGAAAACAAGAAAAAAGAAAAAAACAAAAAAAGAAATTTCAAGTTGAAAACCTGAAAAGGCGGCTTGAACAAAAAGAATAATTGGGCCAACGATTGAAAAGAGGAATGTCTCATAGTGAAGGGGGCAAAGTTCTGATCTAAAGGTTCTTGGAAGATTATGGACATCTACTAACGAGGCTTCCAAAGCAAAATTCTGTGATGATGGATTTGTAGTTGTCTGGATATGCATTATTTGTGACTCACTAGTCATTGCTTTTGTACTTATCCCTATCAATTCTTGAAAATGTTCACTTGTTATTCAAATAAATATACCTTGTTCGAATAAATATACCATCTGTTCTTATCTTATTCATCTTGCTTTTGTTCTAATTGGAATTGCATAACGTACTATAGGGTCTTTAAAGAAAAAAAGAGGGTGTTTGCATTACATTGAAGGAAATACAAAGGGATGATGATTGCCAACATTACTTGGGGCAAAAACATGAAAGATAAAGACTGATTCAATAGAAGTATGATACTGATCTCGAGCGGGACAAGAATAGTGAAATAATGGAATTGGAAAGTGGGGGTTAATCTTGGAGAACATTAAAATGAAGATTCTAACTAAAATTTTTCCTTACATTTCGCATCATACATTAAGGTTATAGGCATTCACTTCATGATAGGATTGTTGTTTAATCTCATTACTTTCACATTAGGATTAAAAGGAAGTCAGTGTTGCATGGACATTTGCATTATTTGACATACATTTACATTTGCATTATTTAGGTGCATACATTGAAGGAAATAGATTAAAAACTTGAGAGGTCAAAATTCTTGGAAATGAAATTTTGAATCTTATGTCGTGTTGTGATATTAAGACTATTGGATTTGGTATATTAGTGAGTGACAAGAACAAGGTTATTTTTTCAAAGTTTCAATGCCTCCGGTGAGAGGAGCACAAGGTTATTTTTCCAAAGTTTCAATGCCTCTGGTGAGAGGAGCACAAGGTTATTTTTCAAAGTCTCAATGCCTCTGGTGAGAGGAGCACAAGGTTATTTTTCAAAGTTCCAACGCCTCTGGTGAGAGGAGCACAAGGTTATTTTTCAAAGTTTCAAGGCCTCTGGTGAGAGGAGCACAAGGTTATTTTTCAAAGTTTCAATGCCTCTGGTGAGAGGAGTACAAGGTTATTTTTCAAAGTTTCAATGCCTCTGGTGAGAGGAGCACAAGGTTATTTTTCCAAAGTTTCAATGCCTCTGGTGAGAGGAGCACAAGGTTATTTTTCAAAGTTCCAATGCCTCTGTGGAGAGGAGCACAATGTTATTTTTTCAAAGTTCCAATGCCTTTGTGGAGAGGAGCACAAGGTTATTTTTCCAAGTTTCAATGCCTCTGGTGAAAGGAACTAAATGTTTCTTAAAAATTGTAAATATTTTGTAAAAAAAAAATCCGGACAAAATAGTTGTCTAATTGTCTTTGCACAATTCCTGGTTTTTAGAAAATATGCAAAGAGGGGCAGCTGTAGACACCTTATTTTGTCCGGAGTCTTAACTAAAAAATAATAATTAATTGGATTAGGTGACATTATATTTTAATTTAACAATTTAGAATTAGGCTAGAATTAAATTAGAATTTTTAGATTTAGAATTAACATTAATTAGTAAATTAAAGTTAAAATAGGATTTAGGAATGATAAATAAAAAAAAAAGAAGAAGAGAGGAGCACAAGGTTATTTTTCCAAAGTTTCAATGCCTCTGGTGAGAGGAGCACAAGGTTATTTTTCAAAGTTTCAATGCCTCTGGTGAGAGGAGCACAAGGTTATTTTTCCAAAGTTTCAATGCCTCTGGTGAGAGGAGCACAAGGTTATTTTTCAAAGTTCCAATGCCTCTGTGGAGAGGAGCACAAGGTTATTTTTTCAAAGTTCCAATGCCTCTGTGGAGAGGAGCACAAGGTTATTTTTCCAAGTTTCAATGCCTCTGGTGAAAGGAACTAAATGTTTCTTAAAAATTGTAAATATTTTGTAAAAAAAAAAATCCGGACAAAATAGTTGTCTAATTGTCTTTGCACAATTCCTGGTTTTCAGAAAATATGCAAAGAGGGGCAGCTGTAGACACCTTATTTTGTCCGGAGTCTTAACTAAAAAATAATAATTAATTGGATTAGGTGACATTATATTTTAATTTAACAATTTAGAATTAGGCTAGAATTAAATTAGAATTTTTAGATTTAGAATTAACATTAATTAGTAAATTAAAGTTAAAATAGGATTTAGGAATGATAAATAAAAAAAAAAAGAAGAAGAGAGGAGCACAAGGTTATTTTTCCAAAGTTTCAATGCCTCTGGTGAGAGGAGCACAAGGTTATTTTTCAAAGTTTCAATGCCTCTGGTGAGAGGAGCACAAGGTTATTTTTCCAAAGTTTCAATGCCTCTGGTGAGAGGAGCACAAGGTTATTTTTCAAAGTTCCAATGCCTCTGTGGAGAGGAGCACAAGGTTATTTTTTCAAAGTTCCAATGCCTCTGTGGAGAGGAGCAAGGTTATTTTTCCAAGTTTCAATGCCTATGGTGAAAGGAACTAAATGTTTCTTAAAAATTGTAAATATTTTGTAAAAAAAAAAATTCGGACAAAATAGTTGTCTAATTGTCTTTGCACAATTCCTGGTTTTCAGAAAATATGCAAAGAGGGGCAGCTGTAGACACCTTATTTTGCCTGGAGTCTTAACTAAAAAATAATAATTAATTGGATTAGGTGATATTATATTTTAATTTAACAATTTAGAATTAGGCTAGAATTAAATTAGAATTTTTAGATTTAGAATTAACATTAATTAGTAAATTAAAGTTAAAATAGGATTTAGGAATAAAAAAAAAAGAAGAAGAGATAAGAAGAGAAAAGAAAATTAATTTTAAGATAGGATAATTAAATTTTTTAAGATAATTATTTAGATTAATATTAAAGTTGATAGAGTTAGATTAGGATTAGCATAAGAATTAAATAGATAAAATATTAAAAATAAGAGATAATTAATAAAATAGGTTTAGTTGTATTAGGACTCTAATAAATTTATGATTATAAAAAGGGGGCAAACCCCATAACTTGGGGACAAGGATTCTCAGAGAAAAATTCAAAAAAAAGCAACCAGCATCAAGAAAATTAGAAAACACACAGCGAGAAAGAAGGAAGGAAGCTCCAGTCAAAACGACAACGGAACTAGGATTTCTCACTGTCTAAATAGCATTCACGGCGGAAGGTGAACTAGCAAGGTTTTGCGGCACCTCTGAAGATTAGCAGCAGTCCTTTATCCGTTTCTAGATCAGTGGCAGTCGACGATTGGAACACAGAACCAGCAAAAGGAAACCCCAAGTCAGACGATAGCATTTTGCTTTGAAACAAATATTAGACTCGAGACTGTTGCTACCCACGTGAAGTCGGTTTTGATATCCTCTGTTGGCAAAATAGGTACGCTTCCCTATATTGTTTTACTTTCTATATTGTATATGTAGGTGTGCTTTCTTTGCTGGATGTGTACACTTTAGCTTGGTAGTGGACAATAAAAGCAACGTATAATAAAGCATGATAACGTAATGATTAAATGAATAGCAATATAATATGGAAAAATAGTATTAGTATTAATTAGTATGTAACAAATGGAAATAAACTTTAAATAAATGAATATTAAAATTTACAATTATTATAATAAAATAAAAATTATTCCAATGATGGAATTCTGAGGTGTCACGAATGGTTGACATTTCAGATTTCCTAGGTGAGGATGTTTTCCATAAGTTTTGCCAGAATGATGGAAAACTCATGGAAAATGTTCAATATTAAAAAATATTAAAATATATATCTAAAAATTTAATCAATATAAAATTTAATTGTTATAAAATTATAAATACTTAATAAAATAAAAAATTATTCCGATGATGGAATTCTAAAGTGTCACGAATGATTGACATTTTTTAGATTTCCTAGGTGAGGATATTTTCTATGAGTTTCGCCAGAATGATGGAAAATTCATAGAAGATGTTCAATATTAAAAAAAATATTAAAATATACATATCTAAAAATTTAATCATTATAAAATTATAACTACTTAATAAAATAAAGAATTATTCCGATGATGGAATTCTAAAGTGTCACGAATGGTTGACATTTTAGATTTCCTATGTGAGGATGTTTTCTATGAGTTTCGCCAGAATGATGGAAAATTCATAGAAGATGTTCAATATAAATATAAAAAATTATTAAAATATATATTTCTAAAATTATTATTAAAATTATAATTATTTCGATGATGGAATTCAAAGTGTCACGAATGGTTGACATTTTTGAAATTCTTAGGTGAGAATGATTCCTTTAGGTTTCGTCGGAATGATGGAAAATCTAAAGGTAGTTGTTCCATACAAGATAATAAAAGTTAAAAATTAAAATTAAATTAAATTAAATAAAACATACTAAATACAATAATAAAGTTTAAGATAATCTAGATAATTAAAAGGATAATATTAAAAAAGGGATACAATAAAAAATTTGATAAATCCGATAACGGAGCCTCTCCGAAAAGACGAATGGGATTTCTGGATACTCTTGAGGTGAGGGAAATTTCTTAAGGGTTCCGCCAGAATGATGGAGAGCACTTGAGAATTTGCCCAATATTTAAATAAAAAAATTTAATCAGAGACCATTAAATTAAAATTCTAAAAAATCACAAAAACTAATTGGTACCGTTTAAAACGGGCGTCATGGGGGTGCTAATCCTTCCTCATGCATAATCGAACTCCTGAATCCTAAACTTTAAAATATAGACCAGTCCTTAGAGTCATTTAGGTGGCCAATCACACCTAGGTTAAAAAAGATTGGTGGCGACTCCGTGTGTATAATGTCTAGCGTCCTAGGTCTAGGAAACGTTATGACAATATTATTATTTTTTTTATAATTATTTTTTATTTAATCAAATTCTCGTATTCAAAAATTCTTTCTAAAAATGTTTTATCCAAACAAATCAATTATAAATGATAATATTTTAAAATGATAAATTTTAAAATATTATTATTTTAAAATGCTTCAAAATTTTTAAATTTTACGTTCAAACGCACAAAAAGTGATTTCATTACGTTTGCGGTCACGATAATCACAATGTGATTAAAAAAGCGCCGCAAAAGAAAAAAAAATTAAAAAATGCGACCGCGATCGTAAATTAGCACCCTGCCCGAAGCAGCTTAAAATCTCCTCGTCAGCATTTCTGCTGAAAACTGATGCTGAAAACTGTAGCGGAAGAATGCTTTCTTCAATCTCCTCAAAACGCCTCAGCCCGTTCTCTCTGCTTTCACCGATTCATGTTTTCTTTTCCTTCACTTCTCACTCTATTTTCTCAAACCCCACTTCCTATTTCCACTCTCAGCCCCCGAATCCTCTTCCAAACCAAAACAACATCGACAATCAAACTGTCCACGAAACCCTCTCTTGCTACAACGACGAGTGGAAACGCGCGTTGGAGTTCTTCAACTGGGTCGAAACAGATTGCCAGTTCACCCACACTACCGAAACTTTCAACAAAATATTAGAGATTTTGGGTAAGTATTTCGAGTTCGATCTTTCATGGGATTTGATTCATAGAATGAAAAACAGCCCTTGTTCGACACCCGATCACGTTACGTTTCGCATCATGTTTAAGCGTTATATAACTGCTCATCTTGTTAATGAAGCTATAAGTACTTTTGATAGATTAGAGGAATTCAATTTGAAAGATGAAATTTCATTCTGTAACCTTGTTGATGCACTTTGTGAGTATAAGCATGTCATTGAGGCACAAGAATTGTGCTTTTCCGGTAAAATTAAGGAATTGGGTTTTAATGTGAATGATACAAGGATTCACAATATGATTCTTCGTGGGTGGTTTAAAATGGGGTGGTGGAGTAAATGTAGGGAATTTTGGGAAGAAATGGATAAGAAGGGTATTCCAAAAGATTTACATTCTTATTCTATTTATATGGATATAATGTGCAAGAGTGGCAAGGCGTGGAAGGCAGTGAAGTTGTTTAAGGAGATGAAGAAGAAAGGGATGAAGTTGGATGTTGTGGCGTATAATATAGTTATTCGCGCTATTGGTATTTCAGAAGGTGTGGATTTTGGTGTTGGGGTTTTTAGAGAGATGAGGGATTTGGGTTGTGAGCCAAATGTTGTGACTTATAATACAGTCATAAAGCTTTTGATTAAAAATGGGAGGATGAGGCAAGCTTATTCGATGCTTAATGAAATGCTAAAGAAGGGTTGCGCGCCTGATGTAATTACATACCATACTTTTTTTGGGTGTCTTGAGAAGCCGAGAGAGATTCTTAAGCTGTTTGATTTGATGATTAGTAATGGAGTTCAGCCAAGAATGGACACATTTGTGATGCTTATGAGGAAATTTGGGAGATGGGGTTTTCTTCGACCAGTTTTTATGGTTTGGAAGAAGATGGAAGAACAGGGAATTAGCCCAAATGAATTTGCTTACAATGCTCTGATTGATGCTTTGATTCAAAAGGGCATGTTAGATATGGCTAGGAAGTATGATGAGGAAATGTTAGCAAAAGGGCTTTCATCTAGGCCAAGGGAAGAACTGGGAACAAAGCTGTGCAAGGAGGACATTGATAGCTGCAATTCTTATACATAATTTTGAAATTGAGACAGTTTGCGCTGAAATTCTGTTTTCAGAATGGAAGGAAGTTGGCGTGTCATTCTGGATTTTGCTCAGTGGGAAGTGCCTGTTAGATATGCTGAAAAAGAATAATTAGTTTTTCTTGCTGGAGACTGTTGGCTGTAGTGGAACAGTTGATGGATGATGTCAGTTTCTTGTATGAAATTATACGAATGTTTCCTTGTTTAAAGGCGAATGAGGACATGGGAACACATTTTTGGTTAGACTAAGTATTGCCTGATTGTGCAATTGAAGTGCATCTGATGGTGCCTGCACACTTTTGTCTAAGCTCTGAGAATAGCAAGAATGAAGCTGGTTCAAGTAGAGCTCATGGTGGATTGTTCAGAAAAAGTGCCAATTTTACATTAGAATGTATCATGTTTAGGAAGCAACACTGTATCTGCATTAAACCTTAAACAACTCCTATGAATTATTGGATTTGCAAAGGCTAAAGCTTGCCAATGATGGGTTTTCAGCTTTTGAAATGTTGTTAAGTTTCTATTTGGCAGCATGTTCTTACTTATTAGTCACCTTGCAATGGCTGGTTTTCTCTCCATCTCTTTCCATATCTTTTATCTCTATAATAATTCTTTGATCACTATATCTTCATTTCTATTGGGATAAAGGTTCTGGGGATGATGACTTTATCCTCATTTCTCCTGCCGTACTATCTGTAAGGGCTACTATGGTCAAATTATCTTTCACTCATGGTCTTGCTAGTCTACTCACTCATACAATCATCTGCAGCTCTGCAAGTCCTGAATCTCTAAAATCATTATAATTCTGCTTTGTTTTCTGAAGTTTCCCTCATTTCATGAAAATGAGTTTTGGGCACTTCTCTTGGAGTTTTCACCCTTTCTTGGTTTTTAAGCATCTCAAGCTCTGCTCACAAAAATCAGTGGGAATGTGCCTTCTTTTCCAACAATTTTCCTCAATTACATGGAGATCTAACATCGCAGGTATTTTCCATTTTTACTCTCACTTAATAATTGTGATACTTTTCTTCTTTAATATTTACATTCAATAGTATAAAAATGCTAAAAGAATGTTTGCATTCAAGCAATCATAAACAACTAATTGTGAAGATTGCAACTTATATAGGTAGTGTTTGCCAATATATAGCACCAGCTAAAAATTGAAGGAGAATAAATGATAATTGCTTACTCTTTGTGCTGAATTTTATTCTTCAGGTACAAATATGATATGATATCTTCTGAACTTTTATTGCAATTTTACATTTCAAGTTATCTTAATCTGCATTTGCGTTTGTAGCTGCCTTTATAAAGGCATCTTTTTGTATATGTAAAATAACATGATTTTGTCTGTGTGACTCCACAGTTGAATCTGCAATTTTCTTTGCCTGAAAGAAGAATTTCACAGGTACTTCTACTGTTGAAGCTTTTCTTGTAGAAAGTCTTTCTCTTCACTCTTCAGATATCTGGCAACCCCGTTCCTCTGACATTTTTTATGTAAATTATTTCTGTACTTTTTTCTTGTTACCAGCAACTCTCAAGCGGTTTGCATGGGTCTTCACTCTTCAGATCTCTGGCAACCCCGTTCATCTGACATTCTTCATGTAAATTATTTCTGTACCTTTTTTTTTTGTTACCAGCAACTCTCAAGCGGTTTGCATGGTTAAATTCTGTTGCAATCCACATTTACTGAACAAATTGTCTAATATTTTTTGATTAAAAATCTTGAAAAAGAATATAGTTCTGACTTCAATGATGAATTTTCAACGCACGTTACAATAATTTCTTGCCCAATCTTCATTAGTTTAAAGTGATCTCATATATATATATATAACATCCTACATTTATTCTAATTATTGTTAGATCTAAAGTTCGGTTTTTTTATCCCTCTTGAATTTTTTTATGAAAAATAAAAAAGAGTAATGCTACCTATATATAAATATATTATATTCTAAGATACCAGCTCACTTAGATAAGTCACGTGAAGCAACTTTTCATTATTTTTTACTTTTATAAAATTATTTACCTACTATTTCTCACATTTTAAATAGATGGATATTTTTAAAATCAATTTTTAATAATATTAAATTCTGTCTGTGTTGAACATAGTCCATCTTAAGCCTGAATAAATGAAGAGAGTTGAGAGTTGGCGGTAGATTTGAACAACCATTTATTGAAGCTTGTCCCATTTTTATAAAATGAATCATTGTATGAAATCCATTGGGATGTACCTTGGCAATTTGCTGCATAGGAGCTTGGGTATAGTGAAAAATGTGTAAGGGTTACTAAGTGGTTGTTGGGAAGTAATATGCCACATCGATGGAATGATGTAAAAAGGGTCAAGGCTAGAAGAAGATTGAAGAAGATTTGAAAAAAAATAATTCGAAAAGATATGGCGGAACGAGAGTTGGAAGAATATATTGCTTTGGATAAGAATGAGTGAAAGAGAAGAATTCATGCTGACTATTGAGTGTGAGGTCATATATTAGTTCATATAACCTATTCCAATATTGGGATAAAGGCTTTGATTATGATGACGATGATGATGAATTTTTAATAATCTTAATATCTCTTAGGCAATATTTACTACTTTATTATTAAGTTTATCTCTTTTTTCCTCAGTTTTAGTTTCATATTTCTTTTATTATTATTTTTTTTTTGGTTTCAAGTTTCATTCAAAGGTTTTAAAATTTATTAAAAAATTAAAAAAATAAGTGCATTACACAGGACACAAGCTAGATCTAGCATATTTCAAGTAGCTATATTTTTTATTTAAATGAAAGGTGCTTACGAGTTTAAGATCTCTAGATTTTGTTTAAAAATGCAAATACATTTGAATATCAATTTTAAATGTGTAATTTCTGATCTTTTTTAAGTTTACGTTAATGGGGAATGTGGACGATGTCAGTAGTTCATGATTTTTTATTTTTTTGTGAATAAAGGTGCATTAAACTAAATCAAGCCAAATTGGGTCCACGAGCAGTATATTCGAGAAACATGATTCCTATGGAGTCAGCCAAGAACCGAGAACTCAATGAAGGAAATTAAAAAACAACAAAATGTGTCTCACTTTCAATTCCTAGCTTTGCAAGAGTGTCAGCACTAACAGCACATGAGTTAGCCTTTTTGTAGATGTGCACAACTTTGGCGATTTCCATCTGTTGAATATCAACCTGCATTCATTAATAATAGAGCAGTGAGTATGGGAAGGAGAAACACCTTCTAAAACGTACCCTAGAATCACTTGAGAGTCCATTTCCATAATGAGGTTAACAAATCCACCTCTGGCAACAATGCTGAGGCAATCCCTGAGTGCCCATAATTCAACACAAACACTAATAGTGATCTCAAGATTTCGAGAAAAACTACAAATCCAATTTCCAAGAGAGTCCCTAAAAACTCCCCCAGCTCTAGCCTTTTAAGGATTTCTTCTAGCTAACCCGTCAATATTGAGCTTCAAGAAATTTTAAAGGGGGTTGCCATCCTACGTTAATATTACAGAGAGGTTTCTCTTGTTTTCTTTGCTCATAACAACTTAAAATTCCTTCTCATTTGTTTGAGTTTTAGTAACCCAACTCTCTTTGGTTTCCACTTTGGCCTCAAATATCAATTTGTTTCTATCAAGGCACATTAACCATAGACAATTTCTTTGTATTTCACCAAAAAGAGAACTCATTTTGGATTTCTAGTTAGTTATGATCCAGCTGTTTATATCCTAGTATAAGGAGAAAAGAGCCTCTTGTGCAATGCTAAGTGTGTACCAAAACACTTTAACAAACTTGCAATCCCTTAGGCAATGAATAGTAGTTTCCTCTTCACCGTCGCATCTTGGACAAAAAGGGGACACTTATAATCCTCTGAAGTGAGATTTTGGCGTGTGGTAGTCCTCGCGTTTTTATTGCCAAAGAAAATGTTGGACTTTGGGAAATGTTGGAACTTTTCAAATAACTCTCCACTCATTGCCAACTGAGATTGGAGATTGGACAAATTATAAGCTAAGTTGAGCGAGAAATTCCTGATGGCGATGACCTTCAAATGATGGAGTCTGCAAGACTATTCTCCAACTGTATAGGTATGGCCACAAGTTTCTGTTGAACTTCCAAAGGCAAAAGGGCACTCAAAGCATCAAAGTTCCAAACTCTTTGCTCTAATAGGATATCTTTGACCAGCAAAGTTTCATGATAAGGAAGCTACGGGCCAAATATGAGGGAGTTAAGGGGATCAAGTCCCGTCCAATCATCAGTCTAGAAATAAGTTTGGGCTCTTTATTTAGGACCTATTGCAAGCCTTTTTCCATGATAGACGCTCCTTTACGCATCTCAGTCCAGAGGAACAATTTTTCTTTTTGAACTCTCAATTTCTGAAATATTTAGCCTTGAGTTTTTTTGCCCACATACTTTTCAAATAGCTCTCCACTCAAGTTAGGAAGTATCATAATGTATTTAAATGATTAGATGATGGAGCCTATTTAGGAAAGGCGATCTGTCCTACTTGAATACTCTTGAGATGGGGAAGAACTTCTAAATAGTCTAGCAAGCTTAATAGAGGAGGCTTAGAAGTTATGTTTTAATATTTAATTATTTAAATTAACAAAAAATAAGCAAAAATATGATAACATTAGACTAGTTGGTACCAAAATTTAGATGGATATTGTGGGGGTGTTAATCCTTCTCCACACATAAATGAACTCCCAAGCCCAAACTCTCAAGTGTAGACTAGTCCCTTAGTTTAGAATAGCTAGCCAATCACGGGGAAAAGGATTGGTGGTGACTCCAACTTTTGGTCTAGCTATTATGTACTCAGAAATCTAGATGTTATGACAGTCACGTTGCCATCAATCTCTGTATCCATCTATATGATCGAGACTTTAAATATCAGAAATAATTTCGCTTAAAGATCACCTCTCTATCTGGTGTTACTATGGTTTGATCTTTATCTTTATTTGAATTGAACTTACATGTACTCAATCTTCACTCTATTTAGTCTAAATCCTCTTCATTTTAATGTCTGTTTTCACAGTTTCAACATTGCATTAACTTGTACACAAGACAATATTAATAGCAAACATCATACATCAATTGCACCTTATTCAGAATGGATTTTGTTAGTTTGTCCATTATTGTAGCGAACAAAACTGGACTTAACACCAACCCTTGATAAGTCCGACTATGATAGGAAATTTACTTATTTGCCCTCCACATATCCTCACATGTGTCCTTGTATCTCCATACATATTCTTAATTAGTTCAATATGTATTCATGGGGACTTTTTTCTTCATTAAAAAGCAGCATAGCACCTCACTAAGCTCTTTATCATATGCTACATCCAGATTTATAAAATTCATATATAGATCTTTACCATATACTAGAGAAAGTTTCAAAATTTGTCTTAAACAATTGTATTGCTTCCATACTTGAGAACAGTTCGTTAACGAGTAATATTAAAAATTATGTTGAGCTTTAAAAATAAATTAAAACACTTTATTAATACTTATTTTAAAGACTTTCATATTTTTAATTTTGTTCATTAATACTACACTTTGTGTTTGACTGAGAGCAATGCATCAAATATATATATATATATATATATATATATATATATATGTATGTATGTAAGTATGTGGACAAAATGATTAAAAGAGATAACTTTGGATTTATACTTTTCATACACTTTGATTAATGTTTGCTTTAATATATTATAAGAAAAAAAAAGGAAAAGAACCTTAGAGTGGAAGGCTAACCGATGTGAAATATATATATATATATATATATATATATATATATATATATATATATATGGTTTATAGGAGGTACAAAGAAGGAGTGGGGAATCAAATCTTGAATCTAATCCCTCCTAAAGAAGGTTAACAATCATTAGGTCAAGCTTTGATCGTTAATGTGAAATATTAGTTATAAACAAGAGAAACACATTTCTCAATTCTTTTGTTTGGTAAAAAGAACCGAATAAAATACTGCATTACATTAATGGTGATGATGTTTTGCTGTTAAGCTTCATTCTTATAACTCCAACACCATAAAATTAAGCTGCCAAGCTTCCCAGAAAAATTAAATTTTCATCATAAAACTAAGAGTAAATTTCATTGAGGTTCTCAAGGTTTCACCACAATTTAACTCTAGTCTATTAGTTTGAGAAATGAACATTTTAATTTCAAAATTATAACTTTGACAGTAAAAAAAATTGTTCTATTAAGTTATTATTAAAAAGTCTATTAACATAAACATTTGTTACTCATGAAATATTATTTATAATACCCTTTTCTAGCATTAAAAAAATAAAAATATGACATAGAATAATTTTTTAAAAAATTACTTAAAAATGATAAATAGTAATAAAATTTATTATTAATACTTGGGAATGTGATATTATCAATTCGAGTTTAGTAATTGATTGATATATGTTAAAATCATTTGTGATTTTGAACCAAAGTGTCCATTTTTAAGACTAATGGACTAAAGTTGAATTATGATAAAACTTTGAAGACCTTAGAGGAGTTTACCCTGAAACCAAACATCTATTCTCTCCGGCCTTCAACATCCTCAACTTCCACTTCAAACTTTGATGAGCTTCGATGGGTTATCAACATTTGTCATTCCTTGTATGAGGAGCTCGAAGAAGAAATTGAAGTTTCCGTTTGCATTTTCAATGGTCCCTACATATTCTTACATGTGTTTTTGCATTTCCATACATGTTCTTAATTAATTCAATATATATTTCATGGGGATTCTTTTCTTCATTAAAGACGACTATAGCACTTTCCTAAGTACTTTATCATATGCTTTCTCTAAATTTATAGAATTTATGTAAAAATCTTTACCTAATATTCAAGAATGCTTCAAAAGTTGTCTTAAACAATTGTATTGCCTTCACACTTGAAAATATTTCATTAATGAGTAAAGTTAAAAAATAAGTTGAGTTTTAAAAATAAGTTAAAAAAACTTTATTAATACTTATTTTAAAGACGTCTTTCATATTTTTAATTTTGTTCATCACGGATATTACACTATATGGATGATCGAGTGTAGTGCATATATTATAATATATATGTGTGTATGTGTTTGTGTTTGTGTGTGGACAACATGATTAAATGAGATATAAAATGACTTATAGCGGAACTTATACTTTTCAAGCACTTTGATTAATGTTTGCTTTAATATATTATACGAAAAAGGGGAGAAGAACCTTAGAGTGGAAGGCTAACCGATGTGAAATATTAGTTATAAACAAGAGAAACGCATTTCTCAATTCTTTTGTTTGGTAGAAGGAACCGAATAAAATACTACATTACATTACATTAATGGTGATGATGTTTCAGCTGTTAATTACTCCCATGAAAGCTTCATTCTCATAACTCCAACACCATCAAATTAAGCTGCCAAGCTTCCAAAACAATTAAGTTTTTCATCATAAAACCGAACATGTCTTCTCTTCGGCCTTCAACGTCCTCCACTTCTACTTCAAATTTTGATGAGCTTCGATGGGTTATCAACATCCGTCGTTCCCTCGATGAGGAGCTCGAAGAAGAAATCGAAGTTCCCGTTTGCATTTTCAACGTTCCCAAACCACTAATGTCGACTGATCCGGAATCTTATATCCCTCAATTGGTTGCTCTTGGCCCTTACCACCATTGGCGTCCAGAGCTTTATGAGTTGGAAAGATACAAATTGGCTGCAGCCAAAAGAACTCAGAAGCAACTGCAGTGTCATAAGTTTCACACTCTTGTTGACCAATTGATAAAGCTTGAACCCCGGATTCGAGCATGTTATCACAAGTATCTGGATTTCAATGGCGAGACATTAGCTTGGATGATGGCCATTGACGCTTCATTCTTGCTTGAGTTTCTTCAGATCTATGCTATGAAAGAAGGAAAGATCCTGTCCAGAGTTTCCTCAAGGATGTCACACTTGGTTGATTATGCAGGGAGGAAGTCAGCTCACAATTCAATTCTCAGAGATATTGTCATGCTTGAGAACCAAATTCCTCTGTTTATTCTTCGAAAGGTGCTAGAAGTCCAACGCTCGTCATTGGAATCATCTGATGAAATGTTACATTCGATGTTAAGGGGATTATGTCTGGAGCTCTCCCCTTTCAAAATGATGGAGAACTTGCCAAAGACTGATATCTCTAAGTGCGCTCATGTGCTAGACTTCCTTTACGACATGATCGTGCCCAATGTGGATGAGCCATGCGAAGCAAATGAAGCAGAGGATCTCAAACAGGCCCAAGAAGACAACGAAAGTGATTCCGCAGATCCAAGTTATGTAAAACAACTCCTGAGCGAAGCAAGGAATCTGCTTTCAAAAATAAAGAGAGGCCCGTTACGTCTCATCAAAGCAGTGCTGCTATCCAGGCCTCTGAGAGTCTTACTTAAATTGCCCTGGAAAATCCTCTCAAACCTCCCTGGATTTTCTGTCCTAAAGCAACCAATCGAATATCTGTTCTTCTCACAAGACAAGGAAGAAGGAAAACCAGACAACAATGGTGGGCTCAACAAGCCACCTCTGGCAGAGGAAATTGCGATTCCCTCCGTCGCTGACCTTTCTAAATCAGGAGTCCGGTTTTTACCCACAAATGGTAACATTTCGACGGTTACATTCGATGCCAAGACTGTTACTTTATATCTCCCAACTGTCAGTTTAGACATTAATACAGAGGTGGTCTTGAGGAACTTGGTCGCATACGAAGCATCAAACGCATCAGGGCCTTTGGTTTTCACGCGCTTTACCGAATTGATGAACGGAATCATCGACACTGAAGAGGATGGCAAGTTACTGAGAGAAAGCGGCGTCGTTTTGAACCATTTGAAGAGTGACGAAGAGGCTGCAAACTTGTGGAATGGGATGAGTAAATCCATAAGACTGACCAAAGTCCCCTTCTTGGATAAAGTGATTGAAGATGTTAACAGGTATCATAATTGCAGATGGAATGTTAAAGCCAGGAGCTTTTTTAAGCAATATGTGTATGGCTCTTGGCAGTTTCTCACATTGCTAGCTGCAATTATGCTTCTGATCTTGATGACGTTCCAGGCCTTTTGCTCGGTTTATAGCTGCTCTCGAATATTACGTATCCAGACCTCTGAGTGACTCACTATGCTGCACATGCATTACTGATTAATAATCCTAATTTTCTATTTTTGATTAATTGATTCTTTGAGTGTTGTTGTCGGAGTGAGACTTTAATTTGTGTATAACAGTTGTTGTCTTGTTGATTGAAAGCTGAATTGATGTTCTGAAATATTAAATGAAAGTTGAGATGGTAGAAAGCCTCATAGATTATCGGTTCATTTAATATAATATGTTGATTATAATTATAACTTTAAATAAACTTATATTATTAAAAAATGTACAGTGCTTTTATCTTTTTTTGTTTTTGATTTAAAAAAAAAAGAAATTTGAAACCATTTCTTTAAATAAAAGAGTATATGTATTAGATAAAATTATTACCAAATAAAATTCAATTATATATATTATAGGATTTTTATTCTATCCATTGATAAGGGAATTTAAAAATTCCACAAACAAAGATTACAAGACTGTGACATATCTCATTTCTATTTTTAAGTAATATTTTTTTTTAATTTTGAAAGACATGTAGCAATCTTGTAATTTTGTTTGTGGAGTTTTTAAACTCCATTGTCAGTAGATGAAAATAATATCTACATTTAGACACACACGTGTGTAGGTAAATCATTTTCGTATAATTTTGTTTGTAGAGTTTTTAAACTCCATTGTCAGTAGATGAAAATAATAATCTATATATAGACACACACATGTGTGTAGGTATATCATTTTCGTATAATTTTGGTTTCTTGCATGACTTTTGGATTGTAAAGTAAAGATGCCAAGTTGTAGTGATTATTCTTTGTTACAATAGCCGGTGATCAGCTCTCCTCAATTAGGGAATTACAAAGGATCTTATTAATTCCTCAATGGCAACTTTATGTTGCAGAGGAACCGAGCCCACTAGTTATTCTGCGTGTGATTAGTAGAATCCTGGATTTAAATATGCTTAATTAAACTAATAGATGAGGATAATTATACGTATATTTTGTTGTTGAAATGTAAGATTAAAGCACAAAATCCAGCTTTAAAAGGTGAAAAACCAAATCACCAAGCATCCTTTGGCATAAAAAACATATAAAATTTGCCGAATCTTATTAATTAACCACGTGCCTTAATCATTGATGCTTCAGCACTTCAGCACAGCATCTAAGCATCTTAGTATTATATTTTACCAATGTGAAATTTAAATGATAAAAAAAAAAAAAAACGTAATGGTAGCAGATGGTCCCAAAGTTGAAAAAAAACTTTTTTTTTTTTTAATTTCAAATGCGTGAAGAGTAATATGACCGTCCAATTTCAGTACAAGATTTATGCTTAGTTTGGTTCACTTAAAATAATTTTCGGAAAATGATTTATGCATTTTCTAACATTTGATTAGTAGAAAATTGATTGGTTAACAGAAAATGACTTTTTTGTCAATGAAATATTATATCATTTTTTAAAAATCATCTTACGCTTTGGGAAGAGGAAGACATTTTTCGAAAAATAACTTGAAGTCCTTGGCTAAGGAAAAATATGAGTTAAAGTTAATGTTGGTAGCTCAAGGGTAAAAATGAAAATGTGTATAAAGTAGACATCGAGCTAAACTCTGTCCATTTCTAAGATATTGAGATAAAAGGATGAAATTACATTGAAATGTTGTGCATTGAATAAGTTGGTCAAACTATCTGACCTTTCTAACATTTGAGTGGTCATGATGCATTGTCAAATGCTACTCTTGATCTATGAATTAAATGGATAGTTTAATTCATTTCCAACATGTTGAAAACCTAATGGGTTACATACAATAAGATAACAAATTAGATTAAATTAAATTAGTAGGCTTGTAAATTTGAAATTTCTTTATTAGGCTTATTAAGTGTCACAGCCCGAAAGCTGCAATGTTTCCCTTATCTTATACAAATGCGCAGAAATTTGGGTAAAGTTTTCACTTTTTCCTAACTTAATAGGTTTTTCTGTGTGTGTGCAATGTCAATATGAAGTTGTTAACTTCTTGCCTTATTTAGAGCTAATTGTTCAAGGTCCCAGTCTATTACTTGTAAAGACAACATAATCTCTTTACAATCCTAGATATCCACAACCAATTCAATTCCATTCCATTGAGATGAAAGCATCAAAATATTATAAAAACATTCGATAATCTTAGTTTACATCTCAACTTATTGTACTAAATCAAAAACAGCTTGAAATAGTTGTTAAGTGTAAGAAGAATCATGCTATACCAAGAATAAGCAAGTAAGTCTCATTGGAGAGTTAGGATGATATTTCAGGCCATAAAAGCATTCTGGAAAAATCTGAAATATTTCTCAAACTCTGTGCTCAATCTGAAAAGGGTTAGAATAAATTTTAGTGAGCAAGAGCTCAATAAATCAATTATATAAGTGCAGAAGTAGCTTTATACTGCACTACATGCAATGCATGAATCCTCAAGAATGCAATCTTCAAACACCATTTCGATCCTAATCGTGTATATTTAAATTGATAACATGTCCTAAAGAACTCTAACTTGGCACCTGTGGACAAAAGTAGCAAAACTCTAAAGCACAGCCCAATATCAATCTCAATATGTATATCTACTTTTCCAATATCAATCCACATCAAATTGATCATGTGACATCCATCTGAGATCAATATTAATCCACATTATTAACTTTTATCCCAATGTCTTAACTCATGCAACACATGTAACATGCTTTCAAGGCTCATATGCAATGGCAAAGCTCATATGCAATGGTTATAAAACATACTGCGTGAGAGAAACCATGTCAATATGAGTCTCGATGTACAAAACCAAATACTCAAATAGTATGAAAACTAATAAATAAAACACTGATGCTGTCATAGGTTTCAAAACATATGTCGAGACTTAAGTCACGCTTAAGCTCGGATAACTATTGCAAAACCGTCAAAATCAATCACCAAGGTCGAGACTGTGCTTAAGCTCAAGGTCCGATATATATTTAAACTAGTATTAAACATACTTTTTCAGAATTAGAGCATGATTGTCAATCAGTCAAATCAATTCAGTGGAGATATGGCATAATCAATCACAATATCAAATCCGTATATGTCCAAATAATCGTATCATACCGTGTACGTTTAATCAATCAATCAATAAAGCCTTAATTTCACTGTAGTTATCAGTGGATCGGAAAGGCCCTAATGCAGAAGGGCGGTACTTATGGCCATGGTAAACTCTGGTCTCATTGATCAAATGAGGATCTAGACTTATGCCAGAACTTGTCTAACAAGTCCAAATAACCTTAGCAAAACCTCGTCTGATAAGTCTGTGTGTATGCCTAGGAGCACCGCTCACTCAGGCATGTCCATTTATGATTTATTGAAGTCAATATACATATGCCGAAATCTCAAAACAGTTTAACAAATATCTTTAATTCAACCATTTCAAAAACCATGAAAACCTCTTTCAATGTGGTTCATAAACCATTTAAACTCGTATAAGTATGTATAAAGTTTTCTTTCAATCATGCTGAACTTACAAAGCCAAACATATTCATTTATGCATCTCAAATCAATGCATTTTCGATAAAACTCATGTTATGTAGCTCATGCATGCCCAAAGCCATGATTAAAACATGAGTCCAAATCCTATGGTATGCATATGCACAATGTAGATGCAGTCTAATTTAATATCAATTACAGCATATACCACCTCATATAATCAAACTTCGACCAGTAACCTTAATTTCTATAAGATCAAGCATGCACAGATCATGTCCTTTCATCATAACTCAATATCGCAACTATCCATTTCATATTATAATATTGATACCAAGATCCCCACCACCAGTACAGGTTCTCTTAGTATCTCCTGAAATTTAAATATTATAAAACCAAAAAATCATCAAAATATCAAGATAAAGCAATATCGTTAATATTAAATCCAAAACTTCTTCACAACCAAAATCTGAGATCATTTTTTTTTCTAGCAGAATATCATCACATATCCAAATTCCTCAATAATTCTCCAAAACTCAATATTCGGCTGTAAGATCACTAAATTGATATTAAAATCATTTATACTGTAAGTTCATTCAATTAAGCAAATTCTATATGAATTAGACAATATAAATCTATTGCAGACTTTTATAAAATGTCTTACTAACTCCTATATTCGAGGCTCGTGCATCGAACCTAGCACGAACTCAAGTTGTAGCTTGAGCGCTTTGCTACACCTTTAATATGATAGTATATATGGTACCCTAAAATTGCCTTACCGACTTAACGCTTAGTGTGTGCGCAATCAGAGTTTCACGCGTACACCGAGCTTCACGCGCGTATACCTTTAAACATCGTTAGTTAATTTAGTACGAATTCAATAAAATTCTAAATATATAAAATTTAAATGGTATTGACCTACCGATTAAGTCGAGCTAAGAACTATATATATTTATTTTCTTTTCTTCTCTTGTCCCTCGGCTAGTACAAATTAACTAGGGTTTAGAACATTTTATTTTGTTTTATTCCATTATGTATATTTATAAATATTATCACTGTATGTTATCAAATTCTAGACTTGGCAATTCGTGTTTTTAATTCATTTTCGTGTCATGTAAAATCGTGTTCGTGTCGTGTAAAACACGAATATTTCGTGTCAAAATTCGTATTGACACGAAAAACATAAAATCTTATTTTTAGCTTTTACAATATTGATATATAATTTTTACTTAATTTTAATTCGTGTCACCTCGTGTCTTATATTCGAATAGTTTTCGTGTCGTGTATTCATGTCATGTCTAAGATTGTCAGGTCTATCAAATTCTCACCAATTTCGCAGTTTGAACTCTCTAAACACTACAAAAAATAATGCTTTTACCGGCATTTTTGTTACGGCGGTTATAAAAAGTGACGGTGTTTGCATGTTTTTAACGACATATAACATAGAGCCGGTAATTATATAATCTTCAATGGCACTTTCAATTAAAGCCTTCCTTCCAGCAATAAAATTTGATTTATAAATCAAATGAATAGCAAGGCCCAATACACACGGGTAGGGCTCTTTAGCACATTCTACTCAGGATTGCTTCACCGCTCTTCAGCTTGTAGCTTCACCGATCTTCAGCTCAACCACTCCACCACTCTTTAGGTCTGCTGCTTCGCCACTCCGCCGCTCTTCAGCTCTGCTGCTTCGCCACTCCGCCGCTCTTCAGCTCTGCTGCTTCGCCACTCCGCCGCTCTTCAACTATTCTATTCTCTTCTCATCGTCGATCTGACTTTCTTTTCTTTTTTTTTTTTTTTAATTTTAGTTTCATACTGCTTTGTTCCCCTCTCGAGAAACAACTAGATCCTCTTTTCATCTCATATTCTCTTCTCATGTTGATCTGACGATTCCTTCCTCTTCTCGTTGCCATTCGCTCTCATATTCACCTCTTCGCTCCAACGATCATCACTCTCAACTTCACCGTTCTAAATATCAGGGAATATTAGTATGCATTTGCTTATGTTGGCTCTTATAGGCAATACCGAGAGGGGGGGTGAATCGGTTTTAACTAACTATAAGCTCGTTTTGCGATTCTTCTAAATTCTCTAGCCTATATTAATAATTTCTAAGTTCTCTAGGCTAGGCAAGCATGCAATCCAAGTTCAATGCAATAAACACAATATAATTGCAAGTAATTAAAGAGAGTAAGGAAAGAGAGATTTACACAATCGATTTATAGAGGTTCGGCAACCTTGCCTACGTCCTCTACCTTGAGACGCCCCCAAGGATTTTCTCCAAATCCACTATCTTGAATTTGTGATTACAATCCCTCTTTTCAAGGCTCAAGAGTAACCTCCCTCTTTTTCTAGGCTCAAGAGAAACCTCCCTCTTTTTCTAGGCTCAAGAGAAACCTCTCTCTTTTTCTTAGGCTAAAGAGTAACCTCCCTCTTTTTCAAGGCTTAAGAGAAACCTCCCCTTTTACAAGGAATGGTGGGTTACAAATAATGTAATTAAGAGAAGCCTCTAGGTAGGCAAATGATTACAGAAATTAAGCACAATGAAAAGCCTATACAAAGTTTGTGCTAAGCAATACAAGAAATAGATGAATGATAGAAGATGAAGACTCTTTATCTCTTGAATTGATGTTGAGGCTTTGAGGAAGATGAATAAGATGATGAAAGATGTTGCTTAGTTGTTCCTTTTACTTCCTTTAGCTTCTAAGCCTCTATTTATAGTCCCTTGGATGTATTCTAGCCGTTAGGTGGAGCCAAGATTGAATATGACCGTTGTATCTCACAAAACTAGCCGTTATAGGCTATTTTCGGGCAAAGGGATCGATCCTGCTACAGTGGGGATCGATCCCTTTTGTCCAGAATCTTGATTCTGGGCTTCAGGGACCTTGGGAAGACTTTCTGCCAAAAAGGGATCGATCCTGCTACAGTGGGGATCGATCCTTTTCTTCCAGAGGGCATTTTTCCTGCACTTTTGGGTTAGAAATAATATGACCTTTGATCCTAATTAAACCCAAACCATTTATAAGTTTTAAGGGAGTTTTTCTTAACTTTCTCAAATGAAAATATTGTCCAAGAAATCATCAAGTGATTTTCTAAAATATTCAAAACGTTTATAAAGAATTAAGACCAATAAGAATATGCATCATTAAATCATGGTCTTAATGTTTGATATGAACACTTGAAATGTATTGAGAAAATCATGTGTGATAAGGCAAATTTACAATATGAATTAAAACATTAAAGCTTACTTAAGTTTTTGTCATTTCAAAATATATATTACAATTTAAAGCTAACAATCTCCCCCTTTTTGATATGA
Source organism: Heritiera littoralis (assembly GCA_031772115.1). Classification (NCBI taxonomy): domain Eukaryota; kingdom Viridiplantae; phylum Streptophyta; class Magnoliopsida; order Malvales; family Malvaceae; genus Heritiera; species Heritiera littoralis. The sequence goes on from JAPDPK010000022.1 coordinate 1,146,058, forward strand.
CAAAACTTAATGTAAATTTGCTTTGAAAATTCTTTGAAAAAATACTCCCCCTCAAATAAAGTAGGATTTTATAAAGCTCCCCCTTAATATAAGCATGGGTTTTGAAAATGAATTTTCCCTCATTATCTCTCCCCCTTAATATCTCTCCCTATATCTATCTCTCCCTTTATCTATCTCTCCCCCTTTTTGTCATAGCAAAAAGAAGGAAAAAATAATAAAAAATATGCTCCCCCTAAAATCATGGCTATGTGAGAACAAATAAAAATGCTCCATCCAATAAGAAACATATTAGCACATGGGACTTATAGCACAAATAAGTAAGTCAATATTCTCAAAGAGTATGAAATATTTATGCAATGAATATGACTTATGATCCTATACCAATTGTTTATAAATAATTTTGATACCAATTGTTGATAAGTAATTTTGCAAGAAGGTTCCAATTGGTAAGAAGTTAAGCAAACACCTAAGTATATCAATTGTTCTCTAAGGTCCAACTAAGGTGCATGGTAATACATCATGATTATGAGCTGAATTAGATGACATATCATATGCATAAGCTCATAAATCATGTTCAAGCAAGAGTGTGCATAGAATCAAAACATATAGCAATTAACTTCAAATTCTAGCACACAAGAGTTTCATGCAAAAATATCCTAAGAGAATTCTTCTCTATTTGTCATTTCAAACTAAAGAGCATGAGAAGAATTGTCAATTTAAAGCTCATACCAATTGGCAATTTAGATTTGGCTTACCAATTATTGAAAATATGGTTGCCAATGATACTAATTGTTATTTCAATCTAAATACCAATTGTTACTAATGGTTGACTTAGGCATTTTGCATGAATCCAATATCTATGTGTAGTGTGTTCATATCAAGAAAATAATCATTCCAAATATGCAAGAACACAACACATATCATCAAATATGCATATGGATCAATTAATCATTAGCACACTATCATAACGTATTAATCCATATTCATATTCACAAATTTATACCATACGGAAGATTCATAAAATCAAGGTATTCAAGCAAACACATTTTCTCCCATGGTTTCAAGCACACAAATCCTATGCTCATTTTTTAATTCAAGTCCTTAACCAATTATGAGCAAGGAAAGATTCAAATAATAAATGCATGGATATCAAGTTTGTTCAAGTTTGCATTTATCTTTGAGTGTTGGTGTTGTCATTAAGACCCTAGTTCTTTAAGTACAAGGATGATAAAGTTTTATGCATTTTAACATTTAAGATTCATTTACCATCACAAATTATAGGCCAATGACTATTACCAATTGTTGAATTTACATTTGGAATCAATCCACTAGATGTAAAATTATCATGAAACGTAGTGTGGAATAGATAAGTCAAGCTAAGAGACATAATCCTATAAGCATGCTTGACTAAGATGAACAAAAAGAATGAGAAATATTCATTATGTACAAGTTCATCAAATTCTCAAATATATCCATAAATTCTTGAAATAATTCTCAAAATTATGGTTAAGCATTCATTGAAAGTATATTTCAAGATTATTTCAAGAGTTATGCAAATCATGAATGTTTGCAACAAGAAAAATGATTTTGCACTTGTGAGCTCAAGAAAAATGGTATTGATTGTTGAAAGTGATACCATTTGTTAGAAATGATATTAATTGATGGAGTTGAGGCATGATATCAATGAAAAATGAATTTTCATATATTAAATATCATCAAAAATAAGTTAAAACAATGAATTTTGAGTTGAGAAGAGGGAAAATATCAAAACAATGAAGAGTTCTTCTCAATTTCGGTTGAAAACATGCAGGAGTGCCTTTTTTGGCCTGGGGGGATCGATCCTGCTACAGTGGGGATCGATCCCTCATATGTTTTCTGCAGATTCTGCAGTTGTTTTGACAGAAAATTCAACCTTTGAGGTACCAAAACTTCGTTTTTGAGTGTTGTAAGTCCAAGTAAAGGTTTAAACATTTGTAAAACATGATTTTGGACTTTTATGAATGAAGAACACGATTGAAAAACCATTTTACAAAAGATTTTGCAATTTTGGAAGGATTTTCACCAAAAAATGCATTTTTGGCCTCAAAGGAGTTCATTTTGAGAGTTATGCATATTTTGTAAAAACTAAAGCATTAGAAACCATAAATATGCCAAAACAAACTTGTTCACATAGATTTTAAGCACATATAACATCAAATCATCATACTTGTGAACATTATGCCATGATTTCCAACATATATATTCTTCATTAAAGCTCATGACATGGTATTTTGTATGTATGACACATTTATCAGCTTTTGAGCAACTAAATATATTATCTAAGCATATCAAACTTGCTCAAACTACAGAAATTCAATAATCATTTCAAAATCATACATCATGCCTTTCATTCATTCATTCAATGCCTCAAGTACTATCCATCAAACCACTCAACAATCAATTATCATGCCTTTTTGCTCAAATCATAATGCATCAAGAGTCATCAACTAAGTGCCTCAATAAAACATATAAATAATTTTAGCAAAAATGAGTTTTGAAGAGATAGGATTTAAGCTTACAAAACTCCTTAGCTTGAGTGTGCTTGCCATGATATGTTGGATCCACCATTAGCCATTCTTTGAAAGATTGTTGTCACCTTGCTAAGGATGGATTTCCAAGCTCTTCCTTTTTCTCATTGGCACAAGCAAACTCCATGAGGATGTGTTGAGCATATAAACTTCATTGTTCTATTGTATTCTCATGCTCTAACACTCCTACAACAAACAAATTCAAGCATGCTTTGGTACCCAAATTTTCTTGGGTCCATGAGAGTTAGTACAAATAATTTTTGATCCTTTTGGGATCCATTTCAAGCACAATTCATCAATATTTACAGCATGCTTAGGCACCCATATTTTCTTAACTACTCTTCCTCTAAATATGGTTTTTCTATAAGTGCATGCTTGTGAAGAGTGTCCTATTCTATTGCAAAGTGAGCATGTAAGAGATGTATTATGCATAGAGTTTTTGCTCACTAGGAAATTCCTAAGATGAGTTTCTTTATGTATTTCATTATATCCTAGCCCATCTTTGTCAAAGAAAGCTCTTTGGGTCTCTAACATATGATCTAGCTTTTGTTGACCCATGTAGAATCTAGAAAATGAATTATGCAAATTTAAGTTCTTTTTATTTACTTCATCAATTTCTAGATTTGCTTCTTCTAATTTCTTTTCAAAATCAAGCTTGGCATTCAATAACTCATCATTTTCCATTTCTAGTTTTGTAATCATTTTCTTGTATTTTGAATTCATGTATTCAAATTCACTAGCTAGCTCATCAAAAGCATTTTGTAAATCATCATAAGAATGGTCATTGCATTCACTAGAGCTAGGTTTCTCCTTTTCATCCACAATAGTCAAAGAGCTAGAATTTGCCAATTTATCTTGAATGTCTTCTAATTTCTTTTCTAGCTCTAATTTCACCTTGTTGAGTTCATCATTCCTTGAGCCTAGATCTTTTATTTTCTCCTCCAACTCAACATTAGTATTCATCAAAATTTCATTCTCTTTTCTAAATTTATTAAACTTTTTATTATATTTTGCATGCAGTGATTTATATTCATCACTTAGCTCATTAAATGCATCTTGAAGCTCATCAAATGAATATTCTTCTAAAGTTTATGAGCTAGTCTCAAAATCATCACCTAGAGCCATTTATGATCGTTTTGCTCGATAGAGGTTAGTCTAAATTGATCTCGAGCTCAAGCTCTGATACCAATTGTTGGCTCTTATAGGCAATACTGAGAGAGGGGTGAATCGGTTTTTAACTAACTATAAGCTCGTTTTGCGATTCTTCTAAATTCTCTAGCCTATATTAATAATTTCTAAGTTCTCTAGACTAGGCAAGCATGCAATCCAAGTTCAATGCAATAAATACAATATAATTACAAGTAATTAAAGAGAGTAAGGAAAGAGAGATTTACACAATCGATTTATAGAGGTTCGGCAACCTTGCCTACGTCCTCTACCTTGAGACGCTCCCAAGGATTTTCTCCGAATCCACTATCTTGAATTTGTGATTACAATCCCTCTTTTCAAGGCTCAAGAGTAACCTCCCTCTTTTTCTAGGCTCAAGAGAAACCTTCCCCTTTTTCTAGGCTCAAGAGAAACCTCTCTCTTTTTCTTAGGCTAAAGAGTAACCTCCCTCTTTTTCAAGGCTTAAGAGAAACCTCCCCTTTTACAAGGAATGGTGGGTTACAAATAATGTAATCAAGAGAAGCCTCTAGGTAGGCAAATGATTACAGAAATTAAGCACAATGAAAAGCCTATACAAAGTTTGTGCTAAGCAATACAAGAAATAGATGAATGATAGAAGATGAAGACTCTTTATCTCTTGAATTGATGTTGAGGCTTTGAGGAAGATGAATAAGATGATGAAAGATGTTGCTTAGTTGTTCCTCTTACTTCCTTTAGCTTCTAAGCCTCTATTTATAGTCCCTTGGATGTATTCTAGCCGTTGGGTGGAGCCAAGATTGAATATGACCGTTGTATCTCACAAAACTAGCCGTTATAGGCTATTTTCGGGCAAAGGGATCGATCCTGCTACAGTGGGGATCGATCCCTTTTGTCCAGAATCTTGATTCTGGGCTTCAGGGACCTTGGGAAGACTTTCTGCCAAAAAGGGATCGATCCTGCTACAGTGGGGATCGATCCTTTTCTTCCAGAGGGCATTTTTCCTGCACTTTTGGGTTAGAAATGATATGACCTTTGATCCTAATTCAACCCAAACCATTTATAAGTTTTAAGGGAGTTTTTCTTGACTTTCTCAAATGAAAATATTGTCCAAGAAATCATCAAGTGATTTTCTAAAATATTCAAAACGTTTATAAAGAATTAAGACCAATAAGAATATGCATCATTAAATCATGGTCTTAATGTTTGATATGAACACTTGAAATGTATTGAGAAAATCATGTGTGATAAGGCAAATTTACAATATGAATTAAAACATTAAAGCTTACTTAAGTTTTTGTCATTTCAAAATATATATTGCAATTTAAAGCTAACAGCTTATATTTTCAATTTTTTGTGTCTCAGCTTAAGAGAATATTTATTTATCTTTTTCCTCTTAATTGGGTGATTTTATGGTGATAATTATTAGTTATTAGTTAATTTGTGTTTGGTTTAGGGATTAAGAGCCGCAAATGTTGTTCAAGCAAGAACGAAGGACTTCGCTTCGAAGGTATTTTTGGGGAATTTTTATTTCTTTTTTGTTTGTTCTCATCGATGAGAAAGTGATTCATGTAGGATGCTTATATTCTGGGATTTTTTGGCATTATTTCATATTTCTAATCTTAAGGTAGACCTTTGAGATGTCTTGACTCTTGAGGGGTGCTTTCATTTATAGCATCATTGACATTTATGGTACTGATGTTTACTTATCTTGATTCTTGATTAAATAAACATGATTTGCGATGGTCATGCAAATCCGAGGCTTAACTTCTTAGGAATTTACTATATTTTAATCATAATTCTAGGTGGCCTTTGTCCCTTAACTCCTTTCAACAGTTAAACAATCTTGTTTTTTAAGGAATATCCAACAGATCATTATGTGTTTTCAAAGTGCTAGAGGACATAGTTTAATCCATGTTAGTGACATTTTTTAGTTTTTGGATTTAGTTATGTCGTGGGATGAACCATCCGATAATTATTCTATAAGCAGAGGTTATTCAATGACATCTAACGAATAAAATATGATTAGCTGATAATTTAGAAATGATTTAGATGTTTCTTATATTTTACAGTTCTTCTAATTAATAGATGTGGAAATCCAAATTGCTTCCTGTCATATGTTGCTTTTTATGGCATCAAAGTTGTTCCTCCTTTTCCAACTAAAAAATGATTGGAATTGTGAGAAGAAAATTGTTGGATTTGTTTTTCTAACAAGTAAACTTGGAAACAAATTCATAGAAGAATGAGGTTCATTGGCCCTGGAATAATTTTATGAGCACTTCAGCTTCAAGTCTCATTAAACCAAAAGAAAACACTTTCCAGGAAAACTATGCTGAATGGAGCTTAGCCTTTTATAATTCTAAGTCTCATCAGAATTCAAGCATTTCATCCACTATTGTACAACTTCTTCTATATGGAATAGCATATGTTTTGATAGACATAATCTATTGCTAGGACCTACCTAAGAAATAGTGTTATTGACTCTACATGTCATGCATGTATGTGACTCATTTCTTGTAATTGCATGTCTGTCTTACAAAATGAAGAATCTTCTGTTTAGTAGTTTGAACTAAAGTTTTACTTTAATGACTTCATACTTCCTTGATAGTTCTGTCAATTATTTATATTTTTAAACAAGCTTCATTTGCTCAGGGGTTTCTTTCATGGATACTCAATAATTACTATTCTCATGATCCTTAACCATGCACTCAGGTATTTCATTCTCCTTTTTGGCTTAATCAAGTTTGCTAGTAACTAGTTCTGACTCCATTTTTTCAGATGCCTTTGAGTTTTTGCTAAAGGGTTGAACGATTCATACGTTAAAAATACATGCATGAAAATTCTATTAAGGTCCTTTTATTATAATCTACAAATCAATAGATTTGTAGACCCTGAAAAGCAGTGTTTGTCAAGTTTCTGCTCCTGGTAAAGTGTTCTCTGAAAAATAGTTTATACCTTTATTATACCAACTTGTGTTTCTTATATGTCACAGCCCGTGACCACATTTTTTTCACATTTTTCTATAATGGTTGGGTTGTCTGCAGTACTTTACTTTTCTGTTTCATTTAAACTATTACATATCAAATTGAAATATCATTTACATCCCCTATCTTAATTTACAAGAAAGTAGCATTGTAGATAAGTCTAAATACATAAAATAAATAATTGTACCTCATATTTCAATCGAGTTGTCACATTGTCCCTCGATGCGCAGCTGTGAGACCCGATTTTATTTCACTGTACACCATAATTGTAAATGATTGATAGTGGAAATAAATAATTTAGTGAGATTAAATAAATATTGAATGTGGATTTCCACTCTCCATTTTAATTATTGGAAATTATGATTTATAATATGGTGTATAAAAGAAAGAAAAAAAACAAACATCAAAGTGCAACAAGAAATAGATGAGATTTGATCTTGATAAAAAGGTTGAACATAGTGTTGATGGTGTGAAAGCATTAAATAAAGCATGAACAAATATGAAGATTTAAGGCTGAACCGAATGGAATGTGTGAAAAGGAATAAATGGCTGTTGGCCAAATGAAGAGAAGATGAGATAAAAAGCCAATAATAGTTGGCTAGAAATGGCGTAGAGGGGAAGGAGAAAAGAAGGAAAATTAAGTTGAGTGAAATGTAAGAAATATTAGTAAAAAACGTGCAGAAATTTACCTCCCATAGCCGTTCCACTTGCTGCAGTTTTCTACAAGTTTTTAATGCATGAAAGACATGAAATGATGAAAGAAAACGGGATAAGAAACAGGTGGTAGGTTTTGATTGGATTAGCAGGACTATATAAGAAGACTTCATGAGAAAACCGACATTAGCAAACTTCATCTTCTTCGAAAACCACTCTACTGCTTCTCGTCCATTCTATTTTACTGCAAGCTCAAATCTCGTTTCTTCCGTTCCTTTCATACATGAGCCATGAAATTTCATCCTTTAGTTAGCTAAACCTTTTCTCCATCGTTTGAAGAGCTAAGGAATAAGCAAAGTAAAACTAACGTGAGACAGAAAACACTCTGTTCTGGAAGTGCAACTCAGTTAAGGTGAGTTCCATATTTCGTTGGTTCTCTTGATGTTTATTGGTATATTTCTATGTTTTATACCGTAAGAAACATAGATATAGCCTTGTTTTAGTTAAATCTTGTTAGGACATAAGAAACTAGAACAAGATGTGGTCTAGAAAATAATCGAGAATAAACAAGGAAAGTGCTGGAAACGGTGTAAAAGTGATGAGAAATAGGCGGGCTCAGCTATTATGGGCGAGCTAAATAATATGGAGCGTAGTATAGTGGGCGGGGTCGCCACATGCTAGTTTAATTCATAGGCGAGCCCACCTCTGAATAAAAAGCCATGTATGGCGAACTCACATGCATAGGCATGGCAAGTTGAATTGTGGGCGATCTCCCACGCATAAGCCAAAATATGAATGACGAGTTATATTAGGCGAGCTAGAGGATTAGCCTCAAGTCTCGCCAAAGTGTTGGAAAGATTCGAATAGAATATATTGATAGTTTTGATAATTTATTTTACAGTCGGGAATTGAGAATTGATAAAGGCGATCGGGAAGCTAGGCTTCGTAAGACCAGGTAAGGGAGATGTGTGTGAAGTGAATGCATGTTCTGTGGAGTTAAATTTTATAGAAATACTGAGAAAATGATTTGATTTGAAACATGCATTAGTTTGATAAACTGTTTTCATAGACCATGATTTGGGCGAGCTATAAAGCCTACCCCTATGTTGTTTTATGGGCAAGCCAAAGAAAGGTGACCCCTTTGATAATTCTGGGCAAGCCAAAGAAAGGCGACCCCTGTTTTAATAAAATCTAGGCGAGCCAAAGATAGGCGACCCCTTTTATATAATTCTGGGCGAGCCAACAGTGGGCGATCCCTTGTTTTTTTTAGAGAAAGATTTTGTGGGCGACCCCCAGTTCAGCTCGGTGTGAGAGCCACAGTGGGCGATGTTAGTTCGCCACAGTGGGTAAATGAAAACATGCGAGCTCAATCCATTGTGATGGGCGAGCTGTAATGGGCGAGCTGATAAAGGGCGAGCCAGTTTAACTCGTGTTTTTCTCACACGTAAAATGGTGAGATTACGGGCTGTTTTTACTGTGTTTTGTAAACAGAAAATATAATACCTTTTTGGAAAACAATCATTTTGAGAAAATGATGAAATATGTGAAATATTCCTTAAGGGTTCTTTATGAGATATAAAGTGATTTTTGAGACTTTAGGCCCCGAGTTTCATGCATTACTATTCACGAGGCTGATTGACCCGCCAAGTCATCAGAGGTCTCGAGATCACCTAGCAAGTGTACTCGAGGACCACTTATAGATTGTGGCAATAGATCTACTGTATCCCTGTACGGATGATTACTACGTTCCTTTGGGAACGATGATAGCATGATTTAATTGTAGGGTGATGCCTAGTCTCAACTTATTGATTTCTATTTACTGAAAGGATTTATTGAATCCTGTTTACTGTTTACTATACTATATTGTAAACTGTTTAGCCAGTGATTTGAATATTAAAGACTGTTTACTATATCCACTGTTTTCCTACTGGGTATGTTGTTAGGGAAAATAAACGTTTTGGGGGATATAGTTTTTATTTTTATAAAGCAGGATACACCTTCCTTATTGAGCACCTCGTCGCTCACCCCTGATTTTCCACTCCATAGGTTATTGATTTGAAGTAAACAGTTTACCTTCCAGAGTTATCGGCTGCTGGAGTAAGCAAATATACGATATCGAAGGTACATTATATTCTTTTATATATTCAGTAAAATTGTACAGTACTACTTTGAGTAAAAGGGAATGTAAATGATCTCAAATAAATTAAATGAAATAGTTATAATTTTGTTATAGTACTATAAATGGAAGTACTATGACATACTTAAAGGGTTACGAGTTGTTAAGCTTCACAGACAGTCCAATCGGTAAGTAAGTGTGATTTTTAAGTAAATATTATATTATACTGTGGATTCGGGATGTTACAGCAGCCGAGATGCTCGGATGTCAGATCTCTCAGTCATAAAAATATGAAATGTTTAAAAGTAGGAGAGTGAGCAAACCACGGCTCAGTAAGATAATTGTATGCAAATTTTGATATCACGAAGACTATATGCACTAATATCCTTAATTTCTTATTTGTATGCTAAGCACACTAAAAAGGAAAGGATACTATAGTCGATCAAAAATTCCAGACAGAGCATGGAAGGTATTTTGAAATACCTTTCTTGTCCCGAAAACCTAGAGCGACTATAGGGAGTAGAAATTTATTATTATTTTTATATAAAACTTATTTCAATTTACTGCATATAAATATATCATCCACTTGAGTAAAACACTTTATCAAACCACTAATTTAATACTTGAAAATCTCAAGGTTTCCACCACTGAAATCATCACTTATACACGTGTAACAGTAAAATAACTGTTCAATCATAACAACGGTTTAGAAATTGAAACACTTCAGAAAATCATCATAGTTTTCTGAAATTATCACTAAAATCGATAATAACACGTGAAATCATAATGGAGACCAGACAACACCCAAATGATATCATGCTATAAGTCCTGTAGGGAATAATAGGGTACACGTGAGATCCCTGTAGGGACAGTATAATAAACACATGAGATCTATGGCCATAGTCTATAAGTGTCCTCGGTCGTACACTGATCAGGTGTCAACCAAGACGCTGAAGATAGGATCAGTGTCAATAGCTTCACACATGAGTAACACATGAAACACGTGACACATGAGCATGATACGGGGCATATCAGTCTCAAAACAGTATATAAGAAATCTCATTACTTTTATGGAATTTAGTAAGATCAATTATGTTTTCCAGAAAATCCATAAAGGTATAAATCATAATATTTCGTACGGTGAAAAACAGTTTATAAGATAATGACACAGTAATAATAAAATTTCATAACTGTTCTTTTTCACCGTATAATACATACACATATGTTTCCATACTTTCTTTCCAAAACTTGAAATTCAAAGTTATTGGAAATCAATTCCAATATTTTCATACTTAATGGAAAAATAAAAATATTTATTTTCCAAAATTAACAATAATTTCAGCAACACATTTTTCACTATAAAACACGTGCAGAGACATTTTAGTCTCAAAACAATAGTTGTGTAGTCATAAAGCCTTTATGGAAATCATTACACGTGATAAAATTTATTTAATCCATAAAAGAAAATCATAATAAATTAGTAAATATTATACTGAAAATTATTTATAAAATATTCACTATTCACCATTTCACTTCACCGATCACACATTTCCCTATAAAACACGTGGAATGAATTTTCGGTAGTTTAATCTTTACCGAAATCGGTATCATGAATATTTAATAAATACTTTTCGATAAATTCACCGTTTATGAAAAATAATTAATTTATCACTTTTGAGGCTAAGAAAAATACCAATAATGCACTAAAATATTTAATAATATTTCTTGAAAATATCTTTAGTAAATTTCGGTAGCATAACGACTGCCAAAGTCCTAGCCTCCCTGCACTTTCAAACAAAATCTCAATAGCCAGAAACCACAATTTTGTAGCATTTCAAGGCAATTCAATATTCAATAAATCTTATAAAATTCATAGCATGAAAACCATGCATGCGGATATCCCTACAAATTCACACACGCATCCCTTACCTGTTTCGGGTCGGTGACTTCCTCGCTACCGTCGTGCCCGTATTCCACCTTTCCTGATTTAATCATCTCGATCATCGAGTATGATTCTACAAGTCAAATTTCCACATTTTAGACTCGTATAAAATGAATTTATGAATAATCGTAATTATTCAATAAATAATAATAATAATAATAATAATAATAATAATAATAATAATAAAATTATTATTATTATTATTTTTCCTACCATTTTTTCTTCTTCTTCTTCTTTTCCCTTTTCTTTTCTTCCTTCTCTTTCTTCCTTTTTCTTTTCTTTTTCCTTTTTCTTTTCCTTTTTCCCTTTTCTGGTCTGAACCGGTTCAGATCGGTTCAGCCTTCCTTCGCCGGTTCGACCGGTTTGGCCACCGTCGGCCACCTTTCTTGGCGGTTCAGCCACCCCACAGCTAGCTGAGGTTGCCATGATGCCGGATTTGGCCTCCTTTTCTCCCCATCCGGCGACGGCGTCGGATCTGGGGTGGCGGTTTTGGCTCCTTTCTCCTCTTCTTTTCTCCTCCTTTTCCTCTTTTCTTCCACGGCCGGCGGCTCCTTTTCCCTCTTCTTACCTCCGCCGATGATGGGGACACAGTGGCGGTGACTGGATCGGCTGGCACCGCCATTCTCTCTTTTTTTTTCTTCCAGTCGCCGGTCGGCTTCCTCTTCCCCCTTCTCGGCTTGCTGGTGATGTTCTCTCCTCCCTCGTCTCTCCTCTCTCTCGGCTAGCCGACGAGGGTCGGCTGGCTCCCTTTGGTTTCCCCTCTGTTTCCTTAACTGAAACGGGGTCCCGACTCCCCGTTTCTCTTTTAATCTTTTCCTTTTTTTATAATATAATTACATTTATAATTGTATAGTATCTTATATTTATATATTATATATATAAATACAATTATAACATCATATATATATATTCTATACACAATATACACACACACATATATATACAATTTAATTAAAATTTATAATATATATATATATATATTTCATATATATATTTATTTATTTATAGATATATATGTTTACACTAAAATATACATAATATACATCTATTTATACACTTTAATTCAAAATACAATTTGTATTTCATATAGATACGTATATATATTGTAGTTATATATCAAAATTATATGTTATAATATACTGTGTACTTATTTTCTAATATAAAAAAATATATGATATATATCAAAATATAGTACTGTATTGATATAGATAATAATATCTTCATATATTTCATAACTGTACACATATATCCATATAATATGAAAATATATTTATATAATCTCATTATATAAATATATAAATATTCCCATTTTTATTTCTTAAATCTTGGATTCCTTAATATCCAAAATTTAATTTCCTCACTCCATCAATTACAGAAATTCCAACAGGATTTCTTCTTGTAAATAATTTATTTATTTACCTTAATTTATTGACTTGCATTGAAATTTAATTCTTTTCCGAATAATTAATATCAAAGTTCGGAAAATTCATGGTTATCACATTATACCTTTCTTTTTGTTCTTTTTGTACATAATTTCTTTCTCCTTTCTCAAAATTTTCTAGATATCCCTTTGAAGAAGCTGCTACAGTTGCTATATCCACTGTCAAAGAATTTGCAAGTGACATTAAAGGGGTAATGTTTGGTGAATTTGATATTTATCTTTCTAAAATTCCAGTAACAACATCAACAAATCTTAAGAATAAAAGTTACCACTTTTAATGCTTTTGGTAAAAGGAAGCTTTTCAAGTTTAAAAGGGTATATTTGTAGAATGAAAAGTGATATTATATGATTGGAAGGAGGCATTGACACTAATTGGTTCTAAATATGATGAGAGTAGATAAGTAGAGAAACTATTAAAGGTATGGGAATATCCACTTTTAGTCTTTTAGGTTTTTGCTTGATGCTATTTTGAGATAGGCTAATTTGCTTTCTTGTGCTTTTGCTGCTAATTAGTATTTAATATTCTACATCTAAGCTATGGTGCAAGCTCTGCCTTGAATCTCCATGGAAAGTTCTTTTTACTTGTTACGTTCACCATTAATTTGCTTTCTTGTGCTTTTGCTACTAATTAGTATTTGCTGTTTTACATTTTGTGAAACTCTTAGTTATTATTCCAATGCCCAAGATTGCTTTAATTTTTGCATTAAACTTTTATTAGAATTGTGATATTGTTTGTTAAAGTATACTTAAATTGTAAATGATTTATTATTTTATAGAAAATTATGTTAGTGGAAATCTTGACTTTAGCCTTTGAGAACTTGCAGATATGGAAATTAAAAGAGCTGCTTGAAAACAATTTGGGATGGGAATTGAAGCAGAAAAGTAGAGTTGATGGAATCTAGTTTGAAGAGGATGATAAGGTCTGTAATTTTTTTTTCATATGCATAAACTTTAAACTATCTCTTTCTCCTGCCTCACCATTCCTTAACTTGTGAATATGCAGGTTTTCCCTCTTTATGTAAATGGTGATCTTACCTTATGATTTCTACTGGAGGTAACTGAAGTGTATAGGTTTGTACCTAAGACATTATTTCTAACAGTGAATTACATTGATCATTGTCTTTTCAGCAGTTCAATTATCAGGCAATAATTATGTTAACTGTTATGTTAACACATAATGCAAGGAGATATGTACACCTCAAGTGAAAGAGTTCTGTTATGTTACTGATAGCATATACTGCAAGAATGAGGCAAAATCCAGTTTAGAGATTCATTTCCAATATTCTTTTTTCTTTTCACCGCAACCTGCATAACCATATTTTTCCCTGCTTTGACTGTTGTAGATTTTGTAAATGGAATATGTTGTGCTGAAATACTTAAAAGTTTGAAATGATAGTCGGCTAAATTTTTTCTCAAGTAATGCCTCACTCTCTTATTCCATACATTGTGTAGTTTATAAAAGTTGCTAGATTATTGACATGATTCATGAAAACTTCTAGTCAATTTGTTCATGTTGCCCAAATGATCAATCAGGTATCTCTGTCATAGACTAGTGTTTTTACATTCATTTTTATGATTTCGCTGCACAAAATAGGTTTAGTTTACGTTATATTTGGATATCTTGATCCTTAGTTTCATAGTTTTGTAAGTTCAATGCCCTTTCTTTCATCTTCTCTTTTTTTATATTGTAGGTTTCACATGAATTAAATTCATTAGGATCATTGCATGCAAATAACTTGTGACGTCCTCGTCACTAACCAAATAACAATTAACTTTTACTTCAATTAACAAATAAATCGACTAGTTTATCCGATGTCAACCTACTTTACTGTTATGCTTTAGGCATCTTTATCAGAGTATAATATCTAATTTCACATGCATAAAATTTTCATTTATAAACATGTGTCATGTACATCAGGATCTCGATTATTCAGACAACCTAATTTCCCCACATATACAAAACTGTAGTATCGTACTGTACATTTGCCGAAGTAACGGCCGACTAAGTATACCTTCACGGGATAAGTAGGAAGCGTGCCCGAAGGTATCTCAAAGTCCCAAAAGAGGCTCCTCTATCCGGAGCGGAATTACTTCAAGTAATCTGTATGAAAAATAGTTGTAAAGGAGTGAGTTTACGCTCAGTAAGAAACTTATGTAAAAGAGCGTACTATATCACTATATGCAGTTTTCCTGCTTGGCTCTATAATGTCATGTAAAATCATTATAAAGCATAGTGCTTATATTTATTTCGCAAATATCAAATACAAGTAAATCATGCTTTCAAATATTTCCACGGATCTCAAATCACGTGAAATCAAGTAGGCAATTACAAATATTTTCAAATAGATGGGAGACAATTTATATCCAACAGATTCATGCACCAAGTAATTCTCATCATGGATACAGCAAATATATCCCGTAAAGGATAATCCAGAGAGATAATGGATACAGCAAATATATCCCGTAAGGGATAATCCAATAGATAAATCTCATAAGGATACCGCAAATATATCCCGTTAGGGATAATCCTGAGAGATATCAAATAAATGGCGTACCCACGTATGGGCCAGGGATCCTCCCCAAAGCCGAATCAAATAAGAGACTCATGGCCATTGTCTATAGCCCACAGTTTCACTAGTCAGGTGCCGTACTGCGGGTCTGAGGGCTGGACTAGAGCTCCTCAGTCAAATACAAGTAACAAATAATGTGCATGCTCTTTTGAGAGATTTATAGTCTCCAAAACCTTGTTCATATAGGTTTTAAACAAGTATGAATATCCTTTCTTAAAACAGGTTCTCAAAACCTTTCTTTCAAATAGGCAGTCGACTGGTCATATATGGCAGTCGGCTGCTACCTCATGTTTTGCCTTATTGAATTTCTTTCCCTTTTTGAAATTCAATTATTATATTTTTCAAAATATAAATAGGGCAGTCGACTGGTCCCAAATAGCAGTCGACTGGTTTTGAAACAGAATGTTTCCCGAGAAAAGGCAGTCGACTGGCTCCCATGGCAGTCGGCTGGTTTTGAAACAGAATGTTCCTGGACAAATAGCAGTCGACTGGCCCCCTTGGCAGTCGGCTGGTTTTGAAACAGAATGCTTCTGGAAAAATGGCAGTCGACTGGCTCCCCCTGGCAGTCGACTGGTTTGAAACAGAATGGTTTCTGGAAAATAGCAGTCGACTGGCTCCCTTGGCAGTCGACTGGTTTGAGTCGGTTTTCGAAAAACGGCGTTTTAGATGTCTCTAGGCAGTCGGCTGCTACTTAAGGCAGTCGGCTGCCCTAGCCTAATTGGTACTATTAGACAAGTCCAAAAATGTCATTTTTCCTACTTAAAGCAACTGTTGTTTCTTTCCAAAACAGTTAAAATACTTGAAAACATGCGGACATAGTCACCCTACGTCCGTTACATAAATTCCTTACCTCAATTAGCAATTAATCCACAAGTTGTTGCACCAACTTATCCTTTTTCTTTACTCTTCAAGCTGTAAACATCATAACAATTAAAAGCTCAATAAATCTACTCTACCAACTCCATACAATACCAAACCATCAAAAATCAACTAAAACCTTCTAACTTGCTTACCTTTGTAATTTACCAATTCTTTGGATTTTGAGATCTACTTAACCACTTGGATTCATTCTCTCATATTAAAGGCATAGGTTAAGCTATCGATAAGGATCGTTTTTCGTTAGAGAAGCTTAACGAATCGATGACCTGAAATGGTGGTTTGTCAAGGTGAGAAGCTTGGACACTTAGAGGAAAAATGGAAGCAACGAGAGGGAGAGGAAGATGGGCTGTGTCGTGGGGTGCAAGAGATGATGATGAGTCATGAGGCTTCATTAATGCCTTAAATGCATTCTAATCCCATTCATCTCAGCCATACTATTAACCCTTTGACCTCTTGACCCTTTGACCTATTAAATCCTCTTCTTCTCTTTATTATCTCAGCCACATACTCATTTAATTGCCAATATCTGATTTTATTTCTTTCCTTACACTTCCATAAAGGCTGCAACATCAGAATTTATTTCTTGATTATTTGACCATTCATTTGCCTTAATTCCTCCTATGTCCCATACACCATTTGTATATCAAAATTTTACATTTATTCCATTAGTCCAAGTTGGAAAACTGTACAATTAAGGGAAAATTACAGAAAATTGGGGATTTCACATTCTCCCCACCTTAGAGAATTTGGTCCTCCAAATTCAAGTAAGGTTATGTCTCAAACAATTCCGGGAATTTCTCTTTCATTAAGTTTTCTAGTTCCCAAGTAGCTTCTTCTGTAGTATGGTGTTGCCAAAGAATTTTAACCAATGGAATCGTCTTTGACCTCAACACCTTATCTTTCCTATCCAAAATCCGAATCGGTTTCTCCACATAACTCATGTCTTCTTGAATCTCCAAGGGTTCATATTCAATGACATGAGATGGATCCGGATTATACTTCCGAAGCATTGATACATGAAATACATTGTGTACTCCCGATAACTCCGGAGGTAGTGCCAACCTATAGGCCACATCTCCAACACGATCTAGGATTTCAAATGGTCCGATATAACGAGGACTTAACTTACCTCGTCGGCCAAATCTCATAATCCCTTTGGATGGAGAGACTTTCAAAAACACATAATCTCCAACCAAAAACTCAAGTGGCCTCCGTCGAACATCTGCATAGCTCTTTTGTCGATTCTGAGCTGTCTTAAGTCTTTGACAAATCAGTTTAACATTCTCAGAGCTTGTCGACTAAATCTGGAGCCAACAACTTGCGCTCGCCCACTTCTTCCCACCCAATCGGTGATCGACACCGTCTTCCATACAAAGCCTCGTATGGTGCCATCCCATGCTTGTATGATAGCTATTATTATAAGCAAACTCAGCCAATGGCAGATGGTCGTCCCATGAGCCTTTAAAATCCAAAGCACATGCTCTCAACATATCCTCGAGCGTCTGAATAGTACGCTCGGACTGCCCATCAGTCTGCGGATGAAAAGCTGTGCTAAAATTCAGCTGAGATCCCATGGCTTCCTGAAAATGTTCCCAAAAGTGAGAAGTAAACCTGGAATCTCTATCCGACGTGATGCTCACTGGAACACCATGTAGTCTGACGACTTCTCTCACGTATAAGTCTGCCAAAGCGCTAAGTGTATCTGTAGACTTCATAGGTAGGAAGTGAGCTGACTTCGTTAACCGATCCACGATCACCCAAACACCATCATGGTTTCTCTTGGTCTTGGGCAATCCCATAATGAAATCCATCGTAATGTGTTCCCATTTCCACATAGGTATAGGTAGAGGGTGCAGTAATCCTGCTGGCTTTTGGTGCTCTACCTTAACTTGTTGACATGTGAGACATTTTGTTACAAACTCAGCTATGTCTCTCTTCATGCCCGTCCACCAATACACCTTGCGAAGATTGTGATACATCTTTGCTTCCCGGGTGTAATGTGTACCTAGTGGAATGTGCTTCTGTTAGGATCAACTTCCTCAATTCATTATCCTTAGGAACACATATACGGTTATTAAACCTCAACATCTCATCCTTACCCATATGAATTCTGAGGTCATACCCGATTGAATCTCATCCATAGCCTCAATACACTGAGTATCCTCTCTTTGAGCAACCCGGATTCTATCCATCAACTCTGGCTCAACTCTTAAACTAGCTATCATTCTAAATTGCTCAAGAGGTGTAACACTTAAACTAAGGCTTGCAAACTGTTCAAGTAATTCATATTCTCTTATCATCATATAAGCCACTATACTTGCTGTTTACGGCTCAGAGCATCCGCTACCACATTAGCTTTCCCTGGGTGGTACATGATCTCACAATCATAGTCCTTTAGAAGCTCTAGCCATCTTCTTTGCCTCATATTCAACTCCTTCTGGAGAACAAATATTTCAGACTTTTGTGATCTGTAAAAATCTGAAATCTCTCACCATACAAGTAATGCCTCCATATCTTCAGGGCACACTACTGCAGCTAACTCCAAATCATGAGTCGGGTAGTTCTTCTCATGGTCCTTCAATTGTCTGGAACCATAGGCTACTACCTTATCATGCTGCATTAATACGCATCCCAAACCTTGCCCTGAGGCATCACTATACACTGCAAATCCACCTGAACCACTAGGAATGGTGAGGATAGGTGCAGTCGTCAGCCTATGCTTCAACTCTTTGAAACTTTGCTCACAAGCTTCATTCCATTCATATCTCACCTCCTTGCGCGTCAGTCTCGTCAATGGAGCAGCTAGCTTTGAGAAACCTTCTACAAATCTTCTATAGTAGCCAGCTAAACCCAAGAAACTCCTAATCTCCGTCACCGTCTTCGGTCTTTCCCATTGGACCACCGCTTCTATCTTTGATGGATCAACTGAAACTCCATCTTTACTGATCACATGACCTAAAAAGGAGATATTATCAAGCCAAAACTCACATTTACTTAGCTTGGCATACAGTCCTCGATCTCTGAGGGTTCCAAAACAATCCTCAATTGCTGCTTCATGTTCTTCCCATGACCTCGAGTACACCAAGATGTCATCGATGAAACAATGACAAACTGATCCAGTATTGCTTAAACACGTCATTCATCAAGTTCATGAAAGCTGCGGGTGCATTGTCAGTCCAAACGGCATCACCAAGAACTCGTAGTGACCATACCGTGTTCTGAATGCAGTCTTTAGGGATATCTTCATCTCTGATCTTCAATGATGATATCCCGACCTTAAGTCTATCTTGGAAAAGACTTGTGCACCCTTGAGCTGATCCAAGAGGTCGTCTATTCTGGGAAGAGGATACTTGTTCTTGATGGTCACTTATTCAACCACGGTAGTCGATGCACAACCTCATACTACCGTCCTTCTTCTTGACAAAAAGCACAGGAGCACCCCAAGGGGATACGCTGGGTCGTATGAATCCCTTGTCTAGCAACTCCTGAAGCTGCTTCTTAGTTCTTCTAATTCTACCAAAGCCATCCGGTAGGAGCTCTTGATATGGCTCAGTCCCCGGCACCAATTCTATAGTAAATTCTACTTCTCTATCCGGAGGAAGTCCTGGAAGATCATCCGGAAATACCTCGGAAAATTCCTTAACTACTGGAATTTCGTGAAGTGTGGGACGTTTCTGATCTACGTCTACCACGTGTGCTACAAACCCTTCACATCACAAATATGTTTTATCAATTAATCTCAATTAAACCAAACAAGTAATTATACTTTTGCATTACATATTTGCAAAATTTACAACATAGCTAACGGGAGAGGAGAAAATCACACTCTTAGCATGACAATCTATCATCACATGATTTTCAGCTAACCAATCCATTCCTAATATAACATCAAATCCAGACATATTTAATAGGATTAGGTCAGCTATTGACTCTTTTTCTCCTATCCGTAGCTTACAATTACGATACACTATGTCCGTCATTTGGGATTCCCTAAATGGAGTAATTATTTGTAGCAATCTCCTAACTGCTCAGGCTCAACATTTAATTCCTAGTAGCCATAGGGGAAATAAAAGAGTGCGTAGAGCCTGGATCAAATAAAGCAAGGACATATGTATCATTAAGGTAAATCTTACCCTGAATCATCTTTGATGAAGCATCAGCAGACTCTTTATCGATGGCAAATACCTCCCTGAGTCACTGGTGCTTTTCCTTTCTCTGCAGCTGTGGCTTACGCTGGGGTTGTGTGGTCTTAGATTGTGGTTGAGGGGTCTTTTCTGACTCTTCAGGTGCCCTCTGATTTATCTTGGGACAATCTTTATTCTATGTCCCTGTTCACCACACCAATAGCACGCCCCACTCGCCAACCGGCAAGGCTGTGCCCATGGAATTTCCCGCATTGCACACACCTCGGCATCATACTCCTCGGTGAGCTAGCGGTACTACCAACCGGATGTTGGGATCTTTCATCACCTATTTTGATCCCGGTGGATCTAGGAGTTCCTACATCATAATCACCATAACTCCTATTTAACACAATTCCATATAACTATTAATGAAGACAATTTATTTTCTTATAATACTTGCTTACCTGTCGAGGCTTTATCATAAGGCCTATTCCTCCTAGATGGATATCTATCCCTCGAGGCCTTCTCATCTGACTTCCGCTTCATAGGTTCTTTACCCTTATTCCTTGCTCGGAAGTCTGCCTGATGAAACTCATAGTCCTGCTCACATAGTTGAGCCTTACGGACTGCCTCTCCATAGGTAGTGATGTCCAACGGGTATAACTTAGACCTAATGGAAGGTCTCAATCCCTCCATGAATCTGTAGGTCTTATGATCCTCTCTTCTCAGTACTCAGGATCAAATCTGCTCAGTGTATGAACTTCGACTCATATTGGCTAACCGTCATACTTCCTTGAGTCAAGTTCAAAAACTCAACCTGTAACCTCCTCTGAGCAGTACGTGGAACATATTGTTCATTAAAAGCTTCCACAAATCTATCCCACGTCACTTCAGTATGCTTAGCCTCTAATACTGTCTGAGTAGCCTGCCACCATGGCTCGGCCTCATCCACTAGTAAGTAGGCGGCTAATCCCACCTTCTCTTTCTCAGTACAAGCCATATCCGAATGACTTAGTGACCGCTTTCATCCAATTCTCCGCGGCTACTGGATCACTGTCCCCTTTGAACTTTGGCGGATCCAGCTTCTTAA
The DNA here is from genome assembly GCA_031772115.1 of Heritiera littoralis. NCBI lineage: Eukaryota > Viridiplantae > Streptophyta > Magnoliopsida > Malvales > Malvaceae > Heritiera > Heritiera littoralis. Next base: position 1,167,568 of record JAPDPK010000022.1, read on the forward strand.
ACTCCTTTATTAATGCCACACAGTAAGCTGTAGGATCTCGCCTCTCACTAGCTGGAACTGGTGGAGGTTGTACCACCGGAGTAGGAGGTACTGTAGGGTAACTGCCGGTGCACTAGCGGCCACGTCCGGAAATTTAGCCATAAACTGGGTGAACATGGCGGACATGTTTTCCATATGTTTCTCCATTTTAGCTAGCCTCGTATTCGGGCTATGCGGTGGAGATGGAGGAGAAGACTGTGTTGGGGGCGGTTCATCACGATCCCGTCCTCGTCCTCGTCTAGTACCCCTCCTTCGAGTACTCATTCTGTTAAGATCATGATCAAATAACATCATTTAGTATAGCCTTGAGCCGTTATACTACTCAAAATCAAGTAAGCTAGTACAGTACATTGGGGAATTACTCTAATTCTAGCTTATTGACATCGACAAACTTCAGTCGAATCTGCTCTGATACCAATCTGTGACGTCCTCGTCACTAACCAAATAACAATTAACTTTTACTTCAATTAACAAATAAATCGACTAGTTTATCCGATGTCAACCTACTTTACTGTTATGCTTTAGGCATCTTTATCAGAGTATAATATCTAATTTCACATGCATAAAATTTTCATTTATAAACATGTGTCATGTACATCAGGATCTCGATTATTCAGACAACCTAATTTCCCCACATATACAAAACTGTAGTATCGTACTGTACATTTGCCGAAGTAACGGCCGACTAAGTATACCTTCACGGGATAAGTAGGAAGCGTGCCCGAAGGTATCTCAAAGTCCCAAAAGAGGCTCCTCTATCCGGAGCGGAATTACTTCAAGTAATCTGTATGAAAAATAGTTGTAAAGGAGTGAGTTTACGCTCAGTAAGAAACTTATGTAAAAGAGCGTACTATATCACTATATGCAGTTTTCCTGCTTGGCTCTATAATGTCATGTAAAATCATTATAAAGCATAGTGCTTATATTTATTTCGCAAATATCAAATACAAGTAAATCATGCTTTCAAATATTTCCACGGATCTCAAATCACGTGAAATCAAGTAGGCAATTACAAATATTTTCAAATAGATGGGAGACAATTTATATCCAACAGATTCATGCACCAAGTAATTCTCATCATGGATACAGCAAATATATCCCGTAAAGGATAATCCAGAGAGATAATGGATACAGCAAATATATCCCGTAAGGGATAATCCAATAGATAAATCTCATAAGGATACCGCAAATATATCCCGTTAGGGATAATCCTGAGAGATATCAAATAAATGGCGTACCCACGTATGGGCCAGGGATCCTCCCCAAAGCCGAATCAAATAAGAGACTCATGGCCATTGTCTATAGCCCACAGTTTCACTAGTCAGGTGCCGTACTGCGGGTCTGAGGGCTGGACTAGAGCTCCTCAGTCAAATACAAGTAACAAATAATGTGCATGCTCTTTTGAGAGATTTATAGTCTCCAAAACCTTGTTCATATAGGTTTTAAACAAGTATGAATATCCTTTCTTAAAACAGGTTCTCAAAACCTTTCTTTCAAATAGGCAGTCGACTGGTCATATATGGCAGTCGGCTGCTACCTCATGTTTTGCCTTATTGAATTTCTTTCCCTTTTTGAAATTCAATTATTATATTTTTCAAAATATAAATAGGGCAGTCGACTGGTCCCAAATAGCAGTCGACTGGTTTTGAAACAGAATGTTTCCCGAGAAAAGGCAGTCGACTGGCTCCCATGGCAGTCGGCTGGTTTTGAAACAGAATGTTCCTGGACAAATAGCAGTCGACTGGCACCCTTGGCAGTCGGCTGGTTTTGAAACAGAATGCTTCTGGAAAAATGGCAGTCGACTGGCTCCCCCTGGCAGTCGACTGGTTTGAAACAGAATGATTTCTGGAAAATAGCAGTCGACTGGCTCCCTTGGTAGTCGACTGGTTTGAGTCGGTTTTCGAAAAACGGCGTTTTAGATGTCTCTAGGCAGTCGGCTGCTACTTAAGGCAGTCGGCTTCTCCTAGCCTAATTGGTACTATTAGACAAGTCCGAAAATGTCATTTTTCCTACACTTAAAGCAACTGTTGTTTCTTTTCCAAAACAGTTAAAATACTTGAAAACATGCGGACATAGTCACCCTACGTCCGTTACATAAATTCCTTACCTCAATTAGCAATTAATCCACAAGTTGGTTGCACCAATACTTATCCTTTTTCTTTACTCTTCAAGCTGTAAACATCATAACAATTAAAAGCTCAATAAATCTACTCTACCAACTCCATACAATACCAAACCCTCAATAAAATCAACTAAAACCTTCTAACTTGCTTACCTTTGTAATTTACCAATTCTTTGGATTTCGAGATCTACTTAACCACTTGGATTCATTCTCTCATATTAAAGGCATAGGTTAAGCTATCGATAGGATCGTTTTTCGTTAGAGAAGCTTAACGAATCGATGACCTGAAATGGTGGTTTGTCAAGGTGAGAAGCTTGGACACTTAGAGGAAAAATGGAAGCAACGAGAGGGAGAGGAAGATGGGCTGTGTCGTGGGGTGCAAGAGATGATGATGAGTCATGAGGCTTCAATTAATGCCTTAAATGCATTCTAATCCCATTCATCTCAGCCATACTATTAACCCTTTGACCTCTTGACCCTTTGACCTATTAAATCCTCTTCTTCTCTTTATTATCTCAGCCACATACTCATTTAATTGCCAATATCTGATTTTATTTCTTTCCTTACACTTCCATAAAGGCTGCAACATCAGAATTTATTTCTTGATTATTTGACCATTCATTTGCCTTAATTCCTCCTATGTCCCATACACCATTTGTATATCAAAATTTTACATTTATTCCATTAGTCCAAGTTGGAAAACTGTACAATTAAGGAAAAATTACAGAAAATTGGGGATTTCACATAACTAGTCTGCGGTTGGTTGGTGTTTCTTTCCTTGCAATGGGCTGGTTCTTTATTTGATTTTTAAGGATGTTATTAGTATTTTGATAACATTTTCGTTTGTATGTACTTTGAATTGAACTTTTAACAAATGATGGTAGTTGGGAATTAGAAATCATTTGGATTTGCATTAAGAACAAACGATGAGATTTTTATGAATTTATAGATTGTTCATTTTTTTGGCATTATTAATCTTATTTTTTCTATTTTAACAGTGTTAATTATAATCAAAGTTTTCAATTCTTTATCTTTGGTTTGTGTAATGTTTATATGTCAATGATAATCAAAGTCTTCATGATCAAAATATCTATTGCTTTGTTTTACATTTTTTTTTTATTTGTTTTGTAATCCAAAAAATTACTAAATGTAAATTGGTTATGAAAAAAGAGGAAACACAATGATTTAAAATAAAACTTAATAAATATAAAATTTAACATTTAAAATAAGATTTTTATTAGCATTTTAAAGTGTTGATAAAAGCTTTTAAATTTAAAATAAAATAAAAAATATAAAATTTTCAAATTCCAAATAATTTTTATTGGCATTTAAAAGTGTGGATATAAACTTTTAAATTTAAAATAAAATTCAATAAATATAAAAGTATCAAATTTCAAATAAGATTTTTGCCGGCACTTTAAAGTGTCGATAAAAGTTTTTAAATTTAAAATAAAGCTCAATAAATATAAAAATTTCAAATTTCAAATTTCAATATGACTTTTTCCGGCACTTTAAAATGCCGGTAAAAGTCTTTTATTTTTAAAGGCATTTAAAAGCGCCGGAAAAAGTCATGCTGCAATTTGTCAGACCTTTGCCGGCAGTAGAGTACATCACCGCCGATAGACCTACACTGGCATTCACCTGGCCGGCTGTTAGCCGGCGGTTAACGAACCGCCGGTAAGGTTTTTACTGGCGGTTCATTGGTTAAGTGCCAATAAAAGTAAATTTTTTTTAGTGAAAATATCCTCTAGAATAGCCCTTATATCTCCCTATTTTCCAATCCTCTTGGAATGCCAAGGAACCGCCACTTTCAAGTCTGTCCTATACTGCCCATAGACCATCGAACCGCCCTGGAGATAGTCTTGCTGAGTCAACCTCAAAACATCAAGTTTCATCCATTAAAACCAAACTTGAAGCAACTGCTCTCGACCACCACTTTCCAGCCCTGAACCACTTCCTTTCAGCCCTCTCTTTCTCGGTTTTACCACCACCCTCATCGGTCCTAGTGCTCATCATTTTCTTGCTTTAGTTTTTTTTTTTTTTGTGAATCTTTTCTTGCTTTAGTTTCTTTTCTTAGTTTTTCCTTCTCATCTCTCCCCTGTGTCTCCTTCTCCATGGTTCTCTTAAAATTTCCCTTTCTTTCTTTATTTTTATTTTTTTATTTAAAATGGTGAAGTTGACAGAGGGTCTGCCACTTCTTAAAAACGCCCACCAAAGCCCAGTTAAAATTTATATATTATTATTTATATATTTACATATTATATATATTCTTTTATATTTGTGTATATATATATATATCCTTAATTTTAAAGTATAATATAATTATGTGTATACTTATTTACTTATATATATATATATTAATTTCCACAATATAATACATATACTTTTATCCTTTTAAAATATAGATAAATATATTATACATAAATATATATTTATCCTAATATATCATATATATTATTTATAATATTTTAAATTCCTAATATATGTATACACCTTATTTTAATTATGTATAAATACACTCACACATATATACACACACACCATATAGTTGTGGGTGCATTTGTTTATCCAAGGTATACTTGCTTAAATTCTTTGTTCTTTCAAATATATTTATATACGTATATTTCCTATATATGCATATATATATATATATATATATATACACATATATATACACACACACACATACATATGTAATCTATATATTTATATATATATATATATAATATATACACACATGTATATATTATCTTTACTTCACTTGATCATTTATTTTTATAATTAATTATATATATGATTGTACATAGTACGTACATACGCATGCATGCATTTTGTTCATGTATGCATACATGCATGCACGTTGCATGCATTTAATATAGTTCATGCATGTACGTAAACATATGTGTGTTATTCACGTATTCCATTCATATGAATTTCGTGTACATCGTACATACGGGATACGTGTACGTTTCACGTTGTTTTTCGACTCCTATTCTCGAAGACTTCATTTTGATAATTATGAACCATAACCATTATTTGAATTTCGCAAATTACATTATTGTATTATACACACCTATAATTACATGTTGAATATATGATTGGTTTAAAAAAATTGTGGTTCTCACATTAAGAGAGAATTATAATTAGACCTAATTAAAATGTTTATTTAGGTGAACTTAATTAAAAATTGGGTTTAACTAAGTTGTGGGTCAAATTGTAATTATAATAAGTTCCAAGGCTAAAGGGTAAATATACCAATTAAAATGAGAGAAGACCTTAACCTATAAAAGCCTCATTATGGCTGACCATCACATAAGAGGAAATAGTAGTAGAAGGTGAACAAAAACCTTGTGGAATTATTCCCTTGCTACAACCCCTCTATCACTTTTGTTCTTGGATTTCTAAATTCTTCTAGGCTAATAGAATATTAAGAAATTGTTTTCTTAAGATCTAAAGACAAAATCGAGACATGATAATGAGATTATGAATCACAATCTACTAGCAGAGATTGCCATAACACAACTTAGCCTCTTGTAAGATCCTTTAGTTATCTGTATGGATTACCATTAGAGACCAAACAATTGAATGGCCATTCGTGTGATAAAACCTATTTGGTGCATGTCATTGGAATGGGTCTTCATAATCTTGAGTTACGAGTCCTTAAGATCAAGGTATGAATTGTTTGAAAATCCATATTGTTTTATGTGTGTGCCGATTTCACTAAGTATTAAGTGTGATCCTTTGCCTTGGTTTTGGTATTGTATGTTTATATTTCCATTGTGTATTTTGATAATTGTTTGTTTGATATGATTGAACATGAATTGACACCGACAATTGGTATTTGAGCCTCACTTAATACGATAGAAAATCAAAATTAGGATTTCCTAATGTTGCCATTAATGCATCAGATGCATGATAGGTGTTTAATGAAATTTCTCATTGAATTGGAATTTTAAAAACATGTCTTTAAAAGGTTTTCAATTTTGGAAATTAATATTAATGATTGATTTATAGATATTTAAATGATTATTTAAACAATTGAAAGATGTTATGTAATGTGTTTGATTAAATTAAAGATTTAAAATTGCATAAAGCTTTGTTTATTATTACAATCATTTTTGAGCTTGGTTATCATTATGGCTACTACATTTTGCTAAATCTTAAACATAAAGATGTGTAAAAATGTTTCACTGTACTTACACTTTAAACTATCTTAGGAATGTACGAACTAAATTTTTCTTTTCAAATTATGGTTTGAGTTTGGTGTCGTTGTAGTATCTAAATGATTCTCACTAGAGGCGGCAAATGGGATGGTCAGATCAGATTTGGGTTGGGTTATTTCGGATCGGATCATTTTAGGTTAAGGAAAAATAGATTATTTTGGGCTTGGATCATTTCAGGTTCGGATAAGGTCGGGTTTGGATTAAGGAAAAATCGATCTATTCCGGGTTCAGATCATTTCATGTTTGGATAAGGTCGGGTTTGGGTCAATTTGAAGTCTGATCAATTTGGGTTCAGATTAATTCGGGTTTGGATTAGGTCAGGTTTGGGTCGTTGACTTTTTAGTCAATTCGGGTTGGTTGGATTTGGATTCAAGTCGAGCGAACAGGTTTTTTGGGTTAAGCCTTAGTCTTCTCTATGTGATTTGTCTAGTATAAAAATCAATTGAAACCATATTTCTAAGAATTACAAAACTCATGAAAATAAAATTTTCTTCTTACATGACCAATAACGAAATTGGGATTGAAATAATTAAAATATTTAATAATTTACATAATAGTTTTTTTATAATATATTTATCAATATTCATAAATTAATTACATTTTTTCATTTTATTTCTATTATCTATAATAATTAATAACTTTATGAATCAAAGTAATTTAATAATTCGTACTAAATGTCATAATACACTATTGTACATCTCTTTATTTCTCTTGATTTTTTATAGAATAATTGGAGACATTAAGTGTAGGTGATATAGCATTTGTACTCTATTATAGATTAGTCATTAAATAATTATACATTAAGTTCAAATGAATATAATATAAAAGTGAATATTTTAGTTTAACTAGATTAAAAAAAAATAACACTCGTATTATCGAAAAAAATTATATTTTTACTATAGTAAAATACTTTAATTATTAATTTTAACATTTAAATATTTATTGATAATATTAAATTTAAGTTTGAATCTTTTTGGATTTGGGTTAATTTAGATTTGAATTAATTTGGGTTTGGGTTAATTTGAATTTAGATCAATTCGGGTTCAGATCAAGTCGGGTTTTGGGTTAATCTAAATTCGGATGAATTTGGGTTCGGATCAATTTGAATTCGGATTAGGTCGAGTTTGGATCAATGTGAATTCGGTCAATTTGGTTTTGGATCAATTCAGATTTGGATCGAGTTGGATTTGGGTTGTTGACATTTTTAGTCAAATCAAATCGGTCGGATTTGGTTTTGGGTTAATTGGATTGGTTTTTCGAGTCGGGTCAATTTTTGCCACCTCTAATTCTCACTGACCTTTTTAATATACTCTAATCTTAATAGCTTAAACTTTAATCCATGGGTGTATTTTCTTAACTCCTTAAGATAGGTAATAATCATTTCTCTTCAATAACAATACCTACATAGAAAACAAATTAAAAATATCCCCCTTAAAATATTAGCTTTCCCCAATTCAAACCACTTGCAAAAACACATTTATCCTATTCAATAAATCTCAATCAACAGTGGTCATTTTGCATCCAAGTACAACCATTCACTTTATATCATATCCAACAAAAAACATTCATATCATATTACAGTTCAGATCTAGGATGTCACTCGATAATCATATCATACCTATAATAATCTAGAAAGATCCTAAGTTACATCCCAACACATTTCCAATAAACATGTATTGTCATAATGTCTATACACAATAGCAAAATGATATACAAACTTTCGTATACTTCAAAAATAGAATATGCAGGGCTTAAAAGACAATGGTAGGTACCAAGGCTAGGTACAGTCCCCAATGGCCCACATAGAAGCTCACCATTATAGCCTAGCTCAAATAGTCTGCGAGGAGTGAAAAAAAGGGTGAGCAATCCACAGCTCAGTAAGTAGTTTAAGTAAATACATGCTAGGCTCATGTCAGCCTACATACATGTGTATGCATGAGCAATACATAAGGTAACGATGTATGCATGATACATATCCTGATGTTGGATGTACCAATATGGAGTTTCACTTTGAGGTTGAGGTTGTACAGGGTATTAGTCGGAAGGATACCTTAGGTATCTCATTTTCTCGAGTCTCAACACGATGCCTAAAAGACACAATCACTTGTCATAACACTACATTGTCAATAGTATACATAGTACTGTGATGATCAATGTGTTGGTACAAAACAAATTCCCTAAGCATTTAGTTGAAAATTCAATCACTATGGATTTAGTTCAAAACATATTCATTGTCCACTTAGCTAAAAAAGAATCATTGTGCACTTACTTTAAGACACAATCACTATGTACTTAGTTCGAAACAAATGAACAATGTATTTCGTTCAAAATAGATTCATTAGGCGCTTTGTTCAAAATAGATTCACTATGCACTTAGTTCGAAACGCATTCACTATGCACTTGGTTCAAAACACAATTACTATACACTTAGTTCGAAACACATTCACTATGTACTTCGTTCAAAACATATTCACTTTGCACTTTTTTCAAAATAGATTCATTATGTATTTCATTCAAAATAGATTCAGTATGCACTTCGTTTTAAAATGGATGAACTCACAAAATTTGAAAATTGAAATAGTTAGGTGAAAACATCTCAAAGTACTGAGAAGGATTTCAAAACTGATCACTTGTCACTTTTTAGGAAAAAGTCTCAAATCACTGAAAATGATATCAAAACGATCACTTATCACTTTTAGGCAAAAGCCTCAAATCACTTAAAAACGATATCAAAACGATCAGTTATCACTTTGACAAAAGCATCAAATCACTGAAAAATAATAACAAACAGATATTTGATAGAGTTTTGGCAAAGACCCCACTGACTGATGCTGATTACGACATCTATCCTAGTTAGCGATGGAGAAAATGTTGCAAAGAGGAACTCTTGTAGCATGTTGGTTCCTTGGGATTCTAGAGGTGGCTCTCATGGTCCAAGAGATATTCATGTAGCACCTAGGTCCCTTAAAATTCTAAAGGTAGGTCCCATGGTCCAAGAGATATTCGTGTACCACGTAGGTATTTCAGAATTCTAGAGGTGGCTCCCATGACACAATGTCTATAGCCAAAGAACATGTTAGCTTTAAATTGACAATTAAATATTTTAAAATGACAAAAACTTGAGCATAATTAAATGCTTAATGTATATGTAAATTTGCATAAAATTTTTCATGATTTTTACAACAATATCAAGTGTAAGTGTATATTGAAATTGTTTTATGCACCTAGAAAATATAGGATTAAGTAATTTTCCATTGAACTAATGGATTATAATTTTGAGAAAATTAGTTAATAAATATATGGACTAAATTTTCAATCGATTAAGTTAAGAAATACTTACATGAAGTTGAAAAATGATTTGGGATGATTTAAAACCAAAGATTACATCGTTTTTCAATCCAAAAATGCCCAAAATCATGAACAGTGTAAGGGATCTATCCTCTATAGTAAAGGGATCTATCCCAAGATGGCAGAACACTCTTGAAGACATGAACAATGCAAGGCATCGATCCTCTACAGTAAAGGGATCCATCCCTTGTTAACAAAATACTCTTGAAGGCTGGAACAGTGCAAGGGATCTATCCCTTACTTAAAGGGATAGATCTCCTACCACGCGAATGTGCCAACAGCTAGTTTCTGAGGGTTTTAACGGGAAGATTTGCATTAAATGCTCCAACAACCCTCCTTAGCCTTGGGTGAAGTATAAATACAAGCATTTATGAGCTTAAAGACTAGAACAAGTACTAATTCATCTTCTTTAACCTTCAAGAAGGAATTTAAAGTTCAAATCTTCTCTTCTTCATATCATTGTACTCCACTTTGTGTATTTCTACCTTTGAGAGGTTTTCTATTGTACACAACCCATCTAAAACTCAATTCTCTATTCTAAAAGGGAGTGTAATCTTATAAGGCTATCTTGTGAGTGATTGGGTAGCTTCACAATGGAAGGGTTTAGAGGTTTCTTCCTAAACCTACAAAAGGAAGTGTTAAAGGTTTCACCACACCTTGAAGTGGTGTGTATTGAATCTCAAAGAAGAGTGGAATCAACACCTTGACAAGAGGATCAAAGAGAGAGGATGTAAGTAAGAGATTGGCCGACCCTCTATAAATCTTGTGTTTGCATCTTCTTCCTTCCTCTTTATTTACTGTTTTTTGTGAATTTATTGTGGAATTTGTTCAAGTAGCTAGTTAAGCCTTAAGAACTAGAAATTAATTCAAAAACCAATTTATTCCCTCTCAGTAGAGCCAACAATTGGTATTAGAGGTTGAGCTTAAGATTGATTTGGATTAATTTCCATCGAGTTTAAATGCTTAATGGCTCAAACTCGTGTAGCTACATCTCTTGTAGGAGAGGGTCACGCAACGGTATGGCCACCACTCTTTAATGGTAAAAATTATGCCTATTAGAAAACAAGGATGATGTTATTTATTTAAGCAAATGATTATGAAGTATGGAGAGTCAAAATCAAAGGACCACTTATTCCAATTAAGAAGGTTGATGGGGAAGAAGTCCCTAAAAAGGAAGCTGAGTGGGACACTAATGACTTTAAGATGGCACAATTAAATGCCAAGGCCATGCACACTCTATTTTGTGCACTAAGGCCCAATGAATATAATAAAATCTCATTATGTGAGAATTCCAAACAAGTGTGGGAAAAATTAGCTATTACACATAAGGGGACAACTCAAGTTAAGGAAACTAAGATTGGAATGCTTACTCATGATTATAAGTTATTTAGATCGAATAGTCAATTATGGACATGTTCACTAGGTTCACCAATATCATCAATGGACTCAAATCTTTAGGTAAAACCTATTCCAATATTGAGATGGTAAAGAAAATTCTCAATAGTTTACCTAAGTCTTGGGAGGCCAAAGTAATAGCTATCGAAGAGTTTAAGGATCCTTACACACTCTTACTAGATGAACTTATGGGATCTTTACTCACTTATGAAATGAAAATTAAAAGAAATCAAGAACCTCTTAAGAAAGTTGGAGTTGCATTGAAATCCACCACACATGAGGAATGTAAGGATGATAATGAAGAAAGTGGTGATAGAGATGGCAATGTTTGCCAAAAGGTTCAATAAATTTATGAGAATGAGAACTAGTGAAAATTTTAGGAGACCTCCTAGGAGAGATTCTAGCAAGGGAGAAACTAGTAGGAAAGAAAAAGAACCCTTTATTTGTTATGAATGTAAGAAACCAGGTCACATTAAATTTGACTGTCCTTCTTATAGAAAACAAGGTCAGAAGAACCCAAAGAAGAAGGTAATGATGACTACATGGAGCAATAGTGATTGTTTCGATGAGGAAAATATTCAAGATGAAGTGGCAAATCTTTGTTTTATGGCTATTAATGATGATAAGGTAAATTCCAATCTTTATTTTATGGCTATTAATGATTTAGCTAGTGAATTTGAAAACATGAATATAAAATATAAGAAAATGATTTCAAAATTGAAAATAGAAAATGAAATGCTTATGAATGCTAAATTAGAATGTGAAAAGAAGTTAAAAAATGCCAATCTAGAAATAAATGAGTTAAATATAAAAAACATTAATTTGCATAACTCTTTTTTTAGATTTTATGTGGGTCAACAAAAACTTGATCACATGCTAGAAACCCAAAGAGCATTCCTTGACAAAGAGAGAGTAGGTTTTAATGCATCAAATAAGGAAACTCACCTTAAAAATTTTCTTGTCAAGAATGAAAAATCACTTTTGTGATATTTATGCAATAGACTAAGATACTCTTCACAAGCATGCACATTTAGAAAAACCACTTTTAAAGGAATGTTAGTTAAAGAGATTTAGGTACCTAAGCATGTTATAAATTCAAATGATGAATATTTGAAAATGAAATGGATTCTTAAGGGATCAAAGATAATTTATACTAACTTTCAAGGACCCAAGAAAATTTGGGTCCCTAAGGCAAAGGTTTGATGTGTTTGACTGCAACAGGAAGAGCATTGCTACAAGGCAAAGTCAAAGGAGCATTGGTATCTTGATAGTGGATGCGCAAGACACATGATCGGTGACAAGAGCCAATTTAAAATCTTAAAGCCTAAAAGTGGTGGAGAAGTCACATTTTGGGACAACTCCAAAGGGCAAATTGAAGCGATTAACTCATTGGTAACTTTTCCTCTACTATTGAAAATGTGTTATATGTTAGAGGATTGAAACATAACTTGCTTAGTATTAGTCAATTATGTGATAGAGGTTTTAAGGTTATGTTTGATGCTTTGTGTTGCCATGTTGTTGATGCTAAAACCAACCAAATACTTTCATTGGACATAGACAAGGAAACATTTACATTGTACACTTAGATGAACCAAACAACAAAAATGATTGCTTCATGGCCACAAAAGAAGATGAACCTTGGCTGTGGCATAGGAGATTAGGGCATGCTAGCATGCATGTTTTGTCCAAACTAGCTAAAAGAGACCAAGTTGTAGGAGTGCCCAAGCTTCAATTTGAAAATAATAAAGTGTGTGAGGCTTGTGTAAGAGGAAAACACAAGAGTTTCTTTCAAATCTAAAAAGTGTGTTTCCATATCTAAGCCACTCCAACTCCTTCACTTATATCTCTTTGAACCAACTAGAACTGCTAGCTTAGGATGTAAAGTCTCAATTTACTGAAAATTTGAACTAAAATTTTCCTTTTCAGACAGTTGGTTGGGCTATCCATAGTGTAACAAACTTTAAGTTAAGCTAAAAGTTACATTAGCAAAATCAACATCCACTAACTCAATTAGTCCTAGTTTAGATACTAATGCATGCAGTCTATATATAACCATTTCAATTAATAAGTCTCAGTACATGCATCCAAAAGACTAATTAAAATTTCCAATTTCTTTTTAGTTACATCCCCGTACATTAACAGAGTACTGTACAATACCTTTGAATACAAAATGAGCAACTGTACAAATCTATACCTTCAAGAGAGGTACCAAAAGCCTCGAAGGAATTTGAATCAGAACCCCCTCAACCAGCTGACTTTATTGCGTATAATCTGGAAGGGAAAAGAGGGGGGGGGGGAGGCTTATAAAGCCCAGTAAGAATACATACAAAGATATAGATACCGTAAATTATATGCAAGTATCTAAAAACGATTAACAAGTACTATAACGTAAGGGATATTTCTAAAACAGAAAATTCGAAAAATTTCCTCTACAACTCATTAGGGGTTTAGGGATGAGTTAGGAAGGATGCCTGAAAGCACCTCACTTGTCCCTTTTTCCTAACACCTAAGCCATAGAGAAGTTAGATAATTTCATCAGAATAGGAATTCATGTATTTCAAAAAATCAGAGATAAACCAAATCAGTATAACAGAAATTCATTTGATAAAGCCATGCTATGCAAATAATGTAAATCAGTCAAATTAAGAAATTATATCATATTTCAAATCAAATCTTATAAATCCGTATCAAAATATTTCAGATTTCAAAGTTTGTTTATCGGAAATTCAGATATCATACAGAAATCAAAAAAATAACAGAAAGTGGAGACACTTCAATAACTTGGTATACATCATGCAGCAGAGATATCCCATAAGGATAACAAACAGATAAACATATAGCCATAGTCTAAGTGGTCTATAGTGAACACTGATCAGGTGTCATCTGTGACCGCTACGGACTGGATCAAATCACACAGCAACGTAGAATATATATCAGATATAGATACTGTAGACCCCGAAGGTCACACTATAGCCAAATATTGCCAGATCCAAAATTATACAGTAGTCTAGATATCGCATGATGATAGTTAGCCAGTGTCTCAAAACATATGATTCCATAAATCCAAATTCAAAAACAGCATTTTTAAAACTCACAAAGGTTCAAAATCAATTAAAATACTAGGTATTCCAATAATCCGAAAATTTTATAACTTTTCATAAATATTTCTAAAATACTGAATTTTAGTAATTTTCATAAAATAAGACTTAAATTAAAAATTCATGAATATTCCAAAATCATATAATTTAATATTTTCAAAACTAAATTCCTTAGGAAATACTTATTCTTAAAGCGTTTCTTAAATTTCTAGCCTAAATCGAAATAACAAATATTTTTACGAAAATTCGTAGTATAACAGTATAAATTTTCTAAAACCTCCTGCAACGCAACGTAGTTTATAAAACTCAATGTAGTTGGTTTTAAATCTATTTCAATATCTCCTACGTTCCTTATATATATATATATATATATATATATATATATATATATATATAAATATTCCATACCTTACGCACTTAGCAAGTATCTTCTTCAAGTTTTCAAATCATGACTCAAGCTCTTAGCTGTTCCAATCACTACACACCAAAATCATCACCGTTTCAAAACAAATCTTAATCACGTTTAATCATATACCAAAATTGTATATCTTAGAGCGACAATTTAGTCGGCTTCACTTCTACATCAAAACTAATCCTTCATTATTATACAAATAATATATTTATATAATTATTTTGACATCGTATCATTCCCAATATCTGGAAGTTCTTGTCTATCGACTATTGATTGTATCTACTTACATACATTGTCACATATACATATGCTCATAGACTTGTATCCAATTTAAATCATGTATCAAAATTCATCCTTTATTATACACACATGACTTATGGCCATATATATATTCGTATACATATATATATCTATATATTTTCTTATATATATTTTCCACTTATACCATATATAGATTTGTAATAACAACCTCATAATTGTCGCACCTACTTATATCAACATACAACGTTCATTCTCATCATCTTAATACCATGCATATGCACATATCTTTTCTTAGGTTTTTAAACCAAAATAAATCACCAAATCTTAGCTCATTTACCTAAAATTCTTCATATCACCTTTCACCACTAGCATGCCATGTTCTCTAAGCAAGTTTCTCGATTTCTGCCTTGCATTTGGTGTTTCCTGCTCACATTTCCCTTGCCACTTTTCCCACTGAATATTTCCTTGAAACAACAACTGTTTCCAACCTTAAACAACCACCCAAAGACCCTTCTTCCTCTCGGTTCACAACCTAAAATCTCCTTATCAGTATCGGTCCCCTGCAGTGTCTTGCTTTGCTGAGGATGGAAAGGACAGTAGCTCTGTGCTGCTGCTCCGTTTCTGAACTAGGAGGAAGGCCTCCCTTTTCCACTGGTTTAAGTCAACACGGCCCCTGTTTTTCTCCAGTCTTCATCGTACTTCCTTCCTCTTTCATTGCCTTGCTTCACACTTTTAAAAACCCTCTCCATAGGCTCTTGGTTTGACTTTAGAGAAATTGTTGTTCAAGGTTCCCAGCCTTACATTCGACCCTTCATGGCATGCCAATACCATCATCAAATACTTTGTACTACCTCCAATCAAAAGGCTAAAAAGGAAGCTCCTTCACTACCCTGTTTCTTGGTTCCACAACCACAGGAATCCTTGTTTACTGCCCTTAACACAACACCGTGTGCCCTTTGTTTCCAGGCAAGATCTCAAGCTGTCTCTTCAATATTTTGTCGAGAAACAAAGAGACCAGCAAGTGCTCTGTTCTGGACCGAGAGAAAGCTCCTTAAGTTGTGTTGCTTTAGCCTTCAACTCCCTCATTATAGGTTGCTGTTCTAGAATTGAAAGAAGAGAAAACCAACACTTATTGCTTGTTGGTTCGTTCTACATCTCTAATCAGATTTGTTTGTATTTCTCTCTTTGTTCCAGCACTCCAATGCCTAAAGTCAGCCCTTCTTCGAGCACCAAAATGTCACTAGTTCTGCCTTAAGTCAGTCCCCAAAAGCTACGTTCCAACCTCTCCTTCCAGTAGCGTCCCTTACCTTCTTCCTTGCGTGATCTGCTGCGTTACCGACCTTCTCTTTGCTTCTTCTTTCTCAGTTCGCATTAGCTCGTATAGCCTCTAGTCTCTCTCTTGTTCCCATCTGTTTTCTCTCTTGGTCTCGTTTCAATCTCTTCTTTCATTGCAGTTCTCTTCTCTCCATTGTCTCGCTCGCTACTCTGTCGTTTTCCTTCAAGCTACAGTTTTCTTCCTCTTTTCGGTTCAGCTTTCCCTGAAGTTCTCTCTCTTGCCATATTCACTTTAGTCGAAAATGGTGATGTTTAGTGGGGGTTGGTGGCATGAAGTGGCTTCTCCGAGAAGCCAATTTGTTTTAATATCATTATATTTTATTCATGTACTTATATTCAATATATACTATATAAATTTATATTGGTGATGAATTTGATATATTTTTATTTGATTATTATTAGGTTATTAGTTTTATGATTATGTGATAATATAATATATATATATATATAGAGAGAGAGAAAGGGAGAGAGAGAGAGAAACATTTATGTCGTAACGATTTTCGTCCGGGGACTCGATCGCTAGACGATTTTGGAAAAACACAGAAAAGAGGAGTCGCCACCAATCTTTTTTTGACAAGGTGTGATTGGCCACCTAAAATCATTTATTTTTTTTCAATAAAATCTTAA
Organism: Heritiera littoralis; assembly: GCA_031772115.1. Lineage (NCBI taxonomy): Eukaryota > Viridiplantae > Streptophyta > Magnoliopsida > Malvales > Malvaceae > Heritiera > Heritiera littoralis. The sequence goes on from JAPDPK010000022.1 coordinate 1,184,428, forward strand.
AATTAATTAAGGTTTATCAAAAAAAATAATTTTTGGTCTGCGAAAACAAAGTTTGGGTTCGGGAGTTCGGTTACGCGTGGGGAAGGATTAGCACCCCCACAGCGCCCGTTAGAAAACGGTACCACTTAATCATGTATTATCTTTTGATCTTAATAAAATGGTCTTAATTAAACATTTAAAAAGAAATTCATTTATTTTGAAATCAATTTGTTATTTGCTTATTATTTGAAACATTAAATTTTATTTTTATTTATGTTAAATTTATTTTTTATTTGAAATAAATGAGAATCTTTTGTATTGAAAATTATTCCGAAGAACCCCAATACTTTTGGTAGCATTTCGGATAATTTCCTCACCTAGAGATTTTGTAAGAATCGCTACTTGCGATTTCTATAGAATCCCATCCTTGGGAGATTCACACTTATTTTGAAATTTCATGAATGCAAATGATGCAATCAAAATATAGATGATGCACATGAGAAATCCATTTTATTATTTTTTATTTCATTTATACTTATATTATTATTTTGTAATTTATTTATATTTATAAAATCTTGTTTTTATTGAAAAATCATACTAAATATTCCAATACGCTGGTAACATTTAGCATATTTCTCTCACCTAGAGATCAGTTAGGAATCACTACTTGTGAATTCCGTAACATCTCATCATCGGAAAATCTTTAGAACTTATACTTTTTATTTAATTTTTAATTGTTTTATTATCATTTATTTCCGAAGGTTAATTATAGCAATTTTGTACTCTTATTTATTTGTTTAAAAATTTTATTTATTATTTGTTTATTAATATTAATTTATTTCATCGAACTAAAATTACTTGAATACCCCAATACGCTGGTAATATTCAAATATTTCATTTCGACCCTAAGGATTATCAAAGAATCACTACTTGTGATTTCTAAGAAATCCTATCATAGGATATTCTTTTAAATTTATATTTTATTTATTTATTTATAATTCATATTTATATTTATTTATTTGTTCATTTTAAATTTTATATTTGATTAATTTATTTTTTTTATATTAATTTATTTAAAGAATTTTGAAATCGAGATAGAACCAATTAAATGTTCCAATACACTGGTAACATCTAAGGGTTCTTCTCGATCCTAAAGATTATCGAAGAATCACTACTTGTGATTTTTTCGAAATCTTATCATCGGAAATTATTTATATCTTTAAGATGTATATTCTTATATTTTGTTTTAATACTTATATTTGCATTTATCAATGTATTTAGATTTATTTATTTATTTTTATTCCTAAATTTTTATTTCTATTCACTTACTATTTTCTCCTATTTACCTATTCTTTATATTATTATTTTTATTACCATTTTTTGTTTTATTTATTTTATTTTTTTATTTATATAAGGCAAGTTTCGATATCGAGATAAAGTCGATTAAGTGTCCCAATACGCTGGTGACATCTAAAGACTTCTTCTCGATCCTAAAGATTATCGGAGAATCACTACTTGTGATTTCTTCGGAATCTTATCATCGGAAATTATTCATTTTATTCTTTTAATATTAACAATTTCATAAGCTTTATTTTATTCTTTCTAAAAATGCTTTTATTTATTCATTACTTATTTTTTGTTTTTTATGTATTTGAATTTTTATTATCTATGAATAATTATAACTTCGAAAATAAAACTTTACAAAGAATATATAAATTGACATTTCTATCATATACATAAATGAAGGGCTTTAATAAACCAACAAGTAAACAAATAATAGCACAGAATGGTTTCTTTAAAACATATCAAATATATGCTTGGACTTACCTTCTTTTTCTGTCGAGACAGTGGCGTTTTGATGGCCTGCTTTTTATATGGTTCACGTCTCTCCTCTCGGGTTTGATGCGACGTTCACGGCAGAGGGGAAGGATGAAACTCGGTGCAAAGCTGGAGCAATGGTTATTCGGTTCAACAAAGAAACACAGTGATTCGGACAGGAGCCACAAAGGTCAAGCGATAAAGCAGAGCAAGACGACTGGTGCAAGGTACCGAAGCATCAGATCGATGAAACAGTTGGTTACAGCAACAGGAAAGTAGGACCAGCGTGGGAGGTGGCGTTATGGGCTGATGCAGCAAAATGGTGGTGGCGTTGCAGGCAAATCCCAGCAGAGACGCAGTGCAGTAGGGATGCCGTGACAGGGAGAGAGCAGAAGCTCAGTGTAAGGGAGTTGACACTAGTTGCGACGAAGGCAAGCAAAGCAAGATCGTGGCAGCACCACCACTGCAGCAGGGGAAAGGAAACGCTTCGGAAGCAGTTTTGCTTAAACAGAAGCTAGCAGCAAGATGGTGATGCACGGTGCAGTGATGAAGATGATGCAATGGGGTATGGAGCGGTGCAGTGGAGAAGAGTATGGAAGCGTGCGAGCAGACCAACAATAACAGGGTTGGTGCGCAGGCCAGTAGTTCAGCTAGACTTTGTGTGGTGAACAGCAGTGATAATATGTAGCAGCAGTGGTGATGAAGAAGCGATGGTGGCTGGGAACGATGGTGAAGGTAGCAGCAATGGAGCAGTAGCAGCAAGCAGAGATGGTTGGATGATGGAAGCGTGGTCTGATGGTGATAAACAGTGAGTACGTTGGTGGCCGGGAACGATGGTGAAGGTAGCAGTAGATATCGAACAAGATGGCGTGGTGGCTGGGAACGATGGTGTAGGTTCTTTAGGGTTTTTTTTTTTTCACGTCTCTTTTTTCTCCTTTTGGGTTTCTAGGTTTTTCCTCCTTTTCTAGGGTTTTTTTTAGCCTCCATTTAAAACCACAAATCCTTCCTCTATTTTAAGAAAGAAAATTTTTATTTTAATGTATTGATCCCAAAATCATGGGATCTTTATTTCTTGTTTGACCCTTTTAATTTATTATTATTTTTTTGGTAATTCCTTGATCATTTCCTTAATTCTTTCTGTCTATTTGCACACCCTTGATTAAGGGATTCTTGATTTGGGTTGACCTTTCATTATTTGAAGTTTCCATTTATTCATAGCATTAATATTGATTCTCAATTTACTCTTCAATATATATTTTTTTTATTGATTGCCGGCATCAAGTGCATTGATTTGGCTTTGGTTTTCATTTTGGGATTCCATTGTTCTTGTGTGGGATTTAGATAGGAAGAGGTTAAAGGTTTGCATGAAAAAGCATTGACGTATTTTTGTTTTGTGTTTTTTTTTGTTTTTTTGTTTTTTTTTTTTACTATTTGTTATTATTATTATTATTATTTTTTTTTTTGCTCGGACAAAATTTGGTGTTTACAATTTATATGTTTAATGTTTTTGTGTAATTAAGGCCTAATAAAAATTATAACCTTGGGTTTAAATTTTTGTGCTATTAGTAACAAGCGTAATATTTTAAAATTCTAGCCTTCTCATTATGATAATGGCGAATTTTCTTATTTTGGTATTAAGTACTTGAAAATTTAATTTTAAATCTAAACAGATAAGCGAAAGTAAATAAATAAATTTATTTACAAGATCGAAATATTGTTGGAATTTAAGTAATTGATGAAGTAACGGATTTGAAAAATTCGTATGGAGAAAGTGTATAGATATGTATATAAATTTATATACAATATATATATATATATATAAAGGAAAGAAAGAAACGCGAATTGGGATAACCTTACCCTCGTTTCTTCTCCTTTATTTGTAATAGAGGAGAAACCAAAGGAAGCCGACCACTGTCGGCGAGAAGAGAAGGAAGAGAAAGGAGAGAGAGACGTCGCTGGCGAGAAGAGAGAGAGAGGGAGTTGGCCGGCGACGGAAAGAAGAGGAAAGGAGAAGCAAAACGGAAACAGAAAGGAAAAGAGAAGAAGAAAGGAAAAAGGAAAAGAGGCGGTGCCGCCTGATTCGGACGTCGCTATCGCCACCCTCATCGCCGATGAAGGCAACTAGGGAGAAAAGTATGGCCGGCGGTGAAGGAGGAAAGAGGAAAGAGAGGGAGAAAAGAAGGAAAAAGGGGATCGGCTGCTGTTTCAGATCCGTCGCCGCCATCGATCGGGAAAAGAAGGGAAACGACTTCGTTGCAACCCCAGCTAGTTGTGGAAGGGCTGAACCCGCGGTGATGAAGGCCGACGGTGGCTGAACCGATCAAGGAGGCTGAACCGATAGAAACAATTTGAACCGGTTTAGACCAAAAAAAAGAAAAAGAAAAAGGAAAAGGAAAAAAAAGAAAAGAAGAAAAGGGAAAAAGAAAAAGAAAAGAAAGAAGAAGAAAAAGAAGAAGAAAAGGGGTAGGAAATTTACTACAATTTTATTATTATTATTTTGTTGAATAATTTTATAGATTTCTAAATGTGAGTATGGGCTTGAACTTGTAGAAATTATACAAGAACGATTAGAGCATGAACGAATTTGGGAGAGATTAAATCGTCAACTTTGATGCTAGGTAAGATACTTTTATAAAGCACTAGTAGTATTATATTGTATAGTTAAGAGTTGTGATCTTGAGGATGAATTATTGATGAAATGATGTTAAAATGCTAAGAGGACCTATAATTGATGGTGGGGGTCTTAGTAAGAGATATATATCGGAACGTAGGGGATACTAACTAAATTGTGAAAATCAACTGCCTTGTGGTTTATAAATTGTATTTTCCTTATAGGAGTTTTTTTAATAAAATTAAGCCGTTACGCTGCCGGAATTTATATGAAAATGTTTGATGAAAAAGGTTAATGCTTTCTCATATAAATGAACTTTGGAAAGAATTATTGAAAGATAAGTTTAGAAAGGATTTTATTGTATTGACGGAAAATTTGATTTTTGGAATAGTTTGAGAAGGTAAATGGTTGAGCATGATAACATGATGAATTATATTCTGGACGTGGTAAGACTTTTATATAAGTTTGCAGTAGAATTATATTGTGTAAGCCTTATAGAATCGATAAATTGATTTATCTTAATATCACGAATTGGTTATCAAGTTGAAATTGAGGTTGAATATCGATTTAGTCGAATCATTGATAAAATTAATGATGATTATATGATATAGCTTGGAAGAGAATATCAAGGTTGTAATTTAGATGGTTGAACGATTGAATTGTGGAATTATCGACGGAGTGATGATTTTAGAATTAATTAATTTCGATTTCTTGATTTTGGAGTAGTTTCGAACGTGATAACATGGACATTGCAAGACGTCAATGTTGAGATGGTTTTATTATATTACATTATATTGTCGAATATACGTGAGATAATAAGCGGACCTACACTTGTGATAGGGGTCTTAATATCAATATTGTGGTAGACGATGGATAGTTGTGATATCGAGTTATAACAAATGTATGACTTGTGCATGCATAATCTTATTGAAATTGAGGTTGAATTTCGATATAATCTAATCATTAATAAATTCAAATAAATGAGTGTCAAACATGTGATTATATGGTTTTGGTTATAACTTTGGAATAGGTCTTGAATAATAAGATCGACAATTGTATAAGTTCGGTATTCTGATATAAAATGTCTAGGAACATTGTTTGATAGTGGAAATTGGCCAAATCTCTTAAGTGGGTAAACTGCTAACCTAAAATTGATTCGATAATACCTTATAGAGAATTCTATCATAGTATTAAATCATACAAGCCATGTAAAAAGAAATTGATTTGAAAACTGTGATTGATTTTGTGATAGTGAAGGAAATTGGACATCAAGTCAGAATTATGATTGAGTGTCAATATGTTAAACCATAGATGGATTAGATAGGTGACTATTGATTTTTGATTTTATATCCTCGATGTTGACTCTGGAATAGGTCTTGAACGATGATATCTGTAATTGCATAATTTCAGTATCTTGATGGTTGTATAAAATGTGATATTTAAATATTCATAGATACTAAGAGGACTCATATTGACGGTGGGGGATCCTAGTATTGATGATGAAATGTACAAGTGATTGTTATAGTCGATAATTATTGAGAAATGATATTGAATATTGAGGAACCACAGGGAATATCGAATTCACCTATTAGGTATGATCCGATTGAAATCAAAAAGATGGAAATGAGGAATTAGGATTATAGTTAGCATTATACCAAATGATATATTTCATGAACATGATAGTTCATTGTTTTGAACTCATGATTTAATTTGCACCGCCTTTAAGCATGCCTTGTTTACAACTTGAGATGTTATAATAATGTTTATATGAATATTTTGAATTATTGATTAGTTTTGAAAGGAAAGTGTATGGTATACATATATATTTTTATATATAAATCATCTTAAAGAAATGTACCATATACTTTACATGATTTTTGACAAGAAAAGCTAAAGATTTAAATGTTTTATGAGACTATAGGCACCCTAAGAGTTAAACTCAATAAAGCATAGTGGAAACCGCCTAATTGGAGATTAATCATTAGGCAAAGATGCTTGTTCGACAATAGTCGTGGACAGGGCTCAGTCACACCTGATTAGTGGGGCTGAGAGACATGAGGTCTATGGCCATAGATAGCGCTCTAGTTGATTTCCAGGGGACAATGACATGATTTGTCACTGCTAGCTACAGTGAACTAAGTCTTTATTAATAGAATATTAGGGATTCAGCCTAGTCTTGAACATGATATGACATGCGGTGTAGAGTATAGTTTTATTTGATATGAACTCTAGACTTGATATGGCTTTACAGTATATGAGAAATGTTTTGAGACTGTACACATTTTAGACATACTCTAAAAGTGAATATGAAATGTTTTAATACATGTTTTCTTTTTAAAACATGCCTTAAAAGTGCAAGTGATATAATTTGCAAATTGTACATGCTCTAACCCTGTCTTAAAAGTAGATATGAAATGAATTGAGAATTTACATGTTTGAACATGTTCTAAAAGTATATGTGATATGATTTGAAGTGAAAGCCATTTCATACAGTAAAGCTTGCATAAGTTTTGCATGCTGCTTTATGACATAACGACATTCTATCTACATGATATCATGATATTACACTGTACATGAATATAAGATTTATATGAAGAGTATTATGACTTTTCACTACCGGTAATCATGATTTTCCATATGAAAAATGATATGATTTGATATGATACAAGAGTATAATTGTTAAATGTAAAGTAACCTGATATGATATATAGCATTTGAACATGGTGTTCACTTGAGATATGATATATTATGAAATTGATGTGAGTGTGGACTAATAATATATGATATTCAAATTATACACGATGCATTGTTGAACGATGCATTGTAATATAAGGACAAGAAGATTGAAAGTGATTAAGTTGATTTATTTAGAGGTCTGAATGATAGACAGATGACAGGAATTGAGATAATGAGGTGCTTCAAATTCCCTTACATCGAAACTTCAAAATTCTTGCTCACTTAAGGTCCTTAGGACATGATCTGGTTATAAATATGAGATGTTATCGATTGAAAAGGTGAATTGTAATTGCAAACTTGCATGTTTTATGCAATGCAGTTAAGCATGTATAATTCTACTTCTGCATTTATACTAGTATCTTACTGAGTCGTGGATTTGCTCACCCTTCTTCATTTCATCTCTTTTCAGACTATTTGAGTTAAATTTTGCCATGAGAGCTTTTGAGTGGGTCTCCGGATACGGTATCTAGGCTTGGTACTAGCCTTTTGAGGTAAATGCTCTTTATAAAATGCTTGTTTATATGTAAGACTTTAATTGATGCACAATACATATTTTGTTATATAAGTCAGGATGTAACTTAGAACCGTTTCCTTGCTAGTTTAATATTTAAGTGAAATGACTATAGTTCACCTAGATAGTTGAGTAAATACGCTCACAAATTTATGTTTAATTTATTAAGGCTAAAGTATAAAGAAAGGATCAGTGAAATTAGTTTAGTGACTATACTGACACCGAATACAAATTGTAAAATGAAAAGGAAAAAATTAGTCCATAAATTTGTAAGAAGAAAAAGTATGAGTATCAAGTATACGTCACGGCCTTCGGATCGTGACACTCATTCACTTAACAATTGATATAATGCCTTATGTACCTATATGGATTTATTTAGCTAATCGAATCTACTTGATATTATATCTTAATTAAATTCAATTAGTTAAGTTAATTTAGTTTACTTAGCTAAATCAATTTAGTTTATTTAGCTAATATGGTCTAGTCACGTTACTAGAAAATTCTCTCACTGATAAGAAATGTATCTAGTCTTCCTTAAGCAACCATAGGGTTTAACTATAGCTTAGGATTTGACCATATTTTAGGGTTTTGACTATGTGAATCTTTCCTTGGGACTTAAGCTCACTTACCTTGTGTGCTCGTTTATTCAAGTCCCTCCACAATATCCAAATTATAATTTTTTGAATTATCGAGTAGGCATCTAACATTGAATTATAATCATTTAAATCAAAGTCAGGAAATCTCGGTTATCACATAGGAGGAAAACACTATGGATTTGTTATAGTTGATGATTTCAATAGGTTTACATGAGTACTTTTCTTAAGTGTTAAGAATGAAGCCTTAGAAAATTCATTACTTTTTCAAAATCACTCAAAATGAAAAGGGTTACTCAATCACTAGTATTAGAAGTGATCATGGAAAAGAATTTGAAAATCTTGGTTTTGATACTTATTGTAATGATAATGGTATTAGCCATAATTTTTCAGCTCCTAGAACACCTCAACAAAATAGGGTGGTTTAAAAGAGAAATAGAACTTTAGAGGAAATGGTTAAAACCATGCTTTGTGAAAATAATTTACCAAAATATTTTTGGGCTGAAGCTATTAACACTTCATGCTATGCTATAAAGAGAGCTATGGTTAGGCCAATCTTAAAAAAAAACCACAATATGAACTTTATAAAGGAAAAAGGCCTAACATTAGCTATTTCCATCCTTTTGGACGTAAATGTTTTGTTTTGAATAATGGAGAAGATAATTTAGGAAAGTTTGATGCAAAAAGTGATGAAGGAAGTTTTCTTGGATATTCCTTAAAACTCAGCCTGTGTGACTTAACGCAGCCGGTCCCAAGCCCGGATAAAAGAGGAGGGTTATCGTAGGTTTGGACAAACGACCATAAAAACTAATCCAATCTCATGAAATGAACTAATATTTGAATAGCGTTGGGGTGTCCCCTACTCAACAACACACTGCATCGGAGCCCAGGTGTACTGAAAAGTAGGCAAGGGTTGTTAGGCCATCGCCCGAAAGCGACGTGCCACATTGATGCCTAGATGTGGTATTAAAAAGGCAAAGGTTCCCACACCACAATGGGTGGGGGTGGGTAAAGAAGTTAGTCCATAACCATAAGCTTAGGTTGGGATCTTAGAATATAGGTAAGTTTAGTAGTAAGTTAGCTGAGATTTGTAAGGTTATAAGTAGGAGAAAGGTTAACATCTTGTGCTTTCAAGAGATCAAATGGGTTGGGGAAAAGGCTAGGGAGATAACACCTTAGCAATATAAGCTTTTGTACATAAGAAAGATAGAGACCAAAATGACGTAGGTATCATCATAGATAAAGAATATCATAAGGATGTTGTACAGATTAGAAGACAAGGGAATAAGATTATTTTGGCTAAGCTAGTTTTAAGGGAAGAGGTGTTGAATGTCATTAGAGCGTATGCACCCTAGACAGGACTTGATGAGTGATGGAGATCCACTTGCTCGTGATGTTCGTGATGCTAAGGATCCATTGGTCATCCAAGGAGGTCCAATTACCCGAGCTCGAGCTAAGAAGACGCAACAAGCCCTGGCCTCAGTCATGCAACAAGCTCTGGCATCATTGAAGTGTCAAGGAAGCTTCCATGAAGAGTCCCAAGACATCTATACTTGCTTGGAAGCCCAAACGACATGAGCATGGTTTACTATCTTATTTTAGCTTAACAATAAGATGGGCTAAGTGTTTGGATAGCCCATGTTTGAGTCTTGTTGTGTCTTGGACTATTTATTTTATGTAACTAGGTTTAGGCATGAATTTGGGTTTAGTTTTATTTTCTGTTGGTGTTAATTCCAACCCACTTGTTTATGGGCTTAAGTGCTAGGTATTATTATAAATACCTTGTAAACGCTATTGATGGGAGATCAATTAATTGAATTTTCAGAAATTGAGTGTGCCTTTCTCTTGGGTTCCCTCTCAACTAGGCTTATCAAGGTCTTCTTCCTTGTGGCGCCTCCTTCTTCACCATCCACCGTTGCTATACCTTAGGTTCTCGAATTCTTATTCGGAGGGTCAAGGTCCAATACCTTTGGGTTCGAGTCTCTTTAGGCTTCGGGTCTAGGTTTCAGAAGTTGTCATTCATCAACTTTGCTTCTGTCTTCTTGCGTGTCAGCTCCTTCAAATTCCAAGCTACGTTTTGTCTTGTCCGTACGCATAAGTTGGTATTCAGAGCTCAAGTTTCGATTTCTGGTTTGTTTGTGCGTCACTCACTTTTCGATTTTTTGGTTTATTGGTTTCGATTTTTTTTTCTTTTTTTTCTCTCTTGTTGGTTTCAATTTCTGGTTTCTTGTTGTGTTTGAGTTGAATTCATAATCCTAGCCGCAATTCCTCAAAACCCTAGCTGCACCCCTTCCTTCAAAAACAAAAACCCTAGCCGCAATTCCTCAAAACCCTGTCGCACCCCTCCTCTTTTCAAGGAAACCGCAACACTCAGAGTTAAAAAAAAAAGAAGAAAAGAATTCGAAAAAAAAAAGAAGAATTCAAAAAAAAATTGTTGCGGTACTGTTCAAACAGAAAATTTTGGTTGAGTTAGGAGGCGTGCAAGTTCCCGTTTTAAAGGAAACGACGAAAGAAAACGACCCCGTGAACACGGGCCCCACCCTATCTTGGCCAAATTCCATCGTTTTCCTATAGTTTTAGGCCATTTTTCATTTTTTTTGGTCATTCTAGTGATTTTTTTATTTTTTTTGATTATTTTTATTCTGTCTTTCTTTCTTTGAGTCACCCTAGCCCTAGCCGTACCTTTCTGTGAAAAAAAAAAGAAAAAAAAACTTGGTGAAAATACCTGGTGAATTAGTTGATTCTACGAGGTTGAGTCTTTGACTGAGCCTCTAGTGCAATTGTGAACCTATAGAGTTTAGGTAAAGTAAGGGAAAAAGGCATGAGTGTGTGAGAAACATTAGTAGAGAAAAGCCAAATTACTTGAGTTAAACAGGAGTGTAAACACGTGAGGATATTACTTGTTGACAATGTCTTCTGAAGGTGATAAGTCAGACTTTAAAAAGATTGAATTCCTGCTTCAGGCAATGCAACAACAGTTCCAACGGATGGATGTGAAATTCAACGACATTCATGATAAGTTGAACCAACATGAAGCTCGGTTTGCAAAGATCCAACAAGGTGATACTTCTCGTCAAAAAAGTAAGGTTGTTGCCAATGATGAGTATGATGATAATGTTGGGTATGATTCGAATGAAGAGTCTGGGATAGATAGACATCATAGAAGATACCATGGGTATAGAGATCAAGTTGATAGAGCCCGTGATAGAGGCACGGAGAAGATGGATGGAAACCTTGGCAGTATAAAATTAAAGATTCCTCCTTTCCAAGGCAAGAATGATCCTGAGGCATATTTGGAGTGGGAAAGGAAGATTGAAATGGTGTTTGACTGCCACCACTACTCTGAGGAAAAGAAGGTCGAACTTGCAGCAATTGAGTTCACAGAGTATGCTATGGTTTGGTGGGATCAGTTAGTCACTAGTCGAAGAAGATATGGTGATCCTCCAGTGTCTACATGGGATGAGATGAAGCGCATCATGAGGAAGAGATTTGTTCCTACTCATTACTACAGGGAGTTATACCAGAAGCTCCAAGGTCTTACCCAGGGCTCAAAGAGTGTTGAGGATTACTACAAAGAGATGGAAATAACCATGATCCGAGCCAATATCCAGGAGGATGCAGAAGCTACTATGGCTCGTTTTCTCCAAGGCTTAAACCGCGACATTGCCAATGTAGTAGAGTTGCAGCATTACATGGATTTAGAGGAGATGCTACATGTGGCCATCAAAGTCGAAAGGCAACTCCAAAGGAAAGGTACATCCCATTTCACTCCTAGTTCAGTTCCTGTTTGGAAATCTAACACCTTTCGTAGGGATGATAAGCCTATGTTTACGCCTAAGTCAGAGAGCTTTGCTAAGCTCAAGACTGAGGGCCCTCCAAAGCCCAAGATTGAACCTGCCCAAGCATCCCAAAGCAGGACACGTGACATTAAGTGTTTCAAGTGTTTAGGTCATGGACATATTGCCTCTCAATGTCCCAACCGTAGAGTTATGATCATGCTTGGGAATGGAGATGTTGAGAGTGAAGGTTCTGAAATCGGTATAGAAGATGAGATGCCTGCGTTAGAAGATGTCGACGAAGAAGAAGTTGTTAAGTATGCTACTCATGGTGAAGCACTTGTTGCTAGGCGTGCTCTTACTACTCATGTGAAGTTTGAGGATGAGGCACAGCGCGAGAACATCTTCCATACGAGATGCCATATTAGTGACAAGGTATGTACTGTAATCATTGATGGTGGGAGTTGTACTAATGTTGCTAGCACATACCTTGTTGATAAATTAAAGTTGCCCACTACCAAGCATCACCACCCATATAAGTTGCAGTGGATTAATGACTGTGGTGAAGTCAACATGGTGAAGCAAGTCTTGGTTCCTTTTCGTATTGGAAGGTATCAAGATGAGGTGTTGTGTGACGTGGTGCCCATGCAAGCTAGCCACCTATTGCTGGGTAGACCGTGGCAGTATGATCGGAGAGTCATCCATGACGGTTACACTAACCGTTACTCCTTTGCTATGGATGGCAAGAAGATTGCTCTCGCTCCCCTTAGCCCCAAGGAGATTTATGAGGACCAATTAAGGCTAAAGGAGCAACATGACGAGCTAAAGAAGCAAGCTAAAGAAAAGAAGGAAAACAAGGAAAGCAAACCAGTGAGTTGCTATGCCAAACCCCGAGATGTGAAGACTGCATTTCTAGCTAAGTCTCCTATCCTGTTACTCTTATTTAAAGATTCTTATTTTATTGATGCTGAACTCCATGATACTTTGCCTACTGATGTTGTCTCATTGTTGCAGGAGTTCGAGGATGTATTCCCTGAGGAGATCCCAATTGGATTACCATCGATTCGTGGGATCGAGCACATGATTGACCTTGTCCCCGGAGCTACCATTCCTAACCGTGCAGCCTACAGAAGTAATCCCGAGGAGACAAAGGAGCTTCAAAGGCAAGTTGAGGAGCTCATGAGGAAAAGTTATATGAGAGAGAGCATGAGTCCTTGCGCCGTGCCCGTACTGCTTGTGCCAAAAAAAGATGGGACGTTGAGGATGTGTGTTGACTGTCGAGCCGTCAACAAAATCACTGTAAAGTACCGCTATCCTATTCCTAGGCTAGATGACATTCTTGATGAGTTGCATGGTGCATGCATGTTTTCTAAAATTGATTTAAAGAGCGGATATCACCAAATTCGTATGAGAGAAGGTGATGAATGGAAAACCGCATTCAAGACTAAACATGGTCTCTACGAGTGGTTAGTTATGCCTTTTGGCTTAACTAATGCACCCAGTACATTCATGCGTTTAATGAACCATGTTTTACATGATTTCATTGGTAAGTATGTGGTTGTCTATTTTGATGATATTTTGATATACAGTAAGAGCCAGCATGAGCATGTTGAGCATTTTAGGAATGTTCTTACTGTTTTGAGGAATGCAAGTTTGTATGCCAATTTTAAGAAATGTACGTTCTGCACTGATAAGATTGTTTTCCTTGGGTATGTCGTTTCTTCACATGGCATTTCTGTTGATAATGAGAAGGTAAAGGCAATTAAAGATTGGCATGTACCTAAGTCTGTTTCTGAGGTGCGTAGTTTCTATGGTTTAGCTAGTTTCTATCGTCGATTCGTTAGAGATTTTAGCACTATAGCTGCACCTTTGATCGAAGTGGTCAAAAAGAATGTTGCATTTTATTGGGGTCCTGTACAAGAGCATGCTTTTAATTTGCTTAAAGATAAACTTTGTTCTGCTCCTTTGTTATCTCTGCCTGACTTTACTAAAACTTTTGAGATTGAGTGCGATGCCTCAGGTGTAGGGATTGGAGCTGTGCTTATGCAGGAAAAATGCCCAATTGCTTTCTTTAGTGAGAAGTTAAGTGGAGCAGCACTTAACTATCCCACATATGACAAGGAGATGTACGCGTTAGTAAGGGCCTTGGAGACATGGCAACATTACTTGTGGCCCAAAGAATTTGTCATCTACACTGATCATGAGTCCTTGAAGCATTTGAAAGGACAAGTAAGCTGCATAAGCGTCATGCCAAGTGGATAGAGTTCATTGAGATGTTCCCGTACGTGATCAAGTACAAACAAGGTAAAGAGAACGTCGTAGCTGATGCGTTATCTCGTAGGTCTACTCTTATCACTACTCTTGATGCTAAACTTTTAGGATTTGAGTATATCAAAGAACAGTATGCTGATGATGTTGATTTTGGTAATGTTTATGATGCATGTGCTACATCTGGTTTTGGCAAGTTCTTTAGGCATGATGGGTTCTTATTTAGAGAAAATAAATTATGTGTGCCTAGGAGTTCATTGCGCGAGCTGTTAGTTAGAGAAGCCCATAGTGGAGGATTAATGGGTCACTTTGGAGTTAGGAAAACTCTAGATGTTTTGCAAGAACATTTCTTTTGGCCTAACATGAGGATAGATGTAGAGAGGTTATGTGTTAGATGCATTTCATGTAGGCAAGCTAAATCTAGAGTTCATAATCATGGTTTATATACTCCTTTACCCATTCCTACTACTCCGTGGACTGATATCTCTATGGATTTTGTTTTGGGCTTGCCTCGAACAAAACGTGGTAGAGATTCTGTTTTTGTTGTGGTTGACAGGTTCTCTAAGATGGCTCATTTCATTGCTTGCCACAAGACGGATGACGCGAGCAACGTTGCTGACCTTTTCTTCAAAGAGATAGTACGTCTACATGGTGTACCAAGGACCATTGTTTCTGATCGAGATGCAAAGTTCCTTAGTTACTTTTGGAAGATGTTATGGGGAAAGTTGGGAACTAAATTGTTATTCTCCACCACTTGTCACCCCCAGACTGATGGACAGACTGAGGTCGTCAACCGAACCCTATCTACATTATTGAGGTCCATTATTCAGAAGAATTTGAAGAATTGGGAAGATTGCTTGCCCCATGTGGAGTTTGCATATAACTGCAGTGTCCACTCCACTATAGTTGCTCTCCATTCAAAGTTGTTTATGGCTTCAATCCTCTTACTCCTTTGGATTTGTTGCCATTACCTAGTGCGGAGCAGAGTAACTTGGATGGAGAACAGAAGGCTAAGTTTGTGAAGCAACTCCATGAGAGAGTTCGTCAAGCTATTGAAAAGAAGACTAAGCAGTATACCACCCAAGCAAATAAGCATCGAAAGAAAGTAGTCTTTGAGCCTGGTGATTGGGTTTGGGTGCATATGAGAAGGGAGAGGTTTCCTGTTCAGCGACGAACCAAGCTGCATCCCCGAGGAGATGGACCATTCCAAGTCATAGAGAAGATCAACGATAATGCCTACAAATTGGATCTTCCTGGTGAGTATGGTGTATCTGCTACTTTTAATGTTTCTGATCTTTCTCCCTTTTCTTTTGGTGAAGGTATATGCGATTTGAGGACAAATCCTTTTGAGGAGAGGGGGAATGATGGAGATCCACTTGCTCGTGATGTTCGTGATGCTAAGGATCCATTGGTCATCCAAGGAGGTCCAATTACCCGAGCTCGAGCTAAGAAGACGCAACAAGCCCTGGCCTCAGTCATGCAACAAGCTCTGGCATCATTGAAGTGTCAAGGAAGCTTCCATGAAGAGTCCCAAGACATCTATACTTGCTTGGAAGCCCAAACGACATGAGCATGGTTTACTATCTTATTTTAGCTTAACAATAAGATGGGCTAAGTGTTTGGATAGCCCATATTTGAGTCTTGTTGTGTCTTGGACTATTTATTTTATGTAACTAGGTTTAGGCATGAATTTGGGTTTAGTTTTATTTTCTGTTGGTGTTAATTCCAGCCTACTTGTTTATGGGCTTAAGTGCTAGGTATTATTATAAATACCTTGTAAACGCTATTGATGGGAGATCAGTTAATTGAAGTTTCAGAAATTGAGTGTGCCTTTCTCTTAGGTTCCCTCTCAACTAGGCTTATCAAGGTCTTCTTCCTTGTGGCGCCTCCTTCTTCACCATCCACCATTGCTATACCTTAGGTTCTCGAATTCTTATTCGTAGGGTCAAGGTCCAATACCTTTGGGTTCAAGTCTCTTTAGGCTTCGGGTCTAGGTTTCAGAAGTTGTCATTCATCAACTTTGCTTCTGTCTTCTTGCGTGTCAGCTCCTTCAAACTCCAAGCTACGTTTTGTCTTGTCCGTACGCATCAATGAGGTTAGTAAAAGATAGTTTTGGGACAAGAACTGCCTTTAGGAGAAAACCTTTTTATTGGTGGCGGCCTTAATGGACATGTAGGTACAAGTAGAGAGGGTTTTGAAAGTGTATATGGAGGTTTTAGTTATGGTGTAAGAAACAAGGGTAGGGATGCTATCTTAGATTTTGCTTTATCCTATGACCTAACCTTAGTAAACACACTGTTTAAAAAGAGAGATTCTCATCTTATAATCTTTAGAAGTAGACCAAGAGCAAATCAAATAGATTTCTTTTTAGCTAGGAGTAGGGATAGACATAGATGTCTGGACTATAAGGTTATCTCAGTGAGAGTGTTACCACGCAACATAGACTCTTAGTCTTAGATATGAAGATACATAGACGATATTAAGGGACCAACAAAAAGGAACTGAAAAGATTTGATGGTGGAAGCTAAAAGAAGATTATCATACAATATATAAAGATAGTTGGATTCAAAAAGAGGATTGGACAATAGAAGAGAACCCAAATGTACTATGAAACAAGATGGCAAAATGCATTCGTGAGGTGGGCAAGGAGACTCTAGGGGTGTCAAACTTGTAATATCACAATCAAGTAATATCAAATCACTGAATGCATATTCCATGCATTAAATGAATGCATTAAAATCTGTGTTTCAATGTAATATTAAAGAATAGTTAAACTTTTCATATAATCACCATTTATACAGAGCATAAAATATTTATGCAACAATTTAGTAAACATAAGTTCAATATTCTTAAAACAATATCATTTGTGAGATCCCATGTGAAAACATATACATATATATATATATATGAATAATGATATCATGATACAAGCTAATTATTCCCAAGTTAGAAAACAATATGCCTCAAGGCATCCCATAGTAGCTAGTCATGGTCAATTACCCATTTTAGGATACTATCTATGATCATAGATCTTCATAGTGCCACTGTACAGCTGGCAACTGGTGTAATAAATCTTGACTAGTTATCGAATAATATCTTAGCCATCAAACAATCCTCCATCACAATACCACCCTTGAAATCACCTGTCTTTTTTGGCACCAAATGTCATATAGCCAGTAATACATTATGGTACCTTATGTCTCTTCATTCCACGTGACAGCCTTAATATATTTCATATGATCCAACATTAAAATCCCGAAATGCATGATCACAATTAGAACATTATGGGTATATGTATATAAATCCGTAAAAGAATAACAATGTCTTCAATATCATGGCTGTCATTAAAAACACATTTATGTCATCACATTGATAAAAGATTAATGCATTCTTTCTAAACAATGTATACACTTTAAAAATATGGATCTCAAACATTAATAAACATATGCCCTATCGAGTGGTTAAAAGGCATGCTTAGCATGACTTATATTACTATCATGCACACTTAAGATAACGTCCCATCTTATGTCTGAGGTGGTCTCACAACTTAGTTTGTTTATAGAAATATTATAAATGTAGTCATACATCATTATTCATTTCATTTAAATCTCCAAACTATCTTAATTTAATCATTCCATGTCGTGCACATCATTATATTACATGGCAACAACAACTTTTATGAATTTCTTCTCATAGCCTAATTCTCCAAAATTCTACAATTAAATTTGTTTAATACTTTATCCATTATGTAACATTAATATCCATCACATTAATAACTCATCAATTCATGATCCCATCCACTACTATTAAATATTTGTCCTTAATGAGCACAACTCATCTCAATGTGGATAGTTCATCATTCTATCATGGATACAAATCAATATGGCACTAACCAACATTTGCATATGTCCCTTACACATATAATTGATCCTTAAAACATAATTATTTCCATGATAATTGCACCATAGCTAAATATCTTTCTTACATGGACATTAAGTATTTCCTTTTTGTTTTCTTAAGATTAATTCTCTACAATCCTCCTTCATCATTATATACCATGTACCAATATAAATTTCCTCACACATTATTATAATCCATACCTCAAAATTCATGAATAATTTATCGCATCTTAATATCATAGCCAAATAACATAAACACTTTACCACTTCCAACTCATCATATATTATTATAGCGAGTAAATAATTTATTTCCTAATAATATGACACTAACTATTGTAATGAATGTTAACAAAAAAAAAACTATTGTAATGAATATCACTTACCAATGCCACAAAATAATATGACACTAATTATATTTATATACATCACTTACCCAATGCACTAATGTCAAGCACAATACCCATGTCACACTCCTATTACTGAAATTTCACACCAAATTTTTTCCTTTTTCATTCAGATTTTCACTCAGTCGGTTGGACTGTGTTCAGTGTCCTCACTCAGATATTACTGTAAAATTTATTAAGCTATATAGTATTTAACTATTCATATCGGTCTCAGTATAGTCACACACAGTGCATATTTATTTTTCCATGCATAACCAATAATACAGACTATAGTAAACACTCAAAATTCTTTTCATTTACTGTTTACATCCCTTTACACTCTAAAGAACTGTGCAATAAATGTCTGAATACAATGTAATAACTGTACAAGTATACCTGTTTGGTACAATATTGAGACTTCATAGAGTTTTGATCAAAATCCTTTCCACACAATCAATTATTATTACGCACAAATATGTAAGATAGAGAAAGAGGTGAGCTTTGGGGAAAGCCCAGTAAGAGATTATATAAAAGAACTGATACTAGGCACACCTATATGCATGAGTTGAAAACATATTCATAATTCACAATTGTTATTAAAACAGTGTTTGGGCACTCTATCAGAAGGATACTATAATCGGTTAAGTAACCAGGCTGAGTATGGGAGAATGCTTTAGAGCACCTCCCGTGTCTCGATCCTTAAATCCTACTATAGGGAATGTCAAAACTTCATAGAGAAGGAATTCATGCATTTTAAATCCGTATCAAAACCTTTCAATCTTTTAATAAACCATTAAGTAAAACACTTAGTGAAGCACTTAGTAAAACGGTCAGTAGTTACTTCGATAAACCCTTTAGTAGACAGTTAAATAAAACGTTCAGTAAATCCTTCAGTATATATTTTAATAAAACCTTTTTAAAATACATTCAATAGATAGACAATAAACGATTAGTGAACAGACAAAAAATAATCAGAAAGTGTTGGATGAACGATTAATGAAATGTCAAAAAACCATTAGTATATGATCAAAAAACCACTAATAAATAATAGTAATACGATCAGTAAACATCCAAAAAACGATCAGTAAACAAATAAAAAACTATCAGTGGACCATTGAAAACAGCCAAAAAACCAGCAGAAATCAATTAATAACAATAGGAAAACAATTGGTAAACAAATCAGAAGGCGATCTATAACAAATGGAAAACGATCAAAAATCAATTGGAAAATGATCAGAAAACAATTAGTAAACAATCAGAAACATAGTCACTAAATGATCATGGAGTTCAGTCAATAAACGATCAAAAAATGATCAGATAACAATCAAAAGACAGTTAGAAGATGATCAGAAAACGATTCGTAAACGATCAGAGAATAATCAGAAAAGCGATCAGAGATCAATCAGTTATAATCGATCAGATTTAATAAACACTCAGTATATCAAATCAGTCGATCAGGTTTAGTAAACATATATCAAAATAGATTTGATAACAGAATAGTGGAGACTAGGCTACACCCAAAAATATCATGCTTGAAACAGAAATCTTAGAGGGATTAGAAATAGAAATCCTAAAAGGGTCCACAATGTACACTTGCCAGGTGACACCTACGGGGTTGAAGACTTGACAGGTCTAACAACATATAATTTATCACTCAGAATGCATGAAATGGGGCCAACAGTCTTAAAACATTTACTTGATTCCCCTGAAAACAATATAATCAATACTTTATATTTTCTAAAACATAGTATGGTAGTGTAAATGCACATCTTATTGTGAAGTCTGGGACTGCCTGGATCTATGTTAGCCAGAGATTTACCACCCCAATAGTCATAATATAAACCTTTGGGAACCAAGTTTTCATTTAAAATCATATAATTTGAAATTCAATATATATTTCATTCAATACATTTGGTTAAACTTAAAACATTTAACTTAAATCAGAAAATGAATATTCTCAGTAAGCAATGTTAGTAATTTCAAAATATTAAAGTATTTACTTCAATCAGGCAAAATAGAACGTAACTTCAGTTAAATAGTCAAAACAATTCACAATTTAGTAATAACACATTTCAAGATTTGTATAGTAAAACAGATTATCACTCAATTCATAAAACCACTAAAATTAGAATATTAGCAGTTCAAGAATATAAATTCGGCAAATATTCTCATATCAGAACTCAAACTTCAAAATATTTTATTTATATATAAGAATGGTGTCATCACTCGCATAAATCATGAAATCAGAGAAATCCCTCAAAATCAGTCTCGGAAGCTGAGTTGCAAATTTAATGTTCCTCATGACTTTGTGAAAATTCCAACTCAAATTACTTTCCAAAAATCCATTCAAAATGACTTCAAATTTCACTCTTTAAAATCTAAAGTTCAGAACGTGTTAAACGAATTTTGACAGCATAATGGCTATATAAGCCCTAACCTCCCTGCATGAAAATACAGTTCAAAAACCACAATCCAGTTTCCCAATATTGATTAATCACAGTTTCAATCAGTATTTCAGAAAACCGATTCAAATCACTTAGTCTAGTCAATCGATCTCAAAACAATTTCGATGTTCAATAATGCAGAATTTTCAAATCAATCGATCAATCATATCAATACAGTCACAGTATCCCTACATCTTATAAATATCTCTTACATAATTTCTAGTTACAATGCAGTATATCAATCATCTCCAATACACAGATAAGATAAGCGAACATGTATTCGCTTATCGTTTCCTTTATGCCACTTACTTTGGGGCTGTAAAACAGTATCAAAATACAGTCAAATTTCATTATTCCTTCTTCAAAGAAGATTCTAGTCTCTAAGGTGCTTCATATTTCCTAATACAACAGTAAATCCAGTCTGCTTCACATTGCATGCCAAACTGCAAGTATAGTTAGAACACCTTTTTCGGTTCTGGCTTCATCGATAATCTTATGTTAATTTATATAGTATTCTAAGATCCAAATTACATTGAATTGAGCATAATTTCGGTATCCCCTTCACCAAACCGAATATACTTGGTTTGTTTATGCAACTCCTTTAAACAATTTAAGCCTGAATTCGTGTTCTATAATTACTCTATAGTAATTTTACATCATTTTCACATCAAACAACATCACATTCATGCTTCAAGGATGGTGGCCGAAACCTAAAGGGAATGATTCTCATGGTTTTAATTCAATTTAAGCTTAAACACATAGCTAAGCATGTATATCACACAGTATAAAGCCAACCATAAAAAAAAATTAAACTTTCTCTCACCTTTTTTCATGACCAGATCTTGTGTGGCATGATTCACCATGATTTTGGCCACCTTAGGACTTGATTTTGGTGTCAAAAGATAGAGCACTAAATTCTAGACAAGGTTGGTGCAGACAGTTTTCAATTTCGAGGTGTTTTACTAGGGTTTTTGATGATTTTCTCTCTAAACCTTTTTTTAGAGTGATAAAGCTTGAGGAAGATGATGATGGACGACCATGGCTGAAAAAAATGAGAAAAATCTTTTTTAAAATTATCTTTTAAGCCAAATTTCCAAAATGCCCTTCAACAAATTTAAAAATTCCAACCTTGTCCCTCATTTTCCCATTTCTATTTAACCATTCAGTCTATCTTTCAAATATTTAGTTCACTCATAGAATAGTTTTATTTAGCATATTCTAATCATTTGTGAAGCTTTTATAGGGGTTTGACTGGTAACGAAGGTGAAATTACCAAAATACCCCTAACCATAAAAACACGTAATTTTCTTCTTTTTCGTGTGATTCAGTCTATCTATTGGCATGGTATGGGACTTCTTCACACGAGAATTATCCCACTTTTGTCAGTTGGCCAAAAGTCAATTTCGTTTGACCGTTATTAGCAAAAGTTCCATTGGTATATGGACAAAATCGTCATTTTTGAATTTGTTTCACACTTTTCAAAATATGCTCAAACGAGGTCATTTTGAGATGCAGGTTCTTGCAATATTCATATTTCATCTCAAATATCATCATTCTAGGGTTTCACCTTGATCTGGACAGAGAAAGTCTTGGTGGAGCCCACACCGAGTACTTCCATGAACATTTTTAAACCAACCCTTTATTTAGATATTTTAACAATCAATATTTTCTTTTAAGTTCCTACACTCTTTAACTTATATCGAATATATGAAAAATGGGGTTCTCACAACCCACTCTTGGTTGAATGTTCACCACCTCACAATCTTGTGTTTTTCTACAGTCAAAAGTTACACACAACTTACTTACACTTTGTATTACTATAAAACCTCATGATCTAATTTAATTAAATTCATCCACTAGGGTTCCTCATTAGGATAGTAGCTAATCAACCTCTTAACATCCTTATTTTAACATATTTGTATTAATTTTACACTTAAATACCTCAAAACAATTCTATAGATTAAAATCAAACCAAAGAGAATTTGTTTACCCTTTTGAACCCTTTTCTTGCACAATTTTTCTCCTCACTTTTTAGCCAGTGTTTCTGCACTTTCAAACCACAATTACACTCATATATCATCATTCTAACATATTTAATTTTCTAAGTATTAAAAGAAATGAATTGATGCTTCATACCCTCATAAAACCGAACCTTGCTCTACTTCTCCTATTTTTGCTCGCTGTTGTAGCTGTTGTTTGCTTCAATTTGTAGTAGCTATTCAAGTGGTTTGAGGTTGAAATTTGGTGTGTTTAAAGGTGATTATATGAGGTTTAAATCTAAAAATTTTCCTCTCTTACTTCCTTTTTCTTTCCTCTCTTTTCTTCCTCTATTTCCCAGGGTTTGACTTGCTGAAATTTTGTTTCTGCCGTAAGCTTCTCTCTTCCTTAAAAAATATCTTCAACTCACTTCTTTGACCAATAAAATGTGAGTTAGTAGGCTGATTATATCTACATGTATCCTTATATTTTTAATTAATTTTTCCATACCACTTTCGTGGCTTAAATGTGAACATAAGACTAGAAGGTCTTGGTTGCCCATGTGAATCACCTTTCTTTCTTGACTATTTCTTCAACTGGTTTTCTCTACTTAAAAAGGTATGTATTGTTGTTTGTTTTAGATCAATAAGAGCTTGATTAGTTAACTTACTATTTTCACTTGTTTTCCATTTAATTCTAATTAAATTTCTAGTCCATTACACATGGATTTGATGTTGACATTTCTCTCAACTTCTTAGTCAAAAATGTGGGCTACTTTTTTTTTTTCTTGTGTTATGCTTGACTTTTGCATGCTAGTTTCAGCTATACTAAGCTTACTTAATAGTCTAATGTCATCCTTCTTCACCTAGTCAAAGTATCCAACCAATCTTAAAGAAGTTTGGTGAGATATTGTCTTAAGCTATGATGAAATCGATTCACTCTTTTTGTGTATGAATTTTCATGCTTTTAGGCTTCTTCATGAAGCCTCCATATATTCCCACTTAGGTATACCTATTGGTCCTAAAATTTTATTTATTTGAATTATATATACATATTTTACTTGGTGAAAATAATATCAAATTTACTTGGTTGTGATTTAATTTAGTTTACATGGTTGAAATTTAATTATCTTACATGAATAAACTAAAATAGATTTTGAATGGTTAAATTTCATGTTATACTTTAAATGAGATACTACTTATTTCCATATTACTAATTAGAATATGAAAATTATCCATTGTAAATCCTCAATTAATTTTCCATCACTTTAACTCACATTTCTAATTGTTTCACTACACTTATAATTGACTTTAAAAAATTCACTGAGATCAATCCACAGTGAATAAAAATATGAGCACTATATGGTTGGAAAGGTCTTTGAGTTAACTTCCAACGCAATTTGAATCACTTAAACCAGAGTTCTCTATAAAAACTTATGCCCGACTCTTTACCGATTGCTCAGTTCCAAAATTACATGTGACGTGAATTTATGAATTTATTGTTATTGATACATAATGAATTTGTGATAACCGTAAATTATTCCATTTGTTGGAATCTATTAATATTGGAAACTTAGTGAAATAAATAAATGAATTAATTATGAGATCGGAATATTGTGGAAATTCCGAAAATGGAGGAAGTGACGGAATTAGGAAATTCGAGTAAGGAAATTAAGTTGAAAAAAAAATAAGGAATAGAGGAAATTTAATTTGGATAAATAGAAATCCAAATTAAATAAGAAAATGAGGAAGAAAATATATATATATATATATTGTAAATACATTATATATATAGTATTATTTCATTTATATCAAAATATATAAATGTAATTTAAGTTAAAAGTATGTAGATATATATATATATTAAATATATATGTGTTGATATATAATATATATATATATATATCTATATTTATATGATATTATATAGTAGAATACTATATAATATAATAATAATATTATATTTATAATATAGTTATAAATATAATATAAGACAAATAAATTAAAAAAAAAAGAAACAGAATACAAGAATCGGGATTGCTCGATTCTGTCTTCCCAGGCGAGGCCGGTCATCGTTGGCCAACCCAGAGAGGAGGAGGGAGAGAGGAAAACGGCACCGGCGGAGAGAGGAGAGGACGCCGGTGACCGAAAGAGGAAAGAAACGACGAAAACAGAAACGGAAAAGGGGCGGAAAACCGACGAAACCGAAAGAGAAAAGGAAAACCAGATATGGCGGTGCTGGCCAAATCGGCCGCCGCCACTACAGCCGAAGCACCAGCGAAAGGAGAGGAAAGGGAAGGAGGCCACCGGAGAGGTGGGGAACGGCGGAGGAAGGCCGACGGAGGAGGAGAAGTAACCGAGGCAAAACGAGTAGATCGGCCGCCGTGCAGTTGATCCAGGCTGAGCTGAGGCCACCGACAACTTCGTCTCAACGTCGGCCAGCTGCTGAGCCCGCGAACCGCCGGAGAACCGGCCACCGGAGGAGAACCGGCGGTGAGGAGGGTGGAGCCGGTCTAACTGGTCTGAACCGGTCAAACCAAGGAAAAAGAAAAAGAAAAAGAAAAAGAAAAGAAAAGAGAAAAAGAAAAGGAAGAAAAAAAGAAGAAAAGGAATTCCGGAAATTTGAAAAATTCCCGGGAATTCGAAAATCCGGAAAATCCCGGGCACTCGGTAAGGATTTCGGAAATTAATTTCGAATAATTAATTTGAATAAATTATGGAAAAATTCTAATTTTTAGAATTTTAATTTCCAGAAAATTTCTTCGATAACCGAGCCGATGGAATCGGGCAAGGTGAACACGGGCGCGACCTTCGAGAGGCAGTCGCCGACCCAAGACAGGTAAGGGAAACATGTGTCGCCTGTAAGGATATTCGGCCATGTTTTTAAATTGCATTTCATTTTATAAATTCTATTGATAATTATCGGCTTATAATGTGGTGATTTATCAGTTTTAAATTGTGGTGAAATACCAGTCGAGAAATATAAACTATATTTTTCGTGCAGGAGGCTAGCCAAATCGGCAGCCGTTATACTGCCGAAAAATTATCGAAAAATTACTGAAATTTACCGAAAATCACCGAAAACCAAAATAAAAGATTTGATTTCACGTGAATCGATTTTCGGGTACGAAAATCGAGAAATTAAGTAAATTTCATAAAACATGAATATAGTGATATTTAATTTTAAAATATTCATGTTTTTGAAAATGGTGAAAAAGGAAATCACCTAAATTTATCCCGATAGGTGATATTTCACGTGAAACGAGGTGAAAAATGAAAAAGACCAAAGTGAATATTTTAATAATTTTTCTTCAAATATTCACTTGATTTTATAAATAACCTTTATGGGTTCAATTGTGAAAATAAGTGTTTATAGAAAATTTCATAAAGGTAATTAAAGGTGAAAAACAGTGTTTTAAGACTAAAACGTCTCCGCATGTGTTTACAGAGAAAACACGGGACAGGAGTGTTGATTTGGAAAATAAATATTTTAATTTTTCATAAATCATAAACTTAATTGATTTGAATCCCGATAACTTTGAAAATCATGTTTTTGGTAGAAAGCACGAAAAAGCGTGCGAATATGTTTTACGGTGAAAAAGGACAGTTATGAGTTTTTAGAATTTACAGTGATTATTTTATAAACTGTTTTCACCATATAGAGAATGTGATTTATACTGTTCTATAATATTTAGAACATTTTCGGGAATGATTACCCCAGTATGAATATTTTATAAATTGTTATTCATAAGATGAAAATATTTTCCTTATGAATATTTATGCAGTGATTGAATTTATATTCAATGAAATTGATTTCATAAATGGGGTTTCTATCACGTGTTTACTGTTTTGAGACTGTTAGGCCCCATATCATGCTCACGTGTCACGTGTTAGTGCTGATAGATACTGATCCTATTATCAGCGTCCCAGTGGACACCTTATCAGTGCACACTGAGGACCCCACAGACTATGGTCATAGATCTCATGTGTTTCCCCTATTATGGATGATATTATTATAGCATGATATATTTAGGATGTTACCTGGTCTCCATGATACTGATCTGAAAGCTACCGTATACTGTTTACTAAATTGGTAGCTACTGTTTACTGTTTTCTGGTTAAACCGTATCAAGATGTTGTTTTACTAAATATACTGTTTTACTGAACTGTAAGATACGGTTACTGAACTAAAGAGAAATTAATGGTTATTCAGAAAGAATAACATTGAAAATTATTTCTAAAATAGAAATAATTACAGAGTGATTTATCCAATGATTTGGATATTTACAAACCACTATACTGTCACATGTTTTTTTTAATTGTACTGAAGAGAACAGAAGTAAACCACTGTTTTACTACTGAACTATCACGTGTTTTAAAACATACTGAAGTGACGAGAAATAAATGGTTTACTCTACAGAAAACGAATATTAAATCGTTTTGAGAACAATTTATACAGTACTCTCTACAGTTGCTTCTAGGTTTCGGGACAAGACAGGTATTTCAAAATACCTGCCTTACTCTATCCGGATCCCTAGCCGACTGTAGTATCCTTCCTACATGTGAGCCTAGAGCCTCTAGGAAGATTTAAAGAAAGTGAAAAATTATTTTCAGCATATAGGTAGCTGAATATCAAATGTTGCATATAACTCTCTTACTGAGCCGTGGTTTGCTCACTCCCCAATATTAACATTTCAGATTTTCGAGGACTAAGAGATCTGACATCTGAGATTACGAGCTGCGCATTTGGAGACACTGCGACAGCTTGATTTATAATATGAGGTATGATCATTTATTTTCTGTATTTAGACTTACTTTCAGTACTACTTTCTTGAGCATTAAAATAGGGGATGTAATTTATATTACTAAATTTATATTTAACAGTTAAATGAATTTGAAAAGTGAAGTATCACAGACAGCCCAACCGGATAAGTTGTGTAGAAAAACGTGAAAAATGTGGTCACGGGATGTGACAGATTTAATGGTATTAGAGCATGGTTGGCCTGATGTCTGTCAATACTTTTTGAAGGAAAAGTGTTAAACATCCCCGGTAGTACTGTGTAGTCTAAATACATAGAGAAAATAAATGATTGTAAACTGAGTATAATGATTTAAAGGGAGTGAGAAAGTGTAAATTGAGAATGTTAAAGAGGAAAATAGGCTCAGAAATTATCAGAAAGTGGTGATCTTATAATCTAAATAAAGGCCTGTTCGGTAAGGAATCGAAAGGACTCGGTGAGGGCCCCACCAGTACTTTTCGGTCCGAATCGAACTGAGACCCGAAAATGATGGTATAAAGGAGGGGAATGAAGTATCATCATTAAATAGACATTAAGATCACTGATTAAGGATAATTTAAAGAGAGAGAAAATTTTTGGCCAAAAATGACCAAAATACCCCTGACTCCAAAAATTTACTGGGAGTTAAAATAGACCAACAGAAGTGGGGATTGACTGATTTGATAGAGAAATTGAGAATATAAAGCTGCGTTTATGCAAAATTAATCCAATTATGGATTCCAGTGGATTACTCTGTCGAAATCGAATGAGATATCAAATTGCTGATATTAGTATGAGAAAAGATACTATCAGCACAGAGAGAATAAGGCCTTTGGTTTAAAGGTATAACTGAGGAGAGGGAAATAAATATCGAAATGACGAAAATGCCCCTATGTTGGGCGATGTTCGGAACAGTGATAAAACGAGCTGAATTGGAATCCATTGATAGTAATGGAGTTATTAATGGTATAGAGGACGTGACATGAATATAATGATCCCTATTACTGATTCCACGTACACGTAGATTATGGACGCGAATGGTGAGTGACCTAGTGAACGGACTGGGCCTCGCGATAGATCCTTGAGGGGGGCCAGTGTGCTCGCCAAAAGAGGATGATATAGATATGTACAGGCGGACGGCGGACGGGCCGGGGCCTTACACGATGCGATCCAATGACTGTATAGTGGAATGTCATAAGATGATTGGCCCGGTTATTGATTGTAAGGGCCTGAATTAAGAGTGTATTGAATTAGATGTTTATTACGGGATCGTTGGATATTATGAAAAGTGAGATGACAATAGAAAATGACTGAGAAAGTGAATAGTACAAATAATGAAATCAAGATAGAGAATATTTCAAAATGATTTGAATATTAACTTTCTCTACCTTGAGGATACACAGTGAAAATGATAGGACATGAGAATGAAATGTCCAAGATGATAAGGGGTGAGTGATTAAAGAAAGTATTGGATGTAATGCCCGATAAATTTTTCAGAGTTGTATGGATTGGAGAAATCGAGCTAACACTGACTTGAGGGATTATATGAAATTTAATTCTGAGCTTATATCGAAGGATATAGAAAGAGTCCGAAAGCTTTACAACAACTCTGGAAAATGTGTGAATAATGAAATTCACTTGTAAAGGTGTGATTGATGGAAATACAGATAGTCTGATTTGAGGTTAATGAAGTATCTGTATAAGTGCAAATGGGAAAAGCATAGATGACCGTGATATGTAGATGGATTTAAATGGTATATTAAATTCTAATTATTTAATAAAGTTCTTGTGAAGAACAAGTGATCATCTACATGAAAATGGACGCTTTATTGATCTGATCAGAGATACAGGAGGAGTCCATAAGACTAGCCTCAGAATAAAGCGTCATTAGAGAAAGGTCAGAGACTGATGTCTATAAGATGATGACTAGAACTCGATGAAATCTTACGAGTTCCTATTGAGGTTTCAAGGTTAATGAATTTCCTTGTGAGGTATATAAACCTAAGGAGTGAGATATCGAAATAGTTAAGGATACAAATGGAACAGAAGCAACATTATGATATATAATCCTTTAAACTCTCAGAAACTGTGGACTTATGTTAAGAGTGGCGAATAAGAGACTTGGCTAGACAGTATCTCTTTCTGGGATATCTGAACTCGAGATGACAGAATGACAGTGAATCTGTCCATGAAAGAGAGATAATCATCGAGATACGAAAATAATGAGTCTAGCTAGATACTAATGCCAATATATAAAAGAGTTATGGGATTACCTGCTCTACTAATGGATATAATGAAAGAAACTAAAGTCGGTAAATGGATAAGTGGGAAGAGAAGATGATATGCAAACTGTTAAGAGATTATACTGTAGAATACCATACCACTTGAGAAAACTGACTGAAATGATGAGAGTGAAAATACGGAAATGAAATAAGAAAGTATGTAGAATGATGAGAAGGGAACACCAATATGAAATAGTTCCCGAAATTAAGACTGAAAGTAATTTCATGTTGGTTATCACATGACTGTGGCTAAATGTAAAAACAAGCCAGATTTGATAAGTGAGAATAATAGTACTCAAAGGAGTAAGATAATTGATATGTTTACTGCCAATATATAAATGAAAAATGATTATACATATAACCATCGTAACATGATAGAAATGGTGGAAGTGTATAAATGATGTGGTGATTAAATATATAAATTGAGGATTCAATTGTGGAATCTAAATTATGAAAAGAGATTTAAAGACCATACTATATGAAGAGAACATGATTGTCTCATGATTTATGATTGTAAGAGATGATCCACAGTAAAGTCGGCAAGTGAGATGCAGCCTTGGTGGAATAAATGTGAAAATGAATATTGTGGACAATAAAGAGTCCAAAAGAGAAATGATGATATGGAAGTGATTAAGGATTGAAGATCTAAATAGAATCACTTTCCATTATCAGACTCTTAGATTCTCTAGTGCCATAGTTGAAGCATGAGTGTGAAATGGTGTGAAAGTATGTATACAGTTCCAGTAAGCATTACATGTGATGGGAGTCTCTGAGATGTCATATGCTTAATGAAAAAAGCAAAAGGCTTCGAGATCCCAAGTGTACTGATAGCACCGCTCCATACTGATGTATACATATATGAGCGTGAGATGTAAACGCTCCATGATGTTGGGAAAGCGTGTGCATGAGATGTATAAGTTACTGGGACAATCGCATATAATTGACTGACATGTGTAATTGATAGTTTTAAACTATATCGACTTGGCACTAAGTGAGAAAAATGGATGATGAACAGCATAGATCAGTTGTGATATGAACAATGGTGTGAATGGACTCTTATGTGAAAAGAGTAGAAATGAATAACTCCTGATTTGAGAAAGGAACTTACGGGAGTATAGATATATATGATGAAAGACAGCATGCAGTGGTCTAAAATACTCTTGATGTTGAAAATGTACTGGCAGCATCACTTGGAGGATGACCTAGAGGTCAAAAGTCGTAAGTATATGGCATGTACCACCTTTGGACTTAAGTTAAATTCGGAGCACCGAATTTCTTAAGGTGGGGAGAATGTGATAACTGTAAATTATTCCATTTATTGGAATCTATTAATATTGGAAACTTAGTGAAATAAATAAATGAATTAATTATGAGATCAGAATATTGTGGAAATTCCGAAAATGGAGGAAGTGACGGAATTGGGAAATTCGAGTGAAAGAAATTAAGTTGGAAATAAAATAAGGAATAGAGGAAATTTAATTTGGATAAATAGAAATCCAAATTAAATAAGAAAATGAGGAAGAAAATATATATGTATATTGTAAATACATTATATATATAGTATTATTTCATTTATATCAAAATATATAAATGTAATTTAAGTTAAAAGTATGTAGATATATATATATTAAATATATATGTGTTGATATATAATATATATCTATATATCTATATGATATTATATAGTAGAATACTATATAATATAATATTAATATTATATTTATAATATAGTTATAAATATAATATAAGATAAATAAATTAAAAAAAAGAAACAAAATACAAGAATCGGGATTGCCCGATTCTGTCTTCCCAGGCGAGGCCGGTCACCGTCGGCCGACCCAGAGAGGAGGAGGGAGAGAGGAAGATGGCACCGGCGGAGAGAAGAGGGGACGCCGGTGACCGAAAGAGGAAAGAAACGGCAAAAACAGAAACGGAAAAGGGGCGAAAAATCGACGAAACAGGAAGAGAAAAGGAAAACCAGATCTAGCGGTGCCGGCCAAATCGGCTGCCGCCACTACAGCTGAAGCACCAGCGAAATGAGAGGAAAGGGAAGGAGGCCACCGGAGAGGCGGGGAACGGCGAAGGAAGGCCGACGGAGGAGGAAAAGTAACCGAGGCAAAACCGAGTAGATCCGCCGTCGTGCCGTCGATCCAGGCCAAGCTGAGGCCACCGGCAGCTTTGTCTCAACGCCGGCCAGCTGCTGAGCCCCCGAACCGTCGGAGAACCGACCACCGGAGGAGAACCGGTGGTGAGGAGGGTGGAGCCGGTCTAACTGGTCTGAACCGGTCAGACCAAGGAAAAAGAAAAAGAAAAAGAAAAAGAAAAGAAAAGAAAAAAAGAAAAGAAAGAAAAAAAATAAGAAAAGGAATTCTGGGAATTTGAAAAATTCCCGGGAATTCGAAAATCCGAAAAATCTCGGGCACTCGGTAAGGATTTCGGAAATTAATTTCGAATAATTAATTTGAATAAATAATGAAAAAATTCTAATTTTTAGAATTTTAATTTCCAGAAAATTTCCTCGATAACCGAGTCGATGGAATCGGGCGAGGTGAATACGGGCGCGACCTTCGAGAGGCAGTCTCCGACCCGAGACAGGTAAGGGAGACATGTGCCGCCTGTAAGGATATTCGGCCATGTTTTTAAATTGCATTTAATTTTATAAATGCTATTGATAATTATCGGCTTATAATGTGGTGATTTATCGGTTTTAAATTGTGGTGAAATACCAGTTGAGAAATATAAATTGTATTTTCCGTGCAGGAGGCTAGTCAAATCGGCAGCCGTAATACTGCCGAAAAATTATTGAAAAATTACTGAAATTTACCGAAAATCACCGAAAACCAAAATAAAAGATTTGATTTCACGTGAATCGATTTTCGGGTATGAAAATCGAGAAATTAAGTAAATTTCATAAAACATGAATATAGTGATATTTAATTTTAAAATATTCATATTTTTGAAAATGGTGAAAAAGAAAATCACATAAATTTATCCCGATAGGTGATATTTCACATGAAACGAGGTGAAAAATGAAAAGTGAAAAGGACTAAAGTGAATATTTTAATAATTTTTCTTCAAATATTCACTTGATTTTATAAATAACCTTTATGGGTTCAATTGTGAAAATAAGTGTTTATAGAAAATTTCATAAAGGTAATTAAAGGTGAAAAACAGTGTTTTGAGACTAAAAGGTCTCCGCATGTGTTTACAGAGAAAACACGGGACGGGAGTGTTGATTTGGAAAATAAATATTTTAATTTTTCATAAATCATAAACTTAATTGATTTGAATCCTGATAACTTTGAAAATCATGTTTTTGGTAGAAAGCACGAAAAAGCGTGCGTATATGTTTTACGGTGAGAAAGGACAGTTATGAGTTTTTAGATTTTACAGTGATTATTTTATAAACTGTTTTCACCGTATAGAAAATGTGATTTATACTGTTCTATAATATTTAGAACATTTTCGGGAATGATTACCCCAGTATGAATATTTTATAAATTGTTATTCATAAGATGAAAATATTTTCCCTATGAATATTTATGGAGTGATTGAATTTATATTCAATGAAATTGATTTCATAAATGGGGTTTCTATCACGTGTTTACTGTTTTGAGACTGTTAGGCCCCATATCATGCTCACGTGTCACGTGTTAGTGCTGATAGATACTGATCTTATTATCAGCGTCCCAGTGGACACCTGATCAGTGCACACTAAGGACCCCATAGACTATGGTCATAGATCTCATGTGTTTCCCCTATTAGGGATGATATTATTATAGCATGATATATTTAAGGTGTTGCCTGGTCTCCATGATACTGATCTGAAAGCTACCGTATACTGTTTACTGAATTGGTAGCTACTGTTTACTGTTTTCTGGTTGAACCGTATCAAGATGCTGTTTTACTAAATATATTGTTTTACTGAACTGTAAGATACGGTTACTGAACTAAAGAGAAATTAATGGTTATTAAAAAAGAATAACATTGAAAATTATTTCTAAAATAGAAATAATTACAGAGTGATTTATCCAATGATTTGGATATTTACAAACCACTATACTGTCACGTGTTTTTTTTTAACTATACTGAAGAGAACAGAAGTAAACCACTGTTTTACTACTGAACTGTCACGTGTTTTAAAACATACTGAAGTGAAGAGAAATAAATGGTTTACTCTATAGAAAACGAATATTAAATCGTTTTGAGAACAATTTATACAGTACTCTCTACAGTTGCTTCTAGGTTCCGGGACAAGACAAGTATTTCAAAATACCTGCCTTGCTCGATCTGGATCCCTAGCCAACTGTAGTATCCTTCCTACATGTGAGCCTAGAGCCTCTAGGAAGATTTAAAGAAAGTGAAAAATTATTTTCAGCATATAGGTAGCTGAATATCAAGTGTTGCGTATAACTCTCTTACTAAGCCGTGGTTTGCTCACTCCCCAATATTAACATTTCAGATTTTCGAGGACTAAGAGATCTGATATCTGAGGATTACGAGCTGCGCATTTGGAGACACTGCGACAGCTTGATTTATAATATGAGGTATGATCATTTATTTTCTGTATTTAGACTTACTTTCAGTACTACTTTCTTGAGCATTAAAATAGGGGATGTAATTGATATTACTAAATTTATATTTAATAGTTAAATGAATTTGAAAAGTGAAGTATCACAGACAGCCCAATCGGATAAGTTGTGTAGAAAAACGTAAAAAATGTGGTCACGGGATGTGACAGAATTATGTGAGCCTTATATGGCTAAAAATATATTTATCTTTCCAACAAATTTTGAATCATCTTAATCGAAGTTTCCTACCAACCATTACGGGTGAATATTTATAGATAGGTCAGCTGGTAAAATCTACTGCTTATAGGGTAACTTTACAAAACTTCTGGTATTAATCCTTAAGGAACTAAAATGTAAGCCTTATATGGTTGGAGAGATAATTAAGTTAGCTTTCCAAATAATTTTACAGTTTATCATTTAGATTGTCCGATCAAAAACTATAGTCAAAACACTACCGATTAGTCATGAACTTTCCCGCCAAGGTATTCAATGAAAGAATTTAAATCCTTTAAATCCTTTTCCAATCATAATTCTTAAAAATCCCAATCCACATTATCTATTTAATTCTCATGATTTCTGCATCCTCAAAATTTTTAATCCTTAATTTATTTCCAATAATGCATTTATTTACTTACTAAGAGTATAAAATTTGTGGTTATCGCAAAAATTTATTGTAATTTTTACGTAGAAACACCCTTGTTAATGAAAATTTATAAATTATCAAAACCCTTTGAATTTCTTTATCAGCTATTTAGAAAAAACTCCTTTGGTTATCGTTAATTTTGACTTTTAATATCATCATTTCATATTTAATCCAAAAATTCACCATCTTCACTTCAAACAAAATTAAACTTTATTGATAAAAAACTTTAAAATTCACATAATGTATAAGAAAATAGCGGAATAAATCACACATAAACTCTGCTACCAAATATGTTTGTGAAAATTATTCTCGTAATTTTTTAGTAACAATAAAAATTAGAAGAACTAAAGCAAAGGAATTTTGAACTCTCCAATAAAGTTTAATTTCATCATCATATTTATTATTAATTATATAAAATAATGAAAAAAAAAAGCATAAATTTTAATTTTATACATGAGGCAAATGATAAATTTAGTGCACCAGCCTCTAATATTATGAGGTTTAAAGAAGATCATGAGTAGACCTGCTTATTGGGCCGGGTTGGCCCGACCCGGTTCGCAACCGGATCGGGTCAATCCGGCCCAAAATCCGAACCGGTATTATACCGGTTCGGAACCGGCCTGGCCCGGTATGTTACCGGGCTGGGCCGGTTTTAGTTTATTAAAACCGGGCCCGGTAAGGGCCCGGCCCGTTAAGAACCGGGCCCTTGACCGGTTCGAACCGGTCCGGTTTTAAAAAAAAACAAAAACTGCAATTGCACTGCAGTGTAACTGCAACATGCAGACTCGCAGAGGCTTGCCTCTGCGAGTCTGCTTTTTAATGGGCAACGGCCGAATCAATCTTTCTTTTCTTTTTTTTTTTTATTTTTTTTTATTTTAATTAAAATAAAAAAAATAAAAAGAGGCTTGGCTGCCACTGCGCAGTTAGCCTCT
This sequence comes from Heritiera littoralis, assembly GCA_031772115.1. Classification (NCBI taxonomy): domain Eukaryota; kingdom Viridiplantae; phylum Streptophyta; class Magnoliopsida; order Malvales; family Malvaceae; genus Heritiera; species Heritiera littoralis. Next base: position 1,220,628 of record JAPDPK010000022.1, read on the forward strand.
TGCAGTTGCACTGCAGTAGTGCAGTGCAACTGCAATATGCAGAGCAGAGGCTTGCCTCTGCTCTGTGTTTGAAATGGCCGTTGCCCATCAATCCTTTTTTTTTATTTTTTTTATTTTTTTATTCTAATTTTTTTCCTATAAATACCTCTATAATCTTCTATTTTCATTTACATTTCTTCTATATTTTCTCTCAAATCTACTATCTATATTCATCTACTCTTATTCTCTTCACTCACATACTCTCTCAATATTCACTCAAACTCTCTCAAATTCACTTAAATTCCCTTATTCCAAATTTATAATATCATCATTTCCTTTCTAAATTTCATTTTTCTTTTTATTTTATAATTTTACAAATTTTACTTTTAATTTTCAAATTCTAATATATTATATATATTCCTTATTCCAAATTTATAATATCATCATTTTCTTTATAAATTTCATTTTTCTTTTTATTTTATAATTTTGCAAATTTTACTTTTAATTTTCAAGTTTCAATTTTCAAATTCCAATATATTATATATATATCATACATCTATTTTTTTAATTTTTAACATATATTTATTTTCAAAAAAAATATAAAAATGTCAAATTGCTTTCGTCATTCATGCTCTGTTTCTCGACCTTTTGGTTCCACTGAAATTCCTAATTTGGGTGACGAATCATTTAATGAAATCGAATCCGATATTCATCCGGAGGAGGAGCTTCCTTTGGCGGTGCCATCGGTTGGTCGTGGTCAACGTGGAGGTCATGCTCAAACACAATCATCAGCTGCCACCACTGCTGCTACATCATCAAGGCCGAAGTTTAGTCGAAAAAAAACGAGCAAGGTATGGGAGTATTTCGATATTGTAGCAAAAGAAGGTGAGACGAATAAATATTGTGCTATCTGTAAATTGTGCCAAGGCGTTTACTCTTATAAGTCCGGTGGAGGTGCTGGCGGTACAGGTACGTATAAAAGACATTTAATTACTGCACATAAAATTCCTGATGCCGAAGAAAATGAAATTTTAGAAGGTAAACAATCTCAAATTAATACACATGATGGTGGAAAAAATTTTATTTTTGATAATGTTCAAGCTAGACATGGTTTAGTTAGATTTGTAATTAGGACTGAACAACCATTCACAATTTGTGAAAAATCAGGATATTTAGAATTTGTTTGTAACTATTTACAACCCGCATATAAATCTATTTCTAGACATATATTAAAAAGAGATTGCATGGATATGTTTAAAGAATATAGACAAGCTTTAATTGATAAACTTAGTAATATTTCATCTAGGGTTAGTTTAACTAGTGATATATGGACTAGTACTAATGGTATAAGTTATCTTGTTATAACTTGTCATTGGATAGATGAAGATTGGTCCATGCAAAAACGAATTTTATCTTTAGATGTAATAGAAGAAGCACATAATTCATATACTATTCATAAATATATTACTAAAGTTTGTAAATTATATGGACTAGAAAATAATAAAGTTTTTGCTATTACTTTTGATAATGCTTCGAGTAATACTGCAGCTATTCCTAATTTAATTAAAAGTTTAAACCCTGTTATGCAAGGCATATTTTTTCATGCAAGATGTGCATGTCATATTATAAATTTATGTGTTCAAAGTGGTTTTAGTTCTAGTGGTATTGGTACTGGCATAGGTCCAATTGATAAAATTAAAATTTTAGCAAAATGGATTCGCACACCAAGTAATAAACGTGAATGGAAGCAAATTTGTACAACAAATAATATACCTGTTAAAGCATTTCCACTTCCCGTGGAAACAAGATGGAATTCACTTCATCGTTTGCTTTCTTCTATTTTATCTTATAAAGAACTTGTTACTCCTTTTTATAACAATTATACAAATAGCACACAATTAGTACTTTTTGAAGATGATTGGACTTTTATTGAATATTGTGTTGATTTATTATCTACTTTTAAAGATGCAACCGAAAGATTTTCAACTCAAATTTATCCAACTACACCGTATTTTGTTCCTATTATCTACACAATGTTTGATAAATTTGTAAAATTTAGGAATCATGAAACTTTAAGTTCTTTTGTATATGATATGGAGGAAAAATTTAAAAAATATTGGGAAATAATTCCTCCTATTTATTGTATTGCAACTTTACTAGATCCTAGTCAAGGTGAGGTAAATATAGAAAATTTTTTTTATTGTTATAAAGAATTTCTTGGTCTTGATTCTATTGAGGATCAAAAGTCCTCAATTAACAATCTTTTTCGAGAATTGTTTAATGTTTATGAAACAGAAAGGGAGCAATTCAACTTTAATCGAGAAGAAGAAGATTCATACGAAGAAACCGAAAGCAGCAAAAAAGGAAAAAGGAATTTTAAATGCAATTAAGGAAGCAGCAAAGAAAAGAATGAAGCTAAAAGGAAAAGCGAGCGGATCGGGATCGGGATCAACAACTCGACGAAGTTCTAGCTTCAATGAGCTAGGATTTTTCTTAAGTCAAGATTTTTCTGTAGATGATAACTTTGATCTTCTCCAATGGTGGAAAGAAAACCAAAAACAATTTCCAGTTTTAGCTTCTATGGCCCGAGATGTTTTTGCGGTGCAAGTTTCTTCTATTGCTTCGGAATCCGCATTCTCGACGTGTGGAAGAATTATTGGAGACCATCGAACCACTCTTAATCCGGATTCATTGTGCATGTTAACATGCCTTAAAGATTGGTTTGATGCGGAATCGCGCAATGTCGAACTTGGAATGGCCAATGAATTTGCTGATAATAATTCAGAAGAGGAGGAAGAAATTTCCAAGGCAATCCGTATAAATTATGAAGAGTAGAGAATAATCTTTTTTTTGTAAATTGTATGTAAAATTGTAAATAAGTTTAGTCATAGTGAATATTTTTATGGACTACGGTCCCGTGGTTTTTACCCTTCTAACTTTTGAAGGGGTTTTCCACGTAAAAAATCTTTGGTCTTCTACTCTCTGCTTTTTTCTCCTTTGTTGTTGTTGTTGTTGTTATTATTATTATTATTATTATTATTATTATTATTATTATTATTATTATTATTATTATTACATACCAAATTAATTAATGTTATACTTATCTATGTTTAAAATAAATAAATATTTAAAATACAAAATGAATTAATATTTTAAAAACATATTAAATAAATGAATAAATAAATAAATGAATAAATATTAAGTAAATGATATTTCAAATATAATAAATTATTTTAAATGCAAAATGAATATAATAAATGAATATAAATAAAGATATGCAAAATGAATATAATAATAATATTCATAATATCATTATTTGTATTTTGAATCAAATATCATTTTATCATAATATTATATTCATAATATAACTTTAATTTATTATAACAATAATTTTATTAGATAATTTTATAATAGTTTATTTTTACATTATTGTTACATTAATTAAATAAATTATAATATAACTTTATAATAAATTATTGTTAAATTAAACTATTAACATTATTTAATATAAAAATAAATTTATTAGATTAAATTATTAAAATATATTAATATATATTAAAATAAATTAATATAAATTTTTAGAAATAAAAAGTCTAAAAAGCCAAAAAAAATGGACCGAACCGGTTTAAACCGGTTCGGTCCGGTTTTGAGGCGAACCGGTCCAGCGAACCGGGCCGGTTCGCCTCTTATAAGAAATAGAACCGGTCCGAACCGGACTGGTTTGATACCGGTTCGGACCGATTTTCTCATGGTTAGGGTCGGAACCGGTGAAAACTGGTCCGGAACCGGCCCGGTCCGGCCCGTAACCAGCTCTAATTCATGAGTACCCAAACTTTCTTCTACTGCATTAACAAAGATTCTATTTTAAAGACTTGAATTTGTGATTTTTAAATCATTAAAAAATATCTTTTACTGTAACAACAAGATTTACTATCATACTATATATCAAGGACCATGTGTAAAGCAATTTTAGGAAAATTAAAAATGAAACTTCCTTTTGTCCCTAAACCGATGAATGGCCACATACAAGTCAAAACATGGACGATATTGGCATTGGATTCGCTATTAACGGCAACATGTAAACCATTGGCATATCTTTTTCCTAACTACTCTACCGTACGACAGTCTTCGATTGTCAAAATCTAGGAATTTACGTTTGACACGTAATCTCTTAATTATCTACACATGTTATTTTGCATATTAAACATATGTTTGCCCGAATACAAGTCTTAATTTATATTTTATATATATATATATATATATTTCTTTATTTGTAATTTTTTGACAAAGGAATATTCAAATCTTTTTTTTTATCTAGACCATCCGGTATCTCCATACCTTTGATATAGGACTAATTCGGATTCGAGCCGGGCAGGACCCAAAGGGTGGCAAAGCTCTCCCTCAAGAGTTTTAATACAGCTGCATACCCAGGGACTCGAACTCGAGACCTTTGGTTAAGCTAGAACAGTCCCCTACCAGCTGATCTACATACTCTTGGGTAAATATCCAAATCCTTAAATAAAAGGAATGTGTGTGCATATATATATATATATATGTATGTATATATATATATGTATATATATATATATACATATATATATATATATATATGTAGACAAATAGACAGAGTCTTGATCTAGTAGTTAAAGATGAGATATAACATATTGTAAGTCTTGAATTCGAATCCAAACACTCTCATCTCTAATTATTTAATATTTTTCTTTAAACAAAAAAAAAAAGAGAAAGAGAAAAAAAAAGAGCATGAGATTCAAATATTAAGTATTTGTGGTACTGATATATAGCAACAAAAACAAAGTAAATAAACAAAATCTTTCCCCGATATCATCATTTACATGGGACACCTAATGTACATAATTTTGAATTTTTCATTTACATGCAATTTGCAATCCAATCCAATCCAATCATACTTAATAACGAAGAAGAAGATAGAATAGTATAAAATTATAAATAAGATTGAATTTGATGATGTCATTCTATCTTGTGTTTGGGGTGTTTTAAGGATTAAGTATAGATAAAATAATTTATATATATATATATTATCATATTTATTGTGTGTAAAATTAAAAATATGATAAAATGAATTTTTTTATAAATAAAAAAAAAACTCTTTTTAAAAGTAGATATGCTATAAAATTTATAATTTATTAATCAGTATAATTCAAAGTTTTTTAACTAAAAAGTATATTGTAATTTCTGTAGTTAGAAGTTTAATTTATTTTGTTTGAAGTTAATTTTTCAATAAAATATATATTCTTTAAAATTAATTATTTTCAAGAAATTTAATTTTGTTAAAGTTTTATTACAAATTCACATCTAGTAATAGTAATCATGCACTTAAATTTCGTGGATTACGAATTTATGGATAAACTATTTTCCATTTTACATTAAGTTTGTCATTTGTTCAATGCAGCCTAATACTATCAAGCAGATGACTACCTAAAATAATTTAAGGCTCTTGCCTAAGGTCCCTATCAAAATTTTATTTACAATTTCAACCTGTAACCACAAATAACAATTTCCATACAATATCGATTAGTTTATCAATAATGAATAATTTAAGGCAGTGAATTTATTTACATGCCAGAAGTAAGCACCGCAACAACTTTGGCAATTTGTTATGCATGAAATTATGTCACAAAATATTAATTTTTCATAACTAATAGATTTTCATGATGAAAATTTCATCGTCACGACGATAGTCACCTTTGCGTTATCACTAAAGGTCAAACGTAACAATCTCATGATTTCGTCACCTATTTATGACTCTATCATGATGATAATATAAAACATCACTTAAAGATTACTCTTTTGTAACGTTTAATTGCGTCATAAATTAGTATAAGAATTTGTCACTAAATATAGATATCATCACAAAAGATGAGATAAAATTTTATATATTAGTGATGGAATATCAAATCGAAATACTATGGTGACATAAATTTTTGTCACCAATGATAGTATGATAACATCACCTATGGTAGTACTATAATGTCACCATATTTTCTTAAAACCGATGACAAAAACACAAATGTCACCAAAAACCAAAAAAATGCCATAAATAATTTCTTATCATTTCTTTTTGGTGATAAAATTTAGCGTCAAATATTTAGTGACGCTATTGCAAATTGAGACACTGTGCAATATATCAAATATAAATTTTTTAACTTAATGACGAAAACACAAATGTCACAAAAAATTAAAAAGCATCACAAAAATAAATTCCCACCAAACATAAATTTTGCATCAAATATTTAGTGACGCTATTATGTAACAATTTTATAAACTGTCATATAAAATATCAAAACATTAGAGAAGTATGACAAATTATAATATTCATCATATATGATATACTTTGCATAACGAAATATTAAGCGTCACCCAGAAAAATAGTCACAAATTGCCAAATTTGTTGTAGTATGTTTCACAATCTGAAAGTCTGTTTGTCTACTTATACCTTAATCTACAAAACTGCAACCAAACTGCTTGAAAATAAAATCGTTTACCTATTCAAACTATATTCCTAGTTTATAGCACCAATATACTTGACGGAAATAATGAATTTAGCAGTAATAATTTATTTACATCCCAGACACAATATATTTCACAATTTAAAAGTCTATTAACCTAATATACATCTCAAACTACAGTACTACTGAAAAACTACCTGAAATAAAAATAGCATGCGCAAGGTAAATATATACTAAAGAGATTATAGAAAACTGTTCGATAAATTGATGCGCTTTACGATAAACACTAAACTGTTCAATAAAACACTAGTCATATAAAACAGTGTTCTCTATAGAGATTAGGCATGACTCCTTACTTTACTATATCAATGAAGATTTATCCCACTATAGCTACTAGTGAGCCACTATTACCCTAAAAACAAAGGGTTATACCTAAGGCCATAGATCCACTACTCCAATCCCACTAATTTGGTGATGACTAGAACTTGTCAAGGATTCTTTTCAGACAAGCCACTATGCCTATAATGAAGTAACTCATGCTCAAGTAGTTTCTATTATTCTTTATTAATTTTTATTAAACTCTTGGACAGCTTGGAATCTCTAAAACACAAGTTTACATGTTTTGAAATCCACTAACATTGTAGTCATGAAAATCCACTTATATTTATATATATATATATATATATATATATTTATATATATGCATTTTTTGCCATATACCACTATATTTCAAAAACATGTATCTAGATGTTTCAAAAGCTTTTACATATGCATGTATAAATAAATGCAAGCTTCTCAATCTCATCAGTACCATGCTATGTACGAATATGCTGAATGCAATGAAAGCATGGTTCAATGTACACTTTAAAATCTCATGAATCATGTTCCACACAGAACATTTCAAACAGTCACATACACTATATCATACCACTTAGATCGAATGCATAAGACTAGATTTACACTATCTCAATTTCCAACCTTGCATCAATATGGCCTAAACATAATCATTCACAATTCTTACTTCCACATAAGACATCATATCCTGGCTAGCATCATCATGATTTATATATATATATATACCACATGCACCACGATGGGCAACTAAACCCTCATTAGGCAATATTAGCACACTATATGTGTGTGTATCTCATTCTCAATCACGTTATAGTTTCCGATCATTCATGCCTACACCATATGATGCCGATATCCATTTTGTATCATTAGCTTACCAAAGCTCAATGCACTTAGGCAAATTAGTGCCTTTGTGGAATGCACACCCACTACTTAGCACTTTTCTGTACAAACCAACACATCAAACAAGCTTAGTATAATACCTCACACATAGTAGAAATGAAATTGGATAGAATTACACCAAACTCACCCTAGTACTTTTACTTGGCCGAATGTACAAGCTATTATTTTAAGTTGTTTTGCTACCTATAAACTATGCCAACACTTAATATACAATATGCACATGGCCACAAATCAATAGAACACTTCACATTTCATCAACTATCATTTTTCACTACAATTCAACACAATGAATACTTTTAGACTAAATTCACTTACACAACAACAACTTGTCTCAATGGTAACATGAGTGTAAGGTTCGGGTACTCAAGGGTACCAGGGTTCGAGCCTCAATGAAAACACGCTGAAGGAAATTATCCTGAGTTCTCCAGGACCTTTGGGACAAAGCCATGAGAGTGGCGATCGCCAAAAGCGGACAATAAGTTAAGTGAAGTGAGTGTAGTGATGGGCGACCACCTACCTCATGAAATGTAAGGTCGTCGAGGGAACCACCTCTTGAATCCTACGGGAGCAAAGTGCTACTTGGCGAGTCCTTACAAAAGGTCTCTTACAACCTTCACTTATGCCGATTCCTTCATTATTCAAATCCACTTGTGAGTTTTTATTTCTTTACTTTAGATAACATCAAGGCATGTCTCCCATAATTTTTCACTATGTAATATAATATAATATTATTTAACAAATTAAGTAGCCATTATGCTACTTTAATTTACTTGGTTTTAATCTCATATTATGAATATCTCAACATTATATTTATTCAATGTGGAAGACAACAGTTTTATTTATATACATTTAGTGTAATCGGCTAGGATTACTAAAATGGGACAAATTATCTTTAACTTAGGCATATTTCTATAATTCGATTTATTCACGATATCTATTTAGCTGCTTTAATTATCAAAATTAAATTGTGTTATCTATAATAAAATATATTTGTGCTTACGAAGTTTCAGGACAGATATGGCCTTCCAGGAGTCCCATGCACTTCTGCATCCTACACGATAAATCAAAATTTTATTATTTGACCATTAGATGCATATTGAGCACAAGGTAGCTTATATAGCATTTAACAAATTCGAGGTTATTTTACAAATATTTTCTATAATTTTTACTATTTTTTATTTTTCTTTCTTTTTATTTATTTTATTTCTTTATGATTTCCATATTCCCTCTTGTACCTCTCTATAAACCAAAAAAGTTAATTTTTAATATAAATTTTAGGAATAAAATATATATATATATATATATATATATATATATATATATATATACACCTAATCACATAAGATTAGAAATAATACTTACATTTTGGGGAGAATTGAATAATCATATACTAATTAATTCTCTTTGCAATTCAATCCTTTCTTTTTTGTTTGTGCAAAAAACATAAAATAAGATGATAATCATCTTATCCTATCACTCATTCTGTGTACTAAACATGACTTTAAGTACTATATTAAAATTTTAAAATAGAGAAAATATTTATGTTAAAAAAGTAACAATATATTTGTTGACACCCAATTTTGTCCCATTTTGTTATTTTTATATATTTGTATTTGTTTTTATTTTTATTATTTGTTTTATTATTATTAGCATTATTATTATTATTTTTTCTTTTATTATTATTATTACTTATATATTATTTATTTTATTTTTATTTTTTTTTTTTATTTATTTACTTTGTTATTATTATTATTATTATTTTATGTTTTTGGGTCCAATCTGTCTATCAGCCTGTCTTAGCCCCTGCCATTGCCCATCTTCCCCGTAACCGCCGGCCACTAGCCTCCAGCCACCCTCAACCCACTCCTGTCACCCCATCCCATCTACACCAAACCCCATACCAAGACTCCCCCCTAAAAAAAAAACCCCATCTGAAGCCATTTTTAACAGACGGAGACCCAAGCTTGAAGCGGGAAGCTACCCAAACCCCAGAGGCCTCAACCAAAAAAAACCACACGAGCCTCGCCACAACCAACACCCTCTGCCTTAGCCGCACCCTACATCCTCATCTCACCATCAACACAACATCATCTTCACCCAACACCCGAAACCCCTTTTCCCCCCAAGCACAAACCCCTAGCAACCACCATCAACAGCCAACGTACCCAAGGCAGCCAGAATCAAACACATCAAAGCAAACAAAAAACCACAAGATCAGGAAACCCAAAAAAGCAAAAACAAAAAAACAAAAAAAATAAAAAAAGATCTAACGGGAGTAGTGGCGATTTCGGGTTCGAGGTGTTGGGGAAGTTATTTTGCAAATCCCAACGGTGGGAACCTAGAGGAGGGTGAGGAAATGGCTCGGTGAGGATTTGGGTGGTCATCCGACGGCGGACGGAGGCAGATCTGGGCTCGAAGGCCGCGGCTTTAGGCGTAGATTTAGGTGTTTTGGGGGCATTTTTTGAGAAATCTAAGCCGAGGGATTGACAGAGGGGGTGAAGAGCTTCCGGAAAGTGGCTTCCTTTTCGTGATCCGGCCACTGGAGCACGGCGGAGGGCGGCGGCCCGGCGGTGGCCGGGAATCGCCTGGCCGGGAGAGCTCTGGAAAGCTCTGAATTTTTTTTTTGTGAAAAAAGGAAAAAGTGAAAGAAAAAAAAAGGAGAAGGTTTTATAGAGGGAGGCCTGACCCGCGCGCGGACCCGGATCCGACCCGGGATCCGCGCGCTCGACCCGAGGAAGGGGAGGATCCGCGTGCGCTGCCGACCCGACCCGTGCGCCTGCCGACCCGCTCCGACCCGCGCGTTTGGCCCGTTGCCGACCCGATCCGGCCCACCTGCTTTGGGCCTCTTCTTGGGCTGTCAATTGGGCCTCCTTGCCATTGGGTTTTAACCCAATTAATTTAGGTATTTTTTTTCTAAGCCCTTTATTTGTTTTATTACTATTAGTATTACTATTAGTATTATTATTAGTATTATTGGGTTTTATTATTATTATTACTATTAGGTTTTGTTATTATTATTGTTATTTGTGTTTTTTATTATTATTATTATTATTATTATTATTATTATTATTATTATTATTATTATTATTATTATTATTATTGTGTTTAGTTATTCTTATTATTATTATTAATGCATGTAGTAAAATAAGAAATTGAAAATTTTTCTTTTACTTGTATTAATTATTATTATTGATTTGAAAGCTTATTTAAAAATAAAGAAAAAATAATGAAATTTTAAATTTAAATAAATAAATTTCCGATGATGGGATGTCATGAGACTCACAAGTAGTGATTTCTTGACTGATCCCTAGGTGAGAAGAGTTGTACTAAATGTTACCAGAGTATTGGGATGTTTAGTATGATTTTTCAATAATTTAAATTTTTATTAAAAAATAAAAATAAATAAATAAGTTTTTAAAAGAAAATAAAAAGATTAATAGAAAATTTAATTTGTTTTATTAAAAATAAAAATAGATAAGTTTTTAAAAGAAAATAGAAAAAGGAAATAAATAATAAAATTTAAATTTAAGTAAACAAATGTCCGATGATGGGATGTCATGAAACTCACAAGTAGTGATTTCTTGACTGATCCCTAGGTGAGAGAAATTCACTAAGCATTACCAGAGTATTGGGATACTTAGTGCAATTTTTCAATAATAAAAATTTTCATTTCAAATAAATGGAGAAATATTTATACAAAAAAATCAAAAAAATTCATTTGCATCATTTATTATCTGTTTGCATCATATGCATTCATAATAATTTTTGAAACGAGTGTGAATCTTCCGATGATGAGATTCTATAGAACTCACAAGTAGTGATTCTTAAGAAATCTCTAGGTGAGGAAAATTATTTCAAATGTTACCAGAGTATTGGGATATTTGATTTAATATTTTCAATACAAATAGGTTCACATTTACTTTTGAAAAATAAAATTTAACCTTTTTTTAAAAAAATAAAACAAAATGATTTCAACTAAAAAAATAATATTTAAATGTTTCAAAATTAAATGAATAAAATTGATTGCAATAAAAATAGAAATTATTTTTGAATATCAAATTAAGACCATTTTTATTAGAACAAAAAGGATAACACATGATTATTATGGTACCTTTTTTAACAGGCGTCGTGGGGGTGCTAATCCTTCCCCACGCGTAACCGTACCTCCGAACCCAATTTTTGTTCGCAGACCAAAAGATTATCTTTAATAAAACTTAATTAATTTTGAGATTTTGTTGAAAAGATAAACGTTTTCAGGTGGCCAATCACACCTAGACAAAAAAGATTGGTGGCGACTCCCATTTTTGTTTTTTTAAACTTTTTTTAAATTCGTCGAGCGCGAAGCCGTTACGACAGCTTGGCGACTCCACTGGGGACACTTTTTGAGGGTCAAGCCATTTATTAATCATGTGTTATCCTAAGTTTTAATTTAAAGGTCTTAACTAATATTTAAATTTAATATCTTTAATTTTAAAATAATTAGTTGCATTTGTGTTTTAATTATGTTGATTATTTTATAGCATTCTTTAGTTGTATATATTATTGCTAATAAATTGTTGGGGTAGAATAAGGGTTATGGTTTGATAAATGTTCCCTCATACACACATTTGCACTTGCATTTGCATAACATGAGCCCTATACCCGGGTTCCATCCTCCTTAGGAGGGAGTAAAGTACCTATGCTCTCGTGAGGTAATCACCTCCGCAATGGCAAGCGAAATACTCCCACTCAAATTAAATCTTACTAGTCTAGTGTGGACGACAGTGAGGTATAATTTGGGAACCTTTAGATTTTGAAAACCTAGCCCAGCATATAGAAAAACCTAAGAGGCTAGCCTTAGGTAGAGCCATGTCCAATTTTTGTAGAAATTAACCCAAAATTAGGACACGGGGGAACACTATTTGACCCATTTTTCTCATGTCAATAATAAAGGTACAATCGATTTTGATTTGAATTGTATATAATTTAAGTCTTTGATTTTTTCTAAAAAAGGGAATTTTCGTAAAATAAAAATGGAAAAAAATATATTTTCTTTATAAAAGATCTTGTAAAAAGAAAAAACACCTATTTTTGAAAAAATTAAAGATGTGTGATAAAAGTAATAGAACAAATATGTAACTTTTCTTTTAAAAATGGGAATAATTCTTCATTCTTTATTTATTTATTATTTTTTTTAAGGATGAATTTTCTGAAAATAAGTTCATAAAAATAGGAGTTAATAAAAATACGTTCTCCAAAGCAAGAAAAAGAAGTCTTGTGTATATTTGGTTACAACATGTTTTTATGAAAATAAAAAAGGTTTTAATTTCTTTCACTTTTCTTTCTTTAAAAGGAAAACATGAAATGATAAAAAAGGCATAAACTTTTCTTTTTATAATAAAAAATGAAATAATTTGTTAGAAAAATGGTTGAGAAAAATAATTTATTTATTTATTTATTTTTTTTTTGCCTCTTTACTTAAAAATAATAAGAAGAAATTCAATTAGTTTTTTTTAAATTAAAAAATTTCTTTATTCTTTATTATTCTTGAAAAAAAAAAACTCTTGGGATAAAGGCAAAAAAAAAAAAAAAGAGTAAAATGAGAGGGATTAAAAAGGAGAATGTGTTCTTTTTGTTTTTTGAAAAAAAGAGAGATTAAAAAAAAAAGGGAAAGGAGAATGTCACAAAAATGAAAGAATCAAAAAGCTTGATTTTAGGAAAAAATTTATTAGGTTAGAAGGAAGGAAAAAGAAAAGAAAAAAAAATAGAAAAGATGTAGTATTTTACAGAATAAATAAAAAAAAAAGAAAAAAAAGAAGAAGAAAAGAAAAAAGAAAAAAGGGGTTAAGAGAGTTGCCTGGTGACAATAATAGTGCAAATTGCAATCAAAAGAGAGGTGTCATTTTTTGATAGTCATTTGGGCAATGTGCATATGAAGATAAATTTAGTAAACCTGTTTTGCATTTTATGTCATCTCACATCATCCATCATTGCATCCATGCATCCATTGACATATATGCATTATGTTTGATTAGGCCTATGTTCAAAAGAGTCCAACAACCTTAACATTTTGTTAAATTCCCTTGGAAGGTTGATTCTTGTCTTTATAAAGTGGTTCAACATGGAAGATGATCAAGTAACCCGAATGGACAAAGTGGAACAAGACCAAAATGAGATAAAGGAACAGCTCTCTCGAATGATGCAAGAAATTAAGGGTATCCTAGAAGTGAAGGAGACTATGAAAGGGAGTCTTGTGCAAGGAAATAATCAAGTTCAAGTGCCTGACAACCCAAAAGGGAACTTCCAAGGACAAACCTCTGGCAATGTGAATTTTCAATCAATTCTTGGTCGAGAGGCAAATTTTTCCAATCCTATTGGTGTCCTTGAGTTAAGAGCTTCAAATGAAAATCCATCAAAAGTGGCTTGGGGTCCAATTACAGAAAGAAGGTATAACCTCTTGGAAGAAAGAATTCAAGCAATTGAAGGAAGAAATGAACTTTGTGATCCAAAAGAGTATTGCTTGGTGCCTGATGTGGTTATCCCACCAAAATTCAAAGTCCCAGAGTTTGAAAAGTATGATGGGACCAAATGCCCTAAAACACATTTAGCCACATATTGCCACAAGATGATTGGGCATGCCCATGATGAAAAGCTGCTTATTCATGTGTTTCAAGATAGTTTGATAGGGACAGCAGCTAATTGGTACTTTAAGTTGAAAAGAGGCCAAATTCATACATGGAGGGATCTGTCTCGAGCATTTTTAGAGCGATATAAGCATTTGATGGAGATAGCTCCAGATCGTTTAACCCTCCAAAGCATGAGAAAGAACTTGAATGAAAGCTACAAAGAATATGCTCTTAGATGGAAAGAAATGGCATCACAAGTTCGACCATCACTTACAAATAGAGAAATGAACTCTCTGTTTGTAGATACTCTCCCTTCTCCATATTATGACAAGTTGATTGGCAATATTTTTTCAGATTTTGCAGATTTGTTGTTTTCTGTGGGTAGAATTGAAGATGGGATAAGAAAAGGGAAGATTGCAGATACAAGTACAAGGAATTATGGTGAGAAGGGATGGGACACCTTTAGTGAGCAAGTTCAAGAAGCAACTGTTGAACGATCCGACAAGAGGAAATTCAATGTGATGCAAGGACCCTTCAACAGTCATTCTCACCCTTTGCCACAATCCTTTTATCCTTGCACTCCGATATCCTATTCCCACAAGTTGTCACAGCCACGTTATCCTAACACCTCAGTCCCCTGTGCACAAGCCCCTCTGCCTAAGAAGCGCATTTTACCAAATGACCATGATATTGATCTTGACCATCCTGAGACCAAGATGAGAAAAAGGGCTAAATTGTACCATTCAATCCCAATGTCCTATACAGACTTGTTCCCACTCCTTGTCCAAAGTTACAAGATTTCCACTGTTCATGCCAAACTTAGAAAGCCTCCTTACCCAAAATGGTATGACCCCAACACCAAATGTGACTACCATGATGGGATTGAAGGACATTCCATTGAAAATTGTATTGCGTTTAAGGATAAGGTGCAAGCTTTGATTGACGCAGATCCAATGAAATTCAGGGAACTTGTCTGTGGCTATCATCATCAAGGGAGAAAGACTTAAGGATCAATGGTTCAAGGGATAACATGTGTTGCAATGGGAAACTTTTGTTTATGCTTTGTACATATTTTTCATTTCAACATCACTTCTAAGGATGTGAATTGGATTTGACCAAGTATTTCATGAATTTGTAAATATTTATATTTGGAATTTTTAGATTTCTTTTAAATTGTGCTTTTAAGGTTCAAAAAAAAAACAAAAATGAAAAAAATGAAAAAAAATGGTAATTGGGCATTTCTTTTGAAAATAAGAGCCCTTATAGTTGCCAACAAAAGAAAAAATAAAAGAAGAGGACATAACAAAGTCTCTAGAGAATTGGTGATCATTATTCCAGCAAATACATTCTCTTCGAACAATTTCTTTCTTTCAAAATCACAAGTTGGAACTTCATGGACCTTCATTCTTCACTTAGTCATGGTGAGATTTTGAGGAAAGATGATCTTTATTTAGGCTAATAAAATGATTTATTTGTTAAAACCTTTTTGTCAGGATTCCTTAATGATCAAATAAATGACACTCTTTTAGATTTGGACTTTGGTAGTTTAATAATTGTCAAGATTATGCTAAAATCATCCAACCTTCTTTGAAAAACCATGGGTCTTAAATTCCTTGGCCAGTCTTTTCGACCTATTGCTTGAAGCACACAAACAAGAGATATAGTAAACAAAATACCCTAAGTCTTTAAAACATCCCAAATACCATAGTATTTCTTCCCATTTCTCTTGGTAAAGATACTACGAGCAACATATGGTCAAAATGAAATGTTCCAACGTGATATTCATTGGTCTGTGAGGCATTATCTATGGATTTGCGTCATTGCCATGGAAAGGTTGATGCATGGGGTGCAAGACATTCTAAAAAAAAAAAGGGGGAGAAAAAAAAAAGAAAGAGAAAAAAAAAACGAAACAAAAACAAAAAAAGAAAAATTGATTGTAACATCATGCACCCGAGATATTCGAATGATTCCAAACAACAAAAAGGGAAAGAGAGAGAAAGAGAGGAGAAGAAGAAGAAGAAGAAGATGCCAAAATATGAAAATATCCAAGAAATTCAATTCAATTCAAAAAAAAAAAAAGCCAGAAAGACAATGTTTGACCCTTTTGGCTCAAGGAAATTTTCATCAATTTAAGTGATCATGTTTGAAATGACAAATGGCCATCTTTCATCATCCTTTTCACTAATTTGAAATTTATCCATTTGCTACCCTCTTTGAGCCTTATAAAATTTTTTTTAAATAAACCTTAACCAAGGATCACCCTCCACATTGGGGGGCACGTATACAAAAACCTTCTCCAAGAGTACGAATGACCAGCCCCAATTCTAAGTCAAAATGGTTTATCATGTTGAAGGGCAAATGTGAGATGAATTAGCTTTACAAGATTTTGATTTCACTCCATAAACCAAAAAAAAAAGGAGGAAAAATGAAGAAAAAAAAAAGAAATTGCAAGAAAGAAAAAGGAAAAAAAGAAGAGAGAAAATGAAATGAAAGAGTGGCAAAATAAGAAAGTGACTTGAATAAGTCTTCACATTATACTAAATGATCCTTGGTTGATCACCCTTAAACACGTTTTTGGGCCTTATTATCCATTTTTTCAGAACCCCAAAACCTGGCCTACGTTACGTACCTTGAAAAGTCCATTTCGATCAAACGTGGATACTTAAACTGAAGAGATTTTCCTTGATGAATCATCATAACCAATGAGGCACTTAACTCATTCTCAACTAAGATTATCCTCCAAGAATTTTCACAGTCAATTTTGGATGAATTTTGAATTCTTAAGTGCATGATGGAACAATCACAAAACAAAAAAAAGCAAAAAAAAAAAAGAAGAAGGAAGAAAAGAGAATGAGGCTTTAGGGTGAAAACCCCAAAAGGGGCAGTCTAGAGCAAAAGTGAAAACCTTTTGAGGTCATTCATGGTATTGCCAAAGTCTAACAAGAAGTGACTTTATGAAATAATTTCAATGAGACCCCTGACCATCCATAACCCTTAAGAGAACCAAGAATGTCCATTTTGATGATCCATTAAAGGGATTGATGTAAAATTTTGAACCTACTCTCCATTCCCAAACAACCCAGCAAAAGCTTCGATCCATTGTAGCTAGTCCTGACAAATATCAAAATACCTCATTTGCAAACTAAAAGAGTGTCATTTTTTTATTGCACTTTAAAATGGATCTTTTCACCAAAAAAAAAATCATTTCAAGGAATCTAGTGTTTTTAAAAAATAATTTAAACTCTTTTTGTGAGCCTAGATGAAGGGACACCCACCCCTTTTCTCATCAAATGGCAGCTATCCTTCCCAAACCAAAACCTTGGTGTGTGAACTCACTCAATTGAGTTGATGAGAATAACTTACCATTTTCCTCCACATGCATCCAAATAGTGATCACCAATTTTTAAGAGAGCTGAATGTTAAATATATTGTATAACTGTGGGTCTTAGGTTCAACTTCCTTTGACTAGAGTATGAGGTAATCTGTAAAATTGAAAAGTTTTGACTGGATAAACATTTTTGGATAGTGAAATCATTTATATCCCTCAAATGAAAAATGGAAAGGTTGTTTTACAGGAAATAATAAGCTCCTTGTGATTTCTTTGGGGCAATTTTGTTCAATTTTTTAGTATTTTCAGTGAAAAATGAGGGAGAAATTTGATAATTATGGTGGGGCAATGAACTTCTTGTGCCTTCTTGGGGCAATTTTTATTAAGGAAAATTTTGATAGTGTTTCAAAATAATAGTAAAAAGGAATGTGATGATTGGCGCAACTCCTGAAGAAGAATAGAACTTCATGAAATAAAGGATTTTGTTGACAAAGGGATCAAATAGAAAATTCTGGGATCATTGTGCTTGCATCTTTATAGTGCAAATTGGCATTTTCATAAGACATTTGAATTTGCATTTGGACAAATGTTGTTTGCATTGGCATCACAATAGCTGATCATTCAATGAAATAAAATTGCATTTGCATCATCAATCATTGCATTTGTCAATGTTGAAAAAAAAAAAAAGAGAGAAAGGGAAGATAGGAGTTTTGTGTATGAGGAAAGAAAATGAAAATTGAAAAAAGGAAAAGAAAAGTTTTTGTGAAAGAGAGGAGTTTCTTTTTGAAAATGATAAGAATATCAAAATGTAGCTTGAAAAGCAAAAAAAAAAAAAAAGAGAAAAAAAGATACTTCTTTTTTAGAGAACAAAGGAAAGAAGAAGCAAGAAGAACAAAAGTCAAACAAAGGGAGAAAATGAGATGAGTTAATGGAATTCTAAGAATACGAGAGATAAAATGGAAAGTTCCAAAATTTTGAAAATTTGAGATGAGATAGTAAAGAATTGTTAAAGGAATTTGCAGAATCCAGAATCTTCGAAAAATAATTGCAATTTTGATGTTGGATGAAAATTTAAGCCCAACGAGGTTGGCACTTAGATGAGGTATTAAGCCCAACGTAGTTGGCAAAGTTGAGAATTTAAGCCTAGATGAGGTTAAGCCCGATGTAGTTGGCACCGTTGTGTGGTATTAAGCCCAATGAAATCGGCACAAAATTAGATGAAGTTTAAGCCCAGTAAAGCTGGCACCTAGATAAAAATTTAAGCCCAACGAGGTTGGCACTTAGATGAGGTATTAAGCCCAACGTAGTTGGCAAAGTTGAGAATTTAAGCCTAGATGAGGTTAAGCCCGATGTAGTTGGCACCGTTGTGTGGTATTAAGCCCAATGAAATCGGCACATAATTAGATGAAGTTTAAGCCCAGTAAAGCTGGCACCTAGATAAAAATTTAAGCCCAACGAGGTTGGCACTTAGATGAGGTATTAAGCCCAACGTAGTTGGCAAAGTTGAGAATTTAAGCCTAGATGAGGTTAAGCCCGATGTAGTTGGCACCGTTGTGTGGTATTAAGCCCAATGAAATCGGCACATAATTAGATGAAGTTTAAGCCCAGTAAAGCTGGCACCTAGATAAAAATTTAAGCCCAACGAGGTTGGCACTTAGATGAGGTATTAAGCCCAATGTAGTTGGCAAAGTTGAGAATTTAAGCCTAGATGAGGTTAAGCCCGATGTAGTTGGCACCGTTGTGTGGTATTAAGCCCAATGAAATCGGCACATAATTAGATGAAGTTTAAGCCCAGTAAAGCTGGCACCTAGATAAAAATTTAAGCCCAACGAGGTTGGCACTTAGATGAGGTATTAAGCCCAACGTAGTTGGCAAAGTTGAGAATTTAAGCCTAGATGAGGTTAAGCCCGATGTAGTTGGCACCGTTGTGTGGTATTAAGCCCAATGAAATCGGCACATAATTAGATGAAGTTTAAGCCCAGTAAAGCTGGCACCTAGATAAAAATTTAAGCCCAACGAGGTTGGCACTTAGATGAGGTATTAAGCCCAATGTAGTTGGCAAAGTTGAGAATTTAAGCCTAGATGAGGTTAAGCCCGATGTAGTTGGCACCGTTGTGTGGTATTAAGCCCAATGAAATCGGCACATAATTAGATGAAGTTTAAGCCCAGTAAAGCTGGCACCTAGATAAAAATTTAAGCCCAACGAGGTTGGCACTTAGATGAGGTATTAAGCCCAACGTAGTTGGCAAAGTTGAGAATTTAAGCCTAGATGAGGTTAAGCCCGATGTAGTTGGCACCGTTGTGTGGTATTAAGCCCAATGAAATCGGCACATAATTAGATGAAGTTTAAGCCCAGTAAAGCTGGCACCTAGATAAAAATTTAAGCCCAACGAGGTTGGCACTTAGATGAGGTATTAAGCCCAACGTAGTTGGCAAAGTTGAGAATTTAAGCCTAGATGAGGTTAAGCCCGATGTAGTTGGCACCGTTGTGTGGTATTAAGCCCAATGAAATCGGCACATAATGAGATGAAAAATTTAAGCCCAGTAAAGCTAGCACCTAGAGAAAAATTTAAGCCCGATGTAGTTGGCACCGTTGTGTGGTATTAAGCCCAGCGAAATCGGCACGTTATGGGATGAAATTGTTAAGCCCAGTAAAGTTGGCACCCAAGATGTTTAAGCCCAACATAGCTGGCACCTAGATGAAGTTTAAGCCCGATGTAGTTGGCACCGTTGTGTGGTATTAAGCTCAATGAAATCGGCACATAATCAGAGAAGATTGTTAAGCCCAGTAAAGTTGGCACCTAAGAAAAATTTAAGCCCAACGTAGCTGGCACCTAGATGATGTCTAAGCCCGATGTAGTTGGCACCGTTGTGTGGTATTAAGCCCAATGAAATCGGCACATTATGAGATGAGATTTTAAACCCAGTTCAACTGGCACCAAAATTTTGAACCTAATTAAGTGGATGGATGATTTAAATTTTAAGTTTCATTGCCTCTGCTGCAAGAGGAGCATATTCTAGGAAAAGAATTTAAAGTTTCATTGCCTCTGCTGCAAGGGGAGCACATTCCAGGAAAATATTTAAAGTTTCATTGCCTTTGTTGCAAGAGGAGCACATTTCAAAAGAAAGAAAGCAATTTAAAGTTTCATCGCCTCTGTTGCAAGAGGAGCACATTTCAAAGGAAAGAAATTTAAAGTTTCATTGCCTCTGCTGCAAGAGGAGCATATTTTAAAAGAAAGAAAAGAAATTTTAAAGTTTCATTGCCTCTGATGCAAGAGGAGCGCATACAAAAAAAAAAGAAAAAAAATAGAGAAAAAAAGAGAAAGAAAAAAAAAGAAAAAAGAAGGAAAAAGAAGAAAGAAAAAAAAAGAGAGATTAGGTCATAAGCTGGACAAAATTAGTGTCTATTGTCTTTGCTCTATTCCTGATCCTCAGCAATGAGCAAAGAGGGGCAGCTGTTGACACCCAATTTTGTCCCATTTTGTTATTTTTATATATTTGTATTTGTTTTTATTTTTATTATTTGTTTTATTATTATTAGCATTATTATTATTATTTTTTCTTTTATTATTATTATTACTTATATATTATTTATTTTATTTTATTTTATTTTATTTTTATTTTTTTTATTTATTTACTTTGTTATTATTATTATTATTATTTTATGTTTTTGGGTCCAATCTGTCTATCAGCCTGTCTTAGCCCCTGCCATTGCCCATCTTCCCCGTAACCGCCGGCCACTAGCCTCCAGCCACCCTCAACCCACTCCTGTCACCCCATCCCATCTACACCAAACCCCATACCAAGACTCCCCCCTAAAAAAAAAACCCCATCTGAAGCCATTTTTAACAGACGGAGACCCAAGCTTGAAGCGGGAAGCTACCCAAACCCCAGAGGCCTCAACCAAAAAAAACCACACGAGCCTCGCCACAACCAACACCCTCTGCCTTAGCCGCACCCTACATCCTCATCTCACCATCAACACAACATCATCTTCACCCAACACCCTAAACCCCTTTTCCCCCCAAGCACAAACCCCTAGCAACCACCATCAACAGCCAACGTACCCAAGGCAGCCAGAATCAAACACATCAAAGCAAACAAAAAACCACAAGATCAGGAAACCCAAAAAAGCAAAAACAAAAAAACAAAAAAAATAAAAAAAGATCTAACGGGAGTAGTGGCGATTTCGGGTTCGAGGTGTTGGGGAAGTTATTTTGCAAATCCCAACGGTGGGAACCTAGAGGAGGGTGAGGAAATGGCTCGGTGAGGATTTGGGTGGTCATCCGACGGCGGACGGAGGCAGATCTGGGCTCGAAGGCCGCGGCTTTAGGCGTAGATTTAGGTGTTTTGGGGGCATTTTTTGAGAAATCTAAGCCGAGGGATTGACAGAGGGGGTGAAGAGCTTCCGGAAAGTGGCTTCCTTTTCGTGATCCGGCCACCGGAGCACGGCGGAGGGCGGCGGCCCGGCGGTGGCCGGGAATCGCCTGGCCGGGAGAGCTCTGGAAAGCTCTGAATTTTTTTTTTGTGAAAAAAGGAAAAAGTGAAAGAAAAAAAAAGGAGAAGGTTTTATAGAGGGAGGCCTGACCCGCGCGCGGACCCGGATCCGACCCGGGATCCGCGCGCTCGACCCGAGGAAGGGGAGGATCCGCGTGCGCTGCCGACCCGACCCGTGCCCCTGCCGACCCGACCCGCGCGCCTGCCGACCCGCTCCGACCCGCGCGTTTGGCCCGTTGCCGACCCGATCCGGCCCACCTGCTTTGGGCCTCTTCTTGGGCTGTCAATTGGGCCTCCTTGCCATTGGGTTTTAACCCAATTAATTTGGGTATTTTTTTTCTAAGCCCTTTATTTGTTTTATTACTATTAGTATTACTATTAGTATTATTATTAGTATTATTGGGTTTTATTATTATTATTACTATTAGGTTTTGTTATTATTATTGTTATTTGTGTTTTTTATTATTATTATTATTATTATTATTATTATTATTATTATTATTATTATTATTATTATTATTATTATTATTATTGTTGTGTTTAGTTATTCTTATTATTATTATTAATGCATGTAGTAAAATAAGAAATTGAAAATTTTTCTTTTACTTGTATTAATTATTATTATTGATTTGAAAGCTTATTTAAAAATAAAGAAAAAATAATGAAATTTTAAATTGAAATAAATAAATTTCCGATGATGGGATGTCATGAGACTCACAAGTAGTGATTTCTTGACTGATCCCTAGGTGAGAAGAGTTGTACTAAATGTTACCAGAGTATTGGGATGTTTAGTATGATTTTTCAATAATTTAAATTTTTATTAAAAAATAAAAATAAATAAATAAGTTTTTAAAAGAAAATAAAAAGATTAATAGAAAATTTAATTTGTTTTATTAAAAATAAAAATAGATAAGTTTTTAAAAGAAAATAGAAAAAGGAAATAAATAATAAAATTTAAATTTAAGTAAACAAATGTCCGATGATGGGATGTCATGAAACTCACAAGTAGTGATTTCTTGACTGATCCCTAGGTGAGAGAAATTCACTAAGCATTACCAGAGTATTGGGATACTTAGTGCAATTTTTCAATAATAAAAATTTTCATTTCAAATAAATGGAGAAATATTTATACAAAAAAATCAAAAAAATTCATTTGCATCATTTATTATCTGTTTGCATCATATGCATTCATAATAATTTTTGAAACGAGTGTGAATCTTCCGATGATGAGATTCTATAGAACTCACAAGTAGTGATTCTTAAGAAATCTCTAGGTGAGGAAAATTATTTCAAATGTTACCAGAGTATTGGGATATTTGATTTAATATTTTCAATACAAATAGGTTCACATTTACTTTTGAAAAATAAAATTTAACCTTTTTTTTAAAAAATAAAACAAAATGATTTCAACTAAAAAAATAATATTTAAATGTTTCAAAATTAAATGAATAAAATTGATTGCAATAAAAATAGAAATTATTTTTGAATATCAAATTAAGACCATTTTTATTAGAACAAAAAGGATAACACATGATTATTATGGTACCGTTTTTAACAGGCGTCGTGGGGGTGCTAATCCTTCCCCACGCGTAACCGTACCCCCGAACCCAATTTTTGTTCGCAGACCAAAAGATTATCTTTAATAAAACTTAATTAATTTTGAGATTTTGTTGAAAAGATAAACGTTTTCAGGTGGCCAATCACACCTAGACAAAAAAGATTGGTGGCGACTCCCATTTTTGTTTTTTTAAACTTTTTTTAAAATCGTCGAGCGCGAAGCCGTTACGACAATATTTTTACTTGCATTTATTTTAAAATGTAATTAAAACCACAATATATATGTAATATGTGACATTAATTTAAGTAGTTTTTATTGGTTCTTAAAAATTTTTAATTATTAGCCATTAGCCTTAATGCTATCAATCATGAAATAATTTACTTTCGGTTTTGATTTAATTAAGATAAGCTTTCTGAAAAGAATAATTTACAAGGGAAGATACCAAACGAATAGATGCTTGTGAAATATTCAATAAAAAAACTTGAGTTGAGAAACCTTTTACATCTCAGTGAATATCAATGCATTTATAAGAGATCGATATTCTCTATGCCAGTATTATATATTTGTGGAAGTATGAAATCAAGGTTAGTATAGAACCAATGTCTATTAGACCGAGTGACCGAGTGAAAGGAGTTCAATGCTTCTTAAGTAAGGTCTTATATTCGAGAATTGTGAATAGAGAAAACAACTTTGGGAGATCTCTTCCATTTGAGATTCGACAGTAGCTCGACTCTGGATTAATCGAGACCTAAAGTGACTTTCGAATACCAAAAGATTTCAAAAAAAAAAAAGGAAATCAACGTGAGTATTGCATATAGCTGGACGGAAAGGGAGAGAGACGTGGAAGTGAGGTAAAAGTCTGGGAAATTGATGCCTAACATTTGTCAAACATGTTAAACACATTTCTTACTATTTCATTTTGTTTGGTTTTATGTGGAAACATGATGGATGTTTCTGGTGAAGAAGTAAATAAGAACCAATGATAGTGATGCTTATGCCCTTTGATTAATCCTATAAAACCCTAAATCTCTCGATCCCCACCGCAAAACAGAAGCAAAATAACATAAAATTGGACATGTCATCTTCTCTCCTGACAACAATGTCCTCCAATTTCGGTTCAAACATTCATGAATGTCGATGGGTCATCAGTATCCGTAGATCCCTCGATGAAGAGCTTGAAGATGATGCTGAAGTTCCTGTCTCAATCTTCAGTGTTCCCAAACTTCTCATTTCTTGTAGCCCCGTTTGTTACACCCCACAGCAGGTTGCTATCAGTCCTTACCATTATTGGCGTTCAGAACTATCTGAGATGGAGAGATACAAGCTGGCTGCAGCAAAAGGAATCCAAAAGCAACTGAACTGTCTTACGTTTGAAAACCTTGTTGAACAACTGGAAAAGCTTGGGCCAAGGATTCGAGCTTGTTATCACAAGTACTTGGATCTCAATGCTGAAACTTTAGCTTGGATGATGGCCATTAGTGCTTCATTCTTGCTTGAGTTTCTTCAAATCTATGTTTTCCATGAAAGAAAGACTATATCAAAAGTTTGCTCCAGAATGTCCCATTTGGTTGACTATGCAGGAATAAAATCAGCTCACAATTCCATTCTCAGAGACATTGTAATGCTTGAGAATCAGATTCCATTGTTTGTACTGCGAAAGGTGCTAGAAATCCAATACTCATCTTTGGAAGCAGCCGATGATTTTTCACTTTCGATGTTAAGGGGATTTTGTCAAGAGCTCTCCCCTTTCAAAAAAATGGAACACTTGCCAAACATTGCAATTTCCAAGTGTCCTCATATTCTAGACTTTCTGTACCACATGGTGGTACCGAAAGTGGAAGAATTACCATCTGAACCAGTAGTCCAACTCCAGCCGGCGGAACAAAAAGAACCCACGGAAGAAAAAGATGCTCTCAACGATGAAGAATCAATTAGTTATGTGAAGCAGCTTTTGAGTGAGATAGGGAATATGCTCTCAACGATGAACAGTGCTCCCGTGCAGCTCATCAAAGCAACCCTGCAGTCCGGGCCTGTTAGAGTCATATTTAAATTCCCCTGGAAAATCCTCTCCAACCTCCCTGGATTTTCAATCTTGTACTTAAGTTTCCTTAAAGAGAAGGAAGAAGAGATTAAACCGGTTGCCAGCGATATCAGCATCCACAAACCACCTTTGGCAGAGGAGATCGCAATTCCTTCCGTGGCTGACCTCTCGAAAGCTGGTGTCCGTATTTTGCCCACTAAGGGTAACATTTCGACCATCAGTTTTGATGTCAAGACTGTTACATTATATCTCCCTGTCGTCTGCTTAGACATTAACACAGAAGTTGTGTTGAGGAACTTGGTGGCTTATGAAGCATCAAATGCGTCAGGCCCCCTGGTTTTTACTCGCTACACTGAATTAATGAATGGAATCATAGACACTGAGGAGGATGTCAAATTGCTAAGAGAAAGGGGCATCATTCAGAACCATTTGAAGAGTGACAAAGAGGCTGCAGACTTGTGGAATGGGATGAGCAAGTCCATTAGACTGACCAAAGTTCATTTCTTAGATAAAGTGATTGAAGATGTTAACAAGTATCATAATAACAGATGGACTGTTAAACTCAAAAACTTCATTAAGCAGTACGTCTACGGTTCCTGGAAGTTTCTCATATTGCTGGCCACAATTCTGCTCATGCTCTTGATGACATTTCAGGCCTTTTGCTCGGTTTATAGCTGTTCTCGTGTCGTTGGAATCCAAAACTCCCAGTGACGTTCATGCTTATAGTGCATCTTTGTGTATGTCAAATTGGTATTAGTCCCGCAGGTCAATTGAAATTGGTTGTAAAACATTATTATTTATTTAATGTATTACACATTTAATTATTCTTAATCATAATTTAGTTATTTCTTTATTCAAAAGTTTAATAATAATACGTTATCATTATGTTAGGTAGATAAAATCCGTGTAATATAAAGACCTAGTAAAGGAATTATAAAAGGTTATAGTTATGAAATTTTTATGCATTAAAGTCATGTTTCTAAATAGGTTCATGATCATTGTATTGTCAAGACAAACATTAAAAATGCTTAATAACTGACACATGTTAAACTTCCTTACTTATAAAGTAAGCAACCGATCTTATAAATTGAAGTATAAAAATACTTGCAGGATAACATTTGAGTTTTATTATATGAACAAATTCACTTAAGATGACCCCTTATGAGAGTTTTGTTTGGTATACCTCAAACTCTAATACTTCAATAGTGTAATAAATCCTTTGACTTGTAATACCAAATAATTTTATATGTGAAATGCAACATTTTGATTTTTCTTCTTTAAGAGTCACAAAAAATATATTCCTAAAATAGATGTTCTGGGTGCGGCATGAAGCACGCAAAAATAAATGAGTAGTCCAGAAAAGACTCATCACCTTAAATGATATGAGGGGAGTACATATCCTGGCTTATATTAATTCAAGGAAATGCTTGATCAAGGAAATTTTAAGGAGTTAACATAAAAGCTAGCTGTAGGAGAAATATGAAAGGGATTAGAAGGAAATTTCATTGTTTCCTGAAAATGACTGAAACGAAGATGGATTACGTGTAGATGATACAAAGTTTGCCACTGAATGTTCAAAGTAATTTGGGTCAATGGTCCACCTTAATGAAAACTGTTGTAACATGTGGCAAACAGCTTCTACCTAACCATTGACTTTAAGAGAAGCTCGAATATTACAGGAAATTGCTGTCTGTGAATCCGTTGAGGAAAAGTTTGAAAGAGACTCCTTTCAAAGCCAGCGCGCTGCAAGCAAATGATCAATGACAATAATTGAATTTTGTATTACCTAGTTTGCTTTGATTTTTGTAATTGAAATTGCCATATCAAGGATTGCATTATTGTTTTGTATCTTTATAAAAATTGTCAATAAAAAATTGTCTTCCAGCAGAAATTTATCTTTCAAAAAAAATGTTATTTTTTTAATATTTGGTGACCATGATGCACTGCTAGTTATACTACTCATAATTTATAAATATTAAACAAAATTCTTATAAGAGTAAATTTCGTATTTATTGAGATATGTTAGTGCGTAATGAGTCAAAACATAAATCTGACATTTTTGAATTTAAATGGATTAGGCTTATTTGAGGAAATTGAGAGTCTCCTTAAACGACTTAATTAAAATATTTAATTAACAACAAGCATAGGACTAATAACGGTCAAAATGTTTTAAATTATAGAACCTAGTCATTACATGCAAAACCAGAGTCACCATCAATCTTTTTTTTAGGTGTAATTGGCTACTTAATTGAATTGACCTTTACAAAAATGTCTTAAATTTAATTAAGATTTTCTAAGAGGTTAATTATGGTCTACATTTGAGAGTTTGGGTTTGGAAGTTCATTTATGTATAGGGAAGGATTAGTCGAGACAACACTTGTATAAATGGCAATACCAATTAATCATAAATTATCTTATTTTTCTCATTTAATTACATTATATATTTTTTATTTTTAATATTGAAAATTTCTTTAGAAACCCCAGCTTTCTAGTTGAATTCTTAAAGAAGTTTTCTAACCTCAAGAGTATTCAAAAAAATGCACATGTTCTCATGAAGGGGCTCTATCATTGGATTTATTAAATTTTCCACTCTTTCTTTTCATGTCTCAACAACCCCATCAGATTAAAAAAAAGTTCCATCAAATTATTATTATTGTTGTTGTTATTGTTGTTATTATTATTATTATTAAACTTGTGCAATGCACAATAACAATTTTAATTTATAATAATTTTATAAAAATAAAATAGAATATAAAAAATTATTTTGAAATACATGTTAAATAATGTATTAAAAACTTGATGCATATACAAAATACACAAGTTAAAAAATAATTCAAAATTAAATACTAATTAAAAATTATAGAAAAATTAAATATAACAAATCTTAAGATATTTAAATAGCTACAATTTAATGAAAATAATTCTTACTTCATTAATAATTAATAAATTATTGGTTAATATTGCATATTTTTAATTGATTTATTTTTAAAATTTGAATTTAAATGATTCCATGTTAATCTTATAAAATTAATTAGTGTTAAGAACTTTATTTTTAGGGTTTTTTAAAAAAATTATTTATATTAATTTCAAGCATTAAAAGTAAGTAAAAATGTAAATAAAGAAATTATTATTTAAAATTTTAAAATTTAAATTAATTTAAAATAATTAAATATAATATTTAAGATAACACACGCTTTAAATTAATAGATAATCCATATGATTTTTTTTGCCAAAAAAATTATTGAACAAATAAATAAATAAATAAATGATTGAATAAATAAATCTGACAAAAATGAAATGAAAATTGAAAAAAGACATGGAAGTTTAATTCAATACTAAAATATATAGCTTAAATACCCCATTTTAATTTTTGGATAAAAGATTTAAAACTTTAAAATAATTCCAATCAGAATATATGGTATTTTTTAATTTGAAAATAACATAATAAGTGATAACATAAAACTTCAAATTCTAAGATAAATTTTATATGATTTAAATGAAAATAATACAATCAAAATATATATTTTCAAATTTCATATATTTTGAAATAAAATAATTAATGGAGTAAGATTATTTATAAAATTTTAAAATTAATTTATTATTCCAAGAGCTTTGGCTTTTATATATTTGTGTAAGATATAAGATTATTATCAAAAACTAAATATTATTGAAAATAGATATGTAATTTTGGATCAACGATCAAGTGATTCTTCATTAACATTTTATACTTTAATGACGAAAAAAATTTATTTCATCACACATGTCACGTGTTCATATAAAATACATATATCTTTTTCTTTAAAAAAGTTCATCCAAGTAAAAAATTTATACTAAAATTAGTTATTTCTATAAATATGTTTTTAATGTATATAACAACAATACATTTATATTGGTAAAAGACGAGTAAAGAAATTGATAAATGATATGAAATTTAATTTTTATATATATATATGAATATAGATGTTTATTTTTTAGAAATTGAAACAAATAATTGATTTAAAAATATAATTAATTTATTTTGAAATAGTAATGTTTATAGAATCTTATCTTTTAGAAAATTGAATAAAATTATTATTTTTTATTTTAAGATATTACACGTGTCAAATTTTTAGAATATCCACATAGAATGTTTTATTTTGAGTCAACTACTTTGGTTTTTATATATATATTTATATATATAGAGGAATGATCCACTTACACATGTGTAAAACAAATTTAGTTTTACACACTTTCATATCTTTTTATATGATTTATAATTTTTTAATCCGACCGTTGAATTTTATGTTCTATTCACATAGATTATGCTGCCAAATTTCAAATTAATCGAATACGTCTAACTATTTATTTCATAAAATAAAATTTCAACCGTTGAAATATATTGAAAAAATATTATCTCGATTAAAATGATAAAAATAGTAGATTGATTCAAAATTTACATACATAATAAATATGAGTAAGTTGTTAAATCCAACGGTTGATTTGTAAAAATATTAATCCTATATGAAGATATAAAACTATGTAAAACAAATTTATTTTACACATGTGTAAGTGGATCCCTCCTATATATATATATATATATATATATATATATATATATATATATATATATATATTAAACAACCTAGGAATTAGTGTTTTATTAATTTATTTTATGCAAATATCATCCATGAGGTTAACGTCTCGTACCCAAAAACTTAGGGGTTATTTGAAATTGTTTTTGTTTTGTGTTTCATGCTTTTATTTTTAGTTTTTTCTAAAATTGAAATAAAAACATATTTAATGAGTGTGTTTTTATTTTTAAAAACAGAAAACAAAACACAATGTTTTGAAATATTTTGGAATTTATTGAAAACGTGAAATTAATGTTTCCAATATTTTGGAAACAATTTGGCTACTATTATTGCATGGATACTGTTCATCTATAGTATGAATTTTTAATAGTAGAAAATCAAACACTTCACTGAAAATAGCTTCTGGCCAAATTCAAACCTTTACCTCTTTCAAGCTTAAAGCTTTTGCCATCTTTCGTCATTAATATTCGATACTGAAATCTGGCAACAAAAATATGTTATCCAAAAATGTTTTCAAATTTAATAAATTGAAAACAAAATGAAAATAAAAGAAAACAAAATTTTCAAAAAAATAAAACACAAAACACATGATAATCCCAAACAACCCTTAATTACTCTTTTTGGCCTACTAAATTGCAGCTTTTAGAATATTTAACTAATTAGTGAGAATTAAGATAAAATTTTAGATGCTTCAGTTATGTTCCAATTTCATATACTGTGAGCATAGCTTTGTCTTGTACAGGTAAAAATTATATTTTGTTTGCTCTGCGCAATCGTTTCAACATCTACTTCCCTAATGGGAGCTTCTTGCACATGTGAAAAAAGGCAACTCTTTGATCCTTATTTCCAGGAACTTTCATTAACTCTTGTTTGATTCTAGCAAGTTCGTCAATGTCAATGAGAGCTTGCAGATGATCGAAATAGCTTGGTTAATGCCAAAGAGAAAGTCCTTTTGAAATGTCAAATGTAGAAGTTTTACTTTAAGTTCAGCAACTACGCACGTTTAACCAGTGAATGAAAGACTTGATGGAAATCAAAGGTAGAGCTATAGACTAGTGATAATCTTTTAAATTTGACTTTTATCACAAAATACACGCATTTAACAGACTTTGGATACGGTACTAGCTTTATATACAGTGAGAATTTTTGTTTGATTGGAAATGAAGACGGTAATTGATTCCCAAGAGACAGCTGTGATGAGTAAAGAGGAAGCTAATTAAAAGGTGATATTCTTCATAAGAAAAATGACATTCTATTTAATTTACTTATTTAAGTCTTCCATTTAATTGGTTTCTTTGAGAATTTTTTAATTAATATTCATTACCCAGACTTTACTTAAGATAGATAGCATACGAATATAATAAATGTAATTGATAATCTATCTTCTTCTGCCTGGCAACATGCATATTGAACTCCCGAAAATAGATTTTGGAGAACTTTAGTGATTTCTCAGAAACAGATTTTTGATAATTTTGTTGTGCTCTCGGAAAAAGATTTTCAGAAGCTCTGTTGTGCCTCTGGAAATGTAATTTCTGATAATATGAAAATCAATATTTTTTAAATACTATGAAGGATAATTATGTAATCTTGTACAAAGATATTTTGGTGTCAAAGAATATTTTAAAATAGGTTGTGAGGAAATAAATGATAGGCTGTTAATCTCAACATCAATTCACACGTTCAGATTTAATCCAATTCGTCACATGAATATAATTTATAATATAATTAATTTTTATTAATTTAAATTTATAGTATATAATTTATAATATACTTATGAACACTTCTAAGTAATTGGGAACTTATTTAATTAAGCTCTGCCTTATCAATTTTATTATGTCAACGTATAGGAGTGTACAAGTTAAGAATAATAATTTTACTACTTAACAAACATATGAACCAACGTAACAATCGGTGTTTAGCTTAGCGAATGTTAACTTTTTTCAAAAAAAATTAAATCTAAAATTCGAATCTACTATCCCTTGTACCTCTTTATGCATAATTTTTAAATTAATTAAGTTTTTATTTGAATAAGTTAAGCAAATACTTAATTTAGTTGGAAAGGTCAGTGTAATATTTCATTTAGCTTTTGTGAAACACAAGTGAAGTCGATATTATATTGCATATACAATAACAAAAAAATCTATCAGATTATTATTATTATTATTATTATTATTATTTTATTATTATTATTATTATTATTATTATATAAAAAAATAGAATTGAATTTTGAATCTAATTTATTTTAAAAATATGTAACAATAGTTAGCCTATATCTTAGTGGTCCATCAAACTATTATTATTACCATTATTTGAAAAATTAAACAACCTAGGGATTAGTATTTTGTTAATTTTTCTATACAAATATCATTCACAAGGTTTACGTTTCGTGCCAAAACACTTGATTACTCTTTTTGGCCTGCTAAATTGCGGCTTTTAGAATACTTAATTAATTAGCGGGAATTAAGATCAAATTTTTGATGCTTTCCAATTTTATATATTGTGAGCGTAGCTTTGTCTTGTAATTGTAAAGGTAAAAAAATATATTTTGTTTACTCTGACAGTCGTGTCAACACCTGCTTCTCTATTGGGAGCTTCTTGCACTTGTGAATAAGGCACTCTTTGCTCCTTATCGCCAAAAACTTTCATGAACTCTTGTTTGATTCTAGCTTATTCGTCGGTATCAGGACGTAATCAGAAATAAAATTCAGTAAAATCATATATGTATGCTAATAAATATTATATAAATATTTTTATATTATATTAAAAATAGTTTTTTGACTCCACATACAGGGTTAGGACGAAACACATATGTGAACACCGAGAATTTTCTAAATAAATATAAGGTATTCGAAAAACTTAATTTGGACAAATTGAAATCCAAATTAAATAAGAATTAAAATGGAGAAAATAAATTTAGATATCAAGAAATCCAAAACTTAATAAGAAATAAAAAATATGTATTTTGATAGATTTATATAATGATATTATATAAATACACTTTTGATAAATATATATTTATATATGGAATAAATACATATGTATTTTATTATACATTTATGTATATGTATAATATATATGAAATATATATATATATAGTACTTTAAATCAAAGTGTGTGTATATATATATATATATAAATGGTTTATATGAAAAATATATATATGTTTAATATTTTGATTAGATATATAATTATAAAAATATAATTATATATACTAAAAAAAAGAAAAAAAAAGAAACAGGCGGGAATCGGGATAACCCGATTCCCAGCCTTTTCTCCTCTATTTCAAAATAGAGGAGAAAAAAAAAGAAACAAAAGGAGAAGCTGGCGACGCCGGGGGGGAGGAAGTGGCAACGAAGCCGCCGGCGAGCCGAGGAGAGGAAATCGACGTCGGCGTCGACGGCAGGAAAGGAAAAGGGAAACAAAAGCAAAGCGGAACGAGAGAAGCGGGTGAAACGGAGGAGAAAAAGAAAATGGGGGACGGAGGAAGGAGAAAAGAGGAAGAGAAGAGCCGCCGACGTCACTTCTAGATCCGGTGCCGTCACTGGTGATAGGGCGAAACCGATGCCAGATCCGGCTTCGTGGCAACTTCGGCAAGCTGTGGAGTGACTGAACCGCCGGAATGGGTGGTCGCCGGTGACCAAACCTGCCAGAAAAAGTTGAACCGACCAAGCCAAACTGAACCGGCCCGAACCCGACCCGACTTGGTTCAGAAAAGAAAAGAAAAAAAAAGAAAAGAAAAAGAAAGAAAGGAAAAAGAAGAAAAGAAAAGAAAAGAAAAAAGAGAAAGAAGGAGAAAGAAAAAGAAAAGAAAAAGAAGAAAAAAAAAGAAAAAGGAAAAGGAAAAGGAAAAAGAAAAAGAAGAAAAATAAATGGATAAGGAAAATTAAAAGTTTTTGCTATATTTATATAAAATTTATTAGAAATTGTTGGATTATTTTCTAAATGAAAATATGTCTCAATTATTGAAATTGTAGCAAAAACGGAAATGAGACGAATGGTGGAGTTCGGCAAGGCTCGAAAATCGGAAAGTGCGCCAAGCTTTGGCGAATAGGTAAAATACTTTTATAAAGCATTAGTCATACTACAATATGACTTATAGTATAGATTATCAATTCAATCTATCTTGTTTTGCTTGGCAACATGCATATTGAACTCCCGAAAATAGATTTTGGAGAGCTTTAGTGATTTCTCAGAAATAGATTTTTGATAGTTTTATTGTGCTCTCGGAAAAAGATATTCAGAAGCTCTGTTGTGCCTCTGGAAATGTAATTTCGGAGAATATCAAAATCAATATTTCTGAAATATTATGAAAGATAATTATGTAATTTTGTACAAAGATATTTTGGTACGAAAGAATATTTTAAAATAGGTTGTTAGGAAATAAATGATAGGTTGTTAATCTCAACATCAATTTACATGTTCAGATTTAATCCAATTCGTCACATGAATATAATTTATGATATAATCAGTTTTTATTAATTTAAATATATATTTAAATATTAATATTAAATAATTTTAATTTCTCAAATTTTTAAATATTGTCGAATTTATTTGAAGATTACCGACCGAGACTAACTAGATCAAGTTATAGACAAGATTTGCTAAGGATAATCTGAGATTAGGTCAGTCCAATTATATGACTCATTAACACTTCTAAGTAATTGGGAACTTATTTAATTAAGCTCTGCCTTATCAATTTTATTATGTCAACGTATAGGAGTGTACAATTTAAGAATAATAATTTTACTACTTAACAAACATATGAACCAATGTAACAATCAGGGTTTGGCTAAGCGGATATTAACTTTTCTATTAGGAGCTTCTTGCACGTGTGAAAAAGGCACTCTTTGCTCCTTATCGCCAGGAACTTTCATGAACTCTTGTTTGATTCTAGCTTATTCGTCGGTAGCAATGGGAGCTTGCAAATGATCGAATTAGCTTGATTAATGCCAAAGTGAAAGCCCTTTCGAAATGTCAAAAATAGAGATTTTGACTTTGACCTTAAGTTCAAGCAACTACGCACGTTGAACTCATGAATGATAGACTTGATGGAAATAAAAGATAGAGTCTAGTGATAATCTTTTAAAATTTGACTTTTATCACAAAAATACACGCATTTGACAGACTTTGGATACAGTACTAGCTTTTTATACGGTGAGAATTTTTGTTTGATCGGAAATGAAGAAGACAGATAATTGATTGCCAAGAGTTGCCTTTGATGAGTAAAGAGGAAGCTTATTAAAAGGTGATATTCTTCAAAAGGAAAATGATACACTATTTAATTAACTTATTAAACTTTCCATTTAATTAGTTTCTTTGAGAATCTTTTTCATTAATATTCATAAACCACACTTTTACCGGGTGGTCTCAACCAAAAAAAAAAAACCACACTTTACTTAAGATAGGCAGTAAATTTATTTAAGGGTTGGGCTATCCGTTCAAACCAAAATGCTTGTATATTTTTTAGTGGGTTTGGACAAAAATATTAAACCCGTTAAATGATCTTGGGCTTGAAAATCTAAGCCCATTAAAAAATGGGTAGGCTTAGGTTCACCTTGTCAAGCCCAAGCTCGACTCGATTCGGCCCGTTTTACTATAATTTTTATTTTAATATATTTTTAATTATTTTTGTTTTCATTGAGCAATTTATTTTGAGTTTGTATTATTTTCTATACTATAATTTAAATTTTCACGTTTCTTGTAAAATATTTTGTAAAAATTTATTCAAACTTATTTTATTATACTTATAAACTATTATATGTTTTAATATTTTTATATTTTATTATAATTTTTTAAAAAAATTAATAATATTTGGTCGGGCTTAGGCTTACACATTATATGTAAAAAGATTTGGGCAAAAAATTAGACTCAAAAACAGGTCGTGCCAAGCTTGAGCTTATGCTCACTTTCATAATATTTTGCCTAAGTCCAACCCGACCCGACCCGGCTCATAAACAAGTCTAATAGACAGCATATGAATGTAAAATGGAAGGAAGGCGAGGATAGCGACATTATTTGTAAACAATCTACCGCAACGAATGAATTGAAGAATGAATTGGAAATGGTAATGTAGGAATTTCAAAAAACGTGAAAACATGGTGGTTGTTTTCATTCCACAAAAGAGGATTCTAGGAGGAAAGAAATTTGGATTTGTTCGGTTTGTGAATATCAATACAGCATGAGAGTATTTAAAAGATTAAATCGAACATGGTTGATGAAGTTGTACACAAATTTCACGTTTAAAATCTTAAAACACGAATCGAGTGACAAATTTTAATTTTTTTAAGAAAGGGTACAATTCTCTGTTTAGTACAAAGAAGTAGTCATTTGATTTGATATGCTTACAAAAGAAAGAAATATCGATATCCTTACAAAATAAATAAATATATTGCAACAGGCTTCGTGTTTTATCTCGTTTGAGTAGGAATGAGTCATTCTTGTAAGGAATGGCTGAAAGGTTGTTGTTCCTTGTAGAGTAATTGGAAGTGTCATGACCTGAAGAACAAGACATTTTTTATAATGAAAATAGCGGAAGTATAGAAATTTGGGCTAAATTTCTATTTTTTTTAGAAAAGCTTATAACAATTATTTATCATGCGAGCAGTCTTATCTTATAAAATTAGGTATCTAAATACCTAATTTGGTTTTAGGCACATTGTCTAAGGTCCCATTCAGAAATACTTATGACTCATAATCAGTTATATCATTAAATTCGTTTTCACGTAATAGCGGTAAATCCCAAGTTGATACTATTCACACTTGAGCCTAGTTTGCTATTCATATGTTCTCATTTATCGATAAAAATGTCATATTCCACTCATACTCATCTTAATCTATTACAAATTTTATTTTCATAATTTTTGGAGTTCAATAGGACACTTATAAAAATTCTTAAAAGATATTCTATTATTTCTCAAGTTACTGACGCCTTTTCAATACATGTTCGTTTGCATCCCAAATTTATTAATCTATCTAATATACATGAAAAAATAGTTCAAACACATCCCACACTATAGTACTGTAAAAGATTATTTGAAATTAAGTACAATTACATTTGCCATATATGAACTGTGGACGCTCTGGAGCTCAAAATTATCAGAGTCGTCTGTGAGTAGCAATAGTCAATATTATCCCGGCTAACCTGGAAGGAAACAGAGGGGGTGCGAGCTTAGGGAGCTCAGTAAGTTAACCACACAAGTATAGAGGATAATGAAACATAATAAGTTTTTCTACATGCATACAGTTTGATAAAATTCATATCACATCTATAGACAATAACATTTACTAAAATTCCAGAAGCATTATGGCTAGATTTGGATCTAACCCAACTTGCAGAAAAATATTGTATTCACAGTTCATACAGTTATTATCTTCAATTCAGTCAGTTTATATCAATAGTTCAGTATTCACATATTTAATTACAATCACTTTATAGAATACTTATACTTCTTAACCTTGGCAGCATTAAACTAGATATTGTTAAGATCATTCAAGGTCGGATATGGAAGATAGTTTAGAATACCTCATTATCCCTTTGATACTTGACATCACTACAATTACAATACAGTGACTCGATGATGGAACAATGCAGAAGTTTGGTAACAAAATTAGTGATACAATAAATCATATTCAATAAAATTAGTTCTTTTATGGTAAACGGTATTCAATATAATCAGTAAATTTACCGTACACAATATCCAGTGATCATTATTTTTACAGTAAATAGTATTCGGTAAATAGTACTCTTACAGTAGATAGTGTTCTGTATACAGCACTTTTACTATAAACATATTTAGTAAACAACACTTTACATTAAATAGAATTTGATACACAGTACTTCTACAGTGAATATTATTCGATAAAATCAATATTTTTACTGTAAACAATATTCAATAAACAGTATTTTTATAATAGACAATATTCGATAAATAATACTTTTATAATAAACAGTATTCAGTAAATTATACTTTTACAATAGATACTATTCAATAAATAGTACTTTAGCAATAGCCAATATCAAGTAAATGATACTTTTACAGCAAACAGTATCTAGGAGACGATACTTTTGCAGCAAATAGTATTTAATAAACAGTACTTTTGCAGTAAACACTACTTTTGCAGGAAGCTGTAATTTTGCAGTAAACTGTAATTTTGTAGTAACCAATATTCGGTAAAAGCAGTTCTTTTATTGTAAATAGTATTTGGTAAAATCAGTAACAGATATGGTTCAATAAAACAATGTTGAGTAAGACATGACCATTGCTAATCATTATATTCCTGTTAGTAGGGGCTTATATGCTAATTATTACTTCCCTGTTAGCAAGAGTTGATATGTCAATTATTATAACCCGTTAGTGAGGACAGTATGCTAACTATTATTTCCTCATTAGCTAGAGCCAATATGCTAACTATTAATCCCATTCAGCAAGGACATATGCTAAATATTATATCCTTATTAATAGGGCCATACTAATTATTATATCCCTATTAGCAGGAGCCAGTATAATATGGTCATAGCTAATTATTGTTACCCATGGCCTTAACTTTAATAAATCATTATTTAGTCTTCATACAAAGGGTACCATTCTATTCAGTACAAGAAGTAATCATTTGATTTGATATGCTTACAAAAGAAATAAATATCGATATCCTTACAAAATAAATAAATATATTGCAAACGACATAGTGCTTTATCTCGATGAAGCAGGAATAAGTGATTCTTGTAAGGAATGGCTGAAGGCTTGTGGTTTCTTGTAGATCAATCTGAAGTGATTTGGTAGATCTTTAAAGGGATCGACGACTTGTTCTCTTGTAAATCAAATGATTTTGGTTGGATTTGTAGTGCCTATGATGGAGATTGACTTGGTTTCTTGGCACTTGGAGAGATAACTTGAAAGTTTTGGAGTTTAGAGATTTGATTTGGAATTGTTGGAGCCTAGAGACTTGACTTGATAGTCTTGGAGCTCGGTAAAATGACTTGGTGATGGGATAAACATAGAAAAAGCAATATTCCAACAAAATATTGCTCATAGCAAAGAAATAAATTATCCCTCTCTTGTATGAACCTAGTAGGAAATAATCAAATAGCACAATCCCAAACAATATCAAGAGACAAATCAAATCATCACAACGACAAGCATAAGGATTAAATCATTTAATCATATTACAATATAATATAATTTATATAATATTAAAATAATATAATTATTTAATCATTATTTAATATTAATTTTTTTAGATAATTATATAATTTAATAAAATTCTAGATTTTATACTAATAATAATATGAATTAATAAATTATAAAATTTATTTTCAACAATATTATTAAATTACTTGAAACAATAAGTAAATTATTAAATAATACATAATAAACCAATTAATCTATTATAAACTATTTAATGATTCAAATATATTAAATTTAATACCAAATAAAATATTTTTAATTAATTATTTATTGAATAATATTTAATTATTTAATAGTAGGATTGATAAATTTTCAATTTAACTGAAAATTAATATTTTTTTGAAAAATTAATAAAAAAATAATATTTTATAATAGTATTTAATAACAATATTAATTATTAACAAATTAAAATTATATTAAATGGTATTATGTAAAATTATATTAAATTTTATTATTAAAAAATATATCTAATATATACAATAATATTATAAAACTTTATGTTAAACGATATTATAATATTATAGTTTTATGTAATTTATTTTTTACATTTTTATTTTTTCTATATTCGTATAAATATATTAATATTAAATTATTTATTTTTAATTAGATGTTGTTTTACATTAAAATTAATTTCATTTTATAGTTTCTAAATATATAAAACATTATATTAGTGCATAGACACTGTTCACTAGTAAGTGAACATTGTTAGAAATGAAAAAATATTTCCAAAACATTGAAAATAAAAAAAAAATTTCTTGATTCAAAAAATTTTGAAAATTTTTGTTTACCTTTTTTTATAGAAATTGAAAAATATTACTAAACATGTTTTTTGTTGTTATTTAAAAAAAAAAAACAATGAAAACAAAAATTAAAAACGTTAATAAACAACCCATAGGAATTTGAAAAGCATGACTAATTGTGGAATTCATCTTAAGTTCCCAAGTAAATTCCTTTTGTATCAGCATTAGATTAACAAATTTTCATTCTTACTTATTTTCATCATTTCTATTAAACAAAATTTTAGTTTAAGTAATTAGAGTTAAATTCTTGACAATCTCCAA
This sequence comes from Heritiera littoralis, assembly GCA_031772115.1. NCBI lineage: Eukaryota > Viridiplantae > Streptophyta > Magnoliopsida > Malvales > Malvaceae > Heritiera > Heritiera littoralis. The sequence continues at coordinate 1,261,195 of JAPDPK010000022.1, forward strand.
TATGAAATTAAATATAAAAATAATAGAATATAAATAGCAAATAGCAAAAATATAAATTTGTTGTTCCTGTTTACAACAATGATTTTTTATGAGGTACGAATCTCGATCTGTGTCTTAACTTGTCTCCAAGAACTTTGCAAGAAAGAAAATGATTAGAAGGCGCAAGGGCTTTCCAAAACAGTAGTACTCAACCGACTGAGCCGATGGATGTGGTTGGGCTTATTTTCCTGATGGTGTTTCTTCTCACTCAGTTGAGTTGTAGACTTAAAAAATTCTTGAGCGCCCACTGTGGGGCTCGAACCCACGACCACAAGGTTAAGAGCCTCGCGCTGATGCGCACGGACAAGAGAAAACGTAGCTTGGAATTTGAAGGAGCTAAAACGCAACAGGACAAACTTCTGAAACCTAGACCCGAAGCCTAAAAAGAGCAAGTGGATCTCCATCACGCGCTCTACTAACTGAGCTAGACGGGTTCATATTAAAAAATTCTCACTCTATTGGCTTATTGAAACCTTACTTAAATCTTGTTTGACTTAAGCATCGAAGTGCGTGGGCAGGGGAAAGCCCCGGCGCTCTCTAATCATTTTCTTTCTTGCATAGTTTTTGAAGATAGGTTAACACGCAGATCGAGATTCGTACCTCATAAAAAATCATTGTTGTAAACAAGTAACAACAAAATAAAATGAAGTCCTAATTAAAATTTAAAAGCAAAATTTATTGTCTTCCAGCTGGAAAATCTTACTTTAGATAATATACTTATTTAATTTTAGTAATTTATATAAGTTACTTTTTTATATATATTTGAGATTGTTAGCGTCTGAATTCTATTATAGAAATCATAAATTTTTTTATTTGATATTTTCATTAACTTATAATTTTCATTAAAATTTAACATTCACATAATTATAAAGTAGTCGCACGTCTAAAAGGACTAGTGTAAAAAAAAACTAATTTTTTTCAATAATATTGGTTTACCAAATCTAATTTTATAGCTAGGGAAATAGCTATTAGGAGGGATAATCCACTCATACATGTGCAAAACTAATTTAGTTTTGCACACTTTCATATAATTTTACAAGATTTATAAAGTTTTAATTTGACCATTGAATTTTATGTTCTAATCACGTAGATTAAGCCTGCCAAATTTTAAGTTACTTGAAAATGTCTAACTATTTGTTTTATAATAATAAAATTTCATTCATTAATACGTATTGAAAAAATTATTATTTTCGATTGAAATAATAGGAATATTGAATTAATGCAAAAATTTACGTGGGTGATAAATGTGAATAAGTTGCTAAATCTAACAATTGGTTCGCAAAAATATTGTCACTACCTGAAGGCTGTGACGTATGCTTACGAACTTATACTATCTTACAAATTTACAACTAAAATTTTCTTTTTAATTTATGATTTGTATTTGATGCCAGTATAGTCACTAAATGATTTTCACTTATCCTTTTCATTTTAATTCAAATTTACTAACTTATTCTTTGATCCAAATGTGAGTTAAATAATTCTTTATGGCATGTAGTGATCTTTTTAATCCATAATATATATTCCTGTCTAAAAAACAGATTGAAAATATCCCATTTATATTTAAAGATATTCCCCAAATAAATTACCTATAGGTCATATCCATTTCTCATAGCTCAATCATATCACTCATTCCCACAGTTCGCAACAAACTAATCAGATCACTAATCAGATACACAACATTCGAATCGTATTATTAATCGTTAAATAAATATCATATCAACAATCTGGATATTCACATTTAATCATCAAATACATATCATATCTAGAATCATACTCGATAATCATATTGCCGTATATAATAATGTAGGACAATCCTAAGTTACATTCCATATCATATCCATAAACTATACTATGTAATACAAAATGATATACATGTAAATGAATTGATATACAGTTGTGTATGCCTTGAAATTCACCAACATAGGGCTTAGAAGACACAAACAGGTGCCAAGGCTAGGTACAATCCGTGTTGACCCCACACAGAAGCTTAGAAGTTAAAGCTTAGCTAAGATAGTTTGCGAGGAGTGAAAAAGTGGGGCTGAGCAAACATGACTCAGTAAGTAGATTAAGTAAATGAATGCTAGGCCCATGTCAATCTACATGCATGTGTATGTATAAGCGAAAATAAGGTGACATGTATGCATGATATCATGTCCTGATGTAAAATATGTCTATGCAAATTCACACTTTAAAGTCAAGGCTATATAAGGTATTAGCCGAAAAGATACCTTAGATACCTCATTTTCTTGTGCCTTAATGCGTTGACTAAATGTCTAAATCACTTACAACATATCCAAGATGCAAACTAAACATATAGTAATGCAATGGCTCTATGTGTTTACTCAAATCAAAATTTCTTATACACTTAGTTCATAACAGATCTCTTATATACATAGTTCAAAATAGTTTTCTTATACACTTAATTCAAAATAGATTTCCTATGCGCTTAGTTCAAAACAGATTTCTTATACACTTACTTTAAGATAGTTTTCTTATACACTTAGTTCAAAATATATTTCTTATACACTTAGTTCAAAAGAGATTTCCCCTACACTTAGTGCAAAACAAATTTCTTAGACACTTAGTTCAAAATAGTTTTCTTATACACTTAGTTCAAAATAGTTTTCTTATACAAAAAATCTATAAAGTTAGGTGTTAAACCTTAAATACTAAACTAATATAGATATCAAAATAGATACTAATAAGTGAGGCATAAAGCTTCAAATCACTGAAAACAATATAAAAACATATCACTTCTCACCTTTAGGCATAAGCCTCAAATCACTAAGAACAATATCAAAACAGACTTATCACTTTTAGGCATAAGCATCAAATCACTGAAATCGATATCAAACAGATTACTGATCACTTTTGGGCATAAGCCTTAAATCACTGAAAATGATATGGAAATAGATCACTTATCACTTTTAGGCATAATCATCAAATCACTGAAGTCTATATCAAACAAATATCTGATAGAGTTTTGGCAAAGACTCCACTCATTGATACTGATAACGATATCCATTCTAGCTAGTGACGGAGAAAGTGTCGCAAGCAATACACTTGTGTAGCACGTAGGTCACTTTTGATTCTAAAGGTGGCTCCCACATGGTCCAAGAGATGCCCATGTAGTACTTAGGTCTCTTAAGATTAAAGAGATGACTCCCATGACACAATGTCTAGAATACTACTCCAGTCTCGTTGATCAATCAAGAACTAGAACATGTATGCTAGTTTTTTAGACAAGCATGATTTGCCTAGAGCACTAGGCTTGTTAGGCACACTACACTGACAATCTAGAGCATAAAGCTCGATAAATAGGTAATAGAACCTAAAGTAAGCTTGCTAGGCTCAAAGTGACCTGAAGGTCAATGAGACTACTTGCACTTAACAAAATGGAGCACATCATCAAGATTCAGAGGTAACCCTTTAGCATGTAGGTCCTTTAAGATTCTAGAGAGGGCTCCCATGGTCCAAGAGGTATTCGTGTAGCACGTGGGTCCCTTAGGATTCTAGAAGTGGCTCACAATATCTGAAATCTAACTACTTTGCCCTCTTTGCCTAATTGGTGCAAGGTTTTAAAAACACTGATGAAAACTTTTGAGTTGTAAATATGCTTAGTTATGAAAGTCAACTCAACACCATGGTTTTCAAGCTAGAACATAGTGCAAGTTATAATAAAACTCGTGTATAAAAGTAGATTGATCTGAGCATGCTATGCATGGAATCACCTACGCATCAATAATGCAACAACACACTTTGCATGGTTTCTTAAGGTAGTCTGATGCAAAGCATGCTCACATACACATAGCTTTTGCACACATGTACAATCCTACTTCACATAGGCACAAAAACATATACATATATCACTTCACTCAACACATAAGCTTGGCTGGCCACAACACACAAGGCAGAAACAAAGTTCTCATCCTAACTCAAGCAGTAAATCAAATCAGAATTCATTATATCTCTTAGCATACCTTGACTTAACTCAATAGCCAATCCCATAGCATTTGCATAACTTAATCCGAAATTCAACTTAAATATTTATAATAAATTAAACATCTTCTACGAAATAATACTAAGAAGATTTACTTAATCCACTTACCTCAATGCTAAAGAATTTTCTTCCTCAAGCCTCCAAATTAAAACTGAATCTTCCACTTCAGTCCAAGCCACTATAAACCAATACAAACACACATCCTGAACACACTTATTCACATGCTAAGGCAAATATCTTAAAAACCAAAATTATCTAAGTTCATTCTATGCCAAGAACTAAATCTTCAATATCATACGATTTATATATATATATATATATAGGTAAGTGTGTGTGTGTGTGTGTGTATCTTTATTTGGATGCATACATCAATCTTAACTAAGGCATTTTTTTCTTACCCTTGAAGCATTTTCTTTAACCGAAGTTCATATCGCTCCTTCCCCTTAGAGTGACCAAAGCAAAAACCTATACCACGAATTATCCATCTATATCATACTAAAGATATATATATATATATATATACACACGTACTCACATATATATATGTGTGTGTGTATATATTTACACCTTAATCTACCTTCATCTTATTCTCTTAGTATACACACATATATACATAAATGTACATGTAGACTTATATATACATATATATATTTAAACCCCACACCACACGGGTCTTGTGTCTTCAAAACACCTTAAAATCCATCAAAATTGAGTGTGGCATTACTCATTATTTCATCATATTCTTTCCATGTATCTCTCTCTATATACACACGCACGCACGCACGCACGCACGCACACATCAATTGTATATGGATCATCAACTTTTTTTTAAAAGGCCCTTTCCTTATTATTGCTAGCCTTTACATTGATGTGTTTCTGCACAATTAGGTTTGGGATTTTAAGGATGAAGATTAGCCTCTTCCTTGCCTCAATCGAGAGGGATAGCCCCTAATATCACTCCTTTTAAATTAGTCTCTTATCGATCTGTGTAGGCGATAAACAAGTGGAACTCCTTTTAGTTCCTTTAAGAATTCCAATAACTTCTTGCCTTTTCTTATGTTGTTTAAACCTTCACAATGTAGCTGAAAACTTTCCAAACCACCGCTACCATAACCCCTATACAGTCACCCAAGACACAGGCTCAACTAACCTCAAATCTTTCTCACGTGTGCTCTACTTCAAGGTTTACTTATTCTTCCAACTTCTTCTTAGCTCTGTTTAAGCTTCAATGACCGCCTCAAAGTCATGCCTATATCGTTCTGTTTGCTGGACCGAGAGGTCCCTCATTATGGTTGCTGCACTCCTTAACAACAACAGCTAAGCAGGGCTTTCTTTAGATGAGAATGGTGCTTCTTCAGCAACTAAGAGATCATGCAGCAACTCTCCTGTTATAGCGTTGGTATTGCCCCGTTCTGGCCTTGAACAATAGGCCCAAACATCTTCTTTCTTTCCTCACTTGGCCCTTCTCTCCCTTGCCTGAATGCCTTCAACTTCTTCACTTTACAACTCTTTCTCTCATTCATCCTTCTTATTTTCCAAAGAGTTTTTTCTCCCTTTTCGAATCCTTAAATTGACCAAAACTCCCACTAACAGTTAGTATTTAAGGAAACCAATCACAATTTAATATTTTTATTATATATATTTGTTTTTATTTTTCTTATTTAATTAATATAATATAATTACTTTATAAGGATACATACCTATTTGTTTTAATTTATATGCATATATTCTTATATTTTATATTTGAAAATATAAATTATGTATGTATATTACATTTATTTTCATTCCTTTCTTTATATTTAATCCCATTTTATTATATATCTTGTTTAATTAGCATTCATATATCTACATTATATGTGTGTGTCTCTGTGTGTGTATATATTTATTTATCTTCATTCCTCTAACTTATCTAATCACACATACACTCACTACATGTGTTTCATGCACGTGCTCACGCATACATTCATATATTAATCCTTTCATGACTTTTGTTCTCCATTATTCTCATATGATTGAAATTGAAAAATTCTTATATTGTTCTTACTTTATCCATCACTTCACATTAATCAAAATTCTAAAATACATCTCAACTCTTACTTTACTTTAAACTTGTTTATTTATTACAAATTTAAAAAGGCAAATTGGCGATCTTCAAAAATATTAATTTTACATGAAATTATAAAAAGTGTGTAAAACAATTTGTTTGGCACTAGTGTAATTGATCCCTCTTTGTTTATATGTATGTATTTATGTATTAAAATGACTCAAATAATTATGTTTTGATCTTTGAGGTGCGTGAATTTTTTCAACATTTCTAATTTTTTTTCTTTGGACCAAAAACTTCAACTATACAAATGATATGAGTCAAACTAAACGACATTGTGCCTAAAGGTAGACGAGCCCAAGAGGAAAGAGGCCCACAAGATTATTTAAACTCTTTGATTTAGTTTTGGCCTTAATAGCAATTATGCTTTAAATAACTCCTATAAATAGATGACAAGTATCATTTTTACTGAATTAATCTCTATTTGCTTAATGAAACTGTACCAAATCCTCCAGATGACTTAAGCATCGGTGCGTATGTGCAGGGAAAAATCCCTGTGTCTATCTAATCATTTTTTTTCTTGTAGAGTACTTAGAAACACACTAGCTTAAAGATCAAGATTCACACGTCATTAAAATCTCATTATTGTTTTAAGAAATAACAATTGATGTCGACTATGGGAATCTGATAAAAAAGCCTAATCTGAAAAAGATAGTGAGGACAAGATCTAGATCCATAAGAAACAATGGAGCAAAGGGCTCTATTAGCTCCCTAAATCATTAGTCTCGTAGCGAGACTTAAGTATAAGAAGGAGAGCTTGTAGCCATAGTCTCTTTAGTAAAATATGAAGCTCTAAAACTCTACACAGAGAAAAGACATTGCGAGCATAACGCAAGATTGTGAACCTTGTCAAAAAAGCTCTCCCGCAAGTGAATCTACCCCTTGTGATTCAAAACCAAGTTGGAAAGCAGACCCCCAATGGCAACAAACCTTATAAGTGGCAGACTAGATGCTACAAATCCTATGGGTGGCAAACAAGGTATGGTAGACCTTAAAGGTGGTAAATTAGAGGCGACAGACTGTAGATGCAGCAGATTAGGAATGGCAGACCCTAAGGGTGGCAGACCAAGTGCAACGGACCCTAGGGGTGATGGCAGACCAAGTGCAATGGACCCTAGGGGTGAAAACCTTATAAGAGGCAAATCAAGGGTGGTAGACCCTAGGGGTAGCAAACTAGGTGCGACAGATAGTAAGGGTGGCAGACTAGGTATAACAGACCCTAGGGGTGGCTAACCAAGGGTAGTATACCCTAAGGGTGGCAAACCATTGGAGCAGCGGAGCAAAGACGGAAGATAGCTAGAGTAGGTAGACTGGCCCAAGCGACGATTGAGGTGCGACAGGCTCAAGGTATGATAGGTATAAGGGTATCATATCTGATAATGGACCCCACGTTGAACCAACAAATAGGTAGAGAAGGAGACTAACATATCGAAATTCTATAGAAGGTTAGTACCCGCCACCATTATAAATAGGGTGAGAAGCCAGTCCAATTTAACGACTCATAAAGCAGCCTAGATGAAAAAGATGGTGGAGGATTTTGGAAGAAAAGAAGTTTGTGTCCATGGAGGATAGCCAAGGAGGCAGATACCATTTAGTACCGCTATTGTGAAAAACCCAATTTTATTATAAATTTTTTTAGACATTAATTGGTAGAAAATGTATTAAGTGTTTGAATGTGTGATTGGGATCATTCTCTAATAATAGGGTACAAGTGTGGACCAATAATTAAGGAAAATATGAATATGAAGTGAAATGAACTAAGGCTATGTATTGAGTGAGGATTGAAGTTTCAGATATGACTAAATCAGAGTTATTGAGAAATTAAGGGTAAAATCATAATTTCATGATTTTGTGAGTAATCGAGAAATGACTCCAACACACAATCGAAATATGTATAGTGACATTATCCCTACTCAAATTGGTCAAAATCTCCCCTAGATTCAATTAAAATTGTCAAATAGCACTTGAATAGTGACTTTAGGCTCTAATCGGTAAGCTTTCGTAATTATTCTATTTTAAGCATGTAGATCATGTTTTTATCACAACGAAGCAACCAATGACACGTCTAAAATTTATTAAGTGGTGCCTAATCATGCATTGTCAAAATTTATATGATTTAATAATGTTACGACGTGAATAGTAAATCTGACTTGAATAATGCCATTTAATGTGAATAGTGTTTTAAAGCATTAAAATGTAGCGAAACCCTTATACGATCTTATAAGTGCCACCAATACCTTTCCTAAACATTCTCAAAACACTCTTAAAACATTCTTAAAATATCAAATAAGTTTGTGTTGGAAGAGTTAACAATAACCACATAAATCGATATTTGGCACTTTTAATCATTTTCCTTTGTGCCACACAAGGCCTAACCTTTTTCCTTTTTATTTTAAAGCCTTTAGAAGGATGGAAAATAGAACCCATCAGCCCCAAAAGGAACCCTAAATCATGACCCACCAAAGAGAAAGGAATAAGAGAAAATATCATGATTTTCTCACAAAATCCTTTAGATTTTTTCAAGCTTTGTGTAGTCCAACCTTAAATCCACACTCCTTTACCTTCCAAAGGACATATTTTGAAAATATTTGAACAAAAAATTTTGGATTTTAGAGAGAGAAAGCATCACCTATCTTGGAAGAAGAAGAAGAAGAAATGTAAGGTTTTGTTTAATTTCTTGAAGTTTTAAGATTGGGTTTGTTAGATTTGTTACTTATAAAGATTGTTTGGTGTTCATAGTGAAGGAGATTGATGAAAATTTCAACTTAATGTTTTGCCTTGATGATAAGGTTAAGGATTTTTGGATGGTTGATGAAATTGATATGGTTTTATGATTGATTATAGTGTATGAAAGTGAGTTGTAATTTGTAGTGTGAAGAAAGTGGAGAAAAATCTTATTGTAGGTGGCAGCTTCACTTATTTTGACTAAGAAATTATTATTGTATGTTCAATGTGATATATTTATGATGATGAATTAATGAAAATGACTGTGAGATGATGATATTATGTTGAAATAGTTATGGGTATGTACATAGATTGAGCAATTGAATAATGGCTTAATGTTTGGAAATTATAGATTTATTGTGAATATTTAGTAAAGTAATATTTAAATATTCATGGAATACTAAGAATGCCCACAATGATGGTGGGGGTTTTAGTATTCGTATAGTGATGTAAAAGTGGTGAAAATGGTTTAGAAATACTATGATATGCTATTGGATTATGAATGGACACCGATGACTTAGTGGTGATATAAACATCGAAAAGTAGAGTTAATGATTGTAGATTGTATTGAATGTGTATAGCTATATATTCTTAACATGTATGATTGATTGAGATGATAATAGAATGATGTGTAGTAACTTGGAGTGGTGTGGAAGCTTGAGTTTCCATTTGGAGGCTTAAAAGAGGAATTGGTTGAGCTTGAGGTAAGTGGTTTGAGTAAAAGATTATTAGTATCATCTTGTAGGAGATCTTTAAGTTATTGTTAAAGATTAAATTAATTATCGAGTTAAGTTATGCAAGTACTATGTGTTCGGCTATTGAGGTAAGTTAAGGTAAGTTATGTGATTAGATGAAATAAGATTCGATTTAGTGCTTGGGTTAGAAAGAGATCTTGTTTATACTAGTGTGTTGTGGCCAGCCAAGCTTGTATGTTAAGTGAAAAGAAATACGTATGTGCTTAAGTGACCATATTAACTTTGTTTACTCATATTTGTATAAGCTTATGGGTATGTGAGCATGGCTTGCGTTAGACTACCCTCAGCAACCATGTTCAGTTCAAGCTACTTTTTATACAAAAGTTTTATAACAACTTGCATTATGTTTAGCTTGAAAACCATGGTTTTGAGTTAACTCTCATGACTAATTGCATTTATGCATATTTGAAACTGTAATCTATTTTTATTATTGTTTTGTAAACCGTGTGCCAACTAGGTAAAGCGAACCATGTCATCACGTTTTAGATCATGTGAACCACCTCTAAAGTACTAAAGGAACTAAGTGCTACACAGGTACCTTTGAACCATGGGAGTTACTTCTAGAGTCCTAAGAGAACTAAATGTTGCATGGGTACCTTTGAATTATGGTAGTCACCATTAAATTCTTAAGGGAACTAAGTGCTACATGGGTACCTTTAAACTGTAAGAGTCATCACTAAAGTCCTAAAGAAACTAAATGCTACAAGGGTATCTCTGAATCTCAACGACACGTTCAATTTGCTAAGTTAAGTTTTGATAAGTAATTAGTTTTTATTAACTATGAGATTTCGACTAGTACTTTGTTTTCAGCTCCACTTTTATTTCAAGCAGACCTATTGATCTTTGGGTCACCCTGAGTCTATCTAGCTTGCTCTAAATTCTATTGCGCATCTATTAAGCTTTGTGCTATAGACTATCAGTGACTATGCCTACCGAGCGTCGTGCTTTAGGCATTTTATGCTTGTCTGGAAAATCAGCAAAGAGATTCAAGTTCTTGATTAATTAGTAAGACTGGAATAGTGTTGTATGGTCGTTGATGTTTTTTGCTTACGACACTTTCTCCATTTGTAGCTAGGATGAATATCAATATGTGTTTATGTGATTGAGGTTTATCCTTAACCTTATTAGTTATCCATTTTGATATCAATATAAGTTTTCGTTGATTTAAGGCTATATGCCAAACTCTATTAGTTGTGTGTTTTGATATCATTATCAGTTTCAATGCTTTGAGACATTTTGCCTAACCTTATCGATTACTTGTTTTCATAAAATTTTTTATTTTGAACTAAGTATATAAGAAATCCATTTTGAACAAGTGCATTCGGCCATTGCATTGCTATGTGATAAGTTTGAATTATTGAGATGTGATAAGTGTTCATTGACTTATAGCCATCATGTTTAAGCTTGAGAAAATGAGGTATTTAAGGTATCCTTTCAACTAATACCAATATAGCCTTGACCTTAAAGTGTGAGTCTATTTAGCTATATCAGACATCTAGACATGATATCATGCATATATGTCACTTTACATGTATATCATTTTGTATTACAAATTACAGTTTATAGAGTGTCTTTGGATGTAACTTAGGATTGTTCTAGATAATTGTATGAGTGATATAATTATTGAGAGCGACCTTGGATATGATTAGTGTTATAATGTGAATGTTGTGGATAGTGGTGATGTATCTGATAAGTTATTTGATATTACGAATGATTTTGCTACCTATATTTGGACATAGGTTAATCTGGGAAATCTTTTAACTTAAAGAGGGATATTTTCAATCAATTTTTAGACAGGAATGTGTTATGGAATAAAATTGATCAATATCTGCCTTAAAGATTTATTCAACCCTTATTTGATTAAAGATTAAGGTATTGGAAGTCGGAATTTAAGTGGAAAAGATAAGTGAAAAATTGTTTAGTGACTATGCAGATACCGAATACAAACTGTTAAATAAAAAAATTAGTTGGTAAAATTGTAAGATTGAATAAGTATACGTTCACAAGTATGAATCACGGCCTTCGAGTCATGACAGCTATAATGGAGAAGCCTTTGCCTCCTAAGTTTAGGATGCTACAAATGCCACGTATTCAAGAAAGACAAATCCATATAATCATATGCAGAATTATGAAGTGCTAATGCTCCTCCACAGATGGGAGAATGAGATAATGTGCAGAGCTTTCTCGCCTACATTAACTAGCCATGCGATAAAGTGGTTTAATAGTTTGGCAGAAAAATCCATTTCATAATTTGACCAATTGAGGAGTGAATTTCTAAAGGCCTTCATTATAAACAGCCAAAAGAAGAAGGAGGTTAGATATCTGCTCACCCTTAAGCAAGGAAACAAAGAATCACTGAAAAGATATGTAAATCGATTTCAAGACGCCAATCTCAAACTTCGAGAACTACAAGTTGTGTCACTGTGGCTAAAACTTTTATAGGAAACTAAGTTTGAAAAGCTGCATGAGTTGCTATCATTAGATCAACCAACCACAATTTTAGACTTGTTTTTTGGAGCTAACATGTACAACAAGCAAAAAGAGGTGATGAAGATGGTTCAATCCCATGACTCCAAAGAATGAAGGATTACAAGTTTCAAACCTATTAGGAAGGACCCATCAAATCAAAAGGATGATTGTGTCAAGTACTTGTGCTTCAAAGACCTTATAAGGAAATAAGATAAACAAGACATAGAATGCTAATCATTTAAAATTGAATTGGTAGTAAAGATTTCATATGTTCCTCTTTTCATTCAATTGAGACAGTTAATTCATTAAGGAATTTTATTATTTTATCATTTATACAATAAGCGACAAAGGAATTTCTTATTTTATATATGCCTTTTATTACGTATGACTGTAAATCTCGTGAAAGAAGTATGAGAACGTTAGAAGCCTTGAGCAAAAAAGTTGCGAAATAGGCTCAATACACAAGGACTTGAAGAAAAAATGCATGAGATAAGTCACACAACGACTATGCAAGGACTTGAAGCAAAAAATGTGCAAGTCACACATAAAAACCACATGGACTTAAAGCAAAAAATATGCAAGGTAAGTCACGCATATAAAACACATGTACTTGAAGTGTAAAATGCACAAGTTAAGTCACATAACGAATATGTAAGGACTTGAAGCAAAAACAACGCGAGGTAAGTCACACAACGAATATTTAAGGACTTAAAGCAAAAAATTCGTGAGGTAAGTCATGAATATAAAACACAATGACTTGAAACGATAAATGCATGAGGTAAGTCATGCATATAAAAGGCCCTAGGTGAAAAATGTGCGAAACGGTCATGACTATAAAAGACTTGGAGCGAAGAATGTGCGAAATAAGTCAAATTACAAAATGAACCTTAAGTGAAAAAAGCACGAGACAGGCTCAACTACAAATGTAAGATGTGTAAGTTAAATTCATAATTACAAAAGACTCCATATTTAAAAAAGTTCTTTATAAAGAGTCTTGTATTATGATAGGAGAGCTAGTTGTTCAGGTAAGAGGGAGTTCAACTTGGCAAAAGTGGAATTGTATGCCTCTTTGTACTACTCCAATGAAGTTGTCTTACCTTCGCTACAGCTAATTCAATCTTAAGTCGAATTAGCTCCAAATTCATTTTCTCTTGTCCTTCTTCATATCATTAACTTGTTTTGGGAGTTAGCTCCATTGATTTTTCTTTGTAATCCATTAAGCCTTCTTTTCCTGCAATTGTTGAAGTTCCCTTTCAACCTGCGCTCTGTATGCTTGATGTAAAGCATTACAGACAATCACTCGCTGCATTGACTATGAATAAACAAAATAATCAAGAAAGTACCAAAATGCCCCTATATACTCTTCCCCGAGGTATGCCCTGGAAAAGAGTGGGGAGCAATTAATATGAGTCAGATTAAAGGATATTAAGCCTAAAGATAGATTAAGCCAAAAGGAAAAGGGGCCCACAAGATTTTTTAAACCAGTGATTAACTGTTTTCCTTAACGGTAATTACGAGGTAAATAACTCCTATAAATAAGTGACAGGTATCATCTTTACTGACTTAGTCTCTATTTGCTTATTAAAATTCTACTAAATTTTCTGTCTAACTTAAGTATCGGAGTGCATGCACAAAGAAAAACCCCTGCGTTTCTCTAATTGTTTTCTTTCTTGTAAAGTACTTAAAAACACATTAGAGTAAAGATCAAGATTCCTTTGTCATCAGAATCTTATTGTTGTACCAAGAAACAACGACAGAAAAAGAAAAAGTGATATACTACATACATATATACACTAATTAATTTTGTTTTTACAACAATTATAATTTTTACATTGAAATCTTTTGCTTATGATTTTTTTAATCATGTATTGCTTTTTAACTATTTTCTGGGCATGTTGGTTGTGCAGGTTCCAAATTTTTTTTTTTTACTTTCTTTATATGCCCATAGAATAAGTCTAGAAAATTATATATAGTATAAACAATGTCTACAATGATAGATTTGTTCATTAATCTAATTGGATCGGATATTGAACATGAACAATGATTTTATTCACAACCAACAAATTAAGTAATGCAACCTATTTACTACAAAAACCATAACCCTAAAATCTAAAAATTAAAATTACTCTTCAAGTGTAGCAACCCACACTCGCTTATGGGGTATTCTCTATTTGCAAGGTATTGTCCACTTAGGTGTAAAGCACATCACCCCACCTCACAATTTTGTCGAAAAGGGCCCTCATGAGTTGAAGGAGCATGTTATGTCTTTATACCTAGCATCTCTCCATGTGTTTGTCTGATGTGGAATTTGCCTAAGGTGCAACGCACTATCATGCCACCCTATGTAGGGACTCAGGGTCCTCCTTAAGGTTTGCTTCACCATCGACCCAAACACACATCGAGGCTGTTCTGATATCGATTGTAACAGCTGCAGCCATTTGCGTCGTATTGTCCACTTTAGTGTAGAACACATTGCCCCAACTCACAGTTTTATCCTTCAAAAGGGTTGTCACAAGTTAAGGGAGTTGAGGGAGCATTTTATTTCTTTAAATCCAACATCTCCCTATGTGCTTGTCCAATTAGGATTTGCCTAAGGTGCAACACACTATTGCACCATCGCTTGTATTAACTCAGCATCCTCACTAAGGTTTGCCCACCACTGGCCTAAACACACACCGAGCACTTTAATACCAATTATAGCAACCCGTACCCACTTTGGTGCAAAGTACATTGCCTCATCAAACCATTTTCTCCTTTGAAAAGAGCCCTTACAAGTTAAGGGAGCATACTACAACTTTATACCTAGCATCCCCCCATGTACTTGTCTGATATGGGATCTGCCTATGGTGCAAGGCACTATCATGCCCTCAACTAGTGAAGGCCCTTTTCACAGGATAAAACCATTGGGGGCAATGTGATGTTCACCAAAGTGGACAATACCTTGCAAATTGATACGATATGCTACAATTGGTATCAAAGTGTCTTAGTGTGCCTTTGGGCTACTGGTAAGGCAAACTTTAGTGAGGACCCTAAGTCCCTACGAGATGTGGCATGATAGTGTGTTGAACCTTAGGTAAATCCCACATCGAACAAACATATTGAGAGATGCTGGGGATAAAGACGTAGTATGCTCCCTCAACTAGTGGGGGCCCTTTTCGAAGAACAAAATCGTAAAGTACGGTAATGTGCTCTATACCAAAGCAGACAATTCCTCACAAGTAGGTGTGAGCTGCTACAGTTGGTATTCGAGTGCTTCGATATGCTTATTAGCCTGTGGTGGGACAAACCTCTATTAGGACATTGAGTCCCTATAGGGGTGGCACGATAATGCATTGCACCAAAGGCAAATACCACATTGGACAAGCACATGAGAATATACTGATTATGAGGACGTAACATGCTCCCTTAACTTGTGAGGGTCATTTTGAAGGACAAAACTATGAGGTGGGGTAGTGTGCTCTACACTAAAGCGGACAATTGTGAAATCCCTAAATTCATGTTAATTTCCCTTGTTTATAAAGCATTTCTAGCTGAAATAATTAAATAAATAAGAGATTTTGATGTATAATTGATATATGGGACATAAAAGGAATAATGGAAATTTTAGTCAATTGGTCAATGAAATAAATTCCGATGTTATGAGAATAATTAGAGTATGATAAATAAGTATATGATTTTATGGAGAATTAATGTCAGAATTTTATGGTGACTAAAATACATGTGGTATTGAATGGAAGAGGAACCATTTAATTTGGTTAAAGGGTCAATGGCTGATGATAAGAAATTAAAGGGATAATTATGCATTAACTGAAGCTTGATGAATCATCATCTTCAGCCATCATAAGTCGGTAGCAACAATTCCAGCCCTTCTCGTTCCCTTCCAAAAGTTTCTAAGTTCCCATATTAGCTACCTTGATAAACCACCACTTCCCGTTATCGAATCGCCAAGTTCCTTAACAAAAAATGATCTATGTCACTAGTTCAAGCTATGCCTGTAATATGAAAGGCTGAATCTAAGGAAGTAACGAGATCAGAAATTCTATTAATTTGGCTATTGACTGTAGACACCTAATTTTGTCCGAATAATTTTTTTTGTATAATATATTAAAAAATCAAAAAAATAAAAAAATCATGAAAATTAAATGAGATTTAGGCGGAATTTGGTTTTGGAAAGAAATCTTGAAAATTGAGTGTTTGTTTAAGTCTTTGGAAAAGATATCAAAATTTTGGATTAATATGACAAGAAGAACCAAAAGGAAATGAATCAAGAAAAATTAAAGTGAGAATCACGTATGGGATCTTTTTATTTTGATTTTTTAAATTGATCTAATTAAGGGCTGATTTTAAGGAAGAGATATTGAAGCTATAAAAACAGGAGAATAAAGTGTCTTAGGGGGATAGCCGGCTAGGTTTAAGGAAAAAGAAAACCTAAGAAGGAAAACCCTAGGAAGGAGAAAAAAGAAAAAAACCTAGGCAGAAAAAAAAACCCTAGGGGAAAAACCAAAAGAAAAGACCCGGCTGTGGCAGATCGTCGGGGGCTCCTTGCTGCTGCTGGTCTTCCTCCATCGTACCATCATCTTCAACTTAGCTCCCCGCTGCACAGACCTCCTGCTGCTTACCATAACCGCTCAACCCACAACTATCACCTTCACTGCATCTTTGCATATCGCCACTATTCTTGCTTGCCGTGGTTATCATGTATCTAAAGCCATCGCCACTGCTGCAAAGATCGTCTGCTATCGCTGATGTTGCCAACCTCTCTGAGTCCCTTGTACCGTGAAACCTCCTGGCAGCCGGTGTGTGCGACGCTGTTGACCTCTGTTTGTTGAGCCTGGTGGTTGCCGAGACGTGAAAGGGAAGATCACAAGGGTTGTTCTTTCCCCGCGCACGTAAACAGTAAAGTGGAATAGTTTGGAAATCCACGTTTGCCTATACCCCATTCATGCATCGCCCAGCACAACTTCCATTATTGCTGCTGTAGAACCGAAGCCTCCTGCTGCCGTCTGACCCTGTTTGTAGCTCCATCTACCAAGCTCAGGCTGCTGCCTCACGCTGCTGCTGCTACTCTGACGTTCTGCTCCACTGCGTTCCTGTCCACTGCTGCAAACCATCATCCCTGCATTGTGCATCATCAAACCGAACCTGCCACACTGTTGTGAAGGGATGCGGAGTTTGTTTGAAGAAGACAAGGTTTTGGTTTTTAAGGTATGCATATATTCTTTATTTTATCCTTTTCAACTTTGTTTTCTTTGGTTTATTTATTTCAAAAAAAATATATGATAATAATAAGGGATTTCATTCTTGTATGCTTATCTATTAGGGGATGTACAAGCATATATGTATACGTATGTGTATTATTATTTTTTTCTTGGGTTGTCAAATGATTTTTTTTATTTTAAAACAAACAAGTAAATAAATAATGAGTTATATAGAAATAAATAAATGAATGATAAAAAAATCATAAAAAATAAAAACATATAAATAAATAAATGATAAATACGAATTATTATAAATAATTTCCGATGATAGGATTTCTTAGAAATCACAAGTAATGATTCTTTGATAATCCTTAGGGTCGAAATAAAATATTTGATTATTACCAGCGTGTTGGGGTATTCAAATAATTTTAGTTCGATATTGATATTTCTAATAAAATTAATATTTAAAAATAAATAATAAATAAAAAAATTTTAAACAAATAAGTAAACAAGAATATAAAATTGTTACAATTAATCTTTTGGAATAAATAATAACAATAACAATGAAGATAAAAAAGTAATTAAAGATAAATAAACATGATATACATTATAAATAATTTCCGATGATGAATGTTACGGAATTCACAAGTAGTGATTCCTAACTGATCTGTAGGTGAGAGAAATATGCTAAATGTTACCAGCGTATTGAATATTTAGTATGATTTTTCAATAAAAATAAGATTTTATAAATATAAATAAATTACAAAATAATAATATAAGTATAAATGAAAAATGGATTTCTCATGTGCATCATCTGTATTTTGATTTCATCATTTGCATCCATGAAATTTCAAAATAAGTGTGAATCTCCCGAGGATGGGATTTTTAGAAATCGCAAGTAGCGATTCTTAAGAAATCTTTAGGTAAGGAAATTATCCGAAATGCTACCAAAAGTATTGGGTACTTCGGAATAATTTTCAATACAAAAGATTTTCACTTATTTTAAATAAAAAAATAAAACTTAAATATTCCAAAATAAAACAAATAATAAAAATGGTTTCAAATAAATGGAGTTCTTTTTAAATGTTTAATTAAGATCATTTTATTAAGATTGAAAGATAAGACATGATTAAGTGGTACCGTTTTTTAACGGGCGTTGTGGGGTGCTAATCCTTCCCCACGCGTAACCGAACTCCCGAACCCAAACTTTGTTTTCGTAGACCAAAAATTATTTTTTTGATAAAGCTTAATTAATTTTAAGATTTTATTAAAAAGATAGATAATTTTAGGTGACCAATCACACCTAGCCAAAAAGATTGGTGGCGACTCCCATTTTGTGTTTTTTTTCCAAAATCGTCTAGCGATCGAGTCCCCGGACGAAAATCGTTACGACAGCTTGGCGACTCCACTGGGGATTTGAGAGTCGAACCATAAATAATCATGTCTTATTCAAAATCTTAATTAATGGTCTTAATAAATATTTAATAAAACTCTTCATAAAAAATAATTTTTAAAAAAAAAGCAAAAAATAATACAAACAAAAAAAATTTGTGAATCATTTTCATCATTTGTGTTTTGTTAGGATGCATCTTAAATTTTGTTCCTTTGCATACATGACATATTCATTGCATACATCAACCATACACCCGGGTTTGTCCCTTTTAGGAGAGAGTAGAGTACCTTTGCTCTCGTGAGGTAATAACCTCCGCAATGGCAAGTGAAATACTCTCACTCAAGTTGAACCCTTTCCGTTTGTAGCCTATCATGGGTGAGGATTGGGGTGCCTTACTAGAGCCTATCATGGGTGAGGATTGGGGTGCCTTACTAGTCTAGTGTGGACGTCAGTAAGGAACAATTTGGGAACCTTTTGTCCTTTAGAACTCCAAAGCATACATATAGTAAACTTAAGAGGAATAACTTGGGATAGAGTCATGTTAACCCTATTACTTAGGACATATCTTTGATCATGTATGTTTGCTTTTGTTTGACATGTGAGACACTAATAGGGAATCATAGGTTCTTTAGCAAAACATTTCCATGCATGATTTTTCCAAACACATGTAGCATTTTGTTCATCCATTCATCTTCATTCATTTTTTTTCAAGCATCACCACATGTGAAATGATAAATTCTTAATTGTGGTAATAAAGATTTGAAGATAGCTCGACCAAAAGTTCATTCACACAACACTCGCTATCAAGCTAAGATCATGGAAGAAGAATCAAGCATGCGCATGGAGAAGATGAAAAAAGCTCAAGAGGAAATGAGAGGGCAACTGGCCCAAATTGCAGAATTATTGAAAAATCTAAGCAAGGGCAAAGGAGTAGTAGAGGAAGCTGCAGTCCAAGAAGGGGTTCAACAACACAGTATGGAAGATCCTATCTATCCTCCTGGATTTGGTCCATTTCCAAGTCAAACATCCCAAGAAAGAAGATATCCACCTGCTTACACTGCTATACCCCAAGTGTTTGGACAAGCTCAATTCCAAGGACCCGCCCATCCTTCCCAAGGCGCAAAATCTACTGATCCCATTGAGGTGCCCGACTTAGATGACCCAAGGGAAATTGAGAAGTTGAAAGCTAAACAAGTAGAAGAGAAAGACGAGGTGAAGTCACAACAAAAGATTAATATGTTGGAGGAAAGGATTCGAGCTATTGAAGGCTTAGACTTTTATGGTTCTATGGATGCTACTGGGTTGTGTTTGGTGTCAGACTTGGTTATTCCACCCAAGTTCAAAGCGCCAGAGTTTGAGAAGTATAATGGAACTTCCTGCCCTAGGTCTCATCTTATTATGTATTACCGGAAGATGGCTGCTTTTGCTCAAGATGATAAGCTCCTTATTCATATTTTTCAAGAAAGTCTCACTGGATCTGCTGCCAAGTGGTACAATCAATTAGACAAAACCCGGGTTACCACATGGAATGACTTAGCAAGGGCATTCACGGCCCAATATCGACATGTTGCTGATATGGCCCCTGACCGTTTATCAGTTCAAACATGGAGATGAAAGCCAATGAAAGCTTCAAGCAATATGCGCAAAGGTGGCGCGATTTAGCTGCAGAAGTGCAACCTCCTCTTTCAGAAAAGGAGCTCACCATCCTATTTGTGAACACTTTAAAGGCTCCATATTATGATAGGATGATAGGCAATGCCACCAAGAATTTTGCTGATATGGTGTTATCCGGGGAGATCATCGAGAATGCGATCAAGCGTGGCAAGATTGAAGTTCCTAACAATACTGAGAAGAAGGGAGGAGCTAACAGAAGGAGGGAAGAAGATGCCCATGCTGTTATAAATGGGGGGCAACATCGACGATACACTCCACGACACTCTTATCCCATGCCACAACCATATTATCCTATCCAATACCCTTACCAGTCATATCCGCAAATTAATGCTCAGCCTAACTTTCACCCTCAAACACCTGCACCAAATACCCAATCAGTTGCCCAATCCAACAAACAAGAAAGCAATCCTAGGAGGGCATGGCCAAAACAACAAAAAGCTCCCCTTGATCCAATTCCCATAACCTATACCGAGTTGTACCCAAAACTAATCAAAGAGCAACTCGTTGCCCCAGTTTATGCGGAACCTCTCAAGCCTCCATATCCAAAATGGTATAATGAGAATGCTCGATGTGAGTATCATTTTGGGAATCCGGGTCACTCCTTGGAGAATTGCACTGCTTTAAAGTATAGGGTGCAAGGTTTGATAAAAGCCGGCATATTGCACTTTGAAAAAAAGGGGGAACCGACTGTGAATGCGAATCCATTGCCCAACCATGGAAATGAGGGATGATTCTTTTGAGGTGAAAGGAGTTTAAGCCATGCAAGTCTGAAGATTTATCAGAATTTTTTTTTTAGTAATGCAAGACATTTTTTTTTAAAAAGTGCTTAAGCCCATAAGCACGAAATAAAGTTTTATGTATGGGCTAACTTTTATTTATTTCCCTTTCAATAAAGCGACTAGTGTGATGCACTGTCATTTTCTCATTCTATTCATTTGCCATTTCTCACATACTCACCATATCTTTCATTCACAAGTATCCAAATAATGAACATGATGATAATGATGTCAATAAATCTGGGATTCAAATTTGAAAGAACCACTTTTATTAATGGATTATCAATCTGCCAAGGCGTCCAAGTAAGAAAGAAGAAAATTTGTTCACAATTTTCACCTAAGCTTGATGGAATAAGAAAAGGTGAATCTCTTATAGAAGTTCCTAACAAGTTTGTATTTGTTCAGTAAATGATCTTCAAGGAGAAGATTTACATTTGAA
Source organism: Heritiera littoralis (assembly GCA_031772115.1). NCBI lineage: Eukaryota > Viridiplantae > Streptophyta > Magnoliopsida > Malvales > Malvaceae > Heritiera > Heritiera littoralis. The sequence continues at coordinate 1,282,766 of JAPDPK010000022.1, forward strand.
ATGATAAATGGCCTTCTTTCACTATCCTTCAAGCGTGAGTAAAATTATCCTTTGATTACCCCTTTGAGCCTATTATATTTTTTTTTTGTAATATAACCCACCAAGGATCACCCTCCACACTGGGGGCAAGGAAGATGAAATAAAGAAATTTTGGGGGCAACAAAAAGAAATAGCCCATTTTTGTAAAAAAAAAAAAAAGAAAAGGGTTTGAATTCAAAAAGAAAACCCAAAAAAAAAAAAAGAAGCAGGAAAAGAAATGAGTGAATTAGAAAGGGGCAAAATGCCTAAATGATTTACTTCATAAGAAAGTGATCCTTTGGTTTGTAAACCTTGAAACACATTTTGGGCCTATTTGATCCTTTTCTTGTAAACCCTCACCTGAGCCTACATTACGTACTTTTAAAAGCCCATTTTGATCAAATGTAAATGCTTGAATTGAAGAGTCATGCGTTGAATGAAAACATACTTGTACAATGAGATAATGATCCTTTGAAGGAAGTAGATCAAGTTGAATGAAGAAACCCATGAGCTTTGGAAGATATCTGTTAGATCAAAAGCAAGAATGACTTTTGGGGGGCATGAATTTGGATTGAAAACAAAAGGCTGAAATTTGTCAAAGCTAATAGAGTTTGAAATGAAAAAAAAAAGAAAAAGATGAAAAAAGAAAAAAAAGGAAAAAAAGGAAAATGAAAAGGAAAAAGAAAAAAGAAAAAGAAAAAAGGAGGATTCAAATTGAAAACCTAAAAAGGCAGTTTGGATCAAAAGAAGGGAACCTAAGTTGAAAACCTGAAAAGGCAACTTAGGAAAAGATCATCACCAAGAGTTTTGATATAGAAGCAAGATTGGCAGGCCCAACATGGATGAACATATCAATAAAAGTGGGCTTTTGGAAAAGAATTCTAGATTGACTTGATTGAAATTGTCAGAATGTTTATTAAATGGATACTGAAAACCATATTCCAAACAAACTGGCCCATTGATTTTTCTTGATTTCATGTTCCTTTTCTAAGAATGAATACCCATATTTCTCATGATTATTTTAAATTCATTCCATCCCTATAATAAATTGAGAAGATGTATGAGTGCATTACATTAGTGGTCGAATTGGAAGGAAAATAAATAAATGTTGGTAACCTTTTCTTGGGTAAATTTTTGAAAAAAATATTCTTTTGAGAAATCTTGCATTACTAAAAGAGAGAAAGAAACAAAAATAAAAAAATGATGAAAACATAACTTTGAAAGCATGATGGCAAGTCTTCAAGCATAATGGGACCAAGACTCATTAGAAGGTAGGATGAGAAGTGGAGATAGAAGATTTGAATAAGAAGAAGAATCCAGCAAATATGTGGAACTTGAGGAAAATGAGATGAGCTTGAGAATCTTGTTACCACAATTGAGATTGCATTTACATACATTCATGAAATAATTCAGGACATGACATTTACATGTGCATAACATTCATAGCATCCATGGTATTCATGACATTCATTATATTCATGATGTGCATGACATTTCATTAGTGCATTTTGACATTGAACTATTTGTTAAGACATTAGGATAAGAAGATCTGAATGATTAAAATTTTGAGGAAAAGAGAAAATATAAGAGATGGTAATTTGAAAAAATGATGAGGTATGAGAAGATGATGAGAAAAATACTTTTTGAAAAACATTAGATGAGAGGAAAGCCCAATATTGTTGGCATCAAAATGAAAGTTAAGCCCAGTCAAACCCATGTTAACTGGCATTCTGAAATGAAATTTTTATGTTCAAAGTTTCATTGCCTCTGTTGAGAGGAGCTCTTTATTTTTCAAAAAGTACCAATGCCTCTGGTGAGAGGAGCACAAGATTATTTTTCAAAAGTACCAATGCCTCTGGTGAGAGGAGCACAAGATTATTTTTCAAAAAGTACCAATGCCTCTGTTGAGAGGAGCCCTTTATTTTTCAAAGTCTCATTGCCTCTGTTGAGAGGAGCTCTTTGTTTTTCAAAGTTTCATTGCCTCTGTTGAGAGGAGCTCTTTGTTTTTCAAAGTCTCATTGCCTCTGTTGAGAGGAGCTTTTTGTTTTCAAAGTCTCATTGCCTCTGTTGAGAGAAGCTTTATTTTTCAAAAGTTTCATTGCCTCTGTTGAGAGGAGCTCTTTGTGTTTCAGAAGTTTCAAAGCCTCTGTTGAGAGGAGCTTTTATTCCATGATCATCTTGCATCCCTTAGTCTTATGATAGGAGAGACTAGGAATTTCACTTTGCATTCCTTAATCTTATGATAGAAAAGATTAGGAAATCCCATTCACTTTGCATTCCTTAGTCTTATGATAGGAAAGACCAGGAAATTTCATCTCACATTCCTCAGTCTTATGATAGGAGAGACTAAGAAATTTCACTTTGCATTCCTTAATCTTATGATAGAAAAGATTAGGAAATCCCATTCACTTTGCATTCCTTAATCTTATGATAGGAAAGACCAGGAAATTTTATCACACATTCCTCAATCTTATGATAGGAGAGACTAGGAATTTCACTTTGCATTCCTGAATCTTGTGATAGAAAGGATTAGGAAATCCCATTCATTTTGCATTCCTTAGTCTTATGATAGGAGAGACTAGGAAATTTCATCTCACATTCCTCAGTCTTATGATAGGAGAGACTAGGAAATTTCACTTCCCATTCCTTAATCTTGTGATAGAAAGGATTAGGAAAAGGCTAGGAAACTTCATTTTGCATTCATTCCTCAATCTTTATAAGAGGAGAAGATTAGGAAATTTCATGTGGCATTTATTCCTTAGCTTTATGAGAGACAAGGCTAGGAAATATCATATTTTTCATAGGTAGTGCATTCGGACAAAATGGTTGTCTATGTCTTTGCACAATTACTGTTTCACAGCAAAGCGCAAAGAGGGGCAGCTGTAGACACCTAATTTTGTCCGAATAATTTTTTTTGTATAAATATATTAAAAAATCAAAAAAATAAAAAAAATCATGAAAATTAAATGAGATTTAGGCGGAATTTGGTTTTGGAAAGAAATCTTGAAAATTGAGTGTTTGTTTAAGTCTTTGGAAAAGATATCAAAATTTTGGATTAATATGACAAGAAGAACCAAAAGGAAATGAATCAAGAAAAATTAAAGTGAGAATCACGTATGGGATCTTTTTATTTTGATTTTTTAAATTGATCTAATTAAGGGCTGATTTTAAGGAAGAGATATTGAAGTTATAAAAACAGGAGAATAAAGTGTCTTAGGGGGATAGCCGGCTAGGTTTAAGGAAAAAGAAAACCTAAGAAGGAAAACCCTAGGAAGGAGAAAAAAGAAAAAAACCTAGGCAGAAAAAAAAACCCTAGGGGAAAAACCAAAAGAAAAGACCCGGCTGTGGCAGATCGTCGGGGGCTCCTTGCTGCTGCTGGTCTTCCTCCATCGTACCATCATCTTCAACTTAGCTCCTCGCTGCACAGACCTCCTGCTGCTTACCATCACCGCTCAACCCACAACTATCACCTTCACTGCATCTTTGCATATCGCCACTATTCTTGCTTGCCGTGGTTATCATGTATCTAAAGCCATCGCCACTGCTGCAAAGATCGTCTGCTATCGCTGATGTTGCCAACCTCTCTGAGTCCCTTGTACCGTGAAACCTCCTGGCAGCCGGTGTGTGCGACGCTGTTGACCTCTGTTTGTTGAGCCTGGTGGTTGCCGAGACGTGAAAGGGAAGATCACAAGGGTTGTTCTTTCCCCGCGCACGTAAACAGTAAAGTGGAATAGTTTGGAAATCCACGTTTGCCTATACCCCATTCATGCATCGCCCAGCACAACTTCCATTATTGCTGCTGTAGAACCGAAGCCTCCTGCTGCCGTCTGACCCTGTTTGTAGCTCCATCTACCAAGCTCAGGCTGCTGCCTCACGCTGCTGCTGCTACTGCGTTCCTGTCCACTGCTACAAACCATCATCCCTGCATTGTGCATCATCAAACCGAACCTGCCACACTGTTGTGAAGGGATGTGGAGTTTGTTTGAAGAAGACAAGGTTTTGGTTTTTAAGGTATGCATATATTCTTTATTTTATCCTTTTCAACTTTGTTTTCTTTGGTTTATTTATTTCAAAAAAAATATATGATAATAATAAGGGATTTCATTCTTGTATGCTTATCTATTAGGGGATGTACAAGCATATATGTATACGTATGTGTATTATTATTTTTTTTCTTGGGTTGTCAAATGATTTTTTTTTATTTTAAAACAAACAAGTAAATAAATAATGAGTTATATAGAAATAAATAAATGAATGATAAAAAAATCATAAAAAATAAAAACATATAAATAAATAAATGATAAATACGAATTATTATAAATAAATTCCGATGATAGGATTTCTTAGAAATCACAAGTAGTGATTCTTTGATAATCCTTAGGGTCGAAATAAAATATTTGATTATTACCAGCGTGTTGGGGTATTCAAATAATTTTAGTTCGATATTGATATTTCTAATAAAATTAATATTTAAAAATAAATAATAAATAAATAAAAATTTTAAACAAATAAGTAAACAAGAATATAAAATTGTTACAATTAATCTTTTGGAATAAATAATAACAATAACAATGAAGATAAAAAAGTAATTAAAGATAAATAAACATGATATACATTATAAATAATTTCCGATGATGAGATGTTACGGAATTCACAAGTAGTGATTCCTAACTGATCTGTAGGTGAGAGAAATATGCTAAATGTTACCAGCGTATTGAAATATTTAGTATGATTTTTCAATAAAAATAAGATTTTATAAATATAAATAAATTACAAAATAATAATATAAGTATAAATGAAAAATGGATTTCTCATGTGCATCATCTGTATTTTGATTTCATCATTTGCATCCATGAAATTTCAAAATAAGTGTGAATCTCCCGAGGATGGGATTTTATAGAAATCGCAAGTAGCGATTCTTAAGAAATCTTTAGGTAAGGAAATTATCCGAAATGCTACCAAAAGTATTGGGGTACTTCGGAATAATTTTCAATACAAAAGATTTTCACTTATTTTAAATAAAAAATAAAACTTAAATATTCCAAAATAAAACAAATAATAAAAATGGTTTCAAATAAATGGAGTTCTTTTTAAATGTTTAATTAAGATCATTTTATTAAGATTGAAAGATAAGACATGATTAAGTGGTACCGTTTTTTAACGGGCGTTGTGGGGGTGCTAATCCTTCCCCACGCGTAACCGAACTCCCGAACCCAAACTTTGTTTTCGTAGACCAAAAATTATTTTTTTGATAAAGCTTAATTAATTTTAAGATTTTATTAAAAAGATAGATAATTTTAGGTGACCAATCACACCTAGCCAAAAAGATTGGTGGCGACTCCCATTTTGTGTTTTTTTTCCAAAATCGTCTTGCGATCGAGTCCCCGGACGAAAATCGTTACGACAGCTTGGCGACTCCACTGGGGATTTGAGAGTCGAACCATAAATAATCATGTCTTATTCAAAATCTTAATTAATGGTCTTAATAAATATTTAATAAAACTCTTCATAAAAAATAATTTTAAAAAAAAAAAGCAAAAAATAATACAAACAAAAAAAATTTGTGAATCATTTTCATCATTTGTGTTTTGTTAGGATGCATCTTAAATTTTGTTCCGTTGCATACATGACATATTCATTGCATACATCAACCATACACCCGGGTTTGTCCCTTTTGGGAGAGAGTAGAGTACCTTTGCTCTCGTGAGGTAATAACCTCCGCAATGGCAAGTGAAATACTCTCACTCAAGTTGAACCCTTTCCGTTTGTAGCCTATCATGGGTGAGGATTGGGGTGCCTTACTAGTCTAGTGTGGACGTCAGTGAGGAACAATTTGGGAACCTTTTGTCCTTTAGAACTCCAAAGCATACATATAGTAAACTTAAGAGGAATAACTTGGGATAGAGTCATGTTAACCCTATTACTTAGGACATATCTTTGATCATGTATGTTTGCTTTTGTTTGACATGTGAGACACTAATAGGGAATCATAGGTTCTTTAGCAAAACATTTCCATGCATGATTTTTCCAAACACATGTAGCATTTTGTTCATCCATTCATCTTCATTCATTTTTTTTCAAGCATCACCACATGTGAAATGATAAATTCTTAATTGTGGTAATAAAGATTTGAAGATAGCTCGACCAAAAGTTCATTCACACAACACTCGCTATCAAGCTAAGATCATGGAAGAAGAATCAAGCATGCGCATGGAGAAGATAGAAAAAGCTCAAGAGGAAATGAGAGGGCAACTGGCCCAAATTGCAGAATTATTGAAAAATCTAAGCAAGGGCAAAGGAGTAGTAGAGGAAGCTGCAGTCCAAGAAGGGGTTCAACAACACAGTATGGAAGATCCTATCTATCCTCCTGGATTTGGTCCATTTCCAAGTCAAACATCCCAAGAAAGAAGATATCCACCTGCTTACACTGCTATACCCCAAGTGTTTGGACAAGCTCAATTCCAAGGACCCGCCCATCCTTCCCAAGGCGCAAAATCTACTGATCCCATTGAGGTGCCCGACTTAGATGACCCAAGGGAAATTGAGAAGTTGAAAGCTAAACAAGTAGAAGAGAAAGACGAGGTGAAGTCACAACAAAAGATTAATATGTTGGAGGAAAGGATTCGAGCTATTGAAGGCTTAGACTTTTATGGTTCTATGGATGCTACTGGGTTGTGTTTGGTGTCAGACTTGGTTATTCCACCCAAGTTCAAAGCGCCAGAGTTTGAGAAGTATAATGGAACTTCCTGCCCTAGGTCTCATCTTATTATGTATTGCCGGAAGATGGCTGCTTTTGCTCAAGATGATAAGCTCCTTATTCATATTTTTCAAGAAAGTCTCACTGGATCTGCTGCCAAGTGGTACAATCAATTAGACAAAACCCGGGTTACCACATGGAATGACTTAGCAAGGGCATTCACGGCCCAATATCGACATGTTGCTGATATGGCCCCTGACCGTTTATCAGTTCAAAACATGGAGATGAAAGCCAATGAAAGCTTCAAGCAATATGCGCAAAGGTGGCGCGATTTAGCTGCAGAAGTGCAACCTCCTCTTTCAGAAAAGGAGCTCACCATCCTATTTGTGAACACTTTAAAGGCTCCATATTATGATAGGATGATAGGCAATGCCACCAAGAATTTTGCTGATATGGTGTTATCCGGGGAGATCATCGAGAATGCGATCAAGCGTGGCAAGATTGAAGTTCCTAACAATACTGAGAAGAAGGGAGGAGCTAACAGAAGGAGGGAAGAAGATGCCCATGCTGTTATAAATGGGGGGCAACATCGACGATACACTCCACGACACTCTTATCCCATGCCACAACCATATTATCCTATCCAATACCCTTACCAGTCATATCCGCAAATTAATGCTCAGCCTAACTTTCACCCTCAAACACCTGCACCAAATACCCAATCAGTTGCCCAATCCAACAAACAAGAAAGCAATCCTAGGAGGGCATGGCCAAAACAACAAAAAGCTCCCCTTGATCCAATTCCCATAACCTATACCGAGTTGTACCCAAAACTAATCAAAGAGCAACTCATTACCCCAGTTTATGCGGAACCTCTCAAGCCTCCATATCCAAAATGGTATAATGAGAATGCTCGATGTGAGTATCATTTTGGGAATCCGGGTCACTCCTTGGAGAATTGCACTGCTTTAAAGTATAGGGTGCAAGGTTTGATAAAAGCCGGCATATTGCACTTTGAAAAAAAGGGGGAACCGACTATGAATGCGAATCCATTGCCCAACCATGGAAATGAGGGATGATTCTTTTGAGGTGAAAGGAGTTTAAGCCATGCAAGTCTGAAGATTTATCAGAATTTTTTTTTTAGTAATGCAAGACATTTTTTTTTTAAAAAGTGCTTAAGCCCATAAGCACGAAATAAAGTTTTATGTATGGGCTAACTTTTATTTATTTCCCTTTCAATAAAGCGACTAGTGTGATGCACTGTCATTTTCTCATTCTATTCATTTGCCATTTCTCACATACTCACCATATCTTTCATTCACAAGTATCCAAATAATGAACATGATGATAATGATGTCAATAAATCTGGGATTCAAATTTGAAAGAACCACTTTTATTAATGGATTATCAATCTGCCAAGGCGTCCAAGTAAGAAAGAAGAAAATTTGTTCACAATTTTCACCTAAGCTTGATGGAATAAGAAAAGGTGAATCTCTTATAGAAGTTCCTAACAAGTTTGTATTTGTTCAGTAAATGATCTTCAAGGAGAAGATTTGCATTTGAAATGATAAATGGCCTTCTTTCACTATCCTTCAAGCGTGAGTAAAATTATCCTTTGATTACCCCTTTGAGCCTATTATATTTTTTTTTGTAATATAACCCACCAAGGATCACCCTCCACACTGGGGGCAAGGAAGATGAAATAAAGAAATTTTGGGGGCAACAAAAAGAAATAGCCCATTTTTGTAAAAAAAAAAAAAAGAAAAGGGTTTGAATTCAAAAAGAAAACCCAAAAAAAAAAGAGAGAAGCAAGAAAAGAAATGAGTGAATTAGAAAGGGGCAAAATGCCTAAATGATTTACTTCATAAGAAAGTGATCCTTTGGTTTGTAAACCTTGAAACACATTTTGGGCCTATTTGATCCTTTTCTTGTAAACCCTCACCTGAGCCTACATTACGTACTTTTAAAAGCCCATTTTGATCAAATGTAAATGCTTGAATTGAAGAATCATGCGTTGAATGAAAACATACTTGTACAATGAGATAATGATCCTTTGAAGGAAGTAGATCAAGTTGAATGAAGAAACCCATGAGCTTTGGAAGATATCTGTTAGATCAAAAGCAAGAATGACTTTTGGGGGGCATGAATTTGGATTGAAAACAAAAGGCTGAAATTTGTCAAAGCTAATAGAGTTTGAAATGAAAAAAAAAAGAAAAAGATGAAAAAAGAAAAAAAAGGAAAAAAAGGAAAATGAAAAGGAAAAAGAAAAAAGAAAAAGAAAAAAGGAGGATTCAAATTGAAAACCTAAAAAGGCAGTTTGGATCAAAAGAAGGGAACCTAAGTTGAAAACCTGAAAAGGCAACTTAGGAAAAGATCATCACCAAGAGTTTTGATATAGAAGCAAGATTGGCAGGCCCAACATGGATGAACATATCAATAAAAGTGGGCTTTTGGAAAAGAATTCTAGATTGACTTGATTGAAATTGTCAGAATGTTTATTAAATGGATACTGAAAACCATATTCCAAACAAACTGGCCCATTGATTTTTCTTGATTTCATGTTCCTTTTCTAAGAATGAATACCCATATTTCTCATGATTATTTTAAATCCATTCCATCCCTATAATAAATTGAGAAGATGTATGAGTGCATTACATTAGTGGTCGAATTGGAAGGAAAATAAATAAATGTTGGTAACCTTTTCTTGGGTAAATTTTTGAAAAAAATATTCTTTTGAGAAATCTTGCATTACTAAAAGAGAGAAAGAAACAAAAATAAAAAAATGATGAAAACATAACTTTGAAAGCATGATGGCAAGTCTTCAAGCATAATGGGACCAAGACTCATTAGAAGGTAGGATGAGAAGTGGAGATAGAAGATTTGAATAAGAAGAAGAATCCAGCAAATATGTGGAACTTGAGGAAAATGAGATGAGCTTGAGAATCTTGTTACCACAATTGAGATTGCATTTACATACATTCATGAAATAATTCAGGGGGCATGACATTTACATGTGCATAACATTCATAGCATCCATGGTATTCATGACATTCATTATATTCATGATGTGCATGACATTTCATTAGTGCATTTTGACATTGAACTATTTGTTAAGACATTAGGATAAGAAGATCTGAATGATTAAAATTTTGAGGAAAAGAGAAAATATAAGAGATGGTAATTTGAAAAAATGATGAGGTATGAGAAGATGATGAGAAAAATACTTTTTGAAAAACATTAGATGAGAGGAAAGCCCAATATTGTTGGCATCAAAATGAAAGTTAAGCCCAGTCAAACCCATGTTAACTGGAATTCTGAAATGAAATTTTTATGTTCAAAGTTTCATTGCCTCTGTTGAGAGGAGCTCTTTATTTTTCAAAAAGTACCAATGCCTCTGGTGAGAGGAGCACAAGATTATTTTTCAAAAGTACCAATGCCTTTGGTGAGAGGAGCACAAGATTATTTTTCAAAAAGTTCCAATGCCTCTGTTGAGAGGAGCCCTTTATTTTTCAAAGTCTCATTGCCTCTGTTGAGAGGAGCTCTTTGTTTTTCAAAGTTTCATTGCCTCTGTTGAGAGGAGCTCTTTGTTTTTCAAAGTCTCATTGCCTCTGTTGAGAGGAGCTTTTTGTTTTCAAAGTCTCATTGCCTCTGTTGAGAGAAGCTTTATTTTTCAAAAGTTTCATTGCCTCTGTTGAGAGGAGCTCTTTGTGTTTCAGAAGTTTCAAAGCCTCTGTTGAGAGGAGCTTTTATTCCATGATCATCTTGCATCCCTTAGTCTTATGATAGGAGAGACTAGGAATTTCACTTTGCATTCCTTAATCTTATGATAGAAAAGATTAGGAAATCCCATTCACTTTGCATTCCTTAGTCTTATGATAGGAAAGACCAGGAAATTTCATCTCACATTCCTCAGTCTTATGATAGGAGAGACTAAGAAATTTCACTTTGCATTCCTTAATCTTATGATAGAAAAGATTAGGAAATCCCATTCACTTTGCATTCCTTAATCTTATGATAGGAAAGACCAGGAAATTTTATCACACATTCCTCAATCTTATGATAGGAGAGACTAGGAATTTCACTTTGCATTCCTGAATCTTGTGATAGAAAGGATTAGGAAATCCCATTCATTTTGCATTCCTTAGTCTTATGATAGGAGAGACTAGGAAATTTCATCTCACATTCCTCAGTCTTATGATAGGAGAGACTAGGAAATTTCACTTCCCATTCCTTAATCTTGTGATAGAAAGGATTAGGAAAAGGCTAGGAAACTTCATTTTGCATTCATTCCTCAATCTTTATAAGAGGAGAAGATTAGGAAATTTCATGTGGCATTTATTCCTTAGCTTTATGAGAGACAAGGCTAGGAAATATCATATTTTTCATAGGTAGTGCATTCGGACAAAATGGTTGTCTATGTCTTTGCACAATTACTGTTTCACAGCAAAGCGCAAAGAGGGGCAGCTGTAGACACCTAATTTTGTCCGAATAATTTTTTTTGTATATATATATATTAAAAAATCAAAAAAAAAAAAAAAATCATGAAAATTAAATGAGATTTAGGCGGAATTTGGTTTTGGAAAGAAATCTTGAAAATTGAGTGTTTGTTTAAGTCTTTGGAAAAGATATCAAAATTTTGGATTAATATGACAAGAAGAACCAAAAGGAAATGAATCAAGAAAAATTAAAGTGAGAATCACGTATGGGATCTTTTTATTTTGATTTTTTAAATTGATCTAATTAAGGGCTGATTTTAAGGAAGAGATATTGAAGCTATAAAAACAGGAGAATAAAGTGTCTTAGGGGGATAGCCGGCTAGGTTTAAGGAAAAAGAAAACCTAAGAAGGAAAACCCTAGGAAGGAGAAAAAAGAAAAAAACCTAGGCAGAAAAAAAAAACCCTAGGGGAAAAACCAAAAGAAAAGACCCGGCTGTGGCAGATCGTCGGGGGCTCCTTGCTGCTGCTGGTCTTCCTCCATCGTACCATCATCTTCAACTTAGCTCCCCGCTGCACAGACCTCCTGCTGCTTACCATCACCGCTCAACCCACAACTATCACCTTCACTGCATCTTTGCATATCGCCACTACTCTTGCTTGCCGTGGTTATCATGTATCTAAAGCCATCGCCACTGCTGCAAAGATCGTCTGCTATCGCTGATGTTGCCAACCTCTCTGAGTCCCCTGTACCGTGAAACCTCCTGGCAGCCGGTGTGTGCGACGCTGTTGACCTCTGTTTGTTGAGCCTGGTGGTTGCCGAGACGTGAAAGGGAAGATCACAAGGGTTGTTCTTTCCCCGCGCACGTAAACAGTAAAGTGGAATAGTTTGGAAATCCACGTTTGCCTATACCCCATTCATGCATCGCCCAGCACAACTTCCATTATTGCTGCTGTAGAACCGAAGCCTCCTGCTGCCGTCTGAACCTGTTTGTAGCTCCATCTACCAAGCTCAGGCTGCTGCCTCACGCTGCTGCTGCTACTGCGTTCCTGTCCACTGCTGCAAACCATCATCCCTGCATTGTGCATCATCAAACCGAACCTGCCACACTGTTGTGAAGGGACGTGGAGTTTGTTTGAAGAAGACAAGGTTTTGGTTTTTAAGGTATGCATATATTCTTTATTTTATCCTTTTCAACTTTGTTTTCTTTGGTTTATTTATTTCAAAAAAAATATATGATAATAATAAGGGATTTCATTCTTGTATGCTTATCTATTAGGGGATGTACAAGCATATATGTATACGTATGTGTATTATTATTTTTTTTCTTGGGTTGTCAAATGATTTTTTTTTATTTTAAAACAAACAAGTAAATAAATAATGAGTTATATAGAAATAAATAAATGAATGATAAAAAAATCATAAAAAATAAAAACATATAAATAAATAAATGATAAATACGAATTATTATAAATAAATTCCGATGATAGGATTTCTTAGAAATCACAAGTAGTGATTCTTTGATAATCCTTAGGGTCGAAATAAAATATTTGATTATTACCAGCGTGTTGGGGTATTCAAATAATTTTAGTTCGATATTGATATTTCTAATAAAATTAATATTTAAAAATAAATAATAAATAAATAAAAATTTTAAACAAATAAGTAAACAAGAATATAAAATTGTTACAATTAATCTTTTGGAATAAATAATAACAATAACAATGAAGATAAAAAAGTAATTAAAGATAAATAAACATGATATACATTATAAATAATTTCCGATGATGAGATGTTACGGAATTCACAAGTAGTGATTCCTAACTGATCTGTAGGTGAGAGAAATATGCTAAATGTTACCAGCGTATTGGAATATTTTGTATGATTTTTCAATAAAAATAAGATTTTATAAATATAAAAAAATTACAAAATAATAATATAAGTATAAATGAAAAATGGATTTCTCATGTGCATCATCTGTATTTTGATTTCATCATTTGCATCCATGAAATTTCAAAATAAGTGTGAATCTCCCGAGGATGGGATTTTATAGAAATCGCAAGTAGCGATTCTTAAGAAATCTTTAGGTAAGGAAATTATCCGAAATGCTACCAAAAGTATTGGGGTACTTTGGAATAATTTTCAATACAAAAGATTTTCACTTATTTTAAATAAAAAAATAAAACTTAAATATTCCAAAATAAAACAAATAATAAAAATGGTTTCAAATAAATGGAGTTCTTTTTAAATGTTTAATTAAGATCATTTTATTAAGATTGAAAGATAAGACATGATTAAGTGGTACCGTTTTTTAACGGGCGTTGTGGGGGTGCTAATCCTTCCCCACGCGTAACCGAACTCCCGAACCCAACTTTGTTTTCGTAGACCAAAAATTATTTTTTTGATAAAGCTTAATTAATTTTAAGATTTTATTAAAAAGATAGATAATTTTAAGTGACCAATCACACCTAGCCAAAAAGATTGGTGGCGACTCCCATTTTGTGTTTTTTTTCCAAAATCGTCTAGCGATCGAGTCCCCGGACGAAAATCGTTACGACATTGACAAAGGTAAGAGAAGAAATTGTTTCTCTTGAGTCTATCCTTGATTTGGAGTTATGTGATATTGGTATAGTGTGTTTATGGTATTAAAATAAAAGGAAGTTAAAGGTTTGAAATTATTTTGACGTGTACAGCTTTGAAGAAGTGAAAGGCAAGGATTGGTGTAATAAGCTAGGACGATTTCGAAATTAAATCGAGGTAAGGAATATATGTAACGGACATAGGGTGACTATGTCCTCATGATTTTGATGTTTTTGAAGTGATTTACAAGTTGCTTAAGGTTTAGGGTTTTAAATTCTCGATTTTGCTCTAAGTACCAAAATACTGGGAGCAGCCGACTACCTTAGATAGCATCTGATTGCCTAAAGACAGCCAAAGTGGAAAGTTTTCGAAATCGACTCAAACAAGTCGACTGCCTTGTTTTACCAGTCGATTGCCCTGTTTCCAGAAAGCTTCTATTTCCAAAACAATCGACTACTATATGGACAGTTGACTGCTATTTTCTAAATAACATTTCGTTTCCAAAACAGTCGACTGCTATTTTCTAAATAGCATTCTGTTTCAAAACCAATCGACTGCTATATGGACCAGTCGACTGCCCTGTTTTTAGAAGTACTCAGTTTGTGAAAACTAGTCGACTGCTATATGACTAGTCGACTGCTATATGACCAGTCGACTGCTACTTTCCCGAAAGCATTCTGTTTCGAAACTAGCCGACTGCCCTATATGACTAGTCGACTGCCTCAAGTGTTTTCAGATTTTAAAATATCGAAATTTTAAATGAAAACAATTTTGATAAATCAAGATATGCCATAGCAGCCGACTGCCCTTGAAAACCAGTCGACTGCCCTATTTGAAAAAGGAAGTTTGAAAACTAAACTTCATGAGCTTATTTGTGTTTCAAAGAAAGTATATGATAAATGTTTTGAGGTATATGATAAAATGGAGTTTGAAAGCCTATTCGGTTTAAACACAAATGTGTTTTCTGAAGAAGTATATGATAAAGGTTTTGAGACTATGGACTACGTTATGATCATGCATTTCTGTATTTGGCTGAGAGACTCTCATCAAGTACTCAGTATTATTTGTGTTTGAACGAGGAACCTTAGTCTGGTCCTCAGCGCCACAGATGTCACCTAACTAGTGTTCATTGTGGTCTACCAACACTTGGCCATTTGCTTCTATTATGTGCCCACTAGCACTTGGCCATTTGCTTCTGTTATAAGTTTGGCATCAGGAGAGAATCCCTGGCCCTACATGGTGCACCCCTGTTCTAATGCATGATTCTGTTGAAATGTTAATAATCTCCATCTGATTTGAAGGATAATTGTATATGTGATTTTAAATGATTTAATGGTATATGCAAGTATTTAAATTACTTGAATATATGTAAGAGGTTTGCATAATGATGCATATACCATTATCTGATTTATCCGAATATCAGTTACTTGATTTATTTGCTTGTACGAAAATGAATGATAAGATTTGATTTCTGATGTACATGATCTTTGATAAAATCAAAAGTATTTGATACTTGATTTCAAAGGTTTCCACATGACATTATAAAGCCAGTAGGAAACCAGCATATAGTGACATAGTACGCTCTTTTATGTATATTTCTTACTGAGCATGAATTCATTCCTTTACAACCATTTTTCAGACTATCTGAAGTGATCCTCCACTCTTGATAAAAGAGCTTGCTTTTGGATTTCATAGTATATTCTTCGCAACACGCTTCCTAACCTCTGGAAGGTATACCTCTGTTGTTATGTAAATCAGACAGGAGTACAGTACATTACAGTACATTAATGCATATAAAATTTTGATTTGGGGATTTATGTTATGTAAGTATGTGTAAGATCCTGTGCTCTGGATTAGTAAATAAATCAACAATTATGCGTTACTTTACAGACGAGATCTTTATAATGATTTAGTTAATGCAAGCAGAAGAGGAAGAAGGAAAGACATTGACAAAACGAGACTAACTAATCTGCATGTGAAAGGAAAAAAGTTAATTAGTATGTGTGAGTGACGAGATGTCACAACAATATCTTGCAAGTGGGTGCATGCTGCTACATCACAACCAAAAGAACTCAAAAATTTTCTTTTTTTCTCCCTTCCAACCCTTACCCCCATTTTTCTAACAAGCAAAAATTGTTGTTTTGCTAGACATTAATGGTAGGCAAAAATATTTTTTCTTCCAACTAACAGTTCACTGAAAGTGTTGCCTGTAGCATCTTAGTGCTAGGCAGCAGTTGAATGCTACCAGGCAACACACTAGAAGGTAGGATTTGGTGCTTTGGATACAAAGCGATTGTAGCACAAAGTGATTATTGAAAAAGTGATTGCTAGAAAAGTGATATTACAATGTTTGGTATGTATTGTATTATATTGTTTAAATTGGAGGGAAGGTAATAGTGTAGTGATTGGTAAACTAACACTTTGCTGGCAATGTAGTGGCAAATTCAAAAATACCCTTAACTATAAAAACAAATTTGGTACGTAGGAATTAATTGATAATGTAATTATTATATTAAAAGATAAATAATATAAAGCTATAATTATTAATATTACTCATCAATTGAAATAACAAATTTGATAAATTCGAATTAATTGAAAATGTAATTATTATATTAAAATGTAGTATAATATAATAATATTATGTTATTATATTTCATAATAATATTATATTATTGTTATATTATTATAATCATTTTATATAATAATATATAAAAGAACTCAAAAGTTTGCTTGTTTTCTCCCTCCCAACCCTCACCCCAATTTTTCTAACAAGCAAAAATTATTGTTTTGCTAGCCATTAATGGTAGATAAAAATATTTTTTTCTTCCAACTAACAGTTCACTGAAAGTGTTGCCTATAGCATCTTAGTGCTAGGCAGCATTTGAATGCTACCAAGCAACACACTGGAAGGTAGCATTTGGTGCTTTGGATACAAAGCGATTGTAGCAAAAAGTGATTGTTGAAAAAGTAATTGTTAGAAAAGTAACATTACAATGTTTGGTATGTATTGTATCATACTGTTTAAACTGGAGGGAAGGTAATATTGTAGTGATTGGTAAACTAACACTTTGCTGGCAATATAGTGGCAAATTCAAAAATACCCTAAAGTAAAAAAAAATGGTATATAGGAATTAATTGATAATGTAATTATTATATTAAAAGGTAAATGATATGAAACTATAATTATTAATATTACTCATCAATTGTAATAACAAATTTGATAAATTGGAATTAATTGAAAATGTTTATATTAAAATGTAGTATAATATAATAATATTATGTTATTATATTTCATAATAATATTATATTATTGTTATATTAATATAATCATTTTATATAATAATATTATAATAATATTATTGGTATGGTTTAAGATAAAGAGAGACTGATGCGAGAGAGGAGAGATAGAATGATTGCTTTGGGTGCTTTGGAGAAGGTCAAGGTGAAGGTATTTTGGATATGAGATTTTACTCCAACTAAGAGACAAAGTTTGGTCTTTGTTAAAAAAATATAAAGTTCGAGAGTACGATTACGTGTAGGAGAGGATCAGCGCCCCATAATGCCTATCTTAAAAAGATACCAAGTAATTTTAGGTTACCTTTAAATTTTGTCTTGTGTTTATATTAATTTCGATATGCTTATATATTAAAAATACTTCTAAGACTTTTCCATCGATTTAGCTCCAATCTTAGAAATTTTCTT
This sequence comes from Heritiera littoralis, assembly GCA_031772115.1. Classification (NCBI taxonomy): domain Eukaryota; kingdom Viridiplantae; phylum Streptophyta; class Magnoliopsida; order Malvales; family Malvaceae; genus Heritiera; species Heritiera littoralis. Next base: position 1,300,197 of record JAPDPK010000022.1, read on the forward strand.
CACCTCAAAATGTTCAAGGAGTCTCAATTAATTTTTTTTTTAACTCTATTGTCGGATTCACTCAAATATTGTATGTTAATCTTATTTATTTTAACTTTGACTCTAGCTTTGACTTCATACAATTTTTTGTGTCTTCTAAGCTTCATTCTATATTATTTTTATTTATTTATTTTTGTATTTAAAAAATAAACATGAATTCTACTTTGTTAAAAATTCTCTTAAAAATATCCCATGGAATTGGTGGTGTTTCATTTTATTGACTCTTGTGGGTGAACCGAATGAATCAAGAAATGTGAATATTTACAGTGGGGCTAATGGGATGGGGAGATGTATTGGCAAAAAGCTGGGCTTGAAAAAAAAAGACATGTTTGGAGTGGCCCTGAAAATATCTGTCAATTTTTTTTGTCCCGTTGCTGGGCTTTGATTGTTCTTGTGAGGTTTTTTCTGTGTAAAACTTTATCATTCTAATGGAAAACCAGACCCTAACCTAGCCAAAAAAAAAAATGACTTTGGAGAGATACATACGAAATTTGCATAGGCAAACGCTGATACGCAAATGCGTGCAATTGGAGCAAAGTATTTGAGCATGAGGAAAGCGTTTTCCATATTTTAAACAGAAAAAAAAAAAAAAGAAAAAAAAAAGAACAAAGAAAAACCCAAATTGGTGCCTCACTGATGATAGTGATGTTTTTCGATTTACACCGTTAAATTAAATCGGATATTGTCCTTCAATTGTGTCATTCAACCCCAAACTCCCTTTGTGACAAAAAGCTTACATTACCTTATCTTCTCTCCAGAACACCATGTCTTCAAGTTCCAATCCGGGCTTTGATGAGCGCCGATGGGTTATTAACATCCGTCGGACAATCGAGGCCGAGCTTGAAGGTGATGGTGAAATTCCTGTCAGCATTTTCAATGTCCCCAAAACCCTTCTCTCAAGTGATCCGGATTCATACACTCCACAGCTGGTTGCCATTGGTCCTTACCATTACTGGCGTCCAGAGCTGTATGAGATGGAGAGATATAAGATCGCTGCGGCAAAAGTAACTCAAAAAAACCTCGTCAACAATCTCCAGTTTGAAGATCTTGTTGAGCAACTGACCACGCTGGCGCCAAAGATCCGACCATGCTACCATAAATTACTAGACTTCAGCAATGAAACTTTGGCTTGGATGATGGCAATTGACGCCTCATTCTTGCTTGAGTTTCTTCAAATCTATGCCATGAAAGAAGGTAAGTTACTCACTAGAGTATCCTCAAGAATGACACATTTGGTTGATTATGCAGGTAGAAAATCTGCCCATAATGCGATTCTTAGAGATATAATGATGCTTGAGACTCAAATTCCTCTATTTGTGTTGAGAAAGATGCTGGAAGTTCAATCCGCATCGCTTGAACCAGCTGATGAGCTATTGCTGTCGATGCTAACTGGACTATGCAAAGAGCTTTCCCCTTTCAAGATGATGAAGGCGTTGCCGAAGATCAATGTTTCAGAGACATCTCACTTGCTGGATTGTTTGTATGATATGATTGTGCCTAAACTCCAAACAAGAGTCACATCTGAGATATCGGAGATTGAAGATCAAACTGAAGGCATGAAAGGCAAAGAAAGATCCTCCGAGGACCCAGGTTACGTTCGGAAGCTCCTCGGTGAGCTATGGAAACTGCTGTCAAAGCTAAACAAAGGTCCAATGCGCCTGATCAAGAAAATTTTACTATCAAAACCTGTCAAAGTCATTTTTAAATTACCATGGGTACTCATTTCTAAACTCCCCGGATTTTCATTATTGAAACAACCCGTGGAATACTTTTTCTTCAATGATGAAGGTAAAGAAGACTCCAAATCAGAAGGTGAGGGTTCGAGCGCTGGCAAGCCACCATTAGTAGAAGAGATTACAATTCCTTCTGTTTCTAAGCTTTCAAATTCCGGGGTTCGTTTCTTGCCCGCCACAGGGAACCTCCTAACCATTTCCTTTGATGCTAAGACTGTTACATTTTACCTCCCAACTGTTAGCTTAGATGTGAACACCGAGGTAATCTTGAGAAACTTAGTAGCATACGAAGCATCTAATGCCTCAGGGCCATTGGTTTTTACACGCTACACTGAATTAATGAACGGGATCATCGACACTGAGGAAGATGTGAAGTTACTTAGAGAAAAAGGAATCATATTGAATCACTTGAAGAGTGATCAGGAAGCGGCGGATCTTTGGAATGGGATGAGCAAGTCCATCAGGTTGACCAAAGTGCCTTTCCTCGACAAGGCAATTGAAGAAGTTAACAGGTATCACAATGGACGATGGAACATCAAAGCTAAAAACATGATGAAGTCCTATATGTTTGGTTCTTGGCAGGTTCTTACATTTTTTGCTGCAATTTTGCTCTTGCTGTTCATGGCATTACAAGCTTTTTGCTCCGTCTATAGTTGCAATCGAGTTTTCCGTTTCAATACCAGTGATTGAGTTTCCATCTCGAGATCAAACATGATTTCACTCCATGAAACTTATTCAGGAAGTTGTGTGCGAGTGTGGTTTAGTGCTTTAATTTTCAAAGTATATATTACACTATTCTGTAATGATGACAGCCTTGTTCTTTAGTTAATCCTTATTCGTGCATAATTAATTAATCTCTCTCTCTTTCTTAAAATAAAATTATCCTTTTGGTTCATTCTTTTCATGAATCAGAATTAGCAGCCACAATTAAATTATAAAATACGGAAAGCGTGTCGTCAGGAATCCTAATCTACTAAAATGTTTTAGAAGTCGTTTGGTTCGACTGAACGAATATTCTCTTCAGGCCGTTTTCTTTGGGCCCACACTTTCCTTTGATTGGTTCGCTAATGGATTAAGAACTGTGATTCCACATATTTTTATTTTTTTCTCAGCCAAATAAAAGTTTCATTGATAAAAGGATAAATACAACTGAAAATCCCTGTACAACACGTAACAGATAGAGGTGGTAGTGGGCTGGACCGATCCAGTCCTGGACCGATTCAGGTCTACGATAAAAGAAAATTGGTCTTAATCGGTTGATGAATCGGGTTGGTTTAGTCTCTTAACATGGATGAGCCAGTCTAGCTTCGTGGATTGATTCATTATAAATCGAGTCGAGTCAGGCTAAATCGACTGACCCGATTTTTTTTGAATTTTTTATTTTTTAAAATTTATATTAATTCATTTTAATAAAAATAAATATATATTAATATATTTTTATGATTTAATCTAATAAATTTATTTTTTTAATAAATAATGTTAATAGAAATTATAAATTTATAATACATAAAGTTATTATAATTTATTTAATTAATTTAACAATAATTTAAAGATAAAATTACTATAAAATTATCTAATAAAATTTTTGTTATAATAAAATAAAGTTACATTATGATAAAGTTATTATGATATTTGATATTTGATTCAAAATATAAATAATGATATTATGATAAAGTGATAAAGTTACTTATTTAATAAAGTTGTTAGTTTAAAAAAATTATATTACTTTTAAAATTTTTTAATTTTGTTAAACATTATATTTGAAATATAATTTACTTATCATTTAAAATATAAGTAAGCATATCATTTTGCATTTAAAATATTTATTCATTTATTTAGTATGTTTTTAAAATATTCATTCATTTTGTATTTTAAATATTTATTTATTTCTTAAACATAGATAAGTAACATAATTAATTTGGTATTTAACAATAATAATAAATTAAAATAACAAAGGAGAAAAAGGAAAGAGTAAGTGGAAAACCCCTTCAAAAGTTAGAAGGGTAAAAACCATGGGACCGTAGTCCATAAAAATATTTATCGTGACTAAACTTATTTACAATTTTACATACAATTTACAAAAAAAAAATGATTATCACCTATTCCTCATAATTTATACGGATTGCCTTGGAATTTTCTTCCTCCTCCTCTGAATTATTATTGGCGAATTCATTGGCCATTCCAAGTTTGATATTGCGGGATTCCGCGTCAAACCAATTTGTAAGGCATGTTAACATGCATAAATGAATCCGGATTAAGAGTGATTCGATGGTCTCCAATAATTCTTCCACATGTCGAGTGCGGATTCTGAAGCAATAGAAAAAATTTGCACCATAAAAACATCTCGGGCCATGGAAGCTAAAATTGGAAATTGTTTTTTATTTTCTTTCCACCATTGGAGAAGATTAAAGTTTTAGCCTATAAAAAAGTCTTAACATAAGAAAAATCCTATCTCGTTGAAGTTAAAACTTCGTCGAGTTGTTGATGATCTAGATCCGTCGGCTTTTTCTTTTAACTTCATTCTCTTCTTTGCTGCTTCCTTAATTGTGTTCAAAATACCTTTTCCTTTGCTGCTACCACTCTCGGTTTCTTCTTGTCCTTAGTTGAAGTTGAACTAAACCCTTTCTGCTTCATAAATATTAAACAATTCTAAAAAAAAGATGGTTAATTGAGGACTTTTGGTCCTCAATAGAATCAATACCAAAAAATTCTTTATAACAATAAAAAAAATCTCTATATTTACCTTACCCTAATTAGGATATAGTATAGTTGCAATACAATAAATAGGATGAATTGTTTCCCAATATTTTTTAAAATTTTCCTCCATATCATATACAAAAGAACATAAAGTTTCATGATCCCTAAATTTTAAAAATTTATTAAACATTGTATAGATAATAGGAACAAAATAAGGTGTAGTTGGATAAAACTGAGTTGAAAATCTTTCGGTTACGTCTTTAAAAGTAGATAATAAATCAACACAACATTCAATAAAAATCCAATCTTCATCATAAAGTGCTAAATACGGGCTACTTGTAAAATTGTTATAAAAAAGAGTAATAAGTTTTTTATAAAGTAAAACAGAAGAAAGCAAACGATGAAGTAAGCAAACGATGAAGTGTGTTCCACCTTATTTTCACAGGAAGTGGAAACGCTTTAACAAGTATATTATTTGCAAGACAAAGTTGCTTCCATTCACGTTTATTATTTAGGGTGCAGATCTATTTTGTTAAAATTTTAATTTTATCAATTGGACCTATGCCACCAGTACTACCACTACCAGTAGCACTAAAACCACTATGAACACACAAATTTATAATATGGCATGCACATCTTATATGAAAAAATACACCTTGCATAAATTGGGTTTAAACTTTTAATTAACATAGGAATAGCTGCGGTTTTACTTGAAGCATTACAAAAGTAATAGCAAAAACTTTATTATTTTTAAGTCCATATAATTTACAAATTTTAGTAATATATTTATGAATAGTATATGAATTATGTGCTTCTTCCATTATATCTAAGGATAAAATTCATTTTTGCATGCACCAATCGTCATCTACCCAATGACAAGTTATAACAAGATAACTTATACCATTAGTACTAGTCCATATATCACTAGTTAAACTATCCTTAGATGAAATATTACTAAGTTTATCAATTAAAGCTTGTCTATATTCTTTAAACATATCCATGCAATTTTTTTAATGTATGTCTATAAACAAATTTATATGCAGGTTGTAAATATTTACAAACAAATTCTAAATATCCTATTTTTCACAAATTGTGAATGGTTGTTTAGTCCTAACTACAAATCTAATTAATTCACGTCTAGCTTGAACATTATCAAATTTAAATTTTTTTCCACCATCATGTATATTAATTTGAGATTGTTTGCCTTTAGTAATTTCATTTTCTTCAGCATCTGGATTAATTTTATATGCACCAATTAAATATCTTTTATACGTACCTATACCGCCACCACTTCTATCGAAGCTATAAGCGTAAACACTTTTATACAATTTACAAATAGTAGAATATTCATCTGTCGTACCTTCTTTTACTACAATGTCAAAATACTCTCATACCTTGCTTGTTGTTTTTTGGATAATCTTCGGTCTCGTCGGTCTTCATGATGTAGTAGCACTGGTGGCAGCTGATGATTGTGTTTGAGTATGACCTCCTCCACAACCACGACCACCACGATGACTAGTACTATGACTTATCGATCGTGCCGAAGGAAGCTTCTCCTCCAGATGAATATCGAATTCGATTTCGTCACCCAAATTAGGGATTTCAGTAGAACCGAAAGATCGAGAAATAGAACATGAACGATGAAAGAAATTTGATATTTTTATATTTTTTGAAAATAAATATATTTTAAATTTTAAAAAAATAGATGTAGGATATATATTGGAAGTTGGAACTTGGAAGTTAAAAGTAAAATTTGTAAAATAAAAAGAAAATTGAATTTTAGAGAGAAAAATGATAATATTATAAATTTGGAATAAGAGAGTTTGAGTGAATTTGAGAGAGTTTGAGTAAGTATTGAGAGAGTATGAGTGAGTATTTAGAGTATGAGATGAGTGTTTAGATTTGAGAGAAAATATAAAAGAAAATGTAAAGAAAAATGAAAGGAAATGAAGGTATTTATAGACAAAAAAATATTGAATTTAAAAAAAATAAAAAAAATTTAAAAAATTTGGATGGAAGGAGTGTCGCTCCCTCCCTTTGAAATGTTGCAGCAGCCTGCTTTTGCAGGTTGTTGCAACATCTCAGCCTGCCACTGTGTAGGCCTGTCAGTGGCAGGCTTTATTTTAAAAAAATTTGGAACCAAACTGGTTCAACCGGAATCAGTCCGGTTCGGACCAGACTGATCAGTCCCAATCCTTAAATAGGTCGGGCCCTTACCAAGCCCTGTATTTAATAAATTGAACCAGCCTAACTCGGTATAATTACCAAGCTGGGCCGGTTCCAATTATTGAGCCTGATCGACTCGATCTGGTTTCGAGCTGGATCAGGCCAACCCGGCCTGATAACCAGCTCTAGCAACAGATAACTATAATCACCTCAAAACAACACAGAAACATCAAACCTAGACAGATAAAATTCAAGAGAACTTGAAATGACAAAAACAATTCAACCCTCACATCAGACGTCTAGGGGAAACTTGCAGTAGCATGACAAATTAAACTAGCAGACGCCTCAGGAAAACCTGACTTAAAATCAATGAGAACCTCCCTTGAGTTAGAGACAGTAAATTCTTAATAGAAAACTGGAAGTGGTATGATAATCAGCCAAAATCCTATCAAAACTCTCGAGTTATGCAAGATTTGGACAAAGCAAATTGTTGAAGATTCCCTCATTAAACCACAAAAATTTGTCTTTCAAACTCAAACCACAACCTTGATTCAATTAGCAAGCCACAAACTTTTCATCATTTTCGTGATTCTAAATACCTCCGAACACTCAAGCACTTCCCAGATCACCATTTAAGAGGCAAATCACACAGCCTACCTGCAAAGGAAATTAGTGTCCATGAGAATATTAACAGATTCTACGTTACCAATCAAATTTCTATGGCAATTGATGTCATTAAGAGTTTTCTACTCCTCCCAGGTCGAATCCACCTTGCCAAAAGTTTCAAGTTAGGAATAGACAAAGTAGCAGAGTGATCCTGAGGGAAAGACCATCAGCGAGATTCATTTAACAGGGCACATCCTCCAAAGTTCCCAACCAGAAGAGGGATCTCATCTTTATCAAGAAAAGAATGTCATCACGATCCTAATTCTTTTTGTTGAAGACCTATTCATTTCTCGATAATCTCATGCTGCAAAAAGTAGCTCCAACAACAACAAGCCATCTCCTCTTAACAGCTTCAGAGAAGGGAACATGTTCATAATGCTAAATAAAATCACCCACAGAACAAGGAGAGACCCAACAAAGGTTTCACCACTGAAAAACCAAACCCAAAACAAACCAAGAGAAATTGCAGCCAACAAGAATATGATAGTAATTTTCATTATTAGACCCACACCTTTGTTAATAGATAACAAAACAACTTTGGGAAATAATCTCAACGAAGTATTGACCAGCTATCTATCAATCCAGAAATAGATAAATTCTCCATTATTTACAACCCAACTACAACCTCCAAAACCAACTAGTTTGTCAAACCCCTCTAGACTATGAATGGAAATTATATATTTCCAAATTGGGGAATAAGAAGATATCCCTCTACAATTCCAAGAAATAATTCACATGATTATTGGTGTTGAAAACCCAAATGATCACCCATAGGTGATGTACCAGACAAGAGCAAAATAAAAGCATAAGCAACAATAATTCTCAACAGCACCACAGTAGGACTTGGTAAGGATAGCGACGAAAAAATACCAGCCTTGTAGAAGAAAAAACCAACAATTAATGCAACCCTATGTACTCCAAGTCTTTAAGCTTCTCAAGAATAATCTGTTCATTACATCTTGTAATTAAACCAAGTCTTTTGCCGAGATCCCAAATTGCTTCAGCTTCTTTCGTTAAAACATTGTTTTGGTTGTTGAAGTCACCATCCGAAAGAGATGCATTGACTATTTTGTCATTGAGATTTGAATTTTTGGTTGAAATCTTCTTGTTGCCTTTTCTTCCCCCCTTTTTACTCTTCTTTTTCTAATTAATCGATAACTTTTCTTCTATATCCGCATAATACTTCCATTTCTTCTCTTTATTAGCATAAGTAAGTTTGGGAATTCAATCATCAGATTCAAACACAAAAAAACTAGGGTTGACGTCAATGGGCCACCCTTCATCGGCTTTCTTAATTTTTCCTCATCCAAAATATTAACTCCCTCCACTTCTCCCGTAACACAAACGGCATTCTGGACCCACATGCCTCAGAATTGACCTGGGACTCAAAAACCTGCATGCCTTGATCATTATTAATGCCAACCTCATTATCAGGAGTGGATGGAACATTCTTGTCAGATTCTTTACTACTTTGTCCGATTGACGTGAAAACAGTGAATTTTTTAAATAAATATTAAATATTTAAAAAATTTAATTTGAATTAATTGAAATTCAAATTAAATAAGAAATAAAAATAGAGAAATATAATTTGGATATTAAGAGATTCAAATTATAAAAAATAACAATATGTAGATTTATATATTTATATAATTAGATTATATAAATATATTTTTATATGTTTTATATAAGTACATACGTATAAATAAGAAATATAGTATATATTATACATTGATATATATATATATATACTATTTTATATTAAATAAATACATATGTATATTATTATACATTTATGTATATAAATATATATATATATGAAATATATATTATTTTAAATTTAAAGGGTATAGATATATATACAAATTATTAATACAAATTATATATATATATAGATATTAATATAGTATATTTATATATAGATAATATATATATAGATATAAAGGATAAAATATATATTGTAGATAGTATAAATAATATATATGTAAAATAAATAAATAAATAAAGGAAATGGGAATCGGGATACAATACGATTCCCTTGTTTCTTCTCCTCTGTTACAAACAGAGGAGAAAGCCCAAAGGTAGCCGACCCTGTCAGCCGGCTGAGTGAGAGAAGAGGAAAGGAAGGAGAGAGAAGACGTCGCCAGTAAGCCGAGGAAGGGGAAAAGGGAAAGCTAGCCGGCGACTGGAAAAGAGAAGAGAAGAAGCAAAATGAGGCAAAACCGAAAAGGAAAAAAAGAAAGGAGAAAGGGGAGAATGGCGGTGTCGAACGATTCAGGCACTGCCACCGCCTCCGGCGTCACCAGCGAAGGGAGATGAAGAGGAAAGGGTGACCGACTGTGAAGGGAGAAAGGAAAAAGGAGGGAGAAGAGATAGGAGAAGAGGCCGAAACCCACCGTCCCAGATCTAGCACTGTCGCCCGTCGATAGGGGAAAAGGAGGCCAGATTCGGTTTCGCCACAACCTCGGCCAGCTGTGGGAGGCTGGAACGGAGGAGAACCGGCCAACGGGGAGCTGAACTGGCTAAACCGACGGAGGAAGGCCGAACCAGTTCAGACCAGAAAGAAAAAAGGAAAAGAAAAAAAAAGAAAAGAAAAAGGAAAAAAAGAAAAAAAAAGAAAAAAGAAAAGAAAAAGGAAAAAAAAAGAAGAAAAAGAAGAGGAGAAAAAAATGGTGGGAAAAAAAAAAAAAAAAAAAAAAAAAAAATAATAATAATAATAATTTTATTATTATTATTATTTATTAAGTAATTATGATTATTTATAAATTCATTTTATACGAGTCTAAAATGTGGAAATTGGACTTGTAGAATCATACACGATGGTGTGAGATGATGGAATCGGGAATACCGGACTACGGGCACGGCGCTAATGAGAAAGTCGCTAACCCGGAACAGGTAAGGTAGGCATGTGTAGCCTGTAAGGATATCTAGGTTGCATGATTTTACACATGCATAATTATTATGAAATATTGGTGAAATAATATGGTTTACAATTGTGGAAATTGGCTGGCTGTGAAATTATAAACTGTCTTTTCGTGCAGGGAAGCTAGTCAATCGACAGTCGTTATGCTGCCGAAAATTTTAGAAAAATTTACATAAAATCATTAAAAATGATTTTTATTACACGAGAAATGATTTCCAACCACAGAGATGAGAAATTTAGTATTTTTCATAAAACATGAATAAACCGAAAGTGATTTTAAAATATTCATGTTATTGAAATTGGTGATAATGAGATCACCGAAAATTCTCCCGATGTGTAAACTATATGCGATATGAAAAGAAATAAAAGAAAGAAAGAAGAGAGAAGGAGAGATATAGGCCACAATGGACAGCATTTCCGGTGGTGGCTACAACCGGCGTACAAGGGCTGTCCATGGAGAGTTAAAGGCTGCTTAAGGAGTGTCTAAGGGCTGCTGTAGGTGGTGTTCCACACAAAGCTGCCGAGATACTAAGGTAAAAGAAAAGAAAGAAAAAGAAAAGAAAAGGAAAAGAAATAAAAGAAAGGAAAAGAATTTAAAAGAAAGGAAATATATATATGAATGAATAGTGCACATATATATATATATGAATATATATATATATATATATATATAGGAAAATGAGAGGATTTAATTTAAGAATTTGTATGATGTTAGTATTAAAAATAGATATGTGTCTATAATGCACATATAATAAGAGAATTAAATTTAAGAAATTTATTATATTAGTGTCAAATATGTGTGTGTGTGTGTGTGTGTGTATATATATATATGTATATACATATATATTACTTACTTGAAAACAAAGAAATAGATATATATAGTGTGTGTGTGTGTGTGTGTGTGTGTGTGTGTATAGTATATATATATATATATATATATATATATATATATATATATATATATATATATATATATATATAAAGATGTGGGAAAAATAAGAGAATGTGATTTAAGAACTTGAATGATATTGTGTTAAGTGTATATATACATATATATATATATATATATATATATGTATGTATAGGTATTAAGTTGGAATTTAAATTTCATAAACGTATAAAAAATTTGAGCTAGACTTTATTAAGTCGAAATTTTTCTTGTGAACGTGTAGTGCACCAAGAAGACGACGAACGCAACTTAGTTAACCTCGACGCACACGGAAGCTAGCTCGCGTTAGGCAAGACATTTATATAACATAGAAGTAGGATTATCTTGTATAGGCTAGAGTCTTACGATGAAATGATTTGAATATCTAGAGATTGGATTTAACGAAATGAAATGCAGATATAATGTTCAGCTCGATAAAGTACCATAGTGGTGCGATATTAACAAGAAATGAATCGATATGGTATAGACTTATAGACATCATGAAATGAAATGATAAGTATTAATGCAATTCATGAGCAATCCATTATACTATTTTCATTTCATCTACTTGACTCTTATTACCATTAAGCATGCCTTATTACTACGGATGAAACTCAAAATGATTTATTCTTATCATGCTTACAAGAATGCTTGGATGTTTAAATGGTTTTGAAAGGAATGAATTTATAGTTTTCACATGTGTACGTATACATGTAAATGATCTTAAGAAAAGTATTACGTACATTGAACTATTTTCATAAGAAAGATTAAATGCTTTATGAGACTATAGGCACCCTAAGAGAATTAAATTCAATAAAGCATAGTGGAAGCCGCCTAATTGGAGATTACTCATTAGGCATAGATGCTTGCCCGACAATAGTCGTGGACAGGTCTCAATCTCACCTGATCAGTGAGGCTGAGGGACATGAAGTCTATGGCCATAGATAGTGCCCTAGTTGGTTTTTAGGGGACGATGATATGATTCTTCAATGTTAGCTACAACGATTTAAGTCTTTATTGATAGTGAAATAGGGATCTAGCCTAGTCTCAAATGACATGAAATGAAGTTTAGAGTATGGTTTTAAAACGAAAATGAACTCTAAACTCGATATAGCTTTATGACATATGAAATGTATTTGATATTGCACATGACATGAAATATGCTTCAAAAGTACATGTGACATGAAATGAAGTTTAGAGTATGATTTTAAAACGGAAATGAACTCTAAACTCGATATAGCTTTATGACATATGAAATGTATTTGATATTGCACATGACATGAAATATGCTTCAAAAGTACATGTGACATGAAATGAAAAGTTTGCATTAAAAGTAAAACTGAGATGTATTGATATTTTGCATGTCTTGAATATGTTTAAAAGAATATGTATCATATGTTTTAAGACTGAAAATCACTCATATATAGTTACATGTTAAAAGTCATGATATGATCTCATGGCTTAGACATCTTATGACATGATGAGGTATAGTTGAATTGGGTTTGAGAACATAACAGACATATGTTACATGATGAATAAAAGAATGATTGATAGTAGATTTTCCTCACATGACATCATGCATTTGCATTAGAACAGTATAATTCTAACTCTACACTTACATAAATGACTTACTGAGCCTTGCTCATTAAACGCTATTTAAATTTTTCAGATTGAGCAAGGAGTTGGGGGAGTATTTCGGAGCTTTCCGAATAGTACCAAGGCTGAAATACAATCCCAACTGTCCAAGGAGATTTTGTGAGCACTTTGGGTATATACACACCTCTTTTGTATTTAATATTAATTTAGGGTGTTTTTGATTCAGTACTTAGATGGGATGTAATCTAAAACATGGAAAAATCTAGACTATAGTAAAGATGAATTATAGAATTGCTGATCTTTGCATGTTATATGGATATATAATTGAATGGCATGAACAAGTGACCAAGCAAGAAAATGTGAACCATAAGATGGAATGTTATAAATTGGAAATGGACTTAAGTTAGGAAGAAAGTTTAGACTCATTAGAAGAAAGAATTATGGTGGACTTGGTCATAATAATGCTAGAATGTAAATTAACTGCCATTGTGGGAAGCATGAGTTGGATATTACTTGTGAGTTTCATGCAGGTATTTAACCTAGGTAAAGTGATAAAAATAGGCGAGGGAGTTAACGTTCTGAAATGAAAATTCACTGTATTGCACTTAGACAAAACAAGTATAGAAAAGAGAAAAATTAGCCATAAATTCTACGCATCCGTACAAGTAAGAGGTACTGTTGCGGCCTTCGGGTCATGACAGTATGGCCAAATAATTCGATCAACACCCACTTAACTTCATACTCCCTATTCTGTCTGTATGGCCAAATAATTCGATCAACACCCACTTCTCTCCCAATTGAAATACATTTTATGTCCCTACATTGATCCTCAGTAATCCACTTTTCCACCTTTTCCAACTTCCAGCACTCATTATCTTTATCTAAAATCTCAGAAACCTTTTCTGGTAAATCAAGGTCATTCAATCCTGGATGACTTAGCAATCTATTAGGCAAGCCAGGAACCCAAGCAACTTCCCAAATTGAAATATCATTACCTGAAGCAACTTGCCACAATATTTTTTCCTTCAAAAAATCTCTACCCTTAAGTAAGCTACTCCAAGTCCATGAAGCTCTACCTCCTTTCTTTTTAAATTGTTTAGATGCCATTATCCTCACATTATCTTTTTAAATTATTTGTTTGCTTATTATTCTTTGTTTAACTTGTTCTTATTTCCTTCGTCGTGAATGTCCCTTATTTAATTTAGCCAATTTGTATACACGGAATAAAAGTATAATGCCTTGCATTTGTCATGAAATTGGATTGATTAAAAATAAATGATTGATAACACTTATAAAAGGACTTTGCATTACTATAAGAAGAAACTCGAAAATGATGAGGGCATAAAAGGAAAAAAAAGAGGGATAAGGAAGTAAGCAAATAAATGAAAGTTGAAGTATCTAGATAAAAAAAATCCGAATAGGTGAGAAAAGAAAAAAAAATTAGTGTGGTTCTTGGAACCAGTGGAGTTAATTTCGAAAGATGATTGGAAAAGTTGAGAAGAGAAGAATGTAAGAGGCATGATTGAGAGGAAGGTCTTGTGAACCTTGTAATCACAACTTGTGCATGAATTTTATTGGCATTTACGTTTCATTCATTGCATTCATTTCATCGCATACAACTTGAACAATGAAAAGAAAAGAACTTGCAATTTTTCAAGATATTGGGATAGAATTTCTGAAAGATGAGACTTAGAATTGTTGGAAAATTTCAAGATGTTTGGCTTTGATAGACAAAATTTTTAAGATAAGAAGTGAAATTTTATGTTTTATTTTTTTTAAGATGATTCAGATAAGATGGAAAATGATGAGATTAAAAATGATAATAAAAATGATGAAACTGAAATTAATGAAATTTATAAAGATGATTCAAATGAGATTAAAGCAGTTGATTATTACATATATATTATTTATTTTAAAAAATTGAGTGGGATCAAGTGACCTCACTCTCCCTAAGTTGTCTCCCTAAGGTGACTGCGCTTTTGGATTCGAATCCAAATGATATCATCCTTATCTCTAATTAAATAATAATAATAATAATAATAATAATATCTACCATTAGAAAAAAAAACATATATTTAAAATTTTACAGCCCGGCTGTTTCTAATGCAATTATAAGGAGGCAAAAAAGCTACTGATATAATTAATAACAAATTAATGACAAATATAGACCTCCAAAAAACAGCAAATACGTGTTTTTGGAAAATACGCGTTTAAAATGTACTCCCGAAATAAACATTTAATTTACAGTTTCACGTTAATGAAAAGCCACAGATTTCTATGCATGCCTAAACCCTTTTTGTTTCTCCGAGGGAGGATCAAACCCAGAGATTGAAAAAAAAAAACTGCATTAAAGATTAATGATGAATGTGCCTATGAAATTGAAGCCCTTTTGTCTATTTCTCATTGCATCAACCTTTTTTTCACTTTCTCATGGACAGAATGAGAATGTTAATCTTTCATCCGATGGTAATTCTTCAGGTATGGTCGCTATGTTTTTAGACTCTTGTTTTCTGCTTTCATATTTGATGATCATGAACTTTCTTTATCCAAAAAAACATGTCTTTCTCTTATAGGAATTACAGGAAGTTTCATATTAGCTGAGAAACAGACATACAGGAAGGACCCTCTAGACGATTTTAATTATTATACAGGTGGATGGGATATTGCTAACGTACATTATCTGGCTGTAAGATTTCTAATCCCCATTGCTTAATTTCTCTCCTCTAATTTCTTTTACCAGAATTTTATGATGGATATTTGAAAGCTTAATCTCTATCCAAACAATGCCTAGTTATCTATAAAACCAAATCCCAGGAAAGTTTTCTTTTCAATTAAAAAAAGTCCCAGGATAACTTAAGAAATTTCAATTGAATTATATTTCACTTGTTTCAATAAGAAATATTATAGTAAAGGAATAAATTGTATTAAATTCTGTTGTTTGGAATAGATGGGATTGACATATATGTAATAAAGTTTCTAAAGTTTGAACAAAAAATTAATTAACTACAAAAAATGTGAATAGAAGTGCTCAATTCCAAATTAATCCAATGGTTCTTATGGAGACCCACCCTACAGTTTGTGTTGATTAAGTGATCAATTCCTGTCTAAATGGAAAGTGTATCTCAAATTCTTTATTTAGTCAGATGGTTGCTTTATTTTAGCTTTATCGTTTTTCAATTTTAACTCTTATAAAAAAATCTTTGATAAAATTATAAAATTAGTAATTATCCATTTACAAAATAAAAAAAATCAATATTTAACCACATTCTCTAAAAATATTATCCCTACTCATATAATTTTTCAACATGATTTTTTTTATTTCATCAAACACCCAATTAGTTCGAATAATTAGAAATTAAAAAGGTTTGAATGGATACCTTACGCTATTTCCCCAATTCAATGCAACTTGATCAATTTGTTAATTTATGAATATATAAGTTCCAATCTTATGAAAGCAAAGAAACCTATTTTTCATTGTGTAGTTCAACATCGCATTTTAAAAAATAAAAGAAAACATTTTAGTTAAATCATATTATATATTCTCTTCATTTATTATTGAAAGGAATTGTTTCGGCGTTTTGCCTCCTTTAAATTTCTAAATGTATCATAGTATTTGTCAAAAAAGAAAGTTTCGTTAACAGATCAAATGCAATCGGGGATCTGAATGCCATTCAATAATGCCAATTTCTAATCTCTTCCCACTGAAATTGCTTTAATTTTCATTTGCATTTGCTTCATTTGCCAATTAACTTCAAACAATGAGTTGGTAAAAGTACAGCTCCACCTTTGTGTATGCAGTCTGTTGCTTATAGTTCTGCTCCTTTCGCCGCCATTGCTTTAGCCTGGTTCGTGCTGTTTGGTCTATTTCTGTTTTTCACTTGTATTTGTTGCTGCTGCTGCCGCCGCAACAAGCCATATGGTTATTCTCGAGTTGCTTATGCACTTTCTCTCATGTTTCTCATACTTTTCACCATTGTTGCGATGTAAGTTCTCCAATATTCTGCTCATCATTTCCAAGCCTGGAAAGAGCCTGTTTTTGGATGTTTCTTTATGATCTTAATTACTTGTTTCATTTTCAGTGTTGGATGTGTTATAATGTATACTGGAGAAGGAAGATTTCAGAGCAGCGTAACTGGTGCAGTAAACTACATCGTGAATCAAGGATTAAGCGTCGTCAATAATCTTATAAGCGTATACAATTATCTTTTGTCGGCCAGGAATATTGCTTTGGACCAACATTTTCTACCTCCTGATCTCATAGGCGAGATTGACAAGGTCAACTCGCTAATCAATGCTACAGGAAACGTTCCTCATTTCAAATCCGTTCACATTACAGATTCCATGCTGCAGATTATTATTCCTGTGTATGTCAATTGTTTTTGTATCAATATTATTATGATTTTTTATGCTTTGAATGCAGTGAATACAAGAGAATTAATCATTGTTATTATTGTTTAAGCAATGCTTTGCTCTTTATTGCAGGAATATTGCTTTTATCACTATTACTGTTCTCCTTCTCCTCTTGGCATTTCTCGGATTCTGTAAGCCTTTTGGTTCCCACAAACTTCTTGTTTATAGTTCCTATTTAATAGACCAATTACTAATCCTTCTCCTGTTGTTGCTGTTGTTAATTGATTGCAGTATTTTCGATTCTTGGCATGCAACCTTGTGTGTATTTGTAAGTGACGACCTTGGCTATATGTCGACTATAAAACCTTTTCTTTTCCATTTTCTCACTAAAAATTTACACTCTACCATTGCAGTTTCGTTGTCATTGGGTGGATTATTATTACACTCACATTTGTCTTGTGCGGCATATTTCTCGTTTTCCACAAGTAAGTGCAAAAAAATCAATGCATTGGTAAACTTGAACATAATTCTAATAATTATTAATTGTTTAAGATTAATTGGAGAAGGAATCTAGGACCCTATATATCTTCTGTTATATCTAACACAATAATGTCACCATAATTCAGCATAGTGGCAGATACATGCTTTGCAATGGACGAATGGGTTAGAAACCCCATGGCCAATTCGTCGATGAAGGAACTTCTCCCTTGCTGGGACAGGGAATTTGGCCAAAATGTCTTGGATGCAAGCAAATCAGTAACCACCGAAGTAAACGGTATACTGAACCAGTACATTGTCCATGTTGCCAACAATGATACCCTACCGCCACAAGCAGTACCCGTTTATCACAACCAATCTGGTCCGTTACTCCCTGTCATCTGTGACCCATACACAACGGGCAACACACAACAGAGTTGCGGTGTGGGTGAAGTAGCCTTGAGCGATGCAACCGAGGTAAAGAAGCCTAAAGCTTTAGCAGTTTGGAAGCTTCAAAACTTGTCCATTTTTTGCTTGATTTATTGTGTTTCATGCAGGAATGGAAGAAATATGTATGTGATGTTTCAGCAGCTGGTATTTGCAGCACAACAGGCCGCCTGACGCCTGACTTGTACAACCAGATGAGCTCAGCTGTTAATGTAAGCTTCGGATTGTACAATTATAGCTCCTTTCTTGCGAGTGTGGTAGATTGCA
The DNA here is from genome assembly GCA_031772115.1 of Heritiera littoralis. Lineage (NCBI taxonomy): Eukaryota > Viridiplantae > Streptophyta > Magnoliopsida > Malvales > Malvaceae > Heritiera > Heritiera littoralis. The sequence continues at coordinate 1,318,483 of JAPDPK010000022.1, forward strand.
CCGTGATCGTAGACACTTTCAAAGACATTACTGAGAATCATTGTCCAGGGTTGAGGAAATACAGTCAATGGATCTATATTGGCTTGGTAACTGCTACAGGTTCAGTGATGTTTTCGTTGATCTTCTGGGTGTTGTACGCTAGAGAAAGGCGGCACCGGAAGTATACGAAAAGGATCAAAAAGGGGTATGATGAGTCTCCTCTTGTAGGGGGGAGGAAGCTGTAAGGAACTGAGCAGGTCACAAGGTCCCATCATTACGGATGAAAACTTCTCTGTTTAAAAGTATTTCAGAATGTGCTCCAGTTCATTGTTACAAGGGAAATGGCAGAAAAACAAATGAAGGGTTGGACGGTATATCTGCAGCATTCGAAAGTCACATCTTCCAGGTTATGTGATGGTGATTGCCCTGCCTCAGATTGGAGAAAACTGTTCGTAAACTAGACTCATTTAAGTTCAAATATGTGGTCCATAGAAAGCTCATTTCATTGTATGCTCAGCAAGTCTTGTTCAAACGTAACATTGTTTCGAATTTTAACAACTCATTTACTAAAATGTAACAAAAATTAACAACTATTATTTGTAAGTTTTCATCCAGAACATAAATGTCATGCAAATTAATTAAATATAAATTGAGATAAACCGAGCTAAAACCATAATTAAATTATTGATTCACTTAATACGATTTTTACTAGTTCTTTGTAAATAAAATAAAACCAATTGTAAAGGCTCACCGTAAAAAAGAATTCTCAAATCACCAACATTTTTTTTACGCAAATGACCCCTAAAAACATGCATGCACACACTAAAGTTGAACCGTGTAAATACCTTTATATTGTTATGAATAATCATAAATATGGATGTCCATTCATCCCTCATACTCTTCATAACTTCCCCTTCATTAAGTTTGTAACTATCCCTTCATTAAGTTTATAACTTTCCCTTAATTAAGTTTGTAACTATTCATCTTCCCTCTTTATTTATATATTTGTAAAACCTATAAATAGAGGCTCACCATCCATATATTGAGCACACACTTGAAGAATAAGAGAAAATCTCTCTTCTTGCTCTCTCTCCTTGTGTTCTTTCTATAATTTTATAATACGTTATCAGCACGAGACTCTAAAAACCCGTGAGAGATTTGGAGAATAGGCCTTCAATCACAATTATCTATCTCTTCTTTTACGAACATAGATACTCTCCTGGTTCGATTTGCGATGAGTGGTGGAGATATATGTCTTGCAGATAGTGCCACTACACACACTATATTAAAGCATAAGAAATATTTTTCTTATTTGATAATGCAAGAGGCCAATGTTAGTACTATATCGGGTAGTGCAAAACTGATAGAAGGCTCCGAAAGAGCTAACATATTCTTGCCTGGAGGAACAAAATTTGAAATTCATGAAGCATTATACTCTCCCAAGTCTCAAAGAAATTTATTGAGTTTTAAGGATATCCGCCGATATGGATATCATATTGAGACAACAAGTGAAGGGGAAATTGAGTACCTTCACATTATGAGTATAATCTTGGGTAATAAAATTGTATTTGAAAAATTACCGGCCTTTTCCTCCGGTTTGTACTACACAAGAATTAAAACAATTGAAACAAATGTGGTCATTAACCAAAAGCTTACAGATCACAGTAACTTTGTTGTTTGGCATGACCGGTTAGGCCATCCCGGATCGATAATGATGCGAAGAATAGTTGAGAATTCATATGGACATCCATTGAAGAGCCAGCAGATTCTTCAATCGAAAGATTTCCCATGTGCTGCTTGTTCTCAAGGCAAGTTAATTGTTCGACCATCACCAGCTAAGATAGGGATTGAATCCCTTACTTTTCTGGAATGAATACAAGGTGATATATGTGGACCAATACATCCACCATGTGGACCTTTTAGATATTTTATGGTTTTAATTGATGCATCAACTAGGTGGTCACATGTATCTTTATTATCAACTCGTAACCTGGCGTTTGTGAGGTTACTTGCTCAATTAATTAGATTACGAGCACATTTTCCAGATTATCCCATCAAGACAATTCGTCTTGACAATGCTGGTGAATTTACTTCCCAAACTTTCAATGATTATTGTATGTCTATTGGGATAAGTATTGAACATCCTGTAGCACATGTTCATACACAAAATGGCCTTGTAGAATCATTTATTAAGCGTCTTCAATTAATTGCAAGGCCATTACTAATGGAATCAAAACTCCCAATTTCTGCTTGGGGTCATGCTATTTTACATGCGGCAGCACTAATTCACATCAAGCCAACAAGTTATCATAAGTCCTCCCCTTTACAATTGGTTTTTGGTTAGGAACCAAATATTTCCCATCTAAGAATTTTCAGATGTGCTGTATATGTTCCAATTCCTCCACCACAACGTACTAAGATGGGTCCTCAAAGGAGGTTGGGAATATATGTTTTATATGAATCCCCATCTATAATTAAATATTTAGAACCATCAACAGGGGATTTATTTACAGCTAGATTTGCTAATTGTCATTTTGATGAATCAGTCTTCCCAACCTTAGGGGGAGAAAATAAGCAGCTGGAAAAAGAGATAAGTTGGAATGAATTATCATTTTCTCATCTTGATCCTCGTACAAAACAATGCGAACTAGAAGTTCAAAAGATAATTCATTTACAAAGTTTAGCAAATCAATTGCCAGACACATTTACTGACCCAAAGAGAGTGACAAAGTCACATATACCAGCTATTAATGCTCCAATTAAAATTGATGTCCCAGAAGGACAACCTTTTGTTGCCAATGAATCTAAAGAACGCCTGAAGCGTGGTAGACCAATTGGTTCCAAAGATAAGAATCCTCGAAAAAGAAAGGGAGCAAAGATTCAAGATGGCCAGGTCGAGGAAATTGTAACTCCAGAAGAGTTTACAGAAGAGCCCTTAGACATGACTAAAATTACAATTCCAAAAGAAAGTCAGGTACCCGAAATTACTAAAAATGAAGAGATCTCGATAAATTATGTCATGTCAAGAAAAATATGGAACCGAAACAAAATCGACGTCGATGATGTTTTTGTATACAATGTAGCGCTAGATGTTATGGATGATGACGAGGATCTTGAACCAAAGTCTGTTGAAGAATGTAAGCATAGACATGATTGGCCAAAATGGAAAGACGCAATTGAGGCAGAATTGAAATCTCTTGAAAAGAGAAATGTTTTTGGACCAGTAGTCTGTACACCTAATGGTGTAAAACCAGTGGATTACAAATGGGTCTTTGTGCGAAAACGAAATGAAAAAGGTGAAATTGTGAGACATAAAGCACGTCAAGTTGCACAAGGTTTTTCACAAAGACCTGGTATTGATTATGAAGAGATATACTCCCCTGTGGTGGATGTGACTACTTTTCGATTTCTAATTAGTCTGGCAATAAAAGAGGGACTTGATTTGCGTCTAATGGATGTCGTTACAGACTATTTGTATGGCCCACTTGATAATGACATTTATATGAAACTTCCAGAAGGATTTAAACTGCCAGAAGAATGTTATTCTAGTTCCCGAGAACATTACTCAATCAAATTAAACAGATCTCTCTATGATTAAAACAATCTGGTCGCATGTGGTATAACCGCCTTAGTGAATATTTGTTAAATGAGGGATATAAGAATGATCCCGTTTGCCCATGAATTTTTATAAAGAGATCTAGATTTGAGTTTGTTATCGTTGCGGTATATGTTGATGATCTGAATATCATTGGAACTCCTGAAGAGATTTCAAAGGCAGCAGAGTACTTGAAGAGAGAATTTGAGATGAAAGATCTTGGAAAGACAAAATTTTGTCTTGGGTTACAGATAGAACATTTAAAGGACGGGATTCTTGTGCATCAAACAACTTATATAGAAAAGGTGCTAAAACGATTTTATCTGGATAAAGCACATCCGTTGAGCACCCCAATGGTTGTAAGGTCACTTGATGTAAATAAAGACCCGTTTGACCTAGGGAAAATGATGAGGGGATTCTTGGTCCTGAAGTACCATACTTGAGTGCAATTGGAGCACTAATGTATCTCGCTAGTCATACACAACCTGATATATCATTCTCTGTTAACTTATTAGCGAGATATAGCTCTTGTCCAACCCGAAGGCATTGGAATGGGATTAAACATGTACTTCGTTACCTACAAGGTACAAAGGATATGGGTTTGTATTTTCCTAACCTACCCAAAACAGATTTGATTGGTTTTGCAGATGCAGGGTACCTATCTGATCCTCATAATGCTCGATAACAAACTGGATATGTATTCACATGTGGTGGCACCGCCATTTCATGGCGTTCCATGAAACAAACTATAGTAGCCACATCTTCTAATCATGCTGAAATTTTGGCAATACATGAGGCTAGTCATGAATGTGTATGGTTAAGGTCTGTAATTCAGCACATACGAGGAGCTTGTGGTTTATCTTCAAGAAAAGAGGCACCAACGATCTTATATGAGGATAATGCAACATGCATCACCCAACTGAAGGAAGGATATATCAAAGGTGATAGAACAAAACACATTTCATCGAAGTTCTTTTTCACTCATGACCTTCAGAAGAATGGTGATATAAATGTTCAACAAATCCGTTCAAGTGAAAATTTGGCAGATTTATTAACAAAGGCGCTTCCTACCACTACATTTGAGAAGTTAGTCCATAATGTTGGATTGCGTCGACTCAGAGATCTCAAATGATATAATCATGAGGGGGAGTAAATACACGCTGTACTCTTTTTTCCTTAACCATGGTTTTGTCCCACTGGGTTTTCCTGGTAAGGATTTTAATGAGGCAGCATCTCATGTGTATTTTGAAGAATAATGTACTCTTTTTCCTTCACTAGTTTTTGTCCCACAGGGTTTTTCCTAGTAAGGTTTTAATGAGGCATATTCTTTAGTAATGGACATTAAGGGAGAGTGTTATGAATAGTCATAAATATAGATGTCCATTCATCCCTCATACTCTTCATAACTTCCCCTTCATTAAGTTTGTAACTATCCCTTCATTAAGTTTGTAACTTTCCCTTAATTAAGTTTGTAACTATTCATCTTCCCTCTTTATTCATATATTTGTAAAACCTATAAATAGAGGCTCACCATCCATGTATTGAGCACACACTTGAAGAATAAGAGAAAATCTCTCTTCTTGCTCTCTATCCTTGTGTTCTTTCTATAATTTTATAATATATATACGTTTTAAATTAACAAATTTGTCGTTAAATTTGTAGCTTTTATTATTTACACTTCATTATATATACGTTTTTGCTAAGTCAATATTATTTTATTAAAGGAAGTCACCAAGACTCAAATAAAACATCACGCTATACAAACATCAGCAAAATCAGTTATAGCAGTAAAATAGTTAGGAGAAGAGATCTAAGAGGCATTCGCACAAACACTTAGCATGCACACTTCATTAGGCTTCTAACAAACATCTAAGGCAAGCTCCAATCAACCACTGAGTTCAAAACTTTTTAACTTAATCACACACACATTTTCAACACCGATTTCACGTAAAAAACTGACTCAAATCAACCAATCTCAAGTTTCAAGAATGTCCACACAACAACCATTAAACATAACTCATATTCAAACATATAAAACAAGAACAATATCACAATCTTTTCACTTCAAAATGCATCAAAATATATTCATATAGGTAAAGTAAAAGAATGCCTATAAGAAAGTTTGCATCCTTTTCATACCACGCAAAAGAAACCCATTTGTTCCTCAACCCCATGTTTTTTGCTCTCTACATTTTTACTGCATTTTGTGTTATGTTTTGTACTTTTTTTTCCAGCACACATACAAAAACTTTTTGTCTCTTAGTGTCTTATACTATGGGCCTAATATTTACTGCATAAAAAAAGGTTCAACATGATAAAAGTAAATGGGTTACTAAAGTGAAATGACTAACCCAATGCAATTGGGTTTACAATCCAACATCCCTCCTTAAACCCAATTATCACTTCTCATTCCCAACATCACCTTCATCCTCCTAAAATCTTCAATGGCTTGATAAAAATATCCAACTTGATCTTGAAACCTACAATGCATCAACTCGAATTCTTTCTTTTCCACATGCTCTCAAATAAAGTAATGGCAAGTTTCAATATGTTTGCTCCTATCATGAAACACTGGATTTTTGGCTAAAGCAGTAGCCAAGCGGTTGTCAACAAAAATCTCTATAAGACCTTCTTACACAAACCTAAGTAGCTCAACACATTTCTTAACCAAATAGCATGACAAACGGTAGAATTTGTAGCCACATACTCCACTTCACAAGTTGATAAAGTCAAAATAGGTTGCTTCTTTGAAGACCAATTGAATGCACAATCACCAACAAAGAAAGCAAAACCAGAAGTGCTCTTCCTTTCATCCAAGTCTCCACGTAATCACTATCCAAAAAACCAACAAGTTTCACATCCTTGCAATAAGAGTAGAACGAGCCATCATTGATAATTCCTTTGACATACTTTCGAATCCTTTTTCCCATACCTTCGAATCCTCTTTCCCATATTAAGGGTGTGATTGATCTAGTTCCTCCATGTATCTACTAATCAAACCAACTCCATAAAGAATGTTGGGTCTAATGTAAGTGAGATAGTGTAGACTTCTAATTAGACTTTTGAAGTATGTAAGATCCACATTGCTACCATCGAAACTCTTCCTCAACTCCAAGCCACAATCAATGGGGGTGTTCACTTCATTACAATACTCCCTTTGCATATACACTTTCAGAAATAAAGATTCCATCATCCTTTTGCACTACCTTAATACCAAGAAAGTGTGCCATTGAGCCAATGTCAGTCATCTCAAAATCTTGAATCATACTTTTTCCAAATTCATCAAACATAGTTGCATTGTTTTCAGTGAAGATCAAGTCATCAACAGAAAGACACAAATAGCACATCTCCACAAGTGGTCTTCTTCACATACAAGGCATGTTCATATAAACACTTTTCAAACCCATTATCATGGAAATACTTATCAATTCTAACATTTTATACTCGTGGTGCTTGCTTGAGCCCACAAAGAGCCTTTCTTAACTTGTACACCGTGCTTTCAATACTCGATTTCACATACCCCAAGGGTTGTTCCATGTATATCTCTTCTTAAGGAAAACCATTCAAAAATAAGGATTTGACATCCAATTGATGGAGTTTCTGACCATTTTGGGTAGCCAAGGAAATCACCAACGTAATGGTCTCTAATCGAGCAACAGGAGCATATACTTCACCATAATTAATATTGGGCTTTTGCTTCTACCCTTTCACAACCAATATTGCCTTGCATCTTTGAACTTCTTCTTTGTATTCTTCTTATTCTTGTACATCCACTTCACACCAATGGCCTTTTTACCCTCCGGTAAGGTTGTTAATAACCAAGTATCATTCTTCTTAATTGCCTTCATTTCTTCATCCATGGCTTTCTTCCATTTCTCTTCTTGAATCGCTTTCTCAAAACAAAGAGGATCACAATCTATATAGAAACAATAAAGATTAATATCTTCAATGCTTTTGGTGGCTTCATACACTTCCATCAAACTTCTAGTTTTATGAGGCCTTTCACTAGAACTTTCTCCAAATGATGATGAAGATGATGGAGATGATGTTGAAGGAGAAGTGTGGAGAGGTGTTTATGGCTCTACACTTTGAACCACTCTAGGTTTTTCTTCTTTTTGCTCAATTTGAAATTCCACAACACCAACTTTATCAAGATTCCAATCCCACAAGCCATTCTCTTCAAAGATCACATCTCTACTCATAAAAACTCTCTTAGAGAGTGGATTATACAACTTGTAACCCCTGGTTGATGCTTCATAGCTAAGAAAGACACATTTTTCCCCTTTGTCATCAAGCTTTGTTCGTCTAGCTTCTGAAACTTTGGCGTGAGCAATACACCCAAACACTTTGAGATGAGCCACACTTGGTTTTAAACCACTCCAAGCTTCTTCCAAGGTCTTTAAGCAAACACTTTTGTTAAGGCACCGATTCAACAAGTACACGGTGTAAGATATCGTTTCCGCCCAAAATTCTCTCGGCATCTTCTTTCCTTTCGTCATACTCCTTACCATATCCAAGATTGTTTGATTCTTCCTTTTAGCAACACCATTAAGTTGTTGAGTATAGGATGGAGTGACTTGGTGCACAATCCTATATGCCTTGCACAAGTGTTAGAATTGATCTAAAGTGTATTCTCCACCTTTATCGGACTTTAGAATCTTCAAATAGTAACTACTTTGATTCTCCACAAAAGCTTTGAACTCTTTGAACGTTTCTAGCAAGTCAGACTTCCTATTCAAGAAATACACTTAAGTCTTTTGACTAAAGTTATTAATGAAAGTCACAAAGTATCATTCTTTCTATTCAACATTGGTTTCAGAGTGCCACAAATGTCAATATGCACAAGCTCCAAAGGTCTAAATGATCTCCACCTACCCTCTTTGGCAAAATTTAGCCTATGTTATTTTCCAAGGATGCATCCTTCACAAATTTGATTCGGATGATTAATATGAGGCAACCCTTCACCTTATGTTTACTTGCCAAAGCTCTCAAGCCATCAAAATTAAGATGCCCAAGACTTAAATGCCACAACCAAGACTCATATTGCATAATAGAACTTAAACAATAAACTTCATCATATTGCAAATTCAAGCGAAACATTTTATTTGACATCTTCACAAAAGTAATCAACTTCCCATTCCTATACTTTATAGTAAGAAGACTATTCTCCATATGTTTCACATACCTTTTTTCCAAAAGTTGCCCCAAACTGAAAATGTTCTTTTTCAAAGAAGGAATATAATAAACATCGAAAATGAAATTATAGAACCATTCTTGAGTTTGATAAGAATGTTAAATTTGCCTTCCATTCAAACTTTGGAATCATCTCCAAACGTGACATTGCCTTCATCTCTTCATTCAACTCAACAAAGACTTTCTTGTTCCCGATCAAGTGGCTACTAGCTACCTTACACTTTCATCCACAATAGTCTTATTAGAAATGAACAACAAAGTAAGGTCCACCACACCATAGTCTTTCTCAATGTAGTTGGCTTGCTTATGAACTTCACCACCTTGCTTTCCCTAACATTCATTACTATAATGCTCATATTTAAGGCAATTATAGCATTGGACATTTCTTTTATAATAACATTGCCAGTTTGGCAAGTTATTGAAGTTGCCATCATTTCTACATCTTCCTATTCCTCTTGGAGCATGCCATGATTAATGTCTTCCACCTTTTGTTCTACCTCTTCTACCTCTATTTACAAAACCTCTTCCTTGGTCATCGTAACCTCTACCCCCAACTTCATAATGATGACTTCGAATTGCATTACTTCTACCATGGCCTCTAGAAACTCTACCTCTTCCACTTTATGGACCTCAAATACCAACTTCCTTTCTATCTTCATCCAAAGCAAGCTTAGTGTGAAGAGCTTGATCAATGGAGCTAGTCACCTTCTTACTTAACCTTTGTTTATGTACTTGCAATGTTCCCATCAATTAATCAACCGTCATACCTTCCAAGTCCTTCACTTCTTCAATAATCTCCGTTATTTGCTCAAATTTTGAAGTTAAGGATCAAATAATCTCTTCTATAACCAGGATATCACCAAGCTTCTCGCCATTCCTCCTCATCTCGTTCACAATGGTCAACACTCTTCCAAAGTACTCCGAAATGGTCTCATTTTCATTTATAGATTTGGCATCAAACTCACCCCTTAACACTTGTAAGCGAATCTTCACAACCTTATCAATCCCTATAAGTTAATTCTTGAGGATATCCCACTTCTTAGAAAGCTGTAACCATAGAAATCTTCTTAAAGTTTGACTATCAATTGCTTGGTAGAGCACAAACAAAGCCTTCTTATCTTTCTTCCTTGCCTCCTTAAGAGTAGCCTTTTGAGCTTTCGATAGTCTTTCCTCCTCTTCTACATTAGGTTATTTAAACCCTTGTGAACAATCTCCTATAAGTCTTCAGATCTAACAACACATTCATTTGTATACTCCAATTATCAAAATTATTCTTACCTAACTTTGGAATTTGGTGCACAAAATTATTAGCCATTACTATGTCAACTTCATCAACACCCACAACAAATCACCACTCCAATTAAAAAAACCCCCCAAATGGAAGACCTAAGTTAAGTAAAATCCACCAAGATATCAACACAAATAGACCTGAAGCTCTAATTCCACTTTTGTTGGGAGGAGAAGTCTAAAAGGCATTTACACAAAGACTTGGTAGGCACACTTCATTAGGCTTCTAACAAACAACAAAGCAAGCTCCAATCAACCACCAAGTTCACAACCTTTCAACTTAATCGCACACACATTTTCAGCACCGATTTCACATAAAAAACTAACTCACATCAACCAATCTCAAATTTCAAGAATGTCCACACAACAACCATTAAACATAACTCATATTCAAATATACAAAACAAGAATAATATCGCAATCGCTTCACTTCAAAATGCATCAAAATATATTCATATAGGTAGACTAAAGAATGCTTAAAAGTTTGCATCTTTTTCATACCAAGCAAAAGAAACCTTTTGTTCCTTAACCCCAATTTTTTTCTCTATACATTTTTACTACACTTTGTGTTCTATTTTGTACACTATGTTTCCAGCACACGCACTTTTTTGTCTCTTTGTTTCTTATACTATAAGCCTAATATTTACTACACTAAAAAAGTCCAACATAATAAAAGTAAATAGGCTACTAAAATGAAATGACTAACCCAATGTAATTTGGTTTACAATCCAACAAAAACATCTTATAGTAAAAACCTATTATACAACCCGCTAGCCGCCGCCAACCACAAATACTCAACTCATTCATTCATTTCCATCAAAAAGAGAAAATCAAAAGAGATGGAAATATCCATGAAAAAGAGAATAAACCATAAGATCCAGTTCAATTAAGAGACAAACCCATGCAAACACTAAAAACATTATACCTTAATCCAAACCAGCCAAACCACAACGAAATCATTTTCATTTCTTGTTCTAATCAAGCCCAAAAGCATCAACCATTGAAAAAATGAATCAAAACTCTTTAACACTCCAGTCAATAGCAACAGATAGATTCCACATCTTAAACAACTTCACCCTTCCAAAGTAATCTTAATCCATGAAGTTTAAGTGATCAAAGAATTGTAAATATCATCGAAGGCCATCATAGAATCATTCAACAAATACTTTCCAAGCATTAACAATTACCATTAAAATCCTCAAAATAGAAGAGCTTGATGAAAAAATTACTCCCTAAAGAACAACCATCAAAATTTTCACCAAAACATTACAAAACTATAATGATCATCAACCCCATCTTTACACCATGAATCACACATCTATGAAAAACCATTAACTTTGAAGTCGACAATTTTATTCCACAAAATCATAAATATATATAGAGAGAGAATTATTATTAATGGGTGGGAAAACCTTGTAATTTAATGAGTTCAACAAACTATGTCATTTGTAGTGAGTTGGCTGGTTCCTCATTTGATTTTTCCCAGTTCCAAGCCGATAGCTCATTAAACTTTTCATTTCTGCTTACAATCACCTTGGCTATAAGTAGATTGTAAGCTCAATAGCCTTTAGTGAGGTTCATATAGCCCAAGAAATCGCATACATCTATCTTCTGGTCAAGCTTGTTCCTCTTGATTTCAAGGACATACACATAACATATGCTACCAAACACTAACATCTTGCACTAATAGTTTGTTTCCAAAACTAAGCTTCAAATAGTCTTTTCCTTTAAGGCCTTTGTGGGCAACCTATTGAAAAAGTGAAAAAAGGTATTGCTTGCCCCTGCTCAGAATTTCTTTTAAAGATTCTTCTCAAACAACATGCATCTAACCATTTCCATGACTGTTCTTTCTCTCTTTTGCTAATGTCATTCTGTTGTGATGTGTAAGTTGCTATCAATTGATGGTTAATACCTGTATCTTCACAAAAATGATTAAATCTGTCAAATATGTACTCAGTACCATTATTTGACCTTATAATCTTCATTTTGTAGCTACTTTGGTTCTTAACTCAAGCTTTGAACTTCTAGAAAGTAGCAGTAACTTTAGATTTCTATCTCAAGAAATAAATCCAATACATTCTGGTCATATCATCAATGAAGGTTATAAACTGCCTGTTGTTCTTCAAAAATGAAGTCCTCATAGGTCCGAAAACATCAGTGTGTACCAATTGCAATTTTGCAGTGGCTCTCCATGCCTTTTTAATTGGAAATGGTAGCTTACTTTATTTCCCCAATTGACAAATTTCACGAACATTAGAACATACCTCAATAGTAGGCATATTTAGCATAAGATCATTCTTATACATGTCATTCAATGCCTTGTAGTTAACATAACCCATCCTTTTATGCCATAAAGTAGATTCATCTTGTGAACTAGCATATTGAATTGATTTTTACTTCACGCCAATCCAAGGAAAAAAATTTCCCTTTCATATTGATAAGAAAAAGTTCATAACCATTAGAATCATAGATGATGCATGCTTTGTCTTTGAACAATAAGGAGTAGTTTTTTTTTTTCTAAAAGTTGTTCACACTCAAACGGTTTTGATCTATTAGGCTCATACAATAGACTTGAAATGAGTTTAGTACCTATTGGTGTTTCAACTACCACTATTCTTCTTCTTTTGACATTAATGAAGTTAACATTACCAATTTTGAGTTTTGAGATGCAAGATCTATCCAGCTCTTTGAGCATATAGACATTAGAAGCCATATAGTGCGTGCATCCTTTATCTATGAGCCATGTTCTTGAGAAAGTTTTGGTTGCATAGCAAGTTGCAACAAAAACTTGTTGTTCTTGTTACTATTGGTTATAAGCTACTCTGGCATATTGATCTTATTACTGTTGGTTCTTTTTTTTTTTGTAAACTTTTTCCATGTGACCAAGCTATTTACAAGACCTACATTGCATGCTAAGTCTGTACCAGCAATATTTCTCAAGGTGTGTGGTTTTCTGGCAGTGGGAACGTAAAGGGAACTTGCCTTTCTTGGCACTATGCTAAGAACCTTTTTTCCTTCTATCTCTTAGTTTCTTTCCTTTGCCTTCTGACTTTATTTTTCCTTTTTCTTTTGCTACAAATGCACTTTCTGTAGAGTTCTCTTGCCTGATAGCCCTTTTTTATTCTTGTACTTGCAGGCATTGAGCAATTCTACTAGAGTAATCTTGGTCAATTCCTTATAATCTGCTAGGGATGATATCTTTGATTTAACCTTCGGGTAGACCCAAAAAGACCTTTTCCACATTTCTTTTTTTTGACAGCTCCACACCAAGTAGTCTAATCTTGTTTACTATCTTCATGAGCCTGTCATTGTACTCCTTTAGGCTTTTAGACTCCATCTTCAAAACTTCATATTCTCTAATGAGATTCAGCACTTACATCTACCTTTTTTTGTCACTGCCCATGAATTCTGCTTTAAGCATGTCCCAAGCTTGTTTCGTGTCTCACAAGTTATAATTGTGATGAATATTTCATTAGAAATTAATAATTCAATGTAGCTCTTTGTCTGAAATCTTTTTACCTTTTCTTCAGTGTAAGTCTTCATTTGATTTACAGTTGGGTTAGCTGGCAAGTGAAGTGGCCCCTTATCAGCCTCATCACATCCCACAAATCAAAGGCATTCAAATATGTCTTCATTTTGACAGACTATATTTGATAATATTCATCAAAGAAAACTAGAAGATGAGGCAAAGAGCAACAACTTAAGGCTATCAAGGTCAACGTAACTACTAGTTTTACCACTTAACTCTTAATGATTTTCCAGTCCTCTAAGATCATGAAATGCTCTTAATACCAATTAAAAGGAGCTGAAGGGAAGAAAGAGCTTGAGATGTGTTTTGAACTATGCAGTAACATTCCACACAGCAAATTGCATGTTCATTAAAAATATATACATCATACAAGAGACAAGATTAACAATTTTATAGAACGTAATACCAAGTCTATCTAATACAATGGTATTCCATACCTACACTAGTCAAAAAGCTACCCAAATCTATCAACATAGAACAGGAAGGCACAACATGTTCAAAAGGTGACAGCAAAAATGTCAGACCAACTACTTCAATTGCCAACACACCTCCATATTAGCCTATCAATGGCACAAAGCCCTTTGAGTCTTAATCTTCTTCATTTTGACATATTTCACACCGTTGTTTGTAGAATTTATACTTCCATTCGAGGTTTCAAGTAGAGGCCGCATAACGGAATAGTAGCTGCTATTTTGCAGTAGCGGTGGTGGTTGCCACCACTACTTAAAGAAAAACAGGTGTGAGACAATTTCACTCGTAATGGCCAATAGCGACCGTTACAAAACGCTGTAATGATGGATAACGAAAATAACAGTTCGTTATTAAAGCTATCCTCTACTTTCTATTGAAAATTTAGGTATAAAAAATACTTTTCAAAAGCAACAAGTGAGCAAACAGAGCTCAGAATACTCGACCAATAATCAAAAACATTCCCTAGCTTCACACAATTCATAAGAAACAACAGTACAACACAATAATTAACTTCAATTTTGATTTTGGAAGGTAAGCAATTTACATAAACAAAACTTAAAAAGTTAAAATTATTTAGTCTAGATCAAGGAAGGGGATCTGTCAAATCAATGGAGTGGATTTTTTCACTTGTGGACTATTTGGTTACTGATTAGTGAGGGGCGACTAGCTAGGGCCTTGAGAGTTGAGAACTTTGAGTGAGTCTCAGAGTTAGTCTATGGTGGAGAGGTAGGCGAAGTGTGGTGTGGCGTAGGCATCGTAGATCATGGTTGTTTGGCAAAAGCAGAATTGTCGAGGCCCGAGGCACTGTCGCTATTGCAACACCAATGAGTTGCTAGGATTGAGAGGAGAAAAGAGAGCAACACTAGGAGAAAGAGACAATACAAACATAAAGGGTAAGGGTGGGGATTGAGAGTCAGAGTGTGATTTGAGTGATAAATGGGTGAGATTCATTAGGCTGACGAATGGTGGTATTTGGGCGGATGTTAAATTGTTAATTATTCTATTTGTAATTATAAAATATTAATGTAATTTGTAACAAATTTAACTATTAATGTAATTTTTTTATGAGAATTTGTAATGTAATAAAATATATAGTATTAAATATTATTGTAACTCAAGAGAAAAAAAATTGATAAAATTTTGATTATTTTTTTACTAATTTAGATAAAAAATAATTAATGTTAAATAATTAATACATTGATTATTATTAGTACATAATTATTTATTTCTATTTTTAATATATGTTATTTTTCAATTGTCATAAATAATTTTTTAAATATGAATGCTTTATTATAATTCAAAAAATTGTAAATAATTTTTTCATGTAAATAATAGATTTAAGCTATCATAAATTACTTTAAAAATTATAAAAAAAAGATTTTTTTAATTATAATAATAATAATTACATTTTATACAAAATTGTACAAATTTAAAAATAAAATTCACAACCGCGATAACTACAATGATCGCAATAATCTCTGTTATGTTCGCAACTGCAATCAATGCAACACGACCAAAAACGTGACCATAAACACTATTTACATCCCTGCTTCTATAAGGCACTAACAAGAAAAAAAGTTGTTCAAACAATTTATAATGTTTTGAATAGTTTTTTCTTCACACACAAGTTGTATCTACTTGAAGCCCATAAAGCTTATGGGTTTGTGTTTGGCTGTTCATGTAGTAAATTAATGGGGTAAGGAATTAAAACTGTTTAGAGCTAATAGAAAACAAAGAGAATTTCTTGAAATTATGTAGTAGAGAGATGAAGAAGCGTGAAAGAGACACTTGGGGGGAGACTAGTCAGAAAGAGTTAAAAAGACATTGTTTAATTGTCATAAATAATTTTTTAAATATGAATGCTTTATTATAATTCAAAAAATTGTAAATAATTTTTTCATGTAAATAATAGATTTAAGCTATCATAAATTACTTTAAAAATTATAAAAATAAGATTTTTTTTAATTATAATAATAATTATTACATTTTATACAAAATTGTACGAATTTAAAAAAATTCACAACCGCGATAACTACAATGATCGCAATAATCTCTGTTATGTCCGCAACTGCGATAAATGCAACACGACCAAAAACGTAACCACAAACACTATTTAAATCCCTGCTTCTATAAGGCACTAACAAGAAAAAAGTTGTTCAAACAATTTATAATGTTTTGAATAGTTTTTTCTTCACACACAAGTTGTATTTACTTGAAGCCATAAAGCTTATGGGTTTGTGTTTGGCTGTTCATGTAGTAAATTAATGGGGTAAGGAATTAAAACTGTTTAGAGCTAATAAAAAACAAAGAGAATTTCTTGAAATTATGTAGTAAAGAGATGAAGAAGCGTGAAAGAGACACTTAGGGGAGACTAGTCAGAAAGAGTTAAAAAGACATTGTTTAATTGTCATAAATAATTTTTTAAATATGAATGCTTTATTATAATTCAAAAAATTGTAAATAATTTTTTCATGTAAATAATAGATTTAAGCTATCATAAATTACTTTAAAAATTATATAAAAAAAGATTTTTTAATTATAATAATAATTATTACATTTTATACAAAATTGTACAAATTTAAAAAAAAATTCACAACTGCGATAACTACAATGATCACAATAATCTCTGTTATGTCCGCAACTGCGATAAATGCAACACGACAAAAAACATGACCACAAACACTATTTAAATCCCTGCTTCTATAAGGCACTAACAAGAAAAAAGTTGTTCAAACAATTTATAATGTTTTGAATAGTTTTTTCTTCACACACAAGTTGTATTTACTTGAAGCCCATGAAGCTTATGGGTTTGTGTTTGGCTGTTCATGTAGTAAATTAATGGGGTAAGGAATTAAAACAAAGAGAATTTCTTGAAATTATGTAGTAGAGAGATGAAGAAGCGTGAAAGAGACATTTGGGGGAGACTAGTCAGAAAGAGTTAAAAAGACATTGTTTAATTTTAATTTGTCGTAACGTGCTAAGTCTTAGAACCTAACCGCTAGACTTAAAATCAAGGAGTCGCCACCAACCATTCTAACCTAGGTGTGATTAGTCACCTATTCTAACTAGAGATAAAGCTTGGTTTACATTCAAAGATTCTAAGCTCGAGAGTACAGTTACGTGTAGGAAAGGATTAGCACCCCTACAACACCCATTCTAAAATAGTACCAAATAGTCTAAAGTTATCTTAATTTTGTCTATTTGTTTACTTTAATTTAAATATAATTAAATACTGAAAAATCTTCTAAGTCTCCTCCATCAACCTAATTGGACAATTTAAAAGTTTTTCTCACCTCAAGAGTATTCAAGTAAGATTGATTGTCTTTCTTGAAAAGGCTCCGTCGTCGGATAATTTAAATATTTTATGAAAAATCCTATCTTGACCTACTACCCAATTTATTAATTATTTATTATTTTCCTACTTTCTACTTTTTTATTTTATCTTAATTATTTATAATTTTTTATCCTATAATTATATTTTTTATTTTATATATCTTAAATAAATATGAATTATTTAATATTGAAGACTTCCTCTAGACCTTCCATCAAGTTGGTCAAATCTTGGAAGAAATCTCCTTACTTAGGAATTTCAAAGGAAACTACTCAAGCGTAATTTCCCTTTAAATTCCATCATTAGAATAATCCACATTTATTCAAGTAATTTAATATTATTTTATTTTATTTTAATTCTTTTCTAATTATCTAATTATTTAATTCTAATTTATTAATTTAATTTTTATTCTTTATTTTTATAATGAATTATTAATACTGTGTTTGGATAAACATTAGTAAAGGTAAGGAATGGGAAGGAAAGGAAAGTAATCCTAATAACCATTGTTTGGTTAAACAATGGAATGGAAAAGAAAGGATTCATTATAATGCTTTTTTTCCAATTATAACCTGTTTTGTTTTAAATTTTATAATATAATAAGGTTAAATTTGACATTCTACATGTTAAATTTTTTTTCAAGTTTCATTTCCTTTCTGTTTATCCCAAATTGGGGTTTTAAAAAAACTGAATAAGTCAAGGGAAAGTAAAGGGTGCTCACTCCCCCTCTCTTTCCTTTCCCTAGCTAAAAAATTTTCCTAAACAAGAAAAAGGTTTACAACCTTCCTTTGTTTTACTTAGTTTTCTTTTCTTTTCCCTTCCCTAACCCCAATCCAAACATAGGGTAAATGTTGGAAATATCCTCTTAAGTCTTCCATCAAGCTGGTCAAACTTAAAAGGACTCTCCTCACCTCAAGATATCTAAAAGTATTACTCAAGCACAGTCCTTTTAAAATTCCATTGTCGGAATAACTAATCTTGTATTTATTTTTTTATTCTATTTTTATATCTTTTTATCTAATTTAATTTAATTTATTTTATTTATCTAATATCTATCATGCTAAATTGCAATTTATTTATCATATATCCTAAATTAAATTAACTAATGACATTCGTAACATACAAATTCATATTAACACACAAAATTTTTTATTCAATATATATATATATATTAATCAATCAAATTATCAAAGTAATTAAATCATGCAAAATCAATCCGATCATACAAGTCATGCAAATAAATCCATACAAATTAATTTATATTAAATTAAGTTAAGTCATGTTATATTAATTACATTATTAAATCATGCTAATCAAATTAATTAATCCTAATACAAAATATCTACTTATAAATTAAATCTAAGTATTAAATCATGTTAATTTAAATCCTAATTCATTCAATTACATCAATTAATAGTCATCTAAATTATTAACTATAACTTAATAATTAACAAACTAAAATACCCTTTGTTTCTTACCTTCTTTTTTTCCTTTGTGTTGTTTTCTTTAGTTCCTTTCTCTTCTCGCACGATCTTTGCTTCTCTGTCACTTGCTTATTGCGGCTGTATCTATAAGCAGCTCGGCAGGAAGGGAGCTAGTGTAAAGGAACGGTGGCCAATAACGATGAGCAAGGTGCTTCACCAAATGAACGGGCAGCTGGAGCTCGGTAGCCGTTTTGGATCAAGTGATGGTGGACTTGGGCGCAGCAAGAGGTGACGTGAAGAATCCAGATCAGCAGGGAAAACAAGACAGAGGCAATAGTGCAGGCGTGAGCAACGGTCCAAGAAATTGCAGCAGCATCAATGGAGCGGCGAAAAACTGTAGCAGTCGGTCAATTAGCAAAGCAAGGCGGCAAGTGCAGACCGAACAGCTTTGATAGTGGCTTCAGAGGTGCGACGACGGTGATGATGATAATGCTTTGGTGCGACGAGCAGCGAAACTCGGTCAAGCAGTGAGGAACTGCTGTAGCTGACATTGAAGATGATGTTCGGTGGAAGCTATGGTTGTCCGGTTTGGTATGGGGTTATGGTATATGGCAAGATGGTGGCTGTGTTGCGGGTTAACAATGATGAAGCATGGCAAGCGAGGAGTAAAAATTGATAATCCCCACAACTATGGGGTTTTAGCTTTTTTTCTTTTATAGTCAAAAATCTAATTGAGTTCTAATACAACTATACTTTCTATCAATTATCCCTTTTTTTAATATTTTATCTACTTAATTCCTAAACTAATTTTAGTCTAACTCTAATTCTAAAAGGTCTAATTTTATCCTAAAATGACTCTAATCTAAAAATTATTTTAATTAAATTAATCCCAAGCTAATCCTAATTTTTTTACTTTTTATTATATTTATTAATTATTCCTAAATTCTATTTCTATCCTAATTTTAAATTGTTAAATTAAAATACAATATCACCTAACCCAATTAATTATTTTTACAAGTTAAGACTTCGAACAAATAGGGTGTCCACATAACGTTTGCATTTATATTTATATTTATATTAAAATAAGTTGAGCATATTTGATTCTTGCAAGTGGGTTCTTTGTGCGTGTATATTCTATTCTACCTATATGTTTGCCCTCTTACCATTATCAGCTAAACTACAAGGCAAAAAAGTCTCAACTACAACTCCATACACAACAAAAACTTCGAAACATAAGCTTGCAAAACGTAATATACTATGGCAAGTTACTATTCTCTATCTCTTCTTTCAATAGAATCTATAAAACCAATTATTATCATTACATCAGTTCTTTTCTTCATAGTTGAGAGTCAAGACACAACTAGAAAGGAAAACGTTCAAAGGCAATGCTCAGAAATGGGATCACGTCTATTTCTTCTCCTTCCAACATTTGTCTTCATTTTTTCAACCTTTTGTTCTCTCACTTACGAAGCCTCATCATCTTATCATGCACCAACCAAACCCTATCCAAGGAGTTCCATTTTCTTGGTTTAATGCTCTTCGAGTAAGAAAATGGTGTTCACAGTTGATACTAAGCATGCATTTTCAAAGATTGATTTGTTAATAAAATGCAAACATCCAAACCAATAGATGGAAGATTAAGAAGAAAGAAAGAAAGAAAGACAGAAAGAAGAAGTATACACAGCAACAGAGAGGGAATCAAGATTTCTGAATTGATTCCTCAATAGTTCATACAACCTCTTATATATTGAATGTGAGTTGAAGTCCAACTAACTACTTAACTGCCAGGAAGCCTAACTAACTGACTAACAGTTGTGTTGACTAAACTAACATAACTGTTAGCTAGGTAACTCTGTTTACATTTCCCTGCAAACTCAACTCTCTTCTATCCGAGATTCTAAATAGCTACTTTCATTCCCCTGTAAACTCAACCCTCTTCTAGAGACTCCTTAACCACCCATCTTCAGGCTGAAGGTTAAACTGTGAGTTTAGCTCTTAGTCTGTTGAAGTTGGAAGTGAAAGAGGTTTAGTCAATATATCATCTATTTGATCATAAGCTAGTTTATGGCTCACTTGATAAGTTTCTTCAATACTTTTTCTCAAACAAAGAACATGTCCAATTCTAAATGCTTAGTTTTGACATGTCAGACAGGATTTGCAGACAAGGTTACAATTGAGAGGTTATCACACCATATATGAGGTCGAATGGGAAGAAGAACTAGACTTATCTCATATAGTAAAGATTGAATCCATGTAACCTTAGCAATAAGGCTAGCCAAACTCTGAAATTCTACATTTATGCTCGACCTTGCAATCGTATGTTGTTTCTTTGAGCTCTAAACAATGAGGTTTGAGCCTAAAAAGACACAATAGCCTGAAATAGATCTCCTATCATCCGGATCAGATGCCCAATCAGCCAAAAAACTAATGATTTTAGTATAATACCATGATTAAGAGTGCCACACAAGTATCTGAATATCATTTTTACAGCTTTCCAATGAGTGTCTGAGGGCTGGTGCATGAATTGAAAAACCTTACTCACACTGTAAGCTATTTTATGTATGGTTATAGTGACTTACTACAGAGCACCTACTGCACTTTTATATTGTTATGCATCTTCAAGAGGTAAGCCATCATTTACTAAGAGCTTCAAAAAGCTCACCATAGGAGTTGGCACGGGCTTGACATCTGCCATATTATACTTCTACAACAGCTCTTTAATATATTTAGATTGAGTAAGAAGAAGGCTAATAGGAAGAGTTGTAACCTATACCAAGAAAATAATTCAAGAATTTAGGTCCTTTAGGGAGAGTTTTGTATATAAGCTATAAATAAGCTTATCCACTTCAGTATTGGAGCTTTCAGTGATGATATATCATCAACATATACTAGCACATAGATGGTGATAAATGGTGCTTGCTTAATGAAGAGAGACTGATCATAGAGGCAGTAAACTCTTGCTCAAGAAGAAAAGATTAAAGATTATCATACCAGGCTCTTGCGGCCTGTTTCGAGCCATATAAGGTCTTGCATAGCTTGCGTACCATCTTCTGACTACTGTTTTGAACCTCAAAACCAAGAGGTTGCTACATATACACCTCTTCTTGAAGAGTACTATTCAAAAATGCATTATTAACTTTAACCTATCTAAGTGACCAACCTCTAGACAAAGCAAGTGTAAGAATGATCCTAATTGTAATTGGCCTTACAACAGGACTAAAGGTTTCTCCAAAATTAATGCTAGGCTGCTGCAAGTACCCTTTAGCTACTAATCTAGCTTTAGACCTTGCAACTGAACCATCAAAGTTCTTCTTTAACTTAAACACCCATTTATAGCCCACGATGGATCTATCTGAGGGACAAGGAACTAAGGACCAAGTGTTATTTTTCATCAAAGCATCATATTCTACCTGAATAGCTTCTCTCCATTTAGTGTGCTAAAGAGCTTGGTCAACTGTGGTAGGTTCTTGATGATCAAGACCAGCTATATATACTTTAGGTTTGAAGATGCCCATTTTGGATCTAGTTATCATTGGATGTTGATTGTTCACAGAGGCTAGTTATGGTCCTAGTATAGAAGATTGGCTAGTGTTCTATGTAGGAGATTGTGGAGTATGACCAAATGATGAAGAATCATACAATGGAGGATCAACAGATTATGGAGAGTGAGATGAAGAAGATGGTGAAGAACTTCGTGAATTTTGATGTATAGGATTGATGATCAAGATTAACTAGATATACTTTAGGTTTGAAGATACCCTTTTTGGATCTAGTTATCATTGGATGCTGATTGTTCATAAAGGCTAGTTGTGGTCCTAGTATAGAAGATTGGCTAGTGTTTTGTGTAGGAGATTGTGGAGTATGACCAAATGATGAAGAATCATACAAGGGAGAATCAACAGATTATGGAGAGTGAGATGAAGAAGATGGTGAAGAACTTCGTGAATTTTGATGTATAGGATATGTAATACTTGGTAATGACTGATTAAAGAGAATAAGAGATGGTTTTAATAAAAGAGAATCAGAATTGGATTTGTCAGCAGGTTGTTTGGAAAACAAATCTGTATATGGGAATTGTGACTCATCAAATACATGTCTAAAAATGAACATATTGTTGTTAGCATCTAAGCATTTATAGCTCCCTTAGTTGCAACTATATCCTAAAAATAAACAAGGTGAAGATCTAAAATTCATTTTTCTGGTATGAAAAGGCCTGAGATAAAGGAAGCAAAGACAACCAAATGTTCTAAAATAAGAATAGTCTAGCCTTACTTTGTGAAGAACATCAAAAGGTGATCTTGATTGAAGTTTTATAATAGGAGATCTGTTGATAAGGAATATTGTAGTGGAGAATGCTTAGACCAGAATTTTAAAGGAAGAGAAGCTTAAGAGAGCAGGGTTAAGCCTGTTTCAACAAGATGTTTATGTTTTCTCTCTACTACACCATTCTGTTAGGAAGTATGAGGGCATGAATATCTGAAGATGATGCCTTTAGAATTGAGAAAGGATGTAAAACTTCTAAATTCTCCACCCCAATCAGTTTGTAATACCTTTATAGAAGTGGAGAATTGTTTTTCAACCATTTTCTTAAAATGAATGAATGAATAGAGAGCTTGACCTTTAGATTGAAAGAAGTATATCCATGTGTATCTAGAAAAGACATCAACAAAAGAAATATAGTATTGAAGACCATTTCTAGAAAGACATGGTGTTGGACCCCAAATGTCAGCTTTATGAGCTGAAGAGGTGAATTGTTAGTAGGAGAAGGAGAGAAGGGAAGTTTATGACTCTTTGTTAGTTAACAATGAGAACAAACTGATGTTTTATTGATTTTATAAGGAATATTACAACTTGATAGTATTTTTGATATAATGGTAGAATGTACATGACTTAGATGCCTATGCCAAAGGTCAGATGTATCTAACGAAGAGACAGAATTTACAACTGAATTTGAGAATGAAGAGACATTTGTAAGAGCCTGAGCCTCGCTCATCTCACCAGGCCGTCGGCGAGCATCCCCTAGGCGTCCTCCATACACCCCAAGTTTACTCTTACAATCATCAAGGCCACGCCCGTTCCAGTGGGCCGTCGGTGAGCATCCCCTAGGAGTCCTACACTCCCCAGGTTTGCTTTGACAGCGAGAGTAGGTGATCACCCAACACTCACCATTTCAACGTATTGTCCACTTTGGCGGTCGCCCACCTCACGGCTTTGTCCCAAGGCTCCTGAAGAACTCAGGATTAATGCCTTAAGCGCGTTTTCTAAGGCTCGAACCCTGGTACCCTTAAGTACCTGAGCCTTACACTCATGTTACCATTGAGACAACTTGGGAGCATTTCAAGGTAGAGGTTGTAGGCAAGGTTGCCGAACCTCTATAAATCGATTGTGTACATCTCTCTTTCCCTACTCTCTTTACTTATTTGCATTTATATTGTGATTGTTGAATTGAATTTATATTACATACTTGAGTAGCCTAGAGCACTTAGAAAACTTCAACATAGGTTAGAGAATTTAGAAGAATCGAAAAACGAACCTAACAGTAGCACAAAACCAATTCACCCCCCTTTCGGTTTAGCCTATAGAGCTAACAAACTCCTTCAAGAACAGTTCTTCTCCTTCCATATGAAATGGCACCGTACCAACTTCCATCCATAATCCCTATACATAGAAGAATCATAACACCAATTGACAAATTCAAAGTTACCAAAAATTAGAAAAACACTAAATCCTATAAACAAAGTTACCTAAATAACAGTTATGCTAGTTTAGTCAACACAACTATTAGTTAGTTAGTCAAGCTCCCTAGCAGTTAAGTAGTTAGCTGGACTTCAACTTACATTCAATATATAAGAGGTTGTATGAACTATTGAAGAAGCAATTCAGAAATCTTGATTCTTTCTCTTTTGTTGTATATACTTCTTATTCTTCTTCTTTTTCTTTCTTTCTTTCTTCTTAATCTTCCATCTATTGGTCTAGAGGTTTGCATTTTATTAACATGGTATCAGAGTAGGCAACGATAAGCCTGAAAGATTCATCTTCTTTCTCGGTTTTCAACCCAGGGGCATAGAGCATTACTATAAAGCATGATGATGATAATTACTTGTTATGGAAGTAGCAAGTTGTTGCCACTCTTAGAGGGTATGGCCTTAAGGTTTTGTTGATGGCACTCAGTTTATTCCAACTCGAGGTACTCCTAATGTTGGTGCATACGATAGGCATGATTAACTCTTAGTTTCTTGGCTTCTCTCTTCTGTTACTAGTCAAATATTACTAAGTTTAGTTGGTTGTGAGACCACCAAAGAATTGTAGGATGCAATAGAGGAATATTTTTCCTCTCAAACTAATGAAAAAAAATAATACAGTATAAAAGGCAACTTTAAAATGTCAAGAAAGGTTTAATGAGTAGGGAAGAGTATCTTGTTAAAATCAAGACTCTATGGGATACCTTGTAATCTTGTGGTTGCAAGATGAGTGATAAAGAACTGGTGCATTCTGCATTATCAAGTTTGTGTTAAGAATATGATGCAATCGCGACTGCAATCTCCACATATAAAGATTTTCCTAGTTAGAAGACCACTTCAGTTCTTCTCTTTTCCACATAATCAATAAATATTCAGAACTCCTCCTTTACAGATGTAGTTATAAAATCGACTAATGTAGCTATACAAAGGAAGTTTGATAACTTTAGAGGTTAAACTGGTGGTAGAAGTTTCTGAGGCAGGGAAAGGTTCAAAGGTAGAGGCTTCACTAACTCAAAACCCCAATGTCAGTTGTGTGCTAAGCTAGGCCATACTGTCCATAAGTACTATCATCATTTTAACATTTCTTTCAATCCAAAACTTGGGGAATCTTCTTTTACTTCAGGTTTACATAGTAGCATAGCAGCTTCAATCCACAATAGGCTTATACAACTAAAGGTATGATTGCCACACCTAGCACTATTCTGGATTCATCATGATATTTTGATTTTGGAGCCATCAACCACATTACCAATACCATAGAGAACCTCAACATTGGATCTGAGCATAATGGAACTGGTAAGCTTCACATAGGCAACGGTGCTAGTGTTAGTATTGCATGTATAAACTATTCTTCTATTAAAACCTCACTTAATTCTCTTCATCTTATGAATGTTCTACATGTACCTCAAATGACTAAAAATCTATTGTCTATATCTCAGTTCTGTAGAGACAACAATGTTCTATTTGAATTCTATTCTAACTTTTGCCCTGTGAAATATCTTGCTACCAGGGAAATTCTTTTAGGGGGGACCCTTCATGGTGGTTCATGCAAGTTTAATTTAGAAATTAATAGAACTATTGTAGCAACTTAGAGTAAAAAAGAAGCATTGATGTCTAAAGTTGTAAGAGCCTCGCCCGTCTCACCAGGCCGTCGGCAAGCATCCCCTTGGCCTACTCTACACGCCTCATGTTTACTCTTACAATCGTCAAGGCCTCGCCCGTTCCAGTGGGCCTTCGACGAGCATCCCCTAGGAGTCCTACACTCCCCAGGTTTGCCTTGACAGTGGAGTAGGCGATCGCCCAACACTCACCATTTCAACGTATTGTCCGCTTTGGTGGTCGCCCACCTCACGACTTTGTCCCAAGGCTCCTGAAGAACTCAGGATTAATGCCTTGAGCGTGTTTTCTGAGGCTCGAACCTTGGTACCCTTAAGTACTCGAGCCTTACACTCATGTTACTAATGAGACAATTCTCAATGGTGACATGAGTGTAAGGCTCGAGTACTTAAGGGTACCAAGATTCGAGCCTCAGAAAACACGCTCAAGGCATTAATCCTGAGTTCTTCAGGAGCCTTGGGACAAAGCCGTGAGGTGGGCGACCGCCAAAGCGGACAATACGTTGAAATGGTGAGTATTGGGCGATCGCCTAATCTCGCTGTCAAGGCAAACCTGGGGAGTGTGGGACTCTAAGGGATGCTCGTCGATGGCCCATTGGAATGGGCGAGGCCTTGACGATTGTAAGAGTAAACCTGGGGCGTGTGGAGGATGTTAGGGGATGCTCGTCGATGACCTGGTGAGATTGGCGAAGCTCTTACAATAAAAACGCGCGTTTTTTATTGTAAGAGCCTCTCCCGTCTCACCAGGCTGTCAATGAGCATCCCCTAGCGTCCTCCACACGCCCCAGGTTTACTCTTACAATCGTCAATTAGTCGCCCGTTCCAGTAAGCCGTCGGTGAGCATCCCTAGGAGTCCCACACTCCTCGAGTTTGCCTTGACAGCGAGAGTAGGCAATCGTCCAACACTCACCATTTCAACGTATTGTCCTCTTTGGCGATCGCCCACCTCACGACTTTGTCCCAATACTCCTGAAGAACTCAGGATTAATGCCTTGAGCGCGTTTTCTAAGGCTCGAACCCTGGTACCCTTAAGTACCTGAGCCTCACACTCATGTTACCATTGAGACAATACTTAAAGGTACCATGGTTCGAGCCTCAGAAAACGAGCTCAAGGCATTAGTCCTGAGTTCTTCAAGAGCCTTGGGACAAAGCCATAAGGTGGGCAAACGCCAAAGCGGACAATACGTTGAAATGGTGAGTGTTGGGCGATCACCTACTCTCGTTGTCAAGGCAAACTTGGGGAGTGTGGGACTCCTAGGGGTTGCTCACTGACAGCCCACTGGAACGGGCGAGGCCTTGACGATTGTATGAGTAAACCTGAGGTTTGTGGAAGACACTTAGGGGATGCTCACAAATGGCCTGGTGAGACAAGCAGGGCTCTTACAACTTTAGACAGCAATGCTTCTTTTTTACTCTAAGTTGCTACAATAGTTCTATTAATTTCTAAATTAAACTTGTATGAACCACCATGAACATGGTCCCCCTTAAAAGAATTTTCCTGGTAGCAAGATCTTTCACATGGCAAAAGTTAGAATAGAATTCAAATAGAACATTGTTGTCTCTATAGAACTGAGATATAGATAATAGATTTTTAGTCATTTGAGGTACATGTAGAACATTATGAAGAGAATTAAGAGAGGTTTTAATAAAAGAATAGCCTATACCTACAATACTAACACTAGCACCGTTGCCCATGTGAAGCTTACTAGTTCCATTATGCTCAGATCCAATGTTGAGGTTCTCTATGGTATTGGTAATGTGGTTGATGGCTCCAAAATCAAAATATCATGATGAATCTAGAATAATGCTAGGTGTGGCAATCATATCTTTAGTTGTATGAACCTACTGTGGATTGAAGCTGCTATGCTACTATGTAAACCCTGGAGTAAAAGATTCCCCAAGTTTTGGATTGAAAGAAATGTCAAAACGATGATAGTACTTATGGATAGTATGGCCTAGCTTAGCACACAACTAACATTAGGGTTTTGAGTTAGTGAAGCCTCTACCTTTGAACCTTTTGCTGCCTCTGAAACTTCTACCACCAATTTGTCATCTAAAGTTATCAAACTTCCTTTGTATAGCTACATTAGCCGATTTTATAACTACATCTGTAATGGAAGAGTTCTGAATATTTATTGATTCTATGGAAAAGAGAAGAGCTAAGGTGGTTTCCAACTAGGAAAATCTTTCTATGTGGAGATTGCAGCCATGATTGCATCATATTCTTGACCCAAACTTGATAATGCAAAATGCACCAGTTTTGTATCACTCATCTTGCAACCACAAGATTACAAGTTATCCCATAGAGTCTTGATTTTAACAAGATACTCCTCCATACTCATTAAACCTTTCTTGACATTTTAAAGTTGCCTTTTATACTGTATTATTTTTGCATTAGTTTGAGAGGCAAAATATTCCTCTATTGCATCCCACAATTCTTTGGTGGTCTCACAACCAACTAAATTTGGTAATATTTGACTATTAACAGAAGAGAGAAGCCAAGAAACTAAGAGTTGATCATGCCTATCGTATGCACCAACATTAGGAGTACCTCGAGTTGGAATAAACTGAGTGCCATCAACAAAACCTTAAGGCCATACCCTCTGAGAGTGGCAACAACTTGCTACTTCCACAACAAGTAATTATCATCGTCAAGCTTTATAGTAATGCTCTATGCTCCTGGGTTGAAAACCGAGAAAGAAGATGAATCTTTCAGGTTTATCGTTAACTGCTCTAATACCATGTTAATAAAATGCAAACATCCAGACTAATAAAAGGAAGATTAAGAAGAAAGAAAGAAAGAAAGAAAGAAAGAAACAAAAAGAAGAAGAAGTATATACAACA
The DNA here is from genome assembly GCA_031772115.1 of Heritiera littoralis. Lineage (NCBI taxonomy): Eukaryota > Viridiplantae > Streptophyta > Magnoliopsida > Malvales > Malvaceae > Heritiera > Heritiera littoralis. Next base: position 1,347,490 of record JAPDPK010000022.1, read on the forward strand.
ATAAAGAAAAAATCAAGATTTCTGAATTGATTCTTCAATAGTTCATACAACCTCTTATATATTGAATGTAAGTTGAAGTCCAACTAACTACTTAACTGCTAAGGAGCCTGACTAACTAACTAATAGTTGTGTTGACTAAACTAGTATAACTATTATTTAGGTAACTCTGTTTATAGGATTTGGTCTTTTTCTAATTTTTGGTAACTTTGAATTTGTCAATTGGTGCTACGATTCTTCTATGTATAGGGATTATGGATGGAAGTTGGTACGGTTCCATTTCATATGGAAGGAGAATAACTGTTCTTGAAGGAGTTTGTTAGCTCTATAGGCTAAACCAAAAGGTGGGTGAATCGGTTTTGTTCTACTGTTAGGTTCATTTTTCGATTCTTCTAAATTCTCTAGCTTATGTTGAAGTTTTCTAAGTGCTCTAGGCTACTCAAGTATGCAATATAAATTCAATTCAACAATCACAAAAAAATGCAAATAAGTAAAGAGAGTAGGGAAAGAGAGATGTACACAATCGATTTATAGAGGTTCGGCAACCTTGCTTACGTCCTCTACCTTGAGACGCTCTCAAGGATTTTTCCCAAATCAACTAACTTGAATTTGTATTTTTCCCAAATCAACTAACTTGAATTTGTATTACAATCCCTCTTTTTGTAGGCTCAAGACTAACCTCCCTCTTTTTGTAGGCTCAAGACTAACCTCCCTCTTTTTCTAGGCTCAAGAGAAACCTCCTTCTTTTTCTAAGGCTTAAGAGAAACCTCCCCTTTGCAAGGTGTGATTGAGTTTATAAGGAATGTAATCCAAGAGAGGCCTCTAGGTAAGCAAGTGATTTCAATGGTTAAGCACAAGAGAAATCCTATACAATGTTTGTGCTATGCTATACAAAGATGATAAGTATGAAGAATATGAAGACTTTGTGGCACTTGTGATTTTGATAGGCTTGAAGAAGATGGAAAAGATGAAGAAAAATGTTGCTCAGCTATTCCTCTTGCTTCCTTGAGCTTCCAAGCCTTTATTTATAGTCCCTTGGATAGTTTCTAAACGTTGGTAGGAGCCGAAACTGAATGTATCCATTGTATCTCACAAAAACTAGCTGTTGGAGTGATACCAATTGTTGGCTCTATAGGCTAAATTGAGAGGGGGTGAATCGGTTTTGTGCTACTATTAGGTTTGTTTTTCAATTCTTCTAAATTCTCTAGCCTATGTTGAAGTTTTCTAAGTGCTCTAGGCTACTCAAGTATGCAATATAAATTCAATTCAACAATCACAATATAAATGCAAATAAGTAAAGAGAGTAAGGAAAGAGAGATGTACACAATCGATTTATAGAGGTTCGGCAACCTTGCCTACGTCCTCTACCTTGAGACGTTCCCAAGGATTTTACCCAAATCCACTAACTTGAATTTGTATTACAATCCCTCTTTTTGTAGGCTCAAGAGTAACCTCCCTTTTTTTCTAGGCTAAAGAGAAACCTCCCTCTTTTTCTAAAACTAAAGAGAAACCTCCCTCTTTTTCTAAAACTAAAGAGAAACCTCCCTTTTACAAGGTGTGATTGAGTTTACAAGGAATGTAACCAAAGAGAGGCCTCTAGGTAGGCAAGTGATTACAATGGTTAAGCACAAGAGAAATCCTATACAATGTTTGTGCTATGCTATACAAAGATGATGAGTATGATAGAATATGAAGACTTTGTGGCACTTGTGATTTTGATAGGCTTGAGGAAGATGGAGAAGATGAAGAAAAATGTTGCTTAGCTATTCCTCTTGCTTCCTTGAGCTTCCAAACCTTTATTTATAGTCCTTTAGATGGTTTCTAAATGTTGGTAGGAGCCAAAATTGAATGTAACCATTGTATCTCACAAAAACTAGCCGTTTGAGTGCATTTTTGAGGTAAGGGATCGATCCTTTGACTTAAGGGATCGATCCTATGCTCTTTTGCAAGCTTCCAAGGCATTCTGTCATGAAGGGATCGATCTCCTAAGGGAAGGGATCGATCCCATGCTTCCTTTTTGCTTGATTTTGCTTCTTGGGAGCATTCTGCCATTCATGGATTAATCCTTCAACATTCTAGGTTAATTTGGGTTAGAAATGATGTGAACTTTGATTTAATTCTTCCCAAAACATTTTAGAACTTTGTGAGAGTTTTTCTTGACTTTCTCAACTAAAGACTTAATGTAAAAAACTTGTTAAGTAATTGTCTAAAGTTGTGTTCGATATGTTCTTGAGAAAATTACTTAATGAAGATATTCAAAATCATTTTATAAAATATTAAGACTAATAAGAATATGTAATTAAATCATGGTCTTAAACTTTGATATGTAGACTTAAAGTGGTTTGAGAAAATCATATGATTGGTAAAGCAAATTTACATTATAGAGTCAAACACTTAATATTACTTAAGTTTTTGTTATTTCAAAATACATACGTCAATTTAAAGCTAACAGAGTTCATGTTAAGGTTGTAGAAAACTCAATTTTGATATTAGCTTAAAAGAGAACTCACAGAAAAAAAACCTTCTTGACAATTTTAACTATTACAAGGGTGGTTGGAACATTACCAAAACACATTCTATGAGTTTTCTTGGTTTTCTGTTACATTACCTTGCCTAAATTTAATTACTTATATCAATTATTTCATTACTTTATAACTATTTTTTTCTATTTATGTGATTTATGTTGGGTGTTAAAGGTTTATATTCTAATTATGATTATTAATTAAGGCATTAATTCCATATCATTGCATGATTTATTTATTAGGACTTAAACATAGAAAGTTTGGTCTTCAACTAAGGCTTTAAGGCAATGGATAGCTAGAGCTTGATTATATTTCTAGCTACATTCATAATTTTCATGCTTGAAGAAATTGTCAATTATACTTACATAATCTGTGTCATGGGTGCATTCTATTGGATTTACTGCTACTCCTCTGTTTCTCATTGTCACATTTTGGTTTCTGGGATTTGGCATGTGCCTATTTGTGATCTCCGTTTACCATTGTTGCTATCAACATCATCATTATGGCTATTCTCGGACCAGTTATCTACTTTCTCTAATTTTTCTCACAGTTTTCACTGTTGCAATAATGTAAGTCCTCCCCACCTATTTGCTCAAGCATTTGCTATATTAAATTGATATTTTGGATAAAATATCTATGATTTGCTTCTTAATTGATCTTTTGGTTTCAGCATTGGATGTGTTGTCTTATACATTGATGGAGATCCACTTGCTCGTGATGTTCGTGATGCTAAGGATCTATTGGTCATCCAAGGAGGTCCAATTACCCGAGCTCGAGCTAAGAAGACGCAACAAGCCCTGGCCTCATTCATGCAACAAGCTCTGGCATCATTGAAGTGTCAAGGAAGCTTCCATGAAGAGTCCCAAGACATCTATACTTGCTTGGAAGCCCAAACGACATGAGCATGGTTTACTATCTTATTTTAGCTTAACAATAAGATGGGCTAAGTGTTTGGATAGCCCACGTTTGAGTCTTGTTGTGTCTTGGACTATTTATTTTATGTAACTAGGTTTAGGCATGAATTTGGGTTTAGTCTTATTTTCTGTTGGTGTTAATTCCAGCCCACTTGTTTATGGGCTTAAGTGCTAGGTATTATTATAAATACCTTGTAAACGCTATTGATGAGGAGATCAGTTAATTGAATTTTCAGAAATTGAGTGTGTCTTTCTCTTGGGTTCCCTCTCAACTAGGCTTATCAAGGTCTTCTTCCTTGTGGCGCCTCCTTCTTCACCATCCACCATTGCTATACCTTAGGTTCTCGAATTCTTATTCGTAGGGTCAAGGTCCAATACCTTTGCGTTCGAGTCTCTTTAGGCTTCGGGTCTAGGTTTCAGAAGTTGTCATTCATCAACTTTGCTTCTGTCTTCTTGCGTGTCAGCTCCTTCAAATTCCAAGCTACGTTTTGTCTTGTCCGTACGCATCAGTTGGTATTCAGAGCTCAAGTTTCGATTTCTGGTTTGTTTGTGCGTTACTCACTTTTCGTTTTTTGGTTTATTGGTTTCGATTTTTTTTCTTTTTTTTTCTCTCTTGTTGGTTTCGATTTCTGGTTTGTTGTTGTGTTTGTGTTGAATTCATAACCCTAGCTGCAATTCCTCAAAACCCTGTCGCACCCCTTCAAAAAAACCCTAGCCGCACCCCTCAAAAATAAAACCCTAGCTGCACCCTTAAAAATAAAACCCTAGCCGCACCCCTTAAAAATAAAACCCTAGCCGCACCCCTCAAAAATAAAACCCTAGCCGCACCCCTCAAAAAAAAAAAACCCTAGCTGCACCCCTCAAAAAAAACCCTAGCCTCACCCCTAAAAAAAAAAAAAAACCTAGCCGCACCCCTCCTCTTTCAAGGAAACCGCAACACTCAAAGTTAAAAAAAAAAAGAAGAAGAAAAGAATTCAAAAAAAAAGAAGAAGAAAGGAATTCGAAAAAAAAAGAAGAAAAAAAAAATTTTTTTTGCAGTACTGTTCAAACAGAAGTTTTGGTTGAGTTAGGAGGCGTATGAGTACCCGTTTTAAAGAAAACGACCTAGTTGAGCTTTGCTTCACTAGCCCCACCCTATCTTGGCCAAATTCCATCGTTTTCCTATAGTTTTAGGCCATTTTTTATTTTTTTTGTCATTCTAGTGATTTTTTATTTTTTTTCTTATTTTTTTATTCTTTCTTTCTTTCTTTGAGTCACCCTAGCCCTAGCCACACCTTTCTGTGAAAAAAAAAAGAAAAAAAAAGAGAGAATTCAAAAAAAAAATTCTTGGTGACAATACTTGGTGAATTAGTTGATTTTATGAGGTTGAATCTTTGACTGAGTCTCTAGTGTGATTGTGAACCTATAGAGTTAAGGTAGAGTAAGGGAAAAAGGCACGAGTGTGTGAGAGACATTAGTAGAGAAAAGCCAAATTACTTGAGTGAAACAGGAGTGTAAACACGTGAGGATATTACTTGTTGACAATGTCTTCTGAAGGTGATAAGTCAGACTTTAAAAAGATTAAATTCCTGCTTCAGGCAATGCAACAACAGTTCCAACGGATGGATGTGAAATTCAATGACATTCATGATAAGTTGAACCAACATGAAGCTCGGTTTGCAAAGATCCAACAAGGTGATACTTCTCATCAAAAAAGTAAGGTTGTTGCCAATGATGAGTATGATGATAATGTTGGGTATGATTCGAATGAAGAGTCTGGGATAGATAGACATCATAGAAGGTACCATGGGTATAAAGATCGAGTTGATAGAGCCCGTGATACAGGCAAGGAGAAGCTGGATGGAAACCTTAGCAGTATAAAATTAAAGATTCCTCATTTCCAAGGCAAGAATGATCCTGAGGCATATTTGGAGTGGGAAAGGAAGCTTGAAATGGTGTTTGACTGCCACCACTACTCTGAAGAAAAGAAGGTCAAACTTGCAGCAATTGAGTTCACAGAGTATGCTATGGTTTGGTGGGATCAGTTAGTCACTAGTCGAAGAAGATATGGTGATCCTCCAGTGTCTACATGGGATGAGATGAAGCGCATCATGAGGAAGAGATTTGTTCCTACTCATTACTACAGGGAGTTATACCAGAAGCTCCAAGGTCTTACCCAGGGCTCAAAGAGTGTTGAGGATTACTACAAAGAGATGGAAATAACCATGATCCGAGCCAATATCCAGGAGGATGCAGAAGCTACTATGGCTCGTTTTCTTCAAGGCTTAAACCGTGAGATTGCCAATGTAGTCAAGTTGCAGCATTACATGGATTTAGAGGAGATGTTGCATGTGGCCATCAAAGTGGAAAGGCAACTCAAAAGGAAAGGTACATCCCGTTTTACTTCTAGTTCAGTTCCTGTTTGGAAATCTAACACCTTTCATAGGGATGATAAGCCTGTGCCTACGCATAAGTCAGAGAGCTTTGCTAAGCCCAAGCCTGAGGGCCCTCCAAAGCCCAAGACTGAACCTGCCCAAGCATCCCAGAGCAGGACACGTGACATTAAGTGTTTCAAGTGTTTAGGTCGTGGACATATTGCCTCACAGTGTCCCAACCGTAGGGTGATGATCATGCATGGGAATGGAGATGTTGAGAGTGAAGGTTCTGAACTTGGTGTAGAAGATGAGATGCCTGCGTTAGAAGATGTCGACGAAGAAGAAGTTGTTGAGTATGCTGCTCATGGTGAGGCACTTGTTGCTAGGCGTGCTCTTACTACTCATGTGAAGTTTGAGGATGAGGCACAGCGCGAGAACATCTTCCATACGAGATGCCATATTAGTGACAAGGTATGTACTGTAATCATCGATGGTGGGAGTTGTACTAATGTTGCTAGCACATACCTTGTTGATAAATTAAAGTTGCCCACTACCAAGCATCACCACCCATATAAGTTGCAGTGGATTAATGACTGTGGTGAAGTCAACGTGGTGAAGCAAGTCTTGGTTCCTTTTCGTATTGGAAGGTATCAAGATGAGGTATTGTGTGACGTGGTGCCCATGCAAGCTAGCCACATATTGCTGGGTAGACCGTGGCAGTATGATCGGAGAGTCATCCACGACGGTTGCACTAACCGTTATTCCTTTACTATGGATGGCAAGAAGATCGCTCTTGCTCCCCTTAGCCCCAAGGAGATTTATGAGGACCAATTAAGGCTAAAGGAGCAACATGACGAGTAAAGGAAGCAAGCTAAAGAAAAGAAGGAAAACAAGGACAGCAAAACAGTGAGCTGCTATGCCAAACCCCGAGATGTGAAGACTGCATTTCTTGCTAAGTCTCCTATCCTTTTACTCTTATTTAAAGATTCTTATTTTATTGATGCTGAACTCCATGATACTTTGCCTACTGATGTTGTCTCATTGTTGCAGGAGTTCGAGGATGTATTCCCTAAGGAGATCCCAAGTGGATTACCACCGATTCGTGGGATCGAGCACATGATTGACCTTGTCCCCGGAGCTACCATTCCTAACCGTCCAGCCTACAGAAGTAATCCCGAGGAGACGAAGGAGCTTCAAAGGCAAGTTGAGGAGCTCATGAGGAAAGGTTATGTGAGAGAGAGCATGAGTCCTTGCGCCGTGCCCGTACTGCTTGTGCCAAAAAAAGATGGGACGTGGAGGATGTGCGTTGACTGCCGAGCCGTCAACAAAATCACTGTAAAGTACCGCTATCCTATTCCTAGGCTAGATGACATGCTTGATGAGTTGCATGGTGCATGCATGTTTTCTAAAATTGATTTAAAGAGCGGATATCACCAAATTCGTATGAGAGAAGGTGATGAATGGAAAACCGCATTCAAGACTAAACATGGTCTCTACGAGTGGTTAGTTATGCCTTTTGGCTTGACTAATGCACCCAGTACATTCATGCGTTTAATGAACCATGTTTTACGTGATTTCATTGGTAAGTATATGGTTGTCTATTTTGATGATATTTTGATATACAATAAGAGCCAGCATGAGCATGTTGAGCATCTTAGGAATGTTCTTACTGTTTTGAGGAATGCAAGTTTGTATGCCAATTTTAGGAAATGTACATTCTGCACTGATAAGATTGTTTTTCTTGGGTATGTCGTTTCTTCACATGGCATTTCTGTTGATAATGAGAAGGTAAAGGCAATTAAAGATTGGCCTGTACCTAAGTCTGTTTCTGAGGTGCGTAGTTTCCATGGTTTAGCTAGTTTCTATCGTCGATTCGTTAGAGATTTTAGCACTATAGCTGCACCTTTGATCGAAGTGGTCAAAAAGAATGTTGCATTTCATTGGGGTCCTGCACAAGAGCATGCTTTTAATTTGCTTAAAGATAAACTTTGTTCTGCTCCTTTGTTATCTCTGCCTGACTTTACTAAAACTTTTGAGATTGAGTGCGATGCCTCAGGTGTAGGTATTGGAGCTGTGCTTATGCAGGAAAAACGCCCAATTGCTTTCTTTAGTGAGAAGTTAAGTGGAGCAGCACTTAACTATCCCACATATGACAAGGAGATGTACGCATTAGTGAGGGCCTTGGAGACATGGCAACATTACTTGTGGCCCAAAGAATTTATCATCCACACTGATCATGAGTCCTTGAAGCATTTGAAAGGACAGAGTAAGCTGCATAAGCGTCATGCCAAGTGGATAGAGTTCATTGAGATGTTCCCATACGTGATCAAGTACAAACAAGGTAAAGAGAACGTCGTAGCTGATGCGTTATCTCGTAGGTATACTCTTATCACTACTCTTGATGCTAAACTTTTAGGATTTGAGTATATCAAAGAACAGTATGCTGATGATGTTGATTTTGGTAATGTTTATGATGCATGTGCTACATCTGGTTTTGGCAAGTTCTTTAGGCATGATGGGTTCTTATTTAGAGAAAATAAATTATGTGTGCCTAGGAGTTCATTGCGCGAGCTGTTAGTTAGAGAAGCCCATAGTGGAGGATTAATGGGTCACTTTGGAGTTAGGAAAACTCTAGATGTTTTGCAAGAACATTTCTTTTGGCCTAACATGAGGAGAGATGTAGAGAGGTTATGTGCTAGATGCATTTCATGTAGGCAAGCTAAATCTAGAGTTCATAATCATGGTTTATATACTCCTTTACCCATTCCTACTACTCCGTGGACTGATATCTCTATGGATTTTGTTTTGGGCTTGCCTCGAACAAAACGCGGTAAAGATTCTGTTTTTGTTGTGGTTGACAGGTTCTCTAAGATGGCTCATTTCATTGCATGCCACAAGACGGATGACGCGAGCAACATTGCTGACCTTTTCTTCAAAGAGATAGTACGTCTACATGGTGTACCAAGGACCATTGTTTCTGATCGAGATGCAAAGTTCCTTAGTTACTTTTGGAAGACGTTATGGGGAAAGTTGGGAACTAAATTGTTATTCTCCACCACTTGTCACCCCCAGACTGATGGACAGACTGAGGTCGTCAACCGAACCCTATCTACATTATTGAGGTCCATTATTCAGAAGAATTTGAAGAATTGGGAAGATTGCTTGCCCCATGTGGAGTTTGCATATAACCGCAGTGTCCACTCCACTACTAGTTGCTCTCCATTAAAAGTTGTTTATGGCTTCAATCCTCTTACTCCTTTGGATTTGTTGCCATTACCTAGTGCGGAGCAGAGTAACTTGGATGGAGAACAAAAGGCTAAGTTTGTGAAGCAACTCCATGAGAGAGTTCGTCAAGCTATTGAAAAGAAGACTGAGCAGTATACCACCCAAGCAAATAAGCATCGAAAGAAAGTAGTCTTTGAGCCTGGTGATTGGGTTTGGGTGCATATGAGAAAGGAGAGGTTTCCTGTTCAGCGACGAACCAAGCTGCATCCCCGAGGAGATGGACCATTCCAAGTCATAGAAAAGATCAACGATAATGCCTACAAATTGGATCTTCCTGGTGAGTATGGTGTATCTGCTAGTTTTAATGTTTCTGATCTTTCTCCCTTTTCTTTTGATGAAGGTATATGCGATTTGAGGACAAATCCTTTTGAGGAGAGGGGGAATGATGGAGATCCACTTGCTCGTGATGTTCGTGATGCTAAAGATCCATTGGTCATCCAAGGAGGTCCAATTACCCGAGCTCAAGCTAAGAAGACGCAACAAGCCCTAGCCTCATTCATGCAACAAGCTCTGGCATCATTGAAGTGTCAAGGAAGCTTCCATGAAGAGTCCCAAGACATCTATACTTGCTTGGAAGCCCAAACGACATGAGCATGGTTTACTATCTTATTTTAGCTTAACAATAAGATGGGCTAAGTGTTTGGATAGCCCACGTTTGAGTCTTGTTGTGTCTTGGACTATTTATTTTATGTAACTAGGTTTAGGCATGAATTTGGGTTTAGTCTTATTTTCTGTTGGTGTTAATTCCAGCCCACTTGTTTATAGGCTTAAGTGCTAGGTATTATTATAAATACCTTGTAAACGCTATTGATGAGGAGATCAGTTAATTGAATTTTCAGAAATTGAGTGTGCCTTTCTCTTGGGTTCCCTCTCAACTAGGCTTATCAAGGTCTTCTTCCTTGTGGCGCCTCCTTCTTCACCATCCACCATTGCTATACCTTAGGTTCTCGAATTCTTATTCGTAGGGTCAAGGTCCAATACCTTTGGGTTCGAGTCTCTTTAGGCTTCGGGTCTAGGTTTCAGAAGTTGTCATTCATCAACTTTGCTTCTGTCTTCTTGCGTGTCAGCTCCTTCAAATTCCAAGCTACGTTTTGTCTTGTCCGTACGCATCATACATTGGACAAGGAAAACTCCATACCAACACAATGATAAATTGGAATATGTTGTGGAGAAGGAAAATGTGATGATTGATATACTTAGGAATGTATTAGATTATCTAGAAGCTACTAAGAAGATTGGCGTGAACCAAATAACTTTACCTCCAAACATTCAAACCAAAATTGAGAGGATTGACAAGAAGATAAATGATATTGCCAAAACTTTAGAAAGGAAGACTAAGGAAACTTCTGATAACATACTGCATGTTGTAGATTTTGTGTAAGTAAATGCTTTCATTTTCATTTTCATTTAATGCTTTAAATTCTGGTCTTAAAAGTAATATCAATCTACCTTGCAGAAGACTTGTTCTCATCATCATCGCTACTACAATGCTCCTTTTGGCTTTTCTAGGTTTTGGTAAACATTCAAATCCTGCCATCTATTTCAAATAATCTCAAAATTAATGAAGTCTTGTGGTCACTTAATTGTTGTGATTTCTATTACAGCATTTTCAGTGTTTGGCTATCATTTTTGTGTGTACACATGAGTGACCTTGAAATTTTTTTGTGTTCTATACTTCTATTAGTTTGGTAGATGTTTTCATTGTCATTTATAGCTATAATCCAAATATTATTTTAACCTATTTGTTTTCTTGAGGATTGGTGATCTTAGGATGGATCCTCGTAATAGTCATATTCATTCTGTGTGACATATTTATCATAGTTCCTAAGTTTTATTATTAATACAAAATTACCGATCAATAGTTGGAAGAAAGTTTTATTATTAATACAAAATTACCGATCAATAGTTGGAAGAAGTGGAAGTGGACTTCTTCTCTAGGTATTTGGACATAGTTTGAATTTGAAAGTCGCTACTGTTGGAAGGGCTTTACCATTCACCACTCTTAATTCGAACAGGATTAGTCTCAGACCACAAAATAGATGAAGATTCCATGGTTACACTAAAAAAACTATTAATACAAAACCATGTCTTTCATTGGTCATATTGAGTGTCTGAGGACTCCATTGAAAATGCTACTTTTTGTTACTGTTAGTTCAGTAGCTCTACATCTAATCCATTTCAATCAATTTTCCAATGTGATGGCTGATAATTGCATTGCAATGGATTAATGGGTCTAGCATCCTAAGGCTCATACTGCTTTGGAAGATATTATCCCATATGTGGACCGTACAACAACTGAAGAAGTCTTAAATGAAAGCAAAGATGTTATTATGCACTTGATTGCCATTGTTAATGCCTTCATCAGTAATGTGGCCAATTTGAACACTCCACCCAGCGTCAATCCTATCTACTACAATCAACCTAGCCCACTAGTATCAGTCTTGTGGAGTCCATATATCTTTGACAAGACAAATAAGAAATGCCACGTTGATGAAGTAAACTTTAGCAATTCAGTGCAGGTAAGCCAAAAGTAATGTATGATCAAGATATATCACTCAGAGAACAAAAGAAAAGAATATTCTACCCTTTCAAGTTCTACCATATTATCATTTTTGTATATTGCAAGAATGGAAGAAATATCTCTGCCAAGTATCAACGGGTGGAATTTGCATTACAAAAGGTAGATTGACCCTTATGGTTTTTAACCAAATAACAACTATTGTAAACATTAGCTATGCATTAACTTATTATGCCCCCTTTCCTACCTGACATAAGAGATTGCACTTTTCAAGCAATCTTTTCAAGCATCACTAGGGAACATTGTCCAGGTTTAAGGTGATATAGTGAAATGATCTCCATGTTCGATGTGTAGGGTCCAGCCCATTAGTCAAGTGATTGGCTTTAAATTATTAGAGTCCTACTTAGAATAGGTTAAGTTTTAAAGAAACCAAAGTCAACAAGGTAAAGGTTTCTTTAGTTTTCTCTATATAAAGTGTTGCATAAACACTTTGTAAAATTGTGAGAGAAGTTTTTTCTATGGGGAAAGGTGACACAAGAGAGAAAAAGAAAGCTTTGAGCTTTATGTATTTTTCTTGTTCCATAAAGAAAGAGCAAGGAGAGAGATAAGCCTGTATAACAATTGAGTATTCTTTGGATCGATTATCTTGGTAAATCTAAAGAGGTAAACTTTATTGTTTTTAGGCCAATTGTTGGAACCTTGAGATTTGAGCAAAAAGCCTAAGGTATTGAAACTTCGTAATTTGTTTATTTCTCATAATGGATTTTTCTAGTTTGCCCATTGGTTTTTCTCTCTATACTGGAGAGGTTTTCACATTAAATTTTGGTGTCGTTTTATTTACGTTTTATTGCCTGCATATTTTTTTTGTGGCTTTGTAGCTTGATTAATTATTATTATTCTTATTATTATTTATTATTATTATTATTATTATTATTATTATTATTATTATTATTATTGGCTTGAGATATTGCTGTTGATTATTGTGGGTATTGTTATTGTGACATTGATTTTGCGTATTTGTTGTTTGAGGCCCAACAACTAGCATCGGAGCCTAAGTTAGAGCTTTGGGATCATGGAGGGAGATACAGGTCCATGATAAAATTGACAGCTTCAAATTATTCAATTTGGAAGCCAATGATGGAAGATCATCTATATTACAAGGATTTGTATGAGCCAAATATTAAGTGATTCTGCTAAGCCAACAGATACGAAAAATGATGAATGGAAAAAGTTAGATAGGAAGACTTTGGGCACCATTAGAAGATGGGTAGACATTAGTGCTTTTATTATATGGTGCAAGAGACAAGTGCTTCCCATGTTTGGGAAAAATTAACATCACTATATGAGAGAAAATCTACCTTAAATAAAGTTATGTTTGTTAAGAAGCTTGCTACTCTATAGTATAAGGAGGAAAGATTTATCTCTGATCATTTGAGTGACTTTCAAGATCTGTTTAATCGAATGACCACTATGAAACTGCAACTAGATGATGAGATGAAAGCATTGTTTCTTTTAGGTTCATTGCCAAACAGCTAGGTGACATTAGTAGTGACTATTCTTAATTCAGCTCCTAATAGCATGGTGACCTTGGAGATGGTAAAAGACAATATGTTTAATGAAGAAGTAAGGCAAAAGGAGACAAACTCCAAGAATGAGGCTCTTGTCACAGAGAACGGGGCCAGAACTAAAGACAGAGGTCAGGATTCTAAAGATTGCAGTAAATCCAAGAACAAACATAAGTCCAAAGATAGGGTGAAGTGCTTTCATTGTGGCAAACTTGGTCATATAAAGCAAAACCGCAAGATCTTGAAGCAAAAGTGAAAAGATGAGAAAAGTAAAAAATAACTTAAAATGAAAATGTTACAATGGTGAATTCTGATAGTGAATCAATTTCTTTGATTTGTACGCATAGGGAGTGCAACCATGTAGGGGATTTTGGCATTGAATGGATAGTTAACACCAGAGCATCGTATCATTGAGTTCCCAATAAAGAGTTGTTTACAACCTACACAGTAGGTGATTTTGGTTATACGAAGATGGGAAACAAGAGTATGTTGTTGATTGCTAGGATTGGTGATATAATGGTACAAACAAGCACAGGTTGTACATTGACTTTGAGGGATATTAGAAACATTCTAGATCTGAAGATGAACTTACTTGTAGTGAATGTTCTTAATAAGGAAAGATATGAGAGTCAACAGAAAAATGGGCGATGGAAACTTCTCAAAAGGTCTTTGGTAGTTGCAAGATGAAAGTTATGTTGCACTATATACAAGACTTGGATGAAGTTGATAGGCAATCAGATAAGTGCCGTTGAGGACGATGCTTTAGCAAATTTGTGACACTGGAGGTTGGCACATATGACTGAGAAAGGGTTAAAGGTTTTGGTGAGGCAATCACTCATTCCCTCAGCCAAAGATATTACTCTTAACTCATGTGATCATTGTTTATTTGGTAAGTATCATAAAGTTTCTATTAGGAGGACTTCTAAAAGAAAGAAAAATAGACTTGCGTTGATTCATTCTAATGTATATGGTCCCATAAAGGTAAAGTCATGGGGTGGTAACAGATATTTTATTACTTTTATTGATGATGCTTTACAAAAAACTTGGGTGTATCTGTTGAGAAAAAAAAGCCAGTTATTATGATATTTTTAGAAATTTCATGCCATGTTTGAAAGGATGATAGGATTATCTTAAAGTGTATTCATGCAGACAGTGGCAGTGAATACACATCAAAAGACTTTGAAGCTTATTATTCAATGCATGGGATAAGGCATGAATAAACAAACAGAACCTGGGACATCGTAACATAATGGTGTAGCTGAAACGATGAACTGCGCTATTATGGAGAAAGTTAGATGCATGTTGATAATGGCAAAATTCCAAAAGCATTTTGGGGTGAAGTAGTTAATACAACCTGCTATCTAATTAATAGATCACTATCAGTACCATTAGGCTTTAACATTCCAGAAAGTGTATAGATAGGGATGAAAATTTCATGCTCACATTTGAAGGTCTTTAGCTGTAAATCATTTGTCCATGTGCCAAAGGAGCAGAGGTCAAAGCTAGATAGCAAGGCTACTCATGTGTATTTGTGTAACAGTCCAAATATACAATAATTCACATATTTTTACACATAATTAATGGGTGGGCCGTCCGCAATGCCTTAATTACTTATACAGTAACAGTAATAAACAGTAACTTTTAATTTATTTACAAATCCGGAATATGAAATTTAATAATATTCCTTAACACTTTACATCCCTTGTATCTACTTTACAACTTAAGTAGTACTGTACAATTAATCTGAATATATAAAAGAAAATAAAATACCTCCAAGATCGACAATATGCAAACTCGGGAAATCGAAATCGCAGTTGATAATCTCGGGATGGTATGTCTCTTATCCAAATATAGTATCCTGTGGAGTGGAAAGTAAAGGGGTGAACGAAACATACTCAGTAAAGGAGTCGTATGCAAGACTGATATAACGAAAACTATATGCTGGAAAATATTTATTTTCCTAACAGTTCACTAGGCACAGTAAATGGATGGATACTATAGTCGGCCGGGAAATCCAGATGGAGCATGGAAGGTATTTTGAAATACCTGTCTTATCCCGAAAACCCAGAGCAACTATAGAGAATATTTCATAAATTGTTGATAAAAACAATTTAATAATGAATTTCCAAAATAATAATTGGTATATAATCCATTTAATTTAATCTCTTCAGTAACACTTTTAAAACACATGACACTGACAGTAATAAAACAGTACAGTAAACAATTAAGTTTGAACAATGGTACCAGTGTATAAATCAGTTCAGTAACAGTACGATAAAACACTTCAGTAAACAGTGAATAAACAGTTCAGTACAATAAACAATTAAATTTCACCTTTCAATAACAGTTCAGTAATTATTTCAAAATTTGAAATAATATCATAAATATTTTCAATTTAATAATCCATATATTTCAATACAGTTCAATAAACAGTAATCAGTAAATCACAGTTTAGTAATCGTTTAACAATAGGTTGAGACTAGGCAACATCCTAAATAATCATGCTATAATTATCCCCGAAGGAAAACAGTAACAGTATACAGTAAGATCTATGGCCATAGTATATAGGGTGTCCGTAGAGTACACTTGTCAGGTGACCTTAGGACTACTGATGACTTGGCAGGTCAATCAGCCACAGTGACAGTACAGTAACAGTGAGCATGATAATGGGGCCTAACAGTCTCAAAATCATTTTTATTTACAGTAGAAAATACCTTTAAGGAATTTAAACAAATATAATTAAATTTAATAAAATTCCAAAAAGATATTTAAAATTCATATTTAATAGTACAGTAAAAACAGTCGATAAAATTGTAACAATCCACAGCAAGTAATTAACATATTTTATACATAATTTACAGTTGGGCTGTTTGTGATGCCTTTAACACTTTAACGGTCACAGTAATACTTGGTAAACATTTCTTTATTTAATAAAATACGGAATGTGAAATTTTACAATATTCCTTACACTTTACATCCCCTGTTCTATTTTATCATAAAGTAGTATTGTATACATGTGTCTGAATATATGAGAGAAGTGATTGTACCTTCAAATTTCAACGCTCTTTGCCCCAATGTGCTACTCGTGACTATATTTATCTGAGAAAGCCATCAAAATAATCCTCGCGATTAATCTGAAAAATTTGAAAATTAAGGGGGTAAGCAAACCACGTGCTCAGTAAAGGAGTCATATGCTGTTTGATACAATGAAATCTATATGTCGTAAAATGTTTATTTTCCTAACAGTGTACCAAGCACAGTAAAGAAGGATACTATAGTTGACCGGGAAATCTAGATGGAGCATGGAAGGTTTTTTGAAATACCTGTCTTGTCCCGGAAACCGAGAACGACTATAGAGAGTATTAAATAAATTGTTTTATTTAAAAACAATTTATTTCTCATTTCTCATAATTAAAAAATGGTATAAACCATTTTTTTATATCACTCCAGTACCCCATTTTCAAAACACGTGATAGTACAGTGATAAAACAGTTCAGTGAACAGTAAGTGTAAAACTGTAGAAATAGTAACAGTCTTTTCAGTACAATAGCTTATAAATATCCAAATCTCTGGATAATTATTTCAGTAATTATTTCTATTTTAGAAATAATTTTCAAAATATTCTTTCTCGATAACTATAAATTTCCTTTCAGTTCAGTAAACAGTATTCAGTACGATTCAGTTCACTAACCAGTAATTCAGTGCGTCGGTAAAATAGTATTCAAGGGGTTGAGACTAGGCATCAGCCTAAATCATATCATGCTATCATCATCTCCTAAGGGACATAATAATCGTTCTTGAAAGAACACAGTAACAGTATATAGTAAGACCTATGGCCATAGTCTATAGATGGTCCTCGGTGTACACTTGCCAGGTGACTCCAGGACCGTTGATGACTGGCAGGTCAATCAGCCACGTGACAATAACAATAATCAGTAAGCATGAAATCGGGGCCTAAGTCTCACAACAATATAGAAATTTTATCATAACCTTTATGGATCTTATTCAAATAATTTGAAATATTTCATATTTATCCATAAGGCATCACAATTTCATATATTTCCTCTTTTCATGAATTTCCATCTTTTTCACATTTTCCTCAAAATCATCTCAACCATTTACTCACCATTTCATCACCTTTATGGAATTTATAAGATAAATAACTTCAATAATTAATCCCATAAAGGTATAAAATAATTTATTTTCCAAAAAATACCTTTAAGGAAATCTAATGAGTTAAATCATTTATTTAAATAATTATTTCCAAAAAGGTATTTATTTCTCATTTCCAAATACATGGAAAACAGTCAATAAATATTCATGTATTTAGTGAGAATTCACATAAATATTCTTTTTGAATAATTAATAGTAAAAAGAATATATTTCATTCTCACTTTAAATAAAAATCCATAACATGAATATTTAATTTAGCATTTTTCAACAACTTCCACTTTATGGAAATTTTATGGAAATGATTTCCAAAGTTCATGATTTATTCCATTTATGCATCTAAAATATTTTATGATATTTTAGAATAATTTGTATAATTTTCCGGCAGCAAAACGGCTGTGAATTTCTAGCCTCCTGCACGAAAATTACAGTATATAAACCAGTTTTTAACCACAATTTGCATGATTTTCATGGCAGATCAAGCTTTCCATAATTTCATAAAATTAAACTTGATAAATCATGCAATTCAGTGTATCCATACAACTCACACATTTCCCTTACCTGTCTTACGAAATCGAGCTTCTCGGTTGTGTCTATTGAAATTCGTAATTCCCATCTACAAAATAAATTTATCAAAAATTATCAATATTTTTCCTCTTAATTTTGAGCCGCTAGCTATTATAAAATGCAGCCATTAATAATATAACTTATGCACAACCAGTATAAATTACAATGGTGCTAAAACTAATCTTTCTCGTTTTAGCTTCTTTTTCGGTTTCGTTTTCATCTACCTTTTCCTTTCAATTTCTACAATTATTTTCTATCTTTAAACTTTAAAATATAGCATGAATTCATGCTTAACCAAGTCATGGCTGAAACCCCCATTTGGTGTCATCTTTGACTTTTCAATCTTTTTCCATGATGTATTGTTTCTAACTTATAAATTCTTGTCCACATGAGCATCTCCTATTATTTTGCTGCATAAAACAATAAAATATTCCTCCATTTTCATGTCAACCGAAATCCCTCTTAAATGGCAAATTTTGATTTTCAACCCTTTCATGATTCCAAGCTTTTTATTCATATTACTCATGTTCTTTTAAGCATTTCTCATCATTTTCATACAATTTCCAGCCAAGATTCATGTTTGTTCTCACCTATATCAAAAGCACATCCTGTTCTATTTTCATATTCTAAAAGGATTCAACTAAAAATAATGCTAGATCCATATTTATTATGTTGTAAAACAAATGAATCTACCATTGAATATTAAGAAAACCATAAGGGTATGGAAAGTTCACCTTAACCAAATCAACACTGATCCAGACCAGAGCAGTTTCTGTTTTCACGTTAGCCTCCTCCTTTCTTGGTTTCTTGATGTTCTTAAGATGGAGGAAGGTTTAATAAGAAGGGTTAGATGATTAGTTAGGAAGAAGATAAGGTTTTTGTTAAGTGATCTTGGAAGAAATGGGAACAAAACAGAGCAAGACTTATTGCCAAAGCAGGAAAATCGGTGCTGCAGAGTAAGTCGGCTAGCTGAAGTAAATTGCAAAGTTTCTTTTCTATTTAGTCTTCTTTTCCTCATATTAACCAATACAAATTTGCCACATAACTTACTCTTATCTTTCTTTTATCATTTCATCCTTTTAATTGGGTTTATACGCGCATCAATTAGCAGCCAACAAGAATGGCGTGAAACATAATTTTCTACTGTACGTTTTTACTTGTTTTCCTCTTCCTTTTGTAGTTTCCAGCCAATAAAATTAACCCATGATAAATATTAAACTTCTCTTCTTTTAAGTATCAATTACATGGCATTTTATACTATAAAATTTTCAGTTCAATTTTACTTTAAGTGGATCCAGCTGCGCAACAAGACAGCAGCAAGGTGAGTGGCGTAAAAGCCACTATGCTGATCGGTTTTTGTCTTGTTTTACCTCTCTTTTATATATTTTCACCAATCATAATTTATCACATGTCAAACTAATCCATTTCCTTCCTTTAAATAAGATTTGTTTGACCATAAAATTGCATCTCAATTTTGCTTTAGATGCATAAAACTGTGTGGCACAACAACAGTAAGAGGAGAGGCGATGGAGCTAAATTTTCTGTTCAGTTTTCACTCATTTTCTCCCCTTTTTTGTGTGCTCCAACCAATAACAATTCACCATATGTTCAAAAACAAAATTCCCTTCCATTTACATATCATTTACTTGTATTTTATGCTATTAAAATTGCATTTGAAATTTCCAAATTTTCAGATTTGTTTTCTTTATTTATTCTATACCTTCAATTCATCATTTAATATTTATTTCACCTCATGTACACCATATTATAAATTATTATTCCAATCCAAAATCTAAAGTGAAAATCCAAATTAAATATTTATTTAATTTCACTCAATAATTTATTTCCACTATTAAGGATTTACAAAAATTATGGTGTACGGTATTATAAAACTGGGTCTCACATTTTCTCCCCACCTTAGGAAATTTGGTCCTCCAAATTTCACCTAACCTATCACTGAAAAAGCTCTGGATACCTCTCATGCATAAGGCTCTCTGACTCCCAAGTGGCCTCCTCCTCAGTGTGATACTGCCAGAGCACTTTAACCAAAGGAATAGTCTTAGATGCAGTACTTTATCCTTCCTATCCAAGATCCGTATCGACTTCTCAACGTAACTCAAGTTCTCTCTAATCTCTAGTGGCTCATGTCGAATTACGTGAGAAGGATCTAAATGGTACTTTCTCAACATAGAGACATGGAATACATTATGCACTTCTGACAACTCTGAAGGTAGTGTTAACCAGTATACCACATCTCCTACGTGATCTAAGATCTCAAAAGGTCCAATGTATCGAGGACTCAACTTTCCTCTCTTTTCGAATCTCATTATATCTTTGGATGATGAGACCTTCAACATACCTAATCACTCGTATATCTCGGAAACCAACTCGATCAAGTCGGGAGCATAATAACTTACGTCTCCCACTTTTTCCCATGCTATCATGGATCTACATCATTTGCCATATAAAGCCTCGTAAGGTGCCATGCCGATACTCGCCTGTTAGCTATTATTATAAGCACACTCTACCAGGGTAGATGATCATCCCAGAGCCTCTAAAATCAAGTGCACATGCTCATAACATATCCTTGAGCGTCTATATCATACACTCAGACTGTCCATCAGTCTACAGATGAAACGCGGTGCTAAAACTCAGTTGGGATCCCATGGCCTCTTGAAATCTCTCTCAGAAATGAGCTGTGAAGCGGGACTCCCTGTCAGATGTGATGCTCGCTAGAACACCATGTAACCCCGCTATCTCCTTGACATATAAATCAGCTAAGGCACTAATTGGATCAGTAGATTTCATAGCCAAGGAATGAGCAGACTTAGTCAATTTATCCATAATTATCCAGATAGCATCAGATCCTTTACGGGACTTCCAAATTTCATTTAATTTAGGAAGTACAACCAATATAGGTAGTTTTCTTCTTTTTATAGTTTCTAACTTCCAGTTAATCTTTTCTCCTAAATAATACTGCCAGCATACTTTTACAATCCGAATTTCCTTTAAATCTCACATTTCCTCTTTCACAATCAATTCATACTCCTTGAAATTATTTATCAATTTTAGGAGTCAACATTTTCACTTCTTTTCATACAGTAATTAATTCACACTATTTATCACTTATTATCTCATTTGGTGCCAAGTCGATAATAATAATTTGGTTACTATCATTTAACTAATTTTAATCAATCATATGTAACTATCCCAGTAGCTTTTAAATTCAATGCACTCACTCTCAATATATCATTGACCGTCTACACAATGCGCTTGGATATTTACATCTTTAAGAAGCAGTGCTAATAGTGAATTTGGAGTCCCAAAGCCTTTTCCTGTTCTTTTAAAAGCATGTGGCAAATCAGGGATCCCTATCACATGTACTCGCTTACTGGAACTTCACATACATTCTCACCGTTTCACAGATACATATCGACTAGGGCACTCAAGAGATCAAGAAACTTGATGATGTAGAAGTAAATCAATTTGGTCAATCAATTTATATCACTTCTATAACATCATGATTCTTTCGGATTTTTTTTTCTATCCCACAATCATCATTTCACAGTTTATCTAAGGCTACACTTTATTTGCAGACTTTAATATCAATCTTCACTTACGGTGAATGAGACATTAGGTAATAATTTTCCCTGACATCTCTTTTCATATAATATTATCATTACATCCCTTATTCTTATAGTACATGTAATATCACTCAATTGGAGGATGTACCTGAGGGTGTAATCTTTTCACAATCAAATTCTGTAGTCGAATTTATCAAAATACTAATTCCGTCTCCACATTACTTATGCAATTTCACAGTTCCAATATTTATACATATATATATCCATTTACATGACTGGCAGTACTTCATTTATTTACTCCTCTGAGTATAATTAATTTTATCTGGTAAATTGGGCTCGATCTTATATTTAGCCATAACCACATGATAATCAGAGGAAATCACATGCAATCTTAGATTTGGGAACCACCTCATAATTCGTGTTCCCTTATCATCATATGATTTGTCTTTTAATAGACTTTCAGAAAAGTGGAAAGACTACACAAGTTACGATTGAGTATGATACTCAACACTTACAAGGATTCCACCTAGAGGTGCCACAGATGCTAGAAATGTACAAGATACAGAATTTGGGGATACAGGTAAGCTAGCCCAGTTGGTGATGAGATAGTGCAGATAATGACATTACACAGCCAAATGTAAAGGGTTTTGAGCAAGGGAAGCAACTCTCTCAATCAGGGAGTGTTAAGCAAGGG
Source organism: Heritiera littoralis (assembly GCA_031772115.1). Classification (NCBI taxonomy): domain Eukaryota; kingdom Viridiplantae; phylum Streptophyta; class Magnoliopsida; order Malvales; family Malvaceae; genus Heritiera; species Heritiera littoralis. The sequence goes on from JAPDPK010000022.1 coordinate 1,369,660, forward strand.
GAGTTGCCCCCAATACAAAGGAGAGTAGAGTCTCAAGTTAGAAGGTTTACCAGTGAGCATCGACCATCTATTAGGTATCTTAGTTCAAAATAAATATTGGTCACAAGTGAGGGGGAGCTAAAGAGCTTCCAAGATGTACGTGATACTTTAGATAGGGAGTGTTGGTTAAAAGCAATGAAAGAGGAAATGGATTCATTGTAGAAAAATGGCATTTATAACTTTTTTGAGCTTTCGAAAAGGAGAAGACCATTAAAGAACAAATGGGTGTTCAAGCTGAAAAAGGATGGTGACAAGCTCGTGAGATACAAAGCTCAATTGATCGTAAAAGGCTTTGGTCAGAAACCAGGCATTGATTTTGATGAGATTTTTTCTCCTGTTGTGAAGATGAGTTCCATTCTAGTGATATTGGAATTAGTAGCTAGTTTAAATCTTGAACTTGAGCAACTTGATGTGAAGATTGCATTCTTGCATGGTGATTTACAAGAGAAGATTTATACGGATCAGTACGAGGGTTTTGAAGTGAAATGAAAAGAGCACATGGTTTGCAAATTGAAGAAGAGCTTCTATGGCCTAAAACAAGCTCATAGACAATGGTACAAGAAGTTTGATTCTTTTATGGTAAGCTAAAACTATAAAAGAACAATAGCAGACCCTTGTGTGTATGTGAGAAAATTTCCAGATGGTGACTTCATTATTCTCTTGTTATATGTTGATGATATACTGATTGTAGGGCAAGATGCTTGAATGATTCACAAATTGAAAGAGACATTGTCTAAGTTCCTTTACATGAAGGATTTAGGTCCAGCAAAGCAGATTGTGGGTATGGATATCATTCATGATAGGAAAGTTGGAAAGCTATGGTTGTCACAGGAAAAGTACGTTGAACAGGTGCTAGTGAGATTCAACATGCAGAATGTTAAATCAGTTAGCACGCCTCTTGCTAACCATTTTCACTTAAGTAAGAAGTCTTGTCTGGTAACTAAGGAAGACAAGGATGCTATGTCTACTATTCCTTACGCCTCTGCAGTTGGTTCTTTTGTGCATCTTATGATTTGCACACAGCCTGATATTGGTCATGCAGTTGGTGTGGTGAGCAAATTTCATTCCAATCCAAGAAAGGTTCATTGGGAAGCGATGAAGTGGATCTTCATATATTTAAGGGGTACTTCAAAAATGTGTTTGAGTTTTGGGACTACAAAACCAGTTCTTGAAGGGTTTACTGCTGCAAACATAGCAGGTAATCTTGATGGTAGGAAATATGCTTAGGGTACATATTCACTTTTGCAAGGGGATTAGTATCTTGGTAGTCCAAATTGCAAAAGTGTGTTACCTTGTCTACTTTAGAGGCTGAGTACGTTGCAACAACTGAAGCAGAGAAAGAAATGCTTTGGATAAAAAGATTTCTTCTTGAATTAGGATTAAGTTAGAAAGAGTATGTGGCATTTTGTGACAGCCAGAGTACGTTAGATTTGAGTAAGAACACCATGTACCATGCTAAAACGAAGCACTTTGATGTTCGATACCATTGGTTGCGTTCAGTGATTGACGAGCAACAGATACAGTTGAAGAAGATTCACACACATAAGAATACAACTTATATGTTGAGACACCTCCCAGAGATAAACTTGAGTTGTGTAGTAACTTGCCTGAGATGAACACTTTGGCCAAGGTGAACTCCAAGTGACAAGTCGTGGTGATAGATCTCCTCCTAATGGGGTTGGAGAGGGAGATTGTTAGATATGTGGGGTCCAACCCATTAGTCATGTGATTGGCTTTAAATTATTAGAGTCCTACTTGGAGTAGGTTAAGATTTAAAAAAACCAAAGTCGACAAGTTAAAGGTTTCTTTAGTTTTCTCTATATAAAGTGTTGCATAAACAATTTGTAGAATTGTGAGAGAAGTTTTTTCTTTGGTAAGAGGCGACACAAGGGAGAAAAAGAAAGTTTTGAGCTTTGGGTATTTTTCTTATTTCATAGAGAGAGCAAGGGGAGAGATAACTGATAAGCTTGTATAACAATTGCGTATTTTTTGGGTAGATTATCTTAGTAAATCTAAAGAGGTAAACTTTATTGTTTTTAGGCCAATTGTTGGAACATTGAGCTTTGGGCAAAAAGCCTAGGATATTGAAATTTTGTAATTTGCTTATTTCTCATAGTGGATTTTTCCAATTTACCCCATGGTTTTCCTCTCTACACTAGAGAGCTTTTCACATTAAATTTTGATGTCGTTTTATTTACGTTTTATTGCCTGCGTATTTTATTTATGACTTGGTAACTTGATTAATTATTATTATTATTATTATTATTATTATTATTATTATTATTATTATTATTATTATTATTATTATTATTATTATTATTATTATTATTATTATTATTATTGGCTTGAGATATTGCTGTTGATTATTATAGATATTGTTATTGTGACATTACTTCCGCGAATTTGCCGTTGTTAGTGTGACATTACTTCCGCAAATTTGCCGTTTGAGGCCCAACACTGCATTGGATTGGTTACAATTTCAACTGCTGTTATGCTCCCAGTGGCCTTGTGGTTGTTCTTTGCAAGAAAGAGGCGGCACCAGGAATACACTCAATGCCATATTGCTACGTCAGCCTGATCATTTAGGAGAGACAAAAGCTCATGGTTGAACAATTCTTTTATTGACACTTCATATATAGATAAAATGTTCAATCTTCCACGTTTTAATCTGCAAATTTAAATTAGAATATGTTCCTAATTTATTTCCTTTTTGAAAGGAAACCGAAACAAACATGCAGCGGAATTTAAATCATTCGGTCTCCACCAGGATCGATTCAGAGGGTTGCCTGATTAGGGTTTCGAGATTTTACCTAACGTTTTCTCTGATTTTTCTGTCTTTGGTCGAATCACAAGCAGCAACTTTTCGTTCCTGCCTCTATGGTATCCACACGAACGGATCTCACGACTCTTGAACGTCTCACGATCAGATGCCTAACGTTTTCTCTGATTTTTCTGTCTTTGGTCGAATCACAAGCAGCAACTTTTCGTTCCTGCCTCTATGATATCCACACGAACGGATCTCACGACTCTTGAACGTCTCACGATCAGATGCCTTAAGGAGCGTTTTTGATTCTTTTAACCGAACTGCTAGCTTCGATTAAAAGAATACCTTTCTGTTTTCTAATTGTTGTGCGGCTATGTTTCAGAAAACATCCTTTTATAGGCAGTAAATTTTACCCTAAAATTTACTGCCAAACAGAACTCTAATCCTACTTAGAATAGGATTAGTTATATCCCTAATCCAATTCAGAATAGGATTAGTTATATCCTTAATCCAATTTAGAATAGGATTAATTAAGCTCCTCATTGATCCGTTCTAAGTGTGCGACCCAATAGGTTCTCAAAACAATGGCAATGACAAAATTGTCACAGGCAATGAGCGGTATCTAGTAACACATCATTGCTACCCATGTAACGAGAATGTCAATGACTCGACATAACCTTACTCGTGATAGATGTTACTGTGTAGTCTAATCCTTTTATCCTTTGATGTCTTGATTAGACACAAGTCATGGAATGTGTCACACTTGTATAGTCTAATCAGCGTTTCTTGATTCCTGAGTAGACTAATTAAACAAATAAAATCAATATCTCATATTGACTTATTTGAGCACGGCCATGCATTTTAGTCTCACTCTATCAAAGGGCCCAAGACATCACTCTTGTTATATAAGAGGGATAAATCCTATCTTGATCACTCAACATCCCTCTACATAGATCGAGGCATACCCAATTACTACCTTTATAGTCCATCCTGTTACGAATGACATCTAGCAGCATTAAAGTATGCAATTCTCTATGTTGGGATCTCTGATGATCTCAAGTCAAAGGATCACATACACCATCATCGCTATGAGAATCGCTTATGACACTCATATAACAATCCATGTAGCGTTCTCATGGAGGGTCGATCCAGTACATAGTTCTCTAACATGTACCTATGTGATGACTTGATATCCTATATCCATGACAATGGTCATCAGTCAACCACATACTAGTCTTATCGTATCATTGTTATCCTTGTTCACAATAATACTTGACTAGGGATATTTTAAGAATAGTGTGTTATTACTATTCTAAGGACATTATCATATAAGATTATATTACGCAGTTATAAAACAAATATAATAATGAACTATAAATAAAAATGTCATGATACATAAAAATGCCAAAGTCAATCATCTAATGAATGGTTCTAAGGGCATAATCCAACACTTTTTAACATGAATTTCAAGTTTAGGATATATTAGAAGTTTTCGTTAGGTGGGCTACTTTAATTATTGATTTATGAGTTCATAAAATATTTTGATAATTTAATACTTATAGACATCATATTTTGTCCGAACTAACTAAATTTTTTGATTTTATTGGGCATAGTGAGTTTATCGAGTTTTATTCTCAACAAATTTTTTAGTTTAAAGTTCGAATCAATTTTAGAATCTAAATTAAGTTTAAGATCCAAATTAACGTGAGGTCCAAATTCTTGAACGAAGTCCACCCGGGTATAAGGTCTAAGTTCTCGTGCGAAGCCCAAATTTGTGAAGAGCACGTTTATTCATGTCCAAGTTCAGATTTTCATCTAAATCTACTTATTTATTCTTTTCGTTTCTAAACGACCCACAAACATTTCAGCCGCATCGAACAATAAACTCATTTCAATACAATCGAAGATCCCAAGTAGGACATTCAGCCAAATCCAACCTCAACAACCCATCAAACAACCAAAAAAGTAAACCCAAAGAATTAACCCAATAGTTCTCGGTGTGGGGTTTGGATTTTAGATTTTTGACGCAAACCAAAAAAAAGAAGGAAAGATATAAATTAACATTAGGTGATTTATTAATAAAGTATTGTAATTTTAATTTTCATGATTAAAGTTTTAAATATATATATGTAAAAAATAAAATTAAAGAATAATATCAAGATTTATCAAAAATTAATTAATTTGTAATAGATACAGATAAATGTGAAAAAATAATCAGCGAGGATTTAATTTTCAAATCACTCTCCTAATTGCAGCAGAAGAATTATAGTTAGAAATTAATCAATCTTTCAGTTATGTATTTTGTGAAGTGAGTTTGAAATAATGTCTTCATATTCAATCTTAAAAGTGCACTTAAAAATTCAAACACCTACAGTTCATACTCAGCCATTTCAAAAAGCATCCAACACATTTGATTTGACAACAATTAATATATACCGGAAATTGATTCCAGCAATCCATGGATTTATTAGGATGCAAATAAATTAGACAAAATGTACAAAAAAAAAAAGACATATATACAAACCAACATGCAAGAATGCATCATTATTATTATTAGAGTTTTTATTTCAGTATTAAAGTAAGTTATATGAATTAATATATAATTTTATGCTAAATCGTTAGCATAAAATTTTTTTTATTTATATTCATTTAAAGCAATGTCTTTTTTCAATTTGCATTCCATCATATCTCTCCGATTATTTTTTTTCCAATTTTTTTCGATCTTTTTCTAATTTTGACTCTTTACATCTTTCATTATTTCCACTCCTCTAACCTAGGCTTCCACAAATTTACTTTGTCTGTATTTAAATGCATGTACGCTCCAAATTTCATATAGGTGTTAGTTGTGACAAGACATGTGGAATACCCATCTTAATCACCGTGTCTTTTGGCATCGACTCTCTGCCAGCTTCAATGCTTTAGCAGTTGGTCTGGGTAACGATCAATAATCAATGGTATTAAACTAAAACAGGCTAGAGACTTTAATCTATTGGAATTCTTTTTTTGGCCTGATAATCTACTGGATAAATTCATAATTAATACAGTCGTTTACTAATTGAAACGCTAAATGACCAAACCAACCATCTTATCCTACCATAAAGCAACATAAAGACAAAGGTCTACCTGGTAAACCACCCATACACAAAAGCCTGTATAAATGAAGCAAACCCCCCAACGGCTTAAAATTTAGCGTAACAATAAAGAAATTTGTTTCAGAAGAAAAAGAAAAGAAAGAAAAAAGAGAAAGCAATCCATTAACACCATGGCAACGAAGAGCTCCTCATCGCCTTCTTCAAAACGAACCTGCCTTTGCTCTCCAACCAAGCACCCTGGGTCTTTCAGGTGTAGCATCCATAGGAGTTCGGGCAGAGTTTCAAGCAAATCGGCGGCTATCCATGTTAACGGAGAGAGAGAGGAATCAAACGCGGCGATGACGATGATGATGACAACAACAGCATCATCAAAAACAAGCCTGATCAAGGCCTTCCTAACGCAGATCATCAAGCCTTCAAGCCACGATCTTCAAAGGAGGAGGAACTTCCACCCAAAACCCACCAGGTTTTGTCCACTTAACAGCTCTGCTAATGGGGTCACAGTTTCATGATGATTCTCTTCATAATACATATAGAGAGTTCTTTGTGTATATAAAGAGATGTTAAAACGTAAAACCCATATGGGTTACCCAGGGAAGCAGTGAATTTGAGATTTTTTTTTTCTTGTTTGATGGTTTCTACATGCTTTTTTTCAATCTTTTTTGTTTCTATTTCTTTATTAATTATTGGGTGATTTAAAGTAGAAAATTAAATATTAATGTTCATCACAAAAATATTAATGTTTTCTAACAAATTAATTAAGTTCTGAGCATGATGAGTTGCAATATATAATGCTATATAGTTTAACTTTGGGATGTAATAAAAAAACAATATTTCAAAAAAATTATAGATAAAATATATGTAAATTTTAAGAGAATAAAGTACATATGATAATTTTTCAATCATTTATAATGTGAAATGTAGAAAAAGATTTTTTATGTAAGTAAAAGTATTTTCATCCGTTTTATGATCTGATTAATTTTGTTTTGATCGAAAGTGATGAACAGTAAAACTCTTTAATAATGAAGATTTCAAGATTCAAATTTTATTTAAATATTTGAAGAAAAAATTTATTTTCACAATTTTTAATCACTTGTTGATAAATGTGAAAAAAGTTTTTACATTTTAATATTAGATCAAACGAGCAAAAGAAGATGGGATAAGAGTATAAGACCCCATCTACACCTTTATTTTTTCTTCCTAGGTTTTTTCATTCTTTTCTTCAAAAGCACATTTTCGTTTGCTCCATGTTTGCTCAAATCGATATAATTGGTAACTTTTGTAGCCTTTTGCAGTAGGTATTATTTTAGATATTCAAAACAACTTTGCAAATAATAATAATAATATTTTATAATGTTGTGGATAAGCTTGTCTTAGAGTTTTCATTTTTGACAGATCTTTAATATTTATAATAATATATCCAATTATCAAAGAAAGGACAATATGTTGGATTTTTTTTTTTGTTTCTGAAATTGAAATTTTCATAGAAGAAACCAAAGAAAACCAAGTACCGCACGACGGCATGAGTGCTAAGACCGATGAAGTAACGCTATTGTTTTATCTGTATCTAAAAAAATAGACTAACAAAATATTGATATAACTTTTAATGACCAATTGAAGAAGCTTTCAAGGGGACACTCACCTTTAGTATAATTTTGAGAATTGATATTATTATTAAAGTGTTTGATTAAGTTTGAACTTTGAACAGAAGTCAATTGAAACCAATTCTATCAAAATAATAATAATAATAATAATATCATTATATTTATAAAATAGATTTTTTGTTTCACATATATTTATAAAAGCTATTCATTGATCACATAATTTCTAGAGTTTTTTTTTTCAAAAAGTAATTTTTTAGTTTTTATTACTTTAATTTCTCCAAAATTGACTTTCAATGATTATAATTGTAAATTATAATTTAAAATCTCGATTTTTATTTTTAAAATAAAACAAAATTTATAATTGCAAAAGGTAACCTCTTTTTATTTAATTCAGGATCGATGTATAAAAAGTTTTTTAAAGTAAATGTTAGGGACAAGATTCTTTTTGTAAAACCTCCATCTTTTTCAAAGAAAATTTGATTCATTGCCAAATCTTGTCAGCTACATACAGTGCATATTTGTATTTCATGCACTTTATTTCAAAGCCATTATAGATTTATGGTGAAGAGAAAAAGAAAGGTTTGGGATAAATTAATATTTTAAGTAGGTGGAATCAATGCCGGCCTGCTTCTAATAAATAATAATTAATCGCACCAATGTTATAGATATTTATCTAAAATATCTTTAAGAACTTTTTTTAATAAAAAAATATCACTTATCCTTATCCATTACTGCTATTAGTGCGGTACAGTGCAGCTAGCCAGCTATGGACCATCGTTTCCAAGAACTTGAGAAAGCGACTCTTTTCTTCAAATTATTGATGTACACTGGAATTAATCAAGACGCGAACAGATAACATTTGTCAATGGGGTCACACTTACCCTTTTGGCTGTAATAAGTGTAGTCAGAAAAATTTTCAATAAATTCATATATATTTTTATACGAATAATTATTTTATATATTATCAGTACAATTTTTTAACTTCATAAATAAATTAAAATGATGATACATATTTTATTTAATTTATTTTTATATTTTTTAATATTTTAAAAAATATGTATTATTATTTTAATTTTATTTATACAATAAAAAAATTTTATTGATAATATATAAAATAATTATCTATTTACGTAGATAAACTCTAATTATATAAATATGATATTTTTATTCATTATTTAAAACAAAAATTTACCTACCCAATCCTCTCCTTAGGGTCTTACGGTTCCAAAGGAGAAGGTTTATTTTAGCCCTGTCCAAGGCAAGGTTTTTCTATTCTCAATGTCAGCTCAAATGTAGATTAATCAAAAGAGCTGTTGAATTGGTTTTAATAAACTTTTTATCAAATAATAAGCCCCTCATAATTTCAAGTTAATAAATGAGCAAAATGAAAATTAAGTTAATTGAAGTTAAAGGTGTTCATGGATTGGATTGTGTCGAATTTAGGCCGGATTTAGGTAAGAAATTAAAGAATTTATAATGCATCTAATCCCAGCCCATTTCAATTTTTCAAGCTTAATTTTTTGTCCAAACTTGTTTTTACATCAATAAATTAGTCTACCACTGTCCAAGTTTGTCCAAATGCTATTAATTTTTTAAAAAAATTATGATAAAATATAAAAATATTAAAATACATAATAATTACTAAGTAAAACACAATATGTTAAAATAAGTTCTTACAAAAATATTATAAAAAAAATGAAAATTTTAAACTAAAGCCTAAAAAAAATATATAAGTTCATATTAAATTGCACAAAAATAATGAAAGGTAATTAAAAATGAACTAGTATTAAAATGGTAAAAAATTATAATTGTTGGGTTGGTCCAACCAAGCTTGAACTTGAAGCGGTAAACATAAGCCTAACTCGATTTTTTATCGAGTCTTAATTTTTCAAGCCCAAGTCTGTTGAGTATAATATTTTTGTCCAAATTCGACCAAAAATTGGGCAAGTGTCAACCTAAAGATGTCTAACTCGCAAGTGCATGTGATCAAGCAAGTAATACGAAGGTAAGTCCAAAATATCTTCCCACAAGGGTTAGTTAGATAGTTTAGCTAAACACTAATATTGATCATCCTAGATTTATTCAAACTAATCCAAAATTTTCTTTTCAATTGCAAATTAAGTAGTAACACGACAAGAATAAAAGTATAAAATAAAAGAACTTTAATTTAAAGAAGATAAAACTAAATACGAGAATTTAAATAACATACCAAATTATGATAAGAACATAAATTCTAAATTGCTTGAAATTAACTTGCTAAAATTAAAATTGGCATAAAGACAAATAGGAATTTAAAATTTGCATGAAAACAAATAAAATTTAAAATAAAATAAAGAATAAAAAATAAAATAAAATGCGACAATTAAATCTGAAAATGCAACTAATATGTAAAAGTAAAACTTGTACCTTAATGACAATGTAAGTGAATTTTGCAAAGGAGGAGGAGGTGGCAACCTTGAACCTTAGTGGCATGAAAGTAGCCAACACCATCTTTCCCTGCTGCCTTTACCAAGCAGCACCCTCGTTCAGCGACAAGCAGCCGCCATGCACCTGCTGAACCAACTTTGTCGATCCAGCTCTAGCCAAGCATTAGCTTTCCGCCTTGGCTATGTCCTGCTTCAGCATTTTCAGCCCTCCATGCAGCCCGCAGCACAGCACAACAAACAAGCTTCCCATGTTCAGCTCAACCGCAGCACAGCCCAACCCCCTTAAGTTTGCTCTAGCGGCCAACCACGAGTCCAACCTTGCCACGTTCTGCCTCTCAGCCATGAACATAGCACAACAGTGAATGTATTCAATTGCAAAACAGTAGATAACTGACTAGAACCAAAGTTAACAAAATCTAAAGCTAATGCAGGAAAGAAAAACTGAAACCAGAAAATGCAAAAAACAGAGTATGCGAAACTGTTGCAGGAAATATAAGCATGTGCAGTGATCTAGTGGGTAAGATTCAAAAAAAACAATTTAGATATATAAAATGCGTATGAATGCAGCAGAAAACATGAAGACATTAAGAGTGTGTTTGGATGAAAGATTTCAAAGAAAAAATTCATTTCAATCAATATATTTAAAAATCTAAAATTCAAATTCTTTGTTTGACAAAATATTTTAAAAAATTTCAAAATTTAGATGGAATTTTAAAAGGAAATTTAAGATGCTCAAATTTCTTCTTGAAAATCCACCTAAAAATATGATTTTTTTAAAATTCCTCCCACTCTTCCATACTTTATTAAACATGACCCACTATTAAATATAAATTTAAAAACAGAAACATGTTATTTTATTTAAATAAAATATATATTTTTATTTTTTTATATTATTAACAATATCTATACAATTTTACAAATCTAATGATACCAATATTGCATACTTTATTTGATATTTTTCTTTTTCTAATATATAATATTATTAATTTTCTTTATAATTATTTTTTATTTAATCAAATTCTAGTGTCCAAAAATTCTTTCTAAAACTTATTTATCCAAACAAGTCAATTATAAATGCTAATATTTTAAAATAATGAATTTTGAAATACCTTCATTTTAAAATACCTCAAAGTTTTAAAATTCTTCATCCAAATGCACTAAGGGAAAACTAAATGGAATAACAGAAAGTTAGAGCAAAAAATGAAATGAACATGCAGAAAACATAATAACATAGAGTAGAAAACAATAAAATAATTAATTCAAATGGTATGTAAAATATCAACTAGTAAAATCTTATTCATTCTTGTTCAAAATCTAACATCTTAAAGAAGTTCTTAGAAAAAAAATGCAAAAGAAAACTTTGAATTTAAAAGGTTAGTCAAACCATTTTGAACTTTTTAACATTTTGGTGATCATGATGTATTGTTAAATGCCACTCATGATCTATGAATTTAAATGAAATTTTAAATCATTTCAAAACCTAAAGAGTCAAACATAAAGAGCAATATATGGATTAAATTGCATTGAGAATTGAAAATTTTGGAATTTTCTGATTGACTTATTGAAAAAAATTATAATAGTGTGGACTTAATTAAATGTGTTTAATTAAGTGGATTTAATTAAATAGTTTAATTTAATAATAAAGGCCCACATTTAATAATAATAGATTTAATTTAAGGGAATTAATTAAATACATTAGTCTAATAATTAATTAAAAGAATTAATAGGCTTATCTAAAATAAGTTTTGCCAAGAAAATTTAAATAAAAAGGTTTAATTAAATTATAAAGCCCATATTTTCATTAATAAAGTATGAATGTGGGCCAACCCAATTAAAAAAGTGTTTAATTGGGTTTGCACCAACTATCAATTAAATGATTTAATGAAGACTTGAGCCTCAAAGAATTATAATTTTAATTAAGTCCAAAAGCCAGTGGAGCTAGAATTAGAAAACCTTAGGTTATAAATATCCCTGTTATGGCTAGCCACCAAGGCCAATGAAACCCTGAGAGTTGGTGGCACCAAGGTGTAGAATTCCTTGAGAGGTGTTAATGACTGATTTTCGTACCTACGAGTATACATGCTTGTGCACATGGTTATACAAATAATATAAGAATATTAGTCCAAGATTATCATCCCACAAAGATTGATTATGCAAGGCCTTAATTAATTACTAGATACTATCATCTTGTCACGGTTTTCACCCAAAATTAGGGCTAACTTTTTCTTTTTGATTCATTTGGTTGGATTGTGGTCAGTATCATCAATTCAATGTTAAGCTAAAACTTACTTAGCTAGATCAATATCCAATTATTCAAATTGGTCTCAGTACATTCGTTTCAGTTCATGTATACTTTCCTTCACATTCTTATTTCATCTACATCAAGTCTAGTAAGATTACTTCATAACTGTACTTAACTAAACAACCTCAAACTATATAAATATCAAGTATCATACTGTAAACCTCAGCATACATTCATTTCTATATCGAATGACTATCATTAACATTCAAACTCCTATAGTTTACATCCCTTTTGACACACTAAAGTACTATACAATAAAGTCTGAGGACATAAAGTAAATGAGTAAATATACCTCAAAAGTAAAATACGGAAGTCTCAAAGGAATTCGATCAGAATCCTCCCTTTAACAAGGTAGCTACTACTGTAGATTATCTGTAAGGTACAAGAGGGAAGTGAGCTTATGCCTAGTAAGAAATATATATATATATATATATATATATATATATATAAGAGCAAATACCATGCTAACTATATGCACGTACCCTAGAAATTCTCCTATGATGACAGTTTACCGTCAATAACATTAGTCCTAAACTCGAAAGGAATAGATACTATAAATCTGACATGCATGTATCTTAACTATATTTTTACATTTACATTCGCTAACGATAACCATAGCATAGGACTCATAAAGAAGGAATTGCTATAACCGGTTAAGGATACTAGGTTAAGTAAAGAAGGATGCTTTGAAGCACCTCACTTGTCCCGGTCCCTAGGTCTGACTATAGGTGTCCTAAGTGAGCACTTATAGACATTGCATTCATGCATTTTCAAAATAATGCAATTTCTATACAATATTTCCTAAAATCATGAAAATGCAAATGGTAAACATTTCATTTCAAATCCATAACAATTTAGAAAATCCTTTCTTTCAAACGATAAAACCACACTATCGATACATTCATTTGCATTAAAACATTTCATTTCGATAACTAAGATTGATAGGATGACATTTTATTAATTTTATATGTGGTAATATTTACTTTATTGATGTTTTATGCCTAAAAGAGCTTAAAATGTTTATTATATGTTTTAGGTATTAAATATCAAAGTTGGAATAAAAAGGAGCTAAAAAGAGCAAAATATAGAGTTCTCTGTCCAATTCAAAAGATTAATGAATTTGACCAACTTAACGACCTGATCTCTAGAAGTGGCCTTCATGGAAGTTGTAGAGGACTTCTCAAGGTTTCCGAAATGTATAAGATCGTAAAAATTGGAGTTTTTTTGATAGGTCAAACATCTGGACAAAATCAGTACGAAATTCTGGGCAGAAATAACGAGATTAGGAATAAATTCCAACAAAGCAAGTTCAAGACAATATTTTGTTGAGACAAGATAATTTCTTAATTTTATTATGTCTTAGCTCTGTAATTAATGAATAAAAATAGGCCTTAGGAATTTTATTTAGAAAATAATTGTAAAAAGATGATGAGATAAAAATAAGAGTTTGACTAGTTAAATTACTTATTCCCCAAGTAATCTCTTGTCTTAATCCCACATTGCTTAGAAAAGTCTTTTAAACTCTTTCTTAGGCCTATATAAAGAGCACATAGCTCTCATAAACAGCATCCCTCACATCCCTCTTCCCTTTTAGTCTTTTGTAGGATTTTCTTCATAGTTTTTAATAAAAATTTGATTTTTCTTTATTTTTAATTAGTTACTAATTTTTATATTAAGTTTAACAGAAATATTTTATTTTTCTTTTCTTTCTTATACTTACTAATTTCGTATTATTGTTTTATAAAATTATTTTCTTTTTATTTTTTTTATTCTTAATGATTTCTTTCTTGGATTTTTTTTAGACTTTGCGATTTCTTGTGCCGTTTTTAATTATTGTTTGTTAGAATCTTATTAGATCATAATCTTGATTATAGATTTCTTGTTTGACATTATTAAATATTGATAGTTTTAATTGTTTATTGCATGATAATTGTCTTCTTTATAATATTAAACTTGAATTTTATGATCTTGAATATGACTAGTGAGTAAATTTCTTGTTCAATTATGAGGTAAATTGATCATTCTTGGGAAAAGCATGTTGTGAGATTTTGAACCTATTATATAATTGTTGATTAAATATCCAAAATTCTTCGAGCACATTATAACGATTGTTTATTTCATTAGATAGGATGTACACTATTTAGTTAAATTAAATAATCTACCGCTAGATTAAAAACATAAGTCTGTAATTACTTGTGAAGTTAATCACTAGGGATGAAGAGAATTAAGGTTTAGATTAAATTAACCGAGCTTATGTGTTTGTTATCTAATGTCAACCCATATCTTTCTAGTTGTTAATGCTGCTACAACTTATATCTAGATAGCTTTTTCTAGGTAGGTTAAGAAGTTAGAGATTAGTTAAAGAGCTTGTTTTAACTAACGACTCAGTAAGGAAAGATAGTGTAACAGAGCTTATTGTTATGCTACGGTTGACTATTTAATTGACAGTAATATTTTGTACTCAATGATCAACATCAAAATCCAAGAATAATTAATTGCCTCCTAACTAAAGCTTTTTTATATTTGTTTTTGATATTTAATAATCCCTGTTTTCTCTATTTGAGGCATAGCTTACAAAACTCCAAAACCCCAAAATTTCTTCTTCTGTCCCTAAACCCTTAAATTAAATTTTTAATTTAATAATTAACTTAAATAATTCAATCTTTGTGGGTTCAACTTGCTCAGCTATCTGCATAGTAGAGTTAGGAAATTTTATTTTTGGTGACTGACGACACTCATCAGAGATTCAATAAAACCATATCACAAATACATTTCTTTTTAATAAATCATTTCATTTCAATCAATAAAATTCAATAAAAACATTTCATTCATTTCAATAAAACATTCAATAAGAATAGTTTATTCATTGCATTTCATTTCAATAAAACATTCAATGGAGATAATCAACATCCTAATAAAATCATGCGTATAAGGTTCCTGAGTGGGAAGTAATAATAAGACATATGGCCATAGTCAAAGTAGTCCATAGAGTGCACTGCTCAGGTGTTGACTGTGGGTGCCAAAGAGGTGATCAAGGTCAAACAGTGAACAATTAATCAATTAATTGATCGATCGATAATGCATGATTGCCTGAAGGCAACTACAGGATCTAATAATCTCAAAACATTTACCTGATTCTCATGAAAACAATTAAATAATACTTCATATTTTCAAACATTATACCATAACACATTCAAAAAATAAACTATTAGGGAACCAAGTTTCATTTTACATTGCCATAGATTCTAACTGTGATAACCGTAAATTTTTCATTTATTGAAAATTATAAATATTGGAAATAAATATTGGAGCAAATAAATATTGGAAATAAATAAATAAATAAAATTATGAGAATGGGATAGTAGTGAAAATCTCGAGAATTGAGAAAGGAACGGATGGTGGAAATTCGAGTGAAGAAAAGTTAAATTGGAAATTCGGAAAATAAGGAAAGGAGAAAATTAATTTGGATAAATGAAAATCCAAATTAAATAAGAAAATGAGAAAATAAAATAGGAAATATATTTATATAATTATATATTATATAAATATATAAATGTTGTGTAATTTAAAGTGAACAAATATATATAAATACATATATTTACTTAATATGTATTTTGTTAATACATAATATATATAGTACTATACTATATATAATAATAATAATATTATATGTATTACATATATATAATACAAATATAATATATGTTATATTATAAGTATAATATATATTATATAGTATAGATTATATGTATATAATTAAATTAGAAGATAAAAAAAAAAGAAACAGAGAAGGAATCGGGACAGAGCTCGATCCCTTCCCAAAACAGAAGGGACCGACGGCAACAACCAGTGCCGCCGCCGGTGAGAAGAGGCCAGGAAGAGGTAGAAAACGCCACCGGCCAGAAGAAAGGAGAGGTCACCGGTGTCGAAAAGAAAGAAACAAAGGCGGAAACCCGACGGAAGCCGATAAGGAGAAGAGAAGAGAAAGTGGCGTGCTAGCCAAATCGGTCGCCGCCACTGCAACCGAAGCTTCACCGGAGGAAGAGGAAGACGTTGGAAGCCACCGGTGAGGCTAGGAACGGCGGAGGAAGGCCGACGGAGGAGGAGAAGAAACCGAAGGTAAAGAGAGTAGATCCGTCGCCGTGCAGTCGATCCAGGCCGAGCTGAGGCCACCGCAAGTTCGTCTCAACGCCGGCCAGCTGTTGAGCCACCGAGCCGGAGGAGAACCGACTGTGGAGGAGAATGACCGGTCTGAACCGGTCCGACCAGCAAAGGAAAATGGAAGAAAAGGAAAAAGAAAAACAAAGAAAAAGTAAAGAAAAGAAAAGAGAAAAAGAAGAAAAGGAAGAAAAAGAAGAAAGAGAAAAAGAAATTCCGGGAATTTGAAAAATTCTCGAGAATTCGAAAATTAAGGGAAATCCCAAGAATTACGGGAATTAGTAAGAAATCCCGAAAAATATTAAATTATTTAAATAATTATGGAAAAATTCTAAATTTTAGAATTTAAATTCCATAAAATTCCTTCGATGACGGAGCCGATGGAATCGGGCGAGGTGAACACGAGCGAGACCTTCGAGAGGCAGTCGCCTACCCGAAACAGGTAAGGGAGACATGTGCCGCCTGTAAGGATATTCGGCCACATGTTTTAAATTATGCATTTAATTTATAAATGCAATTTATAATTATTGGTTTTGAAATTTGTGGTGATTTATCAGTTTTAAATTGTGGTGAAATACCAGTTGAGAATATATAAACTGTATTTTTCGTGCAAAAGGCTAGCCAAATTGGCAGCCGTTATACTGCAAAAAATTATTGAAAAATTTCTGAAATTTACCGAAAATCACCGGAAACCATAATAAATGATTTGATTTCATGTGAAACGATTTTCAGGTACGAAAATCGAGAAATCAAGTAAATTTCATAAAACATGAATATAGTGATATTTAATTTTAAAATATTCATGTTTTCGAGTATGGTGAAAAGGAAATCACCGAAAATTCACCGGTAGGTGATATTTCACGTGAAACGAGATGAAAATGAAAAAGAGACAGAAGTGAGTAGTTTTATAAATATTCTTAAATATTCACTTGATTTAATATAAAGCCTTTATGGTTTTAATTGTGAGATAAATAATTATATAAATTCCATAAAGGTTAAGAAATGATTGAAAACTATGATTTCGAGACTAGAGGTCTCTACACGTGTTTTTAGAAAGAAACATGGTTACGGGATTTATGAATTTGGAAAAATAAATATTTTATTTTTCATAAATTATTGAAAAACCATGTTTTCAAGTGAAAGCACGAAAAAGCATGCATACGTGTTTTACGGTGGAGAAAGGACAGTTTTGCCCTTTTATATGTTACATTGATGATTTTGCAAACTGTTTCACCGTGAGGAAAACACGATTTATACCTTTATGAAATATTTTGAGAAATATTATTTAAATTATAAATTTCATAAAGGTGATGATTTTATTACATGTGAGCCTATGGATATTTGTGAAATATTTCGATTTACTGTTTTTAAAATCCATAAAGGCTATGGTACGGTTTATATTGTTTTGAGACTTAGGCCCCGAGTTTCATGCATCACACTTATACTGTTACTGTCACGTGGCTGATAGACCTACCAGTCATCAGCGTCTCGGATGTCACCTGGCAAGTGTACACGAGGACACCATATAGATCATGGCCATAGATCTCGCTGTTATACTGTTACTGTGTCCCTTCGGGGATGATGATTACTGGTCCATTATTGGACGATGATAGCATGATTTAATTGTAGGGTGATGCCTAGTCTCACATACTGTTACTGTTTACTGAAAGGATTTACAGAATCCTATTTATTGTACTGTACCGTACTGTTTACTGAAATGGTAGCCACTGATTACTGTTTTACTGAAGAAAAAGCTACCAATTACTGTTTACTGAACTGAAAGCTACCGTATACTATTTACTGAATGGGTAGCTACTGCTTACTGTTACTGATTGAACCGTATCGATATACTGTTTTACTGAACTGTACTATACGGTTACTGATTTGAAAAGAGAAATAAATGTTTATTCTAAAAGAATAACATAAGAATTATTTCTAAGATAAAAATAATCGCAAAAGTACTTATCCAATGATTGGATATTTGCGAACCACTGTACTGTCACGTGTTTTACTGTACCGAAGAGAAGAGAAGTAAACCACTATTTTATTACTGAACTGCCACGTGTTTTAAAGTATATTGGATGTGAAAAGAAATAGTGGTTTACTCCGTGGAAAAACGAAAAGTTTATTGTTTTGAAAATAACGGAAATAGTACTCTCTACAGTTGCTTCTAGGTTCCGGAACAAGTCAGGTATTTCAAAATACCTATCTTACTCTATCTGGATCCCTAGTCGACTGTCGTATCCTTCCTACATGTGTGCCTAGAGCCAGCTAGGAAGATTTTAAAGAAAATGAAAAAAAAAATATTTTCAGCATATAGATAGCTGAATATCAAGTGTGACATATAGCTCTCTTACTGAGCCGTGGTTTGCTCACTCCCTAATTTTAACATTTCAGGTTTTGATGATGGTGAGATCCAATATTTGTGGATTACGGCTGCACATAATGGACAATGTGACAGACCGACTAAGATATATCAAGTACAATCATTTATTTTCTGTATTTAGACATGTCTACAGTACTACATATTTGTAATTAAGATAGGGGATGTGTATAATGTTAACAATATTTTATTAAATTGTTTAACATCAAGTGTAAAGTGAAGTATCACAGACAGCCCAACGGATAAATTGTGTAAAATAAGGTGAAAAATGTGGTAACGGGGCGTTACAGATTTAATGGTATCAGAGCAGGGTTGGCCTGATGTCTGTCGATACTTTTGGAAAGAAAATGTGTTGAAAAGGTTAACATCCCCTGTAATACTGTGTAGTCTAAATACATAGAGAAAATAAATGATTGTAAATTAGTTAAGTGTTTAGAAGGGGGTGAGAATTATGAACTAAAGATGTCAAAAAGGGAAAATGGCTCAGGAATGTTAACTGAAATGGTGATCTTATAATCTAAATGAAGGTCGATTCGTAAGGAACAGAAATGGACTCGGTGAGGGCCCCACCAGTACTTTTCTGTCCGGATCGAACTGAGACCTGAAAGTGATGATATAAAGGAGGGGAATGAAATATTATCATTAGATAGACCTTAAGATCATCGATTGAAGGTATTTTAAGGAGAGAGAATATTTTTGACCAAAAATGACCAAAATGCCCCTGCCTCTGAAATTTTACTGAGAGTCAAAATAGACCAACAGAAGTTGAAATTGATTGATTTGACAGAGAAATTGATGATGTAAAGCTGCATTTCATGCAAAATAATTCAATTACGGATCCTAGTAGACTTCTCTGTCGAAATCGAATAAGATCTTAAAATGCTGATATTGGTACGAGAAAGGGGTACTATCAGCAAATTGATAATAAGATTACTGATCTAAATGTATAATGTGGAGAAAGAAAAAAATGTGAAATGACGAAAATGCCCTTATGTGGGATTATGTTTTGAATTGTGATAAATCAAGTCGATTTTGAACTTATTGATAGTAATGGAGTTATTGAGGGTATAAAGGACATAATACGAGTATAACGATCCCGATTATAAATTTCACTACACTTAGAGTGCTGATGTGACCCGAATGGTTATAGGGAAGTCGTAGGATGAGCGACTCTATTATTGATTTTTGAGGGTCTGAATTAAAAAGTGTATTAACGGGATATGATTACGGGATCATGGGATATGATGAAAAGTAATATGATTACAAATGATGAATAAGAAAGAGATCAGTACAGAGGATGTAATCCATAGCAGTACGGTTAATTTCGGTTCTATACTGTTAGTCTAGTTTATGAAGTATTTAATGGATATTTATAGAACCGGAATATTTTGGAATATGTTTTGTAGAATAATGTACTGTATGGAGTATATGAAATTGGAGAATATGCATAAGAACAGGAAGACAACAGCTAACCTTAATTATTAAATGAAAATGATTGTAAAAGTAAATTACAGTAGTAATAAATCGATTAGCTGTGAAAGTTGTTAATCAAATGATGACACTTGATATAGTATATTCATTAAGATGATCAATATGCTGTGAAGTATGAGGAAATAAGTGAATCAAGGCGGAGTAGATGTTAAAATGATTTAAATATTAAATGTCTCTGCCTTGAGGATATACAGTGGAAATGAAAGGACACAAAGATGAAATGTCCAAAATGATAAGAGATGTGTGATTAAAGAAAGTATCGGATGAGATTCCCGATAAATTTTCAGAGTTATATAGATTGGAAAAATCGAGCTAACATTGACTCGATTGTGAATATGAAAGTTATTTCTAAGCTTATATCAGAGAACGTAAAGGAATCCGAAAAGCTTAAGAAATAATTCTGAAAAAAATTAGTGAATAATGAAATTCACTTATATAAGGATAATTGATAGAAATACAGATGATATGACTTGAGGATGAATTAAACGGTGTATTAAATTCCTATTAGTTTATAAGTTCTTATTAAGAACAAATAATCATCTATATGGAGTTGATGCCTTAAATTGATTTAATCGGAGAAGTATAAAGAGTTTATAAGACCAATATCTGTAAAATGCATCACTAGATGAAAAGTTAAATGTAAAATCTGAATTTTATTATACTGTATACAGTATGTGTACATTATTGATAGTGGAAATAAATTATTTTAGTGAAATTAAAGAATAACCGAATGTGAATTTCCACTTTTTATTTTATGTTATAATGTACATATGGTGTATAAAGAGTAGATGGGATTTAATTATTTAATTAAGGTATGAAAACATTTAATGAAGAGTAATGACTATAGGACAAAATGAAGAAAAGAATATGAAGATAGCCAATCAACGTTGGCTGGAAGAGAAGTTGGCGTGGAGAAGGGAAGAAAAGAAAAAAGAAAAGTCAAGAAAAGGGGGCGGCAGTGGACTTCTCGCCAATTACTCTCCTGACAAGGGGAATAAGCAATAAATGAAAGAGAAAATTAGTCAAAAAGGAAGGAAGAAACGGACTGCAACAGGAAGCTTACCGCCGTTCCTTTTGTCACCAAATTCTCTGGGTTTTAATTGCATGAAAGACGTGCAATGATAACAGATAACAGGATAAGGAAACAAGTGGTTGGTTCTAACAGGTTTTATTGGGCTATATAAGGAGGGACATGTGAGAAGAAGAACCAACGTAGCAATTTCATCTTCTCCAGAAAACTCCTCGCCAGTTCACATTCACTGCAAGATCACATGCAGTCCTCCCGTTTCATTCATATATAAGCCATAAAAACTTCATTTTAAGTTAGCCAAACCTTTCCTCACCGTTGAAGAGCTAAGGAACAAGCAAAACAAAGCTAAGTGAGGCAGAAAAGCACTCTGCTCCAGGAAGTGCAACTCAGTTGAGGTGAGCTTCCGTATTACTATGGTTATTTTGATAACTGAGGGTATATTTCTATGTTTATAACTTGATAAACGTAGATATAGCCTGGTTGTAGATAAATATTGTGGGAATACATAAGAAGTAGATGGAAATGATTAAGAAAAATAATAGGCGAGCAAGGAGCATTCGCCCAAAGGGCGGGCGAGTACAATGTATACATAAAAGGGCGAGAACATGTTCGCCAATAATAATAGGATAATCTGGAATGTGGAAGTAAGGGCGAGGACCAATGATCGCCAATAGGTCGAGTAGGTAATAGAGAACTCGCCAAAGTGTCGTTCAAGAGGGCAAGGTGGCCAAGCGTTATCCAATTCGCGGGCGAGGCCATTTATGAATGAAAAGCCACCAGTGGCGAATTGAATTGATTAGAATGGCGAGTTGAGCTCCCATGTTGGGCGAACTCCCAGAAATGAGTTAATATCGAATGGCGAGCTCTTTGGGCGAATGGCGAACTTAGTTTCGCCAAAGTGCCACTATTATTAGGAAAATGTAAATCGTTTTGGAAAGATATTCATAGTTTGAATAAATACTTTTGCAGACGGGAATTGAGGAAGGCGGGCGAGAAGCAAGGCTGCATCAGACGAGGTAAGGAAGTAGTATGTTATGCAAATGCATGTCCTGTGGAGTAAAAATGTTAAGAAAATATTAGAAATTGTTTTATTTCTGGCATGCATTGGTTGATAAACTGTTTTGGTTTCGGGCGAGCTACAAGTCGCCATATGTTGATTTGATGAACGAGCTACTGAGGGCGGGCGAGTAGTTTTGTTCTAAGTTTAAAACTCGTGCTAGCCAAGTGGCGAGTTCTACTTTATGAGAACCTGGCGAGAGCCTTTGTTTTAAAAGTTGAGAACTTTTTATGTCGTATGGGCGGGCGACTCTTTGTTTTAAGTGTGAGGCGGGCGAACTGTTATCAGCCAACCATACTTTTCTCTTGAAAAGCTATGAGGCGGGTGACTAATAATTCGCCGCCTTGGCGAATTGACCAGTGGACGAACTGATTTATGAGTTGTTTTCTCAACGAAAAATAAATAAATAAATAAATAAATAAACTTTCAATTAATATTTTTGAAAAATAGAAAATGTGAAACTTTTTGGGCGAGTAGACTCTTGGGCGAGTATACCCTTGGGCGAGTAAACCCTTGGGCGAGTAGACTCTTGGGCGAGTAGACCCTTGGGGCGAGTTGATCATTGGGCGAATTGGCCAATAGGCGAGCTGACCCTGGGCGAACTAGCCGTGGGCGAACCAGCTCAAAACGTGCCTTTCTCTCATAGAAAATGTTGAATTTGAGGGTTGTTTTACTAGTTATAAACCCTTTTGGAAACCAAATCATTTTATGGAAATGATACATATGATAACCTGATTTTGAGACATTAGGCCATGAGTTCATGCATTATCATTCATGTACTTTGCGTGACCCAGCTAGGGCGATGGCTCGGGTCAAATAGACCAACGAGTGCACCCTAGGGCGTCACAGGGCTGATGGACCTGCCAAGTCTTCAGGGTCTCGAGGTCACTTGGCAAGTGGACCCGAGGACCACCTATAGATTATGGCCATACATCTAGATGAGATAGCCGTGAGGGGCGATGGCCTACGGGTGCACCCCAAAAGCGGATGACTTGTGTTCTTTGCATGAATTAAATTATTGCCTAGTCTCAATTAAATGATTTATGAAAGGATCTGGAGAATCCTGTTTCATGTTAATTATATTTGTTGTTTCCTAATGAGTTGATCGTTAGGATAATTACATGGTTTTGAGATTATTGCTTTTATTTTATAAAGCAGCATACACCTCCCTTACTGAGCACATTGTCGCTCACTCCTTATTTTTTTCACTCCACAGATAACTGATTTGAACTAAGAGACTTACCTTCCTGACATTAGATATCGAAGGTATGTTGTGTTCTTTTATGTATTCAGTAAAGTTGTACAGTACTACTTTATTAGATAAGGGAATGTATATACATCTTAAGAAAAAGATTTAATTATTCTTATTAAAGTGATAGGAGTTGATAAGCATCACTGACAGCCCAACCGGTAGTAAGTGTAAGATATAAGTGAGTAACATGTTATATAATGGGAATTGGGATGTTACATTAGAAATTAGTGATCATAAGATGATAATGATTTGAACTCGATAAAATTATCACGAGTTCCTATTGAGGTTTACGAGGTTAATGAAATTCCTCATGAGATATATAAGCCTAATGAATGAGGCACCCAGATATGGATAAAGTAATGATATACTGATACAGTATAAGACATCAGTAGAAAATGAGCAGCATAGTGGTATGACCCTACGGACTCTCAAAGATTGTAATCTATATGTTAAGATTGGCAAATAGAATATGGGCTAGACAGTATCTCTTTCTAAGATATATGATCTCGAATGACAGAGCAATGCGGATCTGTCTATGATGAAGAGATAGTTATCGAGATACGGAAGGTACTGGGTCTAGCTAAATACTATTGCCAGTCTATAGGAGAGTTTATTGGTTAGCTGCTCTACTGACGTGACTAATAAGTAAAAGGTTAAAGTCAGTGGATGAATAAACATAAAGATGATATGTAAAAGGTTAAAGGAATTTAATAGTGGAATATTTTACCACTGATGAAAAGTGACTGAAATAATGATGAAGGAAAAGATGAATATGTCATAAGAGGAAAGTACATGATGAAAAGGGAACACGAATATGAAATAGTTCCCGAATTTAAAACTAAAAGTGATTTTGTGGTTATCACATGATTATAATTAAATGTAAGATCGAGCCAAACTCGATAGAGGAAAGTAATGATACTCAAAGGAGTAAAATGAATGACACGTGTTATTGTACTGCCAGTATATAAATGAAAAATGATTATACATATAACCATCGTAACATGATAGAAACGGTGGAAGTATATAGATGATGTGGTGATTAAATATATAATTGAGGATTCAATAATCGAATGACCATACTACATGAAGAGAACATGATTGTCTCATGAGCTATGATTGTAAGAGATGATCAATAGTAAAGTCTGCAAGTGAGATGTAGCCTTAATGAAATAAAAGAGAAAATGAATACTGTGAATAATAAAGAGTCCAAAAGAGATATAATGATATGGAAGTGATTAAAGATTGATGATTTAAATAGAATCACTTTCCATTATCAGACTCTGATATTCGCTAGTGCCTTAGTCGAAGTATTGGTGTGAGATAGTGAAAGTATGTATATAGTTCCAGTGAGCAGTACATGTGATGGGAATCTCGGAGATGCCATATGCTTAATAAGAAATAGCAAAAGGCTTTGAGATCCCAAGTGTATTGATAGCATCACTCTGTACTGATGTAAATATCTTAGCGTAATATTGAAACGCTTGAAGATACATTGAGAGAGCAGATGCATGAGATGTATAAACTACTGGGACAATTACATATAACTGACTGACATGTGTAATTGATAGTTTTAAACTATATCGACTTGGCACTAAGTGAGAAAAATGGATGATGAACAGCATATAGCAGTTGTGACATGAAAAATACTGTGCATGGACTCTTATGTGAAAAGAGGAATGAAATGACTGACTCCCAATTTGATGAATGAACTTACGGGAGTATAGATATATATGATGAAAGACAGCATGTAGTGGTCTAAAGTATTCTTGATGTTGAAAGTGTATTGGCAGTATTACTTGGAGGATGACTTAGAGGTCAAAAGTCGTAAGTATACGACATGTACCACCTTTGGACTTAAGTTAAATTCGGAGGACCGAATTTCTTAAGGTGGGGAGGATGTGATAACCGTAAATTTTTCATTTATTGGAAATTATAAATATTGGAAATAAATATTGGAAATAAATAAATAAATAAAATTATGAGAATGGGATACTAGTGAAAATCCCGAGAATTGAGAAAGGAATGGATGGTGGAAATTCGAGAGAAGAAAAGTTAAATTGGAAATTCGAAAATAAGGAAAGGAGAAAATTAATTTGGATAAATGAAAATCCAAATTAAATAAGAAAATGAGAAAAGAAAATAGGAAATATATTTATATAATTATATATTATATAAATATATAAATGTTGTGTAATTTAAAGTGAACAAATATATACAAATACATATATATATATATATATACTTAATATGTATTTTGTTAATACATAATATATATAGTACTATACTATATATAATAATAATATTATATGTATTACATATATATAATACAAATATAATATATGTTATATTATAAGTATAATATATATTATATAGTATAGATTATATGTATATAATTAAATTAGAAGATAAAAATAAAAGAAATAGAGAAGGAATCGGGACAGAGCCCGATCCCTTCCCAAAACAGAAGGGACCGACGACAGCAACTAGTGCCTTCGCCGGTGAGAAGAGGCCAGGAAGAGGTAGAGAACGCCACCAGCCAGAAGAAAGGAGAGGTCGCCGGTGTCGAAAAGAAAGAAACAGAGGCGAAAACCCGACGGAAGCTGAGAAGGAGAAGAAAAGAGAAAGTGGCGGTGCTGGCCAAATCAGTCGCCACCACTGCAACAGAAGCTTCACCGGAGGAAGAGGAAGACGTGGGAAGCCACCGGTGAGGCCAAGAACTGCGGAGGAAGGACAACGGAGGAGGAGAAGAAACAGAAGGAAAATCGAGTAGATCCGTCGCCGTGCCATCGATCCAGGCCGAGCTGAGGCCACCGGCAAGTTCGTCTCAACGCCACCCAGCTGTTGAGCCACTGAGCCGGAGGAGAACCGGCCGTGGAGGAGACTGACCGGTTTGAACCGGTCCGCCCAGCAAAGGAAAAAGGAAGAAAAGGAAAAAGAAAAAAAAAAAAAGAAAAGAAAAGAAAAGAGAAAAAGAAGAAAAGGAAGAAAAAGAAGAAAGAGAAAAAGAAATTCCGGGAATTTGGAAAATTCTTGAGAATTCAGAAATTATGGGAAATCCCGAGAATTATGGGAATCGGTAAGAAATCCCGAAAAGTATTAAATTATTTAAATAATTTATTTATTTAAATAATTATGGAAAAATTCTAAATTTTAGAATTTAAATTCCAGAAAATTCCCTCGATGATCGAACCGATGGAATCGGGCGAGGTGAACACGGGCGCGACCTTCGAGAGGCAGTCGCCGACCCGAAACAGGTAAGAGAGACATGTGCCGCCTGTAAGGATATTCGGCCACATGTTTTAAATTATGCATTTAATTTATAAATGCAATTTATAATGATTGGTTTTGAAATTGTGGTGATTTATCGGTTTTAAATTGTGGTGAAATACCAGTTGAGAAATATAAACTGTATTTTTCATGTAGGAGGCTAGCCAAATCGGCAACCGTTATACTGCCGAAAAATTATCGAAAAATTTCTGAAATTTACCGAAAATCACCGAAAACCATAATAAATGATTTGATTTCACGTGAAACGATTTTTAGGTACGAAAATCGAGAAATCAAGTAAATTTCACAAAACATGAATATAGTGATATTTAATTTTAAAATATTCATGTTTTCGAGTATGGTGAAAAGGAAATCACCGAAAATTCACCGGTAGGTGATATTTCACGTGAAACGAGGTGAAAATGAAAAAGAGACCGAAGTGAGTAGTTTTATAAATATTCTTAAATATTCACTTGATTTAATATAAAAACCTTTATGGTTTTAATTGTGGTATAAATAATTATATAAATTCCATAAAGGTTAAGAAATTATGAAAAACTATGATTTCGAGACTAGAGGTCTCTACACGTGTTTTTAGAAAGAAACATGGTTACGAGATTTATGAATTTGGAAAAATAAATATTTTATTTTTCATAAATTATTGAAAAACCATGTTTTCAAGTGAAAGCACGGAAAAGCATGCATACGTGTTTTACGGTGGAGAAAGGATAATTTTGCCCTTTTATATGTTACATTGATGATTTTGCAAACTGTTTCACCGTGAGGAAAACACGATTTATACCTTTATTAAATATTTTGAGAAATATTATTTAAATTATAAATTTCATAAAGGTGATGATTTTATTACATGTGAGCCTTATGGATATTTGTGAAATATTTCGATTTACTGTATTTAAAATCCATAAAGGCTATGGTACGGTTTATATTGTTTTGAGACTTAGGCCCCGAGTTTCATGCATCACACTTATACTGTTACTGTCACGTGGTTGATAGACCTGCCAGTCATCAGCGTCTCGGATGTCACCTGGCAAGTATACACCGAGGACACCATATAGATCATGGCCATAGATCTCACTGTTATACTGTTACTGTGTCCCTTCGGGGATGATGATTACTGGTCCATTATTGGACGATGATAGCATGATTTAATTGTAGGGTGATGCCTAGTCTCACATACTGTTACTGTTTACTGAAAGGATTTACAGAATCCTATTTATTGCACTGTACCGTACTGTTTACTGAAATGGTAGCCATTGATTACTGTTTTACTGAAGAAAAAGCTACCATTTACTATTTACTGAACTGAAAGCTATCGTATACTATTTACTGAATGGGTAGCTACTGCTTACTGTTACTGATTGAACCGTATCGATATACTGTTTTACTGAACTGTACGATACGGTTACTGATTTGAAAAGAGAAATAAATGTTTATTCTAAAAGAATAACATAAGAATTATTTCTAAGATAAAAATAATCGCAAAAGTACTTATCCAATGATTGGATATTTGCGAACCACTGTACTGTCACGTGTTTTACTGTACTGAAGAGAAGAGAAATAAACCACTATTTTATTATTGAACTGCCACGTGTTTTAAAGTATACTGGATATGAGAAGAAATAGTGGTTTACTCCGTGGAAAAACAAAAAGTTTATCGTTTTGAAAATAACAGAAATAGTACTTTCTACAGTCGCTTCTAGGTTCCGGAACAAGTCAGGTATTTCCAAATACCTATCTTACTCTATCTGGATCCCTAGCCGACTGTAGTATCTTTGAGAACCAAAATTTTTCTAGCTAAATATGTGTTTCTTATGTAATTTAGTGACACAAAGAGATAATGTACTTATGAGATTATAGTACGTATTCATAGAGTCAAGTATCCGAAATTAATGTGAAATATACGATAAAATCATATATGAAGTGCATACTAAATGAGTACGAAAGAAGTTATAATTCTATGATTAAAAAGGAGTTACGTGTGCACGTAAGTCAAACTAAAAGCACGTAATATGTATGCATGCAAATGTACATGCATGTATGTATACGTATAAACATACGCAAATAATAATAAGAAAATAAATTAAGGTACATATATATACACACAAGTATAGATATATGTACATCCAAATAAATTAAATATACAAGTGTATAAAGGAAAATACACAAGTATATATTATATAGAATACAATTATATAAATGGGAAAAATATGTATGGGTAATATATATATATATATGAAAATAGATAAATAAAAATATATTATAAGTATGTTGAGATTATATATATTATATATAATACATAAAGTATGAGATATATATATTTTGTAATCTTTAATAAAAGCTATACATATATATACTAAAAGTTTTGAGATATAATAGTCTTATATTAAAAGTGTATATATATATATATATATATATATATATATATATATATTATATTACATTATATTATATTATATATTATATATATAAAAAAAGAAGAGAGTATACGGGATTGGGTGGGATTTCTCCCACCCAAAGTCTGAATTTTGCTCTGCCGAATGTCCAACAGAAGGCCTATGCACATTGGAAACAATAAAATAAATAAAGAAAGAAAAGTGATAAAACAACTTAGCCTTTCTCCCCGTTACGTTCTTCCTCTACACGTTTTCTTCAATTCATTTTCTTTTAGCTGTTTGTTCTTTCCTTCTCTGCCATCCGACCATCACACGATTTGAAGATGGTTGAAGTCTGAAGCTGCATCGAGCAACAGGAGTCGTATGGAGTGCCAGATCTGACGTGAATAGAGGGCATCATGTGTGACGTTTTACTGCATAATAAAGGCTGAGAATAGAGGCAGTAGCAAGGGCTGTTCTGAGTGGTTGCCATGGGTAGAAAATAAAGAGGGAATGGGCTACGAATTTTGGCAGATAGGTTAGGGTTTTGAGAGGCTTAATAGAGGAGGGTTTTGTGGTGGTTGGCTTTGGTGTTTCCAGCCTTGAGCAAGAGACTGATAAGAGGGCTGAAACGTGGGCATTGTAAGGCTGGAAAACAAGGATTTCATGGCTAGCTTGGGTGAAAAATTTGGTACGCCAAGAGGAGGCTGAACGGAGGAGGCATGGTGGTGGCTACAGCCGGCGTACCAATGGCTGTCCGGTGGCCATTTTGAAGGCAAGAAATGAGGTAAGGAGAAACGAGAAAAGGAAAGAAATAAAAGAAAAAGAAAAGAAAAGAAATGAAAGACAATAAAGAAAAGTTAAAAGAAAGAAAAAAAAAATATATATATATATATATGAAAATATATATTTGTATATATATATATATATATATATGGAGATGAGAAGAATAGGAACTATACTATATTTAATGTTAAATATATAATGTATATGTGTAAGCGTGCATATATATATTATTATTTTCTTGGAGACAAATAAGAAACAAGGAAAGGAAAAGAAAAAAAAGGAAAATAAAAGGAAAGAAGAATATATATATACATAGGAAAATGAGAGAAATAGATTTGAAGATTTTAATATATAGATATTATGTTGGAGTTTAAATTTATATAAGCGTATTGAAAACTTGAGCTAGACTTTATTAAGTCGAAATTTCCTTATGAATGTGTAGTGCGCCAAGAGGACGACGGACACGGTCTAGCTAACCACGGGACAAGATCAAGCTAAGCTCGCACTAGGTAAGACGTTTATATAAGGTAGAAGTAGGATTGTCCTGTATAGGATTGAATCTTACTATAGAATGAATTGAATACCTAGAGATTGAATATAACGAAATGAAATGTAGGTACGATATTCGACTTGATAAAGTACCAAGGTGAGAGACATTGATTGGAAGTGAATTGATATGGTATAGGTTCATAGATATTATGAGATGAAATGATAAACATTCATGCAATTCATGAGCATATCATTTTATGGTCTTATTTCACTTCCTTGAATTTTATTGCCATCAAGCATGACTTATTACTATACATGAAAAATTGAAATGATTTATTCTTATCATGTTTACAAGAATATTTTGGATGCTTGAATGGCTTTGAAAAGAATGAAATGATAGTTTTCACATATGTAAGTATATATATGTAAATGATCTTTAGAAAAGCATTACGTACATTAAACTATATTTATACGAATGATTGAATTGCTTTATGAGACTATAGGCACCCTAAGAGAATTAAATTCAATAAAGCATAGTGGAAGCCGCCTAATTGGAGATTACTCATTAGGCATAAAAGCTTGTCCGACAATAGTCGTGGACAGGTCTCAGTCTTGCCTGATCAGTGAGACTGAGAGATATGAGGTCTATGGGCATAGATAGCGCCCTAGTGGTTTCCAGGGGACGATGATATGATTCTTCACTGCTAGCTACAGTGAACTAAGTCTTTATTGATAGAGAGATAGGGATCTAGCCTAGTCTCAAATGATATGAAATGAAGTTTAGAGTATGCCTTTAAAATGAAAATGAACTCTAAACTCGATATTGATTACAGTATATGAAATGCATTTTGATGCTATATGTGATATGAAATACTTCAAAAGTATATGTGATATGAAATGTATTTCAAAAGTATATGTGACATGAAATGTATTTCAAAAGTACGTGTGATATGAAATGTGCTTCAAAAGCATATGTGATATGAAATGTATTTCAAAAGTATATGTGATATGAAATATGCTTTAAAAAGTATATTTGACATGAAATGTAAACGCTTACATATTTCAAGCATGTCTTAAAAGAACACATGAAATGTATTGATACTTCACATGCCTTGAAACTTGTTGGAAAAGAACATGTAGTATATGTTTTATGATTGTAACTGCTTCATTCATAATTACATGTTCAAAATCACATTATGACTTCAAGACTTAGACATCTCATGATATGTTGAAGCATAATAGGATTGAGTTGGAAAATACATGTGAATGTTGCATGATGAATAAGAAAACGATCAATAATGAATTCTTCTCACATGACATCATGCATTGCATATAGAACAGTATAATTCTAACTCTGCACTATATAAATGACTTACTGAGCCTTGCTCATTAAACGCTATTTAAATTTTTCAGATTGAGCACGGAGTTGGGGGAGTATTTCGGAGCTTTCCGAATAGTCCCAGGCTTGAAATATATCCCAACTCTCCAAGGAGATTTTTTTTGTAAACATTGGGTATACATACTCTTCTTTTATCTCCATTATCAATTCAGGCTGTTTTTGATTCAGTACTTAGATGGGATGTAATATAATATAGAGAATAGCATCTAGACTAGCAATGATGAAGTATGAAATGTTGATTTTGCATGAGTATGGATTGTAGATTAAATAGCATGAACAAGTGACCAAGTAGGAAAAATGTGAACCATAAGATGAAATGCTATGATATGGAAATGAACTTGGTCATAAGAATGCTAGAATGTAATTAACTGTCATTCTGGGAAGCATGAGCTGGATTATCACTTGTGATTTTTATGCAGGAAAATAACCTGGGTAAAGTCATAAAAATAGGCGAGGGAGTTAACGTCCCGAAACAAAAATTCACTACATTGCACTTAGACAAAGCAAATATAGGAAATCGAAAAATTAGCCCTAATTTCTACGCATCCGTACAAATAAGAGGCACCGTCGCGGCCTTTGGGTCGTGACAGATTTATTGGTATCAGAGCCGAGATTGTCTAGTGCATATCAATGTCAAAGAGTTAGAATAGTTTACATCCCATAGTACTAATGTTGCCTGATTGTATAGTGCTCAATAAGTGCAGAAAACTGTTCTAAATGCATTGTTGTAATATTGAATACAGAAAAAGATATGAGGAGAGGACGGGGACGTGGACGAACCTCACGTGCGAGGCAAGCTCAATCACCTCCACCGTGACCACCTCTAAGTCCGAACACTAGGTTCGCACCCTTGGAGCAAACCGTGTTCGGGTTTAGGGGTGTAAAACGGGCCGAAGCCCGCGGGCTTCTTAAGGGCCGGATTTTATTTTTTAGGCCGTTAACGGGTTGGCCCGCGCGGGTCGACAATCCGCGCAGGCCGGTTCACAAGCCGCGGGTCAGCCCGCGGCCGGCCCCATTTTGGGCCCTTTTTTTTCAATTTTTTTATATAATTTGTTTTTTTAATTATATTATTAATGTATTTTTATTTCTTACAAAATAATAAATACATGACATGATTTTATTGTATTCTAGCAAAAAAATGAATTCATGTAATTTTATTTTGAATTCAAACCATGACATTATATATATATATATTTATATAGACACACACACACACACACACACACACACATATAATAGTAAAAATAAGATGTTGCCATGTTGGAAGAGTTTAATGTTTAATAGAAATTTATGTTTTTTTAAGATTGTAATTATTTATTTTAAAATATTGTAAGTGAATTGTAATTGTATTTAAAATGTATTTGTATATGAATTTTAATGATTTTTTAAATTTTATTTTTATTATTTTATTTAAAAATTACTTGACCCGCAGGCCGGCCCGGTCCGCATTAAAAGCGGACTGGGCATGTAAAAATTAGCCCGTTTAAAAACGGGCCTAAACCCCCGCCCCGCCCGTTTTTCATCCCTATTCGGGTTAGTGGCCTTGGTAGAGAGGCAAAATGCCAGCAGTCAAGATCAACAACAGACTCCGCCCGTGCAAGAGCCGGTACAGCCCGCTCCATCACCCCCACCACTTGGTCAGCAGTCACCGACTCCTCAATCACAGACTGCACCACCACCGCCTCCACCTACACAGATAGTAGCACCCACATCATCAGCTACTAATGTGAGGCAGAATGTGGAACAGTTTAAGCAATTCCAGAAGATGAACCCTCCAGTGTTTAAAGGGGCAATGGACATTGAGGCAGCCGAGACATGGCTGATGAAGATGGAGAAGGCCTTTGAGATTATGGGATACAGCTCAGAGGATAGGGTGAACTTAGCTGCTTATATGTTTGAGGGAGAGGCCGAACACTGGTGGAGAGCGACCAAGATTGTGTTACAGAGCAGGAACTCTACCATTACATGGGAGGCATTTCTTGAGGCCTTTAACAGTCATTACTTTCCCGAGAGTGCCCGTGAGAAGAAACAAGAAGAGTTTCTCAGCTTAGTTCAGGGTTCCATGACAGTGGACTAGTATGTGGCGCGGTTCACCACCTTGTCTCGCTATGAGCCACATATAGTGAATGATGAGGCGAGAAAGGCCAAGAAGTTCATCAATGGGTTGAGGCCAGTGATTCGAAGAAGACTCTTAGCTCTTCGTATCGTGTCCTATGCCGATGCTATCCAGAGGGCTCAGTTTGTGGAGCAGGACTTGGAAAAGACACAAAGCCAGTATGATAGCCGAAACAAAGGAAAGGGTAAGAGGACCGATACTAGGAGGCCCGAGCAAAACAGGGCCTAGCATAAGAGGCTAAAGTATGGAGCGCCTCACACTCAGGCTTCTAAGCCTAAGATAGCTCAGATTTGTCCGAGGTGTAACAAAGATCATGGCACTAGGCCATGTTATATGGACACAGGGGCTTGCTTTAAGTGTGGCAAGATTGGACATCGCTTGAGGGACTGTCCCACACTCAAGGCTCCTGAGAGACGACCTGAGACGAGGAGCACAGATAAGCAAAAGCCCACAGATAAGGGCAAGAAACCGGTGGCACAGGGCCGAGTATTTGCTTTGGACCAAGAGACTGCTGATGCCTCCGGATCCGTCATCAAGGGTAAGCTCTTAATTAATGATTCAGAAGCTTTTGTACTTATTGATTCTGGCTCCACGCATTCATTCATATCACCTGCATATGCTAGAAAGCTAGAGTTAGAGCTTGAACCCTTAGGCCAATTATTACAAGTTAGTACACCATTGAAAGAATCTCAAATGACAGACTTAATATGTAAAGGATGTAAAATGAAGGTGGGAGAAACATTTAGTAGCAGACTTGATACTATTGAACATGTATGATTTTGATGCAATACTAGGCATGGATTGGTTAGCTAACCATCATGCTAGTTTAGACTGCTATGAGAAAGTAGTGATCTTCTCCCTACCTGAAAAGTTTGTACTAAACTTTGATAAGATGAAATGAAAAGCTTTTTCTTTTAATATTGTACTAACACGAAATGAATCTTTGTTGTGAAGGCTATCTCGCTTTTGTCGAGGATGCCAATAAAAGCCATCCGGAACTCTCGGACATCTCCGTGGTTAAAGACTTCCCTAATGTATTTCCGGATGAGCTACCGGGGCTACCTCCGGAAAGAGAGACGGAGTTCGCTATAGAGCTACTCCCAGGCACTCAACCAATATCGAAGCCTCCATATCGAATGGCCTTAGTCGAGTTAGAGGAATTGAAGAAGCAGTTGCAAGAGCTGTTGGATAAGGGGTTTGTAAGACCAAGTGTGTCACCTTGGGGGACTCGGTATTGTTTGTTAAGAAGAAAGATGGCAGCTTAAGACTGTGTATCGATTATAGGCAATTGAATCAAGTGACAATTAAGAACAAGTATCCACTGCCTAGGATTGATGATTTATTGGACCAGTTGAAGGGTGCTCAGATATTTTCCAAGATTGATTTGAGATCTGGGTATCATCAGTTGAGGATTAGAGGTGAGGATGTATAGAAAACAGCCTTTAGGACGAGATATGGCCACTACGAGTTTTTGGTCATGCCATTCGGATTGACCAATGCCCCTGCAGCCTTCATGGGCTTGATGAATGAAGTGTTTAAGCCCCACTTGGATAAGTTTGTTATTGTATTTATCGATGATATTTTAGTGTATTCCCGATCTCGGGAGGAGCATGAGCACCATCTTCGCATCGTTCTTCAGACCCTTCGTGAGAAAGAACTTTATGCGAAGCTCAGTAAATGTGAATTTTGGCCGGAACAGATTAGTTTTCTGGGCATGTGGTATCGAAGGATGGAGTGGCAGTAGATCCAACAAAGATAGAGGCTGTGATTAATTAGGAGAAGCCTAAGACAGTGACCGAGATTCGTAGTTTTCTGGGGCTAGCGGGATACTATCGGAGATTTGTCGAGGGATTTTCTAAGCTAGCAGGACCTTTAACTCGTCTCACGCGCAGGGATGTTAAGTTTGAGTGGAATGATGCGTGTGAGCACAGTTTCCTGGAGTTGAAACACCGGTTGACTACAGCACCCGTCCTTACCATTCCTAGTGGTTCTGGGGGATTTGCTGTATATAGTGACGCTTCACACCAAGGTCTAGGGTTCGTATTGATGCAAAATGGAAAAGTGGTGGCTTATGGTTCTAGACAGCTAAAAGACCATGAGAGGAATTACCCCATGACCTAGAGCTAGCGGCAGTGGTGTTTGCACTAAAGATATGGCGTCATTATTTGTATGGAGAAAAGTTCCAGATTTACACAGATCACAAGAGTCTGAAGTACCTCTTTTCACAAAAAGAATTGAACATGAGACAGAGAAGGTGGATAGAGTTACTTAAAGACTATGATTGTGAGATTCTCTACCACCCAGGTAAGGCTAATAAGGTGGCTGATGCATTGAGTAGAAAGAGCATGGGCATGGTCAGCTACATGATGGTTAGAGAATGGGAATTGATAGAGCAATTTTCGGAGATGAATTTACAGCTAGAGCCTACTGGTGAATGTCTTATGGCTAGTTTGAGGATAGAGCTTAGTATCATAGAACAAATTAGACAGGCTCAGAGTGAGGACCTGAAATTGATTGAGGTTATTGATTTGATACAAAAGGGTCAGAAATCAAAGTATGAGATTAGCAACGATGGTTTATTGAGGTTCAATGGGAGAATATGTGTTCCAAACAATGAAGCCCTAAAGAGACAAATTATGGAAGAGGCATATAGTTCTAAGTACACGATGCATCCGGGTAATACAAGATGTACCAGAACTTACGCAAAGTGTACTGGTGGTTAGGTATGAAGAAAGACATAGCAACTTTTGTGTCTAAGTGCTTAGTGTGCCAACAAGTTAAAGTGGAGCATCAGAAGCCGGCAGGATTATTCACTCCTTTGTCTGTGCCAACTTAGAAATGGGAGCACGTGACCATGGACTTTATCATGGGACTTCCTAGGACCCGAAGAAACCATGATGCCATTTGGGTGATTGTCGATCGATTGACTAAGTCGGCACACTTCTTGGCTATGAAAGTCACAGATTCACTCAGTGCCCTTGCAGATTTGTATGTTAGAGAGATCGTGAGATTACATGGAGTCCCTGTGAGCATAGTGTCAGATAAAGACTCTCGATTTACTTCTCGTTTCTGGGAGCATTTCCAGGACGCTTTGGGAACTAAATTGAGTTTCAGCACCGCTTTCCATCCTCAAACTGATGGACAATCTGAGAGAACAATTCAAACCCTTGAGGATATGTTGAGAGCGTGTGTCATGGATTTTCAGGGTTCATGGGATGATCATTTGGCACTGGCTGAATTTGCGTATAACAATAGTTTCCACTCCAGCATTGGGATGGCACCGTATGAGGCGTTGTATGGACGTAGATGTAGATCCCCGATAGGCTGGGAAGAAGTGGGTGAAAGGAAGATATTTGCTCCCGAACTTGTGGAAAGGGCTTCAGAAAGTGTTAGATTGATATGTGATCGATTGAGGACAGCACAGAGCAGACAAAAGAGTTATGCCGATAATCGCGGGAGACACTTGGAGTTTCAGATTGGAGATAAAGTGTTTTTGAAGATCTCTCCATCTAAAGGCATAATGAGGTTTGGTAAAAGAGAGAAGTTGAGTCCTAGGTACATTGGTCCGTTTGAGATACTAGACAGAATGGGTGTTGTGGCATATCGATTAGCGCTACCACCAGAGCTATCGAGTGTGCACAACATCTTTCACGTGTCTATGCTCAGAAAATACCATCCGGATCCCTCCCATGTGATTGATTATGAACCTTTGGAGATTAGAGAGGACTTAAGTTATGTTGAGAGACCGCTTCAGATTTTGGATCGAAAGGATAAAGTGCTGCTGTCCAAGACAATTCCCTTGGTAAAGGTGCTTTGGCAACATCACTCCTCAGAAGAAGCTACATGGGAGTTGGAGAGTCTAATGAAAGAGAAGTACCCCTATTTATTCTAGGATGACTTGTAGTAATTTGGAGGACCAAATCCTTTCAAGGTGGGGAGGATGTGAGAACCAAAATTTTTCTAGCTAAATATGTGTTTCTTATGTAATTTAGTGACACAAAGAGATAATGTACTTATGAGATTATAGTACGTATTCATAGAGTCAAGTATCCGAAATTAATGTGAAATATACGATAAAATCATATATGAAGTGCATACTAAATGAGTACGAAAGAAGTTATAATTCTATGATTAAAAAGGAGTTACGTGTGCACGTAAGTCAAACTAAAAGCACGTAATATGTATGCATGCAAATGTACATGCATGTATGTATACGTATAAACATACGCAAATAATAATAAGAAAATAAATTAAGGTACATATATATACACACAAGTATAGATATATGTACATCCAAATAAATTAAATATTACAAGTGTATAAAGGAAAATACACAAGTATATATTATATAGAATACAATTATATAAATGGGAAAAATATGTATGGGTAATATATATATATATATATGAAAATAGATAAATAAAAATATATTATAAGTATGTTGAGATTATATATATTATATATAATACATAAAGTATGAGATATATATATTTTGTAATCTTTAATAAAAGCTATACATATATATACTAAAAGTTTTGAGATATAATAGTCTTATATTAAAAGTGTATATATATATATATATATATATATTATATATATATTATATTACATATATTATATATTATTATAAAAAAAAAGAGTATACGGGATTGGGTGGGATTTCTCCCACCCAAAGTCTGAATTTTGCTCTGCCGAATGTCCAACAGAAGGCCTATGCACATTGGAAACAATAAAATAAATAAAGAAAGAAAAGTGATAAAACAACTTAGCCTTTCTCCTCGTTACATTCTTCCTCTACACGTTTTCTTCAATTCATTTTCTTTTAGCTGTTTGTTCTTTCCTTCTCTGCCATCCGACCATCACACGATTTGAAGATGGTTGAAGTCTGAAGCTGCATCGAGCAACAGGAGTCGTATGGAGTGCCAGATCTGACGTGAATAGAGGGCATCATGTGTGACGTTTTACTGCATAATAAAGGCTGAGAATAGAGGCAGTAGCAAGGACTGTTCTGAGTGGTTGCCACGGGTAGAAAATAAAGAGGGAATGGGCTACGAATTTTGGCAGATAGGTTAGGGTTTTGAGAGGCTTAATAGAGGAGGGTTTTGTGGTGGTTGGCTTTGGTGTTTCCAGCCTTGAGCAAGAGACTGATAAGAGGGCTGAAACGTGGGCATTGTAAGGCTGGAAAACAAGGATTTCATGGCTAGCTTGGGTGAAAAATTTGGTACGCCAAGAGGAGGCTGAACGGAGGAGGCATGGTGGTGGCTACAGCCGGCGTACCAATGGCTGTCGGTGGCCATTTTGAAGGCAAGAAATGAGGTAAGGAGAAACGAGAAAAGGAAAGAAATAAAAGAAAAATAAAAGAAAAGAAATGAAAGACAATAAAGAAAAGTTAAAAGAAAGAAAAAAAATATATATATATGAAAATATATATTTGTATATATATATATATATGGAGATGAGAAGAATAGGAACTATATTATATTTAATGTTAAATATATAATGTATATGTGTAAGCGTGCATATATATTATTATTTTCTTGGAGACAAATAAGAAACAAGGAAAGGAAAAGAAAAAAAAAGGAAAATAAAAGGAAAGAAGAATATATATATATACATAGGAAAATAAGAGAAATAGATTTAAAGATTTTAATATATAGATATTATGTTGGAGTTTAAATTTATATAAGCGTATTGAAAACTTGAGCTAGACTTTATTAAGTCGAAATTTCCTTATGAATGTGTAGTGCGCCAAGAGGACGACGGACACGGTCTAGCTAACCACGGGACAAGATCAAGCTAAGCTCGCACTAGGTAAGACGTTTATATAAGGTAGAAGTAGGATTGTCCTGTATAGGATTGAATCTTACTATAGAATGAATTGAATACCTAGAGATTGAATATAACGAAATGAAATGTAGGTACGATATTCGACTTGATAAAGTACCAAGGTGAGAGACATTGATCGGAAGTGAATTGATATGGTATAGGTTCATAGATATTATGAGATGAAATGATAAACATTCATGCAATTCATGAGCATGTCATTTTATGGTCTTATTTCACTTCTTGAATTTTATTGCCATCAAGCATGACTTATTACTATACATGAAAAATTGAAATGATTTATTCTTATCATGTTTACAAGAATATTTTGGATGCTTGAATGGCTTTGAAAAGAATGAAATGATAGTTTTCACATATGTACGTATATATATGTAAATGATCTTTAGAAAAGCATTACGTACATTAAACTATTTTTATACGAAAGATTGAATTGTTTTATGAGACTATAGGCACCCTAAGAGAATTAAATTCAATAAAGCATAGTGGAAGACGCCTAATTGGAGATTACTTATTAGGCATAAAAGCTTGTCCGACAATAGTCGTGGACAGGTCTCAGTCTTGCCTGATCAGTGAGACTGAGAGATATGAGGTCTATGGCATAGATACGCCCTAGTGGTTTCCAGGGGACGATGATATGATTCTTCACTGCTAGCTACAGTGAACTAAGTCTTTATTGATAGAGAGATAGGGATCTAGCCTAGTCTCAAATGATATGAAATGAAGTTTAGAGTATGCCTTTAAAATGAAAATGAACTCTAAACTCGATATTGATTACAGTATATGAAATGCATTTTGATGCTATATGTGATATGAAATACTTCAAAAGTATATGTGATATGAAATGTATTTCAAAAGTATATGTGACATGAAATGTATTTCAAAAGTACGTGTGATTGAAATGTGCTTCAAAAGCATATGTGATATGAAATGTATTTCAAAAGTATATGTGATATGAAATATGCTTTAAAAAGTATATTTGACATGAAATGTAAACGCTTACATATTTCAAGCATGTCTTAAAAGAACACATGAAATGTATTGATACTTCACATGCCTTGAAACTTGTTGGAAAAGAACATGTAGTATATGTTTTATGATTGTAACTGCTTCATTCATAATTACATGTTCAAGATCACATTATGACTTCAAGACTTAGACATCTCATGATATGTTGAAGCATAATAGGATTGAGTTGGAAAATACATGTGAATGTTGCATGATGAATAAGAAAACGATCAATAATGAATTCTTCTCACATGACATCATGCATTGCATATAGAACAGTATAATTCTAACTCTGCACTTATATAAATGACTTACTGAGCCTTGCTCATTAAACGCTATTTAAATTTTTCAGATTGAGCACGGAGTTGGGGGAGTATTTCGGAGCTTTCCGAATAGTCCCAGGCTTGAAATATAATCCCAACTCTCCAAGGAGATTTTTTTTGTAAACATTGGGTATACATACTCTTCTTTTATCTCCATTATCAATTCAGGCTGTTTTTGATTCAGTACTTAGATGGGATGTAATATAATATAGAGAATAGCATCTAGACTAGCAATGATGAAGTATGAAATGTTGATTTTGCATGAGTATGGATTGTAGATTAAATAGCATGAACAAGTGACCAAGTAGGA
This sequence comes from Heritiera littoralis, assembly GCA_031772115.1. Lineage (NCBI taxonomy): Eukaryota > Viridiplantae > Streptophyta > Magnoliopsida > Malvales > Malvaceae > Heritiera > Heritiera littoralis. Next base: position 1,411,190 of record JAPDPK010000022.1, read on the forward strand.
AAAATGTGAACCATAAGATGAAATGCTATGATATGGAAATGAACTTGGTCATAAGAATGCTAGAATGTAATTAACTGTCATTCTGGGAAGCATGAGCTGGATTATCACTTGTGATTTTTATGCAGGAAAATAACCTGGGTAAAGTCAAAAAAATAGGTGAGGGAGTTAACGTCCCGAAACAAAAATTCACTACATTGCACTTAGACAAAGCAAATATAGGAAATCGAAAAATTAGCCCTAATTTCTACGCATCCGTACAAGTAAGAGGCACCGTCGCGGCCTTCGGGTCGTGACAGTATCCTTCCTACATATGTGCCTAGAGCCAGCTAGGAAGATTTTAAAGAAAATGAAAAAAAATTATTTTCAGCATATAGACAGCTGAATATCAAGTGTGACATACAACTCTCTTACTGAGCCGTTTGTTCACTCTCCAATTTTAACATTTCAGGTTTTGATGATGGTGAGATCCAATATTTTGGATTACGGCTGCACATAATAGACAATGTGACAGACCGACTAAGATATATCAGGTACGATCATTTATTTTCTGTATTTAGACATGTCTACAGTACTACATATTTGTAATTAAGATGGGGATGTGTATAATGTTAACAATATTTAATTAAATTGTTTAACATCAAGTGTAAAGTGAAGTATCACAGACAACCCAACCGGATAAATTGTGTAAAATAAGGTGAAAAATGTGGTAACGGGGCGTTACACTAACAGTGAGGTAAACCCTAGCACTTTGCTCCCTTAGGATCCTAGAGATGACTTTCACGATCTCAAAGGAACTCGTGTAGCACATAGGTCCTTTAGGACTCTAGAGGTAGCTCCCACATATAACTCTCAAACCGTAGCATACCATGTTAAAACATTTACAATAACCCATCTTTCATTAAACATTTCAATCGGCTTAAAGTGAAAACATTTCATTCCATTTTATTCAAACTTCAAAACATTTAAACTATACATTCTTTCAAAACCATTAAACATTAACAATGCACTTTAAATCCATCATATATAACGATTGAAAATTATCAAAACAACGATTATGTGCATGAGTGATGCCAGTATGCATGATTGACTCATGCCTATACATTATCATTTCATTTTCGATTCTATACCATTCTTATAGTTCTAAATCCAATACTATTGATACGATTCGTAATGTCCAATCATTAACCTTATATAATCATTAACCAATCCCAAAATGTTTCCTTTTATTCAATAATAGTTAACCATTTCAATTCGTCAAACTTTAAAATCTATTCAATCGTTTCGATAAACTCCATTTTCAAATGCTATACTTTAAAATCTTTCAGTACTTCTCATAAACTTTCCTTCATGTAATATAACTCAACACATTTAAAATATATACCTTTAAATCAATATCAATCATTTTTATCCAAAGTCTCATTCTAAAATCATCATTCACTATCAAAATCGAATGATTCCAAAACGATCAATAGACATTAAAACTTTTTAAAATGCGTTAACTTATTTAAATCATTATTTTATCTAACACTTTCTCAAACCAAAACAATTCTTACTTAGGGCAATTGACTAGTCTTTCGGGGCAGTCAGCTGCCATGCATTTCTTTAATTTTCCAAATTAAAATTTCAATATTCAGAACTGATCGTATAATAAGCAATCGACTGTTACTTGGGTAATCGACTAGTTTTCAGACAAAAAATGTCACAGCCCGTGACCCTATTTTTCACCTTCTTCTATACATCTTATTTGGTTGAGCTGTTTGTGATACTTTACTTTTCTTTTACATATAAACAATTTCGTATAAAATTATAATATGAATTACAGCCCCTATTTTACTTCATAAAAAAGTAGTACTGTCGATAAGTCTAAATACAGAAAATAAATGATCATACCTTATTAAATAAATCAAGCTGTCGCATCGTCCCCAAATGCATAGCCAAAATCCTTTAGAAGTTCGACTCTCAATCTTCGAAAAACCTGAAATGTTAAAATTAAGGGGTGAGCAAACCACGGCTCAGTAAGGGAATTATATGCCTCACTTGATATTCAGCTATCTATATGCTGAAAAACTTTTTCATTTTTCCTATGGGCTCTAGGCTCGCATGTAGGAAGGATACTATAGTCGGCTAGGGATCCAGATGGAGTAAGGTAGGTATTTTGAAATACCTATCTTGTCCCGAAACCTAGAAGCAACTGTAGAGAGTAATAAATTTCTTTTCGTTTGAAATTTAAATCCTTTTCCTTTTTATTTCATATCATTTTCATATTCTTTTCAAAAAAATGCTTTTATGAAATAAAGCATTTAAATAAAGTAACTAATATTCATATATTCTTTGAAAAGAATATTAGTTAAATCATCGTCATTCTTATTTAAACTCTTTTCATATTTTACTGTACAATCATAATTAGTATAGTACTTTAAATAGAAAAATAAGCTATTAAATCCTTTTCATATAAAATATACATTATTTAAATCTAATATTCAATTTAAAATTAAAATAAGAATATTAGATTTATTTTCCTCCTCTTTCCTTTTTGAAAAACATATCACATATTCATGTCACATATAGTCTAATATTCAATTTAAAATCATAGTAAGAATATTAGACTTATAAACTCCTTTTCCTTTTGAAAACATATTACATATTCATATCACATGTCATATGAAAATGATCACGTAGTACTAAAATCAGTACCGAAATAAGCATTATGTAAAATGCTATAAATCACTTTCATTTAACTTATCACATATCATGTAAAACGTTTACATTTAACATATAATATATCATATAAAACATTTTTCATATATGGAGACTTAGGCACGCACGCCCAACCCGTCCACTAGGTCGTTACTCATATCATGCTATAGACCCCGAAGGGTATAAATAATCATGTCAGATCTATGGCCATAGTCTATAATTGTCCTCGGCGGATCACTGATCAAGTGTCGATCGGGACTACATATCACATATCACATATTACATGTCACATATCACATATTAGCATGATAAGGTTGCCAACTAGTCTCAAAACAATATTTTTCATCATAAAATAACCTTTATGGAATTTATAAAAATATATAATTTCATAATTTAAACCCATAAAGGTTATAAAATCCTTTAGTGAATATTTAAGAAATATATATAAAAATATTCACTTTATTTCTTTCCATTTTTCATCTCGTATTACGTGTAATTTACATAGCAAGAGAATTTTCGGTGATTTCATTATCACCATTCTCGAAAACATGAATATTTTAAAATCACTTTCATTTTATTCATGTTTTTTATGAAAATATTCATTTTCTCGATTTTCGTAGTTGAAAATCATTTCTCGTGACATAAAATCATTTATGATGATTTTCGATAATTTTCGAAAATTTTTCAATAATTTTTCGGCAGTATAACGGCTGCCGATTGACTAGCCTCCTGCATGAAAAATACAATTTATAATTCCAACCAGCACATCATCACACTTTTCCAACCATCATTCATCACAATATTTTCATAAAATATTTCATAAAATTTCATAATTAAAATCATGCAGACTGAATATCCTTACAGTGCTGCACATGCATCCCTTACCTTTCTCGGGTCGACGATCGCCTCGTTCGTCGCGCCCGTGTTCGCCTCGCCCGATTCCATCGGCTTGGTCATCGAGGGAATTTTCTGGAAATTAAATTCTAAAATTTAGAATTTTTTCATAATTATTTAAATTAAATACTCGAAATTAATTTCCAAAATTCTTACCGAATTTTCGTAATTTCTGAGTTTCCAAGTTTCTCAGGATTTCCCGTAATTTTTGAAATTTTCGAATTCCAGAATTTTCCTTCTTCTTTCTCTTTTCCTCTTTTCTTTTCTTTCTTTCTTTTTCTTTTTCTTTTTTTCTTTTCTTTTCTTTTCTCCCTTTTTCTGGTCTGAATCGGTTCAGACCGATTCAACCCGGTTCGCTCCTCACCGTCGGTTCAGCCTCATCCCGCCAGCATCACCGCCGGTTCGTGCCTCCCACAGCTTGCCGGAGTTGCGGGGACACCAGATCTGGTCTTCGTTTCGCCCCATCACTGGCGATGGCACCGGATCTGGAAGCGATGCCGGCGGCTCTTCTCTTCCTCTTTTCTCCTCTTTCCTCTTTCTCCTTTGCCGCAGGTGGTCCTCTTTCCTTCCCCTGGCCTCCACTGGCATCGTGAGGGGAGCGGCGGTGCCCGGAGCGGCCGGCACCACCGATCTCCCTTTCTCTTTTTCCTTTCGATTTCCGCCTCTATTTTCCTTGATTATTCTCTCCTTTCCGTCGCCGGCGTCGTTCCCCTCTCCTCTTCACTCTTGTCTCACCGACGGCAGTAGCTATTACTGCCGTCGGCCTCTGTTTTGGGAAAGGAATCGGGTTTCCCGATTCCCTTCTGTTTCTTTTTTTTTTGTTTTTTTTAATATACTATATTATATTTATATAATATATATAAACATAATATAATAATATATATTTTATACACAATTACATATATATATGTATTTATAGATATATATTGTATTACAATATATAGATACAAATTTTAATAAAAATAATATTTACTTTTCTTATATATGTATATCCTTATATTTACATAAAATATCATATTTATATACATATGTATTTGTATAAAAATACATTTATATAATATATAATTATATAAATATATTTCATATTCTTTTCTCCTTTTCTTATTTAATTTGGATTTTCATTTATCCAAATTAAATTTCCTCCTTCATTTCTTATTTCCAATTTAATTTTCTCAATTTCATCTTTTCATTAATTTCGAGAATTTAAACGATATTCCCTATTTTGTAATTAAATTCATTTATTACTTTAATTTATCTCTTGCATTAAATTAAATTTTCGAATACTTATTATCAAAATTCGAAAATTCGTGGTTATCACAAAAACATCTAGGAAAAATGTAATCGATTGGTTGTCATGGCAGTCGACTGTTTTTCAGACAATATGATTCCAGGTAAACAACAGTCTACTGGTTTTTAGGCAGTCGGCTAGTTTCAGTCAATTTTAGTTAGGGGTAGTCGATTGGTCTTTATGGCAATCAACTGGTTTAAATCGTTTACTATAAAAATACCCAAATCCTGTGTCTAGACAGTTAACTGCTCCATTGGGCAGTCGACTACTCCTGGATAGAATGCTACTTAGGAGTTAAAAAGCCATTTTCAAAACCTCCTATATCACTTAGGAGTTAAAAAGCCATTTTCAAAACCTTATACAATTAAACATAGTTCAATATACCACAATTCAACCATAATTCAATGCAAACACGATATCTCTGCATTCCTTTATACATATCTCTTACCAAATAATCGCAATTACACGATAACCGATACTGTCATTGGAACCAATAATAAATTATTTTACTTAAACCAATAACTAAAGCAAGCTATGAGAACCCCATTTCCTTAATACCTAGTATAAGTCAAAAAGTGTAGAAATTGAAAAACGAAAGTTGATTCTTAAGATTCCGAAATAAAGGGTTGGTTTGGTAAGGATTAGGGAAGTACCCAATGTGGGCCTCACAAAGACTTTTGCTGTCCAAATGAAATAAGACCCTAGAGAAATGATATTTGAAGTGAAATATTGAGATAGCAAGAATCGGCATATCAAAATTCCCTCAATTATGCATGTTTTGAAAAACATGCAACAAATTTGAAAATGACAATTACGTCCATAGGCCCGAAAAATAATCGTATATAATGGTCAATCTAAATTGAGTTAAGACCAACTGACAATCATAGGTGAATCTTCATGTGAATAAGTCTTATTTCATTTTAAATCGTAGATTGAATCACACCAAAAAGCGAAAAATTACACTATCAGACAGTTATGGCTATTTTGGTAATTTTACCCTTTTGACTTGTCAAACCCTATCAAAGACCTATCCAATGATTAGAAATTGTTAAATAGATATGTTTTATATTGAATGAAATATTTTGGAGGTTGAATTGACTGTAAAATTGAAGTGTGAATGGCAAAATGAAAATTTTTGGAAAACTTAAGTGCATTTTCGTAATTTGCCACCCAATATATTTTTTAGTGCTTAAATATCATCATATTCTTCATTTTGGCTGGCCACCATGGGAGGAAAGAGAGAGAAAACTTGGTATTGAGAGAGAGTGATAGAAACCCTAATGTACAGGCCGTAAACCATAAAACACACTAAAGGAAAGTTGTTCTACTCAATGAGCTCTATCACATACCTCCAAATCAAGCCTTGGAGTGGCCATTTTCATGGTGAATTGGCTCCCTTCATTTTCGGCATGGTGAAAGAGGTGAGAGAAAGCTTAAATCTTGTGTTTTAATGGCTTTATACTATGTGTTTAAGGTGTTTAAGCATATATTTAAGCTTGAATTAAAGTAAAATCATGAGAATTAATCCCTTGAAGTTTCGACCAAGGGTACCCGGGCTTTAATATGATATTGTTCAATGTAAAAATGATGTGGAATTAGTTTAGAGATTGAGTAGAACACGTATACGACCTTAAATTGTTAAAACAAAGTGTGTAGACATGTATAGGTAATTCGGCCAAGTGAAGGGCATGATGAAATCATGCTCAATTCAATACAAATTAGGTCCTAGAATACTGTATAAATTTATATAAGACTACAGGTGAAGTTAGAACTGAAAAAAGAGGTGTTTTTACTATACTTGCAGTTTAGCATCTAGTATGAAATAGATCGGATTTACTGTTATATTAGGAAATACGAAAGACCTTAGAGTCTATAACATTGTTTGTATAAGGAATATTGAAATTGGACTGTACTTTGATATTGTTTTGCTAATCCGAAGTAAGTGGCGTTAAGGAAAATGATAAGCAAATATATGTTCACTTATCTACAATTGCTTAGTAGAGTTGAAATGGTAGATTGTATTGTGATCGAAATAGGTAAGGGATATATATAAGACGTAGGGATATTGTGACTGCATTGGTACGATTGAAATCCGGTATATTTGAACATTAAAACTGTTTTGAGGTTGATCGATTGGACTAAATGATTTAAATTGATTTACTGAACTGAATGATTGATGTTGTGATTGATTTACATTAGGAAACTGAAATTGTGGTTTTTGAACTGTGTTTTAAGTGTAGGAGGGTTAGGATAAATAGTACTATTATGTTGCTGAAATTTCGTAAAAAGACCCCAAAACCCTAAACTGTGAATAAGAAATTCTGTCATTAGTTTTATAGACTTATAAACTGATTGAACACTGTTATAAGTGAAATGTTTTCCAACTGATTTATAAAATGCATTATCTAAAGTTGTGAACAATTGACAGCAGTGAATGTTTAGATCAATGACCCTATTTTACTGAAAGTCCTTATTGTCTAACTAAGGTTAATATTTTGAGTGTCTGTCTAAAGTTAAAGTTCTAATTGCTTAACTAAAGTAAATGTTTTGAATTCACTGACACTGTTTTATTGAAAGTGTCTATTTTTTTACTGAAGTTAAATGTTTTGAATTTAACTAAATGTATTGACTGGATATAATGATTTTCGAACAATGTGATTTTCAAATGAAACTTAATTACTAAAAGTTATATTTTGACTACTAGGGTGGTAAATCCCTGGCTAATCTAAGCACTCCCTGTCACACCTTGATTCCTGAAAATCAGGATTAACTTTTTCCATTTTCCCACAAATGGTTAGGCAATGCCTAGTGTCCTCATTCTGACTTTACGCTAAAATTATTTAGCTAATGCAATATTTATTTATTTAAATAGATTCTAGTACACATAATCAGAGTACGTATTATTTTTCAATACCATTACTCTCAAATGAATACTATAATTGACATACAAACTTTTTCAATTTATTGTTTACATACCTTTATACATACTAAAGTACTGTGCAATAAATGTCTAAATACCATACCTGTAAGGTGCGACATCGAAACCCCTGTAAACATCTCATCAAATTCTTCTCTCAACAAATATGTAACTACTGATAATAACCTGGGAGGGAAATAAGGGGGTGAGCTTTGAGAAAGCTCGAAAAGGAAACATACATAAAAGAACTAATATCAAGCAAACTATATGCAACTATTATTTCAAATCCAATGCCAAAAATGCTAAAGTTAATATCAAAAACCAGCATTGATGTCGAAAATTCATTGAAACTTATTTGGTACTTTTTTGGTTACAGAGTTTAGCAAACACTGGAGACTAACTTTCATTAAATTATAAAATAATCATTTTCCATAATAATATAGAGATTAGAAAATATATTTAACACAATACTGAAATCAAAAAATATATTAAAGTATGGGAGTGCCTAAATCTATGTTAGCCAGGGATTTACTACCCCAGTATGTATAAAATGATAGAGACTAGGCTTCACCTGGTAGACTCATGATATGGACATATGGCCTACAGTCCAAGAGGCCATAGTGTGTATACTAGCTAAGTAACACCTGTGGGAGCTAGATGACTGGGCTAGAGTCAACAACATTCAGAGCGAAATAGAACAAAACAAAAAGCATGTACTTGTAGGTAGCTATGAGGTCAACAATCTCCACACGTTTACTTAATTCCCAAGAGAAAAACAAAACAGTTCTATAAGCTTTCAAAACTAAATAGAATAATATAAATGTACATTTTTTATCAGAGTCTGGGAGTGCTTGGATCTATATTACCTAGGGATTTACTACCTCAAAAGTTAAAATATAAGCTTTCGGGAACCAAGTTTCATTTCAAAACATATTATTCAGGAAACAAAACATTTCATTCAATATATTCAGATAAATCATTTGGATCTTAATGATTTCTGAATCTTTAATGTTAGATCTTTGATGAGTTGAAAATGTTTTGATATTGAATCTGATTCTGACTCTAACATTTGGTTTTGATATTGACTGATATGAATTTAGAATTATTGAATGGTTTTAATTGTACGCATGAATTTCTTCTCTATTAGTTCACTTTTGATTCTCTGTAGATAAGGAGTTAGGGAACCAGAGGTGCTCTAAAGCATCCTTCCAAACTCACACAACTTCCTAACTCACTGTAGAGATCATTCCATTCGAATTTCCTATATACATATCTATTACTTCATTTAGGTATTAAATGCATGATTAATATTTCAATTGGTGTTTAGTTTATAGAGAAAGAGAATTTTAGGAGTGATAAGATCGAAAGGATTATTACCTTTGAATGACTATGATTTGATTGGTGGATTTAAGGAATGCTTATTATTTGTAGATCTATGAGTAATGAACTGGATTGAGAAGATATGGATTCTTACTATTTGACCTTGTAGGAGGTTCCAATTATAGAAGTGCTATGCTACGGAGATTCTTTATACATGGTTTGAATTGAAGGAGTGATGATCTTCAAAAAAAGTATTTGAACGATAAGTTTAATGTTGACTGTAAGGATATGTTCTGAAGGTACTAGATTTGATCTATGTGACTTACGTTTAAATAGTATAAGATAGAAATGTTGAAAATATTTAGAGGTAATTGAATCATATCGAAATTTGATATATGAAAAGTATATGGCTGACTCTTGATAGAATGAATTTAATATTTGAAAGTTTGTGACTGACTCTTGTATAATGGTTTGATAGTTTATGAAATGTATCGAAAAATCTGAGACCGATCCTATATGATGAGGTTTGATTTGAAGGTGAATAAAATCATATATTCTATTATTTGATTTATGCATAAAGTATAGTTTTGCATACATGTCAGTTTTGAATATGCATAATCTTATGAGTTTTAATTTATTAATATTTGAAACTAATGATCGATATTTGATTACTTAAAAATCTGTCCGATGCCATTGTATGCATTCTTATGAAATGCATTATTATTGTTTTGAATGTCAGATTGAAATAATGTTTCGAATTATTTTAATTTCAGAAAATCAAAATTCAGATATCAGAGCTTCAAAAGTCAAAATCATGATGCAAAACATGATATCCCTACATCTCTTATATATGTCCCTTACCTATACAGTGTCTATGTCAATCATATAGTCCATTTTGTAGCTTAAAGCTATAGGCAAGCATATATTTGCCTGCTTTTTCATTTCACTCTTCTAACTTCGAGGCTGCAAAAATCATTCATACAAGTTTAGTTTCAAAATTTATATATAAGACATTTTTATAATTCATACTCATTAGCAGTTCGGTTATCTTATCCAACCATGCATACCAAGGTTTCACCATTTCACTATATGAGTAGCTCTCTCTTTGCAAGAGTTTCTGACCTATCGATGCCTTTCTGTTCATAATCGAAATTATTGGATTCCAATTAATGTGCTGTCAATTTTGTATGAAACCTAACTTAATTCCTTATTTAGAAGTGTAAAGGTCACTTCCTAATCCATTCTGTGTTATTTTCACCAATTTTCCAAAATTCAATCTAATTTTGGCCCATTTGGCAAGATGGTTTCTTGACCTTTATGCATTAAAATTATATTACTAATTATAGGGATATCTAAAAATTATGAATCCAAGACCATGTGAATCCTAATTCGATTCCATATTCAAAATGAAAATTTTCACAATTTTATCATTTCTGAGTCATTTTTAATAATTCCACAAATTTACCCTGTTTTCAGGTGCATTCTGGCAGAACTATCTACTGACCTCTAGGTACAAATTAATTCATATCTCAGTGCAGGATTGTCCAAATTGTGCAAACCCAAAACCATATTATTTTTAACTCATTTACCTTTTCTAGAAATGTATGGCTTGCACTTGAATTCATTTTGGTCTATTTTCTATAATTTTTCAAATCAGCCATTTGGATCACGTTTTTTGGACAAAGTGCCCTATATTCATTTGCACGTATCTTAACCTATTGAAGTCCAAATTAAGTGATTCCAAAACGGAATTTCTCCTAACTCATAAAGATATTTGTCATATTTTTTACAAAATTTATTTCATTATAAAACTACCAAATTGAACATTTAAACATAGGGCTCGAACAGGATAATTTCAGCATAATTGGAATCTCAACACATACACACACTTAACACTTTGTTTCTTGCAACTTTATACCCTTTTAGGCATGAGAACATCATTTTTACCTTAGGTAACCCTCATGACAGAAACCCTAACATATCCATACAATTTGATTTGCTTCAAATTCCAACCATAAACATGTTAAACAAACTTAGAACAATAGGATAGAACTATAGGAATCAAAATTCATCAGCTCTTCTTCTCACCTTCACTGTTGCAGCAACTTTGGATGGCTGATTCATCCAGTAAATAGCCAATTCAAGGCTCCAAATTCTAGGCTTAGAGAGGACTAGTGATGAAGAACAATTTTTGTGAAGGAAGCTTGGTGATTTGATGACTTGAAAGAGTGGTTTCTTAAGGTAAAAGTGAGGAAAACTTAGAAAAATGGAGGAAGAGGGAGCAAGATGGTGGGTGATGAGAATGAAGGAGGAAGAGGCTGGAAAATTCTTTTAAATTCATTTTTTATTGTGCAAATTATCATTTTGCCCTTACACTTAAGTAATCTTCTCATTTTGCCCTTCCCAGTTTGACTTTGTTGAAAATAGTTTATCCAACCTTTAAAATATTTTATTTAATCATAAAAGGCCTTTATTTAACTTGCTCTAATCATTGGTTAAGCTTTTGTTAAGGTTCGACTGGTCATTTGAGTGAAATTACCAAAATACCCCTAACCGTTGAATCGCGTAAATTTCTACTATTTCATTTGATTTATTCTATCAGTCCACATGGCCTAAAATCTTATTTCATGAAAAATTATTCACCACTGATAATTGGTTAAAATTTATCTTGGTTTAACCATTATTCACTAAAATTCTGATGGCCTATGGACTTAACCATTATTTTCGAAATTATTGCTTGTTTTTCAAAACATGCAGAAACAAAGGAATTTCAAGGTACAGATTTCTCCTTCTCCATATTTTACTCCAAATATCACAACTCTGAAGTTTCCCCCCAATTCGAACTATAAAAGTCCCATGGGGCTCACACCGAGTACTTTCCTGACCGTTATCGAATAGACCCTTCATTTAAATATTTTAACAATCAATATTTTCTTTTAAGTTCTTACTCTCTGTAACTTATATCGAATATGAGGAAAATGGAGTTCTCACACTCCCATGCATGAACAATAAAGCATGTGTTTATATTACTATATTCAACTTTGAAAGCTTAAAGTATTGTTTTATTATTTTATGGGAATCAAGTAAATGTCTTGAGACTATTGGCCCCATAGTAGCCTTCGGGTATATCATGCTATTCTGTGTGAGTGAGTGTGTGATCTGTTGCTAATTGACCTTGGTCACATCTTCAGCACCCACAACTATCTCCTGACCTATGTACTCTGTGGACCCCATTTTGACGATGGCCATATGTTGTTATTACTTCCTGTTGGGCTACTTATATTGCATGAGTCTATCAGGTGATGCCTAGTCTCCATTATATTGTTTTCTTGGAGTAGTAAATCCCTTGCTAATTTAGGCACTCCAAGATTTTATCAATTTCGGATTTCAGTGTGCTTGTTAAATATGTTTGCTGATTGTTTATTGAACTATTTTTTGAAACATTTACTAACTGTTTTATGAGTCTCTATTGATCTGTTTACTAAGTACTCACCGAGTATTTACTTATTGTTTCACTGAACCGTTTTCTGAAACATTTACTGACTGTTTACTGAGTGTCTACTAAATAGTGTATTGAGTGTTTACTGACTAATTACTGATTGGTTATTGAACTACTTACTGAATTGTTTACTAAGTGTTTACGAAACTATTTCACTGAACTAATTATTGAAACATTTACAGATTGTCGGACCTATTTACTGAAACATTTACTGAATCGTTTATTGACTGTTCACTAATTTGTTTACCAAACTGTTCACTGATTATTTTCTGAACGTTTTACAGAGTGATTTACCGAATGATTTACTAATCGTTTTACTGAGTGTTTTACCTAACAATTTTCTAAATGATTTAGCGAATGGTTTACTGAGCGGGTTATTGAATGTTTTACTGAAACTGTTTACTGAGTGATTTGCTGAATGTTTTACTGAACTAATTATTGAATGTTTACTGAATGTATATGCGTATATATCATCGATTTCTATCGATTTTAAATCATAAATAATTTGATGATGATTGTTTATCGTATAGTATTGCTATTGAAAGATTGAAAGGTTTTGACACTGATTTGAGATGCATGAATTCTTTCTCTGTAAAGTTTTCATAAATTCCCTATAGTCGAATTTAGGGACTAGGACAAGTGAAGTGCTCTAAAGCATCCTTCCATACTCATCCTAGTACTCCTAACCGATTATAGTATCTTTTCTGATAGAGTGCCAAACATTGTTTTAGATACTGACTGTAAGTTATAAACATGTTTTCGATGCGTGCATATAGGTGTGCATAGTATCAGTTTTTTTATATATATTTCTTACTAGGTATAAGCTCACCCTTTCCACCTTGTAGATTTATGTGTAGTAATAACTGTTTGTAAGGGAAGGTTTTGATCAAATTTCTATGATATTTCGATAGTGTGCCTTATAGGTATAATTGCATAGTTATTTTATGGTAATTCAGACATTTATTATACAGTACTCCAGTATGTAAAGGGATGTGAACATAGAGAATCTGAATGCAAAAGGGTAGTCTTTGATACTATATGCTTATATAAAAGGGGATTGTAAATAAAGTAATACATATTGTGAGTGACTACAATAGGACCAATCAAGATAATTAGATATTGATTTAGCTAGGTAGATTTTAGCTTACTGTCGAAGTGAGGATATTAAGCATAGTCCAACCAACTGAATGAAAATGGAAAAAGTTAGTTTTGATTGTCAAAAATTGAGGCATGACACAAGCAAAGGTCGATCCCACAGAGATTGTTTTATTTAAATTAATTATTAAAATTAAAAATCTAATTTTGGGGAAAAAAAGTGAGAAAAGAATATTAGAGTTTAGGGAGAAAAAGAAAATTTAGGGAAGAAAGAAATTTGGGGTTTTAGGGTTTTTTTAACTAATTTTGAGGTTTTTAAATTAACTATTAATTACTAAACAAAACATAATATATAATAGATAAAATTGCAAAAGCTTCAGTTACAAGGTAATTAATTGATCTCAGGATATGATGTTGATTATTGATTACAAAAATTACTGTTAATTAAGTAGTCAATCGTAATGTAACAACTTAACATCTAATTACACCTATTTTTCCTTACTGTGTCATTAATTAAAGGCTCAATATCTTAATTAATCTCTAACTAGAAAAATTACCTATGCTCAACTAAAGGTGTAAACGAACAGAGTGTTAGATGAACCGTTCGCGAACCTGTTCGGTTTCTGTTCGTTTATGTTTGTTTATTAAGCTTAACGAATGAACACGAACAACATATTAGTGTTCGTTTGTTAAACGAATCGAACATGAACAAAGGTGCAGTTTGTTTGTTTTTGTTCGCGAACAAGCTCGTTTATTTTTGTTTATTGTTCATTCATTTAAAGTGTAATTTGTTGTTCGTTCGTTTAAAGTGTCATTTATTATTCGTTCCTTTATTGTTCATTTGTTGTTCGTTCCTTTACTGTTTGTTTTGTTATTCATCCATTTAAAGTGTCTTTTGTTATTCGTTTGCTGTTCGTTTATTATTCATTTGTTATTTATTAAAATACTAAAATTACTTATATTATATAAGTTATATAATATATACCCTATTTTTAAGATAATAACTTAAAAAATTAGTACATAATTTTTAAACATATTTCCACAATATAACTATGTTGTCTTAAAAAATTAATAAAATATAATAATAAAATAATTATAAAATTAAATTAGTTAATTATAATTAAAATAATTATTTTTTTTGAAAATTTTAAACATAATGTACTGAAATAAAATTAATAAAAGTCTCATAATAAGTTAAGATCTCATTCTTATGATCTTATCCATTGACCATTTACATATGGATATATATATATATATATATATATATATATATATATATATATATATATATATATATGTATGTATGTATTACACGTATGGTGCACACACACACACACATATATATGCACACATATATTGGAATTCATATATTAAAGTATCATATATGTGTGTATGTGTATGTGCACCATACGTGTAATACATATATATATATATATGTATATGATACAAATATATATTACATGTGTGTATACACACACACACACATATATATATATATATGATACTTTATATATATATATATATATATATATATATTAATATATGTATATGTATATAATATAAATTGTACTTAAAATTATAATCATCAATTTTAATAAAACCTTGTTGACTCAAAAAAAATTAATGAACAATAATAATAAAAAATTAATTAATTATATTTAAGATAATAAAATTTTAAATTTTGCACATAATATATTGAAATTAAATTAATAAAAATTCATAATAAGTTAATACACAATTCTTACAAACTAACAATATATATATATATATATATATATATATATATATATATATATATGATAGTTTAGTATAATGTGTGTGTGTGTGTGTGTATAAATTTGTCTAGCTTAAACATAAAACTGCTCATTTTTACAGGAAACATATATATATATATGTGTGTGTGTGTGTGTGTATATATATATATATATGTATATATATATATATATATATATATATATATATATATTTGTATGTCTGTGTGTAACTCTTTATAATAAATTGAAAAAAAAAACCTTTTTTGACTTAGAAAGAAGAGAGAGTGATTTAAGGTCAATATCTATTTGATTTTTTAATATTATGATATCAAGTTAATATATGTCACATAAATACATGATAAGAAATTAAATGTTTGAAATTAGAAATACAATATTATATTATAATATACAATAATAGATTGAAATTAAAAACATAATATACTAAGATAAATATTGAATAGCATGCAACTTTAAATCAAATAATCTATGTGAAATGACATATGAATCTTGGATATGCCGTTGTGTTCTTACAGATTTATCAATTATGCTTAAGAGTTAGAACTCTTATAATAAATTGAAAAAAAAAAAATTTGACTCTTTATAATAAATTGAAAAAAAAAAACTTTTTTGACTTAGAAAAAAGAGAGCGATTTAAGGTCAATATCTATTTGATCTTTTAATATTATGATCATTGATCAAGTTAATATATATTACATAAATACATTATAAGAAATTAAATGTTTGAAATTAGAAATACAACATTATATTATAATATACGATAATATACTGAAATTAAAAAATGTAATATATTAAGATAGATATTAAATAGCATGCAACTTTAAATCAAATGATTTATGTAAAATGATAGATGAATCATGGATATGAGATTGTGTTATTACAAATTTATCAATTATGCTTGAGAGTTAGAACTCTCTTAAAAAAATTAATGAAACATAATAAAATTAATTATGAAATTAAATTAATTAATTATATTTATGATAATCCATATGTGGAGGATGAGCTTGCCCTAGTAGCCCAGTTAAGCAAAATTATTATAACAATTCAAATTTTTTATTTTAATATATATTTTTATAATTTTTATTATTAATTTACATATTTACCCTTATATTTATAATCTTTAAGCTAAAAACCCTAACCTCATTTTCACACCCTTACCTTTCCTTATCTCATTCGGCCGCTCACCTTTCCCACTCCTAGCCAAGCTACAACAACTCAACCTCACCCAAGCCCTAATCAAGGCATCCCATCGGCACGACCCCCTTCCTCTCTCTCAACAGAAGTACAAAACTCTAGCATTTACATAATTTCTCTGTGTAAGTCTTTGTCTCTCAAACTTATCATCACATGTCTTTCACCTTTCCAAAGCCTTGCCTCTCTTCTCTTCTCTTCTCCACAAAAGCATCTCGTCCTTCCTTTCTATGCAGAGCGTAAGGCGAAGGCCTCCATCTGTTGCAGTCACCCATCATGCTCTTTTCATTTTGTCTTTATTCTGTTATACTTCCTCACTTTTATTTTAGATCTATACTGTTACTCAAGTGTTAATATATTGCAACTAAATCCTCTTTATTCTACTTCTTCGTCTTCTTCTAATTATTATTTTCCTTAGATTTGTCTATTTCTGCTACTTTTGTCTTCTGAGAATTGAAATCAAATGCTTCAAATGATTTTTAACTACACCTGACTTGATCTAGTTTATTGTGAACATGTTATTTTTTAATAATTTAGGCTTGATTCATTTAGATCTATTGGTATTTATAGTTTAGAAATATATTTTAATTGTTTAGCATTTCTGTGATAACTTATTCATTTGAGATAAAATGTTTAGATATTACATAAAGTTAATTTAAGGGGAAAAAAGGTAATTTCTATCATAATCATATTTTAAGTGTTGATATTGAATTTTTTTTATTAGTAGCCTCAAGCCTTAACATGTACAATGATAATGACAATGAAAAACGAAAAGGAAAAGGAAAAGAAAAGCAGAATATAAAAAGAAAGCAATCTGTTAACCTTTTGTATTCTCTTGTTTTTGATATTGTCTTAGTCTTTATTATATTTATTTTAATTCAGTTATTCGATTTTTGTCATGAATTGTTTAAGGTTTGATGATAACTGTATGAGGTTTTTTAATGGTATTTTGTTTTTCTGCACAAATTTGATGAAAAAAAGATGTGGGTTAAAGATTCATCAGAAGACTATTGTGAAGGCAACAATGGCAAATGAGTTTTTATTCTAGTTTGTGTGAGGATTTGTGAACATGTATATTTTCATTTAAGTTCTTTCAATTATGTTAAGATTTTAATTTCTAAGTTTATTTTGTATTTGGTAAATTTGATTGAAATTTTTATTTGTCAACTGTGCTTTGTGTTTAATTTCCTTTCTTATTACAGGCATCATATTTTTATTTCAACTCGTGGAGATAGATGACTTTTTCATTAGATGTTGAAGAGCCCAACAAGTTATTCATTTCATTAATTCTAGTTAGTTGCATTGTGGATGGCTGAACATTTTAAATGTTTCTATTCTATGTGATATATGATTTTTGTTTTTCTTTCCTTTGTGGTTGGTGTTGATAATGCCTCAACAGATCTCTTTTCCTATCATGAATGTTGGAGTGAGAAGTGCTTAGGTAGTGGATATCTTTGCTTTAAATCTGTTTTTGTACTTATTATGGGGTTTGAGATTTTTGTAATTAACTCTTAAAGACATTGTAGTGTGCTGGATTGGCATGTAGTCTTATTGTGAACTATAGTTTACTGTCAAGAATTGGAGATAGATTGCTCCTAAACATGGATGGAGCACCCGATCTACAATATGGATTGATGTTTGTTGTGAGTTGGGATTTTATGAGGTCTAATTTATTTTGTTAAGTTTGGCTGTATTTAAGATTTTATGTTGGATAATTTTAATTTGCATGTGAGATCTAATCTTTATGTTAGATTTTTAATATTTAATATTCAATTTGTTCATGAACATGTGTTCGCGAATGCGTTCATTTAAATGGTCGCGAACATGTTCGTTTACATGTTCATGAACGCGTTCATTTACATGTTCATGTATATGTTCGCGAACGCATTTGTTTTCATGTTCACGAACACGTTCGTTTAGGACGAACACGTTCGTTTAGGACGAACGAGCTTGTTCATAAAAATTTAACGAACAATCCTTATGAAACAAACGAACGAGCTCGAATGTAATATCCAAATTTCTCAATGAACACGAACCGAACACGAACGACACTAAAAAATAAACAAACGAACAGAGGCATCATTTTGTTCATTCATTTCGGTTCGTTTACAGCCTTATGCTCAACGCTATAGATAGGGCTGAGAAAAAAATCGTAAAAACTGAAAAACTGGTTTGAACGGGGATGTTCGAATCGGTTTTTAGACAATTCGGATCAAATTCAGATATATGATGTCGTTAAAACCGCACAAATTCAGATCGGATCGAGTTATTTTGAATTGGCACCAAAAATTTGAATTAATCCGAATTAAAAAATATATATTTAAACTAACTGAAGCCTAAATCAAAATATTGCTACTAGACTCTCACTTTTGCCTAAAGCCCAATTTTACTCTTAAGTCCAATCAGCCCTTAGCCCACAATACATTATACAATTAGTCAATTACAATTTACAATACATATGCAACCTTTTTTAGACTTAAAAAAGAGATTAAAAGAAGTCACAAACACAGCCTCACAGAACACATCGACACAAGCAGCCCTTTGACCTCTCACTCTCTGGCTCTCTCGACTCTCACTCTCACAGCCACAGTCTCAACAGTTGACAGTCACCCACTCACCCCTCAGTCCTCTCAATCTACTCTCAAGCTCAGCACATCCATCGATCGGCCATCGCCCAGCAGCAGTGTCGCTTGTCCGCAACGTCATCTGCCATCGGCCATCACCTAGCAGTAGCGTGACTGCGTCGCTCATCCCTGACCCATCGGCCATCGCCTAACAGCAGCGTTGTTCATCCTTTGTAGTTCAAATTGGACATCAGGCCAACCTTAAAAATTATATCAAAAATTACTAATGTAACATTAAAAATGCTAACTAGCTTTTCGTCACTAAATTGGACTAAGTTGGTAATGTAATCCAAAGTATTATCAGACAAAATAGAACAAAAATAATATAGTCAACAAAGAAAAATATATAGTCAGTTTAGCATAATTTAATTTTAATCTCAACCTATAATTTTTTTAAAAAATGGTTTAAATTTTTTTTTAACATACTATAAAACATATTTTTTTTCTCAATAAAACTTAAATTTGAATGCAACCAATTTCAATTTTCACCTTGAATCATTGAAAAAATAAAATTTAATCTTAGGACCCATATTTTCCTATTATTCCTATTTAGGTTCCAATTGTCAATCTCAAAAACATCAGCTGCTTTGGCTTCTCTTGAACAACCCCATGTGTTCTTTAGATAGGAGTTTACATGATTGAGTTGATGTTTGTCTTGTTTTGTAGTTTCAGTTGTAAATATAAATTAATATACTAGTTTATCATTACTTTGTTCTTGTATTAGTCATTAATTTTGAGCTGTCAAATTCAAATTTTTAGAATAAATAAGATGAAATTTATGATATAAGAAAATAATTTTTTTAAAAATAGATTTATGAAATGAAATTTATGAGATACGAGAGTAATTTTATGAGATACGATATAAGCCTAACAGCGTTGTTCATGTCCAAAAGTATCAACAGACATCAGGCCAACCTTGTTTTGATACCATTAAATCTGTCACATCCCGTGACCACATTTTTCACATTTTTCTATACATTTTATACGGTTAGGCTTTTGTGATACTTCACTTTTCATATTCATTTAACTATTAAATATAAAATTCGTAATATCAATTACATCCCCTATCTTAATTTTCAAGAAAGTAGTACTGAAAGTAAGTCTAAATACAGAAAATAAATGATTATACCTTATATTATAAATCAAGCTGTCACAGTGTCTCCAAATGCGCAGCTTGTAATCCTCATATGTCAAATCTCTTGGTCCTCGAAAATCTGAAATGTTAATATTAAGGGGTGAGCAAACCACGGCTCAGTAAGAGAGTTATATGCAACACTTGATATTCAGCTACCTATATACTGAAAATAATTTTTCACTTTCTTTAAATCTTCCTAGAGGCTCTAGGCTCATATGTAGGAAGGATACTACAGTCGGCTAGGGATCCGAATGGAGTAAGGCAGGTATTTTGAAATACCTGTCTTGTCCCGGAACCTAGAAGCAACTGTAGAGAGTACTATATTCCTTGTTCTCAAAACGATATAATTTTCGTTTTCACAGAGTAAACCATTTATTTCTCTTCACTTCAGTATGTTTTAAAACACGTGACAGTTCAGTAATAAAACAGCGGTTTACTTCTGTTCTCTTCAGTACAGTTAAAAACACGTGACAGTATAGTGGTTTGTAAATATCCAAATCATTGGATAAATCACTCTGTAATTATTTCTATCTTAGAAATAATTTTCAATGTTATTCTTTTTTGAATAACCATTAATTTCTCTTTAGTTCAGTAAAATAATATATTCAGTAAAACAGTATCTTGATACAGTTCAGTCAGAAAACAATAAATAGTAGCTACCAATTCAGCAAACAGTATATAGTAGCTTTCAGTTCAATATCATGGAGACCAGGCAACACCCTACATATATCATGCTATAATATATCATCCCAAATAGGGGAAACACATGAGATCTATGGCCATAGTCTATGGTGTCCACAGTCTGCACTGATTAGGTGTTCACTGGAGACGCTGAAAGTAGGATCAGTATCTATCAGCAATAACACGTGACACGTGAGCATGATACGGGGCCTAACAATCTCAAAACAATAAACACGTGATATAAACCCCTTTTATGAAATCACTTTCACTAAATATAAGTTTAATCAATTCACAAATATTCATAAGGAAAATATTTTCATCTTATGAATAACATTTATAAAAATATTCATACTGGGGTCATCATTTCCGAAAATATTCTAAACATTATAGAACATTATAAATCGTATTTTCCATACGGTGAAAACAGTTTATAAAATAATCACTGTAAAACATAAAAGGTCATAACTGTCCTTTTTCACCGTAAAACATATACGCACGCTTTTCCGTGTTTTCTATCAAAAACATGGTTTTCAAAGTTATCGGGATTCAAATCAATTATTTTTATGATTTATGAAAAATCAAAATATTTATTTTCTAAATCACCACTCCCGTCCCGTGTTTTCTTTGTAAACACATGCGAAGACCTTTTAGCTTCAAAATACTGTTTTTCACCTTTAATTACCTTTATAGAATTTTCTATAAACACTTATTCTCACCACTGAACCCATGAAGGTTATTTATAAAATCAAGTGAATATTTAAAGGAAGATTAGTACAATATTCACTTTGGTCCTTTTTATTTTTCACCTCATTTCACGTAAAATATCACCTATCGGAATAAATTTAGGTGATTTCCTTTTTTCACCAATTTCAAAAACATGAATAATTTAAAATTAAACATTAGTATATTCATGTTTTCTGAAAACTAATCGATTTCTCGATTTTCGTGTTGAAAATTGTTTCTCGTGATGAAAAATCATTTATTATGATTTTTGGTAATTTTTCCAATAATTTTCGCCAGTATAACGGCTGCCGATTGGCTAGCCTCCTGTACGGAAAATACAGTTTAAATCTCAACTGATAAATTACCACAATTTTTCTAACCAAACATTATTAATAGCATTTATAAAAATTAAATGCATAATTTAAAACATGTGTGCCAAATATCCCTACAGGCTGCACATGTCTCCCTTACCTGTTTCGGGTCGGCGACTGCCTCTAGAAGGTCGTTCCCATGTTCACCTCACCCGATTCCATCGGCTTGGTTATCGAGGGAATTTTTCTAGAAATTAAAATTCTAAAATTTAGAATTTTTTTCCTTAATTATTTAAATTAATTACTCGGAAATAATTCCCGAATTCCTTACCGAATTTCTCGGATTTCTTAGTTTCTAGGGATTTTCCGTAATTTCTGAATTCTCAAAAATTTTTTAAATTCCCGGAATTCCTTTTCTCTTCCTCTTTCTTCTTTTTCTCTTTTCTTTCTTTTTCTTTTTCTTTTCCTTTTCTTTTTCTTTTTCCTTTCTCTTTTTCTTTTCTTTTTCTTTTTCCTTTTTTCTTCTTTTTCCTTTCCTGGCCGGATTGGTTCAGACCGATGCCGTTTCACTCTTTCCTTCCCCGATTCTTCCTTTCCATTTTCTGTTTTCCTTTCTATTTTAGTATATATAATATACATATTATATTTATATAATATATATAACCATAATATAATAATATATACATATATACTATATGTATTATACATATAATAATATTAATTTCTATATATAGTATTGTAATATATGTATATAAAGGTATATATATTATATATTATACAAAATACATCTAGCATATAAATATATATATATATGTATATTTATATACTATAGTTAAATAACCTTTATATATATAATTATATATAAATGTTATAATGTAATATATATTGTTTTTACAATATATATTTTCAACTTTAATGTAAATTAATATTTACATTTATTATATATGTATATATTTATATATATACATAAAATATCACATTTATATACATATGTATTATTTAAATTACTAAATAGTATATAGACACATATATATACTAATGTATATTAAAATATACAATATAGTATTTCAATACATTTGTATTTGTATAAAAATACATTTATATAATATAATTATATAATTTTTTATATTCTTTTTTCCTTTTCTTATTTAATTTGGATTTTCATTTATCTAAATTAAATTTCCTCTTTTCATTATTTTCCATGATTTCTCATCTTATCCTTATTTCCAATTTAATTTTCTTCACTCGAATTTCTCGATCCTTCACTTCCTTAATTCACGGAATATTCACTAATATTCCGATCTCACAATTATATTTATTTATTTCATTAAATTTCCAATAAATGAAAAATTTACGGTTATCACATTAGTACTGTTTACCTAACAGGTTTTCGTACTATTTACTAAAATGTTGATATCACTGAACTATTTATCATGCTGAACTATAAACAATACTAATCACTGTGGTTTATTTTATTGTGAAAGTGATATCTTAATATGAAAATTAAATTATTTCCTAAATGATTTATTTAAGGCTTAATAGCCAAATGTGTCCTCCACGTTTGCCACAAAATAGAATTAAGTCCTCAACATTTAAATGTATGGAAATCAGTCCTAAACGTTACAAAATAATTGAATTAAGGACATTTCCGTTAAATTGTTTAATTTTTGTTGCCCCTGCCAATAATAAAACTTAACAGAAATTAAAGGATTTAACGGAAATGTCTTTAATTCAATTATTTTGTAACGTTTAGGACTGATTTCATGCATTTAAACGTTGAGGACTTAATTCCACTTTGTGGCAAACGTGAAGGACACATTTAGCTATTAAACCTTTATTTAATGGTTTATTATACCATTTTTATGTAAATTATTTATTTATGGATAATTATTAAATGAGTTTTATATCAAATTTAATTTCTACTCTCTATAGTCGCTTCTAGGTTCCGGGACAAGACATGTATTCTAAAATACCTTCCATACTCTTCCATATCCCTAGCCGACTATAGTATCATTTCTTTACGGTCCCTAGTGCACCTATAGGAAAATAAAATTATTTTATTGCAAAGAGATTTCGTAATATCAAGTTTTACATACAATTCCTTTACTGAGCCGTGGTTTGTTCACTCCTTTATTCTCACCATCCACATATTATATTCAGTGATTGCGTAATATACTATCCAAGGATTTCAGTTGTACTTTGGTTATCTCAAAGTAGTTTATAGTGGATCCTGGAGGTATTGTGTTTACATTTGTATGTTCAGACACTTTTATACAGTACTACTTGTTATAAACTTAATTTCAGGGGATGTGAATTGATTTATACTGTTGTAAACATTAATTATTTATGTGAATAAAATAATATGTAAAATGTTACTGTTTAAATGAATAGTGTTAAAGGCATCACAGACAGCACAACCAGCCACTGAATATGTGTGATATATGATAAAGGTGATGACTACTGTATTTAACAAACTGTGACACATTTGGATCGGTTTGGATCTAATTTTTGGTTATTTTTTATCCGATCCGAACCTATTCGAATATTTGCCAATCAATCTACGTCCGTATCCGACACCTCCAATATCCAAATATATCCAATCCACACTAAATAGGGTCCGATCGGATCGAATACCGTGGGTTTTTGTTTGGGATAAATTGAGGAAAAACAAAACGTGAACCATCATCATGCACGGCCAAACAACCAAGCTACTAAGTTATGCCTAGCCACATCCACGTTCAGCCTTACAGCCACGCACCAACTAGTGTCTTGCTTGCTTCATGCACCTGTCCTACTCCAACTAAAAACTGTAATTTTATTAAATGTAAATTCCTATAAAACTTGAATATTACTATAACATTAATATTTCAGGATTGACCAGCCACAAAAACAAAGATTAAAACTGAAACGAATCTAAGTAAATGAAACAAGAAATTTTTTTCAGGAATAATGGATGAAACAGGGCTGTTGTCACCAGCCACAAAAACTATGAAAAGCAATAAAGGAATATTATGGATGAAACAGGGCTGTTGTCACCATTAATCGGTAAACAATAATTACCAAACTTATCGACTTGGCACCAAATGAGAGAAACGAATGATAAATAGTGTGAAATAGCTATTATGTGAAAAGAGGTGGAAATTGATAACTCCCAATTGATAAGAAATCTTACGGGAGTAAAGATATGTGATGAAAGACCGCATGTAGTGGTCTAAAAGTAATCTTGATGTTTAAAGTATATTGGCAGTATTATTTGAAAGTTGATCTAAAGGACAAAAATCGGAAGTATACTGAATGTACCACCTTGTGACTTAAGTTAAATTTGGAGGACCAAATTTCTTAAGGTGGGGAGGATGTGATAACCGTAAAATTTTCATTTATTGGAAATTTAATGAAATAAATAAATATAATTGTGAGATCGGAATATTAATGAATATTCCGTGAATTGAGGAAGTGGAGGATCGGGAAATTCGAGTAAAGAAAATTAAATTTGAAATAAGGATAAGATGAGAAATCATGGAAAATAATGAAAAGAGGAAATTTAATTTGGATAAATGGAAATTCAAATTAAATAAGAAAAGGATAAAAGAATATAAAAATTATATAATTATATTATATAAATGTATTTTTATACAAATACATATGTATTGAAATACTATATGGTATATTTTAATTTACATTAGTATATATATGTGTCTATATACTATTTAGTAATTTAAATAATACATATGTATATAAATGTGATATTTTATGTATATATATAAATATATACATATATAATAAATGTAAATATTAATTTACATTAAAGTTAAAAATATATATTGTAAATACAATATATATTATATTATAACATTTATATATAATTATATATATAAAGGTTATTTAACTATAGTATATAAATATACATATATATATATATATATATCTATATGCTATATGTATTTTGTAATATATAATATATATACCTTTATATATAATATATATACATATATTATAATACTATATATATAAATTAATATTATTATATGTATAATACATATAGTATATATGTATTATTATATTATGGTTATATATATTATATAAATATAATATGTATATTATATATACTAAAATAGAAAGGAAAACAAAAAATGGAAAGGAAGAATCAGGGAAGGACCCGATCCTTCCCAGCCGGAGGGGCCGACGGCGGCAGAGCTGCCACCGTCGGCGAGGGAGAAAAGGAAAGAGTGAAACGACGTCGGCAGAGAGAGGAGAAGCTGGTGACCGACGGAAGAAAGGAGAAACGGAGAAGGAAAACAGAAACCGGCGAAAGCTGAGAAGAAAAAGAGAAAAGGGAAAGTGGCAATGCCGGCTGAAGCGGCTACCGCCACTGCCACCGAAGCGTCGCTAGAGGAAGAGGAAGAGGTAGGAGGCCACCGAAGAGGCGGTGAACAGCGGAGGAGGGAGAATAAAGAGGTGGAAGAAATCGAATCTAAACTGAGTAGATTCGCTGCCGTGTCGCCGATCCAGGCCGAACGGAGACCACTAATGGGTTCGCCGTGGTGTCGGCCAGCTAAGGAGCCGTCGAACCGCCGAAGAACCGGCCGCCGGAGAAGAACCGGCGATGAGGGGATCTGACCGGTCTGAACCGCTCCGGCCAAGAAAGGAAAAAGGAGAAAAAGAAAAAGAAAAGAAAAAGGAAAAAGAAAAAGAAAAGAAGAAAAAAAGAAAGAAAAGAAAAGAGAAAAAGAGAAATTTCCAGAATTTGAAAATTTCAAAAATTACGAGAAATCTCGAGAAACTCGAAAATTACGAAAATTCGATAAGAATTTCGAAAAATTAATTTCGAGTGATATTTAATAAATTATGGAAAAATTCTAAAGTTTAGAATTTTATTTCCAGAAAACCATCCTCGATTACCGAGATGATGGAATCAAGAGCGGTGAACACGGGCGCTACCTTTGAGAGGCAGTCGCCGACCCGAGACAGGTAAGGGAGACATGTGCAGCCTGTAAGGATATTTGGCACACATGTTTTAAATTATTCATTTAATTTTTATAAATACTATTAATAATGATTGGTTGGAAAATTGTGGTGATTTACCGGCTGAGATTTAAACTGTATTTTTCATGCAGGAGGCTAGCCAATCAGCAGTCGTTATACTTCCGAAAATTATTGAAAAATTTACCGAAAATCATAACAAATGATTTTTTATCACAAGAAATGATTTCCAACACGAAAATCGAGAAATCGATTAGTTTTCATAAAACATGAATATACTGATAATTAATTTTAAAATATTCACGTTTTTAAGAATGGTGAAAAAAGAAATCACCTAAATTTATCCCGATAGGTGATATTTCATGTGAAACGAAGTGAGAAATGAAAAGGACCAAAGTGAATATTTTAATAATATTTCTCCAAATATTCACTTGAATTTATAAATAACCTTTATGAGTTCAATTGTGAAAATAAGTGTTTATAGAAAATTTCATAAAGGTAATTAAAGGTGGAAAATAGTATTTTGAGACTAAAAGGTCTCTACATGTGTTTATAGAGGAAAACATGGTGACGGGATTATTGAATTTGAAAAATAAATATTTTATTTTTCCATAAATCATAAAAATAATTGATTTGAATTCTGATAACTTTGAAAACCCTATTCTGGATAGAAAGCATAGAAAAGCGTGCGTACATGTTTTACGATGAAAAAGAAACAGTCATGAGATTTATTTTGCAGTGTGATTATTTTATAAACTATTTTCACCGTATGGAAAATATGATTTATACTGTTCTATAATATTCAGAACATTTTCGGGAGTGATTACCCCAATATGAATATTTTATAAATTGTTATTCATAAGATGAAAATATTTTCCTTATGAATATTTATGGATTGATTGAACTTATATTCAGTGAAATTGATTTCATAAATGGGGTTTATATCACGTGTTTACTGTCTTGAGACTGTTAGGCCCCATATCATGCTCACATGTCACGTGTTAGTGCTGATAGATACTAATCCTATTATCAGCGTCCTAGTGGACACCTGATCAGTGCACACTGTGGACCCCATAGACTATGGCCATAGATCTCATGTGTTTCCCCTATTTGGGATGATATTATAGCATGATATATTTAGGGTGTTGCCTAGTCTCCATGATACGGTACTGATGATTGTATTTTTCACTAAACTTTTGCTGGTACTAAATTATCTACAGCTACTGAGCTTTTGATATATTACGTGTTGAACTAAATATTATACGGTGTTTTACAAATGTGGAAATGAGTATTTGTGAAAGGAACATTAATTCCTTATTTATTTACTTAAGTGTTTTATTATGTGAATATTTAATGTTTTACTGGGATTTGAATATCAAAAGAAAACGATTACTCTCTACAGTTGCTTCTAGATTCCGGGACAAGACAAGTATTCTAAAATACCTGCCTTACTCCATCTGAATCCCTAGCCGACTGTAGTATCCTTCCTACATGTGAGTCTAGAGCCTCTAAGAAGATTTAAAGAAAGTGAAAAAATTATTTTCAGCATATAGGTAGCTGAATATCAAGTGTTGCATATAAGTCTCTTACTGAGCCGTGGTTTGCTCACTCCCCAATTTTAACATTTCAGATTTTCGGTGACTGTGAGATCTGACATCTGAGGATTTCGAGTTGCGCATTTGGAGACAGTGCGACAGCTTGATTTAAATATGAGGTATGATCATTTATTTTCTGTATTTAGACTTACTTTCAGTACTACTTTCTTGAGAATTAAGATAGGGGATGTAATTGATATTACTAATTTTATATTTAATAGTTAAATGAATATGAAAAGTAAAGTATCACAAATAGCCCAACCGTATAAAATGTATAGAAAAATGTGAAAAATGTGGCTACCGGATGTGACAACTAATTAATTAAATAAATAATCACATACTGGTTTATAAAACCAATTGAACAAAATACTTTAATTAGTATTTTACCAATTACTTTATACATGTTTCACACCTTTTTGATAACCCTGTAAATAATAACAGTTAAGTACAGTAAACACTTCTCTTTAGTACTATAATCCATATCAATTCAGTGAAAACCGTAGTATTAAATCAGTAACATGTGAATGGAGACCAGGCAACACCTTCAATATATCATGCTATAGTCCCCGTAGAGAACAGTATCAATATCATCATAAGACCTATGGCCATAGTCTATTATTGTCCTCGGTCGTACATTGATCAGGTGTCAACTAGGACGCTGAAGATAGGATCAATATCATCAGCTTCACACAGCATGCACACATCACATATCACCATGATACGGGGCCTATCAATCTCAAAACAATTTATAAGAAATCACATCACCTTTATGGAATCTAGTAAAATAGACAATATCTTAAGAAAATCCATAAAGGTATAAAATCACATAGTGTATCGTATGGTGAAAACAGTGTTATAAAATATTCGCACTGTAGTAATAAATTTCATAAATATTCTCTTTCACTGTAAAACCCATATACCCACATCTCAATGCTTCATTTCGAAAAAACTTAATTTCAGGATTTTTGAAATATCATTTTCGATAATTTCACACTTTATGGAAAATAGTAAATATTTATTTCCCAAGGCTAATATTAGTTTTCATAAGCACACTGTTTCACTTTGAAACACATTTAGGAACTTTTCATCTCAAAAAAATATGCATACAGTAGTATCACCTTTATGGAAATCGGTAAAATAGGTAAAATCTTCAATCAATCCATAAAGGTTAATTTATAACACAATGAATATTATCATGAAAATAATTTATAAAATATTCACTTTTCAACACTTCACTTTATAAAACACTTATTACACTGTAAATCATTTAGGAGTAATTTTCGGTAGCTTTATCTTAATTAAATACAATAACACTAATATTTAAATAATGTTTTTCGATATATTCATATTTGTTAGCTTTAAATTGCTATATGTATTTTGAAATGACAAAAACTTAAGTAAGCTTTAATGGTTTAATTCATATTGTAAATTTGCCTTATCACACATGATTTTCTCAATCCATTTTCAAGTGATCATATCAAACATTAAGACCATGATTTAATGATACATCCCTATTGGTCTTAATTCTTTATAAATGTTTTGAATATTTTAGAAAATCACTTGATGAATGTTTAGACCATGTTTTTATCTGAGAAAGTCAAGAAAAACTCCCTTAAAGCTTATAAATGTTTTGGGTTGAATTAGGATCAAAGGTCATATCATTTCTAAACCAAAAGTGCAGGAAAAATGCCCTTTGGAAGAAAAGGATCGATCCCCACTGTAGCAGGATCGATCCCTTTTTGGCAGAAAGTCTTCCCAAGGTCCCTGAAGCCCAGAATCAAGATTCTGGACAAAAGGGATCGATCCCCTATGGAAAGGGATCGATCCCTTTGCCCGAAAATAGCCTATAACGACTAGTTTTTGTGAGACAACGGTAATATTCGAGATTTGGCTCCACCCAACGACTATAATACATCCAAGGGACTATAAATAGAGGCTTAGAAGCTAAAGGAAGTAAGGGGAACCACTCAGCAACTCAAAATCTCATATTCCTCAAATCTACAAGCCTCAAACAACAAATCAAGAGCTACAAAGTTTCCATCATCTATCATTCTCTTATTCCTTGTAGTGCTTAGCACAAAATATTGTATAGGCTTCTCATTGAGCTTAATTTCTGTAATCAATTGCCTACCTAGAGGCCTTTTCTTTGATTACATTATTTGTATCCCATCATTCCTTGTAAAGGGGAGGTTTCTCTTAAGCCTTAGAAAAAGAGGGAGGTTACTCTTTAGCCTAAGAAAAAGAGGGAGGTTACTCTTGAGCATAGAAAAAGAGAGGTTTCTCTTGATCCTTGAAAAGAGGGAGTGTAACACAAATTCAAGTTAGTGAATTTGGGAAAATCCTTGGGAGCGTCTCAAGGTAGAGGACGTAGGCAAGGTTGCCGAACCTCTATAAATCGCTTGCGTACATTTCTCTATCCTTACTCTCTTTACTTATTTGCAATTATATTTGTGTTTATTGCTTTGAATTTATATTGCATAATTGAGTAGCCTACAGAACTTAGAAAATATCAATATAAGCTAGAGAATTTAGAGAAACTGAAAAACGAACATAAGGTTAGTGAAAAACCGATTCACCCCCCTCTCGGTATAGCCAATAGAGCCAACAGTTAGTATCAGAGCTTGGGCTCGAGATTGATTTAGACTAACCTCTATCAAGCAAAACGATCATAAATGGCTCACTTGAATGTAGGCACACCCCTAGGAGAAGAAGGACACTCATTAGTTAGACCTCCACTCTTCAATGGTGAGAATTACTCTTATTGGAAAATTAGGATGATGTTATTTGTGCAATCCAATGATTATGAAGTGTGGATTGTGATTGTTAATGGTCCCAAAATTCCAATGAAGAAAGTTGATGGAAAAGATGTCCCTAAAAGTGAGGACGAGTGGGACACAAATGATATGAGAATGGCACAATTGAATGCCAAGGCTATGCACACTCTCTTTTGTGCTTTAGGTCCCAATGAATATAATAGAGTCTCCTTGTGTGAGAATGCTAAACAAATATGGGACAAACTAGCCATCACACATGAGGGACCAATCAAGTTAGGGAAACCAAAGTAGGAATGCTCACACATGATTATGAGCTATTTAGGATTAAAAAAAATGAGTCCATTAGCGAAATGTTCACTAGGTTTAATGATATAATTAATGGACTTAAGGCATTAGGCAAGAGCTATTCCAATGTAGAAATGGTTAAGAAAATTTTGAATAGCTTGCCAAAATCTTGGGAGGCAAAGGTAACCGCAATAGAAGAGTCTAAGGATCCAAATACCTTGTCTCTAGATGAGCTTATGGGCTCCCTACTTACATATGAAATGAAAATGAAAAGAAATGAAGTACCTTCAAAAAAAGTAGGGGTAGCACTTAAGTCTTCCACTCATGAGGTCCTTGAAGATGATAGTGATGAGAGTGGAAATGAGGAAGAAAAGGAAATGGCAATGTTTGCCAAAAGATTTAATAGATTCATGAGAATGAAAGAAAAAAAAAAATAGGAGACATCAAAGAGGGGAATCAAGTAGAAGAGAAAAGGACTCCTTAGTATGTTATGAGTGTAATGAACCGGGTCATACTAAGTTAGATTGCCCCTTACTTAGGAGAGAAAAGGATAGAAAGCCTAAGAAGAAAGCATTTGTGGCTGCATGGAGCGATAGTGATAGCTCCGATGAGGAAAACTTAGATGAAGAGGTAGCTTACTCATGCTTTATGGCTATTAGTGATGATGAGGCTAGTTGTAGTTCTAGTGAAGATAATGATTATACCTTTAGTGAACTACAAAATGCCTTTAATGATTTAGCAAATGAATTTCAATGCATGAACTCCAAATATAAGAAAATCATTGCTAAATTGAAGATAGAAAATGAAGCCTTAGCAAATGCCAAGCTTGAATTTGAAAAGAAATTAGAAGAGGCTAACTTAGAAATAAATGAGTTGAATGAAAAGAATACAAATTTGCATAACTCATTTACTAGGTTTTATATGGGTCAACAAAAGCTAGATCATATGTTAGAGACCCAAAGAGCTTTCTTTGATAAAGATGGGTTAGGCTATAATGCAATACAAAAAGAAACTCATCTAAAGAATTTCCTTGTGAGCAAAAATACTATGCATGATACATCTCTCACATGCTCACTATGTAATAGGATAGGCCACTCTTCACAAGCATGCACATATAGAAAAACTACATTTAGAGGAAGAGTTGTTAGGAAAATATGGGTGCCAAAGCATGCAATAAATAATGATGAATTGTGCTTGAAATGGATCCCAAAAGGATCAAAAATTGTGAACACTAACTCTCATGGACCCAAGAAAATTTGGGTACCAAAGCATGCATAAATTTGTTTATTGTAGGAGTGTTAGAGCATGGGAATACAATAGAACAATGGAGTTTGAATGCTCTACACACCTCATGGAGTTTGCTTGTGCCAATGAGAAAGAGGAAAAGCTTGAGGATCCATCTTTGATAAGATCACAACAATTCTTCAAAGGATAGCTCAAGGTGGACTCAACAATCCAAGGCAAAGCACTCTCAAGCAATGGAGTTTTGTAAGCTTAATCCCTTACACCTTAAACTTTTTATTTGATTAGTTATGCTTTGATGAGAAAATTGGTTAATGATTAATGATGCATTGTGATTAAGCAAAAGGCATGATTGTTGAGTGCTTGATGAATTGTTCTTGATACATTGAATGAAAGGCATGTTTAGTGACTTTGAAATGATTTTTGGTTTTCTGCATCTTGAGCAAGTTTGATATGTATAGATAATATATTTAGTTGCTCAAAAGTTGTCAAATATATCATATATGCAAAATGCCATGTCATGAGCAATAATGAAGAACTTGTATGTTGACAATCATGGCATGTTGTTCACAAGATGTATGCTTTAATGATATTTGTGCTTAAAACCTATGTGAACAAGTTTGTTTTGACATATTTATGTAATTCAATGCATTGGTTTGGCCAAAATATTCATAACTATCAAAATGACCCCCTTTGAGGCCAAAAATGCTTTTATTGGTGAAAATCCTTCCAAAATTGCAAAATCTATTGTTAAATGGTTTTTCATTCATGTTTTTCATTCATACAAGTCCAAAATCATGTTTTACAAATGTTTAAACCTTTACTTGGACTTAAAATACTCAAAAACGAAGTTTTGATACCTCAAATGTTGGATTTTCTGTCATAAAACTGCAAAAACAGGATGAGGGATCGATCCCCCATCAAGCAGGATCGATCTCCCTTGAGCAGAATGCAGGAAATCTACATTCTGGACTTAAGGGATCGATCCCCCTCCCAAAGGGATCGATCCCCCCAGGCCAAAAAGGGCTTTTCTGCACTTTTTCAACCAAATTTGAGAAGGATTTTTCACTTTCTTGATATCTTCTTTCTTCTTAACTTAAAATTCATTGTTTTAACTTCTTTTTTATGATCTTTGATATATGAAAACTCATTTTTCATTGATATCATGCCTCAACTTCGTCAATTAATATCATTTCCAACAAATGGTATCACTTTCAACAATCAATACCATTTTTCTTGAGCTCACAAGTGCAAAATCATTTTTCTTGTTGAAAACATTCATGATTTGCATAACTCTTGAAATAATCTTGAAACATACTTTCAATGAATGCTTAAACATAATTTTAAGATTTATTTCAATGATTTATGGATATATTTGAGAATTTGATGAACTTGTGCATAATGAGTGTTTTTCATATCTTTTGTTCATTTTAGTCAAGCATGCTTATAGGATTATGTGTATTAGCTTGACTCAACTACTCCACTCTAGGTTTCATGATAATTATACATCTAGTGGAAGAATAATTAAAACTTGACCTTAAGGATTGACTTCAAATGTAAATTCAACAATTGGTATAAGGTCATACTTTTCCTTGGCTTATAATTAGTGATGATAAATGAATCATAAATGTTGAGTTACATGAAAATTTATCATCCATGAAATTAATTCTTTATAGCCAAATTATTATGGAACTTGAGCATTAATGACAACACAAACAATTGATACACATGCATAGACTCTTGATTGTTTTGATGATGAACATGCATGTTTGCTTAAGTTGAATCAATAATCATGCCTATGAGATGAGAATAGTTATTTCATGATATTAAGTGCTTAACCTCACTCATAGTTTATGGATTTTAATGATAAAATATATTTTAGCTTGATAATATTGATTCACTTAGGTGAAACCATTTTAGTTAAAATAGCATATACCCTCTAGAACTTTAAATGATGATAGCAACTAGGGATATGGCTATTAATTGATTAAAATGGTAATGTTGAATCTTTCCTTGCTCATAATTGGTTAAGATCTTGAATGGAAAATTGAGCATAGGATTCTTTAGTTTCATGGAAGAAAATGTGTTTGCTTGAATACCTTGATTTTATGAATCTTCCATATGGTATAAATTTGTGAATATGAATATGGATTAATACTTTATGATAGTGTGCTAATGATTAATTGATCCATATGCATATTTGATGATATGTGTTGTGTGCTTGCATATTTGGAATGATTATTTTCTTAACATGAACACACTACACATAGATATTGGATTCATGCACAATGCCTAAGTCAACCATTAGTAACAATTGGTATTTAGATTGAAATAACAATTAGTATCATTGGGAACCATATTTTCAATAATTGGTAAGCCAAATCTAAATTGCCAATTGGTATGAGCTTTAAATTGACAACTCTTCTCATGCTCCTTAGATTGAAATGACAAATAGAGAAGAATTCTCTTAGGATATTTTTGCATGAAACTCTTGTGTGCTAGAATTTGTAGTTAATTGCTATATATCTTAATTCTAGGCACAATATTTCTTGAAAATGATTTATGAGCACATGCATATGATATGTTATCTAATTTTAGCTCATAATCATGATGTATTACCATGCACCTTAGTTGGACCTTAGAGAACAATTAATATACTTAGGTGCTTGCTTAACTTCTTACCAATTGGAACTTTCTTGCAAAATTACTTATCAACAATTGGTATCAAAATTATTTATAAACAATTGGTATAGGATCATAAGTCATATTCATTGCATGAATATTTCATACTCTTTGTGAATATTGACTTATTTATTTGTGGTATGAGTCCCATGTACTAATATGTTTCTTGTTGGATGGAGCACATTTTTTTTTCTCTTCTCACATAGCCATAATTTTAGGGGGAGCATATTTTTTTTATTTTTTATTATTTTTCCTTCTTTTTGCTATGACAAAAAGGGGGAGAGATAGATATTATAAGGGAAAGATATTAAGGGGGAGAGATAATGGGGGAGAAATAGTTTGAAAATTCTTTTTCAAAACCCATGCTTATATTAAGAGGGAGCTTTATAAAATCCTGCTTTATTTGAGGGGGAGTATTTTATCAAAGAATCTTCAAAGCAAATTTACATTAAATTTTGTCATATCAAAAAGGGGGAGATTGTTAGCTTTAAATTGCTATATGTATTTTGAAATGACAAAAACTTAAGTAAGCTTTAATGGTTTAATTCATATTGTAAATTTGCCTTATCACACATGATTTTCTCAATCCATTTTCAAGTGATCATATCAAACATTAAGACCATGATTTAATGATACATCCCTATTGGTCTTAATTCTTTATAAATATTTTGAATATTTTAGAAAATCACTTGATGAATGTTTAGACCATGTTTTTATCTGAGAAAGTCAAGAAAAACTCCCTTAAAGCTTATAAATGTTTTGGGTTGAATTAGGATTAAAGGTCATATCATTTCTAAACCAAAAGTGCAGGAAAAATGCCCTCTGGAAGAAAAGGATCGATCCCCACTGTAGCAGGATCGATCCCTTTTTGGCAGAAAGTCTTCCCAAGGTCCCTGAAGCCCAGAATCAAGATTCTGGACAAAAGGGATCGATCCCCTATGGAAAGGGATCGATCCCTTTGCCCGAAAATAGCTTATAACGGCTAGTTTTTGTGAGACAACGGTAATATTCGAGATTTGGCTCCACCCAACGACTATAATACATCCAAGGGACTATAAATAGAGGCTTAGAAGCTAAAGGAATTAAGGGGAACCACTCAGCAACTCAAAATCTCATATTCCTCAAATCTACAAGCCTCAAACAACAAATCAAGAGCTACAAAGTTTCCATCATCTATCATTCTCTTATTCCTTGTAGTGCTTAGCACAAAATATTGTATAGGCTTCTCATTGAGCTTAATTTCTGTAATCAATTGCCTACCTAGAGGCCTTTTCTTTGATTACATTATTTGTATCCCATCATTCCTTGTAAAGGGGAGGTTTCTCTTAAGCCTTAGAAAAAGAGGGAGGTTACTCTTTAGCCTAAGAAAAAGAGGGAGGTTACTCTTGAGCCTAGAAAAAGAGAGAGGTTTCTCTTGATCCTTGAAAAGAGGGAGTGTAACACAAATTCAAGTTAGTGAATTTGGGAAAAATCCTTGGGAGCGTCTCAAGGTAGAGGACATAGGCAAGGTTGCCGAACCTCTATAAATCGCTTGCGTACATTTCTCTATCCTTACTCTCTTTACTTATTTGCAATTATATTTGTGTTTATTGCTTTGAATTTATATTGCATAATTGAGTAGCCTACAGAACTTAGAAAATATCAATATAAGCTAGAGAATTTAGAGAAACCGAAAAACGAACATAAGGTTAGTGAAAAACTGATTCACCCCCCTCTCGGTATAGCCTATAGAGCCAACAATATTTTATGAAGAATATGAAATATTACACTCCAAGGCTACGAATTCACTTAGTAATGCACCCAAAATATTCCTTGGCATTTTGGAAAATTTTCTAAAAATTTTCAATAGCATAACAGCTGCTAACTCCCTAGCCTCCCTGCAGTTCAAAACCAGCCAAAAGCCATAGTTTTCAAGGCATTTCACTTCCAAAATATTCTCATAAAATTATTTACATCAAAAGCATGCATTCATAATATCCCTACAGTCAACATACGTATCCTTTACCTGTCTCGTGATATCGGATTCTCGATAACACCACTCGTAATCCGATACTCCGGAGCTGCAGACAAATACACCAAAAATATTAACTCACATAACACTTATTTTTAAGTGACTTTTTATGCTTAATTGCAGCCACATTGTACACTGCAAATATTTATGTAGTATATTTTCTACTAATAGTAGCTTAACTTCTTCATTTTAAGTCGAAATTTAAATCAAATTTCACTGGTGGACTCCTTATAATTTCTATAGTTTAATGGCACCCTAAAATCATCAAATTCAGCCATGAACATAGGTCCCCTTATGTTGACCGAATACTTCATCTAGCCATTTCCATGGAAATTCAATAATTTATGCTTACATACTTGTCTATCCATGCTCACTAAGCAATTTGGCACCATTTTCATGCATGAAACACTAAGTTTTCCTTAGTTTCTCATCATGATCGAAACCCCCATTCATGGCACATTTCCATTTTGTTCAATTTAATCAAAACTAATGCTACCAACATGTTTAGCAAGCTTAAATGAATCTTCCTACACCATTGAAATTAAATGAAACACCATGGATGAAGACTTCAAGCTCTCTTTTCTCCTTATTTTCTCACTTATTCAATAAGCTATGGGTATGGGTAGATAGATCTTGAAGAGAGGAAGAGGTTTGTAGAAGAGATTTTTGTGAGATAAGGTGTGCATGTAAAGTTATGAAAGCTTTCTTTTCTTCTCTTCTTTCTTTCTCCCATGGAGGACGTGAGAGAGGTGAGAAAGATGAGTGAATAGTGCCCTCAGCTGATAGGGAGAAATACAAAGAGAATTCTAGAAATGGATGAAATTACGAAAATGCCCTTGGTTATGAAAATTTCGAACAATTTTGCCCTTAAGCTTCCGTAATCATAAAAACTATGTAATTGTACTCCAAATTTTTGAATTTCATCACTAAATAATCTTATTAGATGTATTTTTATGAATCATGGTGGATTCGTTAACGCGCGATACAACTGAATGCGAGAAATTACAAAATTACCCCCTAACGAACCTCTAGGGAAATTTTTCGATTAACCACCTATTCCATAAATCCATTGACACTTTCTTAAACTCCTTTTCACATAGAAGATTATGGTATTTTTACTTCGTCCCAATTCATTTTATTTTGGGTATAATTTACGAAAATACCATCGGGACGTAACTTTCATTTTCTAATTTGTTTGTCACACTTCCCAAAAAATAAAATAAGGTATTTTGGTCTCAAAATATCCACAATATCATTATTATACCTTCCGTACACTATTTCCTCAATCATAATTACATCTGGCACTGTAAACCAAGTGGGGCCCACATCACTATTTACTTATAATTTACAAAATTTACCCAAGAATTAAATTAATAAATAAATATTTATACATATACAGTACAATATAATCAGTTCACACAAATGCACCCCTAGATATAGATAAAGTTTTAATAGTAGCATTAAAATCAAGAAAGATTTGAGTCAACATTAAGTAATAAACTCACATAGCGCGGTTTATTTAACTTAAACTTTAATTCTCCTAGATCCCTAGCGATTAAATCCACAAGTAATTACGGACTTATGTTTTTAACCTGGCAGTAGATTATTTAATTTAACTAAATAGTTGGCCACCCTATCTAATCAATCAAACAATCATGTTAATATGCTCAAAGAATCTCAGGTACTTAATCAACAATTATATAATAAGTTCAAGAATCTCACAACAATCTTTATTCCAAGAACAATCAATTTACCTCATAACTGAACAAGAAAATTACCCACTATTTATATTCAAGAATATAAATTCCAAGTCATATATTATAAAGATCATAAATATCATGCAAGAAACAATCAAAGAAGCAATTTTTAATAACATAAAATTAGAATTAATAATCAAGAACACAAAATTAGCATGAACCTAACAATCAAAAAATTAAATTTAAATAAAGAAACTAAAAATCAAATTATAACTATGCAAGAATTTGACAAAAGCAATAAATAACAAACAAGAAAATTAAAATCCCTCCAAGAAACAATAATTGAAATCAATTTTTAATAGAAAGAAGACTAAAAGAAAACAATTTTTTCTAAAGACTAAAATAAAGCTTTATTAATTTCCTAAGAAAAACATTAAAACAAGAAGAGAGGAATGAGAGGGATGATATTTTTGAGAGCCAATGTGCTCTTTATATAAGCCTAAGAATGTTAGATAAAGTAGAAGTCTGTGAAGAGTTTTGATTGGATGTTAACTAGTCAACTCTAATCACAACTCTTATCTCTTTACATCTCTTTTCCTACCCTAATTTTATTTTCCTACTTTATTGCATTGTCTTAAAAATAATTACAACTTTAAGACATAAAAAATTTTTAGACATATCTTATCTCAATCAAATCTTGTCTTGGTCTTGCTTTATTGGAATTCTTTCTAAAAATAGAAAGTATTGAGCAAATTTTTGTTATAATTTTCCATAAATATTTGACTCATCAAACAAACTCTGATTTTCACGATCTTATACATTTCGGAAACCTTGAGTAGTCCTCTACAACTTCCATTAAGGGCACTTCTTGAGATCGGGTCCTTAAGTGGGTCAAAAATGTCAATCTTTCATACTAGACAGAAAATACTGCACTTTGTTCTTTTTAGCTCCTTTCAATTCCAACTTTGATTTTCAATACCTAAAGCATAAAATAAATATTAGAAAGCTCTTTTAGGTATAAAACATTAATAAAGTAAATATATTAGCACATATACAATTCACAAAATATCAACCTATGAATAGCAGTCTCTTTAGCACCAATCCTCAATGAGCAAGCTTAGATGTCCAATTTGTTTTAGAGCTACAGAGATCAATTCAAACACAGTTTTTCATGTCAAACTTCATATTTATGCTCTACAATCTCAGAACCATTACATAGATTCGATTAAATCAAAACTGAATTTTCTCTCTCTTACCTTCTCTTGACGAAATCTTTGGGCTTACTTTTCACTCTCCAAATGGTCACTCTAACACACCATACCACAGTATGTTGTAGAGCTCATCGAGCTGAATAACTTTCCTTTATGTCACTTTTCGGTTTGGAGTGGTTACACTAGTGTTTGACAAGCTCTCTCTCTCTCTAAAGCCATGAAAAGCTTAGATTTTCTCTCTTCTTGCCTCTCATGGCCGACCAACACACATGGGAAGATGACTTTTTTGCAATTTAAAATATATTATATATATATTTAAATATCTTTAATGGCAAATTACCATTTTACCTTTACCCAAATTCATTAATTCCCTTTTTGTCCCACTATTTTAATATTCATTTAAATTCTCAATTTAACTTCAATCTTTTTTATTTCAATACCAAATATATATATTTGATATAATTCAGTCAAAACATTATCTTTTATCAGAATTTGACAATCATGTTGGTGAAATTACCAAAATAGCCCTAATTGTTCATTTACGTCATTTTCAACATTTTTATGTGATTCAATCATGGTTTGGAACTGCGGAGACATCTTCACATGAGGATTCATCTATGATAGTTTATGGGTCAAAAGTCAAACTACATTGACCACTATTCAACAATGTTTTTCGACCTATAGACACAACCAACGGTGGAATTCTAAGATCTAATTCTTACCATCTCATTATTTTACTCCAAATATCAATACTCTAGAGTTTCGTCCCAATTCGGATTGTAGAAATCTTAGTAGGACCCACATCGCGATTTTTCCCCATCCTTTTACTATAACTCTTTTCGATACTTCAAATTAAACTCCAATCTAGACAAATTTCATACCATGGGTAAATCAAGCCCCAAGTATCAATAACTTACTCTTTCAGGGTCATTCCAGTCTTAGCAAATCCCGTGGCCCCGCTTCCCCGCGTCCAATTTTCTCTACTATAGTCATGATATAGAAATCTTAGCAATTTAACCTTCGCTTTCGATTTCCATAATGAGTAACTTACATTGGTTATTGAGAAATTGGGGTTCTCACACATCTTAAGTATATTCTAGCAAATTATGAAAGTGAATTAAGAGTGTGATCTGCAAGACAAGTAATTAAAATAATTAAAATAATTAAAAATAATAAAATAAAATAAAATAAAAAATGAAATTAAAAAGGAAATGAGAAATACTTATAGTGGCACTAAGAATGAAATTAAAAGACTGCAAAAAAAAAAAACACAAAAATACAAAGTAGAAAAGATTTGAGCTAAAAAATAATTAACTAAAAATATAGGGCTAAAATGCAAATAATTAAAATATGAGTGAAAATCCTAAAATGAAAATAAAAATGCACAAACTAATTACAAATCAAATTAAAACTAATAACAATAAAAGAAATAAAAACTAATGCATGAATTAACAAAAACTCCAAATGAAACCCTGATTGTAACACTAATTATGCTAACCCCAAATGACACAAAATGTAACCCTAAACTAAATACTTAAACTAAATGAATTCTAAACTAATTGAATGTATGATTAACTACTAACTTCTAATGTAAGAAATGCATGAAAACAATTTATATTTTTGAATTTTCGAGGGTTGAATTAATGTAACTGTGATAACCACATTTTTACTATACCTTATATAAGTATTGAATTTTCAAAGGTTGAATTAATGTAACTGTGATAACCCATTTTTACCATACCTTATGTAAGTATTTGATACTTGTTATATGTTCGAACTATCAAACGATAACATTTTAATATTTGTTAGGATGCAAGAGTGCGGATGCATAACTCCAGGAGATTCCTTATAAGTCAGTTTTGATCGAAAGAATAGAATATTGATATTTAGAACATAATTTACATCTGGTAAGAAACTTTGTTTAATTTGACTACAATTTGGCACACCTAAAGAATTAAAAGATAAAGACTTTTCAACCTTAGAAAAATCAAGATATTATGTAAATGACATGGGAAAGTATTTGGAAAAGTGTTGAGAAAAGTCAACTTAAGTGTTAACCCTTAGTTAATAACCAAGTTAAATTAAAATAAGCTTAATTAGTAAATTTGATTAATCCTATTGGCTAGCCATCTATTGGACTTTTCTGCATTAAAAAGTCAATGATAACATGGCATATGAAGTTTAATAATGGGCTTGAAATTCTCGCAAAGAAAAGTCCAAAAAGCGAGGTAATTTAGTTAAGTGAAAAATTAAGTTAAATAAATTAATTTTCTTATTGGTGGCTTTTTTGTTAAGGGATAAGAATGCAAACTATCAGGATTATGGGCTAAGAATGGCATGAATAAGGGGTTGATTTATAACCATGGTCATGGGTTAACCTATCCTTTATTGGGACGTTTGGACTTCAGGACTTGCATGATTACTATAGGGATCTTAGTTGCATGATTACTATAAGGATTTTAGCCTGTCTCCATAAGAAATATTTCGACTGTAAATTTTGTATCCGATTTGTAAGACTAAGTTTGAAAGCATATGATACAATTGAAAAGTATTTGATTTGATAAGATTTGGATATATATATATATATATATTTGTAAGTTCAAATTTGTACTGACTTGCATGTATTTGATTTGCTTTATAAGATTTTATTTTGAAGTGTTTGATTTGCTTTGTATGATTTTATTTGGAAATAGTTGATTTGCTTTGTAAGATTTATTTGGAAGTATATGATTTGCTTTGTAAGATGATTTGAAAGTATTTAACTTGATTTGATCAAATGTTTATAAGTTCATAATTTCATTGATACTGTAAGAATTTGTTTTAAACATGTGCATGTAGGCATACCATTGTACATTAGGAACTCTATAGTTCAAGTGTTAGGAGACAGGGATAATGAGGTGCTCTAAAGCATCCTGCCTTTTCTACCTTAAAACTCCTAACCTAGCTATAGGAGAGGTACTGTTTAGGTGATATGTTATTGGTTAGATTCGAATGATTAAGTGATAATAATGTTTGGATGAAAAAGTAATGATTTGGTTTGAATGATTAAGTGATGATTGTAAGTTCTAATTCATATTCATATTGATATTGATATTTAGAAGTAGGAAGGATGGTAGAGTGTTAAAAATGCATAACAAACACCCATTTCGGGTTATGCATTTTGCATGCATTCATTTTAGTTAGATATAATGCTATCCTTTTTTTATATATATTTCTTACTAGGCATAAGTTCACTCCCTTATTTCCCATTTCAAATTATCTTCAGTAGACACCAAGGTGTCACTTTGTAGGGACAATTAGAGTGAGGTTATTCTCTAGGGTTATCCTTTTAGTTCGCAAGGTATATAAACTTGGCACATTATGTTTGTATCCATATAGCTACATGTATATTTATGTTAAAGGATGTAAGTTAGAAACTAATGGGATGTAGATTAAGCTATATTGGATGTCAATTATAGTTTAGAAGTAGAGTTTGAAGTAACAACACCAGCAGATTGATATTTAGCTAATTTGAATGAATGAGACAAGATGATCACCTTTGATATAAATTTCATATGTTTTTGATACACTTTGATGGAATTGAGATGGTTATAAAATCATGTATATTGAA
Organism: Heritiera littoralis; assembly: GCA_031772115.1. Taxonomy (NCBI): domain Eukaryota; kingdom Viridiplantae; phylum Streptophyta; class Magnoliopsida; order Malvales; family Malvaceae; genus Heritiera; species Heritiera littoralis. The sequence continues at coordinate 1,455,424 of JAPDPK010000022.1, forward strand.
TGGTATAGCATCACACATATTTGATCAAGAAAATGAGAATACATGCATGTAAATGCCATAAAAATGCTATAGTTACCTAACTAAACCTTAAGTAAAATTACTTAATTAATATATGAATCTATGTAATTTAATGACACATGAATATATCTTATGTCACGACCCGAAAGCCAATGATGTCCACTTAACACTTACTTTATCCCTTACAGAAATTTACGAACCAAATTTTTCTTTCTCTATTTACGGTTTGTATTTGGTGTTAGTGCAGTATCTAAATCAAATCTTATCCTATTAATATTATTTCTCGAGCTATGTCATCCTTCTCAAGGTGATTTTTATGATTTTAGCCTTGTTTTTACTATTTCAAAAGAAACGGGTCGAAAACCTCCCCTTTGTATTTTACCAATTTCCCTAGTAAAATCACCTGCATTAAAACACATTTTTAAACTGCACAATACAGCCAGCTGTTGTTTCCCACAATTCACACAATCATGCATCTCATGCTTCTCAAGGGTTTAACCATTTATAAGTCCACATCTAGCAATTTATACATCATTCAAAATGTATATCTTAACCCGGATCGAACTCGATAATCACCTAGACTCACATAATAATCTAATACGATCCAAAGGTACATCCCATATTCCTTCCTAGTACTGTGAAATTAAAGTTCGTATAATTATCAAAATGATATACAAGTAGTATACCTCAAAAACACAAAAGCTAGGCTTGAATGTAGACGAGTACCACTACTAGGTACAGTTCTCGAGAGAGTCTATATAATGCCTGAGCTGGATATCCACCCGTGTAATCTGTAGATGTTAAATTTAAGGGGTGAGCAAATCCACTGCTCAGTAAGTAGCTTAAATAAGTACATACTAGGCTCAAATCATAAAACACAATCATACATGCAAGAACTCTATAAAATAGCATGTATGCATTATGTCAAGATTATCTACTAATTTGTGTGTACAACAGATTTCATAAGGTCATTCATGCTTTCCTTCATTTTTTTTTAATTCACACTATATATTCACACAATATCATTCTTTTTGACACTTTTTGTTGATATAGTTAAGTATGAAAAACACAACCAATTCAAATACCATACGGTTCTATAGCACAATGTAAGTAAAGTTCAATAATTATTTCAATTCTCAATCATATGCATAGTATTTATCCTATCTGATGATAGTTGTCACATTCACAGTTCACAATCGTTTATCCACTATCTCATTGGCATAGGATTTCTCATAATTCATCAGTACACGTGTAGCACTTAGCTCTCAAAGGACTCTAGAGGTGGCTCCCACAGTTCACGAAGAAAGCTGCGTAGCACGTAGTTCCCTTGAGTTCTCTAGAGGTGGCTCACATGGTACAAAGGCATGAGTTTTACTCGGGTTGGCCTCTATGGCGCATGCTTTCTAATGGTTATATTCCACCATCATTCAAGTCCTCAAGTTGTATATTCACGTCAGTGGTCATACAATTCCAGTGTCCTAGCTTTTCGATAAATACTGCTAGGAGCTATTCGAGTTCTTTGAGCTAAATATCGCAGGTTGTATACATATTGTACACCAATCCGTATATACACTTTTAAGGTATAACAATGTACTGGCATTCTCACTATGTGTAACTTAAATAAATCACATACATTTCTCATGACATAGGCATCTATGTTTTATACGAGTTCATAATCTCAATGAGCACAATAAGTTATAACACACTACACATAATTCGCATATAATCCGAAAACTATTCACAAACACATCAATCCAACTTGTAATTTATCCATACTTACTCTTATAGTCTTTTCCATAGTATTCCATCAACTTGATGGGAATTTAGATAAGTATTTATTAAAGATTCATTCATCTCTTACGAGATGATACTAGTAAGATTATTTAACCCACTTACCTCGAGGCTTAGTAATTATCCTCCTTGTGCTTCCGAGTGTGTACTCAAACCTCTACACCGTTCCGCTTCGCTACACATAATCCATTAACATTTCGATAAGTTTACATCATCATGCTTAATCCCGTACTTAAAATAAGGACCTTAAATGCTATTAATTTTGAGTAATTATTAATCTAAAGCTACCTTCTTATCGTCAATTACGACATACCCATGGTACGAGTCCTTACATACATATATATATATATATATATATGTTTTAAGCATCTTTGTGTTTATATCTATATGTATATTCTAATATATATATATTATAGATATATATTTGTTTATCTATGCTCATCCCATTTTTTCTTTCTTCGTACAAATATACATTATGCATGAGCATATGCATTTAGACATATATATATATATATATATATATATGTACTTAGATTTTAAACAAAACATTACAAAGCCTTACTTTACCTTGAAAACCCTTTAAAGCATCCTTGTTAGCTTTTTGTAAAATTTTCAGAATCTAATCGTCAAGCCGTAAATTTTACATTACTTCTAACTCAATTCCCTATTCGGAAGTATAAGGCTTACTTCTTAATTCATCTTGTGCCATTTCTAATAATTTTCCAAACTTTGATCCAAATCTGGCACATTAGGTAGGATAGTTTCCTGACCTCTGTTCATTAAAATTTATATTACTAATTATAGGGATATGAAATTTGTACAGACCCAAACCATATCAATCCTGACTCATTTACCTTTCTGAAAATGTAGAGTTTGAAATCAAACTCCATCTGAATTATTTTCTAGGAATTTTTGAAGTTGACACTAGGTTGTTTGTACCTTGTAGTGAGTATCCTGCATTCATATGTACATAGCTTAAGCTACATAATTCCAAATCCATAAATTCCGAAACTAGATGAAAGCTAACTCATTTCTCTATCTAGAAATGTAAGGTTCATGATTTAATTCTTCCTAGATCAACATTAGCAATTTTCCAAAGTTGCACTATCTTCCAGCAGTATTCAGGCACAGTGTTACACTGACGTACTTGCACAAAATACTCCATATTTAATTATCAGCATATCCAATTGGTGCAAACTTAAAACCATAATAATCCTAACTCCACTACCTTTCTGGAAATGTAAGGCTTGAAACCTAACTCAATTTAGGCTATTTTCTACAATTTTTCAAAATTAAGACTGGAATTCACGTTTTTCTGACAGAGTACCCTGTACTCATTTGTACATATCTCAAGTTATAGAAATCCAAATCAATAAATTCCAAAACTGACTTTCTCCTAACTTAAAAGGCTATCCACCATAAGTTTTTCAGAATTTTTCTCCTTGTATAACAATTAAACTGAATGTTTTAATTGCAACCCAAAACAAAACATAGATTCCAGATTTGAACATCAAGTTGAAATTAAATCAATCCTTCATCCATAGAGTGCCCATTTAGTTCAATTTATCATAATTTTATTTTCATACTTAATAAATAAACATTGTAAGGTTAGAAGAATATCTCATTTACCCAAATTTTCTAGCATCTCTTCCTTTTATTTTATTTCTTTTCTCACTTGGCTTGTGGTTTTTCTTTTTCGGCAGCCTTGCATGGAGACTACGGTAGCCCTTGTATACTTGCTACAACCACCACCACCAATGCCGCCTGATCTAGCCTTTGGAAGCCCTTCGTTTGGGGCTGGAAACACCTAGCTCAGCCACCACAAGCCCTTCTCCGTTCAGCCTCCTTAAACCCTAACCTATCTTTCAAAAACCATAGCCTACCCCTTCTATTTTTAGTTCACAACACCACTTAGTACAGCCCTCATTACTGTCCAACAGTGTGCGACACGAGGGAGAAGAGAAAGGAATACGATGGAAAGCAAGAAAATCTTAAAGAGTGAATAGAGGATACGGGTGTAGGAAAAAGAAAACAAAAGAGGTTGAGTGGTTTTTGTTCTTCTTTCTTTTCTTCTCGACTTCACTTCTCTTCTTCCTTCCCTTCTCGGTTTCAATTTTTTTTCTTTTTTTTTCTGGTTCTACCCGAGCTTCCCTCCTCTGTTTACCTTTTCTTTTCTTTTGTTTAATTACAAAGCTTCTTTGAGAAGCTAGGAGTGAGATAGCCGATGGTATTAGTGGAATTTGATGGGAGAAAGTCCCATCAAACTCCACTAACACATATTTTAATCTTTGTTTTTGTTTTTATAATTTTCATCTTTGTTTTATTTTTATATTTTTAATTCTTATTTCATTTATCAATATTCATAATAATTATAATTATCTTTATATAACAATAATATATATTTATACATATATTTATATGTATATATCTAATATATGTATTCATATATATTTATTTATTTGTTTATACTTACATGTAATATATATTTGTACTTATATTTTAAACATTAATATATATATATATATATATATATATATCTACACACACACACACACACATATATATATACATATACATATTTTCACATGTTCATGTCTAATGCATTTTTAATATAGGTAAGTGTGTGTGTGTGTGTGTATATATATATATATATATATATTTATTTATATTTATATTTATATATTCCTCCATCATTTTTAAAATTTATATATATATATATATATATATATATATATACACACACACATATTTAATACTCAATATGTGTATACATATATATATATATATTCTTTTTTTTTATTTTATTTTAACTACTTTAATATCCAAGTATACTACATTTCTTTTAGTATACTTGTGTCTTCATTTTTATCAAAACAATTATACATATGTATTTTGTGGAATACATGCATCTATTTGTTCTTATAAAATTCTTAAACTCATTATAAGATTTCTAAATTTATTTCAAGGATTATCTATTGCTAATTTTGCTAGACTTGCAACTTCATTCTCATTACTTGAATAAATGCTAATTACAAAGTGCAAACATAGTACCAAGCTTATTCTATGTCTCTTTTTTTTTTAATATGATACAAAGTTTGTAGTTTTTTCATCTTAAAACGGAACTAAAATAGGCATGATTACACTCGCAAAGTGATGCCTAAGAATCTGAAACAAAAAATTGAATATGAATCATGAAACCCTAAAGTGACACCTAAGGAAATCTCCTGAACCCTAGCTTTGAAATTTCGATTTTAACCATTCAAAAACATCTTAAACTAAATTTTAAACATAAAAATGAGCACTAAAACAATAAATAAAAGTCCCAAATAGCAGCTAAAATTTCCAAAACAAAAAATGAAAATTAAAGGAAAGAAATGTGGATTAGGCTCACACATAAAGATTATGGAGGTAGTTTTTCAACCTCACTAGATCTTCATGCTCTTAGAATTCAATAAAAACCAAAAATGGAAGAAGAAAATGGATGAAAAGAAGACTTCATTGCTAGAATTCCAAAGTTGTAATGAAGTTTTTAAAGAACACTCAAAAGAAAGTAGTAGAAATTAAAGGAAATATAAAGAAAACAAGTAAATTAACATGGGAAATTAAAAGGAATTTAAGCAAGTAAATTGGTGGCTGAAATAAACTAATAAAAACATGTAAATGAAGCACAAAATTAAACTCTAAGAACCCTAGTAGCTGACCTCTAGCTTATTGCACATAATGTTGCTTAAATAGTCATTTAAACTAGGGGTACAAAGGTAATTGAGCTTGGTAGATGAGTTAGCACCCCTTTGCATTTGTCTTCACTTGATTGGCTCTTCTTGGAAGATATTTCCATGTCATTTAGTCCTCCACATCAGCCCATGCACACCTCACATCTTCTAGTACCATCCATTTTTCTTATTGTCTACTTGTGCGCTTATGTGGCAATGGCATGTGTCTACTATGTGTTGGTCGTGTTCCTCTGTTCTTATCCTCTAAGAGTGAGTAGGATGATGACATGTGGAGTGCTAGGTGGATGAGAGATATGATGTGCACTTTAAGACAAATTTCTGGCTCTTTTTTTTTTCTTTTAATGGCTCTGTCTCATTTCTTGCCTTTTTTCAGTCTAATTGCCAACAAAACAACTGAAATTCTTCTACAATTTATTTATCTACATATTTTGATGAAATGAACCAAATTAGGGAAATAATTAACAATTTTCATATGGGAATTAAATTATATTTAAGGAATTAAGCATGAAAATAACTTTGTTTTCATAAAGTTATCAGGTGCAGCAACAATACCTTATAAATTCTTGTAATTTGCGTTAGGAAAAGGAAGAGGAAGGCCCTCTACAATTGGCATACCCTGTGGTATCCCTATGAGTTGTGGTAATTATTGCAAAGCATCCTTACAAACTTTTCTTGAAACCTTGTAAAACGCTAAAGTTACTGCCCCCTGTATTCCTGTGCAAGATCAAGAATTGTTCTTGATTCTTCTTAGTGGTAAGTTTCAAGAAACTCAAGATACCAACATAGTTGCGTCCAAAACATAATTCTACCTTATTAAATGTTCATTTTTTGCTCGTGTGGATCAGGGTTAGAGACTAATCACTTGAACAGCTTTGATTTGGTTGCAACCAAGTTCGTGTATGGAATCAACTTAGAGCAAGATTCTTGAATTATAAGATTTAAGAATAAAGTTATGAAAAATTTTAAACTCTATTGTTGTTTATAACAATGATGAATCGATTTATATTTGGTTATCAAGTTGATCTTATGTATGCTTCAGTGTTTCCATGTTTATTTTCCACCGTGTTAAATGTTTTATAATATGATTATATTAGCATGAGTCTAAGCATGGAGAGAAAACAAACCTTAATAAGCTAGTTGCATAATCTATACCAACATTTGCCATGAGTGTTTTTAAGCTTCTTTCATCTTTTGCTAGGAGTTAAGTAAAATGATGAGTTGATTTTGGTGGAAGCATGTGGTTAACGACAAAGGTTTTACATAGATATATTGACATAAGCTGTGTTGACCTAAGATTGGAGAGTGGAGTTAAAATTCTAGCTTAGAAAGTAACCTATGATATAATTCTTGTTATGGCTAATTTGGCAAAAAGAGGAATAAGCTTAGAGGCTGCCTACCCATTTTGTGAAGATATGATAGAAATATCCATGCATGCTTTCAAAGGCTATATAATTATAAGGAAGATTTGGCAACAAACTCTGCTTCGTAAGCAAGATGGTTAGGATACCACCTCTTTAGTTGCAAACTGGATAAGACTGAATCTGTCGACAAATACTAAGAATGATAGCTCTTTATTTTACGTATTACTATGGTCTTTATGGAATGCAAGTAATAATGCTATACATGGAGCACGTTACAAGAATATGGATGAAATTCTTAGTAATGGCAGAGATATTAAAGATAGAGTATGTACATAGGTTGAATATATCTAATGTTAAAACTTCCTCAATATAGCAGAAACAAGCTTGGCAAAAATCAACAAAGGAACTATTAAAGTCAATTATGATGCAGCTATTTTTAAGAATGAATAAGGAATGGGAATTAGAGTAGCCATTGGAGATGATAAATGAAAAGTGTTGGCTCTGCTATCATTAAGAAAGCTAATTTCTATAGATCTTTCCATGCTAGAATGTGTGGCACTAAAAGAAGCACTAAAAATGGGTATGTCAGAGATGGAAGTGGAAAGCGATTTCACCTTAGTAACTACTACTATACAAGGATCTCAGGCTCAATCTATGGTTGGATTATTTGTGGATTCCATCAAACAATTATTGGAAATTTAAGCATGCAATAGTCATATATAGTGAAATGGAAATTTAAAAATTTTTCTTAAATTATCTTCCTTAGATCACTTTGATATTAATAACATGAACACATAATGAGAAGATCGAAGGATTGCCTTACTCAAGTGAATGCCAAAAATCTTCTATGCCAGAGAGGTCGAACACAACTACCAAGCTATTTAAGTGTCCGGCCTCTAACAATATCCACACAAATTGCAAAGAATAAATATTCTTTTATTATTTTTCTTTCTTCTTCAAGAAAAATATTAAAGCAAAAGAAAGAGATGTTCTAAGTCGAAAACCTTTTAGGCTAGGTTAGGGTAATGTTTTAAAAGTTTCAGCCTTGAATTAAGATAATATAATGAATTTTCCTCTTACTTGCACTTACGTTTTCTTTTTTTGGCTGCCTCTTTTATTACAGTTCTTATACAATGCAGCAACCCAAATGTTATAAGTATAAAGAAGTGTGGATGCCCTAATATCCATCATGCATTAGCGGTAGCCCATTGTTATAACACTAAGAAGTGTGGTTAGCTCTTATTCTTCAAAACAGGGTGCTGCCCCTTTATTTCTTTGGTTCCACAAGGAGTGCAACACTTTAACCTTAATTATTTTATTTAGGCTCCTAGTTTAAAGTAAATCCAATATAATATAATAAATACAATATAATATAATAATTATATTCTTAATTAATCCCAACTTATTATCTCATTTTAATTATTCTTTTCCAACTTACTGTGTGTGACTCATTCATTAGGTTTTAAAACAAGTTGATAGTATATATGAATTACAACCTAAAACTAATTAGGACCGGATGAATTAAAAATCCTTTAATTCATCAATGGATCAAACTCCTTTGCACCCATCATCAACTAATTCCCAACTAAACAAATTCAATATATACAGATTGTGACTAGCCACTAGCAATAGCTGCCTAACCCCCAATATGTTAAAGAAGAGTCATAATGGTATTACAAACCTATTTGTGTAAAGTTTTCCCGTATAATTGAATCTTTTCATTTTTAGATCCTAATTAGACACAGAGCTTGAAGTATTGTCTTATTATTTTTTATCATAACTAATTAACTTATCTCAATGAGATTTAAAAATTCTCAGTTAAATCTCTTTATGCCATGACCAAAGACTTAACTTAATCCATCACTGATCAAAGGCCTTAGGATATATATCCCTAGTGTTCACTTAGGGTGATGAATCTTATATTGATTACACATATATCTCTATGCAATTCTACTGTACACAATTTCATTCCAATTGGCAATCCTTTATAGGAATTCGTAGAGAATAATCAAAGTATAGTATTAAATCACACAAGATAGTATTATGATATCAAGTTCGAGGATCACTTACACAATTGCCACTTGAGAAGATACTCTATACACAATTAAGTGAATATACCTAGTGGACTTCTCAGTGTAGATTAGTTCAGTGAACTTGTTTTTTCAAACAAACGCCTACAATGTTAGTTTAAGCATATTACTGCTTCAGCTTATGAGATCAACTGCTTACTTTCTTAAAGTAAAGACATAACATTGTATTAATCTCAAGACATTATTAGTATCCCATTTTCTTGACAATCCTTTACTGGGAATAATTTTAAAAACATTATACTTTTATGCAATAGGGATCTTATAATTATAACTACCTTTATAATTCCCTTTGCAAAGTATATTTTGTTTCAAGTGCCTTATCATAAGAAAATATTAATAGTTGAAATCAATATGCTTTGTAGATAAAAAATAATGCCTATATTAAATAATTATTTCATAATAATTAATGTTCAAATACCCAAAATTGAAAATGTTCAAATTAGTTATAGGGCATACCCTTATACCAACAACAATTGCATTTGGGATTCAGGAAATTTCAACTACATCATGTTAAGAAATAAGCAAATAAGGCAGCACATGTTCCGGCATATTACAAGACTTTTAAGCTTGCCTAGAAGACTCTCTTACTTTCTTACATGTTTGTCTTTTATCCGATATATCTATTAAACTATCAATATATATTAGTACTTAACAAAATAATAAAAGCTTACCATTTCTTATAAAAACAAGATTATTATCCAATATACTATTAGCTGAGTTTTTAGATTTCACAAGTGAAATTAAGATGATAACACATATTTTTAAAAAAATATTAAAAAATAAAAAATAAATAAAATGAGACTAGTAGTGTTTTGGTTAATAATTCAATAATATAATCATTTTTTATTTTTTGATAAAAATTTAAAACTTAAGATAATTTTGATAAAAATATATGAATAATTTTTTTAATTTAAAATGAAATAATATTAAGTGATAAAGAAAAATCAATTTCTAAAATAGATTTTATTTGATTTAAATAAAAACTAGTTTTAAACTCATGGATGCACGAAAGTTCATTAATCAAACAATAAATTCATTGATAATATATATTTTTTGAAACTTTATAATATAAATTATGTTGTTTATAAAAAAAGACAACATTTGTATATTTAATACATTTTAGTTTTAATTTGTATATTACAATACAGTAATATAAAAAATATATATATTGGATATAATTATATAAAATTTGTAAAAGTTAAATTAAACACATATTATAATTTATCGAATGAAAATAATATATAAAAAAATTTAACATGTTTTTTATTTGAAGAAATTGAAATTTTTTGCATTTAAAGTCAATGAATTCCTATTGAGTTGAAGAGGTAGCAAATGATTTATGCATAGTCCTTGCTATTTTTGAATGATGTGTCAACTTACTTGATGATCTAATAGATTTCACAGATGGAATAAAAGACATGGATAAAACATTAATATGCAATTTGATCAAATTAAATTTCAGTTATAACATTTGTTATATAAAAATATAACAAAGATAATAACATTGTATAAATTATACATACATGTTCTAATAATTTTTAATATTCAAGTTTAGGATAAAGTCATACATCTTAGACACGGTAAGCTTAGTACTTTTGTCTTAATATTATAATTTATTGCTCTTATTTCGAACACAAAATTTTGACCTCTAAGATCTTCAATTATCTCTCGAATTTCATAATATCAATTTTCCTAAATCAAGATCATAGACATATCATTAAATAAAATTGAATATTGGACTGTATTAAAATAATTGTTAACTAATCAATACCATATATATAACAATACACTAATAAATGAATGATTACATGTAATTTATATAATAATAATGGAAAAAATTAAAAATTTTAATATATATATATATATAGATGTTATCAATTAGACCATTAAAAAAATTTAATCGGTAAATGTCACATATCGAAATATCGAATATTTTACTAATTTCACATAATCTAATCACTTACAGTTGGGCTGTCTGCAGTGTCGACATATATTAAAAATAAAATCTATCCTTTTTACACGAACCCAGGATTCAAATTCTTAAATACTTATATTTAAATATGATAATCTCAAAGTCCAATAATTAAACTAGTTTATAATTTACATCTCAAGTATCATATACATAAAAGTAGCACTGTACTATAAAATCTAAATACATAAAAGAAAACTCATATACCTCGACAAAATAGGATGATCGCCTGAGGGATACCAAAAGCAGGTTCTTCAGTTGCAGACCCAAATTTACTGCAGATAATCTAGGAGGGAAAAATAAAGAGGTAAACTTACACTCAGCAAAAAATATATATACGAAAGCTAATGCAACATATCCTACATACAGTTTAAATAACATATTTTTCTCATAGAAACCATGAATATGTAATTTAATTTTCTTTGGCACAATTTTTCGAAAAGGATACTATAATGGATCAGATAACCAAGTTGAGTACAAAAAGATACTGTAAAGCATCTCACTTGTCCCAACATCCAAGCCCACTATAAGGAATTTAGTAATATTAAATTTGATCATTAAATTCAATAAATATTTCAGATAACTTGCAATTAAATCATTGTATATATATACCATGTAGAAAACTTATTTCCAAATTACTTCATAAATAATATAAATCATATTTAGAATAAGTAACTCAAGTAAACATAATTACAAAGCATATTATATTTTCATAAATCATATTATTAAACATAAAACAGATTTTTTATATAAAATAAATGAAATCAGAAACAAATTAAATCTGGCAGTGCTTGGATCTATGTTAACTAGGGATTTACCATCCCATGAAAAGTACAGTGGAGACTAGGCTTCACCCACTAGACTCATGCACTATAATAGACGTATGGCCATAGTCAGGGAGCCATAGTGTACACTAGCCAGTTGACAACTGTAGCAGCTGAATACTGGGCTAGAGTCTACAACATCGGAACATAATGGAAATGCATGACCCATAGGTAGCTATGGTGCCAATAATCTTAAAACATTTTATAAAGCATTTTAGATTTGTTTAGGGAGATAAATTTAATAAATCACACCTTAATTAAATTCATAAGAATCAAATTCAAAAATTCAATGTATTAAATATGAAAATTCACAAAATATTCTCAAAACAATATTCAGCATTCAAAATATTTTATTTAGGTACCACATAAATATATAAAAATATACATGCATTAGCAAACATGTAAAATCTAATAAAATCTATTCAAAAACAGGATTTCAATTTAATATGCATAAAGTCATATTTAGAAACTTAAATTTCAAACACCTAAAATCATTTTCTTTTGTTTTTAAAATATTATGCCAAGTGATAAATTTAAGGGTTTAGGTTATCTTAGAAAAATTATGGCAACAAAACGATTCTTTCTACCCTAACCTTCTACACGAAAACACAGTTTCAAACTACAAGTTCCATTTTCCAATTTCAAGCCAAACTATCATTTCAAATTTCATAAAAGGTAAATTTTATCTAAATCATGCAACGAGGTATCCCTACACTTCATACATATATCCCTTACCTTTTAAATTCTTGGTATTCCTCTGTCAAGGCCTCGCCCGTTTCACCAAGCCGTTGGCGAGCATCCCCTAGGCGCCCCAGGTTTACCCTGACAACGTGAGGTAGGCGGTCGCCTAACACTCACTAGCCTATTGTTTGCTTCGAGCGGTCGCCCCCCTCAAGGCTTTATTCCCCATTAGGACGCGTCCATTCACGTTCAAACCCAAGACCTCATAAGTACATGGGTTCTACAAACATCATACCATCGTTTTATTGTCAAGGCCTCGCCCGTCTCACCAGGTCATCGCGCGAGCATTCCCTAAGCGCCCCGCGCCCTAGGTTTACTCTGACAACGTGAGGTAGGCGGTAGCCTAACACTCACTAACGTATTGTCCGCTTCGGGCGGTCGCCCCCCTCACAGCTTTGTCTCAAGGTGCCTGAAGTACCTTACAGGACATTTATCACCTTGAGCACGTTTTCAAAGGTTCGAACCCAGGACCCTTAGGTACCTAAGCCTTACACTCATCATACCATTTGGAGTTGTCCAAATGGAATGATGATTGTAGAACTCATGTACTTGAGGAGTCTTGGGTTACGTGGAAAGACGCGTCCCAGTGAGGAATAAAGCCGTGAGGGTGGCGACAACCTAAAGTGAACAATACGTGAGTTAGTGGGCGACTACCTACTTCACAGGTCAAGGTAAACTTGGTGCGAGGGCGCCTAGGGGATGTCAGCCGACGGCTTGGTGATACGGGCTGGGCCTTGACAATAAAAATGTGCGTTTTATTATCAAGACTTCGCCCATCTCACTAGGCCGTCGGCGAGCATCCCCTAGGCGCCCCTCACCCAGGTTTATCCTGACAATGTGAGGTAGGCAGTCACCCAACACTCACTAACGTATTGTCTGCTTTGGGCGATCGCCCTCCTCACGTTCTAATAACCCTTCACACTCCTCACTTCTAATCCACATTCTAATAACCTTTTGCAATTCTCACTCTAAATCCACGTTCTAATAACCCTTTGCAATTCTTACTCCAAAACAATTCAACCATCAACTTAGTAATTAGATTGTCAACATCCATCTGCTCTAGTTTCGTTGCCTCTGCTACAAGTTTGCACATTGTCCAAACAAAAACAACAAAAACAAGTCCTCATTTCGTTTTAAGGTATGAAAATAGTTAGATTCATTTTTTGAAGGAATATTTTACCTATTTTTTAAAAATATTTTCCATTTAAAACAATTATCTAATACATTTAATATAATTAGGATGTTATATAAGCAATATTCATGTATGTACATATTTCGCATATGTTTTTGTAATAATAAATTTATTACATGTATTGATATATATATATATAATATGTTATAATTATATTCTAAAATCAAATAAAAATTTTATTATTCAAAATCCGTGCAACGCATGGGATACAATCTAGTTAATTATATTTCAAAAAACGATAGTGACACGTGTCATTACTTCATTAACTTTAAATTTTTATTCTCTTTATTTTTAGTTTTCTAATGATCCATAACAACTTCTATTTTCAGTTTTAATTGCACCATAACGATTGTCAATTCAAATCTCTACTAAGCTGGTATTAATATTCAAATTTTAAGTATTATCTAATTATCTATTTTAAACTAATTAATCTTTATTAAATTATCTGTTTTAAATAACTTATTTTTTTTAAATATTTGTTATTCTAATTTTAAACATTATTTACTTATTCTATCAAATTATCTACTATTTATCTATTTTAAACAACTTAATATTTTCAAATATTTGTTATTCAAATTTTAAACATTATTTACTTATTCTATCAAATTATCTACTAATTATCTATTTTATACAAATTAATAAATTACTTTAATAAATTAGAATAGTGAACTCTTTAATTTTCAACAACCTAATTTATATTTGAAATGTTGTTTGTGGTTAAAGTTAGTGATCACCTGTTCAAGTTTAATGATTGGAAGTGGTGAAAATTGACAATAAATTGAAAAAAGTAAGTTGACAAAAAATTAATTGAAATTAATAAAGTAAATAATAAAATAAACATTCTAAATTCTATATTATCTAATTCATTTAAATAAAAATTTTATCTAAATAATTTAATTAATATTTTCTAAAAAAATTATTACAAACCGCTATTCTAGAAATCAATTCATAACCGTCATAGTTATAAACGAATTCATTTTATTTACTTAGTTATAATTGAAACCATTTTAGTTTGTGTTTGTATGACAAAAACAATAAAATTTAACTTGATCATATAAATAATTAAATAATATTAATTTATGTATCAATATATTTTAAAATAAATAAAATTAATTCGTACATTTCACGAGATATCACTAGTTAATTTATTACTTTATGATAAAAGTTAGGTATTTAGGTAACAATTTTGTTTTTTATTTATTTATATAAGATTATTAAGAAAAATGGCCACCAATCATCTCTCACCAGCACAAAAGAAAATTGAAATTAATTTATTACTTTACGTGCAAAAAATTTACACTGACAACTTTCATTTGTATATATATTTACACTAGACTGACCATCTTTCAAAGCACAATATAAAAAAAATTCAAGTTTTTTTATTCATACCCAAAGAGAATCTATTTGCAAAAAAAAAAAAAAAAACCTTGAGGAATCCTCGAAGCGGATCTGTGTTTTGGAATTGGAAGCTCTTCGTTGAGGTAAAAAGTTTTCAAATTTTTATAGGTTTTAGGATTCTGTTACTTTAATTTCCTCGCAAATTTTACGTGGTAACATGTTTTTAATTTTTACGAAAAAAAGATTTTCTTTAATCTCACCAGGTAATTAACTGTGTATTTTCTTTTTCTTTTTTTTTTTTGCTGTGAAAAAAATTATAAAGCTTGATAAAATATTTTGGATACCCAATAATGAAAGCACCCCAAATGGCAAAAGCAGAATTGTTTCTTTTAAAAATGATTTATATAATGGCTTTTGTTCATATTTCTAATTCTCTCTTTTTTTATTTAATAATATATAATAAAGTTCTAATTAAGGGGCCTGATTTCATTGGAAAATGGAAAACATATTTGGCTAGAAGAGCTTCAATTGGAGTTGCTTTTGTCTAGAGGGATCAACTTTTTCATAGCCATGAGCCGGTGATGTGCTTGTCTAGTGGTAAAAGTAGTGGTATTGTAGTGAGTTACGTCCTTCTTTGACCTACTACCAATGGCCTAGCACAGAGAGAAAGAAAAAACAAAATCTTAAACAGCCTTGTGAAGGATGGTTACCTGTATTAGTATTTAAATCAACCAAATCGACACCCAAGTGTAAAAATAGTGGCCTACATGGTGAAAGATCATGTTCAACTTCAATCATGGTTGTAGGTTGCCTGTGAGTTTCTGGAAAAATGTCCTTGCATTTTGTAAGAGCCAAATATGGTGCAGCAAATGATGTATATGTTGTCCAATTTTTGTTCAACATTGCAAAAAAAGAAAAAAAATTCCTGCTCTTATGTATAAATCTGTGCTTTTTGGTATCTATGGGGAAAAAATAAAGATAAATTTTAACAAAAACTGTGTTTTACCCTGAGTTTCTTATCAAGAGATAGAAACTAAAGATGGGCAAGGAAAGTACTTATTCAAAATAGCTTTGTCAAATGTTTTGCATATTTGAGGAGTAACTTTTGTCCTAATTTACTAGTTTTTCTCTTTCACTTTCTTTAATTTTTGATAAAAAAATTTGGATTAGGAAGTGTTTGTGACTGTTCTTTTCTCTATGGTGTTGTCAGAATTTGATGGATGCTGATAACTGGAGGCTTAATCCTCCTAGCGGAGAGTCCACTGTGGATATAGATGATTGGAGAACCCAGTTGCAGCCGGATTCACGACAAAGAATTGTCAACAAGATGTAAGTGAATTTTATGGTATTATTATTTGTTAATATACTTATTGTATTTAGGTGCTTGGATTCTGTGTTTGTCTTTCGTTTCATTGTCTCAGTTATTGTTAATAACTACACAATACTATCAACAAAACCTCATTTCCTATTCCAAACCTCTTACTTTGTTTTGTAAATACTTGGCTTGAGAATCAAAGCTTATTCTTACCTAGAGTTTGAGCGCAATATATGGGCCACATATCTGGAACATGATGTGGCTGAGCTATTGGGTCCCTTCATGTGACATAGTTGGCACTATCTTTTAATGAATTAATGTGATTAATAAAGATGCATTTTGCTTTTAAATCTTTGGCTCCTCGTAAGCTTTGGACTTTTTGTCTCATTTAAGTGCTACTATATATGAATTGGTGGTTCTCTTGTGTTCTTACTAGTTGAATTATGCCCGTTCATGAAATAACTTATTTCTGTAATGAAAACTCATTTCTACAACAATCTCTGAACAATGGCAATTATGGTACGTGGTCCATTTGAATGTAGCTGATATATTGAAGGCCATGATTGTCACTTTGTTTATATTGGGAGAAATGTTAAATTCCTATGCTGTGGCTTCAGGATATTCAAATATAGACAGTCCTGAACAAGTTAGTGGGGAAAATCTTTTGGTTCTCAGATTATATCTTGGTCAATTTTCATTTGATTTTATGTTAACATTTTACTAACCTGATAGCTTGCATCCTTAGCATTAATTTATTTTCCAATCGAAGATCTTATGTATATCATATTTGTATGTCAATAACTTACGTGATGCCTTGCGTGCATAGAACGGATACATTGAAGAGGCACCTTTCATTTTCTGGTCAAGAGGGTTTAAACGAACTCAGGAAAATTGCTTTAAGATTTGAGGAAAAGATTTTTACCGCAGCAAGCAGCCGGGTAATCATAGATTGCTGGTATTCGTTAACATGCTTGGATGCATTGTTATTTACCATTATTTTGTGTGTTTGTGTTGTGTCTAGGTTTATCTTTGTTTACTTTTTCCCTATTTATACGCATAGACATGCATACACCAGACTTCTTACCTTGTCAATTACATTGGAAGCCCATAAGAAAGAATTCAGGAAGGAAGGAGAGAGGGGGGAGGAAAAAACAAAGAGGCTAAATGCTAACTGAATATTAAGTGTATATAACATATTTGATAATTTTTTTATTTGAATAATAAAATAAAATTTGCTTAATCTAACGTTGTTATGGATTTCTATATTCAGTCTGACTATCTAAGGAGAATATCCTTGAAGATGCTTACGATGGAGCCCAAGAATCAAAATACTATTATCAGGACTGGGAATGGCAGCAAACCTCCTGATCCAGGTAATAGCAGGAAAGATTTTGCTTTGATCCACTGTCGAAATATGATAGTTTCCATTTGCAAGTATTTTATGTTCTTTTACATGCAGGGTTGTTTAACTTATAACATGTGTGCAAATTTGCTTTCAGCTATTCTGATGAAAATTTCTTATATTTTATCCCTTTTGTCCCCTTAGTCAAACGTAGCAGCAGTAATACTTTAACCAGGTGGGGTAACTTTTGATTTCATGGGGCGTAGGTGTTTTAAGTTTTTGAAATTTAGAATAGTCAGAAATTTGATGAGCACCCAAATAGAATGCCCCCTTTGCTGTTTCCATGGTTTAAGTTTTTCAACATGGGATACACCTCAGCATGTGCTAGGAATAATTTTATCTTTTTTTCTTCTTCCTCATGGTATGATTCAAATGCCACCAGAAACGTTGTTGTCACCCGTGACATTACTAGGTCTCCATTGCTGCCATTTTGCTATAATGTTGCTGTTAACGCAGATTTTGTTCAACGGTCTTGTCAAACCTCAAAGCAACTGTTTCATTTAATCTATTCACTTCATCAACAAATAATTCAATCTCTTTTAATCTATGAGTTTTCATGTTGGTTATAAAACATTCTTCAGAAAAGAAATAATCTGTACTTTGTGTGCTAGGAAATGAAGTGGTCTCGTTTTTCTGGTTAAGTTAAAAAAGGAGAAAAAAATTGCAGTGCTTTATTGGGCTCAACGTAACTCGTTAATGCCCGTCAAATTCTTTTGAAATTTAGAGTAGTCAGTGTAGACACCATTTTTGTCCGAGTTTTTTTCAAATATTTTTAATTAATTAGTTTATATATATTTTTTATTTTAGATTTAGAAATTTTGATTTTGACTTTTTTTTTTATTTTCGAAAAAAATATTAAAAAAAAGGAAAAGGAAATCAGAGTTAATTTTGATAGGATTAAAAGATGAAAAATTAATTTGAATTTGGTGGAAAGAAAAATCAGAATTAATATCGGATTTAATATCCGATTCTTGAAATATAAAATTTCCTAAAAAAAGATTGATTCTTGATTTTTTTGAATTACCTAAAATAAAAGGAGAAAACTAGGGTTTTGAAAAAATATAAAGGAGGGACACAAAAGATGAAAGGGGAGAAAAGAAGACAAAAAAAACCTAGAGAAAACTCTAAGAAAACCCTAAGAAAACCCTAGAAAGAAAGAACCTAGAAAGAAGACCTTGAAGAAGAAAAACCGAAAAAATGGACGAGGGCTCTTAGCCACTGGAGGTGGCCACGCACCAGCAGGATCTCTTCACTGCAGTTCCTCTACTATACAGTCCCGGTTCCTTGCCGCGTCCAGATGCTTTGCTGCCTTCCCCTCTCTCTTAGCTGACCCCATCATTCACAGCTGTTACACCATCACCAAAGACGTTCTGCTTCATCCCTCCTCGTTTCGTGCCCTGCACCAGACCTCCACATCTTAATGCTGCATTGACTCCCTCACTGTCCGAGCCACACCAGCCCATAGCTATTTGCTGCAACCTGAACCAGAAACAGAAAAGAAAAGAGGAAAGCACTATTCTTGCCCGACGTTCCTTCCTTGCTCGAGCTGCTGTTCCGCCTGCTGCTGTCACGGTGCACAAACGCCGCAAGCTGTTGCCACGCCTCACGCTACTGCTGCTTTGCCTGCTATATCACCCGCACGAGCCAACTTGATTCACCCAATTATAGAAGAACGTGAGCTGCAGTTAGTAAAGAAGAGAAAAAAATACAGCAAAGAAGAAAGGAAAGGCGTAAGCTGCAGTTAGTAAAGAAGCTGAAAAAAGAAAAGAAACAGTGAATGCTAGTGAGAAAAAAATCACGTGGGAAGATCAAAAAGTAAAGGAAAGTGCAAAGAAAGCAAAAGAACATAAATGGAAAAGAAGACAAGAATGAAAACGTGAACTATATAGAGAAGAAGGCCATTAAAACATTGCTGTTTTGACAAAGAAAGAGTCTTGCACCATCAAACGTCTCTCCTGTCAAGTTGAACGAGAAAGAAAGACAAGAGAAGGAAAAAGAAAGGTAAAAAAGAAAAGCATTTATTTTATTTTTTTATTTTATTTATTTATTTATTTATTTTTTCTATTTTTTATTAAGATTATTTTCATTTATTTGTTTGATTTTCAAATTTAGATTAATAATATTTATTTGGATTAATAGTTAATCAAGTTAATAAATTAGGATGGTGTTTGATTAAATTGATTAGTGAATTAGGATTTAATAATTTAATTGGCATGATAAGTACAGTTAATTTAGGTGTGTTAATTTGTATGATGTTGGATGTGATTTTAATAAATTAATCTATAGGATGATTTTTTTTTATTTTTTTTTCTTTTTTCCATCATATAATTTGCATAGTAAGATAGAATAATATTGGTGTGATTTTAGGAGTTGATTTTTATGATCTAATTAATGACATGATTTAGTATGATATAAGCATGACCGATTTTCAAAATTAATTTATATGATTTAATTAGTGGATACGATTTAGAGGATATGGTTTTAGGAATCAATTTGCATGATTTAATTTGTATGATCCAATTAATGAGATGAGTTAGTAAGATTTTTTTATTTTATTTTATTTAGTGTGACATATATTTTATTTTATAGCAATAAGAAGAATATTAGAAAAGCATAAAAATGAGGTTTTATATCCTTAAGAAATATTAATTAATTATCGAAGATAAATATGAGTTATGCCGAGGATGAAATTCCAAGAAAGTCAATCGAGACTCCTTGGAAATTTCTAGGTAAGAAAATCTTTCTTAAGTTGAGCCAAATTGATGGAATACTTTTGAAAGAATTTTCAATAAATCATAATTCATGTTTATTCTTAGTAAATTAAAAATGAATAAAATATAAATGAATATAGATAAACTGTAAGATCCGATTTTTACACTACTGTAGAGTCTAAATTCATAAAATTGATAATGGAAATTAAATAAATAATGAATGTTAATTTCCAAAAAGATGAAAGCTCCTTCGGCGGGCGCGTACCATAAAGAAACGGCTCGCCGATTGGCGAGTAAAGTAAGTGTGATCATCAATGCTGATGGCGAGTTGGACGAGATTGTGGTCGCACAGGCGTGTTCGCCAACTTGTGAGATGAATCAGGGCATGGTTGGCGAGTTGAGCCATGCCAGGTGATGGCCCGAAAAGGGCGAGAACTTGTGATCGCCACACAGAGGACAAGGAGTAGCCCCATGGCTGGCGAACTGATTTAGTGTGGCGAGTTGATTGTTTTCCTTATTTGTTTGGCGAGTAGTTTAGTTCGCCAACTTCGTGGATAAGTGATGGCCGCTTGTGGCGAGGACTTGGAAACGCCAATGCATTTGGCGAGTAAAGTGGTCGTCCAGATAGATGGGAAAATGAAAACAGAATTCAACCTAACAGCCAAAATTGACTTGTAAGTGATACGGTTGAAGACAATTAATGGTGAAGAGGTTGAAGTCAGTAAGGAATTTACCTGATTGGTTGAGGAAGTAAACAAAGGCTGCAGTAGAAGAAAAAGCCGTGTGAAAGGGAGACTTCCACGCCACTTTGTGTTTCAGTTTTCTTCATGCATTAAAGGCATGAAGGACGTGAACAATGATGAAGGAAACAGGATAAGGGCCAGGCGGTGGCTATTGATTGGCTGAGAATGTTTATATAAGCAGAGGCAATTGATGAAAAACGAGTTAGCCAATTTCAGTTTCTTCACGAGAGCTATTTCTCTGTTTCTTCCATTTCTCTGCCATGTTTGATCTACTGAGTTTCACTCTTCAGTTGGCTAAACCAGTAAACATGCTTATAAAACCTTTCTTTCTTAGCCTGGTGAGCTGAAGGAATAAGCAAATAGAGGCCAACATGAGACAGAAAAACAACGTGTTTTGGAAGTGCAGTTGGTTGAGGTGAGTTTCATATTTTCTGAGGTGTTCTTGAAGTTCACTGATAGATTTCTATGATTTATGCAGTAATAAACATAGATACAGTCTTGGTTTTAGTTAGATCCTTGGAAAATAGGAAAACAAGGAAAATTATGGAATAGGTGACGACAAGGGCGACTACAGTGATCGCCCAAGTTGAAAATAGTAATCGCCAATGAGGCGAATAGATATTAAGTACTCGCCAAGGTAATTTTGTGGGCGAGAACGCCCAATTCCAGTAAAGTGAATGACGGGCGAGCTCTAATGCGAAGGCATTGGGCGAGAAGGATTGTGGGTGAACTTCCACAGTTAGCCAATGAAGGCTTCGTGAATGAAGGCGGGCGAACTAATTGGGAATCTGATTGGGCGAGTAGTTATTTGATTTATTTTCGCCAAGTGATATATAAAGAAAATATTAATGAAATTTATATATAATTTGCAGCCGATAATTGGGAATAGCTATGGGCGAACAGAGTGCCGGGCGAAGCAAGACTTCGTTGAACAAGGTAAGGGAAGTGTGTGTGAAGTGATGCATGTCCTGTGGAGTAAATTTTATGAAAACATTAAGTTAAATGTTTTGTTTTCTGACATGCATGATTTTAAGAAGTTAATTGATAATTGTTTGATCGCGGGCGAGCTGATAGCCGCCTTTTGCTGTTTTGTTGGGTGAAATGATACAGGGCGGGCGAGCGCTTTGTATGTTTTATGTTGGGCACGCCCTTTGTGATTTATGTTGGGTGAATTGGTATCGGCGGGCGAACTAATCCCTTTTATACGTTTTAAACTCATTTCTATTTTTAAAGGGCGGGCGAACTTTCTTAATAGAAAGCTATAAGTTAAGCCAAATGGCGAGCTCTCTTTTATGAGAACTGGGCGAGTGCCCTTTGTTTTAAAAAGAAATCAGGGTAAAGCCGTAGTCGGGCGAACCTTTTTTTAAGATGTTGGGCGGGCGGCCCTTGTTTTAAACTGAAGGCGGGCGAACTGATATCAACGAGATTTCTGTTTTGAAAAGCTAAGTGGCGGGCGAATACTAATTCACCGTCTTATCGAGTTGATATCTGGGCGAGCCACAGAGGGCAAGCCAGTTTTGCTTCAGATTTTAAAAGCAAAGAGGGCGGGCGAACACATGTTCTCCGCCACAGCGAGCTGCTTCCATGGGCAAGCCATGTCGGGCGAGCTGATCATGGGCGAGCAGGTTTTAAAAGTTGAGATTTCGGGCTGTTTTTGGTGTTTTATTGTTTTATAAGAAATCAAATCATTTTGTGGAAATGATATATGAGATATAAAAGTTGATTTTGAGACTTTAGGCCTTGAGTTCATGCGTTACTAGTGCGTGACCTACCTGGGGCGGTGGCTCGGTCAATGGACCAATGAGTGCACCTCAGGGCGTCACAGGGCTGATGGACCTGCCAAGTCATCAGCGGTCTCGAGGTCACTTGGCAAGTGGACCCGAGGACCCCTTTAGATTATGGCCATAGATCTGAGATAGCCGTGAGGGGCGATGGCCTACGGGTGCACCCCAAAAGCGGCAGGTTTCGTTCTCCCAAGGTGGAGGAGGAACGATGATAGCATGATTTATTTGTTGCCTAGTCTCAACTTATCAGTTTCTATTTACTATGAGGATTATTGAAATCCTCGATAGTGTTTACTACATTTTAAAGTAAACTGTTAGTCGGTGTTTTGAATGGTGTTTTAAGAGAGTTGTTTACTATATATCCATTTTCTTTTCTACTGGGTTATTGTTAAGAAAAGAACAAATGAATAGTGATATATAGTTTTGCTTTATTTAAAGCAGCATATGTTTCCTTTACTGAGCGTATGAATCGCTCACCCTCTTGTTTTAACTCCACAGATAAGAAGTACACGGAGCTGAGAGAATTAGCTCTCAGATGGGTATAGCTATGCTTAAAGCACTGAGGCATGGCACGTTAAACGTGACAGGTACAGTCTTTTCTCTTTTACATTTCAGACATATGCATACAGTACTACCATAGTGAAATAAAGGATTATAGGGGATGTCAGATGTAAGGAATAATGAAAAAGAAATTTCATATTCCATAATAAATAGATAAATGTTTATCATTTGTCATTGTTACTGTTGAATGTTAATGGCATCGCAGACAGCCCAACCGGTAAAGTTGTACGAAAATACGTGAAAAATGTGGTAACGGGATGTTACATAAACAAATGTGAGAACATAAATTAGATGAAAAATTAATAGGAAAATAATTAGTAATTAATAAGATTAGATAATAATGAAATAAATGTGAATCATACCGAAGACGAAATTCCAAGAAAGTCAATTGAGACTCCTTGGATATTTCTAGGTGAGATGATTCTTTCTTAAGTTAAGCCAAATTGATGGAATACTTTTGAAAGAATTTTCAATAAAAATATAATTCATGTTTATTAAATAAATATAAATAAATAAAATAAATAAAATAAAAATAAATGAGATCAAGATTAAAATTAAAGAAATTTAAATAAAGTTAGATAAATAAATGAACTAAATTACCTAGAATAAAAATTATAAGAAATAAAATTACAAAATATGAATTATGCCAATGACGAAATTTCAAGAAAGTCAATTGGACTCCTTGATATTTTCTAGGTGAAAAGATTTCTTTTAAGCAGAGCCAAATTGATGGGACGCTTTTAAAAGATCTTCAATAAACCATGATTCATATTTTCTAAATAAATAAAATAAATAAATAAATAAAATATACAGATAACTATAATATGAAATAAGGTTAAAAAAATATAGAGATTAATATGGAGTCAAAATTAGAGCCAAAATTAGAAAGAATAAAATTTTCATAAATTATTTAATTGATCCGACGATGGAATTCAAGAAAGTCAATTGAGACTCCTTGAACATCTTGAGGTGAGGGAGATTTTTAAGATTGGAGCCAAATTGATGGAAAAATCTTAGAAATACTCCCAATATATAAGCATATCGAAATTAATATAAATACAAGGCAAATTGTAAAGATAACCTAAAACTAGTTGGTACTATTTTAGGATGGGCGTTGTGGGGGTGCTAATCCTTCCCTACACGTAACCGTACTCCCGAACCTAGTGTCTTTGAACGTAGACCAAGCCTTATCCTTAGTTTGAATAGGTGACCAATCACACCTAGGTTAGAATGGTTGGTGGCGACTCCATAGTTTTGTGTCTAGCTATTAGGTTTTCTCTAAAACTTAATACGTTATGACAGTCAGAAATTTCTAGTAGTTTGTTGTTTGGTTATGTCAGGTTGGAGCAATTACTTCGTCCAACTTAAATATTTTTGTTCTTCTCTCCCTATATAGTCTAGTAATCTAGCTTTAAAAAATGTTCCCATGACTTAATTTAACATGTAACTGTGATTAGAAGACTGCAGTCTGCTTGAAAACAGCTAGTTTCTTTTTTTTAGCATCCAACTAGAGGGTAAATATGCTTGCAAATGTCAGAGGAGTTTTGTTTGGATGAAGGATGCATGGTGAATGACTAGATAAGCAAGTGAGTAAGAGCAAGGCAGTTCATGTATACATGAAATGGTCAAAAGGGTATCCAAACTCAAAATTGTTTAGAGGCGTTTTGATTATCACAGCTTTTGTTGAGACATGAGATTCATGCTGTAGGTTTAATTAAGTTATATATTAACCCTACATTCCTGGAGTCTAATTTGAGCCATAATTTTTTTAATGCTTTAGTTTGACTCCCCCTTGTTAGCTTAATATTTTAATCTTTCAGTGAATAATAGGTCTGCAGAAGAAAATGGTTAACCTGTTTTAGGTCTTCCTTCTCATTACACTTAATCTTATCAATCATTTACTTCTATTCCAACTAACTTCTTAGTTGTAGATGGCAAATGTTTGATTAGCTTTTAACTTGAGTAACTCTATTTTTAGCTGTGAAAAATAAAAATGATTTTTGAACTCTGAAATGGTCTTTATGTGTCACAATGGAAGTCAAATTAAAAATTATGCTACTTTTGTAGAACAGACATACATCTTGAAATATCCCGATAGGAAAAGGCATTCAAATGGATTGCAGGGAACATTGGATATCCATGGTTAGTTGCAGAAACTAGCAATAAAATCTTCTTATATGTTCATGCCCAAAATGTTTAAATGGTTTCTTCAAGTTCCTTTCAGTTGTACCCACATGGTGGTTCCAATGGAACTTTATGACATTGGAATTGATTATTGGTTGCTTTATGATCCTTGTTTGTCTCCCTATCTAGGCTATTATACCCTAATTTCCTATGAGAGTTGGTTGTTTTCTGTTCAAAATGTACCCTCCTCCATGAATTATCTATTTTCAGTGTTCTTTTACATATATGTGACAAAATCATGTATCTTTAGTGTATGGAGCAATTTTCTTTCATTTAAATTCTGTCTTCCTTATTCTTCTTCCTCCAAAAATTTCCATTTTTCTTACGTGTGCACAGTTTATATATCTTTTTTCTTTTTTTTATCATCTTTAGATTCCACAACTCAAACAGGACACGCAAATGGGGGTGATTGGCAAGAAGAGGTCTATCAGAAGGTAAAAACTATTTGATGTATTTTCCTGTAGATAAGATTACACTTACAACTTGGTTTTAAGAAGGCTTTGAAGTGTAGGAAAGCGGATTTCAGAAACAATATTGAGTATGTTGGGATGCATCTCTAAACTTTAAAGAAATTTGGTAAAAGAAATTCAGACATTTTTTGAATGATTTGTTAGTTTGTTAATAAGAACTTGAATACTTTTGTCTTGTTCTAATAATCATCCTCTTATGTATAAATTTGTGCTTTTTGGTATCTGTGGGGAAAAATGAAGATAAATTTTACAAAAACTGTGTTTTACCCCGAGTTTCTTATCAAGAGATAGAAGTACTTATTCAAAAGAGCTTTGTCAAATGTTTTGCATATAATAATAATAATAATAATAATCATCATCATCATCATCATCCTGTAATGTATAAATTTGTGCTTTTTGGTGTCTATGGGGAAAAAATGAAGATAAATTTTACAAAAACTGTGTTTTACCCCGAGTTTCTTATCAAGAGATAGAAGTACTTATTCAAAAGAACTTTGTCAAATGTTTTGCATATTTGAGGAGTAACTTTTGTCCTAATTTACTAGTTTTTCTCTTTCACTTTCTTTAATTTTTGATAAGAAAATTTGGATTAGGAAGTGTTTGTGACTGTTCTTTTCTCTTTGGTGTTGTCCGAATTTGATGGATGCCAATAACTGGAGGCTTAATGCTCCTAGTGGAGAGTCCACCATGGATATAAATGATTGGAGAACCCATTTGCAAACAGATTCACGACAAAGAATTGTCAACAAGATGTAAGTGAATTTTATGGTATTATTATTTGTTAATATACTTATTGTATTTAGGTGCTTAGATTCTGTGTTTGTTTTTCATTTCATTGTCTCAGTTATTTTTAATTACACAATACTCTCAGTAAAACCTCATTTCCTATTCCAAACCTCTTACTTTGTTTTGTAAATACTTGGCTTGAGAATCAAAGCTTATTCTTACCTAGAGTTTGGGCGCAATATATGGGCCACATATCTAGAACATGATGTGGCTGAGCTATTGGGTCCCTTTATGTGGCATACTTGGCAGTTGGCACTATCTTTTAATGAATTAATGTTATTAATAAAGATGCATTTTGCTTTTAAATCTTTGGCTCCTCGTAAGCTTTGGACTTGTCTCATTTAAGTGCTACTATATATGAATTGGTGGTTCTCTTTTGTTCTTACTAGTTGAATTATGCCCGTTCATGAAATAACTTATTTCTGTAATGAAAACTTATTTCTACAACAATCTCTGAACAATAGCAATTATGGTACGTGGTCTATTTGAATGTAGCTGATATATTGAAGGCCATGATTTTCACTTTGTTTATATTGGGAGAAATGTTAAATTCCTATGCTGTGGCTTCAGGATATTCAAATATAGACAGTCCTGAACAAGTTAGTGAGGAAAATCTTTTGGTTCTCAGATTACATCCTTAGCATTAATTTATTTTCCAATCAAAGATCTTACGTATATCATATTTGTATGTCAATAACTTACGTGATGCCTTGTGTGCATAGAACGGATACATTGAAGAGGCACCTTCCATTTTCTGGTCAAGAGGGTTTAAACGAACTCAGGAAAATTGCTGTAAGATTTGAGGAAAAGATTTTTACGGCAGCAAGCAGCCAGGTAATCATAGATTGCTGGTATTCGTTAACATGCTTGGATGCATTGTTGTTTACCATTATTTTGTGTGTTTGTGTTGTGTCTAGGTCAATTTTTGTTTACTTTTCCCTATTTATATGCATAGACATGCATACACCAAACTTCTTACCTTGTCAATTACATTGGAAGCCCATAAGAAAGAAATTCAGGAAGGAAGGAGAGGGGGTTGGGGGGGGGGGGGGGGGGGGGGGGGGGGGGTGGGGAGGAAAAAACAAAGAGGCTAAATACTAGCTGAATATTAAGTGTATATAACATAGTTGATAATTTTTTTATTTGAATAATAAAATTTGTTTAAGCTAACGTTGTTATGGATTTCTATATTCAGTCTGACTATCTAAGAAGAATATCCTTGAAGATGCTTACAATGGAGCGCAAGTATCAAAATACTATAATCAAGACTGGGAATAGCTGCAAACCTCCTGATTCAGGTAATAGCAGGAAAGATTTTGCTTTGATCCACCGTCGAAATATGATAGTTTCCATTTACAAGTATTTTATGTTCTTTTGCGTGCAGAGTTGTTTAACTTATAACATGTGTGCAAATTTGCTTTCAGCTATTCTGATGAAAATTTCCTATATTTTATCCCCTTTGTCTCCTCACTCTAATGTAGCAGCAGTAATACTTTAACCAGGTGGGGTAACTTTTGATTTCGTGGGGCATCGGTGTTTTAAGTTTTTGAAATTTAGATAGTCAGAAATTTGATGAGCACCCAAATAGAATGCCCCCTTTGCTGTTTCCATAGTTTAAGTTTTTTAACATGGGATACACCTCTGGATGTGCTAGGAATAATTTTATCTTTTTTTCTTCTTCCTCCTGGTATGATTAAATGCCACCAGAAACATTGTTGTCACCTGTGACATTACTAGGTCTCCACTGCTATCATTTTGCTAGAATGTTGCTGTTAACACAGTTTTTGCGCAACAGTTTTGTCAAACCTCAAAGCAACTGTTTCATGTAATCTATTCACTTCATCAACAAATAATTCAATCTCTTTTAATCTACGAGTTTTCATGTTAGTTATAAAACATTCTTCAGAAAAGAAATAATCTGTACTTTGTGTGCTAAGAAATGAAGTGGTTGCATTTTTCTGGTTAAGTTAAAAAAGGAGAAAAAATTGCAGTGCTTTATTGGGCTCAACATAACTCATTAATGCCCTTCAAATTGTTTTGAAATTTAGAATAGTCTGATATTTCTGGTAGTTTGTTGTTTGGTTATGTCAGGTTGGAGCAATTCCTTTACCCAACTTAAATATATTTGTTCTTCTCTCCCTATATAGTCTAGTAATCTAGCTTTCAAAAATGTTCCCATGACTTAATTTAACATGCAACTGTGATTAGAAGACTGCAGTCTGCTTGAAAACAGCTAGTTACTTTTTTTTGCATCCAACTAGACGGTAAACATGCTTGCAAATGTCAGAGGAGTTTTGTTTGGATGAAAGATACATGGTGAATGACTGGATAAGCAAGTGAGTCGGAGCAAGGCAGTTCATGCATACATGAAATGGTCAAAAGGGTGTCCAAACTCAAAATTGTTTAGAGGTGTTTTGATTGAGTATCACAGCTTTTGTTGAGACATGAGATTCATGCTGTAGGTTTAATTAAGTTATATATTAACCCTATATTCCTTGAGTCTAATTTGAGCCATAATCTTTTCAATGCTTTAGTTTGACTCCCCCTTGTTAGCTTAATATTTTAATCTTTCAGTGAATAATAGGTCTGCTGAAGAAAATGGTTAACCTGTTTTAGGTCTTCCTTCTCATCACACATAATCTTATCAATCATTTACTTCTATTCCAACTAACTTCTTAGTTGTGGCAAATGTTTGATTAGCTTTTAACTTGAGTAACTCTATTTTTAGCTGTGAAAAATAAAAATGATTTTTGAACTCTGAAATGGTCTTTATGTGTCACAATGGAAGTCAGAATTAAAAATTATGCTACTTTTGTAGAACAGACATACATCTTGAAATATCCCAATAGCAAAAGGCAGTCAAATGGATTGCAGGGAGGATTGGATATCCATGGTCAGTTGCAGAAACTAGCAATAACATCTTCTTATATGTTCATGCCCAAAATGTTTAATGGTTTCTTCAAGTTTCTTTCTGTTGTACCCCCATTGTGGTTCCAACGGAGCTTTATGACATAGGAATTGATTATTGGTTGCATTATGATCCCTGTTTATCTCCCTATCTAGGCTATTATACCCTGATTTGCTATGAGAGTTGGTTGTTTTCTGTTCAAAATATACCCTTCTCCATGAATTATCTATTTTCAATGTTCTTTTACATATATGTGACAAAATCATATATCTTTATGTGTTTGGAGTAATTTTCTTTCATTTAAATTCTGTCTTCCTTACTTATTTTTCTTCCTCCAAAAATTTCCATTTTTCTTATGTGTGCACAGTTTATATATCTCTCTTTTTTTTTTTTTTATCATCTTTAGATTCCACAACTCAAACAGGACATGCAAATGGGGATGATTGGCAGGAAGAGGTATATCAGAAGGTAAAAACTATCTTGATGTATTTTCCTGTAGATAAGTTACCCTTGCAGCTTGGTTTTAAGAAGGCTTTGAAGTGTAGGAAAGCGGATTTCGGAAACAATATTTGAGTATGTTGGGTTGCATCTCTTAGCAGAAACTATATAACATAAGAATTAGGAACTTTAATGAAATTTGGTAAAAGAAATTCAGACCTTTTTTGAATGATTTGTTGGTTTGTTAATAAGAACTTGAATTCTTTTGTTTTCTTTTTCTTCTACTACTACCAATAATAATAATAATCGTGCTCTTATGTATAAATTTGTGCTTTTGGGTATCTATTGGGAAAAAATGAAGATAAATTTACAAAAACTGTGTTTTACCCTGAGTTTCATATGAAGAGATAGAAAACGAAGATGGGGAAGGGAAGTACTTATTCAAAACAGCTTTGTCAAATGCTTTGCATATTTGAGTAACTTTTGTTGTAATTAACTAGTTTTTCTCTTTCACTTTCATTAATTTTTGATAAAAAAAATTTTGATTAGGAAGTGTTTCTGACTGTTATTTTCTCTTTGGTGTTGTCAGAATTTGATGGATACCAATAACTTGAGGTTTAATCCTCCCAATAGAGAGTCCTCCATGGATATGGATGATTGGAGAACCCATTTGCAGCCAGATTCACGACAAAGAATTGTCAATAAGATGTAAGTGAATTTTATGGTATTATTAGTTGTTAATATACTTATTGTATTTAAGGTGCTAATGGCATGTTTGGTGCATGAGATAAGGATAGGATAAGATGGGATAAGATAAAATTGTGGATAGGATAAGATTAGATGATAACATCCTATTTTATGTTTGACGTGTACAAGGATTAAGCATAGGATAGGATTTTTTTTATCCTTTACCATGTTTGTTATGTGCAAGATTAAAATTAGGATAGGATGATATTTTTTATTGGACAAAATTACCCTTATTTATATACCAACTCAAAACTTGATATTTTTTTCTTTCAAGCCACACAATAATAATTTAAAAATAACAAAAAAAACATAAAATCATGAATCAAACAATAGATGAAAACAACTTAAAATCAGAAACATGATTTATATAAAATCCACCATTTCAAAATAAATAAGAACAAGCAGTATGACGCCATTTCAAAATAAATTCCTAAACATGGTTCTAATATGACACCAACCAAACAAAGAGTGTTTGCCCCTAAACTTGTCTGATTTAGTGAACTAGCTTGTTTCAACACAAGCAATATCAGAAGACAGATACGTAAATTGAAAACAACAGCCAAAACAAGTGTTGTAGCAACCCTAATATGACAAATCTTAGTGCAATTCTCTGTCAATTGTTGCCTATCATGAGCGAGATTTGTGTTTTAAAATTAAAACATTGATTTAACTGTCATTCCAGAAAAGGAAATGAAATCAAACCAATAATGACTTCATGAGTGTCATCATGTTTCTTTTTTTGGTTCATAGTGTCATAATGTTTCTACTTCCTACACCATCTCAAGAAATGGATCAATCTAATCTGCACCATCTCAAGAAATTTGGACATTCTAAATTCTGATGTGATCAAGACTAGTGAAATATAACAATCAGTATCACACCAACCAACAGATATTTAGTAGTGCAATATTTTTCTATTGTAAATAATCTTGTAAGTTATAAAGCTATCAAAAAAGTACTATGTTAAGTAAGAAAGTAAATACCGACTGATCTAATGTCTTCTGAAACAGCAACTTAAAGCTACAGTAATTTAGATGTCAAAATTCTAGAATAGTAGACTGACATAATGTCTTCTGAAACACAGTGGAAAATAGAGATGCGGAGGATTAGACAAACTTTTAATCAGTCAAATTCTTTACTAAGCTTTGCTTGGTAGGAAGGATGGAAAAGGGTGAGGAAGGAAAATTTGATAATCTAATGGTTAAGTTTCATAACTACTTTCCTATTTTGTAGCTTAACCATTAGATTAGCAAATTTTCCATCCTCACCCCTTTCCATCCTTTCTACCGAGCAAAGCCTAAGAGATTTCTGATTCCTATTACAAAGCTCAATAACATACAGACAAGAAAAAGACATCTGAAACAGAAACATCAGAACATCACACTGAAGCTTCAAACCTTCTTAGGCACATAATAATTCAAAGAACAAAACAACCACAGCCCTGCTGTCATGAAACAGCAACAACATTGAAGTTTGATAAACTTCTTTTACTCACTTCAAATAACAGCCAACAAATTCCACCTTAAGAGAAACTTTTCTAATCCACTTTGATAAAGAGAAAAAATGTAGTGCTATCTTAATAGCTACCAACTCTGCAATGCTAGACTCGACAGAACCTTTACAATCCCTCAGAACACCCCCACACCCTAAACCAAAATAAGTAAGAACAAGCAGTAGCTAAAGACTACACAGTAACAGAGAAGTCAAGAACAGGGGAACAACATTTCTCTTTGCCTCTTTACTCACCCATGCCATGCATTATGATACTATAAAGGAACTAGCTATTAATTAGGAAATAATAGCTATAAACCAAAAAAGAAATAATCTTATAAGGTATAAAGCTGTCAAAGAAGTAATATGTTAAACAAGAAAGAAAATATCCTAATATAGGTACCATCCAATGCTCCTAAACAATTCTGGTTTTTGCAGAACATAATGAACTCCAACCATTAACAATTCATTCAACTTTTGTTAAATTTCCAAAGAATTTATGCACACGTATAGTAATTAATTCCTAAAAGTCAGGAATGCCTACTGTCCCCATTTTTAGGTACTGTTCATAAACAATTAATCACAAAAAATGAAAAGAAAAAGCACTAGTGAAACCAAGCCCAAAGCACTAGTGAAATCGGCACAGTCTAACAACTCCTTATGCTTGCTGATTTCAGGGTTGCACATCGTAGGGTTTGCAGCTCTTCAGTATTCGGTCGCCTTTAGAGTCTTTGCAAATCTTAGGGTTTGCAGCAAAGCCAAAAACAAGATTTCTTAATGCTTAGGGAGACAACAGTTGTCTTTGTAGGGTTTCAGAAAAATAGAAATAATCTTTTACGGCGTTAGCCAAAAATTGCCTCTCAATTTTTCTTTAGGGATTGCATATAATATTTCTTAAATGCACTTAGGGTGATATGCCATTAGGTGTTTCTTATAGGTTAGGAGTTTTCCCAATCCTTATAACCTTCATTATTTTATTTAAATTATAAATTTAGTCCCAAATATTCGTTAAATTCTTTTAATGAAGTATGGGGATCACTATTTAATTAAACTCTTTTAATTAGTTCCACATAACTAAACTCTTTTAGCTAAGTTCGATTCATCTTTTAATTAGAAGTGGGCCCTATGTCAACTAACTCTTTTAATTAAGTCCATATAACTAAACTATTTAGTTAAGCCCAATATCCTTTAAATTAAAGTGTGGTGGTCTCTATAGTTTAATTGAACTCTTTTAAGTAAGCCCATTATGTATCCAAATAAATTTGGGCCTTATGACTTAATTAAACACTTTAATTAAATCCCCTTAGTCACAATTCCTCTGATAAAAGTCTATATGAGAAATTTCAAATTCCTCAAAATGTTCCAATTAATTTCAATCCATTCAATACTCTTATATGTGTGACCAATTTGGTTTTCAACATGTTATCAATGAATTTAAATAATTTAAATTCATAGATAAAGATTGGCATCCAGAAATACATTATTACTACCCAAATGTTAGAATAGTCAAAGTGGTTTGATTAACCTATTATGTCTGTAGTATCTGAAATTCGATCCTTTTACCAAAATATCTCAGAAATTCAAAAAGTATGGTGTAGTGTCGGTAAATTTTCATTTTTACTCTTGAGCTACTAGTATTAACTCCAACACATATATTGTTCTAGTCAGAGACTTTTGAGTTAATATAAGCTAGAATGATTGAGATATTGTCCTTTAAGTTACTTAGCATGATGAATCATCATGTTGAGTATTCATCCATCTTCACATATTTCATGTACACCTAAAATCATCCTTCTAAGGAATTGGATTCCAAACTCGTAGAGGTGAAATCCAGATGTGATAATTCACACAAAAGATGACTTAGCATCTCAAGTTATAATATTATTTATACTACTGACACATGAGAGCATTGTCATACAATTGAGTGGTACTATCAAATGAAGCTCTCACAGCGGGTTATGTTTAGTGAACTTATTCTTTAATAAGTACCCTCATGATATCCCTAAATATCTCCATATTTGAACTTATGAGATCGGTTGCGTTTTTCATAAGTTAAGAGGCTTAGTATGTGCTAGCCTTTGAGCACCATCAATGCCTTATCTCGATAGTATAATGGCCAAGAACTCGTTTTAGGAACAAAGTTTTGATGCATGGGAATCTTCATGATAGTAACCCTTTACAATTCCCTTGCAAGGCTTATCTTATTTCATGGGTTTCACCTTATTTAGTGATTATTAATCACTATTATTGTCAATCTAAATGTGGGAAACATTTATATCATTTATCATAAGTGGTCATATACTGTTGTGGTACCATGGCTTGTGCCTTGTAGGTTGGTATCATACGTTATTTGACCTAATTAAGTAGGATTAGGGTATTTTTAATTAGGTTTATGTAGGATTTGGGTAGTAAAATTATTACCTATCACAAATTTGGATAGGGTTCGGATAGTGATTTACTATCTAAACTGGATTGTAAATAATAATTTTTTTAATATTATATTTATTTTATTTGTAAGTTATTTATTATTAATGCAATACTTGATTAAAACAATTCATTAACTATTTTAATTATAATTTTGAACTCTAATTTATTTTTATGAGTTAAATAAATTTAGTAATTTAATTTTTCTTAATAATATGTCTTAAAATTAATTTTAAATTGAAATTTGAAAGCTAAATTTTGATTTAATAAAATGAAATTTAATGGGTTAGATAGTTAATGGGTACACCTTATATTATATGGATAGGCTTCGGGTAGGAAAAATCAAAATATTCAAATAATTAATCAAGTTCGGATAGATAGATATCATGAAATATAAGTGAGTACGGATAATAAAAAAATTATAAGCAACTTATCTGTTACCATCCCTAACAAGTAAACATACTCAAAATAAAGAGATGAATTCAAATGGTCTTTCCCCTAAATTTTTTTGTCATAAAGAAATGATATGAAGTTTCTGTTATTATTTTTGGCCTTGAACATTTCTCAAGTCCTCTAATTTGTAAATAAATGTCATCATTTGAAGTTTTATTATTTGCTTACAGAATCTGCATTAATATTCTTGAGATAAAATTTCATATAATTGACCTTTTATTTCCTTAAGGTTATGTTTGAATTGCGGCATAGAGTAAGATGAGAGTTTTTTTTTTGTCTAATGAAAGAGAGTTAAAACAATAATTTTTGGAAAAGATTGTAGTTCTTGGTTTCACAAGCAATCTATAGTACCGAGAAATGATAAATAAATTTTATAGAAAGGAAACATGGGCATTTAGGGTCCATTTAGATGGGTGTTGAGATCGGATATTGTAGTGGTCATATTGAAATTAGTGGTGGATGTTTTTGGATGCAAATACAACGGTGTTGATGAGGTGGAATGTAGTGAGAAGATAAAATATCAATTAAGGACATTAGATTAAAATTTGTATAAAATAAAATTTAGGCTTAATAGCCAAATATGACTTCAACGTTTACCACAAAATGGAATTAAGTCTTCAACGTTTAAATGCATGGAAATTAGTCTTCAACGTTACAAAATAATTGAATTAAGGACATTTCCGTTAAATCCTCTAATTTCCGTTACTCTTACTAGTAATAAAACTTAACGGAAATTAAAGGATTTAACGGAAATGTCCTTAATTCAATTATTTTGTAACGTTGAGGGCTGATTTCCATGCATTTAAACATTGAGGATTTAATTCCATTTTGTAGCAAATGTTGAGGTCATATTTGGCTATTAAGCCTAAAATTTATAATATATGTTTGATATTTATGACATTAATTAATAAACAAACTTATTTATTTATTAATTTATTTAATTTATAGTTATTTTATTTATTAGTTTTTATTCTATAATTATAAAATTTTATTTATTTAAAGTTATTAAAAAATTTTAAATAAAAAATCAAAATGGAAAAAAAGAATAAAAATACGTAACAGGGATATTTTTGTCTTTATATCATAGGTTTTAGGGTAAAAATGAAAAAAAAAAAGGGACAAAAATGTCCAAAGTGGGGTGCAGTGGCTTACCACACCCCTTCCCCACCAGTGGAGATTTTGCTCTCCACTGATGCCACAGTGGATCAATCGGCACTGCAAGTCACGATGCAATTGCACGAAAAAGGTGCTTAAACGCAATGAAATGGAATTCCTGTGCATTACAAATGGAGCCTTAGCATACAAAACAAACTAAACAAAGTATAGAAATAAAAACGATCAACAGTAAACGGACCCACCTGTGCCTTTTTCCTAGTTGCTATGGAGAGCACTAATTTAATTGCACCAAAAGTTGAAACATGACTGCCAAGGCCTAAGAAAAATCTTTGCTTCTTTTGATTATTATCAAAACTATATATCATTTACAATGACGATATTGATGAAAACTAGTTTGTAAGATTTGAGGAAAAGAATTAATTATACTGCATCAAGTAGCCAAGTAATTATAAAAATTAATTATGGCATTCCATGATGATTTGTAAGCATGCTTGCATATTTGCTTCAATATGCACCTTATTTGCATTCCCAGAAGCTATCCAGTGAATCAAATGAAACGTGAAAGGAGGGGAAACAGTGATGGTTTTCTTAATATCAAGAACACAACAACATGGTTTATCTGTCTATTTTTTTTTTTATTTCACTGAGCAACTGAAAACTTCCTTATTGATCTCTAATTTCAGTCGGATTATTTGAGGAGAATATCTTTGAAGATGCTCCAAATGGAGGCTTTATCGCAGAACACTGCACAGAATTCTGGCAGATGTAGCAATCTCTCTGATCCAGGTAATATGAAACAGAAATTTGCATTTTTTTTGTTCTGCTGATGGTTAACTGCATTTTGCTTTTACACAAGCGGCAGAAGTTGAATTTCACTTAAAGTAGTCTCTTTAAAAAAAAAATAAGCAAAATAAAATTAGAAATTAATTATTTGAATATATATTATTTAATAATTTAATTTATTAAATATTATCTATCAATTCATATTATTATTTAATATATAATTTAAAATTTTGTTAATTTCTATCATTATCTAATAAAATGTTAATATCAAATATATTTTTGATATTATATCTAATTATAATATTATTTAAATTATTTTAAATTATGATATGATATTAAATTTATTATTAAATAGTATAAAATAATTTATTTAATGTTACATAAATAATATTATGAGAACGAATTATATTCGGATGATCGTAAAAAGTAGGTGTTTTAGGAACCAATAAAATAATGACGCCTCATATTTTCTTTAAGATATCTAATTATTATCTTATACTCATCCACACCAAATCAACTTTGATTAGTTTAATTTACTCAACAGTCAACTCTCATTAAATCAATTACTTTCCTTTTTAACTCATATTAATTGAAAAAAAATTAAAAACTCACATAATTAACAAAGAGTATAAACATCTAATAAAAAGATTAATTTAAAAGTAATGAAAAATTAATTTGTAAAATGAGTACTGTGTATGATAGAATGCTTTTGGCAGTAGTTTCAAATGTAATAGCGTAATTTGGTTGGTCCTCCAAAATATGATACCTTTGTAATCCTAACAAATTAATTTTTTGTTACTATTAAAATTAATCTTTTTGTTAAATATTAATAGCTTCTTGTTAATTATGAGAGTTTTTAAATTTTCATTAATTTGAGTTAAATAGGTAAATAAATTGATTTAATAAGAGTTTTTTTTTTGGTGCAAGATTTAATAAGAGTTGACTATTAATTAACTTAATCTAATCAGAGTTAGTTTGGTGAGGATGAGTATAAGATAATTATTGGATATATTTAAAAAATTATGAGGTGTCATCGTTTTATTGGTGCCTAAAACACCTACTTTGTAGGATTATCTTAATATAAGTTATTCTCTAATATTATTTAATTAATACATTTTCATTTTCACTTAATTTTTAAAATTTTATTTTGTAAATTGAATTATTATATCTAAAACAGTTTAAATATTTGTTTTCAATATATAATAACATTACCAAACATGTTTTGTGTTTTAGAATTTTAAAAATGGAATAAAATAAAATAAAATAAAATAAACAGAATTTAAAAAGACAAAAAAAAAATGAATGATTTACATTTGTTCAAAGGTCTAGTTACTGTCCAAGCTGAAAGGCCCACCCAATTTTGTGCAGATTTGGACAAAATATTAAATTAAATGAGCTTGGGCTTGAAAATCAAGGCTAGCTAAAAAATGGGTCTGGCTTGGGTTCACTATTTAAGGTCTTGGCCTAGCCCGCTCGGCTCAATAATTATAATTTTTTACTGATTTATTATACTAATGCTTTTTTAATTATTTTGATTTTTTATGTGATTTAATTTGAGTTTGTATTTTTTTAGACTTTAATTTAAATTTTTTATGTTTGTTATAGTCTTTTTGTAAGAATATATTCGAAGTTATTGTGTTATATTTATTAACTATTATTTATTTTCAATATTTTTTTAAAATTAATAGTATTTGGGCAGGCTTGGGCAAACTTGGGTTTATTCATTGTATGTAAAAAAGGGCTTGAGTAAATTTAGCGCGAAAATCGAGTCGGGTTGGGCTTGGATTCATTTTCAATTCCTTATTACCTTACCAAGCTTGATCTAAACCTGGTCTATAAATGGTCTGCTTTAATTTAACCTTAAACAATTGGCCAGATTTGCCTTCGATCATTATTCTACTTAAACTATTATGGATGCTTCCTTTGTGTTTATCATTCAATGCAAAAGTAGTAGAATTATGACCAAGCGCATCATTTCTTTTGTTAGAGGTGAGCTAAAGAAGTGATCTGTATTCTAATGTTGATCAAACGAGAAATAACTTTACATCCTTTTCTTCCATGCATGTGTTAGAAATAATCTTCTTGCCCTCTGCATGTCTTTAAATTAGATTCATTTGGTGCCTTTGATGCTTGAAGGCCTTTTTTCAATGAATAGGGGGTTTTCTTTGTCTTTATCCTGTTTTATATTTGTTTGGATGTTTGTCCTCCAAATTTATCCTCCATGTTGTGGCTTCAACTTCTTCTACTGGATAGGTTCTCAGTCCTGCAGTCCCAATTTCATAGTTTTTTAATGTCTATCACTTCCTATTCCATTTCCCTGTAATAATTTTCTAGGAAAGCAACAGTTGTTTCACCAGATCATTCCAAATGATATGACATCTACTAGAGTTGAAAGTTCTGGTGGTTTACCATTTGTGTTACCTTTAATATCTGGTTTAATCCAGATCCCTATGCCCAATGTTGTTGATGAGAATCCCAGCAAGAACGTATTTGGCTTTTACAAATTCCTATTGGAATTCCAATTGGGCAAGATGGAACTTCCAATATTTTTCAAATTCTTCTGGGAAAATACAAGGCCGACAAGAAGTGTTTGCCAAACTGCAACTGCAAGCACTTTTACAACTATTGCAACAAACTCTTCTCAAGCAAACATTGCAGCAACAGATGCCTCAAGGTTCAAATTTGTTGCTTCAACCACAAATCTAATAGATCAGCAAAATCAGTTGTATTTCTCTCAACAAACTCCCAAGATGTCATCAAATGTGCGTTTTGCATCCTTAGATAATAATCCTCTCTGCTTGATATCAGCATGTTTCATCCTTTTAGTCCTTAAAGGTCTCTTTTCTGATATGTCTTAGTAAACCATCTGTCCTGTCGTTTTACAACATCAAAGTACATTCAGCTGTATAATTGGTCATCTTTTAGAAAATGATGTTTTTTACACCAATTCCCATTCCCATGTATTCAGGTGGAGATCACGAGAAAAACTTCAGTAATTTATATCATGTTATTCTTGTATAAACACCATGTCCAAGAACCTTTATGTCTTGTTCATACATCTAGGTCCTTACTCCTTAGTTCACAAACCACTACTATTGTGATTGACACCAATGCTACCTCTTGTACCTTAACAACTGTCACAGGGCGTAGTCTGTAATCTTGCTTCAAAATGCAGCCCAATGCCTAAAGTCAACTAGTTAACAAGTTAGTATTAGAGTGTAGGGTGAATGCAATGCAAACGTTCCAAGTTTAGGTCAATGATAGATGAATGATATATTTATGCAAAGCATTGGCTTATAAGAAACATGAAATGCAGAAATGGTATTAAAAGTTATTGCATTTCAATCTTGGTGTGTTCTATACTAAAGTTCATCATCCTCATCCTCCTCCTCATCATCATCATTATTAGAGCCTTGATCCTAATAGATGGGTAGGCTATATGAACCAATATATGAACTTAGGTTAAGTCGTCAACATGAATTCTCTTCCTCTACTCACTCCTATCTAGGACAATGTGTGCTTCCAACTATAATGCCACTATATCTTTCTGAATCACGTCTATGTTTTCTTTTAGGTCTTTCTCTAGCCTTGACTCCCTTTTCATTCTTCATAGCCTCCACTCTCCTAACTGGAGCATCTACAGGTCTATGTCAAATATGTTTAAACCAAGGTAAACTAGTTTCACACATCTTGTTTTTGATAAGTACCACTCCAACCTTTTTACGGATGTCTTCGTTTTTAGTTCTATCCTTTTGAGTATATTCGCATATTTTTTGCAACATTCACATTTTTGCTACACATCTTTTGTCTATGCAGTTTCTTAGTCGCCCAACATTCACTACCATACAGTGATGTTGGTCTGTCCTATAAAATTTACCTTTCAATCATATAGGAATTCCTTTATCGCCTAGCACACCTATGGTGCTTCTCGACCAACTAGCCTACATCCTGTGGGTCACACGACAATCAATCTCTCCATCCATCTGTATGATCGACCCAAGATATCGGAAATGATCTTGCTTAGGTATCGCCACGCCATCTAACATCACCATGTTTTGATATTTGTCTTTGTTTGAACTAAATCTACATTCAATGTATTCAATTTTCACTCTGCTTAGTCTGAATCTTTTTGATTTTAGCATCTGTTTCCATAATTCCAACTTTGCATTGATCTTTGCTGTAGTCTCTACACATAGGACAACATCATTTGCAAACATCATACACCAAGGGACATTATCATGGATAGATTTTGTCAATTTGTCCATTACTACAGTGAACAAGAATAGATTTAGCGTCAACCCTTGATGTAATCCCACTGTGATAGGAAATTCACTTGTTTGCCCTCCAAATGTTCTTCCATGTTCTTGTATTTCCATAAATATCCTTAATTAGTTCAATATATTTCACAAGAACTCTTTTTAATTAAGGACCACAATAGTACCTTCTAGGCACTTATCATATGCTTTCTCTAGGTATATAAGTACCATATGAAGATATTTACTTAATACTTGAGAAAGCTCCATAATAGCATCTCTCTAGTCATTTTATCATATGTTTTCTCCAAGTCTATAAAGACCAAATGAAGATCTTTACCTAGTACTTGAGAACATTCCACAAGTTGTCTAAGCAAGTGTATTGCCTACATGATTGATTGACCAAGCATAAAATCAAATTGATTCTTCAATATCTCTGCAATCTTTCTTAATCTCTATTCTATCACTCTCTTTCAGAGTTTAATTGTGAGACTCATTGGTGCTACGCCTCGGTAATTGAAGCAACTTTGATTATCTCTCTTGTTCTTATAAAGAGATATCAAGGCACTCTTCCTCCATTCCTTGGGCATTTTATTAGTGTGTCAAATCTTGTTAAAAATTGCCAACCACCTAACACCTACTTCTCCCAAAAATTTCCAAACTTCAAGTGGAATGAACTCAAGCCCAATAGCTTTCCTTGTCTTCATCCTCTTAAGTGTCTCTTTTACCGCTATCTCTCTGATTTTGCGCGTAAAGCACTGATTCAATTCTCGAGAGGGACCAAGGTATTATCTAAAATTTGACTTTGTCTGTCATTGAATAATTTATCAAAATAATCATATCATCTTTCCTTAATATCATTGTCCTTGACGAGCATTCTTTGCTACTCATCTTTGATACATTTCATGATTCTTACGTGCTTCGACTCCTCTCTCTTGCTTGCGCTAATTGTTATATCTTTTTCTCTTTATCGTTTGTATTCAACCTGTCGTAAATCTTTTTCACATCCTTCTCTTTAGCTTCTACCACTGCTTTCTTTGCCTCCTTTGTAGCTAACTTATATTTTGTAAAATTTCTTCTGTGTTGTTCTTCCTCAAAGTCTTGTAACACTTATTTGTCATTATAGCTCCTTTCACTGATGTAGTCCTCCATTTTGCATCCTTTCTAGTCGATGCTTTTTCGTTTGATACTCCGAGTTTCTCTTTACTCACTTCTCGAATACATTATCTTGCTCCACAATACATGTGGGTTCTCTTCTGTTATCCAGTTCTCATTCTGGATCCAACTATTTCTACATACTGCATTACAATCTTCTTTTAGCTTCCACCATCGGATCCTTTCAATTCCTTTTTGCTTGTTCCTTTGATGACATCTATGAATCCTCATGTCTAAGACTAGAAGTTTATGCTGCGTGATAATATTCTCACCTGAGATAACCTTGAAGTTCAAACATTATGTCTATCTCTTCTCCTAGTCAAAAAGAAATTTGACTTGCACTTGGTCTACTTATAAAGGTTGTAAGGTGAGATTCTCTTTTCCTAAATTGTGTATTCACTAGGATTAGGTCATAGGATAAAACAAAATCTAGGATAGCATCACTGCCCTCGTTTTTTACATCATAACTAAAACCCCCTGTATGCTCTCAAAACCCTCTATAGTAAACTTGTGCTCTATAAATTGCAATTAATTGCTCACTTTGCGAATGAGGACTATTAGTTAAACTTCCTTTGGTTGTGCCATAGAAATCTAGGCATTAGTTTAACTTTTTCTATTTCTTTCTATACTGGCAGAATATTCACCTTTCAAAGAGGTTTAAAGAAAATATTTTTTTTCTGATGTATCTTTCTCTTATTACTTATTTTCCGTCAACCACAAACTTGTGCGTTTGTTACATTTGCTCAATGTGTACAATTTGTTGTAGCATCTATAGATGCTGCAGAGCAGACCGGATGTGCAACTGGAGATGATTGGCAAGAGGAGGTCTATCAGAAGGTAAACAATAGACTATCTTGACCACTTCTCTAGTAGATTAAATACACTTATTGGCTTGTTTTGAAGACAGCATTGAGATCCATGAAAATTTGGAGCTGAAAAATGGCTAGAACATATTAGGAAATTACAGACTTCAAATCAAAGATTATGTGAGGTTCGAGTTCTTAGATTGTAGCACAAACATGAATTCAGTTGTCTATTAGGAAAGACATCAGAGATTGAATAAATGTTTTCGAAGCTTCGTCTGCTTGTTATCATCTGTGATATGCGAGTAAACTACAATCAACTAGGCCAAAAAGCTCTTGCATGCTTATCCTAGTACTAATCAATTTCATACCTCCTTTTCAAAAGTTCCTTTGAAGTAATAAATGTAAAGAATTTGCAACAACCTTCATTGTAGATTAATGAACTTTAATTAACACAGTAGCTAATCATTGTCTTGCTGTTTTACTTTGCAGATCATAGCAATGAAAGAGAAATACTTACCTGAATTAAATGAGATACACCAGAAAATTGCTGCTGAATTGCAGCAGGTAAGTCCAGTTTTTTATTATAGAGTGTCAAATCCATCTTCTCCTCTCAGAATCCCTGAAAGATCAGAAAGTAGAAGCTACAAATCAACAT
This sequence comes from Heritiera littoralis, assembly GCA_031772115.1. Classification (NCBI taxonomy): domain Eukaryota; kingdom Viridiplantae; phylum Streptophyta; class Magnoliopsida; order Malvales; family Malvaceae; genus Heritiera; species Heritiera littoralis. Next base: position 1,499,667 of record JAPDPK010000022.1, read on the forward strand.
AAGAAAGCATAGCCCCATGTTGGTATGGATGTTGGTATGGATGGGCGGAATCCGCTTCCTGTAGAAACTATTAACTGCTTCATAATTCATTCTCTATAGTTGTTAAAGTAGTTCTTATTTACTTGAAACTGTCAGAAAAATCCAATAATTGTTGTCCATTTTCCAGTATGATTCTCTTCTGCAACAACAAAAGGCAGAGCAGCTTGACAAGCTGAGAATATCCAAGACTATATTAGAGGGCACATCAGACTTTCTATCGGTTTCTAAAAGTGATATATTACCCAGCTACCAAGCGAAGCTAGATTCATATGAGAAGTGGATAATAAATTATATTAATGCAAATAGGCCCAGGAAACGTGTCTCTGTCCTGCAGCCAGAACAGCTTTCCTCACCTAATGTACTTTCCATCCAGCAATGGCTGTCACAGATTGATTTATCACAACCTCACGAAATGGATGATACAGATGACACGAACATGATAAAGGGAACAGGTGTTAGTCCTGGGCTTCTTTAGGAAAATCTCCCAGCTGGCCAACTTCCAGGTTATTCCCACGAGCAGTCAAAACCTGGTGCTCAATTTCTTATATCTTCACCTCTACTCTTTCAGTCTCCATTTGTCCCATCTACTTCAAACTTGTTGATTCCATCTTCCACAGCTGGGAACTCTGAGAATCTCATTTATAACACTGAGCAAGAAGGATCTGAATGCCCTGCACCTGACACTCCTTACAATGGTATGCCAACTCCACCTTTGCTTGCAGTAAAAAATGTTACTCATGGTAATGCTTTGAAGACTGATTGTGGCAAGTCAAACGTCGCGGACCAGCAACATGATCCCAGAGTTACCATGGTTAGTAAAGCTCAATCATCACCCTTCACATGTTCTTTTTTCAATTTTCCCCTTTGGCTACTTTTTTTATATGCAAGAGGGGAAAAACATCTTGAAATTCCTTATCTATTTTCCTTTTCTGATTTTATCTTCTAGTTTATTTTTTTTAGCTTTTGAAATGATGGTGGTCTATTACTATTTTGTAAGTTTCAGGCAAAACCCATGTCGCTTGAATCATTGAGTACATCTGTTGTCACCATGGTTGATGAGGCAGCTGCTGCAGTTGGTGAGGATTTGGCTGCCGTGAGAAAGCGTGGTCTGCATGCAAGAAGTTTCTTTCCACGAACTGGACTAACTGAAGCTGTGAAAATGAGATGTTTCATGAGTGCAATGGTTACATTTGCTCTAGTAGTTTGGTGCATTTTCTTCCTCAATCGCCAACATTAAAGCACCAGCATCTGCAATGCATGTGCAGTTGCAAACAATTTCCAAGCTTTTTTATGTTTTATGTTTGGGTAATGGAGAAAAGACGCATTGTTTATGGCATGGATTTCTCGCATTATTCATGACTACTGATGATATTATTATGAGAAATTGGTGACTAGTTGGCTTATTAAAGTTTTTTGAACTTTTTTATTTTCCCATCAATATAATAGGAGACCATGCGTGCTTTAAAGTAAAAAAAAAAAAAGTTGTGTTCATGACTACTGATGATATTATTTTGAGAAATTGTTTATAGCATGGATTTCTCGCATTATTCATGACTACTGATTATATTATTATGAGAAATTGTTGCTAGTTTGTGTATTGAAGTTTTCTGAACTTTTTTACTTTTGTTACTTTCCCATCAGTATAACAGGAGACCATGCATGCTTTAAAGTAAAAAATATACGAGTTTTGTGTTCACTGCTCAACCTAATGCCACGAGTGCGTGGATCGCAATTTAGGGGTGTAATTGAGCTTTGTCAAGAAGATCGAGTATCATATTCGAGTTTCGCTTGACTAAAAAACTTGATGCATGAAGTTTAATTCAAGCTTAATTTTTTAAAGTTAAATTCAATTGAGTTTAACATTTTAAATTTGAGTTCGATTTGATAAAATGCTTGAGTCAGTTGAGCTTGACTTTGACTTGATAAACTTAAGTTTGACATGATAGGTTCAATTTTTTTTTTTTTACAATTATGTATTATAATGATAAAATTATAAACTAAGAATAAATATAAAAAAATATATTTAAAAAAATTCTATTCACGAGCTATTTTAATTGAGTATTGAGTTATTTGAACTTATTTGTATTCATTATTCGAGTAAGTTAAGTTCGATCTTAATTCAAAATAAACAAGTTAAAATTAAGTAGTCATTGAATTGAGTTTGAATAATTTAGGAATAGTTTGTTTACATCTCTAGTCGCAACAAATAATACAATGCTAAGTATAGATTTGATCTCACGAGAACGAGATAACTTAGGTTTATTCAAAAGATTGATATTTTCATTTTGCAATTAAAATAATAAAATTTAAACTTAATAGTCAAATATAACATTTTACTATATGCAAATTAATTCATAAACTTTAATTTTTTGTAAATAAAACCCTAACCTTTAATATCATACAATTAATTCAAATTTATTAAATGATACTAATTTCGATACTTTTTTTTTGTCTAAGATCCTCTGGTATCCGAAAGCCACTTTGGGCCCTGACTAATCCGGAGTCAAGCTACGGTCGGATCCGATACGGGGAGAGCTCTCCCAATGCTGAATTTCGATATTGTTTGGTAATCTGAAAATTTAAGTGTTGAAAAATTAAGTATTGAATATTTAGTACTAAATTTAAAAATTATTGAATTTGAATTATAAAAATTGTTAAGTATTTTACTAGTTGATATTTTCATTTTTCAATTAAAACAATAAATTTAGGCTTAATAGTCAAATATACCTCTAACCTTTCTGCATAAAATGGATATAGATACTCAATGTTTTATTACATGCAAATCAATTCATAAATTTTAATTTTCTATAAATAAAATTCTAATATTTCAATATCATTCAATTAAATTCAAATCTATTAAATGACATTAACATTGATACTATTTGGTAAACTAAAAAGTTAAGTGTTGAAAAATTAAGTATTGAATTTAAAAATTATCGTATTTGAATCGTAAAATCTATTTGGTATATTACTAAAAATTAAGTGGTTGTTTGATAACAGCAAATGTTAAATTCTATTTTTTTTATTTTGTATTTTTACTTTTACTTCATATTAAATGTAAAAATATCACAAACTTAAAAAAATTTAAAAGAAATATCCAAAGATAATAAAAATAATTAAATTTAATTAATGAATAATTATTTCATTGTTTGTTTTTATATTAATCATAAAAATACTTTGAATCATCAGCATTTTTATTATCTACTCATTCTAAAAAAAATCATCATTATAAAACATTGTTCTAAAAAAAATTATCCCTAATCTCTTTTTCAATTTCTTTCTCTCCCATTCTTATTTTTTTTCATAATTTTTTTATTCTCTTTCCATTGATTTTGTTTCTTCAATTCAAATTTCACCTTGATAGTTAACATGGGTTAAACCGTTATTATTAAATCGAGATACGTATCTTGAATCGATATTTTATTTTTAAAAAATTGAGTATCAACTATCATATCGTACCATAAGATACAGTAAATAATTTTAAAATTAATTATAAATAATACATACCATGTAAGATAATTAAAAAATAACAAGTATTACATATACTAATAAAATTAAGAGCTTAATAGCCAAATATGTCATCCACGTTTGCCACAAAATAGAATTAAGTCCTCAACGTTTAATTGCATCAAAATCAATCCTAAACGTTTCAAAATAATTGAATTAAGGACATTTTCATTAATTTCCTCTAACACCGTTAAGTTTTATTACTGTTCATGTGTGTGCAGGGGTAACGAAAATTAAAGGATTTAACGGAAATGTTCTTAATTTAATTATTTTGAAACGTTTAGGACTGATTTTAATGCAATTAAACGTTGATGACTTAATTCTATTTTGTGGCAAACGTGGAGGATGTATTTGGCTATTAAGATAAAATTAAGTGAGTATATGATAAAATTAAGAAGTATGATTGTGTTCAAATTCTTAACATGCTCATTAGTAATATATATTTTTAAATAATATTTATATATATATATTTGATATTTTGGTTTACTATTTTTTTTTGAAAATTTTCAAGGTCAAATTATGTAAAGAATATGTTTTTAAGTTTTTTTAGGTTAAAAAAGTATCAAAATTGCATTTTTAATTAATTGGGTCAAATAAAATTTTGATTGTGTCTGACCCAATTTCACTGCAAATTATATCAAAGTGTATCAATGCATTCGCTTATGTATTGATAGATTTGTTATCAATCCATGATAAAAACCAATTTTTGTATTGATACGTTTCGATTTTGTAATGAATCGAATCGTATCATATGATACGTATCGTGTATCATACGATTTTGATAACTATGGGTTGAACAATTTGGAGATTAAATTTGAAGAAGGTAAAACTAATTGGAATTAGGGTTTGCAAAAAGAAATCATTTTAAATTTGATTTGTAGATTTAAATTATTTTTTAAAAGGATTTTAATTTGGGGATTACAAGAATCAAGTTAAAGATTAAAGTTTACCGTAGAATCATATTTTTTGGATTGAGATTAGTTTTCGGAGTGCTAAAATGAAAAAATAATTTAATAAAATTATAGATAATGAAGTAGCTTTTTGGATAATATAATCAATTTTTTTTTGAATTAATTTTTTCTACAATAAGTGATAAGTAGGAACTTACCTACTTTTTTACTCAACACTTTTTTGTTGAAAAAATTCTTTTAAGTAGATTTTAAAATGTTTTATCAAACGCATTGAAAAAAATAAAAAAGTTAAAAATTTTAATTATCAATGGATTGAAACTTTTCAATGCATTATCAATATGGCCTTCCATTTATATTGCACACAAGGGATGCCATGTAGCATGTCACAACCCGAAGGCCGCGACTTTTCCTTAATACTTATACTTTTCTCAGTCTACAAATTTATGGACTAAATTTTTTCTTTTTCATTTTAAGGTTTGTATTCGGTGTCAGTGTAGTTACTATACTATCTAGGTGACCTATAGTCATTTCATTTAAATATTAAACTAGCAAGGAAACGGTTCTTAGTTACATCCCGACTTGTTAAGCAGAATATGTACTATGCACCAATTAAAGTCTTACATGTAAACAAGTATTTTATAAGAAACATATACCTCAGAAGACTAGTACCAAGTCCATACACCGTCTCCGATGCCCACTTAGCAGCTCACATGGCAGATGTTAACTTCAATAGTCTGAAAGAGATGAAATTTAGTGGGGTGAGCAAAACCACGGCTCAGTAAGATACTAATATAAATACAAGAGTAGGATTATACTGTCTTAAACCGCAATGCTTAAAACTTGCAAGTTTGCAATTACAGTTAATCCTTTTTCATCGATAACATCTCATATCTCAATTCCTGTCATTTGTCTATCATTCAGACCTCTAAATATATCGACTTAATCACTTTCGATCTTCTTATCATTATATTACATTGCATCACACAACAATGCATCGAGTATAATTTGAATATCATATACTATTAGTCCATACTTTCATCAATTTCAAAGTACTTCATGTCCAATTGAGATATTGTATCAAGTCACTTTATGTTTCATAATCGTACTCCTGTATTCTATCATCTCATATCACTTTCCATATAGAGAAATCATGATCACGGTGGTACGAAGTCATAATTCTCTTCATATAAATCCTATTTCATGTATCATATCATATCATGACATCATGTAGACGGAATGTCGTTAATACTAAGTCATGACACTCCTCATTTAAAGCATATTATCATGTCATGGTTTAATATGCAATTTATGCAACTTTACTGTATAAAACGCTATCATTTCAAATCATATCATACATACTTTAGAATATGCTCAACATATGAATTTTCAATTCATTTCATATTTAAGGTTGAAAGCATACACAATTCTCTTTTTATATCATGTCAATTCGAAACATGTTTTTTCACTTTTCATATCATGTCAATTTAAAACATGTCTTTTCATATTATTTCAAATCAAAACGTGCACATTTCTCTTTTCATATCATGTTAATTCAAAACATGTCTTTTCATATTATTTCAAATCAAAACGTGCACATTTCTCTTTTCATATCATGTTAATTCAAAACATGTCTTTTCATATCATTTCAAATCAAAACGTGCACATTTCGTTTTTTTCATATACTGTAAGTCATATCAGGTCTAGAGTTCATATCAAATCAATCTATACTCTATACCGCATATCATTTCAAGTTCGACACAAAATCGTATATAAATCATAAAAGTGTCGAAATCATATCACATGTACTTTTAAAACATGTTTAAGACATTTACTGTTTCAAAATATTTTTCATTTCAAACATATCTCATGTATTGTATAAATCATGTCAAGTCTAGAGTTCATATCAATAAAATCATACTCTAGACTTCATATCATATCCGTTAGAGACTAGGCTAGATCCCTATCATCTCTATCAATAAAGACTTAAATCACTGTAGCTAGCAGTGAAAATCATGTCATCGTCCTTTGAAAACCAACTAGGGCGCTATCTATGGCCATAGACTTCATCTCTCTCAGCCCCACTGATCAGGCGTGACTGAGACCTGTCCACGACTATTGTCGGACAAGCATCTCTACCTAATGAGCAAAGCTCTAATTAGGCAGTTTCCACTATGCTTTATTGAATTTAATTCTTTTAGGATGCCTACAGTCTCATAAAACATTTAAATCTTTAGCTTTCTTTTCAATATCATGTAAAGCATATGGTAAAATTCTGTATGAGGCTTCATATATCAAAATATATATATCTACCATATACTTTCATTTCAAAACAAATCAATACTTTACAGTATTCATATAAACATTATTATAATGTTTCAAATTGTAAGAAAGCATGCTTAAATGCAATGCAATTTAAATCACGAGTTCAATAATAAACTATCATTTTCATCAACCATGTTATTTAATTATAACGGTCACTATAATTCAATTTTCCCATTTCCATCCTTTTGATTTCGATCAGATCATACCAAATAGGTAAATTCGATACTATTTTCAATATCGATATAAATCATGTTTCATCTAATACAGTGAAGTAATTCATTCAATTTTTATCACCATCAATCATTCGACTTCGAAACTTCCTCTTTGTCAAATCAGTAGATCTGTATTCAACTCATTCAATATTCGATTCATTGGGTATTCAAATTGTTCAGTATTCAATTCATTCGATAATCAAATCACTTGGTATTCAGACCATTCGATATTCAATATCCTTTCTCAATCGTCATCGACTGTAATAATCATTTATACATCTCATCATCAATATTAGGATCACATCATTATTATGAATCCTCTTAGTTTCTATGAGCATTTAGATATCATGTTTCAGTGTAACCATCAAGATACGAAAATTATGTAATTTCCAATATCGTCATCCAAGATCTACTCCAGAGTCGATATTGAAGATAACAGAACCGCCTGATCAATAATCACTTATCAAATCCAATTATGGTTTGACCTATTGACGCACGTTCATAATTTCCGACTTGAGTTTCAATTTCATTCACTATCACAGAGCTAGATCACAATCCTCAATCAAGTTTTCATATGGCCTGTATAATTTAATATCGAACTTATGCGATTATTAATCTTATTATTCAAGGCCTATTCTATGGTTATAAGCAAAACCATATATTCATATATTTTCATCACTCGTTTATTTGAATCTATAAATGATTGGATTGTGTTGTAATTCAACCTCAATATCAATAAAGTTATGTGTACTCATATCATATATTCGTTTATAGTTCCACAATTTAATTGCTCAACTATCAAAATTCCAACTATGGTCTCCTCTTCCAAGCTATATCGTATAATTATCATTACTTTCATCACTATTTCAACGAACTGATATTCCATCTCATTTTCAACTCAATAATCAACTTGTAAGGTTGATATAACTCGAATTGTCGATTCTATAAGACTCACAATATAATTTCTCATGTTATCGTGTTCATCCATTTACCTTTTCAACCATTTCAAAAATCAATTTTCCTAGATTCCATTTATATGAAAAACTTAATCTTTTTCTCAAACATTTTCATAGGAATTTCGGCAGCATAACGGCTTAATTTTTACTAAACCTCCTGCAAGGAAAACACAATTTATACCACAGCTGTTGATTCTCACAATTCCTATGTCTCTACTAAGACCCCCCACCATCAGTTGTGGGTCCTCTTAGTATTTAAAAATCATTCATCAATGTATCATATAAAAATCATAATTCCATTAAAAATCATTTCCATCAATGCATCATATAAAAATCATAATCCCACATACAATATAATGCTACTAATGCTTTATAAAAGTATCTTACCTATTTGCCAAAGCTTAGCGCACTTTTCGATTTTTGAGCCTTGCCGAACTCCACCATTCGTCTCATTTCCGTTTTGCTACAATTTTAATAATTGACACACATTTTCATTTAGAAAATAATCCAATAATTTCTAATAAATTTCATAGAAATGTAGCGAAATCTTTTAATTTTCCTTACCCATTTCTTCTTCTTCTTCTTCCTTTTCCTTTTTCTTTTTCTTTTTCTTTTCTCTTCTTCTTTTTCTTTTCTTTTACTTTCTTCTTCTTTCTCTTTTTCTTTTCTTTTCTTCTTTTTCCTTTCTTTCTTTTTCTTTTCTTTTTTGAACCGGGTCGGGTCGGGTCAGCCGATTCAGCTTCTGCTGCTCGGTTCGGTCATCGGCGGTAGTCCATTCCGGCGGTTCACGAGTCCCACAGTTGGTCGACGTTGCAAGGATGTCGGATTTGGCCTCCGTTTCGCCCCATCACCAGTGACGGTGTTGGATCTGGGTCCGTGGCTCTCGACTCCTCTCTCCCCTGTTTCTTCCTTCCTCCACCGTTTCCTTCACCGCCGGCGACTCCCCTCAGCTTCGTTTCCCTTCGGCGGTGGTGTTGGTGGCGGTAGCAGTGCCTGTATCGGTAGGCACCGCTGTTCGACTTTCTCTTTTCCTTTTCGGGGTTTCGCTTCTGTTTTCGTTTCCGTTTCACGCCGGTTCCTTTTCTCGTCGTCGGCGTCGGCTTCCTCTTCCTCTTCCTCTTCCTCTCCTCAGCTCGCCGGCGATCTCGCCACCTCTTCCTCTCCCTGGGTCGGCCGACGTCGGCCAGTTTCCACCTTATTGTTTCTCTTCTGTTTAACTAAACAGAAGAGAAAGGCTATGGGAATCGGGTTCTCCCGATTCCCATTTCATTTTAATTTTTTTTATATTATATATATATTTTTTTTTCTTTATATTAATAATTAATATATATATACCTATTTATTAATATAATATATATATTGTGTATAGTTTAAAATAAATATCTATACACTTAATTTAAAAATAATATATATATTTCTCATATATTCATATGCTTTTATCATAAGCTATAACATATATATATATATATATAATATATATATATTTCATATATATAATTATATAAAACATATATAATTTATTTAAAAATATATTTATATAATAAAATTATATAAATATATAAATACTCGCATTTTTATTTCCTTAAAATTTTGGATTTTCTTAATATCCAATTATTTTCTCCTTTTTCTTATTTATTTGGATTTCCATTTATCTAAATTAAATTTCCTTCTTCATTTCTTATTTCCAATTTAATTTTCCTTTTCATTTTTTATTTAATTTGGATTTCAATTTGTTCAAATTAAATTTTTCGGATACCTTATATTTATTTAGAAAATTCTCGGTCTTCACATAACAACCCACAAAACTATTCACGTCATTTGTCACATAAGATATCCAAACAGTTAGTGTCATTGAATGAGTTTGAATTTAATTGCGATATTTTAAAAGGTTAAGGGTTTATTTATAGAAAATAGAAGTTTATGAACTGATTTGCATACAATAAAATGATAAGAGTTTGTATCCATTTTGTGCAAAAAATTAATGGTACATTTAGATATTAAGTCTAGAAATTAAAACAAGTAAACTAACAACATGAAGTAAAAGTGCAAAGGTAAGTAAAAGTGCAAAGGTAAGAACAATTTATAGCGTAAGATTGAAAATTAAATTATTAAAAAATTGCTAAATATTAAAAAAAAAACTCTTGAACATTATCATTTTTTTTGTATATCATTTTATTTAAATAAGTCATTTACTTTTATTGTATTCAGATAAACTCTTAAACCTTAATTTGTATTTAAGTAAGCTACGAATAGGAGGTGGCATGCAGAAAAAGAAATAAATCCACCCAACACCTGTCCGTCACAACAATCATGTCTCGCTAAGCCACCTTGCAGCTATGTTCTGCCTTGCTATGCACCAACATAAAAATAGAATTCGATAAAGTAGGAACTTAATTACTTAATAATAGATCTGGCAATCTAACCAGCATAAAAAAAGAATTCGATAAAGTAAGAACTTAACAATAGATCTGGCAATCTATGTCTTCGTATTATGATATGAAATGACGTGTTAAGACACGACACGAATCACTAAAACATAAACATGACATAATTATAAAACGTATCTGAATCGCAAATACGAACATGACACATATTTTATACGTGTTATACGTGACACAACACGATTGATACATTATAGTGTCACACAACACGACACGATTAACATAACATAACACATTGAAATACGATAGACACGATTAAACACAATTAAATACAACACAAATAGACACAACATGAATGACACGATTAAAAATAAAACAATAAAAAAAGAAAAAAATTAGAAAAAAATGCATTTTACTAATCTTTTATATAAATTGTTAAAAATTATTACAAATATTGAAATATTTTATTAACAGTTAATGCCTTCAAATAAAAAGTGATTTATATTATTTATTTAAAATAATTTATGTCTACTTAAAATAATTTCTTATAAGATATAAACTTATAATATGATTTAGAACAAATCATATATTTTTTTAATTTAAATAAATGTTATAAATTCTTATTGTTATTAAACAAGTAGTTTAGAAAAAAAATGGTTTATTATAAATTTCAAACTATAATATTAAGTTCTCAACTCCAGGTCCAAGTTTCCTATTCTTATTATATATCATCAATTCATCGTCATCATATGACTATGAATTAAGATCAAGTATATAAAATAAATCAATAAATCATTAATAAGTATATTAATATTTTATTCTTATTACAATAATTTGTATGTTAGTATTATGTTATTTTAAGTTCCTATAATGTGATAATTGATATAGAATAAATCAATAAACTATAAAATCTCTTAGTATATTGGATTATGTAATTCTATAAAGTGTAAACTCTAACTTAAGATACAATTATCAATTCTTTATGTATATGATACTATAATGTATAAATAAATATATATATATATGATATTGTGAAGACCGAGAATTTTCTAAATAAATAAAAGGTATCCGAAAAATTTAATTTGGACAATTGAAATCCAAATTAAATAAGAATGAAAATGAAGAAAATAAATTTGGATATAAAGAAATCCAAAATTAATAAGAAATAAAAAATATGTATTTTGATAGATTTATATAATGATATTATATAAATACGCTTTTGATAAATATATATTTATACATGGAATAAATACATATGTATTTTATTATACATTTATGTATATAATAATATATATATATATATGAAATATATATATATATAGTATTTTAAAATAAAGTATTTATATAAATGGTTTATATGAAATATATACTTATATATATAAATATAATATATATATATGAAGTATATGTATAGTATTTTAAATTTAAAATGTATAGATTTATACGTATATATATAATTAATACAAATTTTATATATGCATATCTATATATTTATTTATATGGTATATATATATATATATATATATATATATATATAAATATAAAAGATAAATATTATATATTATATTTATAAATATATTTTATAATTGAAAAAAAACGTAAAAGGCGGGAATCAGGATAACCCGATTCCCAGCCTTTTCTCCTTTGTTTCCAAAATAGAGGAGAAAACAAAAAGAAGACAGAAGAGAAGCCGGCTAATGCCGGCCGGCCAAAGGAAAAAGGGGAAGAGAGAGGATGTCGCCGGCGAAGGAGAAAGAAGAGGAAGATGAATCCGGCGACGGAAGAAGGAAACGGTGAAGCAAAATAGAGGCGAAAAAATCGAAGGAAAAAGAGAGGAAAAGAGAAGAGGAGATCGGCGATGCCGGCCAATCCGGGCACCGCCACTCCCCCCACGAGATTGGCAGAGACCAGGGGAAGGTGAGAGGAGCCACCAGCGAAGAGGAAACCGGCGGAGGAAGGAGAAAAGAGGAAGAGAAGAGCCGCCAACGTCGCTTCCAGATCCAGCGCCGTCGCCGGTGATGGGGCAAAACGGAGACCAGATCAGCATCCTCGCAACCGTGGCTAGCTGAGGGAGGCCGAACCGGTGGTGATGCCGGCGGGAAGAGGCTAAACCGGCCAGCAGAAGCAGATCCGACCCGGTCAACCCGACCCGACCGGTTCAAAAAAAGAAAAGAAAAAGAAAGAAAGGAAAAAGAAGAAAAGAAAAGAAAAAGAGAAAGAAGGAGAAAGAAAAAGAAGAAAAGAAAAAGAAGAAAAGAAAAGAAAAAGAAAAAAAAGGAAAAGGAAAAGGAAGAAGAAGAAGAAAGAAAAGGTAAGGAAAATTGAGGAAAAATAAATTATAGATGTTATTGAATAATTTATGGTTATATTGATGTAGTGCATTGATATTGAAATTGTAGCAAAACAGAAATGAGACAAATGGTGGAGTTCGGCAAGGCTCGAAAATCAGAAAGTACGCTAAGCTTTGGCGAATAGGTAAGATACTTTTATAAAGCTTTAGTAGCATTATATCGTATGAGGGATTATGATTTTATATAATGCAATTGATAGAACGATTTTAATGGAATTGTGATTTTTAAAATGATGCATTGATGAATCGATATTAACTAAGAGGACCCACAACTGATGGTGGGGGTCTTAGTAAGAGATAGATAAATTGTGAGAATCAACTGCTAGGCTATAAATTGTGTTTTCCTTGCAGGAGGCTTAGTAAGAATTAAGCCGTTATGCTGCCGAAATTTTAGGAAAATATTTGAGAAAAAGATTAAGTTTCTCACATAAATGGAATCTTGGAAATAATTATTGAAAATAAACATTTAAAGGACGTTATGGTATTACCGGAAAAGTTGATATTGAAATCGATGAAAAGATAGATCGTTTAAAACGATAATGTGATGAATTATATGGTTTAAAACTTAGAGAATCGATAAATCAAGTAATTTTAATATCACAAATGGTATCAAGTTGAAATTAAGGTGGAATTATTTATTAGACGGATCACGGATAAAAGTGATGATAATTGTATGATATAGCATGGAAGAGAATATTACAGTTGAAATTTTGATGGTCGAGTGATTGAATTATGAAACTATTAATGGAGAATGATTCTAGAATTTATCAAATTTATCTCCTGATCTTGAAGTAGTTCCGAATGTGATGATATGATTAATTCAAGAGGTCAGTGCTGAAAGGATTTCACAGTATCACACCATATTGTTGGATATATGTGAGATAATCAACGAACCTATACTAGTGGTATGGGTCTTAAAATCAATACTGTGGTACACAATGGATAGTTATGATACCGAGTCATAACAAATGTATAATTTATGCAAACAATTCTATTGAAATTGAGGTTGAATTACGACACAATCCTATCATTTATAAATTTAAATAAATGAGTGATGAAACATGTGAATATATGGTTTACTTATAACCATAGAATAGGCCTTGAATAATAAGAATTTGACAATTTCATAATTTCAATATTAAATTATACAGGCCATATGAAGAATTGATTTGAGGATTGTGATCTGATTTTGGATAGTGAATGAAATTGAACCTCAAGTCGATAATTATGAAAAAGGATATTGAATACCGTATGGTTTAAATACCAAGTGAATTGATTATTGAATAGTTTGAATAGTGAGTGATTGATTTCAAATGAAATGAATATTGAATTGATTTGAACACTGATTTACTGATGTGTCAGAAGGATAGTTTGAAATCGAAGGATTGATAGTGATAAAGTTAAATGAATTGTTTCACTGTATTAGATGAAGGTATTACTATATTGACATTTGAAACTATTACCAAAATTACGTATGGAAATGATTTCATAGCATCGCTTTTAAGCATAATTTGCTACAGTTTCAGATATTATAATAGCATTTATATAAATGCTATAAAGTATAGATTAGCTTTAAAAAGAAAGTATATGGTATATACTTACATGGTATATACGTACTTTTATATCCAAAACCTCTTAAAGAACTTCACCATATGCTTTACATGATTTTAAAAAGAAAAGCTAAAAATTTAAATGTTTTATGAGACTGTAGGCACCCTAAAAGAATTAAATTCAATAAAACATAATGGAAACCGCCTAATTGGAGCTTTGCTCATTAGGCAGAGAGATGCTTGTCCGACAATAGTCGTGGACAGGTCTCAGTCACGCCTGATCAGTGGGGCTGAGAGAGATGAGGTCTATGGCCATAGATAGCGTCCTAGTTGGTTTCCAGGGGACGATGACATGATTATCACTACTAGCTACAGTGATTTAAGTCTTTATTGTTAGAGATGATAAGGATCTAGCCTAGTCTCTAACCGATATGATATGAAGTCTAGAGTATGATTTTATTGATATGAACTCTAGACTTAACATGATTTATACTGTACATGAAACAAATTTGAAATGAAATATGTTTTGAAACAGTACATGTTTTAAACATGTTTTTAAAAGTCCATGAGATAAGATTTCGACACTTATAAGATTTATATGTGATTTTGTGTCAAACATGGCATGATATGCGGTCTAGAGTATAGTTTGATTTGATATGAACTCTAGACCTGATATGATTTACAGTGTCGCAACGATTTTCGTCCGGGGACTCGATCGCTAGACGATTTTAAAAAAAAACACAAAATGGAGTCGCCACCAATCTTTTTTGGATAGGTGTGATTGGCCACCTAAAATCATTTATTTTTTCAATAAAATCTTAAAATTAATTAAGGTTTATCAAAAAAAATAATTTTTGGTCTGCGAAAACAAAGTTTGGGTTCGGGAGTTCGGTTACGCGCGGGGAAGGATTAGCACCCCCACAGTGCCCGTTAGAAAACGGTACCACTTAATCATGTATTATCTTTTGATCTTAATAAAATGGTCTTAATTAAACATTTAAAAAGAAATTCATTTATTTTGAAATCAATTTGTTATTTGCTTATTATTTGAAACATTAAATTTTATTTTTATTTATGTTAAATTTATTTTTTATTTGAAATAAATGAGAATCTTTTGTATTGAAAATTATTCCGAAGAACCCCAATACTTTTGGTAACATTTCGGATAATTTCCTCACCTAGAGATTTCGTAAGAATCGCTACTTGCGATTTCTATAGAATCCCATCCTTGGGAGATTCACACTTATTTTGAAATTTCATGGATGCAAATGATGCAATCAAAATATAGATGATGCACATGAGAAATCTATTTTATTATTTTTTAATTCATTTATACTTGTATTATTATTTTGTAATTTATTTATATTTATAAAATCTTGTTTTTATTGAAAAATCATACTAAATATTCCAATACGCTGGTAACATTTAGCATATTTCTCTCACCTAGAGATCAGTTAGGAATCACTACTTGTGAATTCCGTAACATCTCATCATCGGAAAATCTTTAAAACTTATACTTTTTATTTAATTTTTAATTGTTTTGTTATCATTTATTTCCGAAGGTTAATTATAACAATTTTGTACTCTTATTTATTTGTTTAAAAATTTTATTTATTTATTATTTGTTTATTAATATTAATTTATTTCATTGAACTAAAATTACTTGAATACCCCAATACGCTAGTAATATTCAAATATTTCATTTCGACCCTAAGGATTATCAAAGAATCACTACTTGAAATCCTATCATAAGATATTCTTTTAAATTTATATTTTATTTATTTATTTATAATTCATATTTATATTTATTTATTTGTTCATTTTAAATTTTAAATTTGATTAATTTATTTTTGTTTTTTATATTAATTTATTTAAAGAATTTTGAAATCGAGATAAAACCAATTAAATGTTCCAATACACTGGTAACATCTAAGGGTTTTTCTCGATCCTAAAGATTATCGAAGAATCACTACTTGTGATTTCTTCGAAATCTTATCATCGGAAATTATTTATATCTTTAAGATGTATATTCTTATATTTTGTTTTAATACTTATATTTGCATTTATCAATGTATTTAGATTTATTTATTTATTTTTATTCCTAAATTTTTATTTCTATTCACTTACTATTTTCTCCTATTTACCTATTCTTTATATTATTATTTTTATTACCATTTTTTGTTTTATTTATTTTATTTTTTTATTTATATAAGGCAAGTTTCGATATCGAGATAAAGTCGATTAAGTGTCCCAATACGCTGGTGACATCTAAAGACTTCTTCTCGATCCTAAAGATTATCGGAGAATCACTACTTGTGATTTCTTCGGAATCTTATCATCGGAATTATTTTTTAAAACTTATAAATATTTTGTTTTTATTATTTATCCTTATTGGTTTTTACTATTTTATTGAATAACCTTTTATCACTTTGGAATATTTGTTTATCTTCAGAATTAAAAATTATAATAATTAATTCATAGAATAGCACTCACAATGTTTATTTAAAAGAAATATTCTTAACTCTTATTTTAATTCACACAATATTTATAACGTGAATAACTTTTTAAAGAACATGATATATAGTTTATGTAAAAGAAATATATGTAGAAGCCACGTAAAGAAAGACCAAACAACATGCTTTCAACGTAGATAACCTTTTAAGGAACATGATCTATATTTTATGTAAAAGAAATATAAGCAGGCTCATGAAACAGAAGCCAGCAGCGAGATGATGATGCACGGTGCAGTGATGAAGATGATGCAACACGATATGGAGCGGCGCAGTGGAGAGGGGTGCCAGCAGACCAGGAATAGCAGGCTCACCTTAAACAGAAGCCAGCAGTGAGATGATGATGCACGGTGCAGTGATGAAGATGATGCAACACGGTATGGAGCGGCGCAGTGGAGAGGGGTGCCAGCAGACCAGGAATAGCAGGGGTGGTTTTATGAATAGTGAAAGAGGCAATTCGGTAGGTAAGGGTAGGAGTTATGCTGCAGATTGTGATCTCTTTCTCCCCTTTGCTTCTTTTCTTTGCTTTACTCAAAATAGAGTATAAGCATGATGCAAGACAGAAGCGTGGAGCAGTGCGCGAGAGGCTTGGCGTGGCAGCAGCGGCAAGGGGAGTCGGGCAGCAACTTACAGCAGCGGCAGTGAACCCACAGTGCGGCAGGGATGCAACGGTGATACAGTAGCAGTGGCGTGATTTGGATGATGGAGAAACAGGGACAGAAAGTTTAAGAATAGGTGGTCGTAATGGACAAGATGAAGATGATGATGAAACAGAAATGCAGAGCAACTCTGCACACATAAAAGATGGTAGACAGCAGCGGTGCAAGTAGGAAAATAGCGATAGCAGTGGCACAGCAAAGGGGAGGTGCGACGCAGCAGTGAGCAAGGCAGCAACAAGGACAGTGCAAGAAGGCGTGAGAGTGCAGGAATCGGCATTGGCAATAACGAAGAATGCGGAAGTGGGGTGGGTTCACGCACAAGAAAACTCTATTGCCATGCAAAGATAACTAAAAAATGTAGAACAAAGTTTTTTTTTTTGGACTCATCTGCTTCCCCCTATCTGTGTAAAAAAAAAAAACCCTTCTCTTTTATAACCATGTAGCCCCTCTTTATTTAGGAAAGAAAAATCTTGATTTTAATGTATTAACCCCATGATTAGGGAATTTTTATTTTGTCATTTATTTTTTATTTGACCTATCTTTTTATTCCTTTTTTCATTGTATTATTTTTGGTAATTTATTTTCAGCTTTTATTCCATTTAATTATTTCCTTTTTTGCATGATTTATTTTCCTTTTATTTACTTATTCATATTTGGTCTAAATCTCTCAAGTCAGCTTTGCCTTAAATTTGCATGATGCATGGGCATTGGAGAATGAGTTTAATTTATTTATTATTATATTTTTTTATTTTTTTGCTTTTTTTCAATTTTTTTTAATTAAAGCTTTTTTCGGACAAAATTCGGTGTCTACATACAGTATATGTTTTAAAAGTACTGATAAATGATTTCGAGACTTATATGATTTATATACGATTTTGTGTCGAATTTAAAATGATATGCGGTCTAGAGTATAGATTGATTTGATATGAACTCTAGACCTGATATGACTTATAGTATATGAAAATGTTTTAAAACCGCACATGTTTTAGACATGCTCTGAAAACGAATACATGAATTGAAACTGAACATGTTTCTATCATGCCTTAAAGGCAAATTTGAAATGAATTGAAGATTAATATGTTGAGCATGTTCTAAAGTATATATGATATGATTTGAAATGATAGCGGTTTATACAGTAAAATTACATACTTTGCATATTAAACCCTGACATGATAATATGCTTACTATGTGAGAATTCCATGAGGAATGTCATGACTCGACGTTAATGATGTTTCACCTATACGATGACATGATATGATATGATATATGAACATAAGATTGATATGAAAAGAATTCTGATCTTATTTTATCGTGATCCTAAATTCGCAGACGATAAGTGATATGAATTGATGTGATATGGGAATATGATTGTTAAAGGTAAAGTGAATTCGATAGGATATCACAATTAAACATTATGAATATATGAGTAGTATCATGACTCGGTGGTAATGATATTTCATCTATATGATGTCATGATATGATATGAAACATGAATATAGAAATACACGAAGAGAATTATGACTTCGTACCACCGTGATCATGATCCACAATATAAGAACTGATAAGCGATGATTGAATACAGAAGTATGATTATGAAATGAAAAGTAAATATGAGAATTGATATGAGATGATAGAATACAAAAGTATGATTATGAAATGAAAAGTGAATATGAGAAGTAATAATAAGATGTTATCGATGAGAAAGGATTAACTGTAATTGCATCCTTGCAAGTTTTAAGCATTTTCGGTTAAGACAGTATAATCCTACTCTTGCATTTCTATTTGGTATCTTACTGAGCCGTGGTTTTGCTCACCCCACTAAATTTCATATCTTTCAGATTATTGAAGTTAACATCTGCCATATGAGCTGCTAAGTGGGCATCGGAGACGGTATATGGACTTGGTACTAATCTTCTGAGGCATATGTTTCTTATAAAATACTTGTTTACATGTAAGACTTAAATTGATGCACAATACATATTCTGTTTAAACAAGTTGGGATGTAACTAAGAACCGTTTCTTTGTTAGTTTAATATTTAAATGAAATGACTATAGGTTACCTAGATAGTATAGTAACTACACTGACACCGAATACAAACCTTAAAATGAAAAAGAAAAATTTAGTCCATAAATTTGTAGACTAAGAAAAGTATAAGAATTAAGTGAAAGTCGCGGTCTTCGGGTCATGACAGATTAAATCGTATCAGAGCCCGGTTTGTCTAGTACGTGTCGGTGTAGTTGAGACAGTGATAGTGTTACATCCCATGTATTGTGTAGTGTTTACATGTAAACTTGTTGATTTTCAATCTATACCAAGATTAGTCAGTTATTGGTATGGGTGATACCAGTCGACGGCCTATTGAAACAGGCTAGGCTTTGACATAAAGATGCCAATCGATGGCCTATTGAAACGGATTGGAAAACGTTAATTAATGGTATCGATGCAGTATAGAAGAATTGTGTATCACCTTAAAGGAATATGATATGAATGATCGAGAATGATTGATTGTGGCAATTTATATGCAAGATAATGGAATGATTGTATAGAATATGATCGATATGTGAATTGAAAAGGATTGAAAAGGGGTGAAGAAATTGCCAATGAAAAGGATCGAACAAAAGTATATGGCTCGATTGAAAGTACAATCCCACCCTAATTATAAGGACTATTAGGACTGGAATTATGATTTTGAATTATAAGAGAACACTTATGGCAAAAAGTGAAATGACAAAACACATTAGAAGTATAAATGGGCCCATTTGGATTGTGGACAGAAAGGAGAAAGCCTTGAGGTCAAAGTCCCTTCTCTTGATGAAGGTCCTCTGGTAGCATCATTTATATAAAGAGGCTACTTGGAAACTTAAGAGCTTAATGAAAGAGAAAGATCCTCATCTTTTCCAATTGAACAAAAGAAATATGATGTTATAGAAGTGATTATAGACTGATTAATCAAATTGAATCACCTTTCCATTATCAGGCTCTTAAATTTTCTCTAGTGCCATAGTCGAAAAATAATTATGACACGATAAGAATGTATATGAAGTTCCAGTGAGCATTACATGTGATGGAATCTCCAATTGCCATATGCTTGTGGGAAATAGCAAAAGGCTTTGGGATTCTAAATTTACTGATAACACCGCTCCGTATTGATATGAAAATACGAGTGTAATATGTAAACGCTCCATGATGTTGAGGGAGCATGTGCACTGAATTTAAAAGCTACTGGGGCAATTTCATACTACTGATTAAATTGTTTAAATGATAGCTACCAAGCTGTATCGACTTGGCACCAAATGAGAAGAATGGATGATTAACAACACGAATTAGCTATTACGTGAAAAGAGGTGGAAATTGATAACTCCCAAATTGATAAGAATTTGGAGGGAGTGTAAATATATGATGAAAAATGATCTGTAGTGATCTAAAAGTGAATCTGATTTTGAAAGTATGCTGGTAGCATTATTTAAAAGATGATTGAAAGGACAAGAAAGATAAGAGTTCAGGATAGTACCACCTTCTAAATCTAAGTTAAATTCGGAGGACCGAATTTCTTAAGGTGGGGAAATGTGAAGACCGAGAATTTTCTAAATAAATAAAAGGTATCCAAAAATTTAATTTGGATAAATTGAAATCCAAATTAAATAAGAATGAAAATGAATAAAATAAATTTGGATATAAAGAAATCCAAAATTAATAAGAAATAAAAAATATGTATTTTGATAGATTTATATAATGATATTATATAAATACGCTTTTGATAAATATATATTTATACATGGAATAAATACATATGTATTTTATTATACATTTATGTATATATAATATATATATGAAATATTTATATATAGTATTTTAAAATAAAGTATTTATATAAATGGTTTATATGAAATATATACTTATATATATAAATATAATATATATATATATGAAGTATATGTATAGTATTTTAAATTTAAAATGTATAGATTTATACATATATATATAATTAATACAAATTTTATATATGCATATCTATATATTTATTTATATGGTATATTTATATATATTTATATATATATAAATATAAAAGATAAATATTATATATTATATTTATAAATATATTTTATAATTGAAAAAAAAAGTAAAAGGCGGGAATCGGGATAACCCGATTCCCAGCCTTTTCTCTGCTGTTTCCAAAACAGAGGAGAAAACAAAAGGAAGACAGAAGAGAAGCCGGCCAATGCCGGCCGCCCAAAGGAAAAAGGTGAAGAGAGAGGACGTCGCCGGCGAAGGAGAAAAAAGAGGAAGATGAATCCGGCGACAGAAGAAGGAAACGGCGAAGCGAAACAGTGGCGAAAAAATCGAAGGAAAAAGAGAGGAAAAGAGAAGAGGAGATTGGCGGTGCCGGCCGATCCGGGCATCGCCACTCCCCCCACGAGACCGGCGGAGAGCAGGGGAAGGTGAGAGGAGCCACCAGCGAAGAGGAAACCGGCGGAGGAAGGAGAAAAGAGGAAGAGAAGAGCTGCCGACGTCGTTTCCAGATCCAACGCCGTCGCCGGTGATGGGGCAAAACGGAGACCAGATCCGGCATCCTCACAACCGTGGCCAGCTGAGGGAGGCCCGAACCAGCGGTGATGCCGGCGGGAAGAGGCTGAACCAGCCAGCAGAAGCAGATCCGACCTGGTCAACCCGACCCGACCTGGTCAACCCGATTTGACCTGGTCGACCCGACCCGGTTCAGAAAAAGAAATGAAAAAGAAAGAAAGGAAAAAGAAGAAAAGAAAAGAAAAAAAAAAGAAAAGGAAAAGGAAGAAGAAGAAGAAAGAAAAGGTAAGGAAAATTGAGGAAAAATAAATTATAGATGTTATTGAATAATTTATGGTTATATTGATGTAGTGCATTGATATTGAAATTGTAGCAAAACGGAAATGAGACAAATGGTGGAGTTCAGCAAGGCTTGAAAATCGAAAAGTGTGCTAAGCTTTGGCGCATAGGTAAGATACTTTTATAAAGCTTTAGTAGCATTATATCGTATGTGGGATTATGATTTTATATAATGCAATTGATAGAACGATTTTAATGGAATTGTGATTTTTAAAATGATGCATTGATGAATCGATATTAACTAAGAGGACCCACAACTGATGGTGGGGGTCTTAGTAAGAGATAGATAAATTGTGAGAATCAACTGCTAGGCTATAAATTGTGTTTTCCTTGCAGGAGGCTTAGTAAGAATTAAGCCGTTATGCTGCCGAAATTTTAGGAAAATATTTGAGAAAAAGATTAAGTTTCTCACATAAATGGAATCTTGGAAATAATTATTGAAAATAAACATTTAAAGGACTTTATGGTATTACCGGAAAAGTTGATATTGAAATCGATGAAAAGATAGATCGTTGAAAACGATAATGTGATGAATTATATGGTTTAAAACTTAGAGAATCGATAAATCAAGTAATTTTAATATCACAAATGGTATCAGGTTGAGATTAAGGTGGAATTATTTATTAAACGGATCACGGATAAAAGTGATGATAATTGTATGATATAGCTTGGAAGAGAAGATCACAGTTGAAATTTCGATGGTCGAGTGATTGAATTATGAAACTATTAATGGAGAATGATTCTAGAATTTATCGAATTTATCTCCTAATCTTGAAGTAGTTCGGAATGTGATGATATGATTAATTCAAGAGGTCAGTGCTGAAAGGATTTCACAGTATCACACCATATTATTGGATATATGTGAGATAATCAACGAACCTATACTAGTGGTATGGGTCTTAAAATCAATACTGTGGTACACAATGGATAGTTATGATACCGAGTCATAACAAATGTATAATTTATGCAGGCAATTCTATTGAAATTGAGGTTGAATTACGACACAATCCTATCATTTATAGATTTAAATAAATGAGTGATGAAACATGTGAATATATGGTTTACTTATAACCATAGAATAGGCCTTGAATAATAAGAATTTGACAATTTCATAATTTCAATATTAAATTATACAGGCCATATGAAGAATTGATTTGAGATTGTGATCTAATTTTGGATAGTGAATGAAATTGAACCTCAAGTCGATAATTATGAAAAAGGATATTGAATACCGTATGGTTTAAATACCAAGTGAATTGATTATTGAATAGTTTGAATACTGAGTGATTGATTTCGAATGAAATGAATATTGAATTGATTTGAACATTGATTTACTGATGTGTCAGAAGGATAGTTTGAAATCGAATGATTGATGGTGATAAAGTTAAATGAATTGTTTCACCGTATTAGATGAAGGTATTACTATATTGACATTTGAAACTATTACCAAAATTACGTACGGAAATGATTTCATAGCATCGCTTTTAAGCATAATTTGCTACAGCTTCAATATTATAATAGCATTTATATAAATGCTATAAAGTATAGATTAGCTTTAAAAAGAAAGTATATGGTATATACGTACTTTTATATGCAAAACCTCTTAAAGAACTTCACCATATGCTTTACATGATTTTAAAAAGAAAAGTTAAAAATTTAAATGTTTTATGAGACTGTAGGCACCTTAAAAGAATTAAATTCAATAAAGCATAGTGGAAACCGCCTAATTGGAGCTTTGCTCATTAGGCAAAGAGATGCTTGTCCGACAATAGTTGTGGACAGGTCTTAGTCACGCCTGATCAGTAGGGCTGAGAGAGATGAGGTCTATGGTCATAGATAGCGTCCTAGTTGGTTTCCAGGGGACGATGACATGATTATCACTGCTAGCTACTGTGATTTAAGTCTTTATTGATAGAGATGATAAGGATCTAGCCTAGTCTCTAACCGATATGATATGAAGTCTAGAGTATGATTTTATTGATATGAACTCTAGACTTGACTGATTTATACTGTACATGAAACAAATTTGAAATGAAATATGTTTTGAAACATACATGTTTTAAACATGTTTTTAAAAGTCCATGAGATATGATTTCGACACTTATATGATTTATATGTGATTTTGTGTCGAAATGGCATGATATGCGGTCTAGAGTATAGTTTGATTTGATATGAACTCTAGACCTGATATGATTTATAGTATATGTTTTAAAAGTACATGATAAATGATTTCAACACTTATATGATTTATATACGATTTTGTGTCTAATTTAAAATGATATGCGGTCTAGAGTATAGATTGATTTGATATGAACTCTAGACCTGATATGACTTATAGTATATGAAAATGTTTTAAAACCGCACATGTTTTAGACATGCTCTGAAAACGAATACATGAATTGAAATTGAACATGTTTCTATCATGCCTTAATGGCAAATTTGAAATGAATTGAAGATTAATATGTTAACCAGTTCTAAAGTATATATGATATGATTTGAAATGATAACGGTTTATACAGTAAAATTACATACATTGCATATTAAACCCTGACATGA
The DNA here is from genome assembly GCA_031772115.1 of Heritiera littoralis. Taxonomy (NCBI): domain Eukaryota; kingdom Viridiplantae; phylum Streptophyta; class Magnoliopsida; order Malvales; family Malvaceae; genus Heritiera; species Heritiera littoralis. The sequence continues at coordinate 1,524,484 of JAPDPK010000022.1, forward strand.
TAATATACTTAGTACATGAAATTCCACGAGGAATGTCATGACTCGATGTTAATGATGTTTCATCTATACGATGACATGATATGATATGATATATGAACATAAGATTGATATGAAGAGAATTCTGATCTTATTCTATCGTGATCATAAATTCCCAGACAATAAGTGATATGAATTGATGTAATACGGGAATATGATTGTTAAAGGTAAAGTGAATTCGATAGGATATCTCAATTAAACATTATGAATATATGAGGAGTATCATGACTTGGTGGTAACGATATTTCATCTATATGATGTCATGATATGATATGAAACATGAATATAGAAATACACGAAGAGAATTATGACTTCGTACCACCATGATCATGATCCACAATATAAGAACTGATAAGAGATGATAGAATATAGAAGTATGATTATGAAATGAAAAGTAAATATGAGAATTGATATGAGATGATAGAATACAAAAGTATGATTATGAAATGAAAATGAATATGAGAAGTAATAATGAGATGTTATCGATGAGAAAGGATTAACTATAATTGCATCCTTGCAAGTTTTAAGCATTTGCGGTTAAGACAGTATAATCCTACTCTTGCATTTATATTAGTATCTTACTGAGCCGTGGTTTTGCTCACCCAACTAAATTTCATATCTTTTAGATTATTGAAGTTAACATCTGCCATATGAGCTGCTAAGTGGGCATCGGAGACGGTGTATGGACTTGGTACTAATCTTCTGAGGTATATGTTTCTTATAAAATACTTGTTTACAGGTAAGACTTAAATTGATGCACAGTACATATTCCGTTTAAACAAGTCTGGATGTAACTAGGAACCGTTTCTTTGTTAGTTTAATATTTAAATGAAATGACTATAGGTCACCTAGATAGTATAGTAACTACACTGACACTGAATACAAACCTTAAAATGAAAAAGAAAAATTTAGTCCATAAATTTGTAGACTAAGAAAAGTATAAGAATCAAGTGAAAGTCGCGTCTTCGGGTCATGACAGATATTTTATTATAATTTATAAAATGTAAATATTGTATTATACTAATAATAGATTATATAATTAATTAATTATTTTATATCACTGACACTGTATCACATGATAAGAGATAACTTACAATAATTTTTTCTTACGTGTAAATTCCATTGAAGTCTTCAAGATTTTACTATAATTCAACTTTTGTTCATTAGCTTGAGAAATTGACATTTTGGGCCAAAATAATAAATTTGATAGTACAAAAAATTTTGTTCAATTAAGTTCCTATTAAAAAAATTTATTAATCTAAACATTTGTTACTTTTGAAATATCCATAATATCTTTTTTTTTGTATTAAAAAAAGAAAAATCCTACACATAATAATTGTTTAAAAATTACTTAAAAGTAATAAATAGTAATAAAATTTATTGTTTATATTTGGAAGTATAATATTATTAATTCAAATTTAGTAATTGACTAATATATATTAAAATCATTTGCAATTTTGGACCAAAGTGTCCATTTTCAAAACTAATGGACAAGTGTTGAATAATGGTATAACCTCAAGGACCTATGAGGAAATTACCCTTTTCTTAATTTCAGTACTTTATTTTTAAAATTTTAAAAATTTTATTATCTTAACCATAATTAATTAATTTAATTTCATAATTAATTTTATTAATTTATTTTATTGCAATATTTATTAAAGCATTAGCTTGTTTTATGATATAAATTAATTATAACAAATTAAGTGATATAGTGTTAAGATTTATATTTTATACATTATGAAAAAATTTATATATATTTATACATTAGTATTATATATGTAAAGAATTGCTAATTGTATCTTAACTTACAATTTTTTTTTCTTAATTTCAATACTTTATTTTAAGAATTTTAAAATTTTATTATTTTAACCACAATTAACTAATTTAATTCATAATTAATTTTTTTAATTTGTTTTCTTACAATATTTATTAAAGTTTTAGTTTGTTTTAATAAATTAATTTTCATAATATATTATATCAATACAATATAGTTGTTCACTTGGTAAAATACTTAATTGTTTCTACCTTTAGCCAAAGTTCAATTCCTACTAAAAGCATACATAGTTACCGTGTCTTATACGAATATCCATGTAACACGATTCTTTAACTGTGTTTTTCTACATGTATTTAGCCGTGTCTGACACGTGAAAACACGAAAGGTGTTGTGTTTAAATTCATGTCAACATGGCTAAATATGAAATACGTATTTCCCAACACGTACACGATTTTTTCGTATCATGTTCATGTCATGTCTCGTGTCGTGTTTAGATTTGTCAGATTTACTTAACAAGAACATAAAATAAAATAAAATAAAATAAACAGTGAAGAGATGAAAAACAGAGTAAAGAATAAGAGAAAAACTATAAGTTTATTTAATCTAAATTAAATAAGAACTTGAGTTTAATGTAACATGAATGATTGATAAAAGAAACTAAATTGAAAACCTAAAAATTTAAAAAAAAAAAAAGAAAAAGAAAAGCTAAAGGATTCTAAGAACCGAACTAAATATCATTAACTAAGAGAACATAAAAAAAACACAACAAATTGGGAAGAAGCTGCTGTCACCGGCCTTCCACCCTCCACTCTTAAACTAGGGAAATAGTAGAGAATGAATTGCTGTAAACGGTGAAGAAAGTCTGTGTCATGCAGCCACCTTCTCCCTTTTTATAGCCTAGGGTTCTCCCTTTCTTTGGTAGCAAGTTTTCTTTGTTAAATCACTCTTAAGTGTGCCAAATGTTCAATGATCAGCCTTTGATTTTCCTTTCCAAATACAAGCCAAAACAGTAGTTGCATTCCTTTTCCTTGTCGACTTTGTTTTTCTTATCAGCTTTAAAGGTGCAGCCAAGACTTTGAATGTGCATGAAGTGAATTTTGTTAATTGCATGGAACACTTTTATTGATTTGCACACTAATCTCGAAATTTCCAACACATGAAGAAAAATTAATTAAATAGGGGGGAAATTAAATTAAAATTTCAAAATTTAATAAAAATTTATGTAATAAAATATTCTAAAACATGATATTTTAGATACTTGTCACCGCTCCAAACATAATATTTGGCTTGTCCTCAAGCAGAATAATTCAAAATAAGCCAGTGATATATACATTCAAAAATATGATCTTCCTTAAAATCCTCAAAAATTGAATAATAATCAAAACTCAAAGAAAAAACACAAATACTAACTAAGCAATGGAAATCATTCAAGAGCAAGCTTCATTTCCAATTGGAATTTTCGTTTGTGTGAGAAACATCTTTTTTCATTTTATTGCATGCAATCTTGATTAGATTATGAAAACATAAAATAAATAAAAATTTCAAAGCATGCTCAAGTCTCATAAGTTTGCTTTTCTCTTCTCTCTCCACAAATGTAGTTAAATTAAAGTAGAGATCATTAGATCTTTATTAAGCTTGTAATGTCAGGCCAGGATTAAGGTAGGATAAAGGTCCATTTAGGCTTAAAACCTTAAGCATACATTATTTTCATAGATTTTTTTAATAGCTCAAATAGCAACCCAAACTTATTTTCTTCTTCTTTCTTTGTCATCACCCTTTAATTTTTTTTCAACATTTTCTTTTTCTTTTTTTTTTTTAATTTTCAAATTCCACCCTTTATCCCTTAATTAAGCATAGCTCTCAATATTTTTCTATGAATGACCAACATGCTTTTTAGGATAAAGGACAAGAAATTATTTTTAAGGGTAGGCTAATTATGTTGGTTATCAAAAAAAAAAAGTATAATTAAGCTCAAAATGGGTAACTAAGGATAAATGTTATCAAGGTAGGCTTGAAAGGTATAAATGTTTATCAAAGGGTAACTAAGGAACAAGCATGGCCAACTTGGCCTTGGTGATGTGATTGATTGCAATATTCCTTCTCTAGTTACTATCGAGGGTTGTGGTCCTAAAAATATTGCATGTGGCTGGTGGCGTACTTTGCTTCTGGTTGAGTCACTCACTTGAATACTTTGACCTTTAACAAGCCTCGAAAGAGTTTTGTTAGGTTAGCAGTTCTTCTGAGTTGATGTACCCTTTAAGTTATATGTGTATGTACATACTCTAGCCCGTATACATATACATATACATATACATATATTGCACGTTATGATTCATTCCAAAAAAAAAAAAAAGGTAGGCTTGAAAGGCTCAAACGATTTAAAGATGGCTAAAATCATTTCCTCAATCATGTGTAATTTAGGATTTTGCCTCAAGAGAAAAGCAAAACAAATTCTAGTACTTAAGACATAAATTTAAAAATTAATGCTTTTTTTTTTGTGTAAACACTCTCGGTATCTGAAGGCTACTTTGGGCCCCGACTAATTCAAAGTTGAGCCTGGTCGGACCCCATTCAGGGGGGAGCTCTCCCAATGCTATTTTCTCCATCCACAAGGCTCGAACTCGAGACCTTGCTTAAAGAATACCAAGCTCCTTCCACTTGGCCCAACAAACATAGGTAAAATTAATGCTATTCTATATTCACATAAACTTTATCTAAATATGTATACGATTGTATGATCAAGACATGATGCTTAAGAATAATGGAAATATCACAATCAAAAACAAAATTCACTCAAGAAATCATCTAATACTTTGCACAATACTCATATATATGTAAATACATATACATATACATATATTGTACGTTATGATTCTTTTAAAAAATTGTCTTTTTAATAAAACTTAATTAATTTTGAGATTTTGTTAAAAAGATAAATATTTTAGATGGCTAATCACACCTAGTCAAAAAAGATTGGTGGCGACTACCCTTTGTTTTTAAATGTTTTCAAAATCGTCGAGCGTGAAACCGTTATGACACTTGCGACACCATTTCATCTCTAGCTAGGATGGAAATTGTTATTGTTATCATATAAATGATTGAGGATCATTGCCTAAACTCTACATATTATTATTTCACTATCAGTACTGTTTTCAGTGAATCGAGGCTATATGCCTAACAGTTATTGATTTCTTGTTTCATGACTGATTGATTTCTTGTTTCATGACTTATTGATTTATCGAAGTCCATATTGATCGAATTATTGCAGGGTATATTGATTGTTTTATCAAAGTGTATATTGATTGCTTTATCAAAGTGGATATTGATTGATTTATCGAAGTATATATTAATCGTTTATTTGAAGTGCATAGCGTATTGAATTTAACCAAATGCATAGTGAATTGATTTAGTCGAAATGCATGGTAAGTTTGATTTAAATAAAGTGCATAATGAAAGCGTTTTAAACTGAAGTGTATGAAGAAAGTATTTGACTTAAGACCGTGCTTGAACACTATTCTTACATGCTATTTCAGCATTGTTTTTCTATAGTGCATGTAGATTGACATGAGTCTAACATGCATTTACTTAAACTATTTACTAAGTCGTGGTTTTGCTCACCCTTTTCTAACAACCTTACAAATCATACGAGCTAGACTCCACGCTTGGAGTTTTGGTGCGAGACCTCAAGGATGGTATTTATTAGCGATACTGGTCTAAGTCCTCCAAGCACTATTTTTGTTTCTTTTGAGGTATATAAAAGTGGTCATTTTAATTATCATGTATGACATTTAAAATGCACAGTACATGCTTATGAAATTATTTTGAGATGTAACTTAGGATCGCTTTAGATTATTATAAACTAGTATGATTATCAAGTGCGATCCCGGATATACTTGTAGTATGATAACTACAAACTGTATAGAATGTGAATATGATGATGATTTTGGAATTGTGTGTGATGTATGATGATATAATTGTGGACTTTGGAATTGAGTTGTGTTGTTGGAAATAGTTGTATTTTTGCATGAAATTAACTGGGGAAAATTGATTATATATAAGGGGAGGTTTTCGATCTTTTTCTTTTGGACAAATTAAACCTCGAATTATAATATTGCGGAAGTTGAATTGCCTTAGAGTTAATTATTCAAATGACAACGTTAAGTTAAATCGAAATTGAGAAAGGTGAAGATTGTTTAACGGTAACATTGACACCGAATACAAACCTTAAGTGGAAAAAAAATTGGTTTGTAAAGTCGATAAGTCGTAATGAAGTGAAAGTGTTAAGTGCACGTCACGGTCTCCGGGTTGTAACACCAACATGCTTTTTAGGATAAAGGATAAGAAAATATTTTTAAGAGTAGGCTAATTATGTAGGTTATCAACCAAAAAAAAGTATAATTAGGCTCAAAAAGGGTAATTAAGGATAAATATTACCAAGGTAGGCTTGAAATGTATAAATGACTATCAAGGGGTAACTAAGGAACAAGTATGGCCAGCTTGGCCTTGGTGATGTGATTGATCGCAATATTCCTTCTCAAGTTACTATCGAGGGTTGTGGTCCTAAAAATATTGCATGCGGTTGGTGGCATACTTTGCTTCTGGTTGAGTCACTCACTTGAATACTCTGACCTTCAACAAGCCTCAAAAGAGTTTTGTTAGGTTAGCAATTTTTCTGAGTTGATGTACCCTTTAAGTTATATGTATATGTATATACTCTAGCTCATATACATATACATATACATATACATATATTGTACTTTATGATTCTTTCAAAAAGAAAAAAGGTTGGCTTGAAAGGCTCAAATGATCCAAGGATGATTAAAATAATTTCCTCAATTATGTGTAATTTAGGATTTCGTCTCGAGAGAAAATCAAAACAAATTCTAGTACTTAAGACATAAATTTAAAAATTAATGTTATTTTATATTCACGTAAACTTTATCTAAACATGCATACAATTGCATGATCGAGACATGATGCTCAAGAATAATGGAAATATCACAATCAAAAACAAAATTCACTCAAGAAATCATCTAATACTTTGCACAATATTCATATTTTTCTAAGATTATAAAAATTATCAATAATATTGGAACAAGTAAAGATCACTAATTACAAGTATACAATGTATCAAAATAAGAATCAAGGCATCAAATTGTTGAGGAACTTTGAAAAAGTTTTGAAAATTTCTTGAAAAAATTCAACTCAAATCCTTCCCCGAAACTTAAATCAAACATTGTCCTCAATGTGTAAAAATTCAAGAAATAAAGAAAAGGATAAAGAAACCCCCTAATATTTTGGTGAAGTTCAAACTGCATAGCTCACCAAGTTTCTATGTTACTCATCTGAATTTAGGCTCTGACACCTACAAAAAAAAAATCAAACTAATGAAATATTAAAACTAAGAAATAAAAAAAAAACTAAGAAAGCAATAAAGTGCCAGGATTGTCTTTCTAGAAGCATGTGATTTATAGTCATCAGTCTGATTATGTTTTATATTAAAAAATATAAAAGCTAAATATATTCAAATTATTATATAAAAATTAAAATTTAATATTTTAGATAAGTACATTAATCAATACAATTATTTAAATAAGAATTGAATAATTGGAAAAATAATAGTCAAAAGAAAAAATATATATAAATTTGAAAGAGAAAAAATAAACAGTATAACTGTATAAGGAAAGACTAAAAATAGAAGTCAAAATTGGAAAACAAAATCAAAGTAGGGATTTTTTTTTTCCTTAAAAAAAAAACCAACAAAAGCGCAGAAAATAAACGCAAGTATTTTATATCCACTTTGTCCAATTCCTGATCTTCTCTTCTATTCTTCTTTTTCCCTTCGTGTTGTCTTGCTTTCTTTTCAATCAAACAAATAAACTTCTCTACATTTATTTTCTTCTAATTGTATTTATTTATACGTGAGGATTAGATATTAGTCCAATTCTGAAAAAAAAAAAACCCCCGATTATCTTTCAGAAACACAAAATAAAAAAAAAATTAAAGTTTTTTGTATAGTCGAAGAGAATCTAGGGCGTTTGTTTAATTCAATCGGGGATTTTTTATTTCAAAAAAAATCCTTTAGGAATTCTCGAAGCGGATCTCTGATTTGGAATTGGGAGCTCTTCGTTGAGGTAAAAATTTCAAATTTTTATTTTAGGATTCTGTTGCTTTAATTTCCTCGAAAATTCTACCTGGGAATATGTTTTTAGCTTGTACGAATAAAAGATTCTTTTTAATATCACCAGCTAATTAACTTTGTGTATTTTCTTAATTTTTTTTCTTCAAAAAAAAATAGAAAGCTTGATAAAATATGTGGATACCCAATAATGAAAGCAACCTAAATGACAAAAGCAGAATTGTTTCTATTAAAAATTATTTATATCATGGCTTTTGTTCATATTTCGAAGTCTCTTTTTTTTTTTTTTTAACTCAATAATATGTGATAAATTTCAAATTAAGGGGCCTGTTTTCATTCGAAAAAGTAGAACATATTTCGCTAGAAGAGCTTCAATTCGTGTTGCTTTCGATCAGAGGGCTCAACCTTTTCATAACGTTGAACCTAGGTAGCATTCATAGAGGCCAACTAATAATTAACTCTTTACTCAATAGCAATAGTTGAATATTGGCATTGCTTGCCGTTGATGTGCTTGTCTAGTGGTAAAAGTGGTGCTATTGTAGTCAGTTACGTCCTTCTTTGACCTACTACCACTGGCTTAGTACAGAGAGAAAGAAAAAACAGAATCTTAAACAGCCTTGCAAAGAATGGTTACCTGGTATTAGTATTAAATCAACCAAATTGACATCCAAGTGTACAAATTGTGGCTTACATAGCGAAAGATCAAGTTCAACTTCAATCATGGTTGCAGGTTGCCTTTGAGTTTCTGGAAAAATGTCCTGTCATTTTGTAAGAGCCAAATATGATGCAGCAGATGATGTATATGTTGTCCAATTTTTGTTACAACATTGCAACCAATAATAATAATCATCATCATCATCATCCTGCTCTTATGTATAAATTTGTGCTTTTTGGTATCTATGGGGAGAAAGTAAAGATACATTTTAACAAGAACTCTGTTTTACCCTGAGTTTCTTATCAAGAGATAGAAACCAAAGATGGGAAGGGAAGTACTTGTTCAAAAGAGCTTTGTCAAATGTTTTGCATACTTGAGGAGTAAATTCTGTCCAAATTTACTAGTTTTTCTCTTTCATTTTCTTTAATTTTGGATAAAAAATGTTTTGATTAGGAAGTGTTTGTGACTGATCTTTTCTCTTTTGATGTTGTCAGAATTTGATGGATACCAATAACTGGAGGCCTACTCCTCCCAGTGGAGAGCCCACCATGGATACAGGTGATTGGAGAACCCAGTTGCAGCCCTCACGACAAAGAATTGTCAACAAGATGTAAGTGAATTTTATGGCATCACTGTGCACTGGATTGCCTTTTTTTTATTTTTTATTTTTATACTTGAGGTATTGAGATTATGCGTTTGTCTTTCATTTCATTGTCTCAGTTATGGTTAATAACCAAACAATACTATCAATAAAACCTCATTTCCTATTCCAAACCACTTTCTTTGTTCTGTAAATTCTTGGCTTGAGAATCAAAGCTTGTTCTTTCCTAGAGTTTGGGCACAATATATAGGCCACATATCTGGAACATGATGTCGCTAAGCTATTGGGTCCCTTTATGTGGCATACTTGGCACCTTCTTTTAATGAATTTATGTGATTGAATAAAGATGCATTTTGCTTTTAGATCTTTGGCTCCTTGTAAGCTTTGGACTTCTTGTCTCATTTAAGTGCTACCATATATGAATTGGTGTTTCTCTTTTGTTCTTAATAATTGAATTATGCCCATTCATGAAATAACTTATTGCTCAAACAAACACTCATATCTACAACGTTCTTTGAACAATGGCAATTATGGTATGTGGTCTATTTGAATGTAGCTCATATATTGAAGACCATGACGGTCACTTTGTTTATATTGGGAGAAATGTTGTATTCCTATGCCATGGCTTCAGGATATTTACATATAGACAGTCCTGAACAAGTTAGAGGGGAAAATCTTTTGGTTCACAGATTATCTTGGTTAATTTTCATTTGATTTTATGTTAACATTTGACTCACCTGATAGCTTGCATCCTTAGCATTAATTTAATTACGTATTGAAGTTCTCTTTTTTATATATATATATATATATATATATATATATATATGTATCATATTTGTATGTCAATCACTTACGCGATGCCTTGCATACATAGAATGGATACATTGAAGAGGCACCTTCCATTTTCTGGCCAAGAGGGTTTAAACGAACTCAGAAAAATTGCTGTAAGATTCGAGGAAAAGATTTTTATGGCAGCAAGCAGCGAGGTAGCTTGGACTTGGATGCATTCTTGTTTACCAATATTGATGCAAAATGGCAGTAACAGAAATTAACTTTTAAAGTTAGGGGTATTTTTGTAATTTTCAGGTCTATTAGAAATTTGAATAGGAATTTAATTTTAATCTTTTAATTGTTTTAGAGTACTAGGTTGAAAAATAGTGTGTATTTAATTTTATTAATAGGATTAGGATAATAGAATTTTAATATAGAGTTTGTATCTTATTAGGATTAGGCTTGCTTGCCTATAAATGGGTTTGTACTCTCTTTAAAAGATAGAGAATAATAATATCAAAATTTTGGTGAGACTCTAAGGTATATTTTTGTTTATTTTTTCCATATTCACAATTTTGTTTATTTGAATAATAAAATAAAACTTGTTTAATCGTGTTTTTATGGATCTCTATATTCAGGCTGACTATCTAAGGAGAATTTCCTTGAAGATGCTTACAATGGAGACCAAGTCTCCCAATTCTATATCCAACGCTGGGAATACTAGCAAGCCCCCTGATCCAGGTAATAGTGGTATAGGATACTTTCCATTTACAAGCCTTTTTTGTTCTTTTACATGCAGAGTTGTTTAACGTACGCAAATTTGCTTTCAGCATATTCTAATGAAAAATTCCTATATTTTATCCCCTCATGTTGCAGTTGTAATACTTTAACCGGGGGCGGGGTGTGGGGCGCGGGGGGGTAAGTTTTGTGGAGCGGAGGTGTTTTAAGTGATAGATTTGATGAGCACCCAAATAGAAAGCACCATTTGCTGTATGCATAATTTAAGTCTTTCAACATCCCATACACCTCTGCATGTGCTAGGAATAATTTTATCATTTTTTCTTCATGATGGTTCAAATGCCTTCTCTGTTTTAGGTCTGGTTATCTTTTTGAATGAATTAGCTACTGCTTTGGTATTTGTCATTTTTTGTTGTAAGTGTTCTTCAATTTGGCTCTTGTCACTTCTCTTCCAACTTCTCTTTCTGAATATAAAGTCCTATGGTAGGTTCTCAGGGCATGCAGAACCAAGTTCACAATCAAGGGCAATCAATTCCAATCCCATTACAGAGTAGTCAGTCTCAAGCACATCAGCAATTGTTACCTCAGAACGTTCCAAATAACATGGCACCTGCTGGAGTTCAAAGTTCTACTGGTTTACAATCAGGAATGCCTTCTGTCTCTGGTATAACCCAGAATCCTATACCTAATGTTGTTGGCCAGAATTCCAGCATGCAGAATATTTCTGGAATTTCACAGAACTCACTAGGCCAGGGGATGCCTTCCAATATTTTTGCTAATCAGCAGAGGCAAATGCAAGGAAGGCAACAAGTGCAACAACAACAGCAACAGCAGCAACATCTATATCATCAGCAGTTACAACAGCAACTTATGAGGCAAAAGATTCAGGGAAATCTCCAACCCTCACATATACAGTCTCATATGCAGCAGCAGCAAAACCTGTTACCACCTGCTCAGTTGCAATCTTCCCAGCAATCTGGTATGCAAACATCATCCATTATGCAGCCGTCTGCCGTGCAATCAAGCCCTCTTCCTGGTCTGCAACAGAATCAGCAATCTTCTCTACAACAATCAACACAGTCCATGCTTCAGCAGCATCAGCAGTCAGTCCTTAGACAGCAGCAACAGCCACAACAGTCCGCCAATGTTGGTATTCACCAACAGCAAACACCAATGACTCAACAGTCAATGATACCTCAGCAGCAACAGCCGCCTTCACAGCCACAACAGCAACAGATAATAGGACAACAGACCAATGCTTCAAATATACAGCAGAATCAGTTAATTGGTCAACAAAACAGCATTGCAGATATGCAGCAGCAGAGATTGCTAGGCCAGCCTAACAATCTTCCAAACCTGCAGCAACAGCAGCAGCAGCAATTAATGGCTCAACAAAACAATCTCCCAAATATACATCAGCAACAGTTGGGTCCTCAGAGTAATATTTCAGGATTACAGCAGCAGCAGCAGCACCAACAGCAGCAATTCATTGGAACCCAGTCGGGTAACTCAAGCATGCAAACTAATCAGCAATCTTTACAAATGCTACCCCAGCCTAAGGTTCCACTCCAGCAAACGCAGCAGAGTGCATCTAATTTGTTACCAAGTCAAGGACAGACATCCCAGCAGCCACAGCAGCAGCAGCAACTGATGTCGCACATGCAATCACAGTCTACTCAGTTGCAGCAACAGTTGGGTTTGCAACAGCAGCCCAATCAATTACAGCAAAATATGCCGCAGAGGCTGCAGGCATCAAGTTCCTTGCTTCAATCACAAAATTTGATAGATCAGCAAAAGCAGTTGTATCAATCACAGAGAGCAGTTCCAGAGACATCATCAAGTATGTTTTTGAATCTATGCAGTTACCTACTCTTGTTCTTTGCTTTGTTGTTTTCTGATCTTCCTCTGATGCTAGTACATTTCATCCTTGAAGCCTTGGAATTTTTTTTTCCCATATATGCTCACTATACAATTTTCTTGGTTGATGGTATTGTTTTGCATTGCATTTCTACTACAGAAAGTTATTTACATTCCGTTAATAGAATATGTTCTTGAACTTGTGTTTTTCTATCCCATCAAAAGCACATTTTGCCCATGCAATCCCATCAAAAGCACATTTTGCCTACATGATTAGTACTTTGGTAAAAAAATAAAAATCGCCAGCACTCTTGCCTTCATGAGCTGATCATAGGCAATGTCAGGCTTTTGATGCCACCAGAAACATTGTGTCACCCATGAATTCTAGGCTAACTGCTGTTACTGTTATTATGTTACTGTTAATGTAGTTTTTGCACAATAGTTTTGTCAAACCACAAAGAATCTGTTCGATTTAACCGATTCAGTTCTTCAACAAATAATTTATTCTCTTTTAATCTCTGAGTTTTCAGGTTGGTTATAAAACATTCTTCATAAAAGAAATAATCTGTACTTTGTGTGCAAAGAAATGAAGTGGTCCTTTTTTTTTCTGGTTAAGTTAAAAAAGGAGAAAATAATTGTAGTGCTTTATTGGGCTCAACATAACTCATTAATGCCCTTCAAATTCTTTTGAAATTTATAATGGTCAGAAATTTCTCGTAGTTTGTTGTTTGGTTATGTATCCTTTATCCAATTTAAATATTTTTGTTCTTCTCTCCCTATATACTCTAGTAATCTAGCTTTCAAAAATGTTCCCATGACTTAATTTAACATGAGATTGTGATTGGGAGACTGTGGTCCTGCTTGAAAACAGCTAGTTACTCTTTTTAGCAATTGGAGAGTAAACATGCTTGCAAATGTTCGAGGAGTTTAGTTTGGATGAAGGATGCATAATGAATTGACTTGATAAGCAAGTAACAGCAAAGTGGTTCATGCATACATGAAATGGTCAAAGGGGTGTCCAAACTCAAAATTGTTTAGTGGTGTTTTGATTGAGTCACACGGCTTTTGTTGAGACGTGAGATTCATGCTGTAGGTTTAATTGAGTTTTGTATGAACACTATATTCCTTGAATCTTATTTGTGCCATAAATTTTTTTTAATGCTTTAGTTTGACTCCCCCTTGTTAGCTTAACATATTAATCTTTCAGTTAATAATAGGTCTGTAGCAGAAAATGTTTAATTTTTCTTAGATCTTACTTCTCGTTACATTTAATCTTGTCAATCATTTATTTCTATTTCAAGAAAGTTCTTAGTTGTAGATGGCAAATGCTTGATTAGCTTTTAACTTAAGAAACTCTATATTTAACCTTGAAAAATAAAAATGATTTTGAACTTTGAGTTGGTCTTTATGTGTCATAACAGAAGTCAAAACTAAAAATTATGCTACTTTTGTAGAATAGACATACATCTTGGAATATCCCAATAGGAAAAGGCATTCTAATTGGTTTGCATGGAGCATGCTTTTTAATAGTAACCTCGAAAACTTGGATATCCATGGTTAGTTAATCGAAATAAAATCTTTTCATGTGTTCATATCCGAAATGTTTAATGGTTTCTTCAAGTTCCTTTCAGTTGTTCCCCTATGGTGGGTCCGATGGAACTTTATGACATAGGAATTGATTATTGGTTGCATTATGATCCCTGTTGGTCTCCCATCTAGGCTGTTATACCTTAATTTGCTATGAGAGTTGGTTGTTTTCTGCTCAATATATACCCCTCCATGAATTATCTATTTTCAATAACGTTTTATATACATGTGACAAAATCATGTATCTTCATGTGTATGGAACAATTTTCTTTCATTCAAATTGTGTTTTCCTTACTTGTCCTTGTTCCTCCAAAAAATTCCATTTTTTCTTATGTGTGCACAGTTTATATATCTTTTTTTAGCATCTTTAGATTCCACAGCTCAAACAGGACATGCAAATGGGGGTGATTGGCAAGAAGAGGTCTATCAGAAGGTAAAATCTATCTTGACGTGTTTTTCCTGTAGATAAGATTACACTTACAACTTGGTTTTAAGAAGGCTTTGAAGTGTGGGAAAGTAGATTTGGGAAAGAGTATTAGAGTATGTTAGGATACATCTCTTAGCAGGAACTATAAAACAGAAGAATAGAAATTTGGTAAAAGAAATTCAGACATTTTTTAATGACTTGTTAGTTTGTTAATGAGAACTTGAATTCTTTGTCCTGTTTTTAGAAGAAAGAAAAATTCTTCAGAACTCTATGAAAGATCTAGTAAAATTTGTGAGCAAGAAAACTAAGACCAAGAATATCTTGCATGCCTGACTTAAAGTTATCACCATTTCTTGATACATTTGTTTCTTCTGTTATCAACTAAAATCAATGCCTGGTAGTCAGAAAATGGAAATTGAGTGGTTTAATTATTGGTTAACCATTCTGTTCCTGATTTTATGTTGCAGATCAAGACCATGAAAGAGACATACTATCCTGAATTAAATGAGGTGTACCAGAAAATTGCTGCCAAGTTGCAGCAGGTAGGTTTATCATTTTTCATAAGGGCAAAAGGGCAAAACCAGTGCACAAAGCTCCCACATTGTGGGGTGTAGGGAGAGTCATATGTACGCAACCTTCCCTCTGCATTAATGTATAGTCTGTTTTTGTAACTTGAATCCGTGACCTTTCAAGCTACAAAGGAGTAAACTTTACTGTTGCATCAGGACTCACCATCGTTTATTATTTTACATAATCTTATGTATTCATTCCCTAACCTCCAAAGAGTTGTAGAACCCATCTGCCCCATATTTTGCCGACCTGTATCTCTAAATATGATTTAGAGAGGACTTCACTACACCTTGGAAAGCTTATGATCCATGCTTCTTTTGGATTGATACATGAATCCCCTTCCTATGTGCACTGTTTAGTGGTTGCACTTTTGCTTATCTGATGTAATTGTGGTTTGTACTTTAACTTGCATCTGTTAAAATTTTTTTATGCATTCTGTTTTCCAGCATGATTCTCTTCCACAGCAGCCAAAGTCAGAGCAGCCTGAAAAGTGGAAACTATTCAAGAACATGTTGGAGCGCATTATAGCTTTCTTGTCAGTTTCCAAAGCCAATATCCCACTCACTTTCAAGGAAAAGTTGGGTTCGTATGAGAAGCAGATAATACATTTTATAAATACCTCTATAAGGAAGCCTGCAGCAGCACTGCAGCAAGGACAGCTTCCTCCGCCTCATATGCATTCCATGCAGCAGTCACAACCTCAAATTAATCAGACACAGTCCCATGATAATCAAATGAACCCTCAGTTGCCGTCAATAAATATACAAGGTTCTGTGCCTGCAATGCAGCCTAACAACATGACAAGTTTGCAACATAATTCGTTGTCTTCTTTAACTGGGGTTTCAACAGCACAGCAGACCATGTTAAATTCACTGCAACCCTGTTCCAGCTTGGATTCAGCACAAGGTAATGCCCTAGGCTCAATGCAGCAGGCTGCTCCAGGACCTTTACAACAGAATCCTGCGAGTACCTCCCAACAGGCAAATATTAACAGTTTGTCATCGCAAAGTGGGTTAAATGTCTTGCAGCAAAACATGAATCCTCTTCAGTCAAATTCCAACATTCTTCAGCACCAGCATCTGAAACAACAGCAGGAACAGCAGCAAATATTGCAGTCGCAAAAGTACAAACAACAGTTTCAACAGCGCCAGATGCAGCAGCACCAATATATGCATCAGCCGAAGCAGCAGCTACTGCAACAACAACAGCAGCAGCTACTGCAACAACAACAGCAGCAGCAGCAGTTGCACCAGCAAGCAAAGCAACAGCTGCCTACTCAATTGCAGACACAGCAGATGTCACAGCTGCATCAGATGAATGATGTAAATGATATGAGGCCGGGGATGGGCGTTGTTAAGCCAGGGGTACTTCAACAACATCTCCCAGCAGGCCAGCGTCAATCTTATACCCATCAACAGTTGAAACCAGGTGGCCAATTTCCTATTTCATCACCTCAGCTCCTTCAGGCTGTATCTCCTCAGATGCCTCAGCATTCTTCCCCACAGATTGATCAGCAAAGCCTGCTGACGTCTATCTCAAAAATTGGAACTCCTTTGCAATCTGCAAACTCACCTTTTATTGTTCCTTCACCTTCAACTTCCTTGGCTCCATCACCTATGCCTGGGGAATCTGAAAAACCTGTTCCAGGCACTTCCACTCTCTCAAATGCTGCAACTGTTGGGCATCAACAAGGAACTGGTGTTCAAGCAGCGTCCCAATCCCTTGCAATTGGCACTCCTGGGATATCAGCCTCGCCTTTGCTTGCAGAGTTCACTGCTCCAGATGGAACTCATACTAATGCTTTGACGACTGTTTCTAGCAAGTCAAATGTTACAGAGCAGCCTCTTGAACGCTTAATGAAGGCGGTTAGTGAAGCTTAATTCTTAACACTTTTTTCCCTCTCGTCTGCTTAATGTTGTTACCTTTTTGGAGACAGCTTTAGAAATTCTTTCTCCTTTTCTGCTTTTAAAAAGATATTGGATTTATTTGATTTTTAATGTGCTATAATTTCAGGTGAAATCCATGTCACCAATAGCATTGGGTGCATCTGTAAGTGACATTGGCTCAGTTGTCAGCATGACCGACAGGATAGCAGGGTCAGCACCAGGTAATGGGTCTAGAGCTGCAGTTGGTGAGGATCTGGTTGCCATGACAAAATGTCGTCTGCAAGCAAGAAATTTCATCTCTCAAGATGGAATGAAAGATGGAATGAACGGGACAAAGAAAATGAGGCGCTACACTAGTGCCATGCCCCTAAATGTTGTATCATCTGCAGGCAGTGTAAACGATAGTTTCAAACGGTTAACTGGTTCAGATACATCTGACTTGGAGTCAACTGCAACATCTAATGTCGAGAGGCCAAGAATTGAGGTATTATTCCTTGCTTAAGGTTTTCATTTTTCTGAAATGCCTGTTCTTGAATGTGTCTGCTATGTTTATATGGAAGCCTCTTTCACCACTTCGTGATTAATGGCTGAATTACTATGTTCTCCTTCCATGCGAAATTAAATGTCCATCTTTCTATGTTGGAATGTCTTAAAGTTATGTTCTATTTTCTTTTTAAGCACCTAAACCTCTTACTTTGTCTATAATTTCACTTCTATTCTAGTCTATATTATTATTAGTTTACCTTTTGGCAGAAGCCTTTAAACATCAATTTGATGAAAAATTTGAAATTTTAATTTCAATAACCTTGAAGTCAAAAAATTTTGTTTAACTTTGTGCCGTTAAAAGCGAGTACTCAATTTGGAATGAAAGAGGTTGTTGAACTTTGTTGTTGCTGACATTCAATTCTATTCTGACATCCATCATGTATTTGTTTTATGGATAATTATCCAATACATCATTATTGGAGTTTTTTGACTCCACAAGCAGGATTAGGATGATAACACATGTTCTCTAAAAATATTAAAAAAATAAAAAATAAATAAAACAGGACATGTGTTGCCATCCTAACCAGCTTGTGAAGTAAGAAAACTCTACTGACAATTGAATATTAATCCTTACTTTATCTGCTCATTTCACTGGTTAGCATTTTTTTATTGCTAGATTATCTTCTTTTCCATAACTGTTACCCTTGAGTACTAATGAGTTTCATACTGGTTGACTGTTATGTGCTCCATTACATTTCCAGTTCTTTTAATGTCATACTGGCCAATGGAGACAACTTCTATTTCATATGTACAATATTGCTAATCCTTCATTACACCTGGGAGTTACAACTGTATCCAATTTTGACAGATAAAATCTTGAAGAAAACCATTAATAACTCATATGTGTGATTTGGGAAATAGTGCAGTCGCCAATCTTGAGCAGCAAAAACATTTTGATTATATTCTTAAGGAATGAGTTTGTTCAAGTTGAACATGGTTGAAGTTTAAGGAGATTGTTCATTGAATCTGTAAGGAAATAATGTACCTGTTGTTATAATGGCTTTCACAAAAGGTTAGTAACAAAATGAGTTTGAATGTATAAACTGAAATATTTGGCATGAGTCATAGTTGTCTTTACTTAGTTACATATAGGCATGTGATGAAGGTATGGACAAAACACAAAATAAACATGGTGAAGTAAAATTGTGGACCTCCTCAGCATAAAGATCATTGTGGTCTCTCTTTTATTTTTCCTCCTGCTGCATCCATATGCTGTTATTTTTACGACTTGATTATTGGCTAGGTGTTCCATTAACAGTGTCCTTCCTTTCTTCAAATGCTTATAATCCTATAAGCATCAAACATAGCATGGTGAATAAGTTTCAGAGTTCAGTCAAGAAGCCTGTAATGAAAATCTTAGTTATGGATTCTATCAAATCACGTATCAGCTAAATACAAGGTCCTCTTTGACCTTCTAGCTTTATATGACATCTGAAGTGATTGGAAATTCAAGCTCTGGTTTTAATCCAAAGTCCACTAAATTTCTACAGTTATATTATTCAGTGGTGCTCTGAATGTAGGCAATATATTTTTCTCTAACTGTCAATTCTACTTTCTGATTTTCCATCTCTTTGTGTCAAAGAGAAAGCTGACATTTTGCTTTTTCACATTTCTATTTTTGTTTAGCCGTAATAAATAGACACCATCTGATGCTGAAATGAGAAAATTTATTTATGATTTGGTGTTGTCTAAGATATCAATGTGAAGATTGCTTTATGTAATTAGATATACCAAATTACATGTGTCCTATTGCAGGCTAATAATACCCTTTTGGAAGAAATTAGGGGAATAAACCAGCAACTTATAGACACAGTGGTTGATATCAGTGATGAAGATGTTGATCCAGGTGCAGCAGCAGCAACTGCTGAAGGGGGTGAAGGAACCATTGTCAAGTGCTCTTTCAGTGCTGTGGCTCTCAGTTCAAACTTGAAATCGCAGTATATGTCAGCATCAATGGTAAGATTTCAGATTGTGAAAAGAAATGATGTATTAACCTGACGTATTATGTTTTCTCTGCATTATCTCTGCTATGTTGCTATGCAGTCACCAATTCAGCCCTTGCGATTGCTAATCCCCACAAATTATCCAAATTGTTCCCCAATCCTGTTAGACAAGTTTCCGGTTGAAGTCAGGTGAGGAAACATTGCATTTGAATCCCAATCCAACCTTTCTCTTCTTCCTCTTCATTAAATAGGCTGGTATTTTGGTTAGAAACTGTTTGATTTCTTTTGGTTAATTTATTGTGCATCATGGTTTTGTTTCACTTTTTGATCATCATAATTTATTTTATTTGAATATAATTTCCCAAATTAAAAAAAAATGTAAAGCAATAATCTTTTATGTTTGAATAAAACTATCTAGGAATTTGTTTTGTTTCTTTATCATATCTTGTGGGTTTAATTGTAGCTTTTATATATATTTAGGATGTTTATACTATTAATTAGTATTTCACTTATTTTTCCAAGTATTATGGTTGGATTATTATCCTATCCACTGTCAGTGGAGTTTTTTAACTCCACAAGTAGGGTTAGGATGATGACGTGTCTTTTAAAAATATTAAGAAAATAAAAAATAAATAAAATGAGACACATGTCATCATCCTAACCCCGCTTGTGGAGTTAAAAAACCTCCACTGACAGTGTATAGGATAATTTTCCATTATGGTTTAGGGGTTATATTTGGTATTTTACATTTTTTCTAGAATTTAGAATATAGATATAAATACCTAGGCTTGGATATATGAATTATTGAGATATTGATATTTTAATTTTTTTTGGAGATTGGTATTTTAGATTTTAACGTATTTGATTATTTAGTTTTGAGAATTTTGAATATAATTTGAGATTATTTTCTTGAGTAATTTAGTATAATCCTTCAACAAGCTTCTTTACATCCTCATTCGCATATTGTGGGAAAAGGTTCAGTTTCTTGTTGTAATTACCTAAATTTGTTATTTGATTTGAAGATTATTATCCAATACACTTTTGGTGAATTTTTTAAACTCTATAAGTGAGATTGAGATGGTGACACATATCTCTTAAAAAATATTAAAAAATAAATAAAGTGGGGTATGTGCATCATCTTAATTCTGCTTGTAGAGTTTAAAAATTTTACTGACAGTGTAATAGATAATAATCCTTGATTTAATTGCTCAATGAGTCAATTTGACTGGTTAATTGGTGCAGGAACTTCAACTTCCATGGTAGTTAATTGTACCATATTTTAGGTTTTCAATGTTCTAGGAGAAAATTCGTTAGCAGTTATTAGCAGTCGGCTTAGGGTCATGTTCCTGGTCTAGAGCAAGTTGGTTTGAGTCTAAATGTCTAATTTGATATGACAATAGTTTATGGTCTCATATTCTGTTTTGCAGTAATGAGTACGAAGACCTTTCGGTGAAAGCAAAGTCAAAGTTTAGTATATCACTGCGAACCCTTTCGCAGCCTATGTCACTAAGTGAGATAGCAAGGACTTGGGATGTTTGTGCCCGGGCTGTTATTGCTGAGCATGCACAACAGAGTGGTGGAGGCAGCTTTAGCTCAAAATATGGGACTTGGGAGAACTGCTTGAGTGCTACATAGCCATCTTCGCTGACTCGATCAAAAGCGTAAACTGGGGCTGTTTTGATGATTGATGACTAAGAATTTGCCACAGCTGCTACCATGAAGACTAAATAAGCAGTTTGTGAATGCACAAGGAAGCAGCCTCTGTTGATGTTTGTCAACCTGAGAAAACTCCCCTTGCTTCATAACTTTTCTGTCTCAGTAGGTAATTATTGTTGCTTTTATGGATCGAAACATGCAGCGTCATGATCAAATTTGAACTCAACTCTAAGTCTGCTGCATTGTGTTGCGAGTTTTGTAGAAGGGGAATCATGTTCCTGTGTAAAAACTTATCATGTTAGTTGTTTTGTTAATGCAGCAACTCTGACTATGATAATTATTAACCATGCAAGATTTGTTGTTGTCTTTGGCTAATAAAGTAAATAATGCAGAATCCTTGTCCATAGTTCCATTTCAGCTATTATTAATTCACGATTGCGAGCCTGATCTGCTTGACTGCTACCAAAATTGATCCTCCTGCCTACAGCACATGATCCCCTTTCTGCTTGATGATTATGCTGTCTGTGTATAAAACAGTTTTGCAGGGACATATAACATATTCAAGTGGGGAAAAAGAGTTCTTTTTTTATTAATACAAGGTTTTTCAATTATTGGACAATTACTAAAACCATTACTTTTAAGGTTGGAAAATTGAAATACTAACCTTCAAAGGTAAGGTGTATGTTGACTGTTGAGTACATAAGGTTTCATTTGGTTTAATAAAAATGACTTTTGAAAAATGATTGTTGTATGTTTTGGTATTTGGTTTACAGAATATTGATTGGTCAACGGGAAATCATTTCTTGCTCAATGAAAAATTTGATCATTTTTCTAGAAATTATCTTACCTTTTTGGAAAGGGAAGATGTTTTTCAGAAAATATCTAAGGTCTTGTTTGATAATACATTGAAATTTTCAATCCATTGAAAATTAAAGTTTTTAACCCTTTATTTTTTCAATGCATTTGATAAAATGTTTTAAAATCCACTTAGAAGTTTTTTCAACAAAATTTTTTGAATAAGTAGTTAAGGACTTATCACTTAAGGTTAAAAAATTAATTTAAAAAAAAAACTAAAAATTTGATTATATTAGAAAAAAGCTCGTTCATAATTTTATTAAATTATTTTTTCATTCTAGTAATCCAGAAGCTAATATCAATTCCAAAAATATTATTCTACTGTAAACTTCAATGTTTAATTTGATTCTTTCAATCCCAAATAAAACCTTTATACAAAAATATAATCTAAATCTACAAATTGAATTTAAATTGTTTTTTTTTTTGCAAACAACAATTTCCCATATTAGATTTGCCTTCCTCAAATTCAATCCAAATTGTTCAACCCAAGTTAACTATCAATGTAAAATTTGAATTGAAGAAACAAAATTAGCTGAGAAAATAAAAAAGCCAAGAAAAAAATAAGAATGAGAGAGAAAAAAAGTGGAAAAGAGTAATGGGGATACTATTTGCATCATCTTCGTGTATATTTTTTGACAACAATGTTTTAAAATGTGATTTTTTTTTTTGGGAAGAAGTTGATAATAAAAATAGAGATGATTTGGAATATTTTTATGATTAATTTAAAAATCAATAATAAAATAATTATTTAATCATTACGTTTAATTATTTTTATTATCTTTGGATATTTCTTTTAAATATTTTTTAAGTTTATGATATTTTTATATTTAATATGAAATAAAAGTAATAATACAAAAAAATGAACAAAAAAAGTAATAACAAAAAAATAGAATTTAACATTTACCATTGTCAAGCAATATATTTATAATCAATGCTTAAGTTTTAGTAGAATACCAAGCAGTTTTTATTAATTCAAATTCAATACTTTTTAAATCAGTTCTAAATACTTAGTACTTAATTTTTTTAGCATTTAATTTTTCATTTTACCAAACAGAACCTATGTGTAAGGTTATTTACCAAGTTTGTGAGTGTAATTTACTTGAGTTAAACCTTAGATACAAATTTTCAAATTTTGATTTAATTTAATCTTACATAAAATATTAGTATAATAATAAAAAAATTTTTATTTAATTAAATTAGAAATTTTAAATATTGAAATATGAGCATTAAAAATCTCTTAATATTTTAAGTTTAAATATTTTATTTTTATATTATTAAGTTAAATATTTTTAATATTTTAATAATAAACTATATTATACTATTATTTTAATAATATATAATAAATACTAATTTAATAGATAATATGCTTAATATTTTAATAATTTATTAATATTTTAATTTAAGGTATAATGTTTTTAGATTTTATTTACAAATATTTTTATGATAAATACAAATAAATAATACTTTTGTTATGATTTTAATAATAAATATTTTCAGTATAAAATATAATTATTTTAATATTAAAATATTTTTTAATATTTCAAAAATAAATATTAATATATTAAAATAGTAATATTACTTCAAAATTTTAAAAATATTAATATAAGTAATAATAAATAGTTTTCTTTTAAAATTTTAATAATATAATATTTTAATAAATAATTTTTAATATTTTTTTGTTGTGTTAATATCATTTGAAAAAAAAAAGATTTTCTTAAAAAAAAAAGAAAATATTTTTCATTTACTCATCCAGACAATGAAAAATCTTTAATTTTTCAAAAAATGTAATATTTTCCAAAAATTATTTTTCAAAAATTATTTTCAGTGAACTAAATGGAGTCTAAATTCCACGACATAATTAGTAACAAAGAGAAACAAATATTTCCATAGAA
This sequence comes from Heritiera littoralis, assembly GCA_031772115.1. Lineage (NCBI taxonomy): Eukaryota > Viridiplantae > Streptophyta > Magnoliopsida > Malvales > Malvaceae > Heritiera > Heritiera littoralis. Next base: position 1,548,417 of record JAPDPK010000022.1, read on the forward strand.
ATATGAAGGTCCTACTTTTTTTTTTTATATATATATAGAGAGTTACGAAGAGAAAAGAAGAATTGAATCTTTGACTTAATTTTTTTTAAGAAAATGTAACATCCGTAAGAAAATGTAACATCCGTAAAAAAATAAAAGTGAAATAATGACACCACATATTCTTAAAATATAGAACAATAGAGCAAATGATTTTTTTTTTTAATTTGAAAACAGAAAGACTTGAATCATGTTTTTATACAAGAATCGTGAATTAATCAAATGAGTCAAACTGAAATTTGATAAAAATAAATTTTAAATATAAAAAATAAATTACTTTTATTAATACAAATAAAAATAATTTTGTTTGTCAATTCTCTAATTTAATTGGTGTGAGTTGGTGCATGACACAAAACTTAATAAAAAATTCATTCAATATAATAATATTTAAAATTTTTTGTACATTAAAATTGTAATCCATTTTTTAAGGAAAAAAGTAAAAAAAAAAAAAAAATCCATTGACAAACTTTGAGGGTAATTTGGTCATTGAGAAAACACTGAGGTCCAAGAAGTTGAAGTAGCTTCTAACAGTCAACCGAATGAAGAATTTCGGATTCACTAATTTGCATACGTGGCAGTCTATTAAGAGCCCTCAACAAATGGAGCCAACTAAAGTACCTTTCCAAATTTCACGAAAATGATCAAACTTCACCTAACATAAGTGCATGATTAACAGCATCCATTTTTTTTAAAAATAAAATTCTAAGCACCATCGAGCAGTTTGGTTGCGTTGTAATGAAATTCTATTCCTCCTCAATTCTAATGGGCCCGCATTTTCAAATGTTTGGTTCAATTGTGGAACATAGAAATTTTTTTGACAGAATAGCCATTTCGCTTACAAAGGGAATAGCTATTCTTTGGAGAATGGCGTTACTTGTTTTTTTGCTTGGTGAAGAAAAAAAATTAAACTTTCTTCATTCCAAGCGTATCCTCCGCGATTTGAAAATTTACAGTATCAACCATATACAAGGTCTTCGCTTCTTCCTCCATCTGTTCATCTTTTCTTTCTTCAGATTCAGTCCAAGAAAAAAGTGTTGTAACTTGAAGAAGAAAACTAAAAACAGGAATAACCTGAGGCGTGCTGCGATCGCAGTCTTTAAAGATTATTTCACCAACAGGTGTAATGTTGTAAGATTCAACAGGCTCTTCTGGAATGCCTAGAAAGCAAGAACAGTAAAAAAGAAGAAAAGCGATATTAACCCAATAGTAGAAGAAAGCAGGAGGAGCAGAGCAGTGAAGAAGCAATGCTTAGAAAGCCTTCTGTAGCGTTTTGTTTATAGGAAAAAAATATGAACATTAGGCAATGTTCAGAAAATTCTATAATCCTAAAATTTTCTCCTTAAAATTCTTTTAAGAGAAGTACAAAACCCATTTATAGGCAAGCAAACAAGCTTAATCTTAATAGGATACGAACTCTTTATTAAAATTCTATTATCCTAATCCTACTAATAAAATTAGACACAATACTTTTCAACCAATGACTCTAAAACAATTAAAAAACTAAAAATAAAATATTTTGCTGCTCCTATTCTCCATCATTCTCTCCCATTAGGAAAAACTCGACTTCGACGAGTTTAAAGCATAATATTTTGAATAAAGCTTCTTATGAACTCCTCTTGGATACTTTTTGGATTTATTTCGCTCCACAGCCATGTGACCTTCATTGAAATCAGTAAGCCTCCTCCTGAATTAGCATATCTTGGGTAATTTTTGTTGCTCTGAACTCCAAACTGCCTTTTAGTCAAAATATGAAGATGTTTCTTCTCACCCTCCACAACTTTACTAAACCTTGGAGTCCTTTTCTTCTCGTACTTCTTGAAATCCTTTGGACTCATTGGCTTTAGAATAACATTCTTGTTTCAGTGAAAGAAACTATAGGTGTTTGCCTTACCAGTGTGACTCACATCTCGATCATATTGCCAAGGACAACCAAGAAAAATGTGGGTAACTTGCATAAGAATAACATCACAAAGTCTAGAGTCAACATAATCACCACAACTAAAAGATGCAAGGCATGGTTGTGTTATCGGAATTGTGGTTCTATCAATCCAACCCACTTTATAGGGGTAAGGGTGTGGTATAGTTATTAGTTTAAGACGCTGAATAGTGGAGATAGAAACTACATTCATTGAACTCCTGTTGACCCTAAAAGGTATCTACACGCAAGTGCACTGGTCTTCAAGTAATACGGAGGTGAGTCCGAAAATATCGTCCCACAGAGACTAGTGTCGCGAAGCTTAGCTAAGTACCGGATACTATTACCTATGATATATCTTAGCAAATTATGAAATTAGTTGAATGTGTGATCTACAAAGGCTAATAAAATAAGATAAAATAAATAGAAATACTAAAATAAAATAAAAGAAAATAAGAAATACTTACAGTGAAGATGATCAAAATAAAATAACTGCAAAAGAAACAAAATAAAATCTTAAATTAGTAAACCATAAGGATAAAATGTAATTTCTAAAAAAAATGCAATTAATGAAATTATGCATGAAATTCCTAATATGAAACTAGTAATGCAAAAACTAATTTAAGAGAGAAAATGATGTATCTATTTTATAACCCTAATGTAAACCCTAAAAATCCTAGATGAAACCTAAATCAACCCTAAACCTAATTATGTCCCAAAATACAATCCCAAACTACAAGCTAATCTAAATGAAGCCTAAGTTACTTGAAAGCATGAATAACTAATATACCTTAATTTAACTAATGCGTAAAAGAAAATGTATTTCTAGATTTTTGGATGAATGAAACTAATAAGACCTAAGCTTAACCCTAACTCTAACTACACCCTAATGCATGAATTAACCCCTAACTAATGCACTTAATAACTAAAACAGTAAATAAAATGCATCTAAAACAGCCCCTAAAAATTGAAACATGAAAATGCAGCATACCCCTAGAAATGCTAATGAGAATGGCCTAGAAACTAATGCAAATTTTACCTATCTTATACCCTAAACTTATACCTCCTAGCAGCTACTTAAAATACTTGAAAACAGCAGCTAAATGGACTTAAAACAGCAGCTAAATGCGGATGCCTAACATGGAATTAATGCAAAAAATGTTATGCAAATGCTATGGAAATGGCATGAAAATGCAACTTAAGCTAGCCTAAAAAATTATCTAATGAATGTATGGTCCTAATATGATCTAATACTACCTAAATGCACCTTAAGATGTCATAAAACAATAGTCAAAAAAATGTAAACAGCCCATAAAAACTGATCAGGAAAAACAGTGTTCTAATATGACTATGTCTAAGAAAATGCAATGGAACCTAATCTAAATGAAGTCCTAAAATTCCCAAATTAAAATATAACCTAGATATGATCCTAAGACACATAAATGGACCTTAAAATGAAGCAAATACAGACCTAAAAAATTGCTATAAAAACGTCACTTTGTTGGACAGATTAAAAAAAATGCATGAAACACCTAAACTAATGCCTAGAACACGTATCAAACACTTAGTAAACCCTAATCTAATTGCATGAAATTAATACCAACCAATATAAAACTTAAAAGACACTGAAAAGGGCCAAAAACAGAACCTAAAGGGACCCTAAAACCGAACCAAACAGCAGCTACAAAGTGAAGAACCAAAAACAGTCACAAGTAATGCCTAAACTAACCTATCCTACTTTGATCATTTTTTGTATTTTTGTTTTGCAATATATTTAAAAACTGTTTTAACCCAATAATATAGACTCCTAAATCAGTATAATAAAAATAAAAATAAATCATTTTAAAGTTTAAAAACGGAAAATAAAAATACCTACTCTAGACTAGCCTAAAATAAGACCAACTTCCTACATTTCCTATTTTAAACATTTTTTTGTATTTTTGTTTTAAAATATTTTTAAAAACTGCTTTAACCTATTAAACTAGACCCCTAAAACAGTAGAATAAAAATACTAAAAAATCATTTAGACGTTTAAAAGCATAAAATAAAAATTGCAAAAGGAAGCTATGGACCAAGCTCCCTCACAAGAGCTATGGAGGTAGTTTTTCAACCTCTTAAGCTCCCATGATCATGGGACTCATTCATGAACCAAAATACAGAAAAAGAAAGAGTAGAAGATGAATATAGCTGCTGGAAATTTAAAGAAACAAAAAGCTTAAGTATAGAGTGCAAGAATGTAGTAAAGAGTAAAGGAAAACATCATGAAAACTTGTATTTAACTTGCAAAAATGTAAAGAACATTAAGGAAATAAAAATGGTGGCTGCTCTAAACTTGTAAAGACATAAAAATCTTCTGGAAAAGTAACCCAAGAGCACGTAGATCAGCTGGCAGGGGGCTGTTCTAGCTTAACCAGAGGTCTCGAGTTCGAGTCCCTGGGTATGCAGCTGTGTTAAAACTCTTGAGGGAGAGCTTTGCCGCCCTTTGGATCCTGCCCGGCTCGAATCCGGATTAGTCCTATATCAAAGGTATGGGGATACCGGATGGTCTAGACCGAAAAAAAAAATCTTCTGGAAAAGTAAATCTAAGAAACCCTAGGCAGCCCCCCTAGGTTAGGTTTCATAAAGTTGCTTATATAGTCACTTAACCTAGGGATACAATGGTAATTCCTATCATAGATGAGTTGGCATTAATTGCCACTTGTCTTCATGTCCTTGGCTCTTCAAAGTAGATATTTCCATATCATTTAAGTGCTCACATCAGCCATGGACATCTTATCCCTTCTAGCACCTTCCTTTTGTCTTCTAGTCCACATAAGCATGCAAGGTGGCAAGGGCATGTGTCCTCCATGTGTTGGCATGTGTCTTTTGTTCTTATCCCCTAAGAGTTAGTAGGATGATGACATGTGGCATGCTAGATGTCAAAAGATGAGAGAGAAAATGAAGAGTCATGCTCTCTTGTCTTGTAGTGGTCCAATCTCCTTTCTTGCCCATTTTTCAGTCTATTTTCTACTGAAAAGACTGAAATTCATCTAGAATTTATTTTTCTGCAAAACATGAGGATTTTAATAAAATTAAGGGAATAACTAATAAAATAATGAGGGATTTAAATAATTATTCATCAATAAAATACTAAAATAACTCTATTTTCATAGAGTTATCAACTCCTACCATCAATGATAAGTTTTTTAGATTGGCCGCCACAACGAACAAGTGTTTGGAATATTAAGATTTGTCACCAATCCTCCTTTTCCATTCTAGGGGTTGTTAAGAAATGTCAAACCAAGAGTGATGTATCTATACCATTAGAGTCACGATCATCAACCTCATAAGCGCCATAATCAATAGAATTATCATCATCTTTCTAAATTTCTTCATCCTCTTTTTCCACTGCCATATGCATATTTCTTTTTGTTAGGCAATCACGCCCAAAGTGTCCAATTTCCCCACACTTGAAACAAACATATTCTTTCTTAGGATTGTTGACATTAGTAGAAGGTCTTGTTCTATCAGGACGAGCAAGGATAGTTTCTTTCTCTAGATTTGCACCAAAGTTCATTTTAGCTTCTATTTCCCCAATTTGAAAACTCATTCTCTTGCTAGTAGAATAGCTCAAATATTGTTCTGCATCAAGGGCTGCCTGAAAGGCTTGTTCTACTAAGCTAATAAGCTGCCTAAGCATCTCCCTTTTTATATCAATCCTTAACCCAGCTTGAAATCGTGATGCTACTTGTGAAGCATCTTCCACAACTTGACTCCTTATCTTGTACTCATCAAATTTATTCATGTATTCAACAACAATCATGTTGCCTTGTCGTAAGCTATACGCATGTTGGTGCATCTTCTTAAGATAATTAAGCAGCAAGTACTTTTGTATGAGCTTAGCCTTCATCTCTTCCCAAGTTTGAATTTGGGGTTGTCCTAACCTTGTTATTTCACTTTCCACACCATACCACCAGATTTTTGCTAATCCAATAAGCTTCATCTTGGCAAATCGAACCCGTCTTTCATCCGACATATCATACCAATTGCAAGAATCTTTGAGGGAGTTAAGCCAATCAAGAAACAAAGTTGGATCCACTTTATCTTAAAAAATTGCCACTCTTACTTTCACCTTCCTAGTGATATCTCTAGCATGATCATGTGGCTCGGCATGCTTTCCTACAACTACAGGCAATTGAGCAACAGGTTGGACAGGAACACCTTGTGGAACACTTGGTGGGACTTAAATTAGAAGTGCTTCCATTGGTCCCATAGAAGCTGCTAGTGATTCAACAGTCTGTTGTAAACCATTAAGACGTTCATTCATGGTCTTTTTGGAGTTCCCCCATAGCCTTACTTAATTCAGCATTAATCACCATTATAGATGCAAAATTGAGTAAACTAATGTTTAGAAAATCAACATAAAATCTTAATAAAGAAAAATCTGAATAAAATCAAATCAAATAAAATAAAATCCGTATCAAAAAGAAATCTGGGGAAATCAAATCTGTATCAAAAAGAAATCTATGGAAATTAGTGGTTTTTGACTTGGACTACATCTTCTGAAAGTAACGTTAAAAAATATGGAGCAATCTATAGAATTTTGGATAAGGTAAAACACAAGTCTCCAGATAAGGATTAAATACTAAAAATAATAATTAAATAAAAAAGTAATAACTGGGCTTGGACTCATTTATATCACACGGGGTGTAAATCGTCAGATTTCAACTGTGAATGGGCTTTCAACCCATTTCTCATGTGCGTGTGAGGCTCTCCTTTTTGCTTGCCCTTTACAAGCCTATAAAACAATGTTGATATATAAAGCCTTTTGAAACCATTTATCTAAGCAATACGGGACAAAAGTCTTTTAGAAATATCCAACTTATCCAACAAAAAGTTCCCAAAAAAATCTTAGAAATCTTACCGGCATCACTATCTCAAATAGAGAAAGCAACACAGTAATACAAAACACCAAGAAAAACAAAAAAAAAAAGATTTCGGGTTTAAGGTTTATAAAGGAGATTTAGATTTCAAAAATTAGGGGAAATGTAGGAAGAGAATGGTGAGAAGTATACTCAAACTTGGAAGTGATTGGAGCGACGATAAAAGAGATTTTTGGTGTGGAAGCCCTAATTTTTGAGCTAGATATAGAAGTTTAAGATCATTTTGAAACAAACTAAGTTTAAGAATGAAAAAAAGAGGAGAGGATTTTTTGAAAATTTCTAGAGATTTTTTGTTGTCGAATGCGGTGGTCGGTCGGCCACCGAAATATAGATTTCTTGAATTCCTACGTGAGAGATAGAGAGAAAGGAAAGGGAAAGAGAGGTAGAGAGAAAGGTGAAATCGTGAGAAAGAAAAAAAAGAAAGACAACAAAAATAAAAAATTAATAATTTTTTCAGAATTAATTTTATTTAATTATAATTAGTATTATAATAATTTGTAATTATTTTTTTTGTTTATAGGAGGTACAAGTGAGGAGTAGGGAATCGAACTTTGGACCCAAGTCATTCTAAGGAGAGGTAACAACCACTAGACCAAACTTTGGTTGTTAATTGTTGACACCTAATTTTGTCCCATTTTTGTTGTTATTATTATTATTATTATTATTATATATATTTGTATTTGTATTTGTTTTTATTTTTATTATTTGTTTTATGATTATTTATATTATTATTAATTTATTATTATTATTATTATATTATTATTATTATTCTATTTATTATTGTTCTTATTATTTGTTTTTTTATTACTATTATCTTTTTTATTTGTTATTATTATTATTATTACTATTATTGTTTTTATTTTTTATTTTTTATTTTTTATTTTTTATTTTTTATTTTGTATCTCCTATCAGCATTTAATGGGGTTTCCTTCTCCAAAACCGCCGGTGCCTCCCGCCCACTGTCCTGGCCATTTGCTCTGCCACTCTCACCCATTCCAATGAGCAAACACCTTAATTACTGAGCTTGAATGCTAAAATCCGAAGGACAATGCCAAGAATTGGACCAAGAGATGGTTTCCCAATTCAATCAAAATGCACACTGCCTCTCAGACAGACAGGGAGAGGTTAGCCATTTTTGCTCCTCTTCTCTCGACAACATAAACCATTCTCGGTCACCATTCACCATCGCCAAGCAGAAAACTTCAAAACACTGTCATCATCAATTCGAGCCATCACCAGCCCTTCCTCCAAAACCCTCTTCAAAACCCGAAACCCTCTTTTTTCCCTCAAAAATCACCACAGCCCCGAAACCCCTAAACATCACTCTCACCACCACCACCGAAACCCTCAAACACCCTCACCATCACCATCATCACCGAAACCCCACCATTGTGTCCCAAGCACCAAGCATCGTGAGCCACCAACTACCACCCGACACCCTCAAAACCTTCGGCTTCACCAAGCCACACAACTGAAAAAACCAAACAGCCTAGACTAAATACACACACACATACACAAGCCACCTGAGACCCATTCTCCTACTCAACCACCATACACCACCACCGAACCACACCAACAACCACAACTCAGCCACCATCCATCACATAAACCCAAACTCGAGAACCCCTTAAAACCTAGATCTTAAAACCTGCAAAAAAAAAATCAAAACCAAAAAAGAAATCACAACAACAAGCAGCTGAAAAGCTAGATCCAAAACCAATAGCCAAAACAAAAAAAAGGGAAATCGATTTCAGCCTAAGTAGATCTAGGGGTTTAGGAAGTTTTTTTGGCAAAACGGTGGCTAGATCTGGTTAGAGGGAGACGAGGAGAGTATTTAGGTTTTCGAGAGTACCACCGGTGACCGGAGTACGGCGGCCGGCGACGGCTGACGGCTGACTGCGGACCCAGCTACGGCCAAGAATCGCCCGATCGAGAGCCTTGAAAGGTTCTGGAGTTTTTTTTTGGTGAAAAAGGAAGAAAATGAGTTAGAAAAAAAAGGGACATATTTATAGTTGAAAAGAAAAAGGAAAAGAGAAGAAACTACAAGATCCGCGCGTGGCCGATTCGACCCGGATCCGCGCTCCTGACCCGCTGGAGAAGAAAGACCTGTGTGCGTTTCAACCAACCCGACCCGCTCCTGACCCGCGTCCGACCCATTCCACTCCAGAAGAAAAGATCCACATGTCCGTTTCCGACTCAGTTCACGACCCGCATCAGAAAAGCTCGACCCGGACCAGTAAAGATCCGACCCGCGAGTTCCATTAGGCCAGGCTTGATTGGCTCCTTTTGATCCAGCCTAATTCGGCTGAGGCCACCATGAGGAATATACTTGGGCTATCTTGCTTGGGCCAATTTTGAAGAAATTTTGGGTTTTTAAACCCAAATCTCTTTGGGTATATTCTAAACTTTATGATTTGTTTATTTAACTAATTGTTTGCATATATAGGTTATTTATATTATTAGATAATTTGATATTTATAAAAAAAAAGAGGAATATGCAAGGATTTTTAGAATTTATAATAAATATTAGTTTTAAGTTTAATCAATATAATTTAATTTTAATCTTAATCCTTAGAAAATATATATAAAAAAAATATAATAATAAAAAAGGTAATAATAATAATAATACTTTTGTGATTATCGTTATGTTGATGAAGTATGTATTTAAAATGTTAAATTTAAATTTAAATAAACAATTTTTCGATGATGGAATGTTATGAAACTCACAAGTAGTGATTTCTTAATTGATCTCTAGGTGAGAAGAGTCTGCTAAATGTTACCAGAGTATTGGGATATTTAGTATGATTTTTCAATAATTTAAATTTTTGTTACAAATGAAAATAAACAATTTTTAATAAAAAAACAAAGAAAAAATAATAATGATAAAATTTAAATTTAATTAAATAAAGTCCGATGATGGGATGTCATGAAACTCACAAGTAGCGATTTCTTGACTGATCTCTAGGTGAGAAGAGTTTTACTAAATGTTACCAGAGTATTGGGATATTTAGTATGATTTTTCAATAATTTTAATTTTTATTAAAAATAAAACTAAATGAGTTTTTAATAAAATAACAAAGAAAAATAATAATAAAATTTAAATTTAATTAAATGAAATTTTCTGACGATGAGAATTCTATAGAACTCACAAGTAGTGATTCTTAAGAAATCTCTAGGTGAGGAAAATTATTTCAAATGTTACCAGAGTATTGGGATATTTGATTTTCAATACAAAAAGGTTCATATTCACTTTTGAAAAATAAAATTTAACTTTTTAAAATAAAACAAAATGATTTTTTACAAAAAATGACTTTGAATAAAAAGAATAAAATTGATTGTAATAAAAATAAAAATTATTTTTAAATATTAATTCAAGACCATTTTATTAAAACCAAAGGATAACACATGATTACTATGGTACCGTTTTTTAACGGGTGTCGTGAGGGTGCTAATTCTTCCCCACACATAAACGTACTCCCGGACCCGATTTTGTTTTTGCAGACAAAAAAATTGTCTTTTTAATAAAACTTAATTAATTTTGAGATTTTGTTAAAAAGACAAATATTTTAGGTGACCAATCACACCTAAACAAAAAAGATTGGTGGCGACTCCCTTTTGTTTTTAAATGTTTTTAAAATCGTCGAGCGCGAAATCGTTACGACAGCTTGGCGACTCCACTGGGGACTTTTTGAGGGTCAAGTCATTCATTAATCATGTGTTATCCAAAGTTTTAATTTAATAGTCTTGATTGATATTTAAACTTAATTCACATGGATTTTGAAAATAATTTTGTTTGCATTTGCTTTTTATGTTATTTATTTTATGTTTTATATTTGTATATACTTGTTGTTAATAAATTGTTGATTCATTTAGGATAGAGATAATAATTTAATCTGAGTCTGACATGTTCCCTCATGCACACGCTTGCATTTGCATTTTCATAACATGAGCTCTATACCCGGGTTCCGTCCTCCTTAAGAGGGAGTAAAGTACCTATGCTCTCGTGAGGTAATCACCTCTGCAATGACAAGCGAAATACTCCCACTCAAATTAAATCTTACTAGTCCAGTGTGGACGACAGTGAGGTATAATTTGGGAACCTTTAAATCTTTATAAATCCCAACCCAGCATGTAAAGGAACCTAAGAGGCCAGCCTTAGATAGAGCCATGCCCAATTTTAGTAGAAATTATCCAAAATTAGGACACGAGGGAACATATTCGACCCTTTTCTCATATCTATAATAAAGGTACTATTGATTTTGGGTTGAATTGTATATAATTTAAGTCTTTCATTTTTCTTAAAAAAAAAGAAAAGAATTTTTGAAAAATAAAAATGAAAAAATATATTTTCTTTGGAAAAAATTTTGTCTGAAAAAGAAATCCATTTATTTTGAAAAAAATAAAGATGCGTGATAAAAATAATAGAACAAATATGTAACCTTTTTTAAAAGATGCAAATAATTATTTATTCCTTTTTTTTAAAGGGGAATTTTGTTTTGAAAATAGGTTCATTAAAATAGGAACTAATAAAAGTACATTCTCCAAAGCAAGAGGAAGAAAAAGAAGTTTTATGTATATTTAGTTACAAGATGTTCGTATACAAAGATAAAAAAAAGTTTTAATTTCTTTTATTTTTCTTTCTTTAAAATAAAAATATGAAATGATAAAATGTGGATAAACTTTTCTTTTTACAAAAAAAAATGAAAAATTTGTTAAAAGAAAATGCCTCTTTCACTAAAAATAATAAGAAGAAATTCAATTAAGTTTTTATTTAGTTACTCAAAAAAAAAACAAAAACAAATTTGTTATTCTTTATTATTCTTGGAAAATTTTCCTAAGATAAAAGCATAAAAAAAAAAGAAAAGCAAAAGGGATTGAGTAGGAAATTAATTAATATCTCTTGGAGAAAGGATTAGAATAAAATGAGAGAATGACTAAAAAACTTTTTTCTTTCTTTTTGAAGTCAAAATAAATATTGAAGAAAAAAAGATGAATAATTGACTTTCCTGTATGGAATTTTCAAAGAATAAGACATGCAAAAATAAAAAAAAATATATCTTTCTTTTTTTTAGATCGTAGAGGAATTTTAAATGAGAGTCTAAAAATGCTAAGAATTAAAAAAAAAGGGTTAAAAAAAAGGTTTCTTGAACAAAAAGATGTCAATAAAAATTGTCATTGAATTTGTTTGGAAAAGAATTCAAAAATAATAATAATTTGATTTGGAATAAAAATGAAATAAAATCAATTTTTGAAAAAAAGAATCGAATAGGGAATGTGAATTTTTTTTTACAAAAAAATAGAAAATAAAAAAATGTTTGTTTGGTGATTAAATAAAAATGATTTCTAGAAAAATGAAGAAGAATGTTTGAGATTTAGTTAGGAATTCCATCTTTCTTGCATGTTGGATTAAGGAATAATAAGATTAGTGTCTAGGTTTTGTGAATACAAATATTCGTTTTTCTCAAGCATGTTAGGGACATATATCATTTTAATTCATTTCATCATCATTGTGTATATATATGTTGATAGTCATGTCATGTGCATTTTAGAATTATGTAAGTTAGGTGATGTAGATACCAAATTTTGTCCGGAATTGTAAATATATTTGGATGGAATCTCTTTCAGTCTTAGTAATTTGAGATTGAAATTTGCTTATTAATCAAGTCGGTTTAATCGTGCGCTTGAATTAATTTGTCAAAAACAGACTTTGAGTAAACTCATGTTTGAGATTAATTAGTTCAAGTATCGTGAAAATCGAATTTTATTTATCGAGATCAACTCCAAATTTGTTTTAAATAACCAGGCCTTTTTCTTTGATTTGTTATTATTAATTTTGGGCTTTGCTAAAGCCCAAAATTTCATGGGCCCAAATTAATTGAAGTTAGGTTGTTAGATTTAAAGATCTAAGCCCATATGTCTTATTTTATTTTATTTTATTAATTTGTATTAAAATTAAAATGAAAAAAATTAATTAGTATTTTAAATATTTAACTTTTAGACAATTTGTAACAAAAGAAAAACAAATAAAAAAAAAAAAGAAGAAAGACGGGTGCTGGTGCCGGTGCCGACACCAGCAAAGAAGGCTGCAACCAGCCACCCTAAAAATAACCATGCCATCCCTACCAGCTCACTGATAATTTTCTTTGTGGTTGAAAGTCTCCTACAAATTAATTCCTTGAGATTTTGCTCCGTTTTTATTGACTAAAAAGAGCAGCTCGAGGGAGATAAACAAGAAAAGGGGAAGCAATTTCGGAAGAACCCCTGTTTTCAAGATCCTAAAAACCTCCCTCTACCCTCTGCATTCACGATAGCCACCATTTTTCAAGCAGATTTTCTACAAAGCATTTAAGAACACCAAGAAAATCAAGCATTATGGAGTCTGAAAACCAGCAAAGAATCTGAAAACCAGCGGAACAATAGATTACAATCCTTGGATTCAAAGATTTCATCCGATTTTCTTGACTAAAAATGTCTATAAATAAGCCTGAAGAAGATCGGAGAAAGGGAGAAAAAACAGAAAAAAAAAGAAACACAGAAATACACAGAGACAGTGAAGAGAGACGGAAACAGAGAGAAAAGAAAAAGCTTGAGAAAAAAAAACCCAAGAAGATCCCCATTCTGCCAGCCACCCGAGCTTCACTACACTAGTCATTACAACCTATACTACCCACCCATACCTAAAATCTCCACTGTAGTTCATCCATCCACACTTCAAGCCATCCAAAACCCACAATCAGAGTGCCAAAAAAACATAGAAAAGTCACAAAAAAATAGCATCAATTTCCAGCAAATAATACAGATAAGAAAAGACCCAAATCGATTCTCACTCAGCAACTCTAAATACCCAAAATCAGGAAACAGGCGACACCAAGTAATACCAGTAAAAAAATCGCGTGGAGACTGAAGTGAAGGAGCAGCGATTGCAACACTTTGACGTGACGGAAGGTAGTGCTCGCTGGTCATTGGCTGTCCTGCGAAGAGGAAAGACCCGATTAGAATGTGAGACAAAAAGAAAAAAATAAGAACGAAAGAAGAAAGAAGAGGAAATTGTGCCCGAGATTGTAAGGCTTTCTCTTGCTTTTATGTTTTGTTTTATTTGCTTTTCAATTTATTATTTATTTATTTTAGTTGATAATGACATGAGACTCTTCTTTTTATTTACTTTATGTTGGTTATATTTGCTTTTCAATTTTTTATTTATTTTAGTTGATGATAACGTGAGACTCTTTTCCTATTACTTATATGTTTTGTTTTATTTGTTTTTTTATTTATTTATTTTACTTGATGATGATGTGTTGACTAGATCATTTGAATTCAATGCGCTGAATAGGTGTTTTATTACATAATTTGTTTGGGCTCGGGTTGTAGGAGAAAAGTATTTTAGATGGGCCTTTCTCATGAGTTATTATATAATGGATTGGGGCTAAGTTTAGCATTTTATCTTTATCTTTATTCACATATATGTGCTTATAATTGCTGGAACTTGTTGAAAAATGAAATTAGATAATAATAACGATAACATTAATAATAACAAGGATCTTTAAAAACAGAAAATTTTACAATAATAATAAATTTTAAAAATAGATTTTTCTTAAAGCTCCTAAGTGGGAAGTTTTCTTCAAATCTTACCAAAGTGTGGTAAGATGTAAAAATATTTTAAACAAGATTCGGAAATAAATTGGGTTATAATAAAATGTTCAGAAATGATAAATAATAAATTTTAAAAGAATTCCTAAGTGAGGAATTTTTAAATTTAAAGCTTTCCAAAAGTGTTGGATGGTTTGTTTCAAAATAAGATTTATGAAAAGGTAATTTAAAATGAAACAAAAAATTGCAAACGAAAAATAATAAAATAAAATAATTTTTATAAACTTTAATAAAATTTATTTCAATTATAGAAATATAATAATGTTCTAAAAAATAAAAATTAAAAAGGTTCCTAAGTGAGGGATTTTCTCTAAAAAACTTACCAAGAGTGTTGGTAAGGCTTACATTTTAATATAAAATATCACAAAAATGTGTAAAAGTAATTTTAACATATTTCTAAAACAATAATATGGAGGTTTCCATTAAATATAACTGGAACTAATTCTAATTTTTAAAACGAGCAAGAAATGATTTTCAAAAAAAATTCCTAAGTGAGAAATCATGTTTAAATCTTTCCAAAGTGTGGAAAGATTTTAAATATTTTAATAAAAATTTTAAACAAAAAAAAATCAGAGGTTAATACGATTAATTTACCTTAAAAACTTTGATAAATGCTATTTTTCTAAAAAATAGATTAATAAATGAATAAATATTTCCTAAAGGTCCCTAAGTGAGGGATTGATTTTATAATTTTCCTAAAAGTGTTGGGAAATACAAATTAAAATTTAGAAGATGATAAAATAAACACAGAATTTCCTGTAAGTAATAAAATTAACTATAAAATTTTATTTTATTTTTTTTAAAAAAAAAGATCTTCATATTATGATTAAAAAAGAAAGGTTCCTAAGTGAGGAACTTTATCTCACCAAAAGCGTTGGAGAGATTTTAAAATATTAAAATAAAATATGAAAAATAAAACTAATTATAAAATCTTAAGTAATAAAGTTAACTATAAAATCTTATCTTTAATAATTAAAATCTAAGAATTTTCATATAATGATTTTCTAAAGAAAGTTTCTAAGTGAGGAACTTTATTTCACCAAAAGTGTTGGAGAGATATTTTAAAAATAGAATATTAAAAAAGAGTAAAATATTTAAAGTTAAAGTACAAAATGAAGTAAAAGTCTTTTATCTAAAAAATATTGAAATTTAAACCGACGACGGAGCCTCTTCAAGAGAATAAGTGATTTTCTTGAATACTCTTGAGGTGAGAGAATAACTTTATCTCACTGAAAGTGTCGGGAAATATTTAAGAAAATTCTCAATACTTAAATACTAAATGAAAAAATAAATAAAGTAATAAGTATTAAAAGACCACTTGGTTAAGACTTTTTAGGATAACATGTGATTAATTGGTACCGTCCATCGGACGGGCGTTGTGGGGGTGCTAATACCTTCCTCACACGTAACCGTACTCCCGAATCCAAATTTCATAACGTAGATCAATATACTTATCCTTAGTTTTGAATAGGTGGCCAATCACACCTAGGTTAAAATTGATTGGTGGCGACTCCATAAATTTAACGTCTAGCGATTAGATCCCCAGGACAAAAATCGTTACGACAGGTGAGATAAAACAAAATTTGATTTTCATTACCACTGCATTGTGTATAAATTACATTTTGTATAAACATGTCCTTCATCATGCCTTGTTATTGTGTCATGTCTTAAACATTTTACATAGCATTTCATAAAAAAAAAAAAGAAAAAAAGAAAATGTTCTTTCTCATAGAAGATTAAAAACAAAAGAAAAAAGAGAGACAGTTTTGAAACAAGTTTGGTATGGTTCAAGGTTATTCTTCAATTCCTCTTACTTGTTTCGGACTTGACCTCTTAAGTTAATAAGTGAATGTGTTAAGTAAGGGGCAAATTTTAGTTTGAACTATGGTATGCATTTTACATTGTTGCATCATATTTTGTAGATAAATATTTGAGAAACTAGACTAAGTCTTTTACAATCTTGAATTTGTTTATTCTTTCAATTTTTTTTATCAAATTTATGTACATGTGTTATTGATTGATTATTTTCATTGAAATTATTACTCCTTAAGATTTGGTTAAAATGAAGACTTAAATACCCAAGAAAATCATGCAAATTAACAAAACAAAAAAAGAAAAAAGAAAAATTGTTCCATTTCGTAGATTTTTGTCAAACATATCATTTGCATACATATACAAATAACATGATTTTCATAAAACTCACATCATACACTTGTTATACTTCAGCAAACATGCCAATGCTCTAAAAAAAAACAACAAAAGAGAAAAAAAAGTGTTTGTTCCAAAATTTTTCGAAAGAAATAAAAGAAAGTTCTTTTTTTTTCTTTCTCTTCTTTTTCTTTTTCTCTCTTTTTTGACAAAGGTAAGATAGTAATGTGAATTTCTAATAAGAAAATTGTGGTAATAAGGTTCAAGGCCTCTCGACTATCAAAAGTTACAAAGCAATTTGGGACTCTCAAGTATAGACCATGGAAGAAGGATAGGCTAGCCGAATGGAGAAAATAGAAAAGGCGCAAGAAGAGATGAAAGGGCAATTGGCTGCAATGATGGAGATGATGACCAAAATGAGTAAAGGAAAGGAACTAGTAGGGGAAGCAACTACTCAAGAAAGGTGGGCACAAGAAGGTGAACGTTCATATCCACATAGTCCCTTTCCACCCCAAGTCCATACTTCACAGCATACGCCATTTTCGGGGCATGACATTAGAAACCCCGGTAGGAAGCCATCAGACCCGATCTCTGTCCATGATTTAGAGGATCCTAAAGAACAGGAGAAATTGAAGATGAGTGCATCAACAGTGAAAGAGAACTTAGAGCCTCAAACGAAGTTAGATCTCCTTGAAGAAAGATTACGAGCTATCGAAGGGATGGATTTATATGGTTTTTTGGATGCAAGCGAGCTTTGTCTGGTATCGAGCATAGTTATCCCACCGAAGTTCAAGGTTCCAGAATTTGAAAAGTATGATGGGACCAAATGCCCGGCAACTCATATCAAGATGTATTGCTGAAAAATGGCTGCTTATGCTCAAAATGATGAATTATTGGTGCATATTTTTCAAGACAGTCTTATCGGATCAACCGCCAGGTGGTACACCAAACTAGATCAAGCTCATATCCGCTCATGGAAAGAATTGGCTTGGGCATTCATTGCTCAATACAAGCACATTGAAGATCTGGCACCGGACCGCCTATCCTTACAAGGCATGAGGAAGAAACATGAGGAGAGCTTTAACGAATATACTCGAAGATGGAGGGATGTAGCTACCCAGGTCCAACCACCTCTCATAGAGAAAGAAACCACCATCTTGTTTATCAACACACTCCCGGCACCGTTTTATGAAATGATGGTTGGTAATGCCACCAAAAAATTTTGCAGATATGGTAATTTCTAGCGAAATAATAGAGAATGCAATCAATAGTGGCAAGCTTGTAGGAGATGATGCCATAAATACAAGAAGAGGCTATACATCAGGGAATGAAGAAGATGTTCATGCCATGAATTATGAGGGGCAACATGTGGGAGACTTTGTTCCATATCATCCTTATCCAATGTACCAAACCAACTACCCCACCACAAATAATATCTCTTCAAGCTTGAATACCCGACAGTCAATCCCCCAATCTAATTGGCAAATGGGTCTCCAAACTCCTATGCCTACCTAGAGTAACCAAAAAGGATCTCGGAACAAACGGAGGAGGATCGACATTGATCCGATTCCTTGGTCCTACACTGAAGTATTTCAATACCTTGTCGAGAACCAGCTTGTTACCCCAGTCCAACTAAAACCTTTGGAACCTCTATATCCAGAGTGGTATGACCCAAATGCTCGATGTGACTATCATAGTGGAAATATGGGTCATTCCATAGAAAGTTTCCCTGCTTTCAAGCATAAGGTGCAAAGTTTGATTAGATCTGGTTTGTTGGATTTCGGGACAAAAGAAGGAACGGGTTAACCATGCTACAGTATGATTGCAAAAGAAGACTTTTTGGTTGGTCATTCATGATGGTGTAAAGTTGTTTCCTTTTGCAATGCTCATGAACTGAAAAGCGCTTTTTGTGTATTGACTTTCATTTATTTTTTGTCATTTCAACGGAGTAACTGATACATTTTCATTGCATTTTCTCTCCCCTTCGAAATCTTATGTTTTTTTGTACATTTGCCTATATTTCACCCTTTTTTGATTAACTACCATACTTTGCCCAATTTTGTTGTTAAATGATGAATATGAAGTTGACTATGATAATAATCTGGGATAAAACTTTAAAATTCTATTTGTATTGGCAATTTTGTCCCCATGATCGATAGGAATGTTGAAATCAGTCGATGTAGTGTATAAAGGAAAGCAGATTTTTCATAAGGTTGTGATGGCTCAATAAATAATTCTTTGATAAGAGTATTTACGTTTGAAATGAGAAATGGCCATCTTTGGGTTACCCGTCACACATGAGAAAAATTATCCATTGTTACCCCTTTTGAGCCTCATAGTTATATATGTTTTTTAAAGAAACCTGCCAAGGATCACCCTCCATATTAGGGGGCAAAATTGAGAAAAATGAAGTGAGATTTGCCTACAAAGAAATTTCAAGTCATTAGAAACCTTAGGGGCAAGATAAAGAAAAAGATATCTTTATGCTTGAATTCCAAAAAAAAAAGGGGAAATGAGGAAAAGAGAGAATCAAAAGAAAAAGAGATGAACGGAAAAAAATGGAAAGAGAAACAAAAAAACCAAAGAAGAATAAACAAAGAATGGGGTAGAATGCTAAAATTCTTAATATGATGAAAAATGATCTTATGGCTTGAAACCCTTGAAACACGTATTTTGGGCCTTATTATCCATTCTTTCAAAACCTCAAAACCTGGCCTATATTACGTATCTTAAAAGTCCATTTTGATCGAACTTGAATGCTTGAGTTAAGGAATCATATATTGAGCCTAGATATGTTAAAGTTCATGATTTTGAGCTCGATAAGTGTGTTGATTATAAAAAAATTATGGTCCTTGAAGAAGAATGAAAATGTAAAAAGAAAAAAATGAGGAAAAATGAAAAAGAAGAAAAATAATGAAAAAAAGAAGGGCTAAAATAAAAAAAAAAGAAAAGAAAGAGAATAAGAAGGGGCTCAAGTTGAAAACTCGAAAGGGCAATTTGAGTCAAAAGAAGAATGGAAGATTTGGCTAAAATCTCAAGAAGATAGCCTTTTATAAGGGAAACCAGTACTGTTCGAAGATTTCATGAAGTGGGGGGCAAAGCATTGATGGAACCAAAATGATTAGAATGTCAATCAAATAGAATTTTGGAAAAACCTTAGATTAGTTTATCAAGATCGATTGAATATTAATTGTTAGATATTGTTACTTTCCTTGGCCTCTGGAAATACCTTATTATTCTTGGTTAAATCTGTTCTTGTTTACTTCATCATAAATGTCTTCCCTTCAACTTTCAACCAATCTGCATACTCATGATTATTGAAGGAAATGTGATGGCATTACATCTGTTATGAAATTGAAATGATGATAAATAAATAATTAACAATATTTGTGAAAGCCCGATGCATTACAAAAGAGGAAAGTCGAAAATGATATGGGGCAAAGAAGGAAAAGATGAGAATCGTGGGAAGGCTTGTAAGTGTACCGAAGAAATATGAATGTGTGATCAAATGGTGAAAAATGAACAAGAATTAATGGTGTTTCATGGAATTAGTGGATGTACGGAAGCTTATGTTTTGAAAAGATTCAAAAAAGGTAAGGATGGTGGTGTTGCGAACCTTGTTACTGCAACTTTTGATTTTTTTTTCTTATCTTTTTCTTTCTCTTTTCCTTTTCTTTTTTCTTATTTCTCGACATTTGTATTGCATCCATCACATACATTCAAAAAAACAAAAAAACAAAAAAAACAAACGAAAATTTCACCTTTAAGGAACGAGATTTGTACATTTTCGATCAAAGAAGGGGCAAAACACAAGACAAAGGAAGGAAGCGGGATTCTGAAAATTTTAAGATAAGATGATAAGATTTTTAAAGTAAAGAGTTTTAAAAGGATGATGCATCAAGAAATTAAATACTTGGATGTGAATCTCCAATTCAGAAAATTTTAAGCAAGAAGCTGAATATTTGGATGTGAATCTCCAATTTAGAAATTTCGGGTGTGAATCTCCGAATCAAATATCTGGATGTGAATCTCCAAATCAAAATTTCAGGGTGAATAATGAATCTCCAAATCAAGGTTGAAATTTCGGGTGTGAATCTCCGAATCAAATATCTGGATGTGAATCTCCAAATTGAAATTTTAGGTGTGAATCTCTGAATTTCAAGTTAAAATTTTGGATGTGAATCTTTGAATTAAATATTTGGATGTGAATCTCCAAATCAAAAATTCAGGTGTGAATCTCTGAATTTCAAGTTAAAATTTCGGATGTTAATCTCCGAATTAAATCTTTGGATGTGAAACTCCGACTCAAAATTTCAAATGAGAATCTCTGAAATTTCGGATGCGAATATCTAAAATGGATATTTGGATGTGAATCTCCAACTCAAAATTTTAGATGAGAATCTCTGAATTTAAGATGCGAATCTCTATATTAAAGTTTACGTTTGGAATTTTCAATGTGAATCCTCAAATTGAGTTCCTGAATGTATCCTTGCCAAGAAAATGTAAGATTAAAATATGAGGTTGGAAGAATAAGATTTTGAAGTTGAAAAAAAAAAGAGAGGAAGAAGAAGTTTTTTTTTTAAAAAAAAAAAGAAGGGAGAAGAAGAAGGTTCAGGGCTATATTTTAAAGAGGAGGTTCGAGATTAAATTTGAAATGAGATTAAACATAAGATTTAAAGATGAAATTGAAAAAAAACCAAGATAAAGAATTTTAAGATAAGGAAATTCGATTTGAATGTGAATCTTCGAATCAAATCTTTGGGTGTGAATCTCCAAATCAAGTTAAAATTTCGGATGTGAATCTCCAAGTCAAACTTTTTGGATATGAATCCCCAAGTCAAATTCTGGATGTGAATCTCCAAGTTAAAATTTTGGATGTGAATCTCCAAATCAAAGTTAAAATTCTGGGTGTGAATCTCTAAATCAAAGTCAAAATTCTGGGTGTGAATCTTTAAGTTCAAAATGTTGGATGTGAATCTTCAAGTTAAAATGCTGGGTTTGAATCTCCAAGTTCAAAATTTTGGATGTAAATCTCCAAAACAAAGTTAAAATTCTGGGTGTGAATCTCCAAGTTAAAATTTCGGATGTGAATCTTCGAATCAAATCTTTAAATGTGAAATCTCTCAATTTCAGAAAAAGAATTTAAAGTTTCATTGCCTCTGTTGCAAGAGGAGCTTTTTCAGAAAAGGAATTTAAAGTCTCATTGCCTCTGCTGCAAGAGGAGCTTTTTCAGAAAAAGAATTAATTAAAGTTTCATTGCCTCTGTTGCAAGAGGAGCACATTTCAAAAAAAAAAAACAAAACAAAACAAAAAAAACTATTAATTAAAGTTTCATTGCCTCTACTGCAAGAGGAGCACATTTCAAGAAAAATTTTAAGTTTCATAGCCTTTGCTGTAAGAGGAACACATTCCAAAAAAAAGGGAAAAATAAAATTTTAAGTTTCATTGCCTCTGCTGCAAGAGGAGTACATTCAAAAAAAATGAATGAAAATGAAAAAAAAGAGAAGAAAAGAAAGAAAAAAAAAGATTAGGTTATAAGCTGGACAAAATTAGTGTCTATTGTCTTTACTCTATTCTTGATCCTCAGCAATGAGCAAAGAGGGGTAGCTGTTGACACTTAATTTTGTCCCATTTTTGTTATTATTATTATTATTATTATTATTATTATTATTATTATTATTATTATTATTATTATTATTATTTGTTTTTTTATTACTATTATCTTTTTTGTTTGTTATTATTATTATTATTATTACTATTATTGTTTTTATTTTTTATTTTTTATTTTTTATTTTTTATCTCCTATCAACATTTAATGGGGTTTCCTTCTCCATAACCGCCGGTGCCTCCCGCCCACTGTCCTGGCCATTTGCTCTGCCACTCTCACCCATTTCAATGAGCAAACACCTTAATTACTGAGCTTCAATGCTAAAATCCGGAGGACAACGCCAAGAATTGGACCAAGAGATGGTTTCCTAATTCAATCAAAATGCACACTGCCTCTCAAACAGACGGGGAGAGGTTGGCCATTTTTGCTCCTCTTCTCTCGACAACACAGACCATTCTCGGTCACCATTCACCATCGCCAAGTAGCAAACTTCAAAACACTGTCATCATCAATCCGAGCCATCACCACCCCTCCCTCCAAAACCCTCTTCAAAACTCGAAACCCTCTTTTTTCCCTCAAAAATCACCACAGCCCCGAAACCCCTAAACATCACTCTCACCACCGCCATCGAAACCCTCAAACACCCTAACCATCACCATCATCACCGAAACCCCACCATTGCGTCCCAAGCACCAAGCATCGTGAGCCACCAACTACTACCCGACACCCTCAAAACCTTCGGCTTCACCAAGCCACACAACCGAAAAAACCAAACAGCCTAGACTAAATACACACACATACACAAGCCACCCGAGACCCATTCTCCTACTCAACCACCATACACCACCACCGAACCACACCAACAACCACAACTCAGCCACCATCCATCACACAAACCCAAACCCGAGAACCCTTCAAAACCTAGATCTTAAAACCTGCAAAAAAAAAACACAAAACCAAAAAAGAAATCACAACAACAAGCAGCTGAAAAGCCAGATCCAAAACCAATAGCCAAAACAAAAAAAGGGGAAATCGATTTCGGCCTAGGTAGATCTAGGGGTTTAGGAAGTTTTTTTGGCAAAACGGTGGCTAGATCTGTTTAGAGGGAGACGAGGAGAGTATTTAGGTTTTCGGGAGTACCACCGATGATCGGAGTACGACGACCGGAGGCGGCTGAAGGTGGACCCAGCGGCAGCTGGGAATCGCCCGGTCGAGAGCCTTGAAAGGCTCTGGAGTTTTTTTTTTGGTAAAAAAGGAAGAAAATGAGTTAGAAAAAAAAAGGGACATATTTATAGTTGAAAAAAAAAGGAAAAGAGAAAAAACTACAAGATCCGCGCGTGGACCCGATCCGACCTGGATCCGTGCGCCTGACCCGAGGGAGAAGAAAGACCAGCGTCTGTTTCAACCGACCCGACCCGCGTCCGTTTCAACCGACCCGACTCGCTCCTGACCCGTGTCCGACCAATTCCACTCTATAAGAAAAGATCCGCACGCCCGTTTCTGACCCGTTCGCGACCCGCAGCAGAAAAGCTTGACCCGGACCAGTAAAGATCCGACCCGCGAGTTCCATTGGGCCAGGCTTGATTGGCTCCTTTTGATCCGACCCAATTCGGCTGAGCCCACCATGAGGAATATACTTAGGCTATCTTGCTTGGGCCAATTTTGAAGAAATTTTGGGTTTTCAAACCCAAATCTCTTTGGGTATATTCTAAACTTTATGATTTGTTTATTTAACTAATTGTTTGCATATATAGGTTATTTATATTATTAGAAATTTGATATTTATAAAAAAAAAAGAGGAATATGTAAGGATTTTTAGAATTTATAATAAATATTAGTTTTAAGTTTAATCAATATAATTTAATTTTAATCTTAATCCTTAGAAAATATATATAAAAAAATATAATAATAAAAAAGGTAATAATAATAATAATACTTTTGTGATTATCGTTATGTTGATGAAGTATGTATGTAAATTGTTAAATTTAAATTTAAATAAACAATTTTTCCGATGATGAGATGTTATGAAACTCACAAGTAGTGATTTCTTAATTGATCCCTAGGTGAGAAGAGTCTGCTAAATGTTACTAGAGTATTGAGATATTTAGTATGATTTTTCAATAATTTAAATTTTTGTTACAAATGAAAATAAACAATTTTTAATAAAAAAAAAAGAAAAAATAATAATGATAAAATTTAAATTTAATTAAATAAAGTCCGATGATGGGATATCATGAAACTCACAAGTAGTGATTTCTTAACTGATCTCTAGGTGAGAAGAGTCTTACTAAATGTTACCAGAGTATTGGGATATTTAGTATGATTTTTCAATAATTTTAATTTTTATTAAAAATAAAACTAAATGAGTTTTTAATAAAATAACAAAGAAAAATAATAATAAAATTTAAATTTAATTAAATGAAATTTTTCGACGATGAGAATTCTATAGAACTCACAAGTAGTAATTCTTAAGAAATCTTTAGTTGAGAAAAATTATTTCAAATGTTACCAGAGTATTGAGATATTTGATTTAATTTTTCAATGCAAAAAGGTTCATATTCACTTTTGAAAAATAAAATTTAACTTTTTAAAATAAAACAAAATGATTTTTTACAAAAAATGACTTTGAATAAAAAGAATAAAATTGATTGTAATAAAAATAAAAATTATTTTTAAATATTAATTCAAGACCATTTTATTAAAACCAAAGGATAACACATGATTACTATGGTATCGTTTTTTAACGGGCGTCGTGGGGGTGCTAATCCTTCCCACGCGTAACCGTACTCCCGGACCCGATTTTGTTTTTGCAGACCAAAAAATTATCTTTTTAATAAAACTTAATTAATTTTGAGATTTTGTTAAAAAGATAAATGTTTTAGGTGACCAATCACACCTAGACAAAAAAGATTGGTGGTGACTCCTTTGTTTTTAAATGTTTTTAAAATCGTAGAGCGCGAAATCGTTACGACATTAATAATTTATAATTATTTTAGTGTAAGGGTTAATTGATCTTTCAAGCTTATTCCAACCATATTCCATGATCTAACCAAACACATTAATACTATTTCTTAATATATTCTATAATATATTCCAATAAACCAAATATCATAATACATATTCTATTTTATTCTATTCTACCCTTTTTCTATTCCCACAAAATTTCTATTTCATTTTTCCTCTATTCCATTCGTTTATGAGAACTTTCTTGAAAAAAAATATTGAAATTTCAGTTATAAGAAAATATTGAAACTCCACTTTTATGAAGGTTTTCACAAACTTCATGTAATATTACTTGAAATAAAAAATAAAATAAAATAAAATACTGATCATACATTTTTAATTTATTTGAAAATTCTTTCGAATAAATAATAAATTAACGTAAAATTTTATAATTATTATGTTTTATTTAATATCAAAATATAATATGATGATTCATCACAGCTAACAACTTATTGACCAAGTGATTAAATATAAGTTGTGACATATTATAAGTTTTAGATTCGAATCCGAGCACTTTCATATTCAGTTATTTGATATTTCCTTTGTAACCAAATAAAAAAAATAATTCATCACATAAAGTTTTAAGGGAAGTCATTTTAAAAATATTATTTCAGTGCGTTGTTGCTTGGTAAGTTACTCTACTTTAAATATTACAGTGTAATTGAGTTAAACATCTATATTAATAATAAATAAATTTATACTTGAAGCACTCTCAGTGTATAAATTTCATAAATTGTCCGTAAATTAATACATGTCACTTCATTAATTCAAAAATTTTAAAATAAAGAATTCTTCAAAATAAATGTATTAAATTTTTTTAAATAATGAGGTGTCATTATATTATTCAACTAGCTTGTGACCCGTGCGATGTACGAAAATTTTGTATACTTAAAAGTGATTGTTAATAAAAGTAAATTTTATTTACAATTTACTTATTTAGATGATAGAACTAAATATATAATTAATTAACGTAATTTAATCGAAGTAAGTAATTAGAAATTAATTTATTGACATAAAATCTTTTAAGCAAAAAATAAATAAGAAATGATGATAAATAGAAAATATAAATATTGCATTCAAATATAAGAAACACTAACATCCAAAAAAAAAATATGTCCAACAGTTAAATTAAAAACTAAAAGTTCGATCATTGAAAAAAAAAGGTCTTCAGTTCTGAGAATCTTCAAATGATGCTGCCGGAGCTGTACTTCTGCAATTATGTTTACATCATACGTAATTGTTATCTATTTATAGAACACAAAGAATTCAAGTAAGTAATGAATAAACGTAAAACCTTACTCGCGTGTACAAATTTTTTTTGCAGGTGTTTGGGGGTAATTATCATCTTCTTCATATGTACACGAATTAGCAGGCATCTCTATTGATATCTTCCTTGTATTCGATAAAGCATTTAATTAAATATAAATTATGTGTCTAAAAATTTTTGAAAAGTGAAGTTATTATACTTATGGTTTATTCCTCTGCAGAATATAATAACAGTAAAACATTAATATAATAACAGTAGTTAATAGAATATTAATTAAAAAAATAATTTTTTTCATTAATTAGATAAAAAAGATATTTTACTTGTTATTAAAACTTTCTGTGTTAGTATATAATAACAGTAAATATAAAAACAGTAAAATAAAATTTTCTGTTAGGTTAAAAAATTGAATAACAGTACTAAACATAAGATTAATAAGGTAAAACAGATCATTTTTGTAATTAATTAGGTAAAAAGATAATTTACTAATAGGTTTGGTTTGGACCACATTTATTTGATTTGCACGAAAATGATCCTTACGGTTTTTGTTGTTAAGGCAACCTTGATTGGGTAAAAATATTTTTGTATATACTTGGTTGAACGGCACAGCAAAGTACACTTATTGAAATATAATATATGAGGGTTAACATTGTCTCCAAGTACACTTCTTGTCTCTGGTCAGTTAATGGTATATTCAGCTTACTACTTTTAATCTTTATGGTATATTCAGCTTACTAATCGTAATCTTACATACATATGAATCCAGTGCCTGCTTGCAATAGAGACCAATGCAATGGAAACACAAACAGAAGCAAAGTAAAATCCATTAGTCATTAATGTTTGTTGTGCAAAAATTTATGTTTTATTAATTTTAAAAATTAATTTTTTAATTCAAAGTTTTATTCCCATGCAGAATATAATAATAGTAATACATTAATATAATAACAATAATTAACAAAAAATTAATTACGTAAAAAAGATAATTTACTTGTTAATAAAACTTCCTTGTTATTATATAAGAGATCAAAAAATTTGTAAATCTACAATTTACAAAGAAAAGAAAAAGCTGTTGAATTAATTTTTTTCTTCCATCCAATTGCTTCTAATAAGAAGAGGAAAAGTAATCTTGATCAAGTTTTAGTCTATCGATCAAACAATCTGCACTTACAAATCATTGTGAAATTTTGGGCAACTTTTCAAATTAAAAACCTGAAGTAGACGCATAATTTGATCAACAGTGCAGATTGTTTATATTTGAATCATTATAAAAATATTAAAAATATTTATTATTTAAATATTTTAAAATTTATTTAAAATTAAAATATATTTTATTAATAAAATTACATTTCATATCAGTTTATCAAGTCTTCTTTGAGATTGAACAAACCTATCACTAATAAAAGCGCTCGAGACGAAATCATAATAACACAAATTCATGAATTTAAAAAAAAAAAAAAGAAAACTTATGTTGAACAAAAGCTAATTGCTCAGGGAGTCATGTGTTCAAGGTAGCATCTCGAACCTACAGCAAGAGCCATTAAGATGCAAACATAGATTTGGTAAAAAATATAATAATAGTAGTTAACAAAAATAACACGACATCAAAACAAATAATAAAGAAAAAAATAAAAATAGGAAAGTGAAAGGAACATTTGGAGGGTAAGATGACAGGCAAATTTACCTTTTTGATATTTCTGCTATGACAATGTGCAAACTTGTAACAGGAGAAACAAAAGTGGAGCAGATGGTTGAATTGTTTTGGAGTAAGGATTGCAAAGGGTGTTTAGATTGTGGATGATAGAGGGTTATTAGAACGTGGTTTCAGAATGAGGATGGTAGAGGGATATTAAAACGTGGAACGTTTTAATAATTAGTTTTGATAATAATTTTAAAATAGATAATAAATAATTTAAAATAGATTTGATAATAATTTTAAAAGATTTGATTAGATATATAAAATATTTAATTAGATATTAATTTTAAAAATTAATATCTACTTAATATTGATGATATCATGAAAAATTTGATAAATATGTGAAAATTAAATATTTAATAAATTATTTATTTATTTTATTTTTTTAAAATAGATATTAGTAGATAATTTGATAGGATAAATAAATAATGTTTAAAATTTGAATAATAAATATTTAAAAGGGATAAATAGATAATTCTAAACATATTAATTAGTTTTAAAATATAGGTTAAAAGAAAAAAAATTAAAATTAAAATTGTTACATCTTTTACTCCACTAACTCCACTAATTTTTAATTTTTTACTCCACTAATTTTCAGTTAACTTATCAATCAAATTTTGGCAACATAACAACATTCTTTTGAAAAAAAAAAGGAATTTTTTCGGGGGAGAAATGAGAGATATTTTCTTCCACCACAGAGAATTATTTGACTCTTGCATTTCAAACAATTTACATGATACATCAAGCCGCGCTTTTATAGGTACAGGATTTAATGATTCTTAAGATAAGAAGAGTGGATTCATCCTTTCAAGTATTTATTTTGTTGTGGTCATTTGATTTGTTAATTTGTTAATAGTAATAAAGAGAATAACGAATAGAAAGTAATGGCTTGGCTTGTGGATAAACGACAAATCCCCTGTAGAAGAGAAGGTTCCATTGGAACTATTATTTATTTCAGGGTGTCATTGAAAAAGAAGTAAAAATTTGAGATAAAAGAAAATAAAAAAATGAAATTAATGAGGCTATTGTGCCCTCTTTTACTCCACTGATTTTTAGTTTCTTACTCCACTAATTTTCAGTTAACTTATCAATCAAATCTTAAACTGTAAAAGATAATTGAAAAGGAAATAAAAATTTGAGATAAAAGAAATTAAAAAAATGAAATTAATGAGGTTATGACACGTGTTAGTCTTGTTTTCTGAAATATAATATATATATATATATATATATATATATATATATATATATGATTACAAAGTATGAGATTTATATACAACAATACATGAAACATAACCTTATAATAATTTTTTTTTATTAAATTTGATATTAGAAGTTGTGATACCAATTCAATTGAAGAATCAATAAAAATAATTTATAAAATAAAATATTTTTTATTAATAAGATTAATGATATTTTGAAAATAGAGTGAAAATTTATATTTTAAAATTCAATTTGCCTAGTTTTTTATATTTTAAAAATCTAAACATATTTAGATAAAAAAGGGTTTTTTTTTTTACATTGAGAAAATTTTTAACTCTAAGATCAGGGTTAAAAACTGTCATATATTCTACTTCTTCAGATGAACTTTTTAATTTTTTTTAATAAACACTAAAATACGTGTCATTCTTTTAATTTCGCTTATCAATTTTAAAAACCACATTTCGGGTTTAAAAGCCTCACTAACGAGATAAATTTTTTTAAAAAAAATCTTAAAACATAGTTATTCATTTTTTCTCTCTTTTATATTTTAAATATTTATTTGTAATAATCAAATTTTTATAGTTAGTACGTGTGCATAGCTCAGTTACAAATATAATATTGACTAACAAAACTTTTTAGAAAGAATAAATATATTATTTTATTTGGAAAATTGAATACTATAAAAAGGAAAACTAATTGACTAAAGTCCTTTGCTTGGAAGCGGTGTTGAACACTCTCCCAAAAGCACGTGGACCCTGAAAACTTTTCTTGCCCTAAAGTATAGTATTCCAGCAAAATATCCGAAAGCGAAACCCTAACCCCACGTCGTGCTCGTCCTTTTTCCAACGGCCGCTTTTTTTCCTATTGATATCAACCCACCCTCAAAGTCCATCATTAATTACGATTTGCCCACCCGTCCCCTCGCCTTATATATCTCTCCTCGCCTCGCCCGTTGATTGCCAAATTCTTTCTTAAAAAACTATCGTTTTTGGTAAAAAAACAAAGAAAAGGAAAAAGACAGAAAAATGTCATTGCAGTCATCCAGAAGCAAATCAAAAGGCTTAGAGATCTCAGCGTGTCATCATCCATCATCGTCGATCTATTCCCAGCCTTCCTCGTCATCTTCTTCCCCATTCGCTTCGTCAAGCGCAAGCTTCGCTTCAACATCCTCCACCTTCTTCGCACGTGCTACTTCCCCCACGCGTAACCTGTGTGGAAGAATCTCTTCTCCTCAGTCATCGTCGTCCGTTCGATTCTCCGTTAACGATCATCCGATCTCTCCCAATCGTTTGATCTCCTACAAAAATAAGAATAATGCGGTGTCATCTGGCGGCCACAACCAGAGGAACAGGACGTGCTTGTGTTCTCCTACAACGCATCCAGGGTCTTTTCGATGTTCACTTCATAAAGGATTGTCGCTGTCGAGGAATCATCAAAATAATAGTCAGACGACAATGACGTCATTTCTTTCACGTAGTTCGTTGAATCTGAGGAGATCGGCGATGAAGAATTCGTTGGTCAGAATCGGAGGAGTGGAAGGAGAGTTGGTTAAAAGAGCTTTAACGGCTCTTATTAGGCCTTCATCGCATCAGCCCGCTTTTGAGCCGAGGCCTAGTCGGCTTTCGATTATGTATAAGGCAGATGAGTGTTGAATGTGTTAGGGATTTTTTGTTATCGGAATTTGATCAGATGAGACGGGGTGGCTGAGTGAGTGGGTACAAAAGACTCGGTAGAACTTGGATGATGTTGAAGTTTGGTAGGAGATTTGGATGATGGAAATTTTGTAAAGATCTTTGAGTGGAAATAGAATATGTTAAATGTTTTGTAGTATTATTCTTAACCTTTTATTCCAATGGCTCAGTTTTTTAATTTTTTTGTAATATTTTCATGGAGAGTGATCCTATGTATAAACCTGGTTCGACTGAGTTTTTTTGTGTGTTGGAATTCTTATTAAATAGTACACCTTGTAATTTACCAAAAAAAAAGAAGAAGAGTCATCGTATAAGAAGCAAATTGATTTAATCATTTTAGTAGGAAGTAAATTATTATCATTTTCCAAATTTATTAAAAATAATAATAAATCAAGATAATTATAAAATATTAATTTTTAAATAAGAACGATAATATGTATTTTTTTTAATTAATACTTTTATTTAGTAAAGTCTAATCCATGCACGAAGTTTAAAAACTTAAATAGACTAAAATAAAAAAAAATGGGCTAAAAATATGTAAATTATTATATATCGAATTTGATCTAAATTTGTTACTATCAAGATAAATTTTGATTAGTGTGATACTCCACCACTATTTTTTCTTTTCAATATTTATCAAATTTTCACTTGATTTTCTTTTTATTCACAAAATTCTTTTTTGAAAGTTTTCGAATTGTAGAATTTTTTAAATTATTTTTTGTGTTTAATTGTTAAAAAATTTATGACTTTTGGAATTTCTTATTTTATTCTATAATTTTATCATTTTTCAATTTTTATTTTTTTTGTAATTTTTAAATATGGAAGAATTATAAATATATAAAAAAGAGAATTATAATTTGATCTGAGTTCTTTAAGTATTTGGTATTTGAATGTTAGTGTTAAATTTCTACTAATGCTCATCAAGAAAAACTTCTTTTTATCTTATCTCTTATGATTAAAGAGTCTCACATTTTCCATTAATAGCTCCTACCACTCACATTATAAAATGAGAAGGGATTTATATAAAATAGTTACTCTAAGTCAACATATAACTCTTCAATGGGCTAGAGGATGAGGAGGGTTGTTGGTTGGAGGAAGGAGGGAACCTGGAGTCGATCATAATGGGTTATTTTACAAAGCTCTTTAAGTCTCAAAGACCTTCTGGTTTCGATGATGTTCTCCAAGCAATTGACAAATGTGTATCTAACGAGATGAATGAGTTTCTTATTGCAGATTTTAAGCCAGAGGAGATTAAAGAAGCCTTGAATCACATGCACCCAAATAAAGCCTCTGGTCCAGATGGTATGTCTCCTTTATTCTACCGAAAATATTGGCCTTTTGTAGGACCTGATGTCACTAAATATTGTCTTTCTTTCCTTACTGGGGATAATTCTATTCAAGATATAAATGAGACAATTATTGTGCTTATTCCCAAAATCGAAAGGCCCAAACCATAGCCAATTTTCGACCAATCAGTCTCTGCAATGTTCTATATAAAATCATAGCTAAGACCATAGCTAATAGGCTCAAACAAATTCTCCCTGAACATATTAGTGAGCATCAAAGTGTGTTTGTGCCTGGTAAATTAATTTCTGATAACGTTTTGATAGCTTATGAAATAATGCACTCATGTAAAAATAAAAGAAGAGGGAGAGAAGGACATATGGCTCCTAAGCTTGATATAAGTAAAGTATATGATAGAGTAGAATGGTCTTTTCTTGCAGTTGTAATGAAGAAGTTAGGTCTCAATGATTGGTTGTGTTGTTGCACAAAACAACAATAAAGATACGTTGACGTCGATGTTCGTACTAAGTCTCCACGTGTGTCCAAGAAGCTTCTGTAAAACAAGAAAAGTCAGAGGGACGCAGGGGTGGTTCCCTGCGTAGAACTCCGATGCTTAAGTCAGCAAAAAGTTCTTCAATATTAGGAAGCGTAAAAGCCAGTAGTCAAAAATTAGAGCCTAAGATTGTACCTGGGGACCTATTTATAGGTCAACAATCTAGGTTAATTGTTTAAGGATAAGTCCCTTATCTTGCTGAGAGTTTGTGTCCCAATATAACACAAGTTCCTTGAAGATCGGGAGCTTCCGGCGCCTGTCTCCGGCGAGAGACTCATACCACGTGGAACCTTATGGCGTCAGGGGTCTGTCGCTAGCGGGAGCCAAAAACGTGTGCTACGTGTCGCGTTGTGATTACAGGCGACAGACTTTGAGTCTGTCGCGGGCGACAGGTGTGATCGCGCACCTCTACTTCTGTCGCCGAAGGCCACGTGGGCACAACCGAGTCTGTCGCCCAGCGACAGGTGTGATGCGTTTACCATCTGTCGCCGAAGGCCACATGGACCAGTGAGTTCTTGCCGCGTGGTAGTTTTTGACAACATTGGGCCTGGCCCAAACACGGGTAGACTTTGTCATATCAATTGCTCCCCACTCTCTTGTTGGATTTCTCCAACCAAGAGAGTATAAATATGTGTTTTTGGGCCTTAACCCACCATGACTAGTTCTCTTTGCTTTTTGTGTATTTTTTTTGCAGGTGAAAAAAGGTCTATTTTGCGAGGGACGTGATCAGGCGCGACGTTTGGCATTCCCTGTCGCGGCTATATAAACCGCTGGGACCAGACGAGAGACCCCACGAAAACCTCTGAGCAGCCGTCTGTCGCCCATTTGCAGTCCCCTCGGAAAAAAAAGAGTCTGTCGCCAAAAGAGCCTGTCGCTCTCCCCCAGCAATCTCTCGCTTACCTCAGAAACAGTAAGTTTACATCCACCGCATATTTATTGCCTTTCGCAACTTAGATTTTAGGTCTTCGCTGGTATCGTGGTCTTCCGCTGGTGTCGTGGTCTTCCTCTGGCGTCGTGGTCTTCCGAGGCATTTGATCGATCTGAGCCTCTGGCAGTGCGTGACGTCTCTGAGCATATCGAGACAGACGATCAGCCTGAGTCTATCGAGGCACTGGTGGGGTTGGACAGCGATGAGTTCCAAATTTCAGATTCTGCTGTCCGTTGATCCCGTGCCAGACTCTGCGGTCGTGGTTGGGCCCTCAAGTGACGTTCCTGCTTCCGGGGTGGCTTCCTCGTCTTCCCAGGATCCTGGTTCTTTGACTTCTCCAGTTCCTGAGCCTCAAGCTTCTCGAGACGTAAGTGCTGATGTAGCGTCTTCCCAGCCGGCTGATTCGGTCATTGCCGTAGATTAGAGTTTTTGTTTTGTTTGTTAACTCCAATGTACTTTTTGTTTGTTCTCCAATGTATAGATTCATTTTCAATGGAAAGTATCGTTTCATTCTGTAGCTCTTTCTTTTGCTTATTTAAAATTAGTAGAGTACCTTGTATTGTTTGACTTTATCATGTTGCTCCCCAAGTTCTTTTTTGAAACCGTGTTGACTATTCGTTCAAAAATGAACTTTTCTCGAGCGTTGTTCATATCTCGCGTTATTTTCGCTTAAGGATAATCAAGACTAAAATAGCCAAAGTGTTAACCATAACTTGTCGACTTATTACAACATATGAATTTGGAGATTTTGTAACGTACCTCGTAACTTGTTATATAGTTTGTACTTTTACCTATCGCACGCACTTTTCGTGTTCAAGGACTGGTATTTTGCCCGTCTCGCGTCTTCTTCATGCTTAAGGTCATTTTTGTGCCTATCTTGCGCATTTTTCGCTTAGGGACTTATTTATGCCCGTCTCGCGTATTTTTCACGCGGTCTTATTTGTGCCCATCTCGCGCATTTTTCGCTTAGGGACTTATTTGTTCCCGTCTCGCGTCTTCTTCACACTTAAGGTCTTATTTGTGCCCATCTCGCGCATTTTTCGCTTAGGGACTTTTTTGTGCCTGTCTCGCGTCTTCTTCACGCTTAAGGTCTTATTTGTGCCCATCTCGCGCATTTTTCGCTTAGGGACTTATTTGTGCCTGTCTCGCGTCTTCTTCACGCTTAAGGTCTTATTTGTGCCCATCTCGCGCATTTTTCGCTTAGGGACTTATTTGGTAGCCAGCTGTTGTCTCATTTCAATTCCTGTAGCACATAATCTATCTCACATATTGCATTAGAGAATATAGGAAATGATTGGCTGGCCTTTATTCATGAATCAGAAAAATAATATCATCTATGAAGTAATGTAGCAATAGATGGGAAAATAAAGACAAGAATAACAATCAGAAAGCAAAAATTACAATTTTTACTGCCAATATAGCTTAAGATGGTTGGCGTTCCAAGTCTTTGAGAGCTTCTTTCCTTGCAAGGTTTCTAAGGTGCAAGTGCTAGGTCCGACCATCTTTCTGATTCTGTATGGTCCTTCCCAATTAGCTCGGAGCTTTCCATCTTCCCTATGGGCGTTCGTAATCGCCGACTTTCTCAATACGAGGTCCCCTTCTTGCAACTCTTTGTTCTTGACCCGTGCATTGTAATAAGCAGCTACTTCTGTTGGTAAGCAGCCAGTCTTACTTTTGCTTGGTCTCTTAGCTCATGTATCAGGTCAAGATTTTCCCTTAGTCCCTGAGAATTACGTTCTTCAATGTAAGGGACTAGTTGGGTGACTCAGCTCCAACTTCTACGGGATGAGGTCTTCAGTGCCATATACCAAATTGAACGGTGTTTCGCCTGTTGACACTTTGCTTGTCGTTCTGTAGGCCCATAGGACACTTAGGAGCTCATCCACCCATGCTCCCTTTGCCTTGTCCAGTCTAGTCTTCAACCCGTGTAGTATAATTCGATTGCTTACCTCTGCCTGCCCATTGGCCTGTGGGTAAGACACAGAAGATATTCTTAGGAGAATCTTCAGGCCATTACAAAAATTTCGGAAAGCATCACAGTCGAATTGCTTCCCATGATCTGCGTTTATCACACGGGGGATCCCAAATCGGCAAATTATGTCTTTCCACACCATTACTTCCACCTTTTTCTCAGAGATTGTAGCCAAAGGCTCGGCCTCTATCCACTTTGTGAAGTAGTCTGTGGCCACAAGCAAATACTTCCTTTGTCCTGAGCTTAGGGGAAAAGGCCCCAGGATATCTAGTCCCCATTGTGCAAATGGAGTTGTTTGGAGAGTGTTCTGAAGAGCCGAAACAGGCGCTGTAGCTATAGGAGCGAATTTCTGACACTTTTCACATCTTCTCACTTTGTCTGTGGCGTCCTTCCTCAGTGTAGGCCAATAAAACCCTGTGTGCAGTATTTTCGAGGCCAAGGCTTGAGCCCCCAGATGTTCACCGCATATTCCCTCATGAACTTCAGCTAAGGTGTACTCGGCCTGCTGAGGCCCTAGACACTTCAACAGAGGCATTGTGAACCCCCGTTTATAGAGTTCCCCATTCACCACGGTAAACCTGGCACTTTTTAACTTCAGCCTTCGAGCTTCGTCTCTGTTAGTGGGGAGTGTGCCCCCCAGTATGTAGTCTTTGATTGGACTTCTCCAATCGCCTCCGATTTCGACATCACAGACATCTTCTTCTTCAATACTTGGCCTAGCGAGGGATTCCACTTTGACCATACCCCCTTTGACCCCTCTAGAAGAAGCCAATTTTGAAAGAGCGTCTGCATGGTTGTTCTCTGTTCGATTTATCTGAGTCAGCTGGAAGTGCTTGAATGACTGTGCCAACAATTGTACCTTCTGCAGATAAGGGACTAGAGCGGGTTCTCGTGCTTCATATTCACCCAAGAACTGGTTTACCATTAACTGCGAATCGCTGTGTGCCATTAAGTTGCTGACCCCCATTTTCTCAGCAAGTCTCATCCCAGCTATCAAGGCTTCGTACTCGGCTGTATTGTTTGAACTTGGGAAATCGAAACGCAGGGAATACTTATAGGTTTCCCCTTCAGGCGATATTAGCACAATTCCAGCTCCACTACCGTCCATGTTACGAGCTCCATCAACAAATAATTTCCACCAGGCCAACTCAGTTTCCTCTTGTACCTCTCGACCAGTGCATTCTACAATGAAATCTGCCAATGCCTGTCCTTTTATTGCTTGGCGAGGCTGGAAGTGAATGTCATATTCACTCAATTCGATGGCCCACTTAATTAGACGTCCAGAGTGTTCTGGTTTTTGCAATATTTGCCTGAGGGGCTGATCTGTTAAGATAGTCACCGAGTGAGCTTGGAAGTACGACCGTAACTTCCGAGTTGCCATCACCAGGGATAAAGCTATTCTTTCAACTAAGGGGTATTTTGCCTCAGCATCTAGCAGGACTTTGCTTACATAATAAATCAGGCAATCTCTATCCCCTTCTTTCCTTAGTAAGACTGCACTTACAGCTTTCTCTCCTACGCCGAGGTACATAAGGAGGTGGTCTCCGGGACGTGGCCGGGATAACAGAGGCAACTCTTTTAGGTAGTCTTTCAACCTTTCAAAGGCGTCGTTGCATTCTTCTGTCCACTTGAAGTTCTTTCCTGCCTTTATCGCCTTGAAAAATGGTAGACTTCTTTCAGCTGATTTGGATAAAAAACGACTCAAGGCTGCTATTCTTCCTGTCAGCCTTTGAACTTCTTTTACTGTATTAGGCGGCCTCATGTCCAGAATAGCTTCAACTTTCTCAGGATTAGCCTCTATCCCTCGATTAGTAATCATGAATCCCAGAAACTTTCCAGACCTTACCCCGAATGAGCATTTGTTGGGATTCAACTTCATCTTGTACTGCCGCAACACATTGAACACCTTTGTCATTTTTCTGGCATGTGATTCTCCCTGTCGGCTTTTGATTATCATATCATCGACATAGGCTTCCATGGTGTTGCCCAACAGGTCTTGGAACACCTTATTTACCATGCGCTGGTAGGTTGGCCCCGCATTCTTTAGACCGAATGGCATTACTCGGTAACAATATGTCCCGATATCGGTAATGAATGAAGTCTTCTCCTCATCGTCCGGATGCATCATGATTTGGTGGTATCCCGAGAAGGCATCTAAGAAGCTAAGTAATTCATACCCACAAGTTTCGTCTACCAACTTGTCGATTCGAGGTAGTGGATACGAATCCTTAGGACAAGCTTTATTCAGATCTGTGAAGTCCACACACATTCTCCATTTCCCGTTGGCTTTCTTCACCATCACGACATTGGCCAACCACTCCGGATAATTAACTTCTCTGATGAATCCTACTCGCAACAACTTCGAGATTTCTTCGTTAATTGCCTGTTGCCTCTAGGGAGCAAAATTCCTCTTCTTCTGTTTTATCGGCTTTGCCCCTGAGATTACGTTCAACCGATGGCAAATAACTTCAGGGTCTATTCCTGGCATATCGGCTGGAGTCCATGCAAACACATCACAATTCTCTTTTAAGCATCGGACCATCTCCTTTTTAACTTGTTCAGGCAGCTGGCTTCCCACATATACTATTTTCCCTTCATCTTCGTCATCTAACTGGATCGTTTCCATTTCCTCATCAGGTTTTGGTTTAGGTGGTTCTTCAATTGTAAGGGTTTCCTTCCTCTGCATCCCTTTACATGTGGTAGATGCGATATTACATGTCCTGGCTTTCCTTTGATCTCCCCTCACTTGTCCAACACCGCGGGGAGTCGGAAACTTCATTAACAAATAGCAGGGATGCACCACAGCCCTCATGTCATTTAACAATGGCCGCCCGAGGATCATATTGTATGCCACTGACGTTGACTTCACAACCATAAATAACACTTGTCGAGTGACATACTTCGGGCTTTCACCCAATGTCACAGGTAGCTGAACTGCGCCCTCCACTTTCACTTTTTCTCCTGAGAATCCATACAGAGGTGTGGTGACTGGCTCCAGTCGATCCTTCGAGATGCTCATTTTCTCAAAGCAACTCCAGTAAATCAAACTTATCGAACTCCCATTATCAACTAGGATGCGACTCACTGGGTGTTTTGCTATTACCGCCGAAATCACCATTGGGTCATCGTGAGGGATCGTTACATCACCCCTGTCAGCTGGCGTGAAAGTAATAGGCTCTTCATCATGCTTTTCTTCCATCACTGAATTAATTTGATAAGCATGTCGGGCGTAGGTCTTGCGAGACGAGGAAGAAGCGCCAGCTAATGACTCACCTCCGGATATCACGTTAATAGCTGGCCCTGTGGGTTCATTATCTTCCTCTCGATTCCTTCTTTCTACCCTTCTGTCATTATCTCTTCTTTCATCTTCATTTCGTCTAACAGGTCCTCTGTTTTCACCTCTTCTATCTCTGAAATTGTTTCTTCTGTTCTGCGCGGGATAGTTAGTCCTATCACCTTTCCACACAAAACGGTTTATTTTTCCCTCTCGTGCCAACTTTTCTAGCTGATTCATCAACTCTCTACATTTTTCAGTTGTGTGCCCATGCGCTGAGTGATAATCGCAATACGCCCTTGAGTCACGGCCCAGATTCCCTGACGCCTTCTTTGGAGTCTGTATAAGACTTGACCCCTCGATAGCTGCTAATACGGAAGCTCGAGATTCAGTGAGTGGGGTATAAGCTGAGTATTTTAGTGTGGGAGCTTTTTCAAACTTCCTTGGTTGACTAGAAGATGCTTCAGTGACTTCCCTTCCTCGTTTCCTTCCATCCTTGGAATCTCCTGTCGTCACCATTTTCATTACTTCCTCCTGGGTTACATACTTATTAGCACGGGAAAGTAGGTCTGAGATGGTAGTTGGCTGATTTAGCGACAGGGATTCTTGCAATTTCTCAGACCTTGTCCCCTGTAATATAGCTGCCACGGCTATACCGACTTGCAGGTCTCGTACCTCTAAGGTAGCGTCTCTGAACCGATCCACATAACTCTTCAAAGACTCCTTAGCTCCTTGTTTTATAGTGAGCAAATAGGTCGGTTCCTTCCTTCGTTGACTGTTCACCGCAAATGCCTTAAGAAACTCACTTCGCAATTGGTCAAAAGAGGCAATAGACCCTTCCAGCAAGTTATTGAACCATTTCATCGCATGTCCGGACAGAGTTAAGGAGAAAGCCCTGCACATTATCTCGTCCTCCCATCCATGTAGCAACATCAGGGCCTTATAATTTTGCATATGATCATAGGGATCCGTTTTCCCGGTGTATGCGGTCATCTGCGGCATTTTGAACTTTGAGGGCAAAGGCTTTTGCATGATGGTTGTGCAGAACGGTACTCTTCTTCTCTGGCTCTCCTCCGCAGACACTAATTTTTTTTCCTATAACACTTGTTCTATCATCTTCTTCATGTCTACAGGGGGAGCAAGCTGATTTCTAGCATGAGACGAATCAGGTAGGTCTACGACTACTTCCTTACCTTTCGCTTGGGGTGCGTTTGTTCGTATCATCTGTGTGCACCAAGTGGGGTCAAACTCGACCCGGCTCCCCAAGTGCTTTGATCTTCGACACCATTCTTTCCAGCACCTCCAACACCATGTTCTAGGTTGGTACCATCAAAATTTGATAGGTCATGGTGATGGGCGGTAGACCCTGTCGCCCTGTCGGTATCCTGTCGCCCAGGCACCTGTCGCCCCACGCATGGAGCCTGTCGCCTGACCCCTGTCGCGGGTCTAGGCCTGCCGCTTCATCAGTCTCTCGCTGAGTACCGGCGGCGGGCCTCATGTTCTCAGGCCCGTCGCACCCTGTTGAATGTCATTCTCCGACGGGGGGAGCCTCTCGCCGACGAGAGGGGTCTATCGCTGTCGCGTCCTCCCGTCGCCAAGGCATCTGCGGCGGGACTCCTTGACTCGTTCCTCCTACCAAGTTCTGCACGGCAGGCGGCAGATTCAATTGCGGGA
Organism: Heritiera littoralis; assembly: GCA_031772115.1. Classification (NCBI taxonomy): domain Eukaryota; kingdom Viridiplantae; phylum Streptophyta; class Magnoliopsida; order Malvales; family Malvaceae; genus Heritiera; species Heritiera littoralis. The sequence continues at coordinate 1,589,229 of JAPDPK010000022.1, forward strand.
GAACTCCGTGGAACAGATCCACCATGGCTCGTAGCGCCTGGGTGGTTTCTTCGCTCTGTCGCCTCAGAGCTTCGAATTCTGCCGCTGACACAGTGATTCTTTCTTCCTCCCTGTTCACCTGGTTCCTCTGGCGAATATGTTGTTCCGGGGAACTTACAGAATTTTCTTCACTGCCAGTCCTTGCGTTGGTCGATCTTGTTCTCACCATCTTAGTAAATTTTGATTGGCTTTTTTATACGCTTCCCACAACGGCGCCAATTGTTGTTGCACAAAACAACAATAAAGATACGCTGACGTCGATGTTCGTACTAAGTCTCCACGTGTGTCCAAGAAGCTTCTGTAAAACAAGAAAAGTCAAAGGGACGCAGGGGTGGTTCCCTGCGTAGATACTCCGATGCTTAAGTCAGCAAAAAGTTCTTCAATATTGGGAAGCGTAAAAGCCAGTAGTCAAAAATTAGAGCCTAAGATTGTACCTGGGGACCTATTTATAGGTCAACAATCTAGGTTAATTGTTTAAGGATAAGTCTCTTATCTTGCTGAGAGTTTGTGTCCCAATATAACACAAGTTCCTTGAAGATCGGGAGCTTCCGAGGCCTGTCGCCGGCGAGAGACTCATACCACGTGGAACCTTATGGCGTCAGGGGTCTGTCGCTAGCGGAAGCCGAAAACGTGTGCTACGTGTCGCGTTGTGATTACAGGCGACAGACTTTGAGTCTGTCGCGGGCGACAGGTGTGATCGCGCACCTCTACTTTTGTCGCCGAAGGCCACGTGGGCACAACCGAGTCTGTTGCCCAGCGACAGGTGTGATGCGTTTACCATCTGTCGCCGAAGGCCACATGGACCAGTGAGTTCTTGCGCGTGGTAGTTTCTGACAACATTGGGCCTGGCCCAAACACGGGTAGACTTTGTCATATCAGGTTAATTTCATTGATTATGAAATGAGTGACTACAGTCTCTTTTCCCATCTTGCTTAATGGCTCACGCACAGAGAAATTTTATCTGGAAAAAGGACTCAGACAAGGAGACTCTTTATCTCTATAATTGTCCTTGATGTGTACAGAAGCATTCTCCTCCTTACTACACAAAGCACAAGAGGAAGGAAGGATAACGGGTGCTAGAGCAAGCCGTAATGGTCCCCAAATTACTCACCTATTTTTTGTAGATGATACTTTGCTTTTCCTAAAAGCCAAATTCCATGAATGTGAAGAGGTGAGGAACATGCCCTTGCAATATGAAAAAAGTTCGAGACAAAAGATTAATTTGTGTAAATCTTCTTTATTTTTTGGTGGCAATGCTGCATTGTCAACCCGTGAATCATTAAAGAAGCACTTGGGTATTCAGTCTACTTCAAATCTAGAGAAGTATCTTGGTTTGCTAATGTTAGTAGGAAGGACAAGAAAGCAAGCTTTTAGGGAAATTACACAGAAAATGCAGAAAAGTGGTGCAAGAATGGAATAAAAAAATTGCTATCACAAGGGGGTAGGGAAATTTTTATCAAATCGATACTCCAATTGTCGTAAGGATTTCATTTGGGAACTCGACAGCTCGACGATTTTGAAAACATTAAAAACAGGGAGTCGCCACCAATCTTTTTTACTAGGTGTGATTGGCCACCTAAAAATCTTATCTTTTCAACAAAACCTTAAGAACAATTAAGTTTTATTAAAAAGATAATTTTTGGTCTTTGAAAACAAAAATCAAGTTTGGTAGTACAGTTACGCGTGGGGAAGGATTAGCACTTCCACAACACCCATTTAAAAACAATACCATCTTAATCAAGTGTTATCCTTTAGTTTCAATAAAATGGTCTTAAATTGATATTTAAAAATAATTTTTTGTTGCGCTTTTTCAAAGCATTTTTTATCAAAATCATTTTTTACTTACTTTAAAAAGCTAAATTTTATTTTTCAAAAGTGAATGTGAACCTTTTTTATTGAAAAATTAAATCAAATACTCCAATACTTTTGGTAATATTTAAAATAACATTCTCACTTAGAGATTTTTTAAGAATCGCTACTTGCGATTTTTATAAATTATCGTCCTTGGAAAAGCTCACATTATTTTTGTAATAATTCATGAATGCACATGATACATGCAAAGAATTCATGATGCATATGACTTTTATTTTTAAAAAAAACTTTATTTATTATTTTTTATAAATATTCGCATTATCGAAAAGTTAGACTAAATATCTCAATACTCTTATAATATTTAGTTAACTCCTCTCACCTAGGGATTAGTTAGGAATCACTACTTATGATTTCCGTGACATCCCATCATCGAACTCATGTTTACTTAAATTTACAAATTGTTTACTTAAATTTAAATTTTATTATTATTTTTTTTAAAAAAGACCTTATTTTATTTTCATTTTTAATAAAAATTTAATTTATCGAAAAATCGCACTAAATACTCCAATACGCTGGTAATATTTAGTAGACTCTTCTTACCTAAAGATTAGTTAGGAATCACTACTTGTGATTTCCGTAACATCCCATCATCGGGTAAATATCTAAATACATTTAAAATTTATTACCAATTTCCTTGTTTTGATTAAAAAAACTTATTCATTTTTAACAAAAATTTAAATTATTGAAAATCGCACTAAATACTCTAATACGCTGGTAATATTTAGTGGATTCTTCTCACCTAGGGATTAGTTAGGAAATCACTACTTGTGAATTTCATAACATCCCATCATTGGGCAAATTTACATAAATTTAAACTTTACTTTTTTACTTGTTTTTATTATTTTTTATTTAAAAAAATCAATTTATCTCATAAAATCAAATATATATAAAAATTTAATATTGAACTAAAATTAATTAAATATTCCAATACGTTAGTAATATTTAAAAATTTTTATTCGATCTAAGGATTACCAAAGAATCTCTACTTGTAACTTCTAAGAATCTTATTATCGGACATTCATTTAATCAAATTTAAATTTCATTATTAATTTTCTTTGTTTTGATTTTTTAAAAAATTATTCATTTTCATTTTTAACAAAAATTTAAATTATTGAAAAATCGCACTAAATACTCCAATACATTGGTAATATTTAATGAACTCCTCTCACTTAGGGATTAGTTAGGAATCACTACTTGTGACTTCCGTAACATTCCATCATCGAAAAATTGTTTAATTAAGATTTTATAGTTGTTAAATCCATAAAAACAAAATTTAACATACAATTTGGTTTTATAATTTTTAATTTTATAAAATTGTTTTGTGGGTCGAATAATTACCAACCAAATTTACGCAATCTTATCTAAAAAATGATAAACAACCAAACACACATTCCTAAAATCTGCAGAAAATAAAAGCATGAAGACATGTAACATGTACCTATATAAAAGTATCGGCTTAATAGCCAAATATATCCTCAACTTTTAGCATAAAATGGAATTAAGCCCTCAACGTTTTATCGCGTGTAAATCAGTCCATAAACTTTTATTTTATTGTAAATAAATCATCAACCTTTTAAAATTATGTAATTAAGTCTAAATCTGTTAAATGATATTAATTGCTATTTGGACTTAATTGCATAATTTTGAAAGGTTGAGGGTTTATTTATAACGAAATAAAAGTTTATGAACTGATTTTCACGTAATAAAACGTTTAGGCTTAATTCTATTTTTGTTAAATGTTGAGGGTATATTTTACTATTAAGCCTAAAAGTATTCAAATTAGTGAGCAATCGTTGAATAGTCAACAAAAGGATTTTCTAAAAACAAATGGACATATAAATATAAAAGCGAACATATTCACATGGTTGACTAATCAAAACAAGCATGGTAACCAATCAAAATAATCTATGTAATGAGTAAATAGGTGAAAAGCAAGTCAGTACCAATATTTCCTTTTCATTTTTCTTTACCCAGCAAAAATCGTGGCCTTGTTTCAGGCTTTCAACTGCAACCAGCTATTTCTTTCTCCAATGACGACTTCCTCCTTAGCTTTCCACTCACAGTTGCAGCCGTGACTCAAGAGCGAAGCACAGGCTTCCTCTTGATATACCTCCTCCAGCAATGACTTTGGACAAAGGAGCTTTTCACAACAGTGCAACATGGAATAGCAGTACAGCAAAGGGAACGGAGTTGCTCTACATGCTACTGTTTCTTCCAGCTTCAATTTTATTCTGCTTCTCGGTTTCACGTTGCAGCACCATTTTAGCAACAACTTCACGGTTTGAACTGCTTCTCGTCGACTCTGCCTCACAGCACACCACGTCACTTTTCCTTATTCTGATTCTTGTCGTTTTCTTCTATTTTTCAAGTGCCTTACGCTTGTGTTTGCTGCGTTGGTGTAGAAAAGCAGTAGAAGGAGATGATGACGAAGTGCAGCGATGTGCGGCAAAAATGAAAACTATGGCAGCACAACAGTAGCCGCTTGTGTCTCGGTTATAGGCGTGCTCTTAGGTGTGTTTCGGTTTTTGGATTTCAGACCAACCGAAGGCTAATTTGGAGTTAGAGAAGAGAACTCGAATGGTGGAGTGGAAGGTGGTGGCCAAGTGTTGAAGGTGGGTTTTTGTGAGGTTGAGCCGTGTTTTCACTTCATCTAAAATTTGCTTCTTGTTATAGACTTGTTATAGAGTTGATAGAAGTAGAGTGTAAGATAAACCCACATTTATCACAGTGTGACTCAATTAAAAATCTAAGGAAGTTATTTTTTAATGGGCCACTACCCCTTAATTTTAGGAATCACATCCACTCACATGATGGACATGATTGGGTGTGGTAGTTTTTTTAATTAAATTAAAACAGGTCCTCTCTCTCTCAGAACGTACTGTGATGCACTGGATTTGCCGGTCTCAAGCCGAAGGGGCCCAGCCGCATCACGCATCCGTATTGTCCTCTCTGTGATGCACTGGATTTGCCGGACTCAAGCCGGAGGGGCCCAGCCGCATCACGCAAGGTTTTATCGGGATAAATCCCAATTCGCGTCCGCCGTTACTCGAACCCCTTACTTCCCGTAAGTGTCGAGTAACGACTAACCATTGGACTAGTCCAATGGTTAGTCGTTACTCGACACTTACGGGAAGTAAGGGGTTCGAGTAACGGCGGACGCGAATTGGGATTTATCCCGATAAAACCTTGCGTGATGCGGCTGGGCCCCTCCGGCTTGAGTCCGGCAAATCCAGTGCATCACAGAGAGGACAATACGGATGCGTGATGCTGCTGGGCCCCTCCGGCTTGAGACCGGCAAATCCAGTGCATCACACGTACAGTGTTTTCCATCCACACTGTAAAACGAAAGGAGAACAGAGCAAAAGAAAGAAATCTGTTTACTGCTACAAAGATTGCAACGATGACTTCTTCTTCTTCACTAACGCCTACAGCGGACAGAGGTATGTAAATGATTTTACATTGCGTAGAAAGTATGATATATCTAGTTTTAGAGTTCTTGGATGCGTGTTTATGTATACGATTAAATCTAACATGTGGTATCCGAGCATGATTGTTCTAAACTAGATATACTCTACGAAAGATTTATGTCCTCCTTAATTTCTTTGGCCTAATATGAGAGTTGTATTGTTGACATTGTTGTGATTGTTGTGCACCAATTAATTAATAAAAATAAATAAATAAACAGAAAGTGAGGCAATCATCTTTGCTATTAATAAACTTTTACTGTTTAAAATGATGATAATGATGATGTAAGTGTTAAAAAAAAATCTGACACATTAAATCGATTTTTCATGCTTCACAAATCAAATTCCAATGCTGTTTTTTTTTTTGTGTATGGAAATGTTCCTTTTCCTTGGATAATTAATCTTAATTTCTTTGTTAAAAAACGAATAGAAAAGCTAGAAATTTTTGTACGTTTGCTATTATTTCGGCTTTGTTGATTGTTTGTTTACCGGGAAAAAAAATAGAAAAGCTAGAAATTTGAGACTGAGAATTATTTACTAAAGTTTTTACATAGACACGTAACCATCAAGACTAATGGGTGTTGTCAATGATGATGATAGTGATGAGCTATTGATGATGACGTGATGATTAAATAAAAAAAAATAGTTTCAAACAGAATAGCAGCACTTATAGCCTTAATAGTTCAAACAGTAAATTTGTATGTATGAAGGCTGTGGAACCATTTCTGTTTGAGCAAGTAAAAACGTTTTGTTGGAACAATTCTGTTAATTAATGATAATAGTGTTGATTAATGAGGATGATATCGTATTTGTTTAATTTTACAATTCTGTTTGGAAATTAATTTTGTAGAGTAATCTTGCATTTTGTATGATTTATTATGAGTGATTACATGAATGTCAATAAATATCTTATGATTCTCCATATTTTCCGCTGCTATGTTAAATTTTCGGTAATGTATATAATTTTGTATATTAATTGTTTACCGAAAAATTAAAGTTTAATGTGTATGAAAAATATATTCAATTAGATCCTAAAGTTTTGATCTAAAAATAATGAGTTAATAAAAAAAAAATTAAGTTTTCATTAATTTCTAGAACTTAATAAATTTAACCAAAGGTAAATTATTATTCAGTAAATTAATGATATTATGGGAGGTAAATTAATATTTTGGTTGAATATGTTAATTATCCAAAGATAAAAGACATATTCAATTTTAAATATTTATTTACCCATTAAAGTGTAAACATTTAACTCATTTAAAGAAAAATATGTTGTAAAATTTACCCAAAGGTATTTTACTTTATATTTATGTTATGTTTATTAATGCATGTATATTGTAGTATCTACCCAAAGGAGAACTACTATATATCTTATTGTTTATTTTATTGAATTTATTATAATTAAATGTGAGCTTTATTTGTTATGTTTGCAGTTATCGCAATTAATTCGCATGCATCATCTGTTGTTGTGTTTAATGGCATGAACTTCTCAGAATGGCGAGAGGAAGTTGATTTCCACTTAGGGGTTTTGGATCTTGACTTAGCTCTCATTCATGAAAAACCTGCTGCTATTAAGGATACAAGTAGTGAGGCAAAGAAGTCACATTATGCTGCATGGGAAAGAAGCAACAGATTATGCTTAAAGTTTCTGCGAATGACAATTGCTAACAACGTTAAGACTACGATTCCAAAACTGAGAGTGCTAAGGAATATATAAGTTTTGTGAAAGAAAGGTTTCGTTCTGCAGACAAGTCGCTCGCTGGTACTTTAATGGCTGAGCTTACGACTATGAAGTTCAATAGGTCGATAAGCATGCAACAACATATCATCGAGATGACGAACATTGCTGCAAGGCTTAAGACTTTGGGTTTGGCAGTAGAGGACTCCTTTTTAGTTCAGTTTATTCTGAACTCCTTGCCTCTTGAATATGGGTCTTTTCAAATTAACTACAACACTATAAGCATAAGTGGAATGTTAATGAATTGGCCAGTAGGCTTGTACAAGAGGAAGCAAGACTCAAGAGTCAAAAGAGTCACTTTGCTAACCTAGTAGAAAAGGGAGCTGTGAAAGGATTCAAGGCCAAAAAGTTTAAAAAGAAATGGTCTGCTAATGATTCTCAGACTGAAAAGAAGGAACAAAAGACAGAAAAATGCCACTTTTGTAAGAAAGCTGGGCACTATCAGAAAGATTGTCATAAACGAAAAGCTTGGTTCGAAAAGAAAGGTATTTTTAATACTTTTGTATGTTTTGAATCAAATTTAAGTGAAGTTCCTAACAATACTTGGTGGCCTGATTTTGGTGCTACAATTCATGTTACCAATTCTATGCAGGGATTCCTTACGATCCGAACCACAAATCCAAGAAATGGTTTTCTATTTATGGGGAACCGCATGAAGGCTCCTGTTGAAGGCATAGGGACTTACAGATTGGTCTTAGACACTGGATATCAATTGGACCTTTATGATACACTCTATGTACCTTCAATTTCTAGAAACCTTATTTCTTTAGGAAAATTGGACAATTGTGGTTTTTATGTTAATTTCTGTTCTAGAAGTTTTAATCTATATAAAGCCTATTCTTTATGGATTGGGTTTTCTTATTGATGGTTTATATAGAATAAAACTTGATAATGTTTTTGCTGAATCTTTGCATGTCACACATAATAGTGTTGGTTCAAAACGTAGCATGCTTAATGAAAATTCTGCTTATTTGTGGCATAAACGTTTGGGTCATATATCCAAAGAAAGGATAGAAAGATTGGTAAAGAATGAGATTTTACAAAATCTGGATTTTACTGATCTTGGAACTTGTTTGGATTGCATAAAAGGAAAGCAAACCAAACATACCGAGAAAGAAGCCACAAGAAGCATACAGCTTCTTGAAATAATACACACTGATATATGTGGGCCTTTTGATGTTCCATCCTTTAATGGAGAAAAGTATTTCATCACTTTCATTGATGATTATTCACATTATGGATATATCTATCTACTTAAGGAAAAATCTCAATCTGTAAATGTTCTGAAAATTTTCCTAAATGAGGTTGAGAGACAATTTGATAGAAAAGTGAAAATCATAAGATCTGATAAAGGTGGTGAATACTATGGGAAATATGATGAATCAGGACAATGTCCTGGTCCATTTGCTAAAGTCCTCGAAAAACGTGGCATATGTGCACAGTATACTATACCGGTGCACCTAAACAAAATGGTGTAGCAGAAAGGCGAAATCGGACCTTAATAGACATGGTTAGGAGTATGATGAGTAATACCTCCTTACCTAAATCCTTGTGGATGCATGCACTAAAAACCGCTGCTTATTTATTGAATAGAGTTTCATCCAAAGCGGTTCAAAAGACACTTTTTGAATTGTGGACGGGAAGGAAACCAAGTTTAAGGCACCTGCATGTTTGGGGTTGCCCAGCGGAAGTAAGAGTGTATAATCCACAAGAGAAAAAGTTGGATTATCGAACTGTAAGTGGATACTTTATTGGTTATCCTGAGAAATCCATGTTGACACTTAATTTTGTCCCATTTTCATATATATATATATGTATTTATTTTTATTTTTCTTATTACTTTATTGGTTATTCTGAGAAATCCATGTTGACACTTAATTTTGTCCCATTTTCATATATATATATGTATTTATTTTTATTTTTCTTATTTATATTATTTATATTATTATCTGTTATTATTATTATTATATTATTACTATTATTATTATTTTTATTTTTATTACTTTTATTATTACTATTATTATTATTATTTATTATCAGTCCATCAATCACCACCAGCTCCTGCCACCGGCAAGTCTGTCACCCGTCCATCAACCCCTACCAGCCACCATTCCCAAACCCCATACCAAGACTCCCTCTAAAAAAACCCCATCTGAAGCCATCATCAAGGAGGACCCTCAACGAGACCCATCTTGACTACCTAAAACCTCCGACCACACCCTCTGCCTCTGTCCACATTTCACCACCAAACCCCTACACAAAGCCTCCACCATTCTAGACCCTCCTTCACTACAACCACCACCGCACAACCAACGATCCACTAGCCACCGCGACCCCAACCATCACTAGTCAAAAACCCCAACACCCGTAACCTCACCCGAACCCCCAACAACACCATAACCATCACAGAAAAAACCCTAACGCCACAAACCCAAACCCGTAAGCCACAAACCTAGATCTAAGCCGTCACCTACAAAAGAAAACAACAAACAAACACGAGACCACCACCAAACATCATCAACCAGAAGAGAAAAACAAAAAAATAGAAAAAAGGGAGGAGGTTTCGGTCTAGGCCAGATCTAGGTAGTTAGGAGGTTTTTTAGGGGAAACGAAGGTTAGAAACGGAAAGGAGAGGAAGAGGCGCTTCGGAAAGTTAGAAGCTTTCCCCTTTCCGGCCACCGGAGGCGGCGTCCGGCGGTGGCGGACGGCGGCCCAGGCGGCGGACAAAAATCGCCTGGTCGGAGAGCCCTGAGAGCTCTGAAGCTTTTTTGGTAAGGAAGAAAGAAAAAGTGAGGAAGAAAAAAAAAGGGGGGGCTTTTATAGAAAAGAGGCGACTCACGCGTGGACCCGGGATCCGACCCGGGTTCCGTGCACCCGACCCGTGGGAAGAAGGATCCGCGCGTCGCCCCATCGCCCGACCCGAGATCCGACTCCGACTCGGTCTGCGACCCGCTCCGCTTCAGCCCATTCTGCCTAAGCCCAATCCGAGGAATTCCTTTGGGTTGTCGTTTGGGCCTCTTTGCTCTTGGGTTTTAAACCCAAATTGGTATATTTTCTTTAATCTTAACAGCTTTTTTTTAATATTTAACTATTATGTTTTATTGTTATTATTTTGTTTAGTTGTTGTTATTATTATTATTATTATTATTATTATTATTATTATTATTATTATTATTATTATTATTATTATTATTATTATTATTATTAGGTTTTTATTATTATTGTTGATTATTATTATTATTAGGGTTTTGTTATTATTGTTATTATTATTATTATCACTATTGTGTCATTATTATTATTATTATTATTATTATTATTATTATTATTATTATTATTATTATTATTATTATTATTATTATTATTATTATTATTATTATTATTATTATTATTATTATTATTAGTGCATGTTGCAAAATAAGAAATTAAAATTTTTTTTCTTTTACTTGTATTTCATTAATTATTATTAATTAGAAAATATAAAAAAATAAAAAAAAACAAAGAAAAAATAAATAATGAAATTTAATAAATTTTAAATTCAATTAAATAATTTTCGATGATGGGATGTTATGGAAGTCACAAGTAGTGATTCCTCAACTGATCCCTAGGTGAGAAGAGTCTGCTAAATATTGTCAAAAGTATTGAGGTATTTAGTATGATTTTTCAATAATTTAAATTTTTGAAAATAAAAATGAATTTTCAAAATTAATAATAAAATTTAAATTTAATTAAATTCCGATGATGGGATGCTACGGAAGTCACAAGTAGTGATTCCTAGCTGATCCCTAGGTGAGAAGAGTCTACTAAATATTGTCAAAAGTATTGAGGTATTTAGTATGATTTTTCAATAATTTAAATTTTTATAAAAAATAATATAAATAAAATAAGTTTTTTTAAAATTAATAATAAAATTTAAATTTAATTACATAAAGTCCGATGATGGGATGCTACGGAAGTCACTAGTGATTCCTAGCTGATCCCTAGGTGAGAAGAGTCTACTAAATATTGTCAAAAGTATTAAGGTATTTAGTATGATTTTTCAATAATTTAAATTTTTATAAAAAAAATAATATAAATAAAACAAGTTTTTTTTAAATTAATAATAAAATTTAAAGTTAATTACATAAAGTCCGATGATGGGATGTTACGGAAGTCACAAGTAGTGATTCCTAGCTGATCCCTAGGTGAGAAAAGTCGTACTATTGGAATATTTAGTATGATTCTTCAATAATTTAAATTTTTAATAAAAAGGAAAATGAATAAGTTTTTTTTTAAAAAAAAGAAATATAAATAAACAAATAAGGAAATTTAAAATTAAAAATTCATTTGCATCATATATTATTTGTTTGCATCATATGCATCCATCTAATTTCCAAATAAGTGTGAATCTTCCGAGGATGAGATTCTGTAGAAGTCACAAGTAGTGATTCTTAAGAAATCTCTAGGTGAGGAAAATTATTTCAAATGCTGCCAAAAGTATTGGAGTATTTGATTTAATTATTCAATACAAAAAGGTTCACATTCGAAAAATAAAGTTTAAACTTTTAAAATATGACCAAAATAAATTTACAAATAAAAAAATGATTTTGAATAAAAAGATTGCAATAAAATAAGAATTATTTTTAAATATTAATTCAAGATCATTTTATTAAAACTAAAGGATAACACATGATTATTATGGTACCGTTTTTTAACGGGCGTTGTGGGGGTGCTAATCCTTCCCCATGCGTAACCGTACCCCCGAACCCGATTTTTGTTTTCGCAGACCAAAAATTTGTCTTTTTAATAAAACTTAATTAATTTTGAGATTTTGTTAAAAAGATAAACATTTTTAGGTGGCCAATCACACCTAGTTAAAAAGATTGGTGGCGACTCCCTTTTGTTTTTAAACGTGTTTTTCAAAATCGTCGAGAGAGAAGCCGTTACGACAATCCAAAGGATATGTGTTCTATTGTCCAACCCATAGTTTGAGAATAATTGAAACTGGTAATGTCAAATTCCTGGAGAATGCTGAAGTCAGTGGGAGTGTAGAACGTCAAATTGTGGAAATAAACGAGATAAGGATAAATGTTCCTTTATCCACTATTGATCCAAAATCCACAATTGACATTAATGTTGATCCAACATTTATGGAAAGGGACAACAATGTTGATCAACATTTGGATGATGAAACACTTCCACATACGGATGTCGGATCCTATAATGATCAAGGATCTGATATTCGATCTAATGAAGGAACATCGAATACAAATGAATCACAAGGAATAACATTAAGAAGATCTCAAAGGGAAAAGAGATCAGCTATTCCGGATGATTATGTGATTTATTTACAGGAATCAGACTTTGATCTTGGCATTAATAAAGATCCAGTTACTTTTTCACAAGCCATAGAAAGTTCAAAATCTACTAAATGGATTAATGCCATGAAGGAAGAGCTAAAATCCATGGAACAAAATAAAGTTTGGGATCTCGTTCAATTGCCTGAAGGATGTAAAAGAGTTGGTTGTAAATGGGTCTTCAAGACCAAACGCGACTCAAAAGGCAAGGTGGAACGTTATAAAGCCAGACTTGTTGCAAAGGGTTGTACTCAGAAAGATGGCATTGATTATACAGAAACATTCTCTCCTATATCTAAGAAAGATTCATTAAGAATAATTATGGCAATGGTGGCTCAATATGATATGGAGTTACACCAAATGGATGTGAAAACTGCTTTTCTGAATGGGGATTTAGAGCAGGAAGTTTATATGGATCAACCTGAAGGTTTTTCCATAGGAAGTAAAGGTCAAATGGTGTGTAAACTTAAGAAGTCAATATATGGACTAAAACAGGCTTCCAGACAATGGTATATTAAGTTTAATACCATTATTACATCTTTTGGTTTTAAGAAAAATATTGTAGATCGTTGTATATATCAAAAGATCAGTGGGAGTAAGTTTATATTTTTAATCTTATATGTTATGATATTTTGCTTGCAGCAAATGATTTAAGTATACTGTATGAAACTAAAGATTTTCTCTTTGAGAATTTTGAAATGAAAGATATGGGAGAGGCTTCTTATGTGATTGGAATAGAAATATTCCGGAAAGATTAGAAGGAATACTAGGCTTATCTCAGAAAGCATATATCAATAAAATTCTCAAAAAGTTTAATATGAGCAAATGTTCACCCGGGGTTGTTCCCATTCAGAAAGGTGATAAATTTAGTCTCATGCAGTGTCCAAAGAATGAATTGGAACGAAAGGAAATGGAATCAATTCCTTATGCCTCTGTTACTGGAAGCTTAATGTACTTGCAGACCTGTACTAGGCCGGATATAAGTTTTGCGGTCGGAATGTTAGGCAAGTATCAAAGTAATCCTGGAATTGATCATTGGAAGGCTGCAAAGAAAGTTTTGAGGTACCTTCAAGGAACAAAGATTTACATGCTCGCATATAAGAGATCCGATCAACTGGAGGTAGTCGGATACACAGATTCAGATTTTGCCGGATGTCTTGACAGCAGGAAGTCCACTTTTGGTTATTTGTTTCTTTTAGCTGAAGGAGCAGTTTCATGGAAAAGTGCAAAACAGACTGTCACTGCTTCATCCACAATGGAAGCAGAATTTGTGGCTTGCTTTGAAGCTACAATTCATGCATTATGGATGCGAAAATTTATTTCAGGACTTGGGGTTGTCGACACCATTACCAAGCTGCTGAAAATTTATTATGATAACTCCGCAGCAGTATTCTTCCCCAAGAACGACAAATACTCTAGAGGTGCCAAGCATATGGAATTGAAGTATTTTGCCGTTAAGGAGGAGGTTCAGAAACAAACAGTGTCCATTCAGCATATTAATACTGATCTCATGATTGCTGACCCATTAACGAAGGGTTTATAACCCAAGTTATTTAAGGAACATGTTCTTAGGATGGGTCTTGATTGTAGTGATGTTTTGTAGTGACACTTTGAGCTCCTTAATATGTTTCTGACACTATTATGTTTTCCTGTTCTATGATGCTATGTATACATTATTGTTTGATGTTGACAGGAAAGACTTAACAAGTCATTATTATGGACCTGTAGACACCCCATTTTGTCCGGGGTCTTTTAATGTTATTGGGCCTATTGGGTTTGATAATTAGAAGATGAATTTAATTTTTTGTTTATTACTAAAAATAAAAATATAAAAAAATGAAAAGAAAATAAAAATGAAAAAAATAATAAAAAATAAAGTGGCCAAGCTCCAAAGAAAGGAAATTTAGAAAGGAAAATCAAGATCTCAACATAAGGAAAAGTCAAAAATCTGATTTGGAAATTAAAGGAAAAAGTTAAAATTTAAATAAAATCTGGGTAGAAATTGAAAAAGAAATTAAATCAGAGATTGTAGACATCATTTTTGTCCGGGCACAATTTTGGTAAGATCAATTTTCAACTCTCGAACAATTGCATTTCAGAATTTGATTTCGAGAGTTAATTTGAGCTTTTAAAATATTGGATATAGATATGTTTGGTCTTAGAAATATTGACTAGGCTTTAAATATGAATTTTGAAATAAAATGGAAATTTGGATTTGGAAACTTTGGAGAAAGTCAATAAAAAATCATGAAAATTAAATGAGATTTAGGTGGAATTTGGTTTTGGGAAGAAATCTTGTAAATTGAATGTTTGTTTAAGTCTTTTGGAAAAGATATCAAAATTTTGAATCAATATGACAAGAAGAACCAAAAGGAAATAAATCAAGAAAAATTAAAATAAGAATCACGTATGGGATCTTGGGATTTTGATTTTGAAATTGATCCAATCAAAGGCATATTTTAAGGAGGAGATATTGAGGCTATAAAAACAAGAGAATTAGGGTTAAAAGGAGGACACAGCCGCGCTTCATGATCTTTATTATAACCCTGCCTCAGTATCACCATTTGGGGGAGAGAGCCACCACCCTTAGTTGCCCAAACCTCATCACCGCCAATAGCCACGCTTTGCTACTTTTTGGCCTCTGTATCGCTGCTTGCAACATTGCTCCAAGATCGCATTTTCCTCTCCCTCCATTCTTACACATTGCCGAGCCCCCTCCACCGCTCTTGCTCATCTTGCGTCCAGTCTTGTACCGAAACCACCCTGCTCTTGTCGATTGAAACAACCTACTGTTGCTGCTCTTTTGCTGTCCTCGCCTCGCCCCTTGCTTTTCTTTATCGCACCTCTATTGCCTGGGCTTGTTGCCGGTTCGTCGTTTACTCTCACTTCTGCGCTGTCGTGCGTTATTGCTACTGGATCCTTTGGCGCCTCATTTCCATACTGCTACAAGATTGCTGCACTACAATGCCTTGTAGACAGTGCACCTAGGATTTGACGTGCCCTGCCTAATTGGTTCTGATTTGAAAATCCTTGTAACACCCACTGGTGATCGGCCTTCGTTTGTGAAAAGAAAGAGCGATCGATTTTGGAAAAGAAAAGGAAGGGGGGCTAGTGATTCGTATACAGCACGCCATCGCCGCCTTTGCCATTTTTTTTTCGGTTTTTGCTACAACAATTCTGTCCTCTACTGCATCGCCGGTCTTCTTTGCTACCTGTGCTTGCCGCTGCACATCATCATTTTCATCTTAGCCGTACACCTCTACTACACCTGCTCGCTTTTACTTGTGGTTGGTTGTCATTGAAGTTGGAACAATTTGAGTAGTAGGTCACGTGAAGTCTTCATACAAAAAGGAGAAAGACATCTACAGGTAATAAGAAAGAGGTACGTTGGCTTAAGGTTTAATTAATTTAATATAATTTTAAGTAACAAATAGAAATTCATGATAAGAAAGATTAATATAATTTAATGTATAGGATTATTTTAACCTAATATAATTAGATAAATAAAATAATTTGTATAATAAATCAATTTGAGTTAATATGAATATTAATTTTGCATGTGAATAAATATGGTTTGTATATTAGTATAATTGGATTTATTTTGTATAATTCCGTTTGTATATGTAATTAAGATTTGATGAATTAGCTTATTTTTAAGATAGGATTTTTGGAGTTTAACTTTAGAAAATATGAACCTTTAGGAAAATATAATTTCTCAGGTTATAAAAAAATATAATGAAATAGAATAAAAGTTAGATAAAAATAAAGATTACAAAATATAAATACAAATTATCCGACGATGGAATTTTAAAGGTACAGTGCTTGAGTAGTACTTTTAGATATCTTGAGGTGAGGAGATTCTTTTTAAATCTTACCAGCTTGATGGAAGATTTAAAAAGATATTTCCAATATTTAAAATTCAAATTTATTATTAAAAATTGAAATAAGAATCAATTAAAATTAATTACAATTAAAAGAATAAATAATCAAATTAGAAATAAAGAATTCTAAAATTAATATATTTAGAAATAAAATAGATTAAAATAATAATGTACCTAAATTTTCTGACGATGAAATTTTAAAGGTACTGCGCTTGAGTAGTACTTTTAGATATCTTGAGGTGAGGAGAGTTCATTTAAGTCTTGCCAGCTTGATGGAAGATTTAAAGGACATTTCCAAGATTTAATAAATTTAATTATAAAAAATAAAAATTAGATTAGATTAAAAAATAGTAAATTAAAATTAAGTTTATTATAATAAAGAATAAAGATCAAATTAATAAATTAGAATTAAAATTAGAAAAGAATTAAAATAAATAGAAATTAAATTAAATTAAATATTTTAATAAATGTGAATTATTCTGAGGATGGAATTTAAAGGAAATTGCGCTTGAGTAGTTTCTTTAAAAATTCCTAAGGTGAGAAAGTTTCTTTAAGGTGTTACCAGCTTGATGGAAGGTCTTTAAGAAAATCTTCAACATCAAATAATTCATGTTTATTTAAAGATAAAAATATATGAAATAATAATTTATATAAGAAAATAATAGAATAAAATAGGATAAAATAATAAATGGAACTTGGATAGGAGTCAAGATAGGGTTTACATAATGTACTTAAATCATCTGATGACGGAGCCTCTTCAAGAAAGGCGATTGGTCCTACTTGAATACCCTTGAGGTGAGAAAAACTTTTAAGTTGTCCAACCAGCTTGATGGAGGAGACTTAAAGGATTTTTCAATATTTAATCATATCGAAATTAAAGTAAAAGGTAAAATTAGGATAACCTTAGATTATTTGGTACCATTTTAGGATGGGCGTTGTGAGGGTGCTAATCCTTCCTCACACGTAACCGTACTCTCGAACTTAGAACTTTTAACGTAGACCAAGCCTTGTCCTTAGTTTGAATAGGTGACCAATCACACCTAGGTTAGAATGGTTGGTGGCGACTCCATAGTTTTGTGTCTAGCTATTAGGTTTCCAAAGCTTAATACGTTATGACAGGACCATTATGAAATTATAGTATAATGACAATCTAAGGACCTAATATAATAAATTGTAGGTGTTGTAGTATATGGAAGGGAGTGTTTTACAAATTAGAACATGACCGCCATAACTCATACCGAACAGTTTTTATATTATGGTATTATGATGGGAGATAATAAAGTAACTTCCATTATAAAGATTTTAATCGAGCCAAGTGGGAGAATGTAAGATAAACCCACATTTATCACTGTGTGACTCAATTAAAAATCTAAGGCAGTTATTTTTTAATGAGCCACTATCCCTTAATTTTAGGAACCATATCCACTCACATGATGGACATGATTGGGTGTGGTAGTTTTTTTCATTAAATTAAAACAGGTCCTCTCTCTCTCTCAGAACGTACAGTGTTTTCCATCCACACTGTAAAACGAAAGGAAAACAGACCAAGAGAGAGAAATCTGTTTACTTCTGTTTACTGCTACAGAAATTGCAACAATGACTTCTTCTTCTTCACTAACGCATACAGTGGACAGAGGTATGTAAATGATTTTACATTACGTAGAAAGTATGATATATCTATCTTTAGAGTTCCTGGATGTGTGTTTATGTATACGATTAAATCTAACATAGAGTTGATAGAATGAGAGTCTTGGAGAATGAAACAGGAAAAAGTGACTTATAGAAAAGAGAAAGTCAGAGTTTGGGGTGAAGAGAAAGTGGGTTTGGGGAGAAGAGAAGTGAGAACATGGGAGAAAGGAAAAGTGAGTAAAGACAAAATTTTGGGGTTTGGAAAAGTGAGTGACGTTTGGGGTTTGATTTAAGTAGACGTGACAAAAATTGATCCAACTTGAAAAATTCGTTCAATTAACCTGAATCTAAATCCGATTGATTTGATTTGACTAAAAAAATTAACAACCCAAATCCAATCCGATCCGAATCTGAATTGATCCGAAACTAAATTTATTCGAACTCACATTGATCCAAATCCAACCGGATCTGAACTCGAATTGATCCGAACCTAAATTCATTCGAATTTAGATTAACCCGAACCTGAATTGATCGAACCCAAATTGACCTTAATTCAAATTGATCCGAATCCAAATTTACCCAAACCTAAATAGATTCAAACTTAAATTTAATATTATCAATAAATATTTAAATATTAAAATTAATTATCAAAGTATTTTAATATAGTAAAAATATAATTTTTTTCAATAATATGAGTGTTATGTAGTTTTTTTAATCTAGTTAAACTTAAATATTCGCTTTTATATTGCATTCATTTGAACCTAATGTATAATTATTTAATGACTAATCTATAATAGAGTACAGAAATTATATCACCTACACTTAATGTCTCCAATTATTCTATAAAAATCAAGATAAATTAAAGAGATATATAGTATTGTTTTATGATATTTAGTAGGGATTATTAAATCACTTTGATTCATAAAGTTATTAGTTATTATAGATAATAAGAATAAAATGAAAAAAATATAATTAATTTATGAATATTGGTAAATATATTATAAAGAAAACTATCATACAGATTATTAAATATTTTGATTATTTTAATCCCAATTGTACTATAGTCATGTAAAAAGAAAATTTTATTTTCATGAGTTTTAAAATTTTATTTTCATGAGTTTTGTAATTCTTAGAAATATGGTTTCAGTTGATTTTCATATCAGATAAATCACATTGAGATGACCAAGGCTTAACCCAATAAACCTGTCCGATCGACCCGAATCCAAATTCGACCAACTTGAATTAACTAAAAACGTCAACGACCCAAACCCAATCTAGTCTAAACTCAAATTAATTCAAACCCAAATTGATTCGAATTCAAATTGATCCAAACCCTTCTTTATCCAAACCCGAAATGATCCGAACCGGAAATAAACCGATTTTTCCTTGACCCAAACCCGACTCTATCCGAACTCGAAATGATCCGAATCCAAAATGATCTGATTTTTTCTTAACCCAAAATGATCCGATCCAAAATGACCCAACCCAACCCAAACTCGATGCGACCCGCCCATTTGCCACCCGTAGATTTAAGTATTAGGGTTTGACTTTGATTTGACCAAAAGTTTAAAAGTTCATTAACGTTTATTTGAGTTTGGCTCATAAAAGTTTTAAGAGCGAAATTTTATAAATTTGCAAAACAACTTAATAAATATCAATTCGAATTAATCGAAAAATAATCAATTTAAAACAGAAAATTTAATTAATGAATCAAATTTTAAAATGTCATCCATTTTAAATCAAGAATTAGAATTCAAATTGAGCAAACAAACACCAAGTCGTAAGGTAACAAAAATCGATCAATTTTGCATAAATATGAACTTTAGGTCCAAAAACTATCCAACAAAATTGAGCCTTACTGAGCCAACTCAGTGAATTAAGGTGAGTGCTCGAATAAAATTAGGTGTCTACACCAAGCAATACCAAGTTATGCTATGTCAGTTTTTCTTTTCCCCAAAGCCTTATGTAATAAATTGTGTAGCATGCCAAGAAAATACTAGTGGAATTCAAAATCTCAAGGGAAAGGAATTAATTGGGTTAAATAGAAAATATTATGTTTAACCAAGGCAGAAGGGGGATTGGGTTTTTGAGATTTTGAAAATTTAGTATGGTATTGTTGGCGAAACAGGAGTGGCGCTTGATGACGAACTCGGACTCCTTGGTGTTCAAGGTACTCGTTCCAAATACTTTCCAAACACATTTTTGGAATCTAAACTGGACTACAATCCATCGAAGACATGGCAAAGTATCTAGAAAGCAAAAAAAGTCATCCAGGAAGGCACCATATGGAGGGTGAGAAGGGGGAATCAGATTCGCATTTGGAAGGATGTACGGCTGCCCTCGAAGGAACTGGCTACACCCACTGGAGGTGGTCCTATCCTAGGTGATACGAAGGTGGAGACTCTGATCGATAATGAAACCAGGAGTTGGAAAAACGAATTAATTAATGCCAAATTCACCATGATGGAAGCAATACTTATTAAAGCCTTAGCACTTAGTCGGTTATCATAATCGGATGAATTGATATTGGTGGCAGAGAATAATGGAGTTTTCTCAGTTCGTAGTGCATATAGAATCCTCTGTAAGAGAAGTTCACATGCGGATCAACAAGACCAAGATGTGCAACGTGGTGATGGCAAAAAGCTAGGACTTTGGAAGGCGATTTGGAAAGCTCAAGTTCCGAACAAAGTGAGTTTTTTGCTAGAGACTTAAACATGGGGGTTTATCGGTTTTGTGGAACTTGAAGAAACGAAATATTGATGTGGAGGTGACCTGCCGAAGGTGTAAAGCCTGATGAAACAGTAGAATACGTGATTAGTGGTTGTGATAAATCTAAAGCTGTCTGGGAAAAGTTATCATTAAATGGAGGGTGGAATTTGTTGGGTAGTGGTGAGAACAGGAACTGGTTTGACACTGATGAACCTAAATGCTACAGGAAAGTTGGAGGAACTGATGTAGCATGCTGGGTTATGTGGCACTACAAAAATGCCAAAGTCATGGGTGGAGAACAAAGAGATCCGGAGCAGATGGCCTCATTTGTGAAACGTTACTTGCAAGAGTATCAAAAAGCTCAAAAGAGATTTGTAATCCCAACAACGTCTCATCTTTTTAGGCGAAAACTCCACCTGATGGTTGGGTCAAAATAAATTTCGATGGAGCTCTAAAGTTAACGAAAGAAGTTGGAGGCTTAGGTGTGGTTATAAGGGATTCTCGAGGACAACTAATGTTAGCTTCATCTGTTCTGATTGCTCATGTTAAGGGCCCGAGAGTGGTGGAAATCAAAACTATATTGCAAGCAATGGAGATAGTGAGAGAACTGGGTTTTCATGTAGTAGTTTTAGAGGGGGACTTAACAAAGATCATTAAGGCAATTTCTTCTGCAACGAGAGATCTATCCATTATAGGTAATCTCATCATGGAGGCTAAGGAGATCTATAAAAGTTGTTTCATTCAGAGTAGAACATATTAAGTGGGATGGTAATAAAGCAGCTCATACACTGGCGAGGCTTGCACTTAACACAAAAAAGGATTCTCACTGGATTGAGGAATACCCTGTTATTTCTAATATTGTTTCAGAGGAGCATATTGGTTTTTCTCAACATTAATAAAGCAATTATTTCTTTCCAAAAAAAAAACTCTTCCATTCAAATTATGCATGTAATCACATTACTAAAAAAGTCATCAATTATTACCAAAATCATTAACGAGTTTCTTAAAATAAATATTTATCATTTATTTATCACATGTGATATGTAATAAATAATTGACTTTCAACAAACAATTTAATGAGTATAAATAGAAGCTCATAAATTCAAGATACTAAGAGACTCCACTCTACATCTTCTTCAAGCTTCAAAATCATCTCTTGTACTAAAGGTTCTATATCTTCTATCATTCTCATATTTATTGTATAAAGCAAATCTTGTATAGATTCTTTTAGAGCTTAATGTGTAATCATTCACCTACTTAAAGGTTATCCTTGAGTACAAAACTTGTAAACCCATTCACAAATTGTAAAAGGGAGTGAACCCTTAAATGCTTCATTATAAGTGAGGTGTTGGATAGAAAGTTTTCTCTTTGGGCCATAAAAGGGAGAGTTGTAAGGTTTACTCATTAAGTTTGGAAAAAGGAGTGATGTAAGGTTATCCTTGATAGGGGTGAGCAAAAAATATTGAAATCGAATAAATCGACCGAATTATTCGGTTTTTGGTTTGATCGGTTCAGCTTGATCGATTCAGTTTTTAATCGATTTTTAGAGTTAGCTTTACTGGTTATGATGGTCAGTTTTCGATGTTCAAAAATACTAAACTGAATCGATCGATAAATCGATTTTTTAAAAATAATAATATAAATATAAATAAATATATTAAAATATCACCTGTATGTAATTTGACTTGACTTTGTATTGCCGTTGGTATACGTTCTGTAGCATATTGCCTTTGGCACCCCCACCCCGCTTGCCCGGGTGCGCCCCTATGCTGCCTACGCTCACATCATGAGTTTCACGTCTGTCTCACTCAGTTCACTCCCAGAAATACAATCTCATACACACGCGTGCTTCACAAGTACAATCCATGCCCCTATGCTAACCTGGACTAGTGGTGTAGCCACATTGTAATTTTAGGATCAATTGACTTCAGTGAATTTTAGAAATTGTTTTATAATATATATTATTATGAAAAAAATTATAAATTAATTTCTTGAAAAATAAAATATAAAGATAAATGACCCCCCGAAATAAAAAGTCAAAAATCATAGAAAAATAATTTTGAAATAATATATTAATAAGGGTTTATCCAATTAAACAATGAATATAATTGAATAAATTCAATACAAAGTTGGACCAAATTCACACATTATGAGATTTAAAAATTAGATCTCAAAATTTCGTGATTTCATAGTTACCATTAAATAAAGATTTCATTACGAATAATTTTCAGCAATAAAAATAATTAAAAATTTATTACTAAAAAAGAAAATAATTTAGTGAATAATTTGTTTAATTACATATATTGGAGAAATGCATTTGGTATATTAATGATTATTTTTAAATTATCAAAACTCTTCATGATAATTATAAAAAAAAAAATTGTGCTGAAGATTTTCTTTTGAATTATCATCAATGGTCAAGTTTTTAAGTTTCACAAGTGAAATAAAATGGCTATATGCTTATCTAATAATTCATAATTTATTATTTTCTAATTATATCTAAATGAATATACATTAATTCTTCAATCTCATGGGTGAGATTTAAAATTTTACTGTCATATAACATATATATTTTTTGCTATTTGTACTTAATTATTGTTATGATATTGCAATTACTTAAAGATTTTGTATAAAAAATTTATATAAGATATTTGTTTCTTTTAAAAAATAATTTTTAGTCCTTTTTATATTTTTTTAATTTTCATAGATTAAGATATACAAATTAATGAAGGAAGTAAAGAATATAGGATGTTTGAGAACTAAAAGACCATACAATTTTAAAAAAATTTAAAAAATTAAAAATAGATAAAAATATAAAAAATATATATTTACTTTTTGACCCCACTAATATATTTTTTGGCTGCCACTTACCTAAACCCCATGCCTCTACTCACTCAAATTTGAAACTTCAAGCACACATGCCAAGTAAGGCTAGCAGCGCACTGTGCACGTCCCCCATTCCCCAAGGCCAAAGTCTGAAGTCTCATTCACACACTTTCTTCATCTCTCTCATAATCTCGGTCTGAAGGCAAGCATTTACATTAATATTTTTGTGTTAAAATAAAATATATTTAAAAAATATTAAAAAATTGATTTTTACCTATTTAACCCGAACCAACCGAACAAGTTCGGTTTGGTTTCGATTTATGTTTTTCAGAAAATCGATTTTTCGGTTTCGATTTTTTTAGACCAAATCGACCAAAAAAACTCACTCCTAATCCTTGAACTTGAAAAAAGAAAAGGCTATCCTTAAGCCCGTAAAAAGCAAAGTTTCTCTTAAGCCTGCAGAAAGAGGGTGAAAGACAAATTTTATAGTGAACTTGGGAAAACCCTTGAGAGTTTTTCAAGATAGAAGACGTAAACAAGGTTGTCGAACCTTTATAAATCTCTTGTATACAATTCTCTAACCCTTTACTCCTTACTTATTTGTAATTTAATTGTGTTATTGTATTGTAGTTGAATTATATGCGAGAATAGGCTGAAAAACTTAGAGAACTACAATATAAGCTAGAAAATTTAAAAAAAAAAAAAACAAACCTAATGTTAGCTAATAACTAATTCACTCCTTATCCATTAGGTAATTGAGCCAACACTTCCTATGTTGTACTATTTAGTAAGTTACTAGGTGGTTTGTACCCATTCGACCCACGTTCCTCGTTCAAAGGAGTTGAAGGTAAGGTTTGATCGTCTTTTAAATGCGCCCCCACTGGCTATCTTTGCACTTAGGCTTTCTCGACCTTGTGGACCAAAGTATATTGGGTACCAACAATTTTGTTTTCAAAATTTGAGAAGATAAAATATGTTTGGTTGATGATATTACATATGGAAATCAAATATTTAAATTGTTTTAGATATAATATGTCAATTTACAAAATAAAATTTTAAAAATCAAATAAAAATAACAATGCATTTAATGAATGAATTTATATTAAATACTATTATAGAAATAATATTATTTTATACTATTAAACAGATACACCATAATCTAATCATAGAAGAATTTAATATAATTTATAATAAAGCTACAATTAAATATAAATTAAATAATTTAATTATTTAATATTAATTAGAAAATAAAAAAATAAAATTCTAAATTATATATTAAATAATAATATTAATTAATAAATTATAAATTAGAACTCAATAATATTATGTAATTTACTTGTAATAATATTAAATTATTAAATAATATATTCAACTATTTAATGTTTAATAAATTATTTAATTATACGAATAATATTATTTAATGTTATGTATTCATTTATTTACTTATATTAAATTATTTAATAATAGCAATGATATATTTTAAATTTAATTGAAAAATAATATAGTATTAAATAATATTGTAATGAATTATATTTGTTAGCTTTGAAATATTTATGATTTTGATATTGAAACTGACTTGGAAAATTTAAGTGAATAAATTTTAATCACATTTTAACATATTTCTAGCTTGAACCTAATTGAATAATCAATTTTAGAAATATTGCTAAATGAGTTAGAAATTAATTAAGATTTAAACGTGGACATGTTCAAATGATTGATAATTTTAATGCATGTTTGATGTTTTTTTAATGAACCTTGGTGAAATGATTCCATATTTAAATCGTCAATATTTTGTATTGAATGTCCAAGGTATCGATGCATCGGGTAAAGATATCAATACTCTTTGTTTGAATATTTGACAGTTTTATGTGTGGTACCAATACCCCTATTGTTACCCTTTAATAGAAGCAAAATGCTCTATTCAAGTATCGGTACCCAAATGTTATTGTATCGATACCTGTTCCTTTGTTTTGCAAGAATCATTCACAGGGCATTAATACCCCTTAAGTCTGGCAGGTTCCAACGACTAGATTTTTATGAAAGCCAATAAGAAGATTTTCAAATCTAGTGTACCAATGACTAGAAATCATAGAGGTGTTATAAAAGGAAGATCAAAAACTTCAAGATGTAAAAGCTTCTTTGTAACATCTTCTATCATTCAAAATTTCAAGTCTTCCTTTGATTTAGATCTAAAAAGATCGTATTCATTAATTTCTTTTATGTAATTATCTTGAGCTAAATCTTGTAATCACCCATCTTGTTAGAGGCATTTAGATTACAAAATATATGTACCCAAAATTAAAATATTTTGTAAAGGGTAGAATTATCTTGTCAGCTAAAATTGTGAGATTTAGTTAGCCACTTGTAACTGTGGTTAAAATGGATCCTTCTAAGCCTAAGTAACAGAAATGTGTAAGGTTCCTAAGAAAAAGAAAGTGTAAAGATAAATTCATAGTGGATTTGGCAACTCATTGATATAAAGCTTAAGGAGAAGGACATAGGTAAAGGTGGCAAAAGTTAGCTAGAGCTCAAAAACATGCCCGAAATTGCTCGAGACCAAACCGGACCAACTAAAATTGATCAAAAAAGTCAAAGGTCTGAAATCAAAAAAGCTCAAAACTGAAAAAACCCTAACTTGTAAAAGCCTGAACCTAAAAAAACCCAAACCTGACACAATCCAAACCCGATACGATCCAAAACCAAGATCGATCCGATCCGAAATAAGTAAAAACCCAAATTTGTAACACAAAAAAATCTGAGTTATAATTATATGATTATTATTTAAAAATAAATAAATAATTGATACACTTTTTTAATTATAAAATTAAAGTATGGATAAAAATAATTATTTCTAATAGTAAAGTGTAATTTAAAAATTATAATATAGTAGTATTATTGTGCAAGTGGTAATTTTAATAAAATACATAAATAAATTAAGCTATTGGTAATTAATTATTTGTTGTATTAATAAGATTACAATTTGATATCTTATAATAGTTATTTATATCTTATATTATAATAATGTTTAAGAATAAATTATGTAATATCTTATAGAATTAATTATTTATTAAAAATATTTAATTTATTATCTATTAAATATAAAATTAAAGTGTAGATAAAAATGATATTTCTAATAGTAAATTAAAGTGTAATTTTAATAATATATTATAGTAGTATTATTATGTAAGCGGTAATTATAATAAAATTTGTTTTTTATACTTTATTAATATTATGATTAATTATATTTAAATAACTAGTATTATATTAATTAATTTAGTAATATCTACTATTTAACAATTTAATTAGACATTTGATCAATTAATGTATATCTAATGTTATTATGTTAATATGAACATAAAAAAATTAGTACTCAATTGGTGTACAATTGTGTGTGATATGATTATATTAAATGTTATTATTTACTAATATAATGTCAATTAGTGTATATAACTTTTTTAATTCAAATGGTCTAAATTTTTAATGAGATATTTGATTAATTAATGTGTACGAGTACGATTATATTTAATATAATAATGTTAATATTATGATTTATATACAAACCAAAAACAAAATAAATATAAAATTGAGGTAATTAGTTAATCAATTATTGATAATATTAAGTATTTTTTTCATGTATACTATAGTTTTATACAACATTATAACTGAACAATTAGTTAACTAGTTATACGGTCAGATTTGATTTAATTACTAATTATATTGGTATTTAAAAAACAAAATAAATGTAAGAAAAACTCTTAAAAATTTAAAATTTTATTAAAACTATAATATAATTATTAAAAAAGCTAATAAAATAAAGCAAAAAAAATTATTGAACTAAGAGTGTCCAAGTTCCAATGGCCCAATTTTGATAAAAAAATGCAATGACTCAATAAATTATTGTTAAGAGTATAAAGAATGTTTAATTGTTTAGTGTTGTTTATTTATAATTTATTAGTTATTTATTTGCATAGCTAATACTTTTGGATTTTTATTTTCCTTTAGTTTTACTATATATTTTTTTGGCTCACTTCAAAAATAAATTTTATATAATTATTAATATATAATTATATATTTTATAGCAAATGTGACTATAGCAGGAAATTAAAAAAATAAATAGTCATTGTCAAGTAATAAAAACTTTAAAATGTAAAAATTTATATTTATATGGGTATTTATTAAATTTTAACTTTACTTTAGCAATTCTATTATATTTTTATTTAACTATATAAAAAAATAAATTAATTATTACATTTAAAATTATAAAAATATTTATAACTTATAAAATTTCAAAATTGTTAGTTTTAAATTGACATGTATTTTGAAATGACAAAACTCAAGTAAACTTAAAGCAATTTTCTACAATGTAAATTTGCTCAAAATGAACTCAATGATGGAAAATACTTTAAACAAATTTTTGGAATGTGATTTCAATTGAAAAAGTCAGGAAATACTCTTATAAAAGTGTTAAAGGTTTTGAACTGACTTAGAATCACAAAAGCCATCAAATTATCTCAATTTGCAGCAAAAGAAGTATAGGAAATTATGAGGGATCGATCCCTAGGTGGCTGAAAGTTTGGAACGCCTCTTGGAAAGCCTTCTGAAAATTTTGGATCGACCCCATATAGTAAGGGATCAATCCCTTTTTACGTAAATAGTGTCCAACGGCTAGTTTTTGAGAGTTTCAACAGGAGGATTAGCATTAAATGCTTCACCAATCATTCTAATCAGTTGGGGGACTATAAATAGAGGTATTTATGAATATTGGAGGTAGAACAAGCACTCAGAAATTCTCCAAGCTTTAAGAGACAAAATTATGCTTATTGAAAGGCTAGGATGATGTTATTCATTCAAGCTAATGATTATGAAGTATGGAGGATTATAGTTAAAGGTCCCCTTGTCCCTATTAAGAAAGTAGATGGAGAGGATGTGCCAAAGAAAGAGGATGAGTGGGACACAAACGATGTTAGAATGGCACAAGTAAATGCTAAGGCAATGCACACACTATTTTGTGTATTAGGACCAAATGAGTATAATAAAGTTTCACAATGTGAGAATGCTAAACAAATTTGGGATAAACTAGCCATTACACATGAGGGAACCACACAAGTTAAAGAAACTAAAGTAGGCATGCTCACTCAAGATTATGAATTATTTAAAATGAAGAGTG
The DNA here is from genome assembly GCA_031772115.1 of Heritiera littoralis. Taxonomy (NCBI): domain Eukaryota; kingdom Viridiplantae; phylum Streptophyta; class Magnoliopsida; order Malvales; family Malvaceae; genus Heritiera; species Heritiera littoralis. The sequence continues at coordinate 1,617,887 of JAPDPK010000022.1, forward strand.
ATGAATCTATTAGTGACATGTTTACTAGGTTTACTGACATTATAAATGGTCTTAAAGCCTTAGGAAAAATATATTTTAATGTAGAAATGGTAAAAAAGATCCTTAATAGCTTACCTAAATCAAGGGAAGCTAAAGTTATAGCTATTGAGGAATCTAAGGATCCTCATACTCTTTCACTAGATGAACTCATAGGATCTCTACTCACCTATAAGATGAAGATTAAGAGGAATCAAGATCCTCCTAAGAAAGTTGGAGTAGCATTAAAATCAACCACGATTGAGGAATCAAAAGACGATCATAATGAGAGTGGTGATGATGAGGATTTAGAAATGGCCATGTTTGTAAAGAGGTTTAACAAATTCATGAGGATGAGAGCCAGTGGAAACTCTAGGAGACCCCCTAGGAGAGATTTTAACAAAGGAGAAACAAGTAGGAAAGAAAAGGACCAAATTATTTGTTATGAATGTAAAAAACCTGGTCATATTAAATTTGATTGTCCTTTTTATAGAAAGCAAAATGAGAAGAAACCAAAGAAGAAGGCAATGATGGCTACATGGAGTGCTCCAATGAAGAGAATGTAGAAGATGAAGTAGCCAACATTTGTTTTATGGCCTTTGAAGAGAAGGTAAAATCTAACTCATTTGACACCAATGAATACACATTTGATGAATTGCAAGATGCATTTGATAAGTTAGCAAATGAATTTGAGTGCATGAATTTGAAATATAAGAAAATGATCTCAAAGTTGAAAAAGGAAAATGAGATGCTTATGAATGTTAAATTAGAATGTGAGAAGAAATTAGAGAATGCAAATCTAGAAATAGAAGATTTAAATAAAAAGAACATTAATTTGCAAAACTCCTTTTCTAGATTTTACATGGGTCAACAAAAACTTGATCATATGCTAGAGACCCAAAAAGCATTTTTTGAGAGAGAAGGAGTAAGCTATAATGCATCAAACAAAGAAACTCATCTTAAAAATTTCTTAGTCAAAGATAGAAAATTTGTATTGTGTACCTTATGTAATAAATTAGGACACTCTTCACAAGCATGCACATCAGGAAGACCATTATTAGAGGAAAAATGGCTATTAAGATTTGGGTGCCAAAACATGTTTTAAACTCAAGTGATGAGTCATTAAAATTGAAATGGATCCCTAAAGGATAAAAAATTGTTAGTACTAACACATAAGGACCCAAGAAAATTTGGGTACCTAAGATAAAAGTTTGATGTATTTGTGTGTAGGAGAAAGAGCATTGCTACAAGGAGCATTGCTACAAGGCTAAGTCCAAGGAGCAATGGTATCTTGATAGTGGATGCTCAAGACATATGACCGGTGACGAGCTAATTCAAGTTCTTAAAGCCCAAAAGTGGTGAAAAAGTAACATTTAAAGACAACTCCAAAGAACAAATTGAAGGAATTGGCTCCATTGGTAACTCTTCCTCAACTATTGAGAATGTTTTGTATGTTAAAGGTTTGAAACATAATTTGCTTAGTATTAGTCAATTGTGTGACAAGGGTTTTAAAGTTGTGTTTGATGCTTTATGTTGCAATGTTGTTAATGCTAAAACTAATCAAATTCTTTTTATTGGACATAGACGAGGAAACATTTATATTGTTAATTTAGATTAACTAAATAGCAAAAATGTATGCTTTATGGCCACTAGAGAAGATGAACCTTGGTTATGGCATAGAAGACTAGGTCATACTAGCATGCATGTTTTATCTAAATTAGCCAAAAGAGACTTAGTGGTAGGTTTGTCTAAACTTCAATTTGAAAATGATAAAATTTGTGAGGCATGTGTAAGAGTAAAACACAAGAGAATATCATTTAAATTTAAGAAGTGTGTTACAACATCTAAGTCACTTCAACTTCTCTACTTAGATCTCTTTGGACCAACTAAAACCACTAGTTTAGGAGGAAAACACTATGGATTTGTCATAGTTGATGATTACACTAGGTTCACTTGGGTGTTCTTTTTAAGTATGAAAAACGAGGCCTTAGATAAATTCATTAATTTTTCAAAACTTGCTCGAAAAAGGTTACTCTATTACTAGCATTAGGAGTGATCATGAAAAAGAATTTGAAAATCTTGGTTTTGATACATATTGTAATGAAAGTGGTATTAGCCATAACTTTTCAGCTCCTAGAACTCCTCAACAAAATGGGGTAGCTGAAAGGAGAAATAGAACCTTAGAAGAAATGGTTAGAACCATGCTTTGTGAAAATAATTTACCAAAATATTTTTGGGCCGAAGCCATAAACACTGCATGTTATGTTATAAATAGAGCTATGGTTAAGCCTATTTTAAAGAAAACTCCCTATGAACTTTATAAAGGAAAAAAGCCTAACATAAGCTATTTTCATCCTTTTGGTTGTAAATGTTTTGTTTTGAGTAATGGAAAAGATAACTTAGGAAAATTTGATGCAAAAAGTGATGAAGGCATTTTTTTTGGTTATTCTTCAAATTCTAAGGCAAATAGAGTTTTCAACAAAAGAACACTTGTTGTAGAAGAGTCTATTCATGTGATATTTGATGAGTCAAATACCTCTAGTAGAAACAATCTTGCTGATGAAGTAGAGATTTTTTATGAACCCATTGTTGATCCATATCAAGCTAAAGAGGTTAGCGAACAATTAGAAGATCTTGATATAAATAAGAATGAGAAGTCATTGGAACAAGAAATAATTGAGAAAGAATCTAGGTGCTCTAGAGAACTTGGTTATGTGAGGGATAATGATATTGTTGGAGATCCAAATATTGGAGTTAGAACTAGGTTAACCTATAGAAACATATGTCAACATGTAGCTTTTGTGTCACAATTTGAACCAAAGAATGTGTTTGAGGCCTTGAAAGATGAAAATTGGATTATGACTATGTAAGAGGAATTAAACCAATTTGAAAGAAGCAAAGTATGGAAACTAGTGAAAAGACCTAAGGATCATCCAATTATTGGAACTAAATGGATATTCAAGAATAAAATGGATGAGAATAGCATAATAGTTAGAAACAAAGCTAGATTGGTGGCACAAGGATATAGGCAAGAAGAGGGGATAGACTATGATGAAACATATGCTCCGGTAGCTAGATTAGAAGCCATTAGGATACTACTTGCCTTTGCATATTACAAGGATTTTAAACTATATCAAATGGATGTTAAAAGTGCTTTCTTAAATGGTTACATAAATGAAGAGGTTTATGTTGAGCAACCTCCCAGTTTTGAAAATCAAAGTTTCCTAACCACGTTTTCAAACTATCAAAAGCTTTATATGGATTAAAACAAGCTCCTAGAGCTCGGTATGAAAGACTTTCAAAGTTTTTGATTGAAAAAGGTTTTGCAAGAGGCAAAGTAGACACAATCTTGTTTATCCAATCTAAGGGTAGCGACTTATTAGTAGTTCAAATTTATATGGATAATATCATTTTTGGATCTACAAATGAGTCCTTGTGTAAAGATTTCTCAAAATTAATGCAAGGTGAATTTGAGATGAGTATGATGGGAAAGCTAACCTTCTTTTTAGGACTTCAAGTTAAACAATGCAAAGAGGGTATTTTTATAAATCAAGCTAAGTATACTAAAGACTTGCTCAAAAGATTTGGAATTGATGAGTCTAAACCTTACTCCACTCTAATGAGCACAAATATCAAGCTTGATAAGGATGAAGGAGGAAAGTGTATAGACACTAAACTATATAGGTCTATGATTGGTTCATTGCTATATCTCACTGCTAGTAGACCCGATATAATGTTTAGTGTATGCTTGTGTGCTAGATTTCAATCATCTCCTAGAGAATCACACTTACAAGCTGTAAAAAGAATCCTTAGATACCTTAAAGACACTTCTTCCCTAGGACTTTGGTATCCTAAAGATTCTACTTTTGCTCTCCATGCTTATTCTGATTCAGATTTTGGTGGATACAAAGTTGATAGGAAAAGCACATCCGGAACTTGTCAATTCTTAGGAAATAGACTCATTTCATAGTTTTCTAAAAAACAAAATAATGTAGCTCAATCCACAACCGAAGCTGAATATATTGCTTTCGAGAGTTGTTTTGCTCAAGTATTGTGGATAAAACAACAAATGAGTGACTATGGAATAGAAATGGATCAAGTTCCTATCAAATGTGATAACACTAATGCTATCAATCTTACCAAAAATCCCATCAAACACTCTAGAACTAAGCACATTGAGATTAGACATCATTTTATAAGAGATCATGTGCAAAAAGGTGATATAGCTCTAGAGTATATAGATACATTGCACCAATTAGCTGATATCTTTACAAAACCCTTAGACAATGAGTGATTTTGCACACTTAGAGGTGAACTTGGTCTCATGAATGCTCCTTGAATTAAATTGTTTTTGAATGAATGGTTTAAGTTGGTTGTGATGATTGCAAGTAAGAAATTTAGAAAATGTATTGACCACTTGCTGTTCATAACCTTAACTTGCCATATTGTTATTAGTCTTTAGGATGAATTGTTGAAATATGTGTGTTTGATCATGCTAAATCCTTATCTTTCAGCTCCATCAACTGAAACTCACTTCTCATGCCAAAATAGCTTTCAATGTTTTTTGCATACTTTAAATGATTTTCTGCACATTTTGGCCTTTCTCAAATCACATAACATGTTTTCCAAATTGTTCAAACTTGATTTTGATTTTAAATAGTGAAATGCACAAGTTCTTTCATTTTCAAATCATTTTTCTGCATCAAAACTAAGGCAATGGACTAAGGGGTCAATTCTTCTGAGAATTGGATTGATTCCCGAGTCATTTAGGCCTAAAAATCTGGGTTTCTACTATGAGGGATTGATCCCCTTCACCATGGGATCGATCCCATAGCTCCAGAATGGTCAAGAAAGGTTTCGGCCAAAAAGGGATCGATCCCTTCCTTAAAGGGATCGATCCCCTCGGGCCAGAAACCGTTCATGGCCCTTGTTAAAATCTTGACTCCTTCTCTTTTTCCATACTATTCATCTTCCCCATCTACAGACACATCCTCCCTCCATTTTTCCTTCATCAAACTTCAAGATCTAACCCATTTCTCCACTAAATCACTTCATTTCTTCACCAATCTTCATCTTTTCTCCATCTCTTTCACCTCTCATCATCCTTTCACATCAAAACCTCATCATTCTTGATTTCCCTCTTCTTCCTTGTGTTCATCACTATTCACACCCAACATTTCAATTGTGAGTATATCTTCACTAATTTTCGTTAATTTTCTTGCATTTCTAGTTTATTTCATCATATTTTGTAAACCCATTTACGTTTTATTGCATAATTTCTCTCTTTGTCTCATTTTCAAGTATGAACAAAACCCATAGTTTTATCTAAGTTCTAGATCTCATAACTTTTGATTCATTGCATATTTTCTTACTATCCTTTATCAGTGTTGTAGTTTGAATTGCAATTTGTGGATTTACGTTGTTGGTTGGTCTTCCATTCTATCATCCACTCATCCATACTCTACCAAACTTGTGCTCACCACCTGCTCGACAAAATACCTTAGAGACTTTCACTCTATCATAATGGCTCCTAAAATGAAACACGCTGCTCTGAAACAGAAAGCCCTTGCTTCTTCCTCCCCTTTCGTTCCAACAGCCTTCAATTGCTGCTTTCGCAATGCAAAAGAGAAAACTCATTTTCACACCAAATTCGCCAACATGTGCATCAAACATTGGCGCCCAATTGATTTTGGATTTCTCGAATCAATCGGATTTCCATACTTAGCCAAATTCAATACTTTTCGTTGGACAAACTTTCTGAAAATTAACACTCCAGTGCCTTGTAACATTGTTCAAGCGTTCTTCTCCAACGCCGAACTAATCGTGAGTCCCAACGATCTATGCGAAGTTATAGGAATTCACTCATTCATCACGGGAAAGCATATCGAAGTCACCAAACAATCACTCTCCCATGCTTTCGGCATTCACGAAGGAGGCCTTACTTATGAAACTGCCGAGGTTCCTTTAGAGTTCATCACTCATGATGAGAGTGCTAGTGATCTTCCAATCTTTGCACGTCTCTTACACATCATCATCTCATAGAATCTTCGTCTACTTGGCACAAAATATTCTCAAGTTCGTAGGCTCAACAAGTTTTGGCTTCATTATATACACTCACCAGATGGTTATCGACTTGATCTTCTTCACTTCATTCTTCAAGATTGAGTGAAAATCATCCGAGGTAAAGTCAAGTCTATTGTTTATCCTCAGCCATTGGCTTACTATCTGCTCGACCAAGGCATAAACTGCTCATGTGAAGTTGGTGACCTTCCTGAATCAAATACCACCATCAATCTCACCACCATGCATAACCTTGGGTGGTATTCCCATCAGCGAGGTGATACTGTAGTATGGGAAAAGAGCCATGGTCAACCTGCATTTCCCGAGCAAGACAACGAAGAGGAAGCTTCTGCCGAACCTTCTTCTTCTGCTCCTTTGGGATCCACTTCGACTTCTCTTGACCAGATCATGCTATCGCTTCAAAACTTACATGCTCGCCTCGACACCATGGAGGAGACACAGGCTACTTTATTCGATGAAGTCCAAGACATTCGCATGCAGCAAGAGGACTTCATTGAGCAGTATCACTTGACATTTCCTATGCACCGTTGACTAGACTCTTTCTGCTTATTATGACTTATGTTTCGAACTTGATGTTTATCTGTTTGTTGTGAACTTTCTTAGTTATGTTTGCTTTTATCTTTTCTTAGTTGTATGAACTGGTGTGTTTGTAGACTCTTTTTGCACCCTATATGTTTATGGCATGGTTTATGTTTATGATTATGGCTTTCTCTTGGTTTTCCTTTTATGCCATATGTTTCTATTTTTATATGTTCCTATCTATACCATTACATTATTGCTTTAAATTGACTTATACCTCTAACCATTTCTCTTTATGTCATGTATTTGTTCTAATTCTTGATATGACAAAAAGGGGGAGAATTAATGGGGTAAATTTTTCATCAATAAATTGAGGGGGAGCAAAATATTTTTCCATGTATAAATTGAGGGGGAGCAATTTTTCATGCATAAATTGAGGAGAGCAAAATATTTTTCCATGTATAAATTGAGGAGGAGCAAAGCAAAATGATTTTCATGATGTCAAAATTATATGTAAATTTACCTTAAGTTTTGTCATATAAAAAAGGGAGAGATTGTTAGCTTTAAATTGACATGTATTTTGAAATGAAAAACTCAAGTAAGCTTAAAGCATTTTTCTACAATGTAATTTGCTCAAAATGAACTCAATGATGGAAAATACTTTAAACAAATTTTTGAAATGTGATTTCAATTGAAAAAGTCAGGAAATACTCTTATAAAAGTGTTAGAAGGTTTTGAACTGACTTAGAATCACAAAAGCCATCAAAGTGTCTCAATTTGCAGCAAATGAAGGAAAAGAAAATATAAAGGATCGATCCCTAGGTGGCTGAAAGTTTGGAACGCCTTTTGGAAAGCCTTCTGGAAATTTTGGATTGATCACATATGGTAAGGGATCGATCCCTTTTTACGTAAACAGTGTCCAATGGCTAGTTTTTGAGGGTTTCAACAGGAGGATTATCATTAAATGCTTCACCAACCGTTCCAATCAGTTGGGGGACTATAAATAGAGGTATTTATGAAGATTGGAGGTAGAACAAGCACTCAAAACTTCTCCAAGCTTCAAGAGACAAAATCAAATCTGAAAATTCATTCTTTGTAACTCCATTTGTATGAATTCTCATTGTACATCACCCAGTCACTCAAACTTCTGATTTTCAAGGGTTGTGTTAGCCTTGTAAGAATTGTTATTGTAAGAGTGTGGGTAGTATTACAAGGGGAGAGGCTTAGAAGATTATTTCTAAGTCTTCAAGTGTAAAAACTACCAACCTTGTACCATATTAGTGAATAAATAAGAGACATGGAGTAAGTTGAGTACTATGATATATTTTGTAAGTAATAATTTTATGCCAAGTAATGAGGATGAAACCTCAAATTAGTGGAATTAGAAAACAAATAATTTATACTTTTGTGTCATTTGGGAAAATCTCATAACTAAGTTCAAGAATTTAAATAAGAACTAATGAGATGCATATATTCCATCAAATACATAGGTAGGTTTGTTTTAATAAAACAAAGTACACAAGTATACTAAAGGAAATGTAGTATGCATGAATAATAAATAATTAAAATAAATTGAAGAATTCATATGTATACACATACCATACAAAAAATATATTAAATATGAAAATATTATATGTATACACACATATATATATTTAAATGGATATGTATATGTATATGTATATATATATATATATTTTATAATGATTAAGGTTTTAAATATAGGTACATTTACATATTAGATGTAAAGAGTATAATAAAATAAATAAATACATATGAATATATGATTGGTATATAGATAAATATATATTATTTAAAGACAATTATAAACTATATGAATTATAGATATTTAAAATATATTAATAATAATACAAATTTAAGTATGTGTTAGTGGAGTTTGATGGGACTTTCTCCCATCAAACCCCACTAACATTTCCGGCTCCAACAACCCAAGCTTCTAAAAGAAGCCTTGTAAAAAAAAAGAAGAAGAAGAAGGAAAACGAGAGGAAAGGAGGAGAGGCACGAGACAGAGTGCTGGAGGTTGAGTCCATCGGTGAAGAGGAAAGAAAGGAAATGAGCTGAAATAGAGGCGTCAAGAGCAGCTGGACCCGAGGAAGAAAAGCTGAAGCACTGGCCTTGCTGAAGCCTGGCATTTTACTGACTGTGAAGGGGCCAAACAAGGGCTTAGAGCAGTGGTGTTGAGGCTTGGTTTAGGTTACGGTTTGGTGGCTAATCAAGAATGTGATTTAAAGCTTAAACAAAGGTGATATTCGGCTAGTAATTGAGAGGAATGAAAGAGATCTCGGCAAGGAAAAAGATTTCATATTTCGGGTTATAGGACTAAAGCTAAATAGGGGATTTTGTTGAACGTTTCAGCTGAAGGAGAAATAAGGAATCAAGATGGGTTGTTGATGCTCGAACAGTGAAGAAGTGATGCATTTCCTAGTCTTGTTCAGAACAAGAAGAACATGTGAAATAAGGCCTGCTGTCCAAGGTGGTTGTAGGCGCCGAATTTGGGCTGGACAGAGACACCATTAAGGGCTGCAGTTTAGCTATTTTAAGGGTTTTTTTTATATTGGCTGTTGAAGTGCGCCTAAACAGGGGCTGTAATTGTGGGTGATTCACGTTTGAAAATAGGTAAGGTTTTGATGATTTGAACATAGAAAGAGGTACCAAACGTGGAGCATTTGAACTAAACCAAATTGTGTCTCTTGGGGACAGAACTAAAAGCTGGAAAAGAGAGTGGAACAAGGCATATTGGCTGGAAATTTATCCAAGCCGAAAAGGGGATTATGAGGGCTGATCTTGCAGCCAAATTTGGATGGCTCTAACTAAGGTACATGACATTTTCTTAGTTGATGGTTTAATTGATTTTGAGGATAGCAATGTGCATAGAAATGGGTCTTGAAAGAAATAACAAGAGAAATAAAAAGAAAAGGGATAAAAGAAAAAGGAAAAGAATTAAAAGATATATATATGTAATACACATATATATATAGATGTAAATATATATCTATATAGATATACATATGTATCAAGATGTAGGAAAGTAAGGGAATTGAAATTTGAAATTTATACCATGTAAATGCTATGTATTTAAATGTGTGTGTGTGTGTGTGTGTGTATATATATATATATATATTTGCATATTTAGAAATGAAAGAATAAAATCTAAGAATTTAGACTACACTAGTATCAAATACCCATATATATGTACATATATATGTACATATATATATATATATATATATATATATATATATATATCACTTTTATATATGTATGTATACTACTTGCTTAAAAACGAAGAAATAAATAAATATATGTATGTATAGTGCTTATATAAAGACATATAGTTATTTCTTAGAAATTTTATTATGCTAATGCTAAATACATACATACATACATACATACATATATATATATATATATATATATATATATATATATATATATTCTAGTCACTTGAAAACAAAATAAGAGACAAAGAAAAGAAATGCAAAGAAAAGAAAAAGGGGTTTGTTGAGATATAAGTACAAGTATAATTGTATAAGTGTTTAAGATATAGTTATAATCATCTATATATATATATATATATATATATATATATATATATATATATATATATATATATATATATATATATATATATATATATATATAACGAAAGGAAAATAGCGTATACAAGTTAATAAACCTCTTATCATCTTATAAAGAATATAAAGTAAAGAGTTATTAAATCGAATAGGTAATGTTTGGCGAGACACATAAAGAATTTAGTTCCTCGCCAAAGAAATGAGTTGGAATAGTTTAGATTCTAAGATATACAATTGATATGTGTTCAAAACGTAGTTAAGACATGTTATTGAAACATCATTTGATTTAATTGTAGTGAATTTGGAGCGGTGTAGGAGTTTAGCTTGAGTTGAGGATCGAGGAAAGATAACCTACCAAGCATCGAGGTAAGTGGGTTAAATAAATCTTACTACTATCATCTCGTAAGAGATGAAAGAATCCTTATTAAATATTTAATTAAATTTATATAGAATTTTGGTTGGACATTACGGGTAAGACAAATAGAGTAAGTATGGTAAGATTTTTAAATCGGACATGATGTGCTAGTAGTCAGTTTAAGTCCTAAAGGCCAAACCGAGTAAAGACTCGATTTTCTGTACCGTGTGAGCCACCTTTAGAGAACTCAATGGACCTAAGTGCTACGTAGGTTCTTCAGAAACTATGGGAGCCACCTCTAGAATCCTTTGAGAGCTAAGTGCTACACGAGTTCCGATGTGTTAGTAATAAGTCTATGTCCAAAAAGGCCAAACCGAGCAAAGACTCGATTTTCTGTACCGTGTGAGCCACCGCTAGAGAACTCAATGGACCTAAGTGCTACATAGGTTCTTCGGAAACTATGGGAGCCACCTCTAGAATCCTTTGAGAACTAAGTGCTACACGAGTTCTGATGTGTTAGTAGTCAGTTTAAGTCCTAAAGGCCAAACCGAGTAAAGACTCGATTTTCTGTACCGTGTGAGCCACCTCTAGAGAACTCAATGGACCTAAGTGCTACGTAGGTTCTTCGGAAACTATGGGAGCCACCTCTAGAATCCTTTGAGAACTAAGTGCTACACGTGTTTTGACGAAATATAAGAAATCGTAGGGTATTGTGACGATAAATAAGTGATTGTAATTCGTGAATACGACGAATGTCAATGGATGAAATAGATCTTATGCATATGACATATGATGTGTGTGATCATTGGATTATGTTTATATATGCCATACAAACATGTGCTATTTGAATGTTTGTTTCTTTCACACTTAATCATACTGATAAAAAAGAATGATGCCTTGTGAATTTAAGAATGGAATGAAAGCATGAACAAGTTTATGACGTCTGTATACATACGAAATGGTAATAAACCTTAGTGTAATCCATACATGCCACCTTATAATAACTCAAGCATGTATGATCGTGTTTTACGATATGAGCCTAGTATGTACTTATTTAAACTACTTACCGAGCCGTGGATTGCTCACCCCTTAATTTAACATCTGCAGATCATACGAGTTGATAGCCGGCTCAGGCTTCATATAGGCTCCCGAGAAACTGTACCTAGTAGTGGTACTCGTTTGCATTCTCCGGAGCTAGCATTTTGCATTTTGAGGTATACTACTCGTATATCATTTTGATAGTCATATGTACGTTAATTTCACAGTACTAGGAAAGTATATGGGATGTAACTTTGGATCGCACTAGATGATTATGTGAGTCTAGGTGGTTATCGAGTCCGATCCGAGTCCTAATGTATGTTTTAAATTATATATATATAAAGTGATAAATGTGAACTTAGTAATGGTTAAACTCTTGAGATCTTTGAAATACTCGATTGTATGGACTGTGGAGAAACACCAGCTGGTTGTGTTATGTGATTTAAAATGTGTTTTAGTGCAGGAAATTATACCTGGGGAAATTGATAAAATACAAAGGAGAGGTTTTCAACCTGTTTTTTTTTTTGAATAGTAAAATAAGGCAAAAATCATAAGAAAAATCTCCTTGAGAAACGTGACATAGCTCGAGAAATAATATAAGTAAGATAGGATTTGATTTAGATACTACACTAACACCGAATACAAACAGTAAGTAGAAAAAGAAAAAAATTTGGTTCGAAATTTTCATAAGAAATCAAGTGTTAAGCAGACGTCATTGGCCTTCGGGTCGTGACATCAAGAGAAATTGTAAGAGGTCTCACCACACCTTGAAGTGGTTTGTACGAATTCCAAAGGAAGAGTGGAATCAATACCTTGACAAGAAGATCAAGGAGAGAGGACGTAGGCAAGAGATTGGCCAAACCTCTATAAATCTGTGTTTGCTTCTCTTTCCCTTACTTATTTACTGCATTTTTTTCATTATTGCTTTATTAGTTCTATTTGTGCATTAAGCTTTAGAAAAATCAGAAATTAATAGAAAAATCGATTCACCCCCCTCTCAGTAGAGCCAACAAAAATAATTTGACTAAACCAACAAAACCCGCCTGGTTAGAATCAGACCAAATCTAAAAATAATCGAAGCTGAAAATGCCTAAAATTGGAAAAACCTAAAATCGAAAGAACTTGAACTCGAAAAAAAACCTAAACCCGAAAAAGCTTGAACCCGAAATGGCCCGAACCTAAGAAAACCCGAACCCAAAAATAACCTGAATCAAACCCACCTGAACCGGCCCATTTGCCAACTATAGACATAGGCACGTGATAGCCGAACCTTTATAAAATAGCTTTGTGTGTTTTTCTTTCCCCTTACTCTATTTCAATATATATGTGTGTGTGTGTGTGTGTGTGTGTATAATTTGTATTTATTTGATTGAAATTGAAATTGTGGTAGGATTAGAGTTGGTTTTGAATTAGAATTTAATGGGATAGAAATTTAGAATTACTAAGAATCAAGTTAGAAAATTGATTCAGCCCCTCGCTATTTATATTAAGCCAACAATATTAAATAATAATGCATAATAATTTCAACAACCTTTTGACTAAGTGGTTGATGAATAATTATGACATATTGTAAGGTTTGAGTTCGAATCTAACCAACTCCAACCACATCTCCAATTATCAAATATTTCTTATAACAAAAAATGCATAATAATATTAATTATTAACACATTAAAATTATATTAAATTATATTATTTGAAATATATCTAATATATTTATACAATTTGAAATTAAATAATATTCTAATTTTATAATATTATAATGTATTTTATGTTTAATTATTTTTTATATTTTCATATTTCTATATTCAAATAAATATATTAATGTTAAATTATTAAGTTTCAATATGATATTAATTTTATATTCAAATTTAATATTATTTTATTTACAAAAATAATTAATTTCATTTTAAAGTTTTATTATGATTATGTATATAATATTATATTAATACATAGACATTGTTCACTTACTGATGAACAATACCGTAAATGAAAACATGTTCTGAAAATAATGAAAATAAGAAATTCTTACTTCCAACAATTTTGAAAATTTTCATTTTCGTTTTCATTTTTAGAAAACAAAAAAAAATTATCAAACATGTTTTATGTTGTTATTCTAAAAAAAATGAAAATAAAAACAAAAAACGAAAATAATGTCAAACAACCCTTTAAATGATACAAAATTTCCTTTTAATTAGTTCATTGTTATTTAAAATACAGCTATTGACCAATAAAACTTTTATCTTATCATTTCAATAGTTTTAAATATTTAACTTATTTGTTTCTATTGAAAAACATAAAAGAAAATGTAAATTGAGTTTTCTCCTTCGCATAAGCCTTTTTGCTCTAGAAACACCTTAATATAAAAAAAATAAAATAGAATAAAATAAAATTTAAGCCTAATTAGAACTTGAAGCCTTAAACATATATTTTTTAGATATAGATGATATTGAGCTAAACAAAAGGAACTTTTTTGTGGTATTCATAAATCTACCATTCGTACATTTCATAGATATTATATAATTGTCTAAATAACCTGTTTCTCACAAGAATAAAAGATAACGGATGGTGGGCCCCACAAGACTTTCGGTGTTCTGGAGCACTCGAGACTTGGAGGATATAAAATTTGCAGCTAAATATGGACGAGGTAAGAAATTTAGCCCTAAACTAGGTCGGTAGAATTTTCATAAATAATGGACAACCGAGATGACTTTAGAATCATTATTGGTGCTAGAAAATTCCTCATAAAATGGGGTTCTTGACCATGTAGACTGATGGAATTAAATCTGTGTAAAAATAGAAATTTACACGATTTTACGGCTAGAGGTATTTTAGTAATTTCACCGAAACGGTCAATCGAACTTCAACAAAAGCTCAACCAGAAGTTAGAGCAAGTTAATTAGATATTTTTCATGATAAAATAAAATATTTTGGAAGTTAGACTGATAGTTTAAACCGAAGTTGAACTGAAAAGGGCAAAATCAGAAGTTTACTTAAACCTAAGGGCAAAATCATAATTTGCACTATTAAATATTGTTTTTAGTTGAAATTTCCCGTATTTTCTTCATCTTTCTGGACAGCAACCAGCAGCCATCTCCTTTCCTCCATTGTTACACCTTCTAAGAGAGAGAAAGCTTGAAAACACCATTAAAACTCCATCAAAATCAAAAACACTCTTCCCAAAATTATTCTCCTCATCATCTTTTATTATCCTCCACCAAAATCATCACCTGAATCAGCCAAAATCAGGGGGTAGAAATCCTTGAAGAATTCGGCCAAGAGAGGTAAGCATGGGATGGTTGAATTTTCATGGTTTTCATACTTTATGCTAGGTGTATTTCATGTCTAGATTATTGTTTAAACTTGATTCAAGCTTGAACCATAAGAATTCATGGCCTAGGGTTTCAGTCATGGTGAAGTATGCATGGAGATGATGTAATTTGATGAGGAAACTATCTAGAAATAATGTAGAAATTATGTTAAAGGAGGAATTAACTTGAAAATGGAAGAAAACAATTTGTTAGGAAAATTGGAAGAATTCGGCTAATGAAGGGGAAGGTGATCCATGGCTGATTTTGATGCAATTAAGGTGCTAAAATGATGTACATAATTTTAGGAGATTATAGGAAAAATCGAAACTGAAATCGGAGTTGTGTAGGAGAAGTTACAATATTAGCACCGATGTAAAAGAGACCGGAATAAAAGTGATTTTAGACAATGTGATATTTATAGAAAATTAATAAATTATTTTATGAAGGAAATGTAGTGGTTGGAAAATGCTAAATTATTTTATATACGGTATTTTGCAGCTCGAAGGTCTAATACGGACACTGGTGCAGACAATCGAAACGACAATGAAATAAGAGGTAAGGGATGAGTGTAGAAGACGTAGGGATACAATGATGCATGCTTGGATTTAATGTGCATCTTTTGAAATTAAAATGTCGAATTTGGTGTTAAAATATGTGTTGAAATGGGAACTGTTGCTGGTTTATAAACTGTGGTTTAATTGCAGGAGGGCTAGGTTGAACATAGCCGTTATACTATCGAAATTTCTAAGAATTTTATATAAATATCTTTTATTATCCTTAAGGATTAAAAATGAAAAATTATTAAGTTAAATTCTCAAGTTTATAGAAAAATTCATATTTTTATTAAATACTGAAAAACACTATTTAAATATTCATGTAAATGAATTTTATGCACGCAAAGGTACTGGCATGTTTTATTTAATGTTTTACAGATAAATAGAACGTTTTTAGAACTGGATGTTACAGGATGAATATTTTATGAATTTTTTATTTCTAAACTACTTATATTTCTTAAATATATATTTATGGATTGATTGAAGATAACTGTTATTGAATATATCTCCGTGAACTGCTATGAACTATTTTATATACTGTTTTGAGACTATTTGCCCCATAGCTGCTTACAAGCAAATACACTTACTATTACTATTACTGTAGCTGAGTGATCCCGATCCCATCATTCAGTGTCTTTAGGTGACACCTGGCCCGTGTTCATCTGCGGATAACCCCAGACTATGGCCTTATGTCCCCTTGCATGAGTCTATTAGGTGATGCCTTATCTCCACTGTTTTATCTGGGGTGGCAAATTCTTGGACATCTCGGACACTCCCCGGAAAAAGATATATATATATATATATATGTATATGTATATGTATATGTATATGTATATGTATATGTATATGTATATGTATATGTATATGTATATGTATATGTATATGTATATGTATATGTATATGTATATATGTATGCTATGGATTTTAAGATGTAAAATCCTTTATGATGATTGAATATGTTTTCAGAATATGTTGACTGTTACTAAAATGATTTTTATACAGTTTGCAAAGAAATGTTTTATATTGTTTACGTGAAAATCAAAAGTTATTGTTAACCATTGTTTATTACGGTTTACTAAATGATGCACGTTTACTGAAATTGCTAAGAATTTACCAGAAATCCCTATAGCCGCATCTAGGGATCGGGACACGATAGGTACTTCAAAGTACCTCCCCTACCTTATCTGGTCACCTAGCCGGCTATAGTATCCTTCCTTAAATGTCTTATAGTGAATTGTTAGGACTTAAATGATTTTTATACATATAGGATACATGGTATCAGTTCTTGTATATGATTCTCTTACTGGCATTAGCTCACCCCCTCTTTGTCCTTCTAGATTATTTCCAATGACCTCTTTCGACATCTGAGCAGGAGGATAGTTATTTTGGTATCCCTTAGCGGACGTGAGATCTCTGTAGAGATTTATATGTTCGGACTTTATGTACAATACTTTTGTTATATGTTTAGAAATGCGATGTAAATCAAATGAAAATTTTAGTATGAAATTTTATGAGATATATATGTGTGTGTGTGTGTGTGTGTGTGTGTGTGTGTGTGTGTGGTTATGGTAAATGAAAATAAATTATTCCTGAGATTAATGTTGAAAATAAATAGGAATTTTAAATTAAATTATTAGTGATGGCACTATAGATAGCCCAATCGACTGTAAATAAGATGTAAAATGGTATGAAAAACCGGTATTTTGGACCGTGACATTTTTCCACTTCTTTCTCATTTCTTATATTTCATCTCCATTTGAATCCAAAAATCCTTCAAATTGGAAACTCAACCCACCAAATTTTTAGAGGGAATTATAGAAAAAATTTACAAATGTTGAAGATCCAACGAATTTTACTAGAATGCATTTCTTAAAAAATTAGATAAATCATTTAGATTGAACGCCATGTTTTAGAATCCTATGCTTTGTTCTATCTCTTTTTTCTTTTTACGAGAAAGATTGGGAAGAAGAAAAATTACACCATCTTCAAAATCAAAATAAATTGTCAATTCATTATTGAGATTTACAGATCTATTAAACTTAATAAAAGACCTTAAAAATTCGAACTTGGATGCTAAATTGCACTTAGCATTCCAACCTTGGTTAGATTTGCTCTATCTCTTTTGAAATATGGTTTTAAGTTTTAACAATGTGACAATATTTATTTATTGGGAAAATGTAAATTGATAGTTCGGTAATGGGCCCATTAGAATAGTTTTCTCGAGTGGTGTGGTCCAAACCAAACAAGCCAAGGCCTGTTGCAAGTAGGAAACAGAGGCATTGGGTTTACAAAATGTAAAAGCAATTTTGGGCTAACTCTATCCCTTCCCATGCAGCCAAGACGCAGGAAGTGTGCTAAAAGAAGTCCTGATTCGAAGGACTTGATTTGATATAATTAGAATTATCACAAACAAAGACTGTGGTAATTTAATTATAATCATAAAATCTTAATTAAAATAAAATTTATTAATAAAAATTAAATTCATCCGATTGAAATATTTAAAACAGTAGCATCTATTTATTATATCAAAATATTGTGATTGTAGTTATATTAAGGTTCTGTGATAATTCTTAAAAAATTGAATTCATGAAATCAATGCATGTTAGAAGGCATCTTTTAAGTTGAGTACATGACTGGATGAATTTGAATAGCAAACAAAATCATTATTCTTTTGGAAGTTGGTTACAGGACGGGATGAATTTGCGTAGGAAATAATATGCTTAATTAATAAACTTGATTTGGAAGGAAAAAAAATACGAAAACGGAAAATTTTATAATAAGAATTTCTGTCATGTCTACGACAATAATATACACTCCCAAGTACTAAGTCTAACGGCGTGTTTGGTAATATACGAAAACGGAAATTTCATACGCCGACTGCTTTCAGGAGGTTATCATCTGCTGCTTTATCACTCACCCGCCTCTAGAAGGATATCCTTCTTAACAGCCCGAGAAAATAAAAATCGCAACCTGCTTTCCTTTTTCTTTATCGTAGTTGCTTCTTTTTGGCTTGAGCACGATTTGCTGAAATAAAGCATTTGAAGGATTTTTCATTCTAGTTGGTCTTACGGGCATGATTAGCGTAAAATTTGTGAAAAATTGATGACCGAAGATTGAAAATAGGATTGAGTTAATGAAACATTGAGTTGGAATAAAGTGGGTCATGGATTAAGGTTATTATTGATGGCGTTTTTATTATACTAGTCGCATGGGCATTCAAATGCTCATGATGAGGCATTCAAATGTCCCAAGATATTTTGCAAGCAAAACACCTTTCGATGGAGGGCATTCAAATGACTTGCACAGGAAATTCGAATGCCCTATGCTGAAATAGGTTTTTTCAAATAAAAATTAATAAAATTTATATATTTTATAAACATATTTGTAAATTGATATATTTCATAAATAAATTTTAATTATGTAGAAAATAATAATTGTAAATAATTTATAAATATACTTGTAAATTTATATATTTTATAAATAAATTTTAATTATTTAGAAAATAATAATTCTAAATATTTAAATAATATAATTATAGTTTACTTTTATATTTTTTAGTTTAGATAATTATATATCAAAATGAGAACAAAATTATGATCAATTTTAAGAAATTTATATTAAAAGGGTATTTTAGTTATTTTTTCTTATTCCTACCTTATTCCTATCCCAAACCAAACAAAAAAAAAATTATTCCTTTCTACAACCAAACAACATAATACATATTCCACCTATTTTTTATTATCTCATGATACATTTTTCACTCATTCTCTATTCCATTTCACGAACCAAACGCCTAAGAAAGTGCTATCTTTAGTATCTGCATCTATCAAAACTTTCCGTTTGAGCCATTTCTATAACTAACCTGCTTCTTTGGCGACTTTTCCAAAGCTTGTAAAGTAATAGAGTCCTCTCATGAACTCAAGCATGGAAAACGTGTGTATGAGCATAAGGACCGGTTGTTGAAGTTAATTATTACATAGAGATGGCAAAAGTTGATCCGATCCAAAAAATTCATTCGATTAACCCAAATCTAAACCCGACCAATTCGATTTGACTAAAAAGTCAACAATCCAAATCCAACCAGATTCGAATCCGAATTGATTCGAAACCAAATTTATCCGAATTTACATTGATCCAAACCCTACCGGATCCGAACCCGAATTGATCCGAACCCAAATTCATCCGAATTTAGATTAACCCGAACCTGAATTGATCCAAACCCAAATTGACCCGAATCTAAATTGATCCGAATCCAAATTTACCCAAACCTGAAAAGATTCAAACTTAAATTTAATGTTATCAATAACTATTTAAATGTTAATTAAATATCAAAGTATTTTAATATAATAAAAATATAATTTTTTTCAATAATATGAGTGTTATATATTTTTTTAATATAGTTAAATTTAAATATTCACTTTTGTATTGCATTTATTTGAACATAATGAATAATTATTTAATGGTTAATCTATAATAGAGTACAGAAGCTATATCATCTACACTAATGTCTCCAATTATTTTTATAAAAAATAAATCTAAATTAAAGAGCTATATAGTATTGTTTTATGATATTTAGTAGGAATTATTAAATCACTTTGATTCAAAAGTTATTAATTATTGTAGATAATAAAAATAAAATGAAAAAAATGTAATTAATTTATGAATATTGGTAAATATATTATAAAAAAAACTATCATACAGATTATTAAATATTTTGATTATTTCAATCCGAATTGTACTATAGGTCATGTAAGAAGAAAATTTTATTTTCATGAGTTTTGTAGTTCTTAGAAATATGGTTTTAGTTGATTTTTATACTAGATAAATTACATCAAGATGACCAAAACTTAATCCAATAAATCTGTCAAATCAACCCGAATCCAAATCCGACCAACCCGAATTGACTAAAAAAGTCAACGACACAAACCTGACCTTATCCAAACCCGAAATGATCCAGACCCGAAATAGACCGATTTTTCCTTGACTCAAACCCGACCTTATCCGAACCCGAAATAATCCAAACCCGAAATAGACCGATTTTTTCTTGACCCAAACCCGACCTTATCCGAACTCAAAATGATCCGAATCCAAAATAATTCGATTTTTTCTTAACCCAAAATGATCTAACTCAAACCCGATCCGACCAGTCCATTTGCCACCTCTATTATTACACATCTACAATCGCAAATTACATTGTCTTTTTCATTGGGAAGGTGGTCATATGGGTAGTTGACTAGGGGCAAGTTTGAATGATTATTAAGAATATATGTTTTTTAATAAAATAATTTAAAAAATTATAAAAAGGATAAAAACATAATTTTATTCAAACAATATTTTTTTTTCATTTTCTTCCCAATTCTCATTGCACTGATTGCACCTCTATCAACTGAAGATCCAAACTAAACATGACAATCCTAGACACGACACGATTACACGACACTAAAACGATACAAATGTAAGACACGAAAGTGACACGGGTTAAAATTAAATAAAAATTGTACATGAATATGATAAAATTTAAAAATAAGCTAAAAATAAGATTTTATTTTTTCGTTTCAATACGAATTTTGACATAAAATTTTTGTATTTTACACGACACAAACACGATTTTACATAACACGAAAATTAATTAAAAACACGAATTACTAAGTCTAATCCAAACTTAACCTAGTACTTTTTTATTGGGGAAGGTGGCCAAATAAATAAGTAGTACACTAGTAAGTATTCACCCAAAAAAAAAAGGTAGACTAGTAAGCAGGCACCATAATTTAATTAACAAAATTTAATACTCAAATATATTCTCAATTTTTTTATACAAAATAAATATAAGCCTTTAATATTTTATTGTATGTAAATCAGTTTATAAATTTTTATTTTACTATAAATAAACCTCCAACCTTTTAAAATTATGCAATAAAAATCAAATCTGTTAAATGACATTACTATTATTTGGACATTTTACATGACAGCTGACGTAGATAACTTTGTGAATTGCTACATGGCATACCAAATGTACAATACAAATAGAAGTTAGTCCTTTAAAAAATTTGAATTTAATTGCATAATTTTGAAAGGTTGATAATTTATTTACAGTAAAATAAAAGTTTATAAATTGATTTGCATATGATAAAACATAAAAAATTTATATCTATTTTATTTAAAAAATTGAGGTTTTATTTAGCTATTAAACCAATTAATTATAAAAGGAATATATATTGGATAAATAAATTATTCAATTTTAGAATAAGACAAAACGGCCTATCTCCTTTCCAAAAATCATATGTTCAAAATTGACACTAATAAAAATTATTTTGATTAGAATCAAATCTAAAACTAATAAGTCGAGATGCTGAAATTAAAAATAATTAATAACTTCCTTTATATATTGTAAACTATGAAATTGACATGAATTATCATAAAATTTTATTTTTTGAATTTATTTATTTTTAAGCATGTAATATTAAGTTACACAATAAGAAATAATTTTCTTTCATCTCATAAATTTCATCTATTCATTCCTAAAATTTAAACTCAAAACTTTCAATTTCAAATTGAAATCATAAGTTCTAAATTTCTAGGGTAACCTATTGAAGACATATGGAATTCCTTTTTTTTAATTAAATTTTAAAATTCAACATTTTAGAGAAATTGTTAGAGTTAGTTTAGATAGACGATGAGATTGCTTTCGGTACTATTGAAAAAAAATAAAATGACTATTTTCTATTAATAAAATAATTAAAAAAATTAAAATTAAGGGTGAAAAGATAATTATACTCTTTTACTATTTTAATTTTATTTTACTATTCACCAACTGATTGCAATGAGATCCGAACTAAACCTTAATTACCTAATTACATTACCACTCACTTTGCTTTCAATTATTAGATAACATGTACCCATGTTTGTAAACCATGAAGATGGCTTAGCTTAAGTAGGATCCACACGTAAGTGATGATCATGAATACACCTGTCATATGATGGTGAAGCCTTTATATATTGGGCAATGGGTATCAATGTCCCCATCGATCTTGTTTTAGGTTTTGAATGCTGAATTCAGGTGTTGGACGAGGACGACAATGTTGTTAAGATGTCAATTTTTTTTTAGAATAGTCTAATTTGAGATTTTTAGGGATCTTTGTCCCAGTTTGATAACTTCTTGTATGGGTAAGCACGGGGGATGGCAGCCAAAGAAAAGAACCTTGCTTTACTTGTTTAATTAACATTAATGGTTGTGTCAAACATCCATCCATACAATTAACCATTTCACTCCTAATAATATGGAATAACTTTGACCCTGATTTTTGGTCATCAAAGTGGAATCTAATTAATCCATTTCAAATATATACTAACAAAACGAAGAATTCTATAGTAAAATCATAAATTTTAATTTTATTGTAAAGTTAACGTAAAAAATACATGATTTAGTGTAAACATAAAGTCATTGGCGTAAAATATATTAAAAGTAAACACTTGATAATTAACTTGATTTTAATGTAAATAATATATGATTAAGCATAATATAAACTTATTAGGTGTAAAATATGTTAGAAGCATGTAAACATGATAATTAACATTAATATACATTATAGCAAAATTATTATGTGTTTAAATTTATTGATACTAATGTTTACATTGATAATCATAATTTACATTACTTCTAACATATTTTACGTCTAATGACTTTAAATTTACGTTTAATAATATGTTTTTTATTTTGAACTTACAATAATGTCAAATTTTGTTACCTTACTGTAAAAATTCCCAAAACAAAACTATTACAATAAACTCTTCCTCGCTAAATAATTAGTTATGAAAATTTTAGATTTTGCTAACGAAAGTTGGTTGAATTGGTAAAAATTGTTCATTTCGCTTATAAAGCCTAAGTTTGACTTGCCAACAATCTTTTTTAGTGGACGATATGTGAGTCCTCGCTTAGGCTTACCGCATACCTTGGTTTTTAAGAAAGTTTTCTCTTACCTAAACTTTTATGTATCATAAAAAGAAAATTTTAGATTTCATTGTCAAAGTTATAAAGTTGGCATATGTTTTATTAGAGTATATTTATAAATAAAAAAAATTACTTAACTAAAAATGAACACGTGTAGCTTTTTAATTATTTTTTGTGATGTTTGATTTAAAATCAATAATACAAAATAAACTAAAAGTGATCTTACAAAGCATTAGCTTGTCTTTGTAACTTTTTACGTAAGTGCCAAGTGGCAATTTCATGTTCACAACTTCATTGCAAATATCAAAATGAAGTTGGTATGCAAATATCATTGCTGCCTGCCGACCTTTCCATTTTTGTTTTGTTGGAGTGACGACATTGGATCTTCAGCTTTTATCTGATACCATTAGCACTAAAAGAATATCAAATAGCTCGCTAGCTAACCAAATCTTGATTAGTGACAGTAAACAAGTCTTAGAATCTTTATGTTTTAAATTCGAATTTTATTATGCATAGATTTAGTTTAATTTCATATTAAATTTGTTCAATTCTATGCTGATTTATTTATTTAATAATTAATTTTGAATGTTTTTTTTTATATTATAACTTCATAAAATGAAAAAATAAAAAAATAAAAAAGAGAGGCTCCATTCTTTGAATCTTCATAATAGAATTTCATATGGCCGCAATTATTGCCATAATAGTATATCATGTCCATGTAATTTTTAACATGATTGTCCTTAAAGCATGGGCAATTTCAATCACAACAAATATAACGAGCAAAATTTTGTAAATTTTAGAAACAAATTTTATGTAATTGACACATATATCTCTTAAATAATTACGTTAACTCATTTATTTATTCCCAGTTTAATTCTTATCAATCACTAATACGTATATATTCACACATTTTAATTCACCTAAGTATTTTCTAAATCTACCCAGCACATTTTTAGCTAACTAAAATTTATATGCACACCAGACGTACTAAAGTGACCCTATTGACATCAAACGACTGCATTCTTTTTTTTTTTAATCACCGTGACGTTTCGTATTTGAACTTTTCTTATCCTACTTTTACTAATTTAATTCCCTATTTCTTGTTTTCTTTGTTACTTTTGATTTTCCTGTCTAGTTGGATAACCACAGGCATGAAAGTCATTGACCATGTTAGCCTCATACATTTTAATGAGCCCGATGCGATAATATCTAATTTGTTGGAGTAAATTGTACGAATGATCCATGAATTTTGGATCAAATGTTGCTTTGGTTTTCAATTTTTAAAACATAATTTATTAGCCTTCAATTGTTAAAATATGTAACATTTTAATATTTTTGTTTGCAAAATTATTTATTTTTAGTGTTAAATGTCAAATGGTGCAACATATATCGAATATGACACAAGCTATCAAGTACGAAATAGATGACATGGATTATTTGATTTTTTAAAACAAAAAATTTAATTTTGAAAACAAGTTTTAATTACGAAAATATTTAGAAAAATTAAAAAATCTTGAAAAAAATTTCAATATGAAAATCTTCGAAGGGAAAAAATCGAAAAGAAAAAACTCAAAGTAAAATTTTTCCTTTCCTTTATCAAACTATACTACTCATTTTCTATCCAGTTCTTAACAAAACCAATATCTTAGGGATCGTTTGGCATAGTTTTTGTTTTCTATTTTTTGTTTTTTCTGTTTAATTTTTATTTGAAAACAATAAAAAAAAACATGTTTTGTAATATATTTTTTGTTTAAAAAAACAAAAACATAAACAAAAATTTTTAAAATTATTGAAAAAAAGGAATTTAATGTTTTCATTGTTTTTAGAAACACGTTTCATTTCTACTACTGTTTATAATCAAGTGAACAATATCTATATATTAATATAATATTAATTTTATGATTAACCGGTGACCAGTCAAACCCCACTAAGACTTTTACTGTTCCAATGGAGATGAAACCTCATTGTATTGGTGTTTGGAGTCAAATACTGAGATGGTAAGAATCTACATCTCAAAATTCCTCTGTTTGTACATGTTTTCAAAAGCGTGTAACAATTTAAAAAATGATGTTAAGTCTATAGGTCAGAAAAACTTTCGTAAATAACGGTAAATCGATTTGACTTTTGACCCACTGACAATTATAGATAAATCTATGTGTGAAGGTGTTTCATGCCATGTCAACTTGAAGACTGAATCACATGCGAAAGTCAAAAACTATGCGATTGCACCGTTAGGGGTATTTTGGTAATTTCACCATCGTTACAGTAAACCTAACAAAAGCTTAACTAATAATTAGGAAATGTTAAATACATATATTTTATGAGTGAATAAAATAATTAGAAGTTTAACTAAACATTTAAATAGAAATTAGGAAGAAAGGGATGTGTTTGGAAATTTTAAAGTTATATAAGGGCATTTTAGTAGTTTACCATTAAAGGTATTAATAAAAAGGATTTTCTCTTCTTCTTCCTCATCTTGCCAACCACCACTCTTCACCATCATCTTCTCACTCTAAAGCTTGGGTTAGAGAAAGATAGTCAATAAAACCTTAGCTTAAACACTCCGAAACCAAAAATTATTTTTACTAAACTTGTCCCAGCTCTTTGAGCTCTAGAAGATACTATGCAATTTTCATGGTGAGTCATCCCTCATCAAATTCGGCCAAGCAAGGTAAGAGAGAGAAAGCTTAAATTCATGTGTTTTAATGATTCTAGATTATGTGTTTAAGGTGTTTAAGCATGAATTTAGGCTTAAATTGAATTGAAACCAAAAGAGTTCATACCCTAGGGTTTTAGCCAAGTAGCCAAGGTTCATCATGTATGAGAATAATGTAATTCAATATGAAAATGATGGAGAATCAGTATACGGTGAGAATAAAATGCATACACGGCCTTAGATTGTTAAAATGGAGTGTGTAGCTCAATAAGGGGATTTCAGCCAAGCTTGAATACTAGGGTTACCATGCTTAATAAATGTACTTAGAATATTGTGCTAATGAATATAAGACTGATGGTGAAGTCAAATTCGAAAAAGGTAGTGATTTGATGATAATTGCAGATTTGGCATCCGACAGGAATTAGACCGGAATTATTGTTGTATTAGGAATTATGGAAGATCTTCAAGTATATAATATTCTTTGTAAAAGAAATGTTGAGTTTTAATCATGTTTTGATCTTGTTTGCAGCTTTAAAGTAAGGAGGGTTAAGGAGCGATAGGCAAATATATGCTTGCCTATCCGATTTGGTGTTGTTAAGCTGCCAATTGGTGTTGGAATCCTAGTGGTAAGGAATGTATATAAAATAGCATAAGAGATATTTTATTGCATTGGGGATGTTGGTTGGTTGTGAGATATAAACTGTATTTTAGTGCAAGAGGGCTAGGCTAGCTAGCACCATTATGCTACTGAAATTTTGTAAAATGAACCTAAATTGTTCTCATCACTAGTAGCAAACTAGTTTGGTTATTAAAGTCAAAAGAATAGGAAGAAATGAGAGAAAGGGGGTTTAGGTATTAAGACTGCATGAATTTGTAACTCAATTTTTGAATGGATTTTTTTACTGTTTTCACACGTTTCAAGTTACCTACATGTTTTAGACACATGTTTATAAGTAAATAAAATATTTTGAACTCTGGTTGTTACATCAGAAATATTTGCCGAATTTTTTATTCTTGAAGTGGAAATATTGCATATTTTAGATGTTTATAAACTGACTGAAGATATTATTTGATGGAATGACTTTTATAAATGCTTCTGCATGATAAATGATTTGTTTTGAGACTATTAGCTATTGTAGTTGTCTTCTGGTAATCATGCGAATGTAATGTAATGTTTGCTGTATGACACTGATCATGTCTTCAGCACCCATAGTTGTCTCCTAATCAGTGTACTTTGTGGACCCTTGACTATGAACATATGTCTTAATGTAATATCCCTCATAGGAACCTTAATGTGCATGATTCTACAAGGATGTTAACAGTCTCCACTGAATGTTTTATTGAAATGAAATGAAATGAATTGTCTTGTTTCTTCCAATTGAAATTGTTAGCTTTAAATTGCAATATATATTTTGAAATGACAATAACTTAAGTAAGCTTTAATGTTTTAATTCATATTGTAAATTTGCCTTATCACACATGATTTTCTCAATACATTTCAAGTGATCATATCAAACATTAAGACCATGATTTAATGATGCATACTCTTATTGGTCTTAATACTTTGTAAATGTTTTGAATATTTTAGAAAATCACTTAATGAATTTTTGGACCATGTTTTCATCAAAGAAAGTCAAGAAAAACTCCCACAAAAATGTCAAAATGTTTTGGGTTGGATTAGGATCAAAGGTCATATCATTTCTAACCCAAAAGTGCAGGAAAAATGCCCTCTGGAAGCATGGGATCGATCCCATAGGAAAAGGGATCGATCCCTTTTTGACAGAATGCCCCGGAAGGCTAGATTGAAGAAAAAGATCGATCCCTTTACACCAGAAAGTCCCCAACGGCTAGTTTCTGTGAGATACAACGGCTAGTTTCTGTTTTGGCTCCAACCAACATCCACAAACCATCCAAGGGACTATAAATAGAGGCTTAGAAGCTAAAGGAAGAAAGGGGAACTACTCAATCAACTCCAATTCTCATTTTCCTCAAATCCTCAAGCCTCAACATCAATTCAAGAGATAAAAAAGTCTTCATCTTCTATCATTCATCTATTTCTTGTATTGCTTAGCACAAACATTGTATAGGCTTTTCATTGTGCTTAATTTCTGTAATCACTTGCCTACCTAGAGGTCTTTCGTTGATTACATTATTTGTAACCCACCATTCCTTGTAAAAGGGGAGGTTTCTCTTAAGCCTTGAAAAAGAGGGAGGTTACTCTTTAGCCTAAGAAAAAGAGGGAGGTTTCTCTTGAGCCTAGAAAAAGAGGGAGGTTACTCTTGAGCTTAAGAAAAAGAGGGATTGTAATCAGAAATTCAAGATAGTGGATTTGGAGAAAATCCTTGGGAGCGTATCAAGGTAGAGGACGTAGGCAAGTTGCCGAACCTCTATAAATCGCTTGTGTAAATCTCTCTTTCCCTACTCTCTTTACTTTCTTGCAATTATATTTGTGCTTATTGTATTGTATTTGAATTGCATGATTGAATAGCCTAGAGAACTTAGAAAATATTTATATAGGCTAGAGAATTTAAAGAAACCGAAAAACGAGCTTAAGATTAGTTAAAAATCGATTCACCCCCCTCTCGGTATAGCCTATAGAGCCAACAATTGGTATTAGAGCTTGGGCTCGAGATTGATTTAAACTAACCTCTATTGAGCAAAACGATCATAAATGGCTCACTTGAATGTAGGCACACCCCTAGGAGAAGAGGGTCACTCATTAGTTAGACCTCCACTCTTCAATGGTGACAATTACTCTTATTGGAAAATTAGGATGATGTTATTTGTGCAATCTAATGACTATGAAGTGTGGAGAGTAATAGTTAATGGTCCTAGAATCCCAATGAAAAAAATAGATGGAAAAGATGTCCCTAAGGGTGAAGATGAATGGGACACAAATGACATGAGATTGGCACAATTGAATGCCAAGGCTATGCACACCCTCTTTTGTGCTTTAGGTCCAAATGAATATAATAGAGTCTCCTTGTGTGAGAATGCTAAACAAATATGGGACAAACTAGCCATCACACATGAAGGGACCAATCAAGTTAGGGAAACCAAAGTAGGAATGCTCACACATGATTATGAGCTTTTTAGGATGAAAGAAAATGAGTCCATTAGCGAAATGTTCACTAGGTTTAATGATATAATTAATGGACTTAAGGCTCTAGGCAAGGCTTATTCCAATGTTGAAATGGTAAAGAAAATTTTGAATAGCTTGCCTAAGTCATGGGAGGCAAAGGTAACCGCAATAGAAGAGTCTAAGGATCCAAATACCTTGTCTCTAGATGAGCTTATGGGCTCCCTACTTACATATGAAATGAAAATGAAAAGAAATGAAGTGCCTTCAAAGAAAGTAGGGGTAGCACTTAAGTCTTTCACTCATGAGGTCATTGAAGATGATAGTGATGAGAGTGGAAATGAGGAAGAAAAGGAAATGGCAATGTTTGCCAAAAGATTTAATAGATTTATGAGAATGAAAGAAAAAGAAAATAATAGGAGACATCAAAGAGGGGAGTCAAGTAGAAGAGAAAAGGACCCCTTAGTATGTTATGAGTGCAATGAACCGGGTCATACTAAGTTAGATTGCTCCTTACTTAGGAGAGAAAAGGATAGAAAGCCTAAGAAAAAAGCATTTGTGGCTGCATGGAGCGATAGTGATAGCTCTGATGAGGAAAACGTAGATGAAGAGGTAGCTTACTCATGCTTTATGGCTATTAGTGATGATGAGGCTAGTTGTAGCTCTAGTGAAGATAATGATTATACATTTGATGAACTATAAAATGCCTTTAATGAATTAGCAAATGATTTTCAATGCATGAACTCCAAATATAAGAAAATCATTGCTAAATTGAAAATAGAAAATGAAATGCTATTAAATGCCAAACTTGAATTTGAGAAGAAATTAGAAGGAGCAAATCTCGAAATAGATGAGTTAAATAAAAAGAATACAAATTTGCATAACTCATTTACTAGGTTTTATATGGGTCAACAAAAGTTAGATCATATGTTAGAGACCCAACGAGCTTTCTTTGATAAAGATGGGTTAGGTTATAATGCAATACAAAAAGAAACTCATCTAAAGAATTTCCTTGTGAGCAAAAATACTATGCATGATTTATCTCTTACAGGCTCACTATGCAATAGAATAGGACACTCTTCACAAGTATGCACATATAGAAAAACCACATTTAGAGGAAGAGTAGTTAGAAAAATGTGGGTGCCAAAGCATGCAATAAATAACGATAAATTGTGCTTGAAATGGATCCCAAAAGGATAAAAAATTATGTGCACTAACTCTCATGGACCCAAGAAAATTTGGGTACCAAAGCATGCATAAATTTGTTTGTTGTAGGAGTGTTAGAGCATGGGAATACAATGGAACAATGGAGTTTAAATGCTCAACACATCCTCATGGAGTTTGCTTGTGCCAACGAGAAAGAAAAAGAGCTTGGGAATCCATCATTGGCAAAGATCACAACAATTCTTCAAAGAAAGGCCTAAGATGGATTCAACAATTCAAGGCAAAGCACTCTCAAGCAAAGGAGTTTTGTAAGCTTATATTCTATCTTCTCAAAACTCATATATATTAAAATTATTTAGTTGATTTAATAAGGCACTTAGTTGATGATTATTGGTGCATTATGAGGCATGTTGAATGATTGTTGATTGGTTAATGGTTAGTTCTTGAGGCATTGGATGATTGAATGAAAGGCATGATTTATGATTTTGAAAAGATTATTGAATTTCTGTAGTTTGAGCAAGTTTGATATGTTTAGATAATATATTTAGTAGCTCAAAAGTTGTTAAATATGTCATATATGCAAAATTCCATATCATGAGCCTTAATGAAGAATATGCATATTAGAAATCATGGCATGTTGTTCACAAGATGTATGTTTTAATGATATTTGTGCTTAAAACCTATGTGAACAAGTTTGTTTTGACATATTTAATTAATTCAATGCATTGGTTTTGCCAAAACATGCATAACTTTCAAAATGACCCCCTTTGAGGCCAAAAATGCATGTTATTGTGTAAATTCTTCCAAAATTGCAAAATCTTTTGTAAAATGGTTTTTCATTCATGTTTTCCATTCATACAAGTCCAAAATCATGTTTTACAAATGTTTTAACCCTTACTTGGACTTAAAATACTCAAAAACGAAGTTTTGGCACCTCACAAGTTGGATTTTCTGTCAAAAATCTGCAGAACCAGGATGAGGGATCGATCCCTCTACATACAGGATCGATCCCTTTGGAAAAACATGTAGGAAACTTGATTCTGGAGTTTAAGGATCGATCCCTTTGCTCATGGGATCAATCCCTCTAGGCAATTTATGCCTTTTTTTTTTGCATTTTTAAGCCTTAGTTGAGAAGTTTTCTTAATTCTCTTGATATCTTCTTTTTTCTCAACTTAAAATTCATTGTTATAACTTCTTTTTGATGATCTTTAAAATATGAAAATTCATTTTTCATTGATATCATGCCTCAACTCCATCAACTTGTGTTATTTCCAACAAATGGTATCACTTTCAACAATCAATATCATTTTTCTTGAGCTCACAAGTGCAAAATCATTTTTCTTGTTGAAAACATTCATGAATCTTGAAATATACTTTCAATGAATGCTTAAACATAATTTTGAGAAATATTTCAAGAATTTATGGATATATTTGAGAAATTGGTGAACTAGAGCATAATGAATCTTCTTCATACCTTTTTTGTTCATCTTAGTCAAGCATGCTTATAGGATTATGTCTCTTAGCTTGACTTATCTATTCTACATTAGGTTTCATGATAATTATACATCTAGTGGAAGAATAATTAAAACTTGACCTTAAGAATTGATTTCAAATGTAAATTCAAGAATTGGTATAAGGTCATAATTTTCCTAGGCCTATAATTTGTGATGATAAAAGAATCCAAAATGTTTAAATGTATGAAACTTTATCATCCATGTACTTAAATTTTTCTTATGGCCAAATTATTAAAGAACTTGAGCTTTAATGAATCTTTCCTTGCTCATAATTGGTTAAGATCTTGAATGGAAAATTGAGCATAGGATTCTTTAGTTTCATGAAAGAAAATGTGTTTGCTTGAATACCTTGACTTTTTGTATCTTCCATGTGGTATAATGTTGTGAATATGAATATGGATTAATACTTTATGATAGTGTGCTAATGTTTAATTAATCCATATGCATATTTGATGATGTGTGATTGTGTTCTTGCATATTTAAAATGATTATTTTCTTGACATGAACACACTACACATAATTATTGGATTCATGCAAAATGACTAAGTTAACCATTAGTAACAATTGGTATTTAGATTGAAATAACAATTTGTATCATTGGCAACCATATTTTCAATAATTGGTAAGCCAAAACTAAATTGCCAATTGGTATGAGCTTTAAATTGACAATTCTTCTCATGCTCTTTAGTTTGAAATGACAAATAGGGAAGAATTCACATAAGTCACTTTTGCATGAAACTCTTGTGTGCTAGAACTTGAAGTTAATTGCTATATGTTTTGATTCTATGTACACTCTTGCTTGAACATGATTTATGAGCTCATGCATATGATATGTCATCTAATTCTAGCTCATAATCATGATGTATTGTCATTTACCTTAGTTGGACTTAAGAGAACAATTGATATACTTAGGTGCTTGCTTAATTTCTTACCAATTGGAACCTTTTTGTAAAATTACTTATCAACAATTGGTATCAAAATTATTTATAAACAATTGGTATAGGATCATAAGTCATGTTCTTTGCATGAATATTTCATACTCTTTATGAACAATTGACTTATTTATTTGTGCTATGAGTCCCATGTACTAACATGTTTCTTGTTGGATAGAGCATATTCTTTTATCTCTTCTCACATAGCCATGATCTTAGGGGGAGCATATCTTTTATTATTTTTCCTTCTTTTTGCTATGACAAAAAGGGGGAGAGATAGATATTAAAAGGGAGAGATATTAAGGGGGAGAGATAATAGAGGAGAAATAGTTTGAAAATTCATTTTAAAAACCCATGCTTATATTAAGGGGGAGCTTTATAAAATCCTGCTTTATTTGAGGGGGAGTATTTTATAAAAGAATTTTCAAAGCAAATTTACATTAAGTTTTGTCATATCAAAAAGGGGGAGATTGTTAGCTTTAAATTGCAATATATATTTTGAAATGACAATAACTTAAGTAAGCTTTAATGTTTTAATTCATATTGTAAATTTGCCTTATCACACATGATTTTCTCAATACATTTCAAGTGATCATATCAAACATCAAGACCTTGATTTAATGATGCATACTCTTATTGGTCTTAATACCTTTTAAATGTTTTGAATATTTTAGAAAATCACTTAATGAATTTTTGGACCATGTTTTCATCAGAGAAAGTCAAGAAAAACTCCCACAAAAATGTCAAAATGTTTTGGGTTGGATTAGGATCAAAGGTCATATCATTTCTAACCCAAAAGTGCAGGAAAAATGCCCTCTGGAAGCATGGGATCGATCCCATAGGAAAAGGGATCGATCCCTTTTTGACAGAATGCCTCGGAAGGCTAGATTGAAGAAAAGGATTGATCCCTTTACACCAGAAAGTCCCAACGACTAGTTTCTGTGAGATACAACGGCTAGTTTCTGTTTTGGCTCCAACCAACGTCCACAAACCATCCAAGGGACTATAAATAGAGGCTTAGAAGCTAAAGGAAGAAAGGGGAACTACTCAATCAACTCCAATTCTCATTTTCCTCAAATCCTCAAGCCTCAACATCAATTCAAGAGATAAAAAAGTCTTCATCTTCTATCATTCATCTATTTCTTGTATTGCTTAACACAAACATTGTATAGGCTTTTCATTGTGCTTAATTTCTGTAATCACTTGCCTACCTAGAGGCCTTTCTTTGATTACATTATTTGTAACCCACCATTCCTTGTAAAAGGGGAGGTTTCTCTTAAGCCTTGAAAAAGAGGGAGGTTACTCTTTAACCTAAGAAAAAGAGGGAGGTTTCTCTTGAGCCTAGAAAAAGAGGGAGGTTACTCTTGAGCCTAAGAAAAAGAGGGATTGTAATCACAAATTCAAGATAGTGGATTTGGAGAAAATCCTTGGGAGCGTCTCAAGGTAGAGGACGTAGACAAGTTGCCGAACCTCTATAAATCGCTTGTGTAAATCTCTCTTTCCCTACTCTCTTTACTTTCTTGCAATTATATTTGTGCTTATTGTATTGTATTTGAATTGCATGATTGAATAGCCTAGAGAACTTAGAAAATATTTATATAGGCTAGAGAATTTAGAGAAACCGAAAAACGAGCTTAAGATTAGTTAAAAACCGATTCACCTCCCTCTCGGTATAGCCTATAGAGCCAACAGAAATGAAACGTTTGAATGCAAAAGAAATGTATTTACAACATGATTATATATTTACCTAAAATGATACTTTAGATCGTTACTGATATCATTTCAAGGTTTTCGATTGTTTATCGATTGCATAACAATGTCATTTAAACTTGAAATTGATAGACCCTTCGTTATACATATGAATTCCTTCTCTGAAAAGATTTACATAGGTCTACTATAGTCGGATCTAGGGACCGGGACAAGTGAGATGCTCTAAAGCATCCTTTCATGCTCAGCCTGACATTCCAAACTGATTATTGAATCCTTCCTTTCAATGTTGTCCATTTTCATTATAAATCGGATAAGTTATCGTAGAGCTTAAGTAGGATACATGCATATTAGTTGCATTGTATCTGCTCTTTTATATATGTTTCTTATTGGGTATAAGCTTACCCTTTTATCTTCCCTTCCAGATTTTCTATAGTAGTATTTGCACGGTTATCGAGGAGTTCCTTTACTTGTGACAATATCCTTTAAGACGAGCTTGAGGACTTTTGAAGGTATTTTATACTTCTTTATATGTTCAAGCGTTATGTATAGTACAATAAGGTGCATTTATGTTGTGCTTCAGGATGTATATAATGATTGTATACACTAAACAGGGAAGTGTGAATTGATTATAAATTAGTTTTAATGCTTATTAATTACGTATAAGGATATTAAGGTTCTCTTTTAAGTTATCAGTTTCTATAATCGAATGAATAAAATGGATGACATAACAAACAGCTTAACCAAAATGAATTGAAAAGGAAAAAGTTAGTTCAAATTGTAGGTAAATAGTACATTACAGAAGTTGATATCAAAGTTGGATTAGTTTAGTGTTTCTCGATGTCATTAGGTTAGGAATAGCTTACATCCCTTGAGTACTGTACTTGTTTGAATATATAATTGCTTAGAATGACTTAAAATATTCCTTTGACTCTGTTTTGACAAACTGAGCTATAAGTGAAGGGGTACTGGTAGAGGATAAGGACAAAGATAGGCAAAACCATCTCCAAAACCGTTGTCGGAACCAGCTTCGCAACCTGCTATTCCGTCGTAACCTGAGAGCCCCAACACACATATTTTGAGGCTAGAACGGATGTTTGCAAAGTTTCTAGCTAATTATAACAATCAACTAATAGCAACACTT
Source organism: Heritiera littoralis (assembly GCA_031772115.1). Lineage (NCBI taxonomy): Eukaryota > Viridiplantae > Streptophyta > Magnoliopsida > Malvales > Malvaceae > Heritiera > Heritiera littoralis. The sequence continues at coordinate 1,653,497 of JAPDPK010000022.1, forward strand.
GTAGCCCCACCTCCTATATCATAAGATAATGCTCCTCCAGTACCTCCACAACCGCCAGTACAACTACTACCGCTGCCAGATCCTCCTCCTCAGCCAACATAGCTGGCCCCAGCATCGGTCAGGTAAGGTCCAGTGGTAGATTGTGATGTAAACTTATTAAGGTAGTTTAAGAAGCTGGACCCGCCGAAGTTCAAGGGAGAGAAAGAACCAATGATGGTAGAAAATTAGGTTAATGCAGTTGAAAAGTTATTTGCCTACATGCAATGCTCAAAGATGAAAAAAGTAGGCTTGGCCACTTTTCTTTTGGTGGATGAGATTGAGCATTGGTGGAAATCCACCCAAAACTGTATTGAAGGCTCAATATCCGACGATAACTTGGGTTTCTTTTTGGAAGCCTTTGATAAGTAGTATATTCTGCGCTTATCCCTGAAAAAGTTACAGGCAAAATTTTTGGGACTAACTCAAGGTAGTATGTCTGTGGATTAATATGAATCGAAGTTTACAGCTCTGAGCAGGTTTGATCCTGAAACAATGCACTGCGAAGAACATAAGATTCATAGATTTATGTAGGGGTTAAGACCAGCTATTAGAGTTAAGTTGGCATCTTTAGATATTTCTACCTATGATGAGGTCATTCGCTGAGCACAGTTGTGTGGACAAGACTATGAATTCCATCAAGTTGAATTTGGTGCTCGAGTTAGTAAAGAGAGAGTGAAGCGTAGATCAGATGCTAGGACCTCGTTAGATAAATATCCAGCTAAGAAGATGAAGGTTAAGGGATCTATTAAGGCTTCGAAATTAAGATTGTCGAAGATAAAGCTGCTAAGTCCATCATGATTGATAGTTCTACTGGTTTTCAGAGGGGTGTGTCAACAAAATGTGGACACTATGGACGAGTTCATGGTATTAGACCTTGTCATTGGGTTACAAGTGCTTGCATGGGGTGTGGCAAGATAGGACATCAGATTAAAGACTACCTAAAGAATATGAATAAGGTAAAAGAACCCAAGAAGACCACACCGCCTCCGAGACGAACTACGACAGCAGAGAAAGGTAAGCAAGTCGTGTCTTAGGGACGGGTTTACGCTATCGATAAGGAAACTACCGATTCTTCTTCTGATGTGATCAAGAGTAAAATTTTTGTTTTTGATATTGACGCCATTGCATTGTTTGATCCAAGTTCTAAGCATTCTTTTTTATCTCATATGTTTGTGACTAAACTACATGTAGAGCCTAAACCTTTAAGGCATCTTTTGCAAATAAATATACCCTTTAGGGAATTGCAAATGATAGATATAGTGTACCATTGCTGTAAGCAATGGGTAGGAGAGAGGGAATCAATAGCGATCTAATTCTATTGAATATGTATGGATTTAATGTGATATTAGGAATGGACTGGTTAAGTGAAAGTTGGGTTAGCTTAGATTGTTATGCTAAGTCTATGACCTTCTCTTCTCCCGTTAGTTATGTTGTAAAGTTTGCCACTATATAATAAAATAATGTAATTGATTGCTTTAATTGTTTAGAATGAAATCTCAAAGATTATGTTTGATTGTTAAAGGGTTCATTACCTATGTCGAGGATGTAGAAAAGAAACGTGTGACATTACATGAGATTCCGGTGGTCAGGGACTTCCCTAATTTCTTTCCAGACGAACTACTGAGGCTTCCTCTTGATAGAGAATTGGAATTCATTATTGATCTAGTACCTGGTACAAAACCTATCTTTAAGCCTTCTTATCGAATGGCCCTGGTAGAGCTTGAGAAGTTCAAGAAACAACTCTAGGAGTTACTGGACAAGGGTTTTATTCGACCTAGTGTGTCTCCGTTAGGTGCACTAATTTGGTTCGTCTATAAAAAAGATGGTAGCTTATGGCTTTGTATTGATTATCGATTGTTGAACAGGGCTACTATCAAGAATAAATATCCTCTTCCTAGAATCGATGATTTGTTTGACCAGCTTCAAGGTGCTTAAGTCTTTTCTAAGATATATCTTAGATCGGGATATCATCAGTTGAAGATTCGTAGTGAAGATGTTCCTAAAACTACTTACAGGACTTGGTATGGCCACTATGAATTCCTAGTAATGCTGTTTAGTCTTAGTAATGCCCCCGCAGCTTTTATGACTATGATGAATTAAGTTTTTAAGGCCTATTTGGACAAGTTTGTTATCGTCTTCATCGATGACATTCTTGTATATTCTAAGTCATGGGAAGAGTATGAGCACCATCTTCGAATAGCTCTTCAGACCCTTAGAGATTGGAAACTTTATGCCAAGTTAAGTAGATGTGATTTCTGGATGGATCGGATTGCTTTCTTGGGTCACATAGTCAGCAAAGACAGGGTGTGTGTTGATCCGTCTAAAATTGAAGTCGTAGTTCAATGGGAAAAACCAAAGACAATGACCAAAATTCAGAGTTTCTTGGGTCTAACCAGATATTATAGACGGTTTGTCGAGTGGCTGCTCCTTTATTGCGCTTAACATGCAAAGATGTAAAGTTTGAATGGAATGACGCCAGTAAGCGTAGTTTTCAAGAGTTGAAGCACATGTTGATGTCAACACCAATCTTCACTATCCCTAGTGTTTCAGGGTGTTTCTCAGTGTACGGTGATGCATCTGCACAAGGTTTAGGTTGTGTGCTAATGCAGAATGGTAAAGTAGTTGCTTATGGTTCTCGTCAGCTAAAGGATCATGAGAAGAGCTACTTGACTCATGATTTGGAATTAGTCGCTGTAGTGTTTGCTTTGAAGATTTGGCAGCATTATCTTAGTATCTGCTTTCATAAAGAGAATTGAATATGAGACAATGTAGGTGACTCGAGAAGGATTATGATTGTGAGATCTTGTACCACTCGAGAAAAGCTAATGTGGTGGCAAATGCTTTGAGTAGGAAGTATTTAGGTTTGGTATCCTACATGATGGTTTAGAAGTATGAGTTACTAGAACAACTTGCGAACCTCATTTTAGATATTACTCCTTCTAAGAGGTATGGTATGACAGCCAGTTTACAGATTGAGCCAGATCTAATGGATCGAATCAGGCTGCTTAAAAGGGGGATGCTTATTCTATTGAAACTACCAGTTAGGTTCAGTCAAGGGTACAGTCAGAATTTGGGATTAGCAGCGATTGTATTCTGAGGTATCAAGGTCGTATCTGTGTTCCCGATGATAAGGAGCTAAAGAAATTGATCTTAGCTGAAGCTTATACTTCTAAGTGCACTTTGCATCCAGGCAATACTAGAATGTATCATAATTTGTGCAAGGTGTACTGGTGGTCTGGGTTGAAAAGACATTGCTGAGTTTGTTGCAAAATATCTCACATGCCAATAGGTTAAGGTAGAGTATCGAAAACTAGTAGGTTTGCTACAGCCTCTACCTATACCTATATGAAAATGGGAGCACATTACGATGGATTTCATTATGGGTTTGCCTCGAACCAAAGGAAATCATGATGCTATCTAGGTGATTGTTGATCGGTTGACTAAATCTGCTCACTTCATCGCTATGAAATCTACTGATTCTCTTAATACTTTGGCAAATCTGTATGTCAGGGAGATTGTTAGACTTCACGAAGTTCCAGTAAGTATCACCTCTGATAGAGATTCCAGATTTATTCAAGAAGCTATAGGATCTCGATTAAACTTTAGTACAACTTTCCACCGTAGACTGATGGTCATACAAGCGCATCATTTAGACGTTTGAGAATATGTTGAGAGCCTATGCCTTAGATTTTAAAGGCTCCTAGGATGATCATTTGCCACTAGTCGAGTTTGCTTATAACAATAACTATCATACTAGTATTGATGGCACCGTATGAAGCTCTCTGTAGTAGGTGCCATTTTTTGATTGGTTAGGAAGAAGTGGGTGATCGTAAGCTCTTGGCTCCTGATCTTGTAGTGCAGGCTTCTTAGGATGTCAAGTTGAGTAGTGTGAGGCTTAAGATAGCTTAAAGCCACTAGAAAAGTTATGCTAATATTCGACGAAGACAATTGGAGTTCTCAGTTAGGGATTTTGTATTTTTAAAAGTTTCCCCATCGAAAGGCATCATAAGATTTGGCAAAAAAGGGAAATTAAGTCCTTGTTTCATCGCGCTATTCGAGATCTTAGATCGAGTGGGAGATATAGCTTATAGGTTAGCATTACCTCTAAAGCTAGTCAATATCCATAACATCTTCAATGTGTCTATGATACAGAAGTACCATCTAGATCTGTCCCATGTTATTCAATATCAGCCTTTAGAAATTAAGGAAGACATAAGTTATGTTGAAATTCCAATTCAGATTCTGGATAGGAAAGAGAAAGTATTACAGTCCAAGATGATCCCATTGGTCAAACAGAGAAAGTATTATAGTCCAAGATGATCCCATTGGTCAAAGTTCTCTAGCAGTACTACTCTGTAGAGAAAGCTACGTGGGAACTAGAGAGCTTAATGAAAGAAAGGAACCTTGAATTGTTTAATCGCAAGCCCGACTCAAATTTGGAGGATCAAATTTTTTAAAGTGGGGAGGATGTGAGGCCCACATTGTTTACCAACTTTAAATTATTGTTAATAAGCTTAGGGAAGCAAGATATTTCATTTGGGTTTAATTGCCTTATGTCTTGTAGGTGTAAAAAAGAACAAGGCAGCAAGCCCCACTAAGACTTCTATTGTTACAATGGAGATGAAACCTCATAGTATCGGTGTTTGGGGCCAAATACTGAGATGGTTAGAATCTACATCTCAAAATTCCTCTGTTTGTACATGTTTCGAAAAGTATGTAATAATTTTAAAAATGACAGTTAAGTCCATAGGTCAGAAAAAACTTTCGTGAATAACGGTCAAACCAATTTGACTTTTGACCCACTAACAGTTATAGATAAATCTACGTGTCAAGAAGTCTCATGCCATGTCAACTTGAAGACTGAATCACATACGAAAGTAAAAAACTGCGTGATTGTACCTAGAGGGATATTGTGGTAATTTCACCCTCGTTACAGTCAAACCCCAACAAAAGCGTAACCAATGATTAGAAAATGTTAAACACATATATTTTATGAATGAATAAAATATTTCATTTGGGTTTAATTGTCTTATGTCTTGTTGGTGTAAAAGAGAACAGGGCAGCAGGCCCCACTAGGATTTCTATTGTTCCAATGGAGATGAAACCTCATAGTTTCAGTGTTTGGGGCCAAATACTAAGATGGTTAGAATCTACATCTCAAAATTCCTCTATTTGTACATGTTTCGAAAATTATGCAATAATTTAAAAAATGACAGTTAAGTCCATAGGTCAGAAAAAACTTTCGTGAATAACGGTCAAACCAATTTGACTTTTGACCCACTAACACTCATAGATAAATCTACATGCCAAGAAGTCTCATGCCATGTCAACTTGAAGACTGAATCACACACGAAAGTCAAAAACTACATGATTGTACCGAGAGGGGTATTTTGGTAACTTCACCCTCGTTACAGTCAAACCCCAACAAAAACGTAACCAATGATTCGAAATGTTAAATACATATATTTTATGAATGAATAAAATAATTGGAAGTTTAACTAAACATTTAAATAGAAATTAAAAAGAAAAGGACTTGTTCGAAATTTTTAAAGTTATATAAGGGCATTTTAGTAATTTACCATTAAATATATTAATAAAAAGAATTTTACTCTTCTTCTTCATGATCTTGCTGTCCACCACTCTTCACCATCATCTTCTCACTCTAGAAGCTTGGTTTAGAGAGAGAAAGTCAACAAAACCTAGCTTAAACACTCTGAAACCGAAAACTGTCTTCACCAAACCTGTCTAGCTCTTTAAGCTCTAGAATATACTACCAAAATCAAGTGTTGAAGTGGCCATTTTCACCTTCATCAAATTTGGCCAAGCAAGATTTGAAAGAGAAAGCTTAAATTATGTGTTTTTAATGATTCTAGATTATGTGTTTAAGCATGAATTCAGGCTTAAATTGAATTGAAACCAAGAGAATTCATACCCTAGGGTTTCGGCCAAAGTTCATCATGTATGAGAATGATGTAATTGAATGTGAAAATGATGCAGAATCAATGTACGGTTTGAATAGAATGCGTATACTGCCTTAGATTGTTGAAATGGAGTGTGTAGCTTAATAAGGGGATTTTGACCAAGCTTGAATACTAGGGTTACCATACTTAAATTGTCACCTAAATGATCTTAGAATATTGTAATAATGAATATAAGATTGATGGTGAAGTTAGATTCAAAAAAGAAAGTGATTTGATGATAGTTGCAGTTTTGGCATTCGATAGGAATTAGACTGAAATTACTATTGCATTAGGAATTATGGAAGATCTTGAAGCATATAATATTCTTTGTAAAAGAAATGTTGAGTTTTAATCATGTTTCGATCTTGTTTTGTAGCTTTAAAGTAAGGAGGGTTAAGGAGCGATAAATAAATATATGCTTGCCTACTCGATTTGGTGTTGTTAAGCTGCCAATTGGTGTTGGAATCTTAGTGGTAAGGAATGTATATAAAATAGCACAAGAGATACTATACTGCATTGGGAATGTTGGTTGTTTGTGAGATATAAACAGTGTTTTAGTGCAAGAAAGCTAAGCTAGTTAGTATCATTATGTTGTCAAAATTTTGTAAAATAAGCCTAAATTGTTCTCATCGCTAGTAGCAAACTAGTTTGGTTATTAAAGTTCAAAGAATAGGAAGAAATGAGGGAAAGGGGTAAGACTGCATGAATTTGTAACTCAGTTTTTGAATGTATTTTTTACTGTTTTCATACGTTTCAAGTTACTTGCATGTTTTAGACACATGTTTATACGTAAATAAAATATTCTGAACTTTGGTTATTACATCAGGAATATTTGCTGAATTTTTATTCTTGAAGTGGAAATATTGCATATTTTAAATGTTTATGGACTAATAAAAGATATGATTTGATGAAATGATTTCTGTAAATGCTCTTGAATGATAAATGATTTGTTTTGAGATTGTTAGCTCCTCTAGTTGCCTTCTGGCAATCGTGTGAATGTAATGTAATATTTGTTGTTTGACACTGATCACATTTTCAGCACCCACAAACGTCTCCTGATCAGTGCACTCTGTAAACCCTTGACTATGGCCATATATCTTAATGTAATGTCCCTCACGTGAACCTTAATGTGCATGACTCTTCAAGGATGTTGACCGTCTCCACTGAACGTTTTATTGAAATGAAATGAATTGTCTTACTTGTTTCTTCCAACTAAAATGAAATGTTTGAATGCAAAAGAAATGTATTTACAACACGATTATATTGTTTACCTAAAATGATGCTTTAGGTTGTTATTGATATGATTTCAAGGTTTTCGATTGTTTATCGAATGCATAGCAATGTCATTTAAACTTGAAACTAATAGACCCTTCATTTATACGTATGAATTCCTTCTCTGAGAAGATTTACATAGATCCACTATAGTCGGATCTAGGGATTGGGACAAATGAGATATTTTAAAACATCTTTTCATATTCAGTCTGATATCCCTAACCCATTATAGAGTCCTTCCTTTCAGTGTTGTATATTGTCGTTATAAATCGCATAAGTTATCATAGAGTTTAAGTAGGATACATGCATATTAGTTACATGGTATATGCTCTTTTATATATTTATTTCTTACTAGGCGTAAACTCACCCCTTTATCTTCCATTCCAGATTATCTACAGTAGTATTTGCACAATTATCGAGAGTTTCTCTACTTTTAACAGTATCTTTCAAGGCGAGCTTGAGGACTCTTGAAGGTATATTATACTTCTTTATATGTTCAGACGTTATGTACAGTACAATATGGTACATTTCTATTGTACTTGGGGATGTAAATTATAATGATTGTGGAACACTAAACAAGGAAGTTGAATTGATTGTAAATAAATTTGAATGCTTATTAATTACATATAAGGATATTAAGGTTCTCCTTTAAGTTATCAGTTTATAAAATCGAATGAATAAAATAGATGACACAACAAACAACCTAACCAAAATGAATCAAAAAGGAAAAAGTTAGTTCAAATTGTAGGTAAATAGTACATTACTATGCAACGGGTACAACACTATGTAAGATATGTGTCACGACCCGAAGGCCAATGACGTCCACTTACACTTACTTGATTTCTTATGAAAATTACGAGCCAAATTTTTTTTTTCTCCACATACGGTTTGTATTCGGTATTAGTGTAGTAGCTAAATCCAATTTTATCTTACTCATATTATTTCTTGAACTATGTCACATATCTCAAGGAGGTTTTTCTTATCATTTTCGTCTTATTTTACTATTCCAAAAAAAAAAAGTCGAAAACCTCCCCTTTATATTTTATCGATTTCCCCAGGTATAATTCCCTGCACTAAAAACACATTTTTAAATCACATAATACAGCAACTGGTGTTTCTCCACAGTTTCATGCAATCACGTATTTCGAGATCTCGAGAGTTTAACCGTTACTAAGTTCGTACCTACCACATCATACATAATTCAAAATGTAAATTAAGACCTGGATCGGACTTGATAACCACCTAGACTCACATAGTCATCTAGTGCGATCCATAGTTACATCCCGTAAACTTTCCTAGTACTGTGAAATTTAACGTACACATGATCATCAAAATGATATACTAACAGTATACCTCAAAATACAAAATGCTAGCTCCGGATAACGCAAATGGGTACCACTACTAGGTACGGTTTCCCGGAAGCCTACGCGAAGCCTGAGCCGGCTATCAACTCGTATGATCTGCAGTTGTTAAATTAAGGGGTGAGCAAATCCACGGCTCAGTAAGTAGTTTAAATAAAACATACTAGGCTCATATCGTAAAACACGATCATACATGCTTGAGTTATTGTAAATTAGCATGTATGGATTATACTAAGGTTTATTATCATTCCGTAAGTGTACAAATGTAATAAACTTGTTCATGCTTACATTTCATCTTTGATTTCACAAGATATCATTCTCTTTATCAGTATAATTAAATGTGGAAGAGCGAACATTCAAGTAGTACATATTCAAATGGCATATATAACATAATTCCAATAATCGAAGGAAACGAACGTTCAAGTCGCACAGGTTCAAATGGCATATATAACATAATCCAATAATCGAAAGAACGAACGTTCAAATCATACATGTTCAAATGGCATATATAACATAATCCAATAATCGGAAGAAGCAAACATTCAAGTAGCATGTATTCAAATGGCATGTACAAACATAATCCAATAATCACACACGTTGTATGTCATATGCCTCAGATCTGTTTCATCCTTCGACATTCGTCACATTCACGAATCACAATCATTTACTTATCGTCACAATATCCTATGACTTTTATATTTCGTTGGAACTCGTGTAGCACTTAGTTCCCGAAGGACTCTAGAGGTGGCTCCCACGGTTCGGAAATCGAGCCTTTGCTCATATGGCCTTTAGTACATCGAAACTCGTGTAGCACTTAGTTCCCGAAGGACTCTAGAGGTGGCTCCCACGGTTCGGAAATCGAGCCTTTGCTCATATGGCCTTTAGTACATCGAAACTCGTGTAGCACTTAGTTCCCGAAGGACTCTAGAGGTGGCTCCCACGGTTCGGAAATCGAGCCTTTGCTCATATGGCCTTTAGTACATCGAAACTCGTGTAGCACTTAGTTCCCGAAGGACTCTAGAGGTGGCTCCCACGGTTCGAAAATCGAGCCTTTGCTCATATGGCCTTTAGTACATCGAAACTCGTGTAGCACTTAGTTCCCGAAGGACTCTAGAGGTGGCTCCCACGGTTCGGAAATCGAGCCTTTGCTCATATGGTTATTCGAAACATAACAGTACGATGACATATTCAGTAATCATAAGGAAACCATGGCACTTCACACAATTCACAATAAGCTCACTTTTCAAATAAGTATATTTCACAAGCGCATAATGTCCAATTCAAAATCTTACCATACCTACTCTATTTGACTTAATTGTAATGTCCAACCTAAAATTCTATATAAAGTTAATTAGTTATTTGATGAGGATTCTTTCATCTCTTACGAGATGATACTAGTAAGATTTATTTAACCCACTTACCTTGGTGCTTGATAGGTTACCTTTCCTCGATCCTCAACTCAAGCTAAACTCCTACACCGCTCCAAATTCACTACAATTAAATCAAATGATGTTTTCAATAACATGTCTTAATTATATTTTGGTCATATATCAGTTATATGTCTTAGGATCTAAACTATTCTAACTCATTTCTTTGGTGAGGGACTAGATTCTTTATTTGTCTTTTGAAACATTATTTATTCGGTTTAATAACTCTTTACTTCTATTCTTTATAAGGCAATAAGAGGTTCATTAATTTGTATATGCTATTTCCTTTCTTTGTCTCTTGTTAAATTTTTCAAGTGAGTAGCATAAACATATATATATATTTATTTATTTCTTCGTATTTTAAGCAAGTAGTATACGTACATTTATGTATAAGTAATATATATGTACATGTATATATGGGTATTTGATACTAATGTAATCTAAATTCTTAGATTTTAGTCTTTCATTTCTAAATATATAAATACACATATATATCTTTAAATACATAGCGTTCACATGGTATAAATTTCCAAATTTCGAAATTTCAATTTCCTTACTTTCCTGCATCTTTATATATAAATATATATTTATATTCACACATATATACATATATTTACATATCTATATATGTATTTTCACCTATACATGTATGTACCACATATATATTTATATATTCTTTTTCCTCTTTCTTTTACTAAATTTCTTTTTTATTCTTCCTCCTTTATTTTTCTGCTATGTTAGTCACATGGTACTGCTTAAGAAATTTCAGAATTAATCAATTAATGAAATTCTCACCTTAGAACTTTCTGTTTGCTGTCACATTCCAGCCCTTCATTCACACCCATAATATCCCGTTTGCAACCTTGAAGATTTGAGGGAATGTAGCACTGGTCAAGCTGCGGAAATGTGGGCAAAAGAGCAGCTTCCAGCTGCCATGTACGCCACCATACCACCACCTCGCAACCCTGTCCTGTTCGGACAACAGAACCTTGGTGTCGATGAAGGTGTAGGATGCCGAGAGAAACCTGGACTCCCTTTCCAATATCAGTTGCTGCTTCGATAGAGAAGAGGGAAGACTCCTATAGCCCCTCCATCCTCTTTAAATTTTCTTCCTTGTCTTCACCGAAACATCCAGCCTTCAGTTTCCTCTCTCACGTTTCACTTCTTTCTCTTCCTTTCTCGACTCCAGCTCTCTCTTTCTTTTCTCTTTCTCGGTTCTACCCGAGCCTTCCCTTTCCTTTACACTTTCTTTTCTTTCCTTTGGTCTTCAACCCCCCTTTCAATGGTATGATGGTCGAATGGCAGGGGAGGAAATAACAGGAGCGAACTGGAGGAGATGGGCTGGGAAGAAGGTAGGGCAACAGTGCAAACTTTTCTTTTGGCCGAGAGAAGAATGGAGTGGGGGCCGGCTGGGGATGAAAAAGAACAAAACAAAGAGTGTTTTTCACTGCAGTAAAAGTGGTAGAGTAAGGTGATCTGACGGGATTGAAAATTTGATGGGAAGTTTCCATCAACTCTAATGTATTTTATTGGTGATTTCCTTTTTATATTGTTAACATTATCATATGGTTTATTTATTTATTCATGTGTTTTCTTTATTTTTTTGTTAACATCTTGTGTATGTGAATATCATGTTTGTTTTATTTATTTCATTTTGTTTTCTTTTATTTTATGTTGACATTCTTTCACATTATACATATATTATTATATATATATATATATATCTATTCTCTTGTTTATTTTATTTAATTTTTATTTTTATTATTTTAAATATTCAAGCACACTACATTTCCTTTAGTATACTTGTGTACTTTGTTTTATTAAAACAAACCTACCTATGTATTTGGTGGAATATATGCATCTCATTAGCTCCTATTTAAATTCTTGAGCTTAGTTATGAGATTTTTTTTTTTTTTCAATTGACATGAAAATATAATTATTTGTTTCCTAATTCCACTAAATTGAGGTTTCATCCTCATTACTTGGCATAAAATTATTACTTACAAAATATATCATAGTACTAAACTTACTCCATGTCTCTTATTTATTCACTAATAGAGTAAAAAGTTTGTAGCTTTTACATCCTCCCCACCTTAGGAAATTTGGTCCCCCAAATTTTTCGTGTCAAGCTGAAATAGGTGAGGGTACTTCTCTCTCATTAAGCTTTCCAACTCCCATGTGGCTTCCTCTGAAGAGTGGTGCTGCCAAAGCATTTTGACTAAAGGGATTGTCTTAGACCTCAATATCTTATCTTTCCTGTCTAAGATCCGAATTGGTTTCTCGACATAGCTTAAGTCCTCTCTAATCTCCAGTGGCTCATACTCGATCACATGAGATGGGTCCGGATGATATTTCCGTAGCATCGACACATGAAAGACGTTATGCACACCCGATAGCTCCGGGGGTAATGCTAGTCGATATGCTACGTCACCCACTCTCTCCAATATCTCAAACGGACCAATGTATCGAGGACTCAACTTCCCTTTCTTGCCAAATCTCATTATGCCTTTAGACGGGGAGATTTTCAAGAACACTTTATCACCCACTTGGAACTCTAAAGGCCTCCTTCGACAGTCGGCATAGCTTTTCTGTCTACTTTGGGCTATCCTCAGTCTATCACATATCAATCTCACATCTTCGGAAGCTTTCTCTACAATCTCCGGAGTGAATAACTTTCTTTCACCTACCTCTTCCCAGCCAATGGGAGACCTACACCTACGCCCATACAATGCCTCGTAAGGTGCCATCCCAATACTAGAGTGAAAGCTGTTGTTATATGCAAACTCCGCTAGTGCCAGATGATCATCCCATGAGCCTCGAAAATCCATAACACATGCCCTCAACATGTCCTCAAGTGTCTGAATAGTCCTCTCTGATTGCCCATCGGTTTGAGGATGGAAGGCTGTGCTAAAGCTTAGTTTAGTTCCCAAGGCATCTTGGAAGTGTTCCCAGAAACGGGAAGTAAACCGAGAATCCCTGTCCGAAACTATGCTCACTGGGACTCCATGTAACCTCACAATCTCCTTAACATACATATTTGCTAAGGCACTAAGCGAGTCGGTAGCCTTCATAGCTAGGAAATGAGCGGATTTTGTCAATCTGTCAACTATCACCCAGATCGCATCATGATTCCTACGAGTCCTCGGGAGCCCCATAATGAAGTCCATAGTCACATGCTCTCACTTCCATGTAGGTATGGGCAAAGGCTTTAGTAAGCCCGCTGGCCGCTGGTGTTCAATCTTAACCTTTTGGCACACTAGACACTTGGACACAAAGGTCGCTATATCTTTCTTCATACCAGCCCACCAAAACACCTTTCGTAAATTCTGATACATCTTCGTATTCCCTGGATGCATAGTGTATTTGGAGCTGTGTGCCTCTTCTAAAATTTTCCTCTTCAACGTCTCATCAACCGGGACACAAATTCTGCCCCTATATCTCAACAATCCATCATCCGAAATCTCAAACTCTGAGTCTTGGCCCGGTTGTATTCCACCAATAATCTCCACAAGTCTAGGATCCTCTTTCTGGGCTTGTCTAATTTGATCCATAATGCTAGGCTCTAACCTCAAGCTAGCCATCAAACACTCACCATCAGGCTCTAGGTTGATATTCAACTCCGAAAATTTCTCCATCAAATCCCATTCTCGAACCATCATGTAACTAACAAAACCCACACTCTTCCTACTTAATGCATCCGCTACCCGGTTTGCTTTACCCGGATGGTAGAGAATCTCGCAGTCATAGTCCTTCAATAGCTCCATCCATCTTCTCTGTCTCATATTCAGCTCTTTCTGCGAGAATAAGTACTTTAAACTCTTGTGGTCTGTGTAAATCTGGAACCGCTCACCGTACAAATAATGGCGCCATATCTTTAGCGCAAACACTACCGCTGCCAACTCCAAATCATGAGTAGGGTAGTTCCTCTCGTGGTCCTTCAACTGTCTTGAACCATATGCCACTACTCCACCATTCTGCATCAATACACAACCTAGACCCTGTAAAGAAGCATCACTATACACTGCAAATCCTCCGGATCCACTTGGAACCGTCAACACAGGAGCCGTAGTCAACCTTTGCTTAAGCTCTAGAAAGCTGCGCTCACACGCATCATTCCACCCAAACTTGACATCCTTGCGTGTGAGTCGGGTTAGTGGAGCAGCAAGTTTGGAAAATCCCTCTACAAATCTCCTATAGTAACCTGCAAGCCCTAAAAAGCTGCGAATCTCGGTCACTGTTTTAGGCCTCTCCCAATTCATCACGGCCTCTATCTTAACTGGATCAACTGCTACACCATCTTTGGATACCACATGCCCCAGAAAACTGATTTGTTCCAACCAAAACTCACACTTGCTGAACTTCGCGTATAGCCCTTCCTTCCTAAGAGTCTGGAGTACTATGTGGAGGTGGTGCTCATGTTCTTCCCGGGATCGTGAATACACCAGTATGTCATCTATGAACACAATGACGAACTTATCCAAGTGAGGCTTGAATACTTCATTCATCAATGCCATGAATGCTGCAGGGGCATTCGTTAGGTCGAATGGCATGACCAGGAACTCGTAGTGGCCATACCGAGTCCTGAAGGCTGTCTTTGGCACATCTTCCCCTTTAATCCTCAATTGGTGGTACCCCGACCTCAAATCAATCTTCGAAAATATTTGGGCACCTTTCAATTGATCCAACAGATCATCAATCCTAGGCAGGGGATACTTATTCTTCACCGTTGCTTGATTCAACTGCCTATAATCGATACATAGCCTCAAACTGCCATCCTTCTTTTTCACAAACAACACTGGAGCTCCCCATGGCGACACACTCGGCCTTATGAACCCTTTGTCCAACAACTCTTGTAATTGCTTTTTCAACTCCTCTAACTCAACTAAGGCCATTCGATACGGGGGCTTGGATATGGGTTGAGTGCCTGGGAGTAGCTCTATAGCAAACTCCATCTCTCTTTCCGGGGGTAGCCCTGGTAGCTCATCCGGAAATACATCGGAGAAGTCCTTGACAACTGGTATGTCAGACAGTTCCGATTGGCTCTTTTCGGCATCCTCGACAAACGCGAGATAGCCTTCATAAACAAATTAATCTCATATTAGTGAGACACCAATAAAATCATAAACATTCTATTTATTATCTCCAAGTCGTAATACAAGCTTTTCAGGTAAGGAGAAAGTAACAACCTTGCTATAGCAGTCTACACTAGCATGATGGTTGGTTAGCCAATCCATGCCTAGTATTACATCGAAGTCATACATGTCTAATAACACCAAATCTACCACTAAGTACTTATCTCCCACCTTTACTTTACACTTACGATACACATGTTCGGTCATTTGAAACTCTTTAAGAGGAGTAATCACATGCAATAGATGTCCTAAGGGCTCACACTCTATATGCAATTTACTAGCAAACATAGGTGAAATAAAGGAGTGTGTTGAGCCTGGATCAACAAGTACAAATGCTTCTAAATCACAAATAGTAAGCTTACCCTTAATGACCGAACCAGAAGCGTCGGCCGTCTCTTGGTCGAGAGCGAACACCCTTCCATGTTCCATGGGTTTCTTGCCCTTATCATGAACTTTCTTCTGTTGCGCTATTGGTGGTCTATCATCTCGCTTTTCTGTGGCCTTAGGCTGGGGGCAATCTTTCATCACGTGGCCTCTCTCACCACAATTAAAGCAAGCTCCTGAAGCTCTATAACAAGGTCCACTCCGGTGAAATTTGCCGCAAACAGTACACAGCTGAGGAGCATCAATGGGTGCTGCAGTTATGGCTCGAGTTGTGGGTGTAGCTGTAGCAATAGGCCTAATAGCCTGTGGTCGAGGCGCAACAAACTTCTGCCTCTTACTAGGGCCCTGATATCTTCTTTGCTCGGGCCTCCTTCTATCAAATCTTTTATTAGTGGGCTGTTTCGGCTTGGGCTGTCTCCTAGCATCATATTCGGCTTGTGAAGCCTCAATTTCTTGTTCAACTGTCAATGCCTTCCTCACAACAGCCGCATACTCCGTAAGCTCAAAGGGCCTAACTCTACCCCTAATATTGGACCTCAAACCCGAAGTGAATTTCTCTGCCTTCTTCTCATCATTGTTGGCATAATCCGCATCATATTTGACTAAGGCAGTGAATCGGGTCTCATACTCATCTACTTTCATAGACCCTTGCTTCAGTTCAAGAAACTCTGTCTTCTTCTTTCGTCTTGCCACAGCCGACACATAATAATCCATGAAGGTCTCAACAAACTTCTCCCATGTAATAATGGGATTTTTGGCCAACACTAAGGGCTCATTAGTCTTCCACCACTTCTGAGCCTCACCTCTCATCATATACACTGCTAATGATACCTTCTCGGTGGAATTGCAGCCCATATATTTAAAGAGGAACTCCATCTCCTCTATCCACTCTTCTGCCTTAGTAGGATCCTTTTCCCCCTTGAACTGTGGAGGATTCATCTTTTGAAATTGCTTCAAGAGAGACATATTCCGATCTACTGAACTCCCAACCTGAGTAGTAGCTGGCTGAGGTGCGACTACTTGAGGTGTAACCGGAGTAGGAGCAACCTGTGGCTCTACGGGAGTTGGTGGAGGTGGCACCTGTGGTGGTGGTGCAAGTGGAGGCACTACGGGTGCAGATGGAGGCACTGAAGGTACTGAAGGTGCATGTGGAGGTGGCGGAGCCTGAGGTGTACTAGTTTGATTTGCCACAAGTTGTTGTAGCAAGGCTGTCATAACCTCGTAATTTTGCTCCATTCTAGCCATTCTCGCCTCCATGCTATCCGGAGGTGGAGGAGTTGGATGTGGAGGAGTCGGATGTGGAGGTGATGGAGGTGCAGAAGGTGAAGGAGTCGAGGGTGGTATTGCTGACCCCCGAGATGGCCTCCCGGGTCCACCTCTACGTCTCGTTCTCCTCATTCTACTCAAATTTCAAGTGCCTATACCAAGAGCAGATCAATCTCAGTATAAGTCAAATTTGGAAGCTTTCACATAAATTTCACAGTACATGGGATGTAACGCTACAGACAGTCTAAACTACACTAATACGTACTAGACAAACCACGCTCTGATACCATTTAATCTGTCACGACCCGAAGGCCAATGACGTCCACTTACACTTACTTGATTTCTTATGAAAATTACGAGCCAAATTTTTTTTTTCTCCACATACGGTTTGTATTCGGTATTAGTGTAGTAGCTAAATCCAATTTTATCTTACTCATATTATTTCTTGAACTATGTCACATATCTCAAGGAGGTTTTTCTTATCATTTTCGTCTTATTTTACTATTCCAAAAAAAAAAAGTCGAAAACCTCCCCTTTATATTTTATCGATTTCCCCAGGTATAATTCCCTGCACTAAAAACACATTTTTAAATCACATAATACAGCAACTGGTGTTTCTCCACAGTTTCATGCAATCACGTATTTCGAGATCTCGAGAGTTTAACCGTTACTAAGTTCGTACCTACCACATCATACATAATTCAAAATGTAAATTAAGACCTGGATCGGACTTGATAACCACCTAGACTCACATAGTCATCTAGTGCGATCCATAGTTACATCCCGTAAACTTTCCTAGTACTGTGAAATTTAACGTACACATGATCATCAAAATGATATACTAACAGTATACCTCAAAATACAAAATGCTAGCTCCGGATAACGCAAATGGGTACCACTACTAGGTACGGTTTCCCGGAAGCCTACGCGAAGCCTGAGCCGGCTATCAACTCGTATGATCTGCAGTTGTTAAATTAAGGGGTGAGCAAATCCACGGCTCAGTAAGTAGTTTAAATAAAACATACTAGGCTCATATCGTAAAACACGATCATACATGCTTGAGTTATTGTAAATTAGCATGTATGGATTATACTAAGGTTTATTATCATTCCGTAAGTGTACAAATGTAATAAACTTGTTCATGCTTACATTTCATCTTTGATTTCACAAGATATCATTCTCTTTATCAGTATAATTAAATGTGGAAGAGCGAACATTCAAGTAGTACATATTCAAATGGCATATATAACATAATTCCAATAATCGAAGGAAACGAACGTTCAAGTCGCACAGGTTCAAATGGCATATATAACATAATCCAATAATCGAAAGAACGAACGTTCAAATCATACATGTTCAAATGGCATATATAACATAATCCAATAATCGGAAGAAGCAAACATTCAAGTAGCATGTATTCAAATGGCATGTACAAACATAATCCAATAATCACACACGTTGTATGTCATATGCCTCAGATCTGTTTCATCCTTCGACATTCGTCACATTCACGAATCACAATCATTTACTTATCGTCACAATATCCTATGACTTTTATATTTCGTTGGAACTCGTGTAGCACTTAGTTCCCGAAGGACTCTAGAGGTGGCTCCCACGGTTCGGAAATCGAGCCTTTGCTCATATGGCCTTTAGTACATCGAAACTCGTGTAGCACTTAGTTCCCGAAGGACTCTAGAGGTGGCTCCCACGGTTCGGAAATCGAGCCTTTGCTCATATGGCCTTTAGTACATCGAAACTCGTGTAGCACTTAGTTCCCGAAGGACTCTAGAGGTGGCTCCCACGGTTCGGAAATCGAGCCTTTGCTCATATGGCCTTTAGTACATCGAAACTCGTGTAGCACTTAGTTCCCGAAGGACTCTAGAGGTGGCTCCCACGGTTCGAAAATCGAGCCTTTGCTCATATGGCCTTTAGTACATCGAAACTCGTGTAGCACTTAGTTCCCGAAGGACTCTAGAGGTGGCTCCCACGGTTCGGAAATCGAGCCTTTGCTCATATGGCCTTTAGTACATCGAAACTCGTGTAGCACTTAGTTCCCGAAGGACTCTAGAGGTGGCTCCCACGGTTCGGAAATCGAGCCTTTGCTCATATGGTTATTCGAAACATAACAGTACGATGACATATTCAGTAATCATAAGGAAACCATGGCACTTCACACAATTCACAATAAGCTCACTTTTCAAATAAGTATATTTCACAAGCGCATAATGTCCAATTCAAAATCTTACCATACCTACTCTATTTGACTTAATCGTAATGTCCAACCTAAAATTCTATATAAAGTTAATTAGTTATTTGATGAGGATTCTTTCATCTCTTACGAGATGATACTAGTAAGATTTATTTAACCCACTTACCTTGGTGCTTGATAGGTTACCTTTCCTCGATCCTCAACTCAAGCTAAACTCCTACACCGCTCCAAATTCACTACAATTAAATCAAATGATGTTTTCAATAACATGTCTTAATTATATTTTGGTCATATATCAGTTATATGTCTTAGGATCTAAACTATTCTAACTCATTTCTTTGGTGAGGGACTAGATTCTTTATTTGTCTTTTGAAACATTATTTATTCGGTTTAATAACTCTTTACTTCTATTCTTTATAAGGCAATAAGAGGTTCATTAATTTGTATATGCTATTTCCTTTCTTTGTCTCTTGTTAAATTTTTCAAGTGAGTAGCATAAACATATATATATATTTATTTATTTCTTCGTATTTTAAGCAAGTAGTATACGTACATTTATGTATAAGTAATATATATGTACATGTATATATGGGTATTTGATACTAATGTAATCTAAATTCTTAGATTTTAGTCTTTCATTTCTAAATATATAAATACACATATATATCTTTAAATACATAGCGTTCACATGGTATAAATTTCCAAATTTCGAAATTTCAATTTCCTTACTTTCCTGCATCTTTATATATAAATATATATTTATATTCACACATATATACATATATTTACATATCTATATATGTATTTTCACCTATACATGTATGTACCACATATATATTTATATATTCTTTTTCCTCTTTCTTTTACTAAATTTCTTTTTTATTCTTCCTCCTTTATTTTTCTGCTATGTTAGTCACATGGTACTGCTTAAGAAATTTCAGAATTAATCAATTAATGAAATTCTCACCTTAGAACTTTCTGTTTGCTGTCACATTCCAGCCCTTCATTCACACCCATAATATCCCGTTTGCAACCTTGAAGATTTGAGGGAATGTAGCACTGGTCAAGCTGCGGAAATGTGGGCAAAAGAGCAGCTTCCAGCTGCCATGTACGCCACCATACCACCACCTCGCAACCCTGTCCTGTTCGGACAACAGAACCTTGGTGTCGATGAAGGTGTAGGATGCCGAGAGAAACCTGGACTCCCTTTCCAATATCAGTTGCTGCTTCGATAGAGAAGAGGGAAGACTCCTATAGCCCCTCCATCCTCTTTAAATTTTCTTCCTTGTCTTCACCGAAACATCCAGCCTTCAGTTTCCTCTCTCACGTTTCACTTCTTTCTCTTCCTTTCTCGACTCCAGCTCTCTCTTTCTTTTCTCTTTCTCGGTTCTACCCGAGCCTTCCCTTTCCTTTACACTTTCTTTTCTTTCCTTTGGTCTTCAACCCCCCTTTCAATGGTATGATGGTCGAATGGCAGGGGAGGAAATAACAGGAGCGAACTGGAGGAGATGGGCTGGGAAGAAGGTAGGGCAACAGTGCAAACTTTTCTTTTGGCCGAGAGAAGAATGGAGTGGGGGCCGGCTGGGGATGAAAAAGAACAAAACAAAGAGTGTTTTTCACTGCAGTAAAAGTGGTAGAGTAAGGTGATCTGACGGGATTGAAAATTTGATGGGAAGTTTCCATCAACTCTAATGTATTTTATTGGTGATTTCCTTTTTATATTGTTAACATTATCATATGGTTTATTTATTTATTCATGTGTTTTCTTTATTTTTTTGTTAACATCTTGTGTATGTGAATATCATGTTTGTTTTATTTATTTCATTTTGTTTTCTTTTATTTTATGTTGACATTCTTTCACATTATACATATATATATTATATATATATATATCTATTCTCTTGTTTATTTTATTTAATTTTTATTTTTATTATTTTAAATATTCAAGCACACTACATTTCCTTTAGTATACTTGTGTACTTTGTTTTATTAAAACAAACCTACCTATGTATTTGGTGGAATATATGCATCTCATTAGCTCCTATTTAAATTCTTGAGCTTAGTTATGAGATTTTTTTTTTTTCAATTGACATGAAAATATAATTATTTGTTTCCTAATTCCACTAAATTGAGGTTTCATCCTCATTACTTGGCATAAAATTATTACTTACAAAATATATCATAGTACTAAACTTACTCCATGTCTCTTATTTATTCACTAATAGAGTAAAAAGTTTGTAGCTTTTACAATATGTTAATTGCACAATGGATCATGCAAAAGTAATTAAGAACTGTATGTATGATATGACATATAGTGGGTTATAACTTTTGTGATTAGCAAATGTTAGTTAGTATGATTGTGTTGGATTATCTTAACATATTTAAGACAATGTAAAATGACTTTGAATATTGTAATCCTTCAATAATAAAAGGGTAGGTCAATACAATTTTGATCACCAGCATGGCATGATTGGAAGGGGCAAAATGTGACTCAAGTGAGGAAGTCTATATATAGAAACCAGAAGGATTAGTACGTCTTGAAAAAATGCAAAATTGGTTAGGTCACTATATGGCCTAAAATAGTCTCCCAAGCAATGGCACAATAAATGTGATGCACAAATTTTGGCCGATGATTTTAAGCACAATAGTGCAGACAAATTCATATACCCAAAGTTTACCAACGATTATGGAGTGATAATATGTCTTTAAGGTAATAACATGTTGATTATGATACCAACATGTTTGGTAAATAAGACAAAAAATGCATCATTAATCTTCAAAATGAAGTAGATTTCATTTTGGGAATTAAAGTTAAAAGACATAATAATGGTTTTTCACTTAACTAGTCATGTTACCTAAAAAAGATGTTGAATAAATTCCAACAATTTAATATAGAGGAAGTTACCACTCCATACAATCCAAGTATGAAATTAATAGAAAATTTTGGTCGGATTATTACTCAATTAGAGTGTGGAAGTGCAATTGAGAGTCTAATGATTGCAATACACCAAGCCAGATTGGAAGGCCATTAAAAGAATTTTTGGCTATATAAAAGAAAACAAAGGAACTTGGTTATTGTTACTTAGATTGTGAAGTCGTTTTAGAAGGCTATACAAATGCGAGTTGATTTTACTATTGGAAGAGGTGCGACAAGTTGGCCTCAAAGAAAAAACCTTGCATCTCATATCCACCATGGAATCTGAGTTTATTACTTTGGTAACAACAGACAAGTAGGTAGAATGGTTGAGAAATATGTTTTTTGATATAAAGTTGTGGTCAAAACCTATGCTAGCCATCTCCATGCACTATGATAGTGAGGCTATAATATCTAGAGCATACAATAGTATTTATACATATTAGTCTTATACATGACTATATTTAAGAGTTGATAACTAGTGGGTTATAACCTTAATTTATGTAAAGTTTGCAGATAATCTAGCTGATCTTCTCACCAAAGCATTATTAAGAGATGTGGAATAGGATTTAAATCCATTAATTAGACATCAATAATAGGAACCCAACTTTAGTTTAGTAACCTCTAAACTTAAAGTTCAATGGGTAATACCAAGTTACTACATATGTCTATTTAGCGCTTGATTCCCATACCAAAATTGTTTAGTCAAGTGCTGTCTGTTATGTTTGTTGGAGGATGAGTTTTACTTTTAATGGAGTTGAAACAAAATGTCCATAGGAATAGGAATGTAAAAGAACTCCACCTAGTATCATAGAAGTGGTGCCGCTTCAAACAACAAATTGGTGGATTTTCTTGTTAAATGATCACGATTACAAGGATGAGCACATGTCCATAATAGTGCTACAAAGGTAGTAAACCTCTTGAAACAGGCAAACAAGTCTTATGTGTGTCATATTATTAAATCTAACACTAGGAATTATGATTCAATCTACGAACACCATTAATTTTTAGATATTAATGTATGAACACTAATGAAAGGTCCAAATCAAGAGATACCTTCTTTAAGCATATTACTTGTCGTGTGAAATAAGCAAATAGTTCAAAGTAGTGGAAGATTGTTAAGAAGTTTGAAATGTTAAGTTTGAAATTAAGTTTGGAAATTATGTTTAAGTTACCAAAAATTATGAATGATAAATTTTGTGTAAATATAATTTGTTAGAAAGTTATGTCTAATACATATAACTAGTTCTAATAAACATGATTAGTCCAAAAGTGATGTCTAAAAGACATAACTTATCTGAAGAGGTGTCTTTTGGATAAGATATGTCTATTCAAAGTGTCTCTTGGCCGTTATAAATATCAAAACTTATGTGCTTAATTTTCGTTCTGAAATTTCATATCTATTAACCTAGTGGTTAAGGATGAGTTGTGGCATATTATAAGTCTTGGGTTCGAATTCAAGCACCCCTATCCCCTGTTATTTAATATTCCTCTTGTAACAAAAAAAAAACTTGAAAAATGCACTTGTCCAACCAGAACTCAAACTCTATTAACCCAAAAACAACTTGAATTTAATATGACCGGAATCCGAATTGATACAAACTAAAAATAACCTGAATTCAAATTGAATCAATTTTTTTCTTGATTCCAAATCAACTTAATCCGAATTTAAAATAATTTGAACAAAAACATGATTTAACCTTTTCTTAACCCAAAATAACAAATCTCAAACCCGCCGCTCCGTCAACAATACATCCAAAATATTAATTTGGACGGTTTTACTGTATTAATAAGCTTGATGAGAGAAAAATAAAGCTTTGTGAAACGTGGGTTGTCAGGCTTAAACATTTTAACAGCAGCAGTGTCTCTATTGCTTCAACAACCGAGAAAAGTGTCACTGCCAGAAAATAGCAATAGCAGTAGCAATAGCAGATGCCAAAACTAAAACCGAAACTGAAAGCAGGGAGCAGGCCACCATGGGTTGGCTTGGCTGCTGCACTATGGGTTGAGATATCAGCAGGGAACGCCGGCAACTTCCCACTCTACTCTTCTGCTCTCAAATCAGTTTTGGGATTAAGCCAGCAGCAAGTCACAATCTTGGGAGTGGCAAATGATATTGGAGAGAGTGTTGGACTTCTCCCTGGGATTGCCTGCAACAAGTTTCCTCCTTGGACTGTGCTTCTTGTTGGGGTCTTTGCCTGTTTCTTGGGATATGGTGTCATCTGGCTTACTGTTAGCAAAACTATTGAAGGTTTGCCTTACTGGGTGGTAAGTAACCACATCACAAGTTTCATATTTTAATTTTATGGATTTAAATTTTTTTTTTTGGTTTTTTATTTCCTGTTTCTCAGGACCTTTTTGAGATTGATTGTTAGGTACTAGTTGTTGGTTTGTTAGACAAGGAAAGAATAAAACTGTCTTCTCTACCCAGTTGTTAATTTTTTATGGTTTGGGAATTTTTGCTTGATTTCTATTACTGTTTGGAATGCTGGTCACTTTCCCCTAATTTCTTCTCAGCTATATTGTGGAGTTTGGTTGGGCGAAACTGTTATTAGTGGTTTGGTTTTTAATATGCTTTTTTTAAAGAACTTTGTTCTACATCTGTTGGCAATTAGATTCATCTAGTAGCCAGCAACTAGTTCAGTTTATCTGTTTGCAATCATTCTATTTCATTATGTGAATTCTTCTGAATTGGATTTGTTTTGCAATTAGATCCATCTAGGACTAGCAGCCAGCAACTAGTTGAGTCATCCGCTTGCAATCATTGTACACCATTATGTGAATTCTTCTGAATTGGACTTGATTTATGAATCGCTTTTTGGTTGTTTCTGCACAAGTTCTTCGTGAGGATTGTTTGATCATGGTGATTCCATTAAACTTTCTTCTAAAGCTTAGTTTAGTTTGCATATGGTGTGATTGAATCAGCTAAAGTGAGATGGGATGGATACATATTTTATGGGAAAATCATCTGCTTAATCTGTTTTGTTTAGAAGATTGTTTGAACACAGTGATACTCCAAGAATGGCAACAAACAAATTGGTCTAATCTTAATTACTCATGGAAGGACATGAATCTGTCCTCCACCATAAGAGCTGCTTCATAAAGTTGGAAGAAAAAAGTTTTGAGACCTGGACTTGTATTTGCCCTGTACGGTGCAGAACCTTTGCTTTTAACTCTTTTCATTGCAAAAATATCTTCATGTGAGACATACACCTAAAACTTTGGTACTTGAAAATACTCATAAAGGAATATGACTTGGAGCCACAGTTCCTGAATAGCAAGTTCATAAATTTATGTAATAATAACATCAAGCAAAATAACATCCCATCTATCTTACAATATGCGGATATCAATTATATCTTTGTGTGTTAATGCCATTAAGCCTGGGCCTTGTCTATTACTTGAGCCTCCTTATATCTGCCCGGAAAAGCAGCCCAGGTTATCAATTATATCTATGTGTCTCTTGACAAGATTATGAGCAACCAGAATCAATAAACTCATATAGTTCTGATCTTACAGTGTTAGAGAGTGCTCCAGTTATGATTATTGTTTTGTTTAAGCCACATAATTTTGGTCTTACAGTCCTCTGATCTTGCTGGTTATTATTTTGAAACTGTGCATTTGTTGTACAAAAATTCTGTCTTCCCGACCCTTTTCCCTCTTTTTTGTGGTCTCTTCTGCGGAAAAAATTTCTGGACTTTTTAGATGAAACTCTTTTCCTTCGGACCACTGGGAGCATTTGGATCTCCCCTACCATCCAAACAATAGCATTGTTGGATGTAGAGAGAAGTGGAGGAAGTTAGCCTCGTCTAAGGTTTGACTTCAAATTCATGCCAATCTGACACTCCTCTTATCTGGCTAGGTTGGTATTAGTTTGTCAGTTGATCAGTTTCATTTTTGTTTGCTATGAGAAATTTACTGATGATTCTATGTGCAATTCACCGAAGCATTTCCAAACCTGTAAATTGTAAATTTTTTCACTGGCTATCTCTTCATACTCTTCATACTTTGATGCAGCAAAAACTTAAAGATGGTCCTGTTGTTACTGGGTATTTCCCAAAATGAGATTTATGTTCCTTACTTCTTCCAGTCTCTTTTGGAATGTTTAGAGATGTGAGGTTACTGATGGAAACTCCTAGGAAAATATCAAAATAACTACAAATTGCTAATGGAGGAAATTAAGTAACTGTACAACTTCATTTGCATATGACCTTTTTTGTATGAGCTTCTTCCACTAGATGGTTTAGAAAAAAATGCGGCTACTAGTTTTTGGTTTCTCTTTCCATTTCTTTTTTCTATTTCTATTTCTATTTTTGTGTTTTATGTACTTACTTCACACATGTTCCATGCTATGGCAGTTATGGATTGCGCTTGTGGTTGCCTCTAATAGTAATGCATGGTTTGGCACAGCAGTGCTAGTAACTAACATGAGGAATTTCCCCCTCAGTAGGGGTACTGTTGCTGGCATCCTCAAAGGTTATGTTGGGATCAGCGCTGCTGTCTATACTGTATTATACAGCTCACTGCTTGAACAGTCTGCTTCAAAACTACTACTGTTCCTTACTCTTGGCCTTCCAGTGATATGTTTGGCCATGATGTACTTTATTCGCTCTTGCACTCCTCCCTCTGGAGAAGACTCTTCAGTTCATGTCCATTTTGTTTTCACCCAAGCTGCTAGTGTCTTGCTTGCTATCTATCTTCTCACATTAACAATAATATATGACACGGTTTCTCTAAGTGATGCTGTTTCTTATGTACTACTTGCCATTGTATTTATCTTTTTGCTTTCTCCTCTTGGAATTCCGGTGAAGATGACATTTTTTCGAGCAAATGCAGAGACACTTACACCACTGGCAGGCTCAACAGAGCATTTGGATCGAGGAGAAGTTGATTCAAGTCAAGCAGATCCTTTGTTGTCACCATCTTCATCAGCCTCAAATCTTGGAAGTTTCTTTGAAAGTGAATATGCCTCTGATGTGGAAACTCTTCTTGCTGTGGGAGAGGGGGCAGTGAAGAAGAAAAGAAGACCCAGGAGGGGGGAGGACTTCAAGTTTCATGAAGCTTTTGTCAAGTCTGATTTTTGGCTTCTTTGGTTTGTGTATTTTCTTGGAGTTGGTTCTGGTGTTACGGTTCTCAATAACTTGGCTCAAATTGGAGTTGCATTTGGCGTAGATGATACAACAATATTGCTCTCTCTTTTTAGTTTCTGCAATTTTGTTGGTCGTCTTGGCTCGGGTGCTCTTTCAGAACACTTTGTCAGGTTTATTTCTCATTATAAGTTTTTGATTCAGCAAGTCCTGTATAGGGTTAAGATGTAAATATTTTTCTTTCCATTTCTTAAATCATTCAAAACCACGATTGGCTTTTCAAAATTGTGCACAGCAGAGAGCAACTAAATTCTCTTATTTTTGTTGTTACTCTTGAGCATGCATCCTTTTGCCTATATTTTTCTTTGGAAGGCCCGGTCTCTTAGGTTGGTAGATGGAAATGCTCCTGTAAAATATTTATCCAAACTTTGTTCCCACAATAGGCACTGTGGAGTCTTTTCACGGTGATAATAGTTCAGTATATCATATTAAAAAATCATCCTTGTTTATGAGGCGTTATTGTAAGTGTGAGTTTGTTGTTATGCAGGACAAGAGCCATTCCTCGAACATTTTGGATGACTTGCATGCTGATAGTTATGGTCGTAGCATTTGTTTTGTATGCATTAGCTCTCACCAGTACTCTCTATGTTTCAACTGCTCTGCTGGGTGTCTGCTACGGCTTTCAATATTCTCTCATGGTTCCAACGGCATCTGAACTTTTTGGCATGAAACATTTAGGTATCATTTATAACTTCATTCAGATAGGCAACCCTATAGGTGCACTAATTTTCTCAGTTCTGGTTGCTGGTTATGTTTATGATGCTGAAGCTGCTAAGCAAGGAAGTTCCACCTGCTTGGGCCCCGAATGCTTCAGGCTCACCTTCTTGGTTTTAGCCGGCGTCTGCGGGCTAGGCACCATCTTGGGCATATTTTTGACAATTAGAATAAGACCAGTTTATCAGATGCTATATTCTTCTGGTTCATTTCGTCTTCCTCAATCTTCAGACCACTGAAAATCGGAAGCTATTTTCCCCAGAATAAAAGTGGTGGCAAAACACTTTCACATTGGTTTGCTCCTTGGTTTTGCTCTCTAGGCAGTCGCTCGCATTAACTAGGTGTTGTCATCATAGCTGGTGTGAATTTTGCTGCACTTTTGAGTCTATCCTAGGTAAAGATGTTTGTTGAGCTACAGTGCCCATATGTTTGGTAAGACTTTAATTCCCTATAATGATCATATTATAAGGGATAAATCATGTATGATTATGATTAAATTCACTTGTATTATGCTTCAGGGATGTTGGTTCCCATGTATGTTTGCATTCTAAAATAATAAAATGATTGAACGGAATGAAACTGATTCATGTGTTTTAGCTCCCCACACCCTCCTCTGTTTATTCTCCAAGCAGTTTCAATAACATTTCTTATGATTACCTAAAGAAATATATTTTCTTTTGAGAGAAAAATCTTCTCCATGGTATTGGAAATGATATTCTACTTTCTCTGATATGAGTTTAGAATATCTTTAGTAATAAAGCCTAGAATTGTTTCCACATTATAGTTTAGTCATAAAAAATAACTTTCTATGAAAATTTTTAGGTTGGTTGCTCACACTTTTTAGTAATCAGTGAAGTAGATGAAAATTTTGCTCACATATCCAGTGAGGTAAAACAGTATGGTGATTTCTTTACCAAATTAAGAGGAAAGAAGAAAAGATGAGAAAACAAACACATTTCCTTATAGATTTCTAGGTTTCTAGTACAATTTTGGGTGATCTGAAAGTATAATATCTCTACTTTCATCCCCAATAAACAATCATTTTAGTTTCATGATACACTGCATATTTCCATACCTAACAAATGGCTCCTTTTCAGTCTTTGCCAGGGAGACTGATTGCTGGTGCTATTCTTTTCTACAGAGATAAAAAGATTAAGACATTAAAAAGCAGGAGAGACAATCTCATGACTGAAACAGGTTCCTTGCTGCCAAAGTCTGGCTTTAACATGACCCACCAATAAAGGAAAAAAAAAAGATGAAAATACCAATCTTCCTAAACACACAAAAAATCAATCTGGTGGAAGAAACTGAAAAACTCATCTCTCACCATTCAATTTTAACACCAGGAGAGCAAACAAAACTTCAAGTTGGCTTCAAATCCTGGAACATTGTATCCCACCTGATCTCTTCAACAGCTGATGACCAATACCCATCTTCCTCCCCATGCATTTTCTCCTCCTTCTGGTAATCTAAAGCCATAGGACTTGGAAAGCTCTCAACTCTGGCAGGCCCTGAAACAACTAGAGGAGTCCCGTTTGTGAGCAGCAGTCTCCCTTGTGTAGCCATAACCAGCTTCTTGTTTCTCTTCAACATTGCACCTTTCCATTTATTAGCGTATCCTGACCTACTCCTTGGATTAACAACAACGAGAGCTGACTCTTCGCGGCGAACCAATGTCCTGATATACTTAGCTAAGCTCCTTTTTGTTCTCTTGATTGCCAGCAGAAGCCTTGACACTGGTCTCGGAATCAACCCTTTCTCCTTCCTAGCAAGCTTGAGAATTTCCAACCTGTGTTTAGCTATTGATATGCCCATGCTTTGGAGAAATTCATGGTTGAAGTAAGCTAAATCTTCTTCTTCAAGCTCATTGTGGGAAAAAGCAAGGGCATACTCATAAACAAGGGATGGCTCAAGGCCAGTTTTTGAGAGCCAAGAAAACCAATCCATGGCCTTTGATACGAGTGAGATATGAATGTCAGTACCCTGAGATTCAAGGGGATATATATAAAGAAGCGTATGGAAATGGTAAAAAGAGAGGGAGGGCGGTGAAGTTGCTAAGAAGGGAGACGAGACCTTTTTTTTTTTTTTGGGGTTTGGGTTTGGTTTCTTGTTTTTATAATTGAATTGTTGTTAGTTGAATCTTGAGAGTGACTAAAAGCAAAAGAAAAGGTGGCTGTGGGGTTTAGAGATGGCCATTTTCCATGTTCCCTCCAAAAATGGGGAAATTAGGCCGAAGTGTGATCAAAGTTGCGAGTGTGACCTAAGGATGCCTTGTCAAAGACTCCAAAATTGCATTGCCATCAATCACGGTATGGGAAAAGAGTAGTTTGTGGGGACAGCCACTTCCTACTTCTTTCTATGCAGTTAAGCTGGAGCATGTGGACTTGATCAAAATTTCAAACATTGAGATTGAGACCCCTTTTCAAAATATGGATTAGAGGTTTTTATTTTGGGTGTAACTACAAGTATTTTCATCCATTTTACGGTTTGAGATTAATTCTATTCGGATTAAGAGTGGTAAACGGTAAAATCCTTCCAACAGTGATAATTTCATGATTCGAATCATATCTAAATGCTTGGAAAAGAAATCCACTTCTATTTCTTCCAACCACTTATAGGTAAAAGTGGATTAGAGGTTAGTTAGACCAAAAGCAACCCCTTCTACATTTATCTTACACCGTCTTAACTGTGTTATTTTCTCAGACTTTTGTCTACCAAACCCTTTTGCAGTTGTGGTGATTGGACTCAAGGTTGTCTTTGAGTTCTAGTTGGTGCAACCATGGATTAGATTTATCACTTCTTTTTAAGGAAGTAAGCTACCAATTACTAAACAACAACAATATAGGGTAGAAAGTTTTAGTTATTGCTGCATTGTAATGTGGGAAAGGCTCACTTTGGCAAAAAAGAATGGTGGAGCTAGGATCAGAGAGTTTTTTCCGATAAGAGGGTACTTTAAAAATTTTATTCCTTGATTAGGGTAATTTTAAACTTATTTCTTTAAAAAAGGTATTCAATGCCATGTCAGATTATTTTAAATAATTATTTAAAGTTTAAAAAATATAATTAAAACCTGAAACATTATAAGTGGAAGAGATCTTTTACAAACTTATAATCTCTTTTAAATCTTAAACACTATTTTCTTTATTAACCTTACAAAAGTTGTAGTCAATACTTATCTTCTTTCCTTCTCCAAGAAATTTCCATTCCGTAAGCATCCAAAACATTTTTTTTTTGTTAAATCAAATTTATTTGTATTTCAGAATATGGAACAATACCAGAAAAAAATTTATACATCGGCAAACCCTTACACAGGAAATCCCCATACCAACAAGAAAAAAAATTCATTCTTGTTCAGACCACACATAATTTCCAACCATTCAATCATTCATCAATTCAAGAAGAGATCTGGATGCCCTCATGACAAATATTAGCCTTTCCCAAAACAGAAAAAGATAAGGGATCTTCTTCCTCAAATAAAAGCTTTTTCAGAAAATTCTTTTACATACCTCTCCTACATTAAATCACTTACAGAAAGATAAAAGAGACTTGCATCCAAGTTTCCTCACAGAATTGCACACTCACTTGAAACTTAATTTATAGGTTTTCTAATCTTCCTATCAAAGTCTTATGAGTAGTTTCATCCCAAAAAATTTCATATACTGCTTGCTTTTATGAAAGGCCCTATTCCGCTCTAGAAAAAACATATTTCTTTTTTTTTTTTGGCCAAAAGAAAAGACGTATTTCTAGAGCCAAGAAATCCGCAAACTTCTCTTTGGAGTTAGTTTTGATACTGACATGGCATTGATGACATGGATTAAAAAAACCTTACATGGCATTGATATGATTTAAAATACCCCATTTAAGTAAATAAGTTTAAAAGTACCTTTAATAAGGAATAAAGTTTTTAAAGTACCAGTTTACCGGAAAAAACTCGAGGATCAGAACTGTAATAGGAGATAGTTTGACTAGAAATTTATTGTTGTTTTATTGCATTAGGTGTTGTCTGCCATGACTACGTATTAATAAGTGTCAACAGTTTATAATATCTGATTAGCAATTAAAGGCTCCGATTAATTTAAGCTGTTGATGTCATGGTCTTGAGTAAGTACTGTGAGAAAAGTTTGGAAAATTGTCCTTTCTTGACCTCAATATGCTTGATGTCGGTTACATAACTATATATATATATATATATATATATATATATATATATATATATAAGAGATGTACTTATATTAATGTAAAATTAATTTAGTTTTATATATTTTTATATTTTTTGTATAATTTATATATTTTTAATCAAACAATTGGATTTTATATTCTATTCACATAGATCATGCATGCCAAATTTCAAGTTAATCGAAGATGTTTAATTATTTTTTCTAGAATAATAAATTTTCAACCATTAATATATCGAAAAAAAAAACTCTTTTTGATCAAAATGATAGGAATATCGAATTGACTAAAAAATTTACGTCCGTAATACATACGAGTAGTTGTTAAATCTAGCGGTTGATTTGCAAAAATATTAATCTTATATGAAATTATTAAAAAATGTGTAAAATAATTTGTTTTACACTAGTATAAATGGATCTCTCCTCTTTATATATATTCCTTTTTCTATTCTAGTAAACTCTAGTATCATGATTTCTATGAAAATTCAAAATCAGTTGCTCATAATTATTGAAAAAATCCCTTAAAAATCTAAGTCAAGCATATTTCTGCAAGAGTGCAAGCCTAATTAGAGATAAATATTTGAATCTTAAAGTTTATTATTTTTTTTTGGTGTAAACCACAGGTCTCCTCATCCATTTTAACGGTCTGAGACTAATTCTGCTCGGGGTTTAGTCACAATTAAGGCTCCTCACCCCTCCCCAAAAGTGTGTTTAGTGGGAGTCAAATCCGATAGCTTTTTTTCTACTTTCTACTAATTAATGTTGTTTTGGAAACTATTTGACTTGAAATTTATATTATTGGCCTGTTTATCAGGTGATGCCTGCCATTACCAATTGATGATCAATAGTTTATATTGTCTGATCTTAAAATGCAACAGAAAACTGGTCAATTTTTAAGTTAAAACACTTGGAACTCTTTGACTTCCTTTGGCTCTAGTTTTACATATTATGATAATTCCATATTATTGTAGTAAATTTATATTAATTCTTATGCACATTTGCAACGTGGAGTCCTCCATCCTCTATCTCTGTGTCAACTATGACATCAACCAATTAACAACTTTCATTTAGTCAAATTTATTTGTTATCATTAACTAATTAGAAGCATAGATTCGAATATGTTTGATGTCAGTTACATGAATCATGCATATATATATATATATATATATATATATATATATATATATAATCCATCTATTTCGATTCCTTTTTCTATTCTAGTTTCACGATTTCTATGGAAATTCAAGAACAGTTGCTCATAATTCTTGGAAAAATCCCTTAAAAATCAAGTCTAACTAGAGATAAATATTTGAATCTTAAAGTTTGTGAGAATTTTTATAGTAAGGTAACAAAATTTGACCTTACCGTAAGGTCAACATAAACAACACATAATTAAGTATAAATTTAAAGTCATTAGACATAAAATATGTTAACAGTATCATAAACGCATAATAATTAACGTAAACAAACCTTATAGCAAAA
Source organism: Heritiera littoralis (assembly GCA_031772115.1). Classification (NCBI taxonomy): domain Eukaryota; kingdom Viridiplantae; phylum Streptophyta; class Magnoliopsida; order Malvales; family Malvaceae; genus Heritiera; species Heritiera littoralis. Next base: position 1,686,976 of record JAPDPK010000022.1, read on the forward strand.
TTATCATGTATTCAAGCTTTTTAACACTAGTGTTTTCGTTGATTATTATATATTTACAATGCTTCTAACATATTTTACGCTTAATGACTCTAAATTTACGTTTAATCATCTGTTGCTTACATTGACATAATAAGATCAAAATTTTTGATCTTACTGTAAAATTCTCCTATAGTTAATTGTTTCTACTTTCTTCTAATTAATTATTGTTGTTTTAGAAACTATTTGACTTGAAATTTACATTATTGGTCTGTTTATCAGGTGATGCCTGCCATTACTACCATTACTATTTGATGATTACTTGTTTATATCACCTAATCTGCAAATGCAACATAAAAACTGGTCAATTTTTAAGTTGAACAGTTAAACACTTGGGACTCTTGACTTCTCATTGGCTCTTGTTTTACAAAATATAATAATTCCACATTATTGTATTAAATTTATATTAATTCTTATGCACATTTGCAACAAGGAGTCCTCCCTCATCTATCTTTGTGTCAACTTCAACTAGGGAATCAAGCAATTAACAACTTTCACCCATATAGATTTCTTTGTTATCATTGACTAATGTAAATGAGTTTTTTGAAGTAGAGAGGAAACGTTGCAAACCAGTAAAATAGGGTGTGTCTGGAGGCGGCGGAGAGGAAGACTAGAGCAGACCCTCAAGAATGAGTGCAATGGCAAGTGGCGGTAGAAGGCTGAGCAAGACTGAGAACAAGGCTGAATAGAGAAAATAGTATAGAGAGGATTTGAGAGAGTTTCTGGATTAGCTAATTTGCCAAAAAGTCCTTTTCAAAGATAACAGGAACTCTTATATATAGGTGTGGAGAATGGGATTACATGTCTTTGGTATTAATAACATAATAATGAGAATTGGTAGTTACAAAGCATTAATGCTTTGTCTAATAGGAGTTATGCTTTGGGAGAAAGTGTATTGAAAGAAATATGGAAGAGCACTCATACTTCAGAGAAAGGTTAAGAGAAGAAATCTTAACTATCTCCATATCTAATCCACCAAGCCAAACTCTCCAAGACATCCCAATAGTGAAGTTAACTTAAGAACCCTGCCCTATTCCAGAGTTATCTTCACTTCTTCTTGAAAGTATTGTTCTATAAATGAGTTATTCTAAGAACAGGTTGTTCTATGAAGAGTTGTTTCGTGAAGAGCTGTTTTGAGAAGAGCTGTTATGAGAAAAGCTATTATGTGAATGAGCTCTTCTAAAAAGAAGTAATGAGTTCTTCTGATAAGAGGCTATTCTTGTGAAGGAGCTTTTCTGAGAAAAAGTTATTCTTGTGAAGTAGTTATTCTAAGAAGAGGTTGTCTTTCACTTATAGCATGAAACAAATATTAGTTTCCAAAATCAAGTACTACATTTTGCCCCCTGCATGGGAATTCTTAGTATAAGAAGTTCTCATGCATTAGAACTATAAAGGGTCTTTGGAAAAATAATATTTTTATTAAAACTTATTGTCTTGCATTGAAATTGTTTAAGTTAGACTTACTATTGCCCCCTGTATGAATTTTAATAATGAATGAAATTTTTTTAGCCAAATAATTGTTTGACATAAATTTTTTTTTAGCAAAATATTTTTTGTTTGGCTGTACAGTTGCCTGATGGAATAGTTGTTTATGTTGTGTTGCCTCCTGCATAGAAGTTTCTTAAGAGAAGAAATATTTTAGGCTTAATAGCCAAATATACCCTCAACCTTTAGCATAAAATGGAATTAAGCCCTTAACGTTTTATCGTATGGAAATAAGTCCATAAACTTTTATTTTATTCTAAATAAACCCTCAAACTTTTAAAATTATGCAATTAAGTCCAAATCTATTAAATGACACTAACTTCTGTTTGTATTGCATACGTGGCATGCCACTTGGCAGCCACATTAGATGTCCAAACGACAGTTAGTGTCATTTAACATATTTGGACTTAATTACATAATTTTGAAAGGTTGACGGTTTATTTATAATAAAATAAAAGTTTATGGATTGATTTCCATGCAATAAAACGTTGAAGGCTTAATTCCATTTTATGCTAAAGGTTGATGGTATATTTGGCTATTAAGCCAATATTTTATGCATAAATTATGACAAATGAGATGTTATTCTTAAAAAAATTGAGAAACAAGTGAGAACAATTTAGAAATAGTGTTTCTTTAAAATTTTGGAAGTAGGAAAAGCATTTTCCTAAAATTTTGGGAACAAGTGATAGAGCGTTTCTATAAAATTTTGAGAACAGGTAGCAGCTTTCTCTAAAATTTTTTTGGGAATATGTGAGAAGCTTTTCCTTAAAATTTTCGAAGAACTAGAAGCTTTTCCCTAAAATTTTGGGAACAGGTGAGAGCATTTTCCTAAAATTTTAGGAAGAGATAGAAGCTTTTCTCTAAAATTTTAGGAACAGGTGAGAAGCTTTTCCTCAAAATTTTAGAACAGCTAGAAGCTTTTCTCTAAGATTTTGGGAACAGGTAAAGCATTTTCCTAAAATTTTGGAAACACGTAGGAGCGTTTTCCTAAAATTTCAGGAACAGGTAGAAGCGTTTTCTTAAATTTTTTCTTTTTGGAACAGGTAAGGAATGTTTCCTTAAAATTTTGAGAACAAGTGAAGAGCATTTTCATACAACTTTGAGGATAGGTGAGAAGCATTTTTCTAAAATTTTGAGAACAATTAAGTAAAGTGTTTCTTAAAAATTTCGAGAATAGATAAAAAGATGTTATTCTTCAAAAATTTAGAAACATATCTCCATATAAATTATACAATGATGTAATTGGATAAGAGATTTTTTTTTCGAAATAATAATAATAAAATAAATAATAATTTGTGCCGCTCGCGAGAACAGTCCTGCGAGCTAATCTTTAATAGCTCGCAAGGTTGTCTCACAAGCTTCAATTTGCGAGGGCTCGCGGGATTAAATCTTGCGAGCTTTACTTGGAGAGCTTCCAAGGCTCACTTTAGAGCTTTGGAAGCTCCTGCCACTTGTTAAGTTATTATTAGTAGTAGTAGTAGTAGTAGTAGTAGTAGTTAAATTAAATGAGTTTAATATTATATTTGTAAAAGAAAAGTAAAGATTTATAATTAAAGAAAGATTTGATTATGAATAATGGTTATTAAAATTTTGATACTGTTAATCCTATAAAAAAAGTTAAAACTAAATAACAATAATTTATTTTTTGAGAAAGTAAGTTTTCTATTTTTTATTTTTATGTAATTTAGGTTGTTGTATGCAGAGGTATAATAACAATATATATATATATATATATATATATATATATATATATATATATATATATATTTTTGAAATCTTATAATCTATTAAGCATTGGCTTCTTTTTTAAAAAAATTCAAGTTCTTGGGGAGATACCATTTTTCAACTTTCCTGTTAATTTACTTTTTTTTAAAAAAAAAGATTATGTAAGTAAAAGAAAGGAAATATTAATAATTAAAAGAAGATTTGATTCTAAATATTTGTCATTAAAATCTTGATACTCCAAGTCTTATAAATATGAAAGTTTCTCTTGAAAATTTTCTCACATAAAAAACCAGAAAGCAATAGTTTCTTTTCATTCTTTTGGTTTTTAGTTGAAGAAATAAGTTTTCTTCATCTTTTTTTTTTTAATTTGTCTGATTTATTTATTTTTATCATTTAATATTTATTATTCTTTTTGTATAACTTATACTTGGAAAAAATTAATTTGGAGTTAGAGTGAGGAGGTAAGCTGACTTTTTTTTTACTTGCTATTTTCTCAGTACTTGAAGAAAGAAAATAAAAGGAGAATAAGAAGGAGCAAAAGAGTAGAAGGGTTTGATGATATGCTTGAATTAGTGTTTACTTGAATCTGTAGGATCTTTTGCTAGTATATTTTGGTGTGTGCACGTTGCAATTGTGTATGGTTTTGTGTTATCAAAGTCATTGTATGCAAAAACAATTAATGGGAGAAAGTGAGACTTGACAGAGAAAGCAATAGCAGTTGTCAAGTTAATTTTTATTTTTTTTATGTGAATCACACCTATGCGCAGTGCATAATGCACAGGTATTGTTCCCGCGTGCTTGCCTACAGGTGCGCGGCGCTCAGGCGCTATTCCTACGCAGTATAATGCAATTTTTATTTTTATTTTTTTTATTTTTTTAAGATGAGAGAGAAAAAACAGTAATAAAAATTTTTTATGGTTTATTTTATTTTATTTTTTATGTGTATAAATATATATCTTCATGGATATTTGTACTTATCTGAGTTGTACTATTGATTTCTTGTAGATATTCTCCAATGAAAAAAGTTCAATACGGCCAACCTTCTCTTATTGCTCGAGCTCCTGTAAAAAAAAATATTACTTCTGAAGATTCTAATATTGAAGCTCCTGTTGACAAGAAAATGTGTCTTCATATTGGAAAAGGTCGTGTGCTTCCTTCTGTTCCTAAAGATTGGTCAGATCAGATTATTAAGAAAGGAAGAGAGGACCGTTTCTAGAAAGAGGCTCATGGTTAGGGCTGATAACGGGTCGGATCGGATCGATTTTTTTCAAAAACCCGATCCGATCCGAATTAAGCGGTTTTTTTTTGTTTTGTGATCCGATCCGATCCGAATTAAAAAACTATCTGATCCAATCCGATCCGAATTTATACGGATCGGATCGGATCGGTCATTCGGTTTTTTTAATGTAATTTTAAATTTTATTTCAATTTTTTAAGACATTTTAAGCACTTTTGCACTTTATTTTAAATTTTCCTTAGGATTTTTAATTAAATATAAAACTTGAGCTTTTAATTTAAATAGTAAAAATTACAAAATACCAAATAACAAAGTATTCAGATATTATCCGTATCCGAATCCGATCCGAACTGATTTTATTCGGTTCAATGATGTCATGATCCGAATCCGAACCGAATTTGTCTATTATCCGAACCGATCCGATCCGAAATCTCCGGTTCGAGTCGGTTTTTCGGTTTTATCGGTTTTTTTCTCAGCCCTACTCATGGTAGACGAATTGCTTCTTATCCTGATCCTCCAGTTGGCCATTCTTGGCTTAATATTAGTTCTGAAGCATCAACTTTCAGAACCCATATTCCAGGCGTGTCTATTCTAAAATTTAGGTTTGAACGAGGAGAATTCCCATTATCTTTAACTAACTTTGGTTCTAATTCTCAACCTGTTCAAGGTGAAGGAAACCGAAACAACACGCAGCGGAATTTAAATCATTCGGCCTCCACCAAGATCGATTCGGAGAGTTGCCTGATTAGGGTTTCAGATTTTACCTGACGTTTTCTCTGAATTTTCTGTCGTTGGTCGAGTCACAAGCAGCAACTTTTCGTTCCTGCCTCTACGGTATCCACACGAACGGATCTCACGACTCTTGAACGTCTCACGATCAGAAGCCTTAAAGAGCTTTTTAATTCCTTATAACCGAATTGCTAGCTTCGATTAAAAGGAATGTTTTTGTTTTCTGTTTTTAAAAGTGCGGCCATGTTTTTTGGAAAAACATCCTTTTTATAGGCAGTAAATTTTACCCTAAAATTTACTGTCAAACAGAACTCTAATCCTACTTAGAATAGGATTAGATATATTCTTAATCCAATTCAGAATAGGATTAGATATATCCTTAATCCAATTCAGAATAGGATTAATTAAGCTCCTCATTGATCCGTTCTAAGTGTGCGACCCAATAGGTTCTCAAAACAATGGCAATGACAAAATTGTCACAGGCAATGAGCGGTATCTAGCAACACATCATTGCTACCCATGTAACGAGAATGTCAATGACTCGACATAACCTTACTCGTGATAGATGTTACCGTGTAGTTTAATCCCTTTATCCTATGATGTCTTGATTAGACACAAGTCATGGAATGTGTCACACTTGTATAGTCTAATCAGCGTTTCTTGATTCCTAAGTAGACTAATTAAACAAATAAAATCAATATCTCATATTGACTTATTCGAGCACGGCCATGCATTTTTTAGTCTCACTCTATCAAAGGGCCCAAGACATCACTCTTGTTATATAAGAGGGATAAATCCTATCTTGATCACTCAACATCCCTCTACATAGATCAAGGCATACCCAATTACTACCTTTATAGTCCATCCTGTTACGAATGACATCTAGCAGCATTAAAGTATGCAATTCTCTATGTTGGGATCTCTGATGATCTCAAGTCAAAGGATCACATACACCATCATCACTATGAGAATCGCTTATGACATTCATATAACAATCCATGTAGCGTTCTCATGGAGGGTCGATCCAGTACATAGTTCTCTAACATGTACCTATGTGATGACTTGATATCCTATATCCATGACAATGGTCATCAGTCAACCACATACTAGTCTTATCGTATCATTGTTATCCTTGTTCACAATAATACTTGACTAGGGATATTTTAAGAATAGTGTGTTATTACTATTCTAAGGACATTATTATATAAGATTATATTACGCAGTTATAAGACAAATATAATAATGAACTATGATAAATAAAATGTCATGATACATAAAAAAATGCCAAAGTCAATCATCTAATGAATGGTTCTAAGGGCATAATCCAACACAAGGTTGGGAAGATTGGGTGAATAAGGTAACGAAGGATCCTGCTCATGTAAAGGTTCAATCTTCAGCGGGAGTACTTAATGCTATATTGGTTTCCTTAAAACTTTGTATTCGTAGAGAAGGAAGAATGGATGTATGGTGTGCTATTTTAGCACGATGGAGTACTTTTTCTCATACTATGATTACTACTTGGGGAGAATTCACTTTTACTCTTGAGGATGTACGTGTTCTTGAACTTCCTTGTCTTGGGAGACAATGTTTGTTCCATCAAATTGTCTGAAGAAGAAGAGAAGACTCGTAGTTTCTTCTGTGATGTGCTCAAACATCAAAAGGAGAAATCTAAGGCTATTCGTTTCTCTAATTGGATTGGATTATTTTTTTCATAATTCAAACCTAGAAAAGGTGAAAGTAATTCTCCTGACTTCCAGATTCTGAGCATGAGTTAGAAGCACTACTAATAATGTGGTTAGCTAGACATGTCTTCCCAGGATGTCCAGATGATGGTATTAGTCTAGCTCTCATTCCAATAGCTATTAAAATTGCTAAAGGTATGCGTTTTTCTCTAGCCCGTTTCTATTTGGGTTCTCTTTATAGAAGATTGGATTTATATTCTTCCAAGACTAAAGAATCAGCTGGTCAGTATAGGATTCTTACATACATCGATGTTTCTTTCATTCAAATGTGTTTGTGGGAGAGGTTTAGTACTTGTGCTCCTATACCTAATCAAAGTACTCAACCTGTGACTTCTTCTGGACCTCTCTCTAAGAATAATTATAGAGCTTGGGCTTGGCATAATCAGAGTGCGACGAGATGTGTTCTTGAGGTGTTGGATGTGATGAAGGAATTCACTTGGCGTCCTTACTTGCGTAAGAAGAATGGGTATGGTAATCTAGATTCTTGTAATGGTGTTCAGAATCAACTTCGTTCTTCTTCATTAAGTATGGAAGAGATAAAGTTTTACTTGTGGACTAATCCTGTCATCTTACCCTCTATGATAAAGAGTATTTACGTAGGCTTGGATAAAGATTCTCTTTCTGTTGAAGTATACTCAATGTTTAGAGTTGCTTGTCAATTTGGATATGATCAAATGATTCCACGTGCCCCTTTTAGTCCTTTGGATGAAGACTTCTCTTCTTGTGTTTCTGATTTTCTTTTTGATGAGGTTCAAAAGAAGCGTAAAGAGATCAAACTTTGGGTTGTGCCAGCTTTTGACAGGCGTAGCTATTATAGTTCAGGATGGCTAGCTTATTGGGGTCAGTGTATTTCTGATTGGAAAGCTTTTTGTATACCTCTTCCTGATCTTAGAAAACGCCTTACTCTTATTGATGTTACTCAAAGTGACATATCATTACGCTTGATCCCTTCATGTTTAAGAAGAAAGGGAAAATATGTATAGATGAGGAGTCTACCGCTATCACTGCTTCACATACTAGACATGGAAAAGTAAGTTGGTCTTGTTCTCTTTTTCTTTCTTGTTCTTCCTTATTATCTCTTTTGATGTCATCTTCTCATCTTCCCCTTTTTTTTTTGTAAGGTAAATCAATTCGAAAGGAGCACTTTGTTAATGATGATGAGACATCTTGTGATGATGATGATGAATCTGGTGACGAGCACTTTATGAATTTTGATGAGTCTGATGATGATGCCTTTTCTGGAGCTGATGATGTTCAACTAGAGAATTCTACTTCTTTATTTGACATAAGTGCTGATGATTTCTTTAATGGAATTGAGGAAGATATTCAGAGTGATGAAGTTGCTATCTTGGAAGATGTTGTTCCAAATGCTCAACATGGTCCTAATACTGATGTTGTTCCAAGTGTTGAACCTGTTCAGATAGACATAGCTATTCTTGTTCCAAATGTTGAACTTGTTCCAAGTGCTTAACCTGTTCGACTGACACTATTGCTGCTACAGTTGCTCTTGATGTTGTTTCTTCCCTCCAGTGTCAGGGAACAAGGAAGCTACTAATACCCTTAATAGTTTTGGAACATATTCTGGAAATGTAACAACTAGAGTTGATTTTCATGGTTTCTCTATTCAGTTTCTGTATATGAAGCATTTGGAGAGCATTTATCAGAAAGAGGGTGAATTTTGGGATTCTTGTATCTTCTAAAGTGAAGATTTTATTTCTTACTTACTGGATGGGTTAGCAAAAGCCTTGTTGATTGCTGATGTTTCGATGTCTTCTATTTCTTCAGAGAAATTACAGTTGATGTTACGACTTATAGATGATGCAGTAAAGGTTGGTTTTAGGCTTGATTGTATTGACATTTGCATTTCCAAAGCCAAAGCCTTCCTTTCTATTGGTGTGGAAAAGAATAAAGTAGAAGAAGAGTTAAAAGAAATAGGAGTGAAGATTACCTCACTAAAGAATCATCAAGCTGAGTTGCAGCATAAGTTAGATTCTTTTTCAGAGTTCAGTCACAGTAATTCTTCTCTTTAGAGCTATGTAGCTAATTAGATATTTGTTTTCTTTTGTTGCATTTTTATTTCAATATTTCTTTGTTTTGGGATTTTTTTGATCTTTTGCAATAATATTGGTACTTTCATTCCTCTATTTATAAGCAACAAATCTTGATCTTCTTTTCTTTCTTAGAGAAAATTGTATGTTCATGTATGCGACCAAAGGGAACCTTTCTCAACTTTACATTAAGGAGAGACTATCTCTCAACTCGATATATAGGAGATTGATTCAATCCTTTTAGAAAAGCATATAGCTTCAGTCATTGTATAATAATTCTTAGCTAAGTATAAGCGATAAAGCTGCGACTAAATTGTAAGTACTGAAATATAGCCAAAACATGAGCGATTAAGCTGCGACTATTAGTGAAATAAATTTCTCATATATTAACCTTCATTACGGAGAGAAGTAAAAGTGATTTATTATTGAATAATAGAAACTTGAAAAAAATGTTGAGGTATAAGTCTCATATATGGTATTTTTTGATGTATTGAAAGTTTATGGGTGTCGTGATAGTATTGTTCTTTGGATTCATCAACTTACAATAGCTACTGTCATTCACTTCATATATAATATATGGACCTTCCCATTTTGGACTGAACTTAGAGGTTAGAGTTCCTCTTTTGATGTGTTTTGCAGCACGAAGTACCAAATCACCTTCTTCAAAATTTCTTCTCTTCACTAATTTGTCATAAGCTCTACTCAATCTCCTTTGGTAAACTGATAAATTCTTCTTCACCTTATCTCTCTTTTCTTCTAATGCTTCTAGTTCTAACATCCGTAAAGCATTATGATCCAGTTCAGCATCCAGAGCTAACCTTGCAGAAGGAACTAGTATTTCAGCTGGAAGAACAACTTCTGTTCCATATATGAGTGAAAACGAAGTTGCTTTTGTTGGCCCACGCTTTGAAGTTCTATATGCCCATAATGCCACTGGAAGAGCTTCACACCATAATTTGGTTCTTCATGAACCATTCTACTGAGTATCTTTAGCAGAGTCTTATTAGTGGCTTCAGCTTGACCATTTCCCTTTGGATAATAAGGAGAAGACTTCACATGATCAACATCATAAAATGCAAGTAATTCTCTCACATTAGAACTGATAAATGGAGTTTCATTATCTGAGAAAATTCTTTTGGGTATCCCAAAAAGGCAAATGATATTCTCTTTGATGAAGTTTGCCACCACTGGTCCTGATGCATTCTTCAAGGGAATAGCTTCCACCCACTTTGTGAAACATTCATAGCTAACTCCATTGGAGTTAAAAATCTTTGTATTCATGGAGATTCTATTGTTATAATTAAACAAACTAATCGTGTCAGTGGACGAGTATGAGGCCAAATTTACTACATTAAGTCGTTTTGATCCACAGACTAGTGCGAATACCAGATATAAGATTGCGAGGTTTAGGGTTGGTTTGAGACCCTCCATCAGAATGAAGCTACCCCATTTGATATATAGACTTATGACGAGATAATTCGAGGGGCTCAGCTATGTGAGAGGGATTATGAGCAGTTCCAGCTCGATTTCAGTAGTAAAAGTAAAGGGAAAGGCTAAGAGGTTTATGGAGGACAGATAAGATAGAGAGCAGCCTAAGAGGACTAGACCTATGGGCATACAGATTTCAGAGGGCAGATTTAATAAATCAGCAATTTCTACTCCTGCTAGTGACCCCACCACTACTCAGAGAAGTGTTGCGCCTTTATGTAGACATTGTGGAAGGTCACATGGGTCACGCCCTTGTCCTTTAATGTCTAGGGCATGTTTTAAATGTGGACAGACGGGGCACTTTATGAAGAATCGGCCGATGCTCAGAGAGTTAGCTGCTTCTACTATTCCTCCTGCATTACCTCAGATAGCGGCACTGGCAGCTTAGAATGAGCCAGAGAAAGCAACACCCTCACAGCCTAGGCGGGCGACAGCCGCAGAGAAGGGTAAGAAGGTTGTGACTCAGGGTCGGGTGTACGCGATGGATCAGGAGACTGCCGACACCTCTATTGATGTGATTAAAGGTAAGGTTTATCTCTTTGATATCCCCGTAGTTGCCTTATTTGATCCAGGTTCTACCCATTCGTTCTTATCGCCTACATGTGCTAATAGGACCCCAGTAGAGCCGGAGTTGTTAGGGTATACTTTGCAAGTGAATACCCCTTTTAAAGATTTCCAGAGGACAGATATTGTATATAGGAATTGTATATTGACTATAGGAGAGAAGGTTTTTACAGCTAACCTAACTTTGTTGAACATATATGATTTTGATATCATTTTGAGTATGGATTGGTTAGCTGCGAACCAAGTTAGTTTGGATTGTAATACTAAGTTTATTACCTTCTCTCATCCCGAAAAGTATATTGTAAAATTATTGTAAATTAATAAAAAAGTATGTTAATATATGTTTGTGAAATGACTTGTGCACTGAAATTGTGGTTGTGTATGAATGTTTATGAAGGATATATTGCTAGTGTGGAGGATGTAGAGAGGGAACATCCAGAGATTCAAGAGATTCCTGTGGTTAAGGACTTTTCGGATGTATTTTCGGAGGATTTACCAGGGTTACCACTGGATCGAGAGACAGAGTCAATGATCGAGTAGGTACCCGGTACGGAGTCGATTTCTAGACCCCCATATCGAATGGCACTGACTAAGTTGGATGAGCTTAAGAAGCAGCTCCAAGATATATTAGATAAGGGATTTATACGTCCTAGTGTGTCACTGTGGGGAGCTCCGATATTATTTGTTCGGAAGAAGGATGGTAGCCTCCGGTTGTGTATAGACTGTCGGATGTTGAATCGGGCTACCGTTAAGAATAAGTATCCACTACCCAGGATCGATGACCTATTTGATCAGCTCAGGGATGCATAGGTATTTTCTAAGATAGACCTCCGATCATGCTATCACCAGCTAAAAATTAAGGAGTCAGATGTGCATAAAACAGTATTTCGGACTCGCTATGGTCACTATGAGTTCCTAGTGATGCCTTTTGGGTTGACAAATGCCCCGCAGCTTTTATGAGTTTGATGAATTAGGTGTTTCATCCCTTTTTGGATAAGTTTGTCATAGTATTTATAGATGACATCCTGATTTATTCTAAGACTCCGGAGGAGCACGAGCAGCATTTACAGATTGTTTTACAGACCCTCAGAGATCGAAAATTGTATGCTAAGCTTAGTAAATGGGAGTTCTGGCTTGACCATATTATATTTCTCGGACATGTAGTGTCGAAGGATGGGGTATCAGTTGATCCGTCCAAGATAGAGGCCATTGTTCAGTGGGAAAGGCCTAACACGGTTACCGAGACACGTAGTTTCTTAGGTCTTGCCGGATATTATCGCAGGTTTGTGGAGGGATTTTCTAGACTTGCTACTCCATTGACACGACTCACACGTAAGGATGTGAAGTTTGAGTGGAATGACGCGTGTGAGCGCAGTTTTCTTGAGCTTAAGAGGAGATTGACTAGTGCTCCCGTATTAGCCCTTCCTAGCGGATCAGGTGGATTTATGGTGTATACTGATGCATTCGCTCAAGGTTTAGGGTGTGTGCTCATGCAGCATGGTCGGGTTATAGCCTATGGTTCTTGACAGTTGAAGGATCATGAGAAGAATTACCCGACACATGATTTAGAGCTAGCCGCAGTAGTGTTTGCACTGAAGATACAGCGGCATTACTTGTACGAGGAGAAATTTCAGATATATACAGACCATAAGAGTCTGAAGTATATATTCTCACAACGAGAGTTCAACTTGAGGCAGCGACGGTGGATGGATCTGTTAAAGGATTATGATTGTGAGATTTTGTATCACCCAGGTGAAGCTAATGTAGTAGCAGATGCACTGAGCCGTAAGCATGTTGGCATGGTATCTTACATGATGATCAGGGAGCACGATTTGATAGAGCAGTTCTCTAGCCTCAGCTTGACAGCTATATCCTCTGACCGGTATGGATTTCCGGCTAGTTTCCGTATAAAGCCGGATTTGTTGGACCAGATTAGAGAAGCTCAGAGGGGTGATGATTATTGCGTCGAGATAGCCAGTCAGATTCAGATGAGAGTTATGTCAGATTTTGAGATTGACACCGATGGGATACTGAGGTTTAGAGGTCGGATATGTGTTCCCGGTGATCAGCAGATTCGAGATTTGATTTTATCATAGGCCCATACCTCTAGATACATGTTACATCCGGGTAGTACTAAGATGTACTAGAATCTCCGGAGAGTGTATTGGTGGCCTAAGATGAAAAAGGACATCACTAATTTTGTTGCTAGATGTCTAACATGCTAGCAGATTAAGATTGAACATCAGAAGCCAGCAGGTATGCTTCGACCATTATCGATTCCTATGTGGAAATGGGAGCATGTTACTATGGATTTTATTATGGGATTACCACAGACCCGGAAGGGGTATGATGCTATTTGGGTGATAGTAGATAGATTGACTAAGTCTGCTCATTTCTTGGCCAAAAGATCTATAGATTCAGTTAGTGCCTTAGCCGATTTGTGTGTCAGGGAGATGTGAGGTTACACGGTGTTCCAATGAGTATCACCTCTGATAGGGACTCCCGCTTCACCTCTCATTTCTGGGAGAGATTTCAGGAAGCTATGGGATCCCAGCTGAATTTTAGCACCGCTTTTCACCCACAGACTGATGGACAGTCCGAGCATACGATACAGACGCTCGAGGATATGTTGAGAGCGTGTGCATTGGACTTTAGAGGCTCATGGGATGATCACTTATCCCTGGCAGAATTTGCTTATAATAATAGTTTTCATATGAGCATTAGCATGACACCTTATGAGGCCTTGTATGGCAAACGATGCAGATCCCCGATAGCATGGGAAGAAGTGGGGGACCGTAAACTGTTAGCTCCCGATTTGGTTGAGCAGGCTTCTCATGATGTACGGATGATCTGTGAGAGGCTCAGAACAGCTCAGAGTCGGAAGAAGAGTTATGCAGATACTAGACGTCGACCATTAGAGTTTGTAGCGGGTGATTATGTTTTCTTAAAGGTCTCACTGTCCAAAGGTATAATGAGATTCGGGAAGAGAGGAAAGTTAAGCCCCCAATACATTGGGCCTTATGAGATCTTAGATCACGTGGGAGATGTGGCATATCGGTTAGCACTACCACCAGAGTTGTTAGGAGTGCATAACGTATTCCATGTCTCGATGTTGAGAAAGTACCATCCAGATCCTTCTCATGTGATTCGACATGAGCCATTGGAGATTAGAGAGGACATGAGTTACGTTGAGAAGCCGATACGGATCTTGGATAGGAAGGATAAAGTATTGCGATCTAAGACGATTCCTTTAGTTAAAGTGCTCGGCAGTATCATAACGAGGAGGCTACTTGGGAATTAGAGAGCCTTATGCGTGAGAAGTATCCAGAGCTTTTTCAGTGATAGGTCCAAGTGAAATTTGGAGGACCAAATTTCTTAAGGTAGGGAGAAATGTGAGACCCGATTATTTTACACTGTACACCATATTTGTAAAGAATTGATAGTGAAAATAAATATCGAATGTGGATTTCCACTTCCCATTTTTATTGGATTTAAAATTCTATATGGTGTATGTGAAGTAGAATGAATATCTAAAAATTATAAGAATGGAAATTAATATAACATGATGCCTAGAAGCTTATTGGAGGAAGCTTTGAAATTTAAGCATGAAGAAAAGTCAATAAAAGAGGCTATAAGTGGACTTCACGCCACTTTGCTTCTCTTTACAATTCGGTTTAGGTAATTAATGACAAGGAAAAGATGAGATAAAAAGTCAATGATAGTGGCTGGAAGTGGCGTAGAGAGGAAGGAGAAAAGAAGAGAAAATTAGTCAAACAGACTGCAGCAAGAAGCTTCACCACCGTTCCTTTTGTCACAATTTTCTTCGGTTTTTAATGCATGAAAGACGTGAAGTAATGAAAGAAAACGGGATAGGAACAGGTGGTAGGTTCTGAGTGGATTTGGATGGCTATATAAGAAGAATACATGAAGAAAAACCATACTATTGCTACTCGCCCAGCCTATTTTGCTGCAAATTCAACTTCGTTTCTTCTGTTCCTCTCATACGTGAACCATGGAACTTCATCCTTTGGTCAGTTAAATCTTTCCTCCATCGTTGAAGAGCTAAGAAACAAGCAAAGTAAAGCTAAGTGAGGCAGAAAGCACTTTGTTTCTGAAGGTGCAACTCAGTTAAGGTGAGTTCCATATTTCTGTGGTTCTCTTGATATTCAATGGTAGATGTCTATGTTTTACAACGTACTAAACATAGATATAGCCTTGTTTTAGCTAAATCTTGTTAGAATATATAAGAAACACGATAGGTGAACGGGATTATCCAACTGCTTGCCAAATAGGCGAGCAAAGAAATTTGGGGTACTCGCCCAAAGGATGAGGCGAGTTCAATGGTATGCATGAATAGGCGATATACATGTTCGCCAATATTTTGGATAATCAGACTGATCGCCCGAATGGATGAGAGCTATGATCGCCCAAAATGTATGGAATTGATGATCGCTAAAAAGGCGAGAATGGCGACTATTGTGATCGCCCATGTGGAATGTTAGTGATCGCCAATGAGGCGAGTAGGAAATAAAGAACTTGCCAAGTTGAAAGTCCTTGTCTAAGTGGGCGAGGTCGCCAAGTGTTAGTTCAATTCATGGGGCGAGCCCACCTTTGAATAAAAAGCCACGAATGGCAAACTGAGATGCAAGAGCATAGCGAGTTGAATTGTCGGGCGAGCTCCCATGTTAGGCGAACTCTCACGAATAAGCCAATAAATGGCGAGTAAGGTTGGGCGAGCTTCCACGTGTAAGTCAAATAAGCGAATGGCGAGCTCTGTTGGGCGAATGGCGAGCTGTAGAATAGTCACAAATCTCGCCAAAGTGTTAGAAAATATTAATAGTTTCAGAAAATATTCGAAAAGAAAATATTAATAGTTTTAATAAATTATTTTACAGTCGGGAATTAAAGTATTGGTAAAAGCGATCGGGAAGGCAATCGGGAAGCAAGGCCACGTAAGACCAGGTAAGGGAGATGTGTGTGAAGTGAATGCATGTCCTGTGGAGTTAAATTTTATGAAGTTATTGAGAAATTGCTTTGGTTTATAACAAGCATTTATTTGATAAATTATTTTTGATTTTGGGCGAACTGGTAAAGGGCGGGCGAGCTAATGGAAGGCGACTCCTTTTATGTTGTTTGGGCGAACGACACTATTTTAATTGAAATCCGGGCGAGCCAATGGAAGGCGACCCCTTTTTATAGTGTTTTGGGGCGGGCGACCCCTTTGTTAAGGAAATTCCGAGCGAGCCAAAATGGGTGAACCCTTTTATAATGTTTTGGGCGGACGACCCTGTTTTAATAAAAATGGGCGAATTGACCATGGAAGTGTCACATTGGGCAAGTTGACCATGAAAATGCCGTATTGGGCGAGTTGACCATGGGCAAGGCCATAATGGGCGAACTGACTATGGGCAATGCCATAATGGGCGAACTGGCCATAGGGCGAGCCGCTATGGGCGAGCTAGTTTAACTTGTTTTTAAATGTAGAGGTTGGCGGGCGAACACTAGTTCACCGCAATGGGCGAATTGACCATGGGCGAGCCGCTATAGGCGAGTTGACCATGGGCGAGTAGGTTTTAAATATGTTTTCTCACACGAAAATTTGAGAAAATAATTGGCTGTTTTTAATTGTCTATTGTCAACAGAAAGCCTAAAACCTTTTTGGAAAACAAATCATTTGAGAAAATTATGAAATATTCCTTAAAGGTTAGTTATGAGATATAAAGTGATTTTTGAGACTTTAGGCCCCAAGTTTCATGCATTATTATTCACGTAACTAAGTGACCCACTTGAGGCGATGGCTCGGGTCGATAGACCAACGGGTGCACCTCAGGGCGTCACAAGGCTGATGGAACCGCCAAGTCATCAGCGGTCTCAAGGTCACTTGGCAAGTGGACCCGAGGACCACCTATAGATTATGGCCATAGATCTAACCGAGATAGCCGTGAGGGGCGATGGCCTACGGGTGCACCTCAAAAGCGGATGACTTGTGTTCCTAGGGGAACAACGAGAGCATGATTTATTTGTTGCCTAGTCTCAACTTATTGATTTCTGTTTACTGAAAGGATCTATTGAATCCTATTTACTGTTTACTATATCCATTGTTTTCCTAATGGGTTTATTGTTAAAAAAAATAAATGTATTTGGGGGATATAGTTTTATTTGTATAAAGCAGCATACACCTTCCTTACTGAGCACATTGTCGCTCACTCCTTATTTTCAACTCCACAGATTATTGATTTCGGACTAAGGGAATTATCTTCCAAAGATTTGATATCGAAGGTACATTATTTTCTTTTATATATTCAGTAAAGTTGTACAGTACTACTTTAAATAGAAGGGAATGTATATACAATCTTAAGGAAAGAATTTAATAATTCATATTTCCATATTAGTACGAGAAAAAAGAGTACTAATTCTTATTAAAGTGTTAGGAGTTGTTAAGCATCACAGACAGCCCAACCGGTAAGTAAGTGTGATTTATAAGTGAATATTATGTTATATTGTGGATTTGGGATGTTACATCTTGTAACTCTTGTCTATATAACAAAAGCCATAAACTACCTTTCAACCACTCAAGTTTGTTCAGCTCTAAACCATTACAATTGTTGTTTACTGATGTTTGGGGTAGTCTTTGCGTTAAATCAAAGGATGGTTATCATTATTATGTTATTTTTGTTGATCATTATTCTAAGTTTACATGGTTCTTTCCTATTAGAAACAAATATGATGTTATGAATATATTTCCAACATTTAAAGCACATGTTGAGAAACAATTTCATACTTCCATTCTCTCCATTTATTCTGACAATAGAGGAGAATACAAAGCCTTGTCTTCTTTACTTGCCTCCTATGGGATTAAACACTTAACCACACCACCTCACTAGAACAGAATGGAACCTCAAAAAGGAAACATAGACATATCGTTGAACAAGCCTCACTCTTCTTTATCAAGCATCTATGTCCATAACCTATTGGCCTCTTGCATTTGAAACAGTTGTCTATCTTATCAACTGAATTCCCATACCTCTTTTAGAACACAAATCACCATATGAGATTTTGTTTCACAAAAGCAAACTAAAAACCTTTGGTTGCCTTTGTTATCCTTGGCTGAAACCATACACTGAAAACAAACTTCAACCCAAGTTAAGACCTTATGTATTTCTTGGTTACTCAACGATTCGAAATGCTTATAAATGTCTGGACTTATCAACTCATAAAGTATTCATATCTAGGCATGTCAGGTTTGTTGAATCTATTTTTCCATTTACTCAACAAAAAATGTTTCTTCATCCTCTGTTGGCACTTCCAATTCATCTCCTTTAGTTGATCAAGCTATCATCATTCTACCTTCCATTTTTACTACTAGTTAATGTTGCTCCTGTTGTGTCACCATCTTTCAACAATCAACTTCCAACACCAAATTCAACCCCAAGAAATGATTCTCCATCTCTTACCAATATGTCACGCTCTGATTTCTGAAAATCGAAACCAACTTTTTCCATATTCACTCAGTAGATTGGATTATGCTCAATGTCCTCACTCTAACAGTAAGCTAAAATCTACTTAGCTAAATCAACATCTAATTATTTTGATTGGTCCCAGTGCAATCACCACAATATGTATTTCTTTTATTACAGTCCCATCTTAACCATATAAGCATATAGTATCAAAGATTACCTTTTTACATTCAGATTCTGTACATTACATCCCTTTACACACTAAAGTACTGTAAAATAAATGTTCGAATACAACAAAGCAACTATGCAATTATACCTACAAGGCACACTATCGAAATCTCGTAAGAAATCGATCAAAATACTTCCTTAACAGTTAGCTATGACTACAAATAATTCTGTAAGGTGGAAAAGGGGTAAGCTTATGCCCAGTAATAAATATATATAAAAAAAATCAATACTATGCGCACTTATATGCATGTATCGAAAAGGTGTTCATAACTTACAGTTAGTATCTAAAATAGTGTTTGGCACTCTATCGAAAAAGATACTATAATCGGTTAAAAGTACTAAGTTGAGTACAGAAGGATGCTTTAAAGCACCTCACTTGTCCTAGTTCCTAAATTCAACTATAGGGAATTTATGAAAATTTTACAAAAAAGGAATTCATGTGTATCAAATTAGTGTCAAAACCCTTCAATCTTTCAGTAGTAATACTATACAGTAAACAATCATTATCAAATCATTTATGATTTAAAATCAATAGAAATCGATGATATACGTATATACATTCAGTAAACATTCAATAATTAGTTCAGTGTACAGTTTCTATAATTAGTTCAGTGTATAGTTTTTGTAATTAGTTCAGTAAAACGTTTAGTAAATCACTCAGTAAACAGTTTTGGTAAAACGTTTAGTAACCCACTTAGTAAACAATTTAGTAAAACGTTCAGTAAACTGTTGTGAGATTTCTAATTTCCTGTATTCCTTCTACACTTGTTTAATATTCTAAGTTAGAATAATAAATCAAGTTAAGACAACTAACTCTTGTATAGTTTGTAGGTATCAGGAAAACTGCTAAGTAGGCCCCACAGCACTGTCCTTAATCCGGATGGGTACAAAAGTAGCAAAATGTGAATTTGAGCTCAAAATACATAATTGGTAAGAAGACCACTTTTCGAAATTCCTTTGTTTAAGCATGCATAAGTTTGTGTGCAACAAATTCAAAAATAACAACTTTGTTCATAGGTCGAGAGAACTTTTCTAAATAACGGTCAACTTAGTTTGACTTTTGATGAACAGATTGCCATAGGTTAACCCTATTGTGAAGAAGTTTTACGTGGATTTAGCCCGTGAATTGAATTACGCAAAAATGCTAAAACAATATGAAAGAGCTTAAAAGTATTCGCTTAAGGGTATTTTGGTCACTTCACATAGCATTGCCAGTCAAACCCCATCCATAGTCAACATTTGACTTAGTTTGACCCAAATAAATGGAAATTAATAAAAATAAAAATTAGAATTTAAATTATTAAAATAATAATTAGGACATGGATGTAAAAAATGGAATTTTAAAGGGGCAATTTGGTCCTTTCTTAAGTGCTAATTTTTTTTATGACAAAATAATATTTAATTGAGATATTTATATGGGTCTTCTTCTCCAAAAAGGGGCTAGCCACATGGCTAAGTTTTCTCTACCATTTTCTCTAAGTTTCCTCAAGTAATCCCTTGTAAAACCCCTTTCTTGCTTCACCAAATCAAAAAGCTTCCTAAACAAAAATTGTTCCCCACCATGAGCTGTACCTAAACCTAGAATTTGGAGGACTAAATCAAGCATTTGTGGGGTATTTAGCTTGCTGTAAGTTTTGGTCCAAAGTGAAGGTGAGAAGTGGTGAAGTTTCCTCTGCTTCTAGTTAATGTTTTTTATTGTTCTTTGCATGAATAACTTGTCTAGGACCTTAGATTGAAACAAAATTTAATGTGGTGTAGCTTAAGGGTTTCGGCCATAGGAGAAACATAAGGAGGTCATGGTGTTTTCAATACGTGTGGGGTATAGAATGATTGTATAACATGAGAGGAACTTAGCCATGGTTATGGATTTGCAAAATAATGGGTTTAGCATTATGAGTACTATTCGGCCATGATAAGGGTTATGGGATATTGATGTAATTTTGATGCATGATGGGTATGGCGTGGTAGTAGGTGATAAGATAAACATAGCCATAATGATAGAATTGCAAAAGCATGGGTTTGGCATGAAGGGGAGCATTCAGCAATGACAAGTTGTATGGGTTATCATGTTGATTTTTATAGTTTGATGGCTAAAGAATAATATATATATATATATATATATATATGGGGTCAGATTCGAAAAAGGACGTGCTTTGACCTTAGAAGTGTTTTGGCATCCGGTAAGAACTAGACTGAATTTTCTATTGTATTAGGCCAAACGATAGGTTGTGATGAGTAGAGTATTCTTTATAACTGAATATTGAGTTTTAATTGCATTTTGACACTATTTTGCAGTGTTGAGTTTGGAAGAGTAAGAGGCAAAAGTGGTGCTCTAAGCTGCTACACTGTGTTGTAGCATAAACGTAAGGAAAATATGTGAAAGAGAATAGGAATGCTATGCTTGCATTGGGAATTGTGGTTGGTTGAGAAATATAGACTGCATTTTCCATGCAAGGGATTAGGATAATTACAGTTGTTATGCTGTCGAAATTTCATAAAACGAACTTAAAACTAACGTATCGATATCCCAAATTAAGATAGAAGAGTCATGCAAATCCAAATAGTTCAAAGTTCCTCAACTGAGAAAATTGGTCCTTAAGCCTGCATAATTTTTTGACTCAGTTTTAATTTAAATAAAAATTTACTTTTACATGTTTTGAATTGCTAACATGTAGTATATATGAATTTATGCGTAACAAAAATATTTTGAGCACATACTTTTGCACTAAGAATATTTGCTGAATTTTATGCTTTAAAGAGTAAGATTTGTAATTTTGAACGATTATGGATTGACTGAAGCTAAACCTTCTTGAGATGATTTCTACCACTGATTTTAAATGATATATGAACTGTTTTGAGATTGTTAGTCTCGTATTTGCCTAGGGCAATCATCCATTCAAATTGTATAGTTTATTTGCTGTGTGACCTTAGTCAAGTCATCAACACCCACATCTATCACTTGACTAGTGTACGCTGTAGATCTTTCGATGATGGCCATTATTCTCAGTATTCGTAGGACTAGCTTACTAAGGGTGGATCCTTGGCCCATACAATGGGTATACCATTTCCTATATTGTATCCCTTATGGGAATTGCCTGTACATGATTCTATTAGGATGTTAACTGCCTCCACTAAATGTCTATAGTTTGACAGATTACAGATTTGAATGCTTTGTGTTTAAAAGAAATGTTTGATTGATTAGAACGTTTTGTAATTAAAAGAGATGTTTGATTATATTGATTGAATTGTATTTAATGTGTTTGCATTCTTTATAACTATCTTACATTTATAATTGAAAGATTGATTTAATTCGATTACAAGCCATTGATATCTTTAGAATATTACATATCTAAGATTGTTTTAATTCAATTACAAGGCATTGATATCCTTGTAATATTACATATCCTCCCCATAGTCGAAATTAAGACCTGGGACAAGTGAGGTGTTTTAAAGCATCCTTTCATACTCAACCTGGTCATCCTAATCGGCTATAAAAATTCTCCTTTCTGAATGTTTGTATCGATATTGGCTTCTACATATTACCATAGAGCCAAGTAGGAAACATGCATAATAGTAACCTAGTATTGCATTTTTATATATGTTTTCGTACTGAGCTTAAACTCACTCCCCTATTTTTCCACCGAGATTATTCGTAGTGACTTCTGCTCGTTTCTACAGGAGCATATACTTTTGGGATTACAATATCCTTTGAGGCGAGCTTACGATTCCTTGGAGATATATGGTACTTATATTATATATCTTAGACTTTTGTATAGTACTAAGATATGTATTAGGGATGTAAACATTAGGAGTTACGGATATTAAATTAAAGTTGAATTTGGTCATGTATAAGCATTTAATTAAAGATAATGAACTATTACAAATATTAATATATAATGCTTTAATGTATATTGATTTGTTATGATGATATGGATGCATGTGGAAATGAGAATAAAATAAGCAAGAAAGAATAATGACCCGACAAACAGCCTAACCAATTGTAAGGAAAAAGAAAAAATGTTAGTCTGTATTTTAGATAAATTAGTACGTTACAACCGTTGAGTAAAATACTCAGTAAAATGATCAGTAAATCATTCGGTAAATCACTCAATAAAACGTTCAAAAAACGATAGGTGAACAATTCGATAAGCAAATCAATAAATAGTCAATAGACGATTTAGTAAATGGTTCAGAAAATCAGTAAAAGTTTCAATAATTAGTTCAGTGAAACAGTTTAGTAAACACTCGATAAACGATTAAATAAGCAGTTCAGTAACCAATCAGTAATTAGTCAGTAAACACTCAATACACAATTAGATAGACACTCAATAAACAATCAGTAGACATTTCAGAAAACAATTCAGTGAAATAATCTGCAAATAGTCAGTGAGCATTCAGTAAACATATCAATAGAGACTCAGAAAATAGTTAGTGGACGTTTTAGGAAACAATTCAATAAACGATCAGTAAGCATATTTAACAAACACATTGAAATCAGAAATCAATAAAGTCTAGGATTGCTTGGATTAGCTAGGGATTTACCACCTCGGGAAAATAGTACAGTGGAGACCAGGCATCACCCGATAAACTCATGCAATATAAGTATCCCAACAGGGAGTACTAACGACATATGTCCATAGTCAAAAAGGGGTCCACAGAGTACACGGGTCAAGCGATAGCTGTGGGTGCTGAAAACGTGACCAAGGTTGATCAGCAATAGATCACACACTCACTCACTCAGAATAGCATGTGCTTGTAGGTAGCTATGGGGTCAACAGTCTCAGAGCATTTACTTGATTCCCATAAAAAACAATAAAACAATACATTACGCTTTCAAAACTGAATACAATAATATAAACACACGTTTTATTGTTACTGCCTAGGAGTTCCTGGATTGGCCATGGATTTACCATCCCAGTAATCAAAATATAAGCATTTGGAAACTAAGTTTCATTTGAAAATCACCCTATTTGAAAATCAGTATACTTCTTTCAATATGTTCAGTTAAATTCAAAAATTTTAACTTTAGTCGAAAAACGGACACTTCCAGTAAAATAGTGTCAATGAATTTAAAACATTTAAAGCATTTGCTTCAGTCAGACAATCAGAACTTTAGCTGCAGTTAGACACTCAAAATATTTACCTCAATCAAACAACCAAGACTTTTAGTAAATCAA
Source organism: Heritiera littoralis (assembly GCA_031772115.1). Classification (NCBI taxonomy): domain Eukaryota; kingdom Viridiplantae; phylum Streptophyta; class Magnoliopsida; order Malvales; family Malvaceae; genus Heritiera; species Heritiera littoralis. Next base: position 1,710,892 of record JAPDPK010000022.1, read on the forward strand.
AGTCAATTGATTTAAAACATTCACTTCTGTTAGTCATTCACAACTTTCAATAAAACATTTCATAAACCCATTAGAAAACATTTCACTTCTAACAGTGTTTGATCAAAACATATTTTCAGTCAGTTCATAAGTCTAAAATCAGTGATAGAGTTTCTTATTTATAGTTTAGAGATTTTCGATCATTTATGAAATTTCGACAGCATAATAATACTATTTATTCTAACCTTCCTGCACTAAAAACACAATTCAAAAACCACAATTCCAGTTTCCCAATGTAAATCAATCACAATATCAATCACTCAGTTTGGTAAATCAATTTAAATCATTCAGTCCAGTCAATCAATCTCAAATAGTTTCAATGTTCAGCAATGCAGGATTTTAATCATACCAATGCAATCATAGTATCCTTACGTCTTATACATATATCCCTTATCTATTTCAATCAAAATACAGTCTACCACTTTAACTCTAGTAAGCAATTGTAAATAAGCGAGCATATATTCGCTTATCATTTTCCTTAATGTCACTTACTTTGGAGCTGCAAAACAATATAAAACATAGTCAAATTTCAATATGCCTTTTACAAAGAATATTCTAGACTCTAAGGTTTTCCATATTTCCTAATACAATAACAAATCCAATCTACTTCATACTGGATGCCAAACTGCAAGTACAGTCAAAGCACCTACTTTTTCAATTCTAACTTCACTAGCAGCCTTACATTAATTTAATTATAATATTCTAAGACCAGTACTTTATCAAATTGAGCATGGTACCCTTATAATCTCACCTTGGCTGAAATACACGGATGGTGATTCAAGTGTTTTTGCTTCAATTTAAAACCGTATACATGCTTAAACATCAAAGAACAATCATTTAGAATCAACAGAATAAGAAGACAGAGTTCTTCTCTCTTACCTTAGCTTGGCCAAAACTTCATGGGGCTTTTTCACCCTTCAAATGGCCTTTTCTATGGCTGATTTAGAGGTATGTGATAGAGCTCATCACGTAGAACAACTTTTGTTTAGGGTGATTTTCGATTTGAGGCTTGTAAACTAGGGTTTCTATCACTTTCTCTCTCTAACCAAGCTTTCTCTCTCCTTCAACAATGGTAGCAAAAATAGAAGAAGATGGAATATTTAAGCATTAAAAAAATCTTAGGTAGTAAATTACGAAAATGCCCTTAAGTTTTTTAAAAATTCCCATTTTGCCCTTCACACTTCAATTTCCGTTTAAAGTGTCAGTTCAACTTTTAAAATATTTCATTCAATCATACAATATACCTATTTAATATTTTCTAATCATCGGATAGACCTTTAATAGGGTTTGATAGGTCAAAAGGGAAAAATTACCAAAATAACCTTAACCATCCAATCGAGTAATTTTTCACTTTTTCGTCTTATTCAGTCTATATTTTAAAATGATATGAGACTTCTTCACATGAAAATTCACCTATGACTATCAGTTGATCTTAAATCAATTTAGATTGATCGTTATTTATGATTATTTTTTGGCCTATGGACGTAACTATCATTTTTGAATTTGTTGCATGCTCTATAAAACATGCCCAAACAAGGGAATTTTGAGATGCCAATTCTTTCTATCTTAGTATTTACTTCAAAAATCATTACTCTAAGATCTCATTTCAATCAGGACAGTAAAAGTCCTTATAGAGCTCACATTGGGTACTTTCCCGATCCTTACCAAACTGACCCTTTATTTAAGAATCTTAGTGATCAACTCTCACTTTTTGATTTCTACACTCTTTAACTTATATTGGATGTGGAAAAAATGAGGTTCTCACACAATACTGCACAGCATGTACCACTAGAAACTTCCTTAGAGACTTCACCGAAATCTATTTCACCATCTCATACAATAAACATATAGCCCATTTGCCTTCTCTAACAACTAGAATACACCCAATGATCACTCAATCTCAAAACAACATCTTCAAACCAAAACAAACCTACCATGTATCCAAACATATCCTTTCCCCACCACTTAAACTTACTTTTATCACTCAGGCTACTCAAATACCAAAATGGAGGGAAGCTATGAAAGTTAAGTTCGATACATTAATTGCAAATGGTACCTAGACACTGGTTCCATATAATTCTTCTCAGAATGTTGTAGGCAACAAATGGGTTTATCAAGTGAAGAGAAAAGCTTATGGCACTATTGAAAAATTTAAAGCTAGATTAGTATCTAAAGGTTTTCATCAAAGATCTAGCCTAGACTTTCATGAAAAATTCAATCCAGTAATTAAACCCACTACCATTTGAACTGTTCTTTGTATTGCTAGCATTTTTGGTTGGCCTTTGAAGCAACTTGATGTAAATAATGCTCTTTTGCAAGGAACTCTAACAGATGAGGTTTATATGGCTCAACCACCTGGTTTTGTTGATAGAGACCATCTTACACATGTTTGTAAGCTGCACAAAGCTATCTATGGTTTGAAACAAGCTCCAAGGGCATGGTATCAAGAACTAAGTACCTTCCTACTTCAATTTGGTTTCACCAATTCTACTTTTGATGCTTCTTTGTTTATATATGCTAAACATTATGATCTCATATATTTTCTGGTTTATGTGGATGATTTAATCATCACTAGTAATAATTAGCAAACACTTGATAAATTTGCTAATCAGTTATCTCAAAGATTTTCTCTTAAGGGCTTAGGTGCTCGCAACTTTTTCCTGGGAGTTGAAGTCATACCTTTGCAATCTGGATTGTTCTTGTCCCAACATAAGTACATCTGAGATATTTTGGACAAGTTTGACATGTCTAGTGCCAAGGACATTACAACGCTTATGGCATCCACCATTCATCTCAAACTCAATGATGGATCGGGTCCTGCCAATGCAACTGCATATAGATAACTAGTTGGTTCCCTTCAGAATCTTTCCTTGACTAGGCCTGATATTGCCTTTTCTGTTAACAAATTGTCCCAGTTTATGCACTCTCCATCTCAATTTCATTGGACTACTCTCAAAAGGATTCTTAGGCATCTAAAGGGAACCATTAATCATGGTTTTTTCTTGATAAAATAATCATCACTTGATCTATCTGCATTCAGTAATGCAAACTAGGTAGGTAACTTGGATGACAGGTCATCAACAACAGGTTATATCTTACTTCTTGGAAACAATCCTGTGTCTTGGAAATCTGTCAAACAGAAATCAGTCTCTAGATTATCAAAAAAGCCCGAGTACAAAGCACTTACTAATACTATTGTTGAGATCTTATGGTTCAAAAACCTACTTGTTGAACTTTGCATGCCACTTCAAAAACAAACTCTTTTGCTGTGTGACAACATTGGTGCCACCTATCTTAGTGCTAATCTTTTTGTCACCTCGAATGAAGCACCTTGCTATAGATTATCATTTTGTGAGACAACATGTGCATTTAGGTGAATTTAAAAGTCTCTTATATCTCATCTAAGGATCAGTTAGCTGATGGCCTCACAAAACCACTATCTCGACAGAGGTTTCTATTTCTCATGTCCAAGACTGGTGTAGCTGATGGCTCCACAATCTTATGGGGGCATATTAAGGGTATTCATTCAGACAGCAAAACCAAAAAGAAGTCTCTAGTAACTAGCAACAACTCAACAAAAAGATAATTAGATATTGATTTATTTTAAAATACAAATTGTAGATTAGTTTTAATTCTTGTACAAGAGATAAACTTCAAGTTTATCTCATCAAAACAGTAGCTGTATTATATATATATATATATATATATATATATATATATATATATATATATATGTAACTCTGAAAAAAGCTATACACAACTTCTTTTACATTTCTAACTATCTGCTTTTATAAGAAGTAAGTATATGTCAAACATATGGCAATTTCCTTTAAAGATCAATGTTATATTAGACTGATTACTGATGTAAAGTGTAATATGTTATCACTTTCAATCAATGAAATTCCTCTACATAAGAAAAAGGTTTTGGGGTAAATAGTTTATATATAGTTGTTAAAGGTGAAATCGAGTAAGAAATTTGGTATAAGATATGAATTCAATAATTAAGCTATGGAAGAAGATATGGAAAGCTAGAAGTTCTGATTTGATGGTTGTATAACTCATGTATGAGCTGCCAGATTTTTAGTGATGGAAGATGCCAGATTTTTTATTTTGTCTTTTTGTAATTGTTTCATTTTTTTTTTGAGTTTTTATATCATTCACTGACAGTGTATAGCCTCTATACACTGTCAATGCACCAGAGATTGACACCTCATTAATAAGTAAACTAAAAAAATGTCAAGCCCTTAAAAATAAATACAAATATTTTTTTCAATTTACTTTTAAGGGCTTAATGAGGTATCAACCACTGGTGCATTGACAATATATAAAAACTATATATTGTCAATGCATTATATATAATTTTTTTTCCTAATGTATGGAATGGTTTATATATCTTAGGGAGTGGCGTTGTAAAGTTTTAGGGAGTTTGAATTTTTTGTATGGATATTTTTTATTGGGTTGCCTTTGAGGTTGTTTCTGTCATACTAGTTTTGCAAATTCTTGGTTGGTTAATGAAGTTATTTGACCAAAAGGAAATTAACTTTACATGTTAATGTATATTTTGATTAAGTATTATTAACTCATACACTGTCAGTAAAGTTTTTTAACTTCATAAGCAGAGTTAAGATAATGACACATAATCTCTTAAGAATATAAAAAAAAAAAGTGATGTATGTGTCATCATCTTAATTCCGGTTGTGAAGTTATAAAACTTTATTGACAGTGTATGTGATAATAATCCTTTGATTAATATAAAATTTGTTATCTTAATTATTTATAAAAATATGTAATTGCACGTTCAATATATAATTACTAGTTAAAAATAGCTAAAATAATGAGTGTACACATGCGATGAAATAATGATGACTAGTTAAATAAAATGTAACAAAAAAACCTTAAATAAACATGTATGGCAAATACACACACACACACACACATATATATATATATATATATATATATATATATATATATCCTTTTATAGAGTTTTTTAATATTAGTATTCTACTACCGTATATAAAATAATAATCGAAATAAAAATGTATACCTTTCATAGAATTCTTTAATATTAGTATACCACTACGGTATATAAAAAAATAATCCTAATAAAATTTTATAAATGGTACTAGTCGGCACTAGAATGATTTCACCAGCAGAGCAAACTTGACTACGATCACCAATAACTCACCAATGGATCAAAGTGCCATCACACGTATTAGAGTAATGAGGTATTATATGTACCAAAAAAAAAAAGTAATGATTTATTATTACATTATTATATTGAGAATATAGATTGGTTAAACGTAAATTGTTAAATAGATTTAAAGATGCATAATTGACTTATGATTTACATTTAATACATGCCCATTATTCTGTTAATTATGTCATAAACAATTTATTTTTTAGATTAATATATATAAAATAAAAGTTGTTATCTTGTAAAATTGAAATAAAAGTATTAAACTGCGAATAAAAATTTGAATTTTGAAATATGGAACAAAACTTATAACAAAATTCGATCAAAGAAGTTTTTAATAATATATAATAATTGTATTGTGCTTTTTTGTAGTGTCAATTTTCACCGTACGCTTTTCACTACTCATTTCAAATGGATAGATCTAATAATTTGTATATAAAATTTATGATCGTGTTATATAAAACACTAAAATTTTGTATCGATACGTTAAATATAAAATTTATTTTTTAGCTTCTATCATATTTATATACAATTTTTATCAATTTGTAGCTCATTTCACTTTCGTATCTTTCGTTCATATCGTTTTCATATCGTATTTATTATTACTAAGTCTATAAAAAGATCCATATTGGAAAAATTACATACATTCTTAATTCTTAAATATATATATATATAGTTGTCTAATTAATTTAAACCTCAATGGCAATTGAATTCTGTGGAAGAACGCCCTTCATATAAAATACACAAAAAAAAAAACCGATTTCAGCCCTTCTGGTGACAAAGAGACATTCTTTACTTTAAGCAGGAATTATAGCTCAATTATTTTACATTTAGGCTTTACTTGATATAAAGGATGGAAAGAGATGAAAATAAAAAATTTGATAATCTAATGGTTAGATTTCATAACTATTTTCTTGTTTTACAGCTTAATCATTAGATTAACAAATTTTGTATCTTCACTCATTTCCGTCCTTCCTACCAAACAAAACTTTAGATTCACCTAAGATTAAAAAGCCTTTAATTCATTGGCTTACAAAGGGGGAACAAACAAGAAGCTTTTCATATTACCTTGACACAGAGTTTATTATTTTAAATAAAACTTTGGGATTAACCCAAATACTCCATCTCTTGCATGGCAAATTGATCAGTTCTTCTGGGAGCATGTCGCAGCGCAAGCATCCACACAGCTTCCAACTTTCTTTGCAGCTAAGAAATTTCAACCAAAACACAAAACGCTGAGTTTATATAATATTTTTGTGTCTATTTAAAACGAAAGACAAGGAAATTACCAGGATCTTCTTTGGTGCTGAGATTTGAGCACAAAGCGATAGCACAACCAAGCTTGCAAAAGGTTTGGGTGTCTTTGATAGTGCCCGCAGTTGATTTAGGAAGGATACAATTCTTCAGGCATTGGATAGCGCAAGAGCCAACGGTGGTGTCTGATCGAAGGATACATGGAACATAGCAAGTTGCGTAGCAGATTGCAACCTGGAGAAGTTGAGCTGTGGACTGCCCACTTAAAAGCCCCAACACTAGACAAACCATCAGGGTCGATGAAGCTCCTTTTTTCTCCATTTTTCTTAAATTCCTTTTGTTTGCAATAAGAAAATACTTAGAATAGAAGTCTTGGTCTTGGTGGTTCTTTTTATTATAGGAGAGAGGTTTTTATATAGATTTTAAATGGGAACTGTATGTAGTAGTCATTATGCTCCACTATATTAATGTTTACAAATGAAAATATAGTTATGTTGACAATTTTATAGGAGCATTATTATCCAATACTGTTAGTAAAGATTTTTGAATTCACAAACAGAATTATATTCGTTTTGTTTGAAATAAAAAAAATGGGTATTATTCCATCCCTTGATAGTAGAGTTTAAAAATCTCACAAGCGGGATTACAAGGCTACCACTTGTCCTCAAAAATTAGGAAATATTAATTAAAAAATAGAAATATTGGAACATGTGGTAGCTTTGCAACCCCACTTGTGGAGTTTTTAAACTCCATTGTCAGAGGATGAGATAATAAAACATAAGAAAATGCATACATAGAAGAAGTCTTAGTCTTGATCAAGGTTGTAAACTTTGTACCAGAAGGAATTTTGTTTTTTCTTTTTACAATGAGATATATCGGTATTGGTTGTTTCGGTATATTATTTCGGATTTTTTAATTTAATATAATAATATTTTATAAAATTTTCTTTCATGTAATAATATTGTTAATAATAAGCAAAATAAATATATAAAATATTTAACATTGATAACGATAAGTACAAATTAATAAAATTACTTATACAACAAATAATAATTATTTTTAAAATTATTAAATTTGTTAGTACATATACTTAATTTATTATTTACATATTTATTAGTTTTAATTCAATATCAAAACATATAATAAAACAAAAAAAATTCAATTTTTTTTAAAATTTTTGTGTACCAACCAAAACAATGAATTTCATCGAAATCGATCAAAACCACTCAAAACTCACAAAACCAGCCGATATTACCTAGTACCAAAATTGGTACAAAAAAATCAACTCAAGTGTATTGGATTTTATGAAAATTGGTGCATACCAGCCAATACGATCGAACGGTATTAACAACCTTGGTCTTGATGCTTAATTCTTTCTATTGTAGGAAAGATATTTACCTAGATTTTAAATTGTAACTGTCTGTATTAGCCATTGTGCTCCACTACGCTAATGTTTACAAATAAAAATCTAGTTATGTTGCCAATTTTATGGAAGGATTATTATCTAATACATTTTTTTGTTACAATGGAAATATTAAATAACTGCAAATAAGGGTGCTTGGATTTGAACCCGAGACTTACAATATGTCATAATTTATTCTTAACCACTCGGTTAAGAGTTTGTTGGCTAGTATCCAATATATTGTTAATGGAGTTTTTTTCGCTCTACAAGCAGGTTATATTCCTTTTGTTTGCAATGAAAAAATATGTACATAGAAGAAGTCTTGATCTTGGTGGTTAATTCTTTCTATTGTAGGAAAGAGGTTTATATAGATTTTAAATGGTAACTGTTTGTGTTAGTCGTTGTGCTCCACTATGTTAATATTTACAAATGAAAATCTAGTTGTGATGTCAATTTTATGGAATGATTATTATTTAATACACTGTTAGTTGAGTTTTTTGACACTACAAACGGAGTTATATTCTTTTTGTTTGCCATAAGAAAATGCGTACATAGAAGAAGTCTTGGTCTTGGTATTCTATTGTAGGAATGATGTTTACATAGATTTTAAATGGTAATTGTTTGTGTTAGTCATTGTACTCCACTATGTTAATGTTTACAAATAAAAATCTAGTTATGTTGGCAATTTTATGGAAGGATTATTATCTAATACATTTTTTTGTTACAAGGAAAATATTAAATAACTGTAAATGAGGGTGCTTGGATTTGAACCCGAGACTTACAATATGTTATAACTCATTCTTAACCACTCAGTTAAGAGTTTGTTGGCTAGTATCTAATATATTGTTAGTGGAATTTTTTTCGCTCTACAAGCAGGTTATATTCCTTTTGTTTGCAATGAAAAAATATGTACATAAAAGAAGTTTTGATCTTGGTGGTTAATTCTTTCTATTGTAGGAAAGAGGTTTATATAGATTTTAAATGGTAACTGTTTGTGTTAGTCATTGTGCTCCACTATGTTAATATTTACAAATGAAAATCTAGTTGTGATGTCAATTTTATGGAATGATTACTATTCAATACACTGTTAGTTGAGTTTTTTGACACTACAAATGGAGTTATATTCCTTTTGTTTGCCACAAGAAAATGCGTACATAGAAGAAGTCTTTGTCTTCGTATTCTATTGTAGGAATGATGTTTACATAGATTTTAAATGGTAATTGTTTGTGTTAGTCATTGTACTCCACTACGTTAATGTTTACAAATAAAAATCTAGTTATGTTGGCAATTTTATGGAAGGATTATTATCTAATACATTTTTTTGTTACAAGGGAAATATTAAATAACTGCAAAGGAGGGTGTTTAGATTTGAAACTAAGACTTATAATATGTCATAACTCATTCTTAACCACTCGGTTAAGAGTTTGTTAGCTAGTATCCAATATATTATTAGTGGAGTTTTTTTTGCTCTACAAGCAGGTTATATTCCTTTTGTTTGCAATGAAAAAATACGTACATAGAAGAAGTCTTGATCTTGGTGGTTAATTCTTTCTATTGCAAGAAAGAGGTTTATATAGTTTTAAATGGTAACTATTTGTGTTAGTCATTGTGCTCCACTACGTTAATATTTACAAATGAAAATATAGTTGTGATGTCAATTTTATGGAATGATTATTATTCAATGCACTGTTAGTTGAGTTTTTTGACACTACAAACGGAGCTATATTCCTTTTGTTTGCCATAAGAAAATGCATACATAGAAGAAGTCTTGGTCTTGGTATTCTATTGTAAGAATGATGTTTCCATAGATTTTAAATGGTAATTGTTTGTGTTAGTCATTGTGCTTCACTACCTTAATTTATAAATGAAAATCTAGTTGTGTTGACAAATTTATTGAAGTATTATACTGTTGGTGAAGTTTTTTTACTGTACAAGTGGGATTATATTCCTTTTGTTTGCAATATGAAAATACGTATATAAAAGAAATCTTGGTGGTTAATTCTTTCGATTGTAGGAAAGATATTTACATAGATTTTAAATTGTAACTGTTTGTGTTAGTCATTGTGCTCCATTACGTTAATGTTTACAAATAAAAATCTAGTTATGTTGGCAATTTTATGGAAGGATTATTATCCAATACAATTTTTTTTTTGTTACAAGGGAAATATAATATAACTATGGATAGGGGTGCTTAAATTTTAATCCAAGATTTATAATATGCCACAACTCATCCTTAACCACTCGGTCAAGAGATTATTGGCTATTATCCAATACACTGTTAGTGGAGTATTTTGGCTCTACAAGCGGGTTATATTCCTTTTCTTTGCAATAAAAAAAATATGTACATAGAAGAAGTCTTTGTATTGGTGGTTTATCCTTTCTTTGTAGGAAAGAGGTTCATATAAATGTTAAAAGGTAACTGTTTGTGTTAGTCATTGTGCTCCACTATGGCAGTGTTTACAAATAAAAATCTAGTTATGGTGTCAATTTTATAAAATGATTATTATCTTTGAGTGTTTTTTACTCTACAAGTAGAGTTATATTCCTTTTGTTTGCAATATGAAAATATGTACATAGAAAAAGTCTTGGTCTTGATATTCTATTGTACGAATGATGTTTACATAGATTTTAAATGGTAACTGTTTGTGTTAGTCATTGTGCTCCACTACGTTGATGTTTACAAATGAAAATCTAGTTGTGTTGACAATTTTATTGAAGTATTATTCTCCGATACACTATTAGTAAAATTTTTTTACTTCACAAGTGGGATTATATTCCTTTTGTTTGCAACACAAAAATACCTATATAAAAGAAGTCTTGGTCTTGGTAGTTAATTCTTTCTGTTGTAGGTAAGAGGTTTACATAGATTTTAAATGGTAACTGTGCTCCGCTTCATTAATGTTTATAAATGAAAATATAGTTATGTTGGTAATTTTATGGAAAGATTATTATCAATATATTGTTAGTGGAGTTTTTTGACTCTATAAGTAAAGTTATATTCCTTTTGTTTGCAATAAAGAATACGGACATAAAAGAAGTCTTAGTCTTGGTGGTTAATTCTTTCTATTGTAGGAAAGAGATTTACATATATAAATTTTAAATGGTAACCGTTTGTAGTAGTCATTATGCTCCACTGTGCTAATGTTTACAAATTAAGATCTAGTTATGTTCGCGACATTTCCTCAAAAATTCCACTAATTTTTGCTTCTTTTTCTTTCCTATATCTACAATGTTGAATAAGGTAGAAGAAAGAAGATTTGGAGACAGTTTGAAAAATAATCAATTTAAGTGAATTTTTAGAGTGATCGATTTTTTTTTAATTCTCTTAATTTTTGAAGTTTTAGTTGTATTTTGGACATTTAAATATTTTGATCAGACGATAATATTAATATCCTCTTCATAAAATAATTTATCCAGGCCGAGCATGGATTTTATATTTTATCATTATTTTGTTTAATTTTTATGTACTTTTCCACAACATTTTCCTTTTCCTATAAAAGGACTTTGGTTGAAAATTATCACATTTATAAAATAATTCATAGCTAGGTCAAAATTATAAGCCAGAAGTGGCGAAGTTACTATCATTATCACAATTATATTGTAGTATTTTTGTTTTTCATAAGAGGTACAAAGAGTGAATAAAGAACTGAACCTTGGATCTAAACACTTCTAAAACTGAAATATAATTTTTAATGCTTTAGATAATTAGAAATTATATCAGAAATTCCATAAAAAAATGAAAAATGTACCAAGAAATACTTTTTATTATTCATTAAATGACACCAAAGAAAAACGAAAGCAAAACAAACATTCTTGGAACTACCATTTTATTTTCTCTTTCAGCTCCAATCCAATCTAACTAGAGTCTACACAAGTCAACTCAAACACTTGAGTTGAGGTAGCATAGGTGACTCAAACATTATATGGTTCATTCTGGGTACATTTAGTTCAACTTATTCAAACTGATTCTACAATAAAATAGGAAAATAGAAGCTCCTAATTTTTATGCCTCTGCTTGCAGGTCTTATAGCAGAAACCAACAAAGTTGTCTACTTCCCCATCATCTGCAACACAAAGAAAAACATAAGCAAAAGAACGTAATATGGAGCTTTATTAAAAGAATGACATAATCATTAGATTAAACCAAATGTAGAGTGGGATTTCAGTGTATTTTACCGGTGGGATTGTAAGTGTTGAGCATGGAATTTGCGCAGCCACTAGTGCAGTTGTAGACCACTTCTGAGGGTTGAAGTTTGCAACTTATCATACAGAGGCCAAAACAAAGTGCAATGCGGGTAGGATAGAATTTAAACATGCACTTAAGGGCACACTTTCTAGCACAATGAAATGTCTCGCCTGCTGGATTAATATCTGCTAATTCAGCATGGCCTTGAGCTAGCACAACCATCATCAACACCATGAAACTCACCATCATTTTCTCAGCACCAATCCCCTCCATGGCTAGACTCAATACTATTTCACTTTCTGTCTTCTTGCTCACTCTTGTTGCAGATGGTTTTGTTAGCTGTAGATTTGAAGGCTTGGACACAACCGGTATTTATAGGATTGAAGCAGTACTTTATTTGCACGAGTGATTATTGGAAGAGTCATGGAAAAGGCAGCTAAATTATTATTATTATTATTATTATTATTATTATTATTATTATTATTATTATTATTATTATTATTATTATATATTGTTACTTCATTCTTCTATTTAATTAGGGTGATTAGCTGCCTTAGTCAACTCTTTCCGGAATTAAAGCGGTATATTAATTACCAGTTACCTGTTTAATCGGTTCTTAAATGTTAAAGTAGAAGATTTGAAGCAATTAAATCAATAAATATAGCACGTAATTAAAGGATTTTTTTTGTGAATGAATAAAAAAAATTAAAATTCTTACCATTTTAGATTATTAAATGATAGAGTTAATTACAAATTTGATATCTAAATTATATAGTTAAATGTATAAGTTAGTGAAAAAAATTTGTGACACTAATTGCCATTTGAAAATTTTACATAGAAGTTGACATGGATAGTTTAATTAGTTGCCACGTAACATGCCACATGCGAATACTAAAGAAAGCTAATATCATTATTTGAACTTAATTGCATGATTTTGAAAGGTTGATAGTTTATTTACAGTAAAATAAAAATTTATGATTGATTTTCATACGATAAAATATTAAGAACTTACATCCATTTTGTATAAAAGATAGAGGGTACATTTGAATATTAAACTAAGATAATATCTAAACACACAAAAGAGAAGAATGTAACAAAAAAAAAAAAGAAAACGGATAACAAAGTAGGCTATGCAACTCCAAATTTTGTTACAGCATCGGCTGTGAACCGGGCTTTAAACAACATTGAAAATGAATTATCGAAGTTGTGTTAGTGACACCAATTATGTAATCAGCGGCAGCGAAATTTAAGCAGATGAGTCTTTATTAAAAATATATAATGGAGTGATTGCAGTGAACCATCAATAAACTTGTGTTGTTAATTGATTTTAATTTATGAATTATCGGGATACACATAATTGATTTGGTCTTCTTATGATTTCATGGAATTTCTTTTTATGCTCTAATTAGTTGAGATTAGGTTCTCATTCATAACTCCTCATTTAAGAGTGTTATTTTGTGGTATAATACATTTGGCATTTAAATTTTTACAAAAAGAACAAATGGATATCTGACAAAAAAATTTTGCAATTTGCATATTGAATTTTTAAAGCATGTTAGTCCGAACTCTAACATGCCACGTGCGAATACTAAAGAAAGTTAATATCATTATTTGAACTTAATTACATGATTTTAAAAGATTAAGAATTTATTTAGAATAAAATAAAAATTTGTTAACTGATTTACATGCGATAAAATATTAAAGGCTGATATGTTTTTTATGTAAAAAGTTAAAGGTATATTTGGCAGTTAAGCTTATTTTCTTTTAATTTTGGGAGATTATAGGCAGCTTTCCAAAAATCAAAACAATCATGAAAGGAAACACCAAAGATAATTGACCTTAAGCCAATTCAATGGCCAAGTTATTTACCATTTACCCACAGAAATCAGGCATTTAATTATATAAGAGATGAAAATTCGGTCTTTTCACATTAATTTCATAGTAAACCACTAATATTAGGCCTTAATTACAAAGTACAAATCTTAAAAAAAAAAATTGACACGTGATTTTTGTTCATAATTATTAATGTCTTCCATTCAGAGCCTCTAAGCAGACCTGAATAAGCTGCAAAAATCAGGGGTAATTCTCAATATGAAAGACGGTCTCAAACCTATAAATGGTGGTCTTTTATTCAGTTTTATGATCAGGAAAACTACACAAAAACTTGTTCCAAATCCTTGAATTCTCTTGCACAGCTTATCTTGACTGTTGTGAGAGGTTAGAGAAGCTATGGGGGAACTAGTTTTAAAAGAGTTTCAACCATGCTGATGATATCAATCATGATTGTGGTATCTATGGCACGAGAAGACTTTCTAGGCCTCGACAATTTTGATGCTTTTCTACCTGATTTGGATGTTGTCATACCTCCTGAAACCCCACAATCTCCGGGAGCCCCTTGTCCGCTGGAAATCCCTCCGGCTCTAGGTTTGGCCCCAGAATACCCCTCTCAGGCACCTGACACTCCGGCTCCGACAACCCCATCGCCCCCAATAGTCCCTTCGCCTCCAACAGCCCCTTCACCACCATCACCACCACCTCAAACCCCTTTGTTACCTCCTGAAACTCCTGCAGCTCCTTATCCACCGGAAGGCTGACTTGCGAGGACAACTGTTCTCTGAAGTGTTCCAAACTAATCTTTAAATTCCTCTATGAGTTGTGTTTCAAAGTCTGCAAGCTTAGATGCAAGATCATTCACTCAGACTTGGTCTACAATTGTACCAATAATTGTGCTCTATCCATGCCTGCCAGCCTTGCTTCCGGTACGAAAGCTTCCTTAACTCTTTAATCAATTGGACTTTTATAATTATCAACAATTTTTTCGGTTCTTTAATTATCCTACATATGATTCTGACAATAATTGATAATAATTCCTGATTTTTCAGATGAGAAGCAAATGGATAGCTATGTGAATTCCTGCTATCAGAAGTGCAAGAACCATGACTAGGCGTTCTAGTAGTTAAATGTCTCGTAGCTCTAAAGCAGATGATGGAAATTAATAAAGTACAGAGATATATATTGATTGAGTTGAAAGTAAATGAAAAAGAAATAAACATGTTTTTGATGATGGATTCTTACTCTTGATTATATGTTCTATCGATTCACTTAGCATCATTTTGTTATGAGATTTTTCATTATCAAATATCTCCAAAAAAAAAGGAAGCTGTGGCAATTTTGTGGCCTTCCGAAGCCCAGTCTAAATTTCCAGCCGCAGTAAATGTTAATAATCATTAATCACTTGTAATTCATAATTGGATGGTAATTTATTCATGTTCAATCCAAGTTTAGAAATTCCTCATTCCCTCATTTTACAGTATGCGTCGGTTCTATCAATTGTAATGTAATTGAAAATCTAGAAAAGAAAATGTAAATTCGCAAGACATTGCTAGAAAATAACTTATAACCCAATACTATCTCCAAAGAAAATTCAATGAGTATTTTTCTTAGAAAACGATTCCAACTATTAAATCGAATATTTATACAAACTAGGCAACTCCCGCCTGTTGGTGTGGGTAGTTCAACTGTATGTAAAAAAAAAAAGGATAGGCAGAATAGTTTTAACATTTGAGAAAGCATTGGTGAAGTTTTAGGTAAATACGGTCATCATCTTCTCTTGTTTTTTTTTTTTATACAGATAAGCATATTTAAAAAGCAACATACATTAAAAGGTAAAGACAAGAAACAATGTTCAGAGTCAGTTGGAGGTGGCAATGCCAGCCAAAAGAACCATGTGAGCACAAAGTTTGATCCGGTAGTAGATGCAGGATAGGTGAAGCTGTTACATGTACCGGAACATGCCAGCTTTGGACCTATAGATTTAACCCTCAGGTGCGTTTGATTGAGGTAATTTTAGATTACTGGTAGAAAATTTTTTTTCCATAATCCAATTACCATGTTTGGTTGGGGATTTTTTTCACACCGGAAATTTTTTCGGGGAATCCATTTTTTATGATTATTTTACCTCTAATAATTATATTTTATTTCCATTTTACCCCTAAACCTATCTAATATTACAACCATTGTTTTTTCTTATTTTGATGAAGAGAAAAATGAATTTAAAATCAAATGGACCAATAATAAGATGGACCCTATGATTTTTGATTAATCAAAATCAATTTAATATAGTAATAGTTTGTTAAATCAAAATAATTTACATAACAAAAACCTTATAAAAAGGGACTAAATAAATAAATGAGTATCTTAAATAAATAAATAAGTAATTAATTTAAATATAATTTATATCAAGTGTTATTCACTCTACATCAACTAATAATACGAAGGGTATTATAGTAAAATAAGTAATTATGTAATCTTACATTCTTTTAACCAAACACAGAAATCTTATATTCCCACCAATACAACCAAACACAAGAATCTAAAATTCCCAAGAATCCGTCAAGTAAAATAATTTTCCGTTAAATGATTCCAAAAGTATTCCTAAATTCCGCGAACCAAATGGCCCCTAAGGGTTTCAGGATGAATCATCAAGAATTTACAGTCATCTCCTGTCCTCAAATGGTTATCCATGACAAACTTTCTCCAACCACGCGAAAACAACTTGTTCTGTTTGCTTCTTATGTATTCCCATTGCTGAGTCTTGTTTGCAATAATCAGAGTTATGTTAGTTGACTTTGTAGGCATGTATGTCTCACGGAATTCTCTTGGGATGTGCTGCAAAATAATGTTGGAACTGTCAAATTTATTCTAAATTATTGGATAGTGGGAAATCGGATATATTACCGGAACGAAAGAAGTGTACCTTTTTTCTGTAGACAAGGTTGAAACAGGAGCTGAAGTCATGATTGGTTAGTCTTCCTCTTTTACTTCTTTTACATGTGGCTCTTAACGGGTAGATATCAAACAATTAGAAGTGAAAAAGGGGACTTAACATTATATGTATATTAACCTTTATTAAAACCCCAATGCCCCCCATCAAGGATTTATAGAGTCTTAAAGCCTACACAATCACCTTGTCATATTGACCCAAAAGGATGTGCAAAACCCAAATCAAATATAATCACATTTGCTTGTATTGGGTTCACTTGCGTTTATATAAGGACTAAATTATCAGCCCATTTTTTTGGTACATTATCAGCCCATTTTGTTAAAACATAAAATACTAATTAATATTAGTCCACTATAAAAAAGTTTTCTAACAGAGTCCTCATAGTAGTAATCTTCTTCTTCAGGAACGTTAGGCAACGGTTCTTTTGAGGAACTTTCGCTGTTAATGTCGATGAGCTGAGTCCTGAGTGGAGCTGGGAAGAACACAGGGGAGGAAAAAGAGGAAGGAATGAAAGTCAAAGTGAACGATAGTTAGGTTATGTATGCACAGTAGGGATTAATTTTTCGAGAGAGTGTATTGGCAGTTGTTTTTTGAAGATAATTACCTTTCCTTCGTTCAACCAGTTGAACGGTAAGCAAGAAAGATGCGTCGTCATATAGGAAGACAACGAATGTCATGTTGTCCTCATAGCAGAAGATGAATAAGTCTGTCAATCATACTACATGAGCATCGACGAAAGTATTCCATCCGTAAACATAGTCCTTCTGTGTGTGATACAGATACAAGGGAAAAAAGCATTGCTGTGACGCGTGGCAGAAGAGAAATAAGGAGGCCTACCAGATATGAAGACTAGTTGCTAGCTGTGACAAGGATCAAGAAGTTAGATCAGTTAGAAATTAGTTTGTATGGGCGGGAAATAATAGCAAGACAGTTATGTAGTTAAAGCTGTTAGTGATGACTGTTGTTGATGGCTATAAATGCAGTAGTGAGAAATGTAATGGGGGAGAAAAGAAATGAAATAAGAATCTTTAGTCCTTCTCTTCTCATCTGTCTTCTTACTCTTTTTCTCATCTTTCCTTCTTCTTCGGGTTCTCTATAGATTCTACTCCAGGGTCTATCATTTGGTGCTTTCATTGCCTCTCATCTATAATTCTTGTTCTTTCTTATCCTTCTCTTCTTCTTTCATGGCATCTACAAGAAGTAAATCCCTAGATGAAAGAGTTGATCGGCAGGAACAACTCCTATCTCAGTTTCAATATGAGATTTCTAATATCCATGGTGAAATGTCACAAATCAGAACTGATATGGAGTATTTAGGAGTTCACGTGGAAACCATCTCTTCGCAGCTCAAAGATTTTACCTTCAAGATTTTTGCCATCTACGCAAACCTGGAACAAAAAAGCCAACAAACTGATCCATTCAATTTATCTGGTGCAGCAAGAACACATCCAACCACCCCTACAAATGCTTCTGGCATTGCTCCAATAAACTTGAAGCCTTTGAGAATCGATGTGCCTAGGTTTGATGGTGGTGATCCTATGGGTTGGTGTTTCAAGATTCAATAGTTCTTTGATTTTAGCTCCTTTCTATTTTGATGGTAAGGCACTAGCTTGGTTCCAGTGGATGTTTGGGAATTCGCAAATCTCTACATGGCAAGGATTCTTGATAGCTTTACAAACAAGATTTGGTCCCTCAAAGCTTGAGGACTGTCATGGTCAATTAACAAAATTGATGCAGAATGGTACGGTAATGGAGTATCAAGAAGCTTTTGAGTCATTATCGAATAGAGTTAATGGCCTCTCTGAATCTTTTTCTTTTAAGTTGCTTCATATTTGGATTGAAGCCATAAATTCAACATGAAGTCATGTCCTTTCAACCATCATCTCTTACCAAAGCCATTGCTTTAATGTTATGATCCCACATCGACTCCACAAGCAATTGTGGAGGGGTATTTAAGCTGAAGGAGTTCTCCTACCTACTAGACCAGTTTTTTGGGCTAGGCTCTCTCTTTAGGCTTAAGTACCTAACAATGGTGCTTTCATTGAGAGTCGACGTAGCGGAGGGGGCGACCTAGAAAAGGGCTACTTGGTGCTTGATAAGGTCCAGAGTGAAGCCATCTAGAGTGGGCTACCGTGGAGCGGAAGGGGCGACCTAGAAAAGGGCTACCTGGTGCCGAGAAGAGTCCGGAGTGAAAGCCATCTAGAGTGGGCCATCGTGGACGTCAGCTTCTCAAGGGGTGGGCAATGTTATGATCCCATATCGACTCCACAAGCAATTGTGGAGGGGTATTTAAGCTTGAGGAGTTCTCCTACCTACTAGACCGGTCTTTTGGGCTAGGCTCTCTCTTTGGGCTTGAGTACCTATGTAAAACTCGAATTTTTCATACTATATACCATAATTGTACGTAATTGATAGTGGAAATAAATTCTTTTAGTGAAATTAAAGAGTCATTGAATGTGAATTTCCACTTTTCATTTTAAGTTATGATGTATAATGTGGTTTATAAAAGAAAGAAAAACAAACATTAAAGTTGCAACAAGAGATAGATGAGATATAATCTTGATAAAAAGGTTGAAAGTGTGAAAGGGATTAATGGCAATAGGACAAACAAGGGCTAGCCGATTTCTTGTGTTGAGAAATTCTTCAAGAATTAATATACTACAAGACAAAAGAAAAGAATGAGATGAAAGTCAATGATAGTGGCTGCTGGAAGTGGATTGGCGTGGAGAAGAAAAGAAAAGGGAAAAAGTCAAGGAAAGGGGCGGCAGTGGACTTCTCGCCACTTTGCTTCTCTTGACAATGGGGCTAAGCAATAAATGGCAAGTGAAATTAGTCAAGAATAGAGCTGCAGTAGGGACTTGACTACCGTTCTTTTTGCTACAGTTTTCTTTGGTTTTAATGCATGAAATGATGAAAGAAAAAACGGGATAAGAACAGGTGTTAGATTCTAAGTGAAACTGAATGGCTATATAAGAAGAATTAATGAGGAAAAATCGATGGAAGCAACTTCATTTTCCTCAAAATCATTCTCGCCCATTCTATTTTCATTTCAAGTTCACCATTAATTCTTCCGTTACTCCCATAAGTGAGCCATGAAACTCATCCTTAGTTAGCTAAACATTTATCCAGTGTGTGAAGAACTGAGGAATAAGCAAAGCTAAGTGAGGCAAGAAAACATTCTGTTTTTGGAAGAGCAACTGGGTTAAGGTGAGTTTCATATTTTCCATGGTTCTCTTGATGTTCCATACTAGACTTCTATGTTTTATAACGTGATAAACATAGATATAGCCTGGTTTTAGTTAAATATTGTTGGAATAAATAAGAAATCAGATGGGCGAACGGCAAATAGACGTATTTAGCTGCTAGCCAAACAGTTGTGTACTCGCCCAAAGGTTAGGCGAGCTCAAGAGTCGCATGAGTTGGCGACATATGTGTTCGCCAAACTCTTTGGAAAGTCAGACAATTCCCGAATAGGTTAGGGCGAATGGCGAGGACAATGATCACCAATGAGGCTAGTAGGAGATAAAGAGGTCGCCAAGCATTATCCAATTCATGGGCGAGCCCATCTATGAATGAAAAGCCACGAATGGCGAACTGAATTGATGAACATGGCGAGTTGAGTTAAAGAGGGGCGAGCTCCCATGTTGGGCGAACTCTCATGAATAAGCCGCTAACGGATGGCGAGCTCTGTGGGCGAATGGCGATCTTAATCTCGCCAAAGTGTCACAGATATTAGGAAGGGAAATATAAATAGTTTTGGATAATATTCAAAAAAGGAATATTAATAGTTTTAATAAATTTTTGCAGACGGGAATTGAGAAAGGCGAGCGGGAAACAAGGCTTCATCAGACGAGGTAAGGGAGATGTGTGTGAAGTGAATGCATGCCCTGTGGAGTAAATATTATGAAAATATTGATGAATGCTTTGTTTTACGACATGCATTATTTGTTAAAGTGTTTTGATTTTTGGGCGAGCTACAAAGCCGGCCTTATGATATTTGGGTGAACTGGTATTGGAGGGCGAGCCAAACCTACTATGTTGTTTTAGATGGGCGAGCCCTTCTATGAAAGTTGGGCGAGTGACCTTGTTTTAAATAGATTCTGGGTAAGCCACAGATGGGCGAACCCTTTTGTAAATACATTTAGGCGGGCGACTCCCTTTTTGATTTGACTATGATGGGCGAGCTCATAAGGGCGAGCCAGTTTTACTCAATGTTTTAAAAGTAAGGAGTAGCGGGCGAATACTTGTCCACCCCTTTCCAGTTGACCATGGCGAGCTGTACTAGGCGAGCTGACCAATAGGTTTCTATTTACAATTTCTCAACGATAAATTAGCTATTTTTAATGATTTTGAAAACAGAAAATATAAATTCTTTCGGACGAGTTGACCATGGAAATGCCATAGTTGGGCGAATTAACCATGGGAATTGCCATAACGGGCGAATTGGTCGTCTGACAAGCCGTTATGAGTGAGCCAGTGTTTTGTTTTAAAAAGGTTGGCAGGCGAACACAAGTTCACCGCACTGGGCGAGCTGACATGGGCGAGCAGGTTTTAAACGTTGAGATTTTGGAATGTTTTCAAGGTGTTTTGTAAACATAAAGCCTAAACCTTTTTGGAAATCAAATCGTTTTGAGAAAAGGATAATATGGATGAGATAATTCTATAAAGGTTTTCATGAGAGATAAGGGTGAATTTTGAGACTTTAGACCCTGAGTTCATGCATTTTGTTCATGTAATTACGTGACTCACCTGGGGCGGTGGCTCGAGTCGATGGACCAACGAGTGCACCTCAGGGCGTCACAAGGCTGATGAACCCGTCAAGTCATCAGCGGTCTCGAGGTCACTTGGCAAGTGAGCCCGAGGACCACCTATAGATTATGGCCATAGATCTAGTTGAGATAGCCGTGAGGGGCGATGGCCTACGGGTGGACCCCAAAAGCGGATGACTTGTGTTCCTGAGGGTACAATGAGAGCATGATGTATTTGTTGCCTAGTCTCAACTTATTGACTTCTGTTTACTAAAAGGATCTATAGAATCCTATTTAATATTAAATGGGTTTTGAGTGATTAGATAAATAAGATTGTTTTGGAAGTATAGTCCTTATTTTATAAAGCAGCATAGCATACACCTTCCTTACTGAGCACGATGTCGCTCACTCCCTATTTTTCACTCCACAAATGATTGAACTTGGGCTAAGCGAATTACCATCCAGAGAGCTAGTATTGAAGGTATGTTGTATTCTTTTATATATTCAGTAAAATAGTACAATACTTTAAATAGAAGGGAATGTATTTACATATTAAGGAAATAATTTAATCATTCTTATTAAAGTGATAAGAGTTGATAAGCATCACAGACAGCCCAACCGATAAGTGAGTGTAATTGGTAAGCGAATATTATATATTTTGTGGATTTGGGATGTTACAGATTTAATGGTATCAGAGCAGGGTTGGTCGGATGTTTAGTGATGCTTAAAGTAAATGGTATACATTCCCTATAGTACTGTACAATCTGAATATATAATTGATGTATTGATAAATGATCTCTGTGGTACAGATATGAGTGGAAGAAGGAGGATGCGCTTAGTGAGCGGTATAGGCCGAGGTAGGGCGGCACAAACTCCGAAACCACAGACACCAGAACCTGCCCTAAGACCTGTACGCCCTCTATAGCTAAAGAGCATTGATGCTCGTGTGAACCAAGTAGAGATGTTGGTAGCCAATTTTATGTCTATGTACCAGACAGATAGAGCTGCGGATAGGGCAGAGAGAGAGAGAGCTGCAGTTCTCGTAGCTCCGGTAGAGGTGCCAGTACCGCCACAACCGGTACCAGTTGTACTTGAGCCTCAGCCTATTCCACCACCAGCACCTCAGCCACAGGTAGCTCCACCACAGCCATTGATTCAGCCGCCTAGAGATGCGGAGTCTTACTGTAATGTGGCATTGGTGAAATCATTTAAGAAGCTGGATCCACCTAAGTTTAAAGGTACTAGGGATCCATTGGCGGTAGAGCAGTGGATTATCGAAATCGAAAGATTACTTAAGATTATGAGATGTTCAGAGACGGAGAAAGTAGGCCTAGCAGTGTTTCAGTTGGCAGATGATGCGAGACATTGGTTGAAGGCCACCCAGACCGTCTTATTTGCTCAGCATCAAGAATTGCCCTAGGATGTTTTTGTGGATGCCTTTCAGAGGCAGTATATTCCTAACACTGCTCAGGAAAAATTACAGCAGGAATTTATGGATTTGGTCCAGAGTAGTATGTCAGTGGCCGAGTATGAGGCCAAATTTACTACATTGAGCCGTTTTGATCCTCAGACTAGTGCGAATACCAGATATAAGATTTCGAGGTTTAGGGCTGGTTTGAGGCCATCTATCAGAGTGAAGCTAGCCCCATTTGATATACAAACTTATGATGAGATAGTTAAACGGGCTCAGCTATGTGAGCGGGACTATGAGCAGTTCCAGCTCGATTTCAGTAGCAAGGGTAAAGGTAAAGCAAAGGGAAAGGCTAAGAGGTTTATGGAGGACAAACCAGGTAAAGAGCAGTCTAAGAAGACCAGATCTACAGGCATACAGATTTCAGAGGGCAGACTTGATAGACCAGCAGTTTCTACTCCTGCCAGTGGCCCCACCACTACTCAGAGAAGTGTTGCGCCCTTATGTAGACATTGTGGAAGGTCACATGGGTCACGCCCTTGTCCTTTAATGTCTAGGGCATGTTTTAGATGTGGACAGACGGGGCACTTTATGAAGAATTGCCCGATGCTCAGAGAGTCAACTACTTCTACTAGACCTCCTGTATTACCTCCGATAACGGCCCCAATAGCTCAGCATGAGCCAGAGAAAGCGACACCCTCACAGCCTAGGCGAGTGACAGCCGCAGAGAAGGGTAAGAAAATTGTGACACAGAGCCGGGTGTACGCATTGGATCATGAGACTGCCGACGCCTCTATCGATGTGATTAAAGGTAAAATTTATCTATTTGATATTCCCGTAATTGCCTTATTTGATCCGGGTTCTACCCATTCGTTCTTATCGCCTATATATGCTAACAGGACCCCAGTAGAACCGGAGTTGTTAGAGTATACCTTGCAAGTGAAAACTCCTTTTAATGATTTTCAAAGAACGGATGTTGTATATAGGAATCGTAAGTTGACTATAGGAGAGAAGGTTATGACAGCTAACCTAATTTTGTTAAACATATATGATTTTGATATCATTTTGGGTATGGATTGGTTAGCTGTAAACCATGTTAGTTTGGATTGTAATACTAAGGTTATTACCTTCTCTCATCCCGAAAAGTACATTGTAAAGTTATTGTAAATTAATAAAAAGTATGTGAACTTATGTTATGAGATGACATGTGTACTGAAATTGTGGTTGTGTATGAATGTTTATGAAGGATATATTGTTAGTGTCGAGTATGTAGAGAGGAAACATCCAGAGATTCAAGAGATTCCCGTGGTTAAGGACTTCTCGGATGTATTTCCAGAGGATTTACCAGGTTACCATCGGATCGAGAGACAGAGTTTATGATCGAGTTGGTACCCGATACGGAGCCAATTTCTAGACCCCCATACAGGATGGCACTAACTGAGTTGGATGAGCTCAAGAAGCAGCTCTAGGAGTTACTAGATAAGGGATTTATACGTCCCAGTGTGTCACCGTGGGGAGCTCCGGTATTGTTTGTTCGGAAGAAGGATGGTAGTCTCCGGTTGTGTATAGATTATCGAATGTTGAATCGAGCTACCATTAAGAATAAGTATCCATTACCTCGGATTGATGACCTGTTTGATCAGCTCAGGGGTGCACAGGTGTTTTCAAAGATAGACCCACGATCAGGCTATCACCAGCTGAAGATTAAGGAGTCGGATGTGCATAAGACAGCATTTCGAACTCGTTATGGTCATTATGAGTTTTTAGTGATGCCTTTCGGGTTAACAAAGGCCCCTGCAGCTTTTATGAGTTTGATGAATGAGGTATTTCATCCTTTTCTGGATAAATTTGTCATAGTATTTATAGATGACATCTTGATTTATTCTAAGACTTCCGAGGAGCACGAGCAGCATTTGCAGATTATTCTACAGACCCTCAGGGATCGGAAGTTGTATGCTAAGCTTAATAAATGCGAGTTCTGGCTTGACCATATTACATTTCTCGGACATGTAGTGTCAAAGGACGGGGTGTCAGTTGATCCGTCCAAGATAGAGGCCATTATTCAGTGAGAAAGGCCTAACACGGTTACCGAGATACGGAGTTTCTTAGGTCTTGCCGGATATTATCGCAGGTTTGTGGAGGGATTTTTTAGACTTGCTGCTCCATTGACACGACTTACACGTAAAGATGTAAAGTTTGAGTGGAATAATGCATGTGAGCGTAATTTTCTTGAGCTTAAGAGAAGATTAACTACTGCCCCCGTCTTAACCCTTCCTAGCGGATCAGGTGGATTTATGGTATATACTGATGCATCTGCTCAAGGTTTGGGGTGTGTGCTTATGCAGCATGGTCGGGTTATAGCCTATGGTTCTCGACAGCTGAAGGATCATGAGAAGAATTACCCGACACATGATTTAGAGCTAGCCGCAGTAGTGTTTGCACTGAAGATATGGCGGTATTACTTGTACGGGGAGAAATTTCAGATATTTACAGACCATAAGAGTCTGAAATATATATTCTCATAGCGAGAGTTGAATTTGAGGCAGCGATGGTGGATGGAACTGTTGAAGGACTATGATTGTGAGATTTTGTATCACCCAGGTAAAGCTAATGTAGTAGCAGATGTACTGAGCCGTAAACATGTTGGCATGGTATCTTACATGATAATCAGGGAACATGATTTGATAGAGTAGTTTTCTAACCTCAGTATGACAGTTGTTTCCTCTGACCAGTATGGATTTTCGGCTAGTTTTCGTATAGAGCCGGATTTGATGGATCGAATCAGGGAAGCTCAAAGAAGGGATGATTATTGTATTGGGGTTGCCAGTCAGATTTTGATGGGAGTTATGTTAAATTTTGAGATTGGCATCGATGGGATACTGAGGTTTAGAGGTCGGATATGTGTTCCCAGTGATCGACAGATTCGAGATTTGATTTTATCAGAGGCCCATACCTCTAGATACACGTTACATCCGAGTAGTACTAAGATGTACCAGAATCTCCGGAAAGTGTATTGGTGGCCTAAGATGAAGAAAGACATCGTTGATTTTGTTACCAGATGTCTAACATGCCAGCAGATTAAGATTGAGTATTAGAAGTCGGCCGGTATGCTTCGACCACTATTGATTCCTATATGGAAATGGGAGCATGTTACTATGGATTTTATTATGGGATTACCACAGATCGGGAAAGGGTATGATGCTATTTGGGTGATAGTAGATAGATTGACTAAATCTGCTCATTTCTTGGCCATGAGATCTATAGATTCAGTTAGTGCCTTGGCCGATTTGTATGTCAGGGAGGTAGTGAGGCTACATGGTGTTCCAGTGAGTATTACCTCTGATAGGGACTCCCGCTTCACATTTCATTTCTGGGAGAGATTTCAGGAGGCTATGGGAACCCAGCTGAGTTTTAGCACCGCTTTTCATCCACAGATTGATGGACAGTCCGAGCGTACGATACAAACGCTCGAGGATATGTTGAGAGCGTGTGCATTGGATTTTAGGGGCTCATGGGACGATCACTTACCCCTGGCAGAGTTTGCTTATAATAATAGCTTTCATACGAGTATCGGCATGGCACCGTATGAGGCCTTGTATGGTAGACGATGCAGATCCCCGATAGCATGGGAAGAAGTGGGAGACCGTAAACTGTTAGCTTCCGATATGGTCGAGCAGGCTTCTCGTGATGTTCAGATGATTTGTGAGAAGCTTAGAACGGCTCAGAGTCGGCAGAAGAGTTATGCAGATACTAGACGCCGACCATTAGAGTTTGTAGTGGGTGATTATGTGTTTTTAAAGATCTCACCGTCCAAAGGTATAATGAGATTCGAGAAAAGAGGCAAATTGAGTCCTCGATATATTGGGCCTTATGAGATCTTAGATCGCATGGGAGATGTGGCATATCGGTTAGCACTACCACTAGAGTTATCAGGAGTGCATAACGTATTCCATGTCTTGATGTTGAGAAAGTATCATCCAGATCCTTCTCACGTAATTCGACATGAGCCACTGGAGATCAGAGAGGACATGAGTTACGTTGAGAAACCGGTACGGATCCTGGATAGGAAAGATAAGGTATTGCGATCTAAGACGATTCCTTTGGTTAAAGTGCTCTGGCAGTATCATAACGAGTAGGAGGCTACTTGGGAGTTAGAGAGCCTTATGCGTGAAAGGTATCCAGAGCTCTTCTAGTGACAGGTCCAAGTTAAATTTGGAGGACCAAATTTCTTAAGGTGGGGAGAAATTAAAACCCGAATTTTTCATACTATATACCATAATTGTATGTAATTGATAGTGAAAATAAATTCTTTTAGTGAAATTAAAGAGTCATTGAATGTGAATTTCCACTTTTCATTTTAAGTTATGATGTATAGTGTGGTGTATAAAAGAAAGAAAAACAAACATTAAAGTTGCAACAAGAGATAGATGAGATATAATCTTGATAAAAAGGTTGAAAGTGTGAAAGGGATTAATGGCAATAGGACAAACAAGGGCTAGCCGATTTCTTGTGTTGAGAAATTCTTCAAGAATTAATATACTACAAGACAAAAGAAAAGAATGAGATGAAAGTCAATGATAGTGGCTGCTGGAAGTGGATTGGCGTGGAGAAGAAAAGAAAAGGGAAAAAGTCAAGGAAAGGGGCGGCAGTGGACTTCTCGCCACTTTGCTTCTCTTGACAATGGGGCTAAGCAATAAATGGCAAGTGAAATTAGTCAAGAATAGAGCTGCAGTAGGGACTTGACTACTATTCTTTTTGCTGCAGTTTTCTTTGGTTTTAATGCATGAAATGATGAAAGAAAAAACGGGATAAGAACAGGTGTTAGATTCTAAGTGAAACTGAATGGCTATATAAGAAGAATTAATGAGGAAAAATCGATGGAAGCAACTTCATTTTCCTCAAAATCATTCTCGCCCATTCTGTTTTCATTTCAAGTTCACCATTAATTCTTCCGTTACTCCCATAAGTGAGCCATGAAACTCATCCTTAATTAGCTAAACATTTATCCAATGTGTGAAGAACTGAGGAATAAACAAAGCTAAGTGAGGCAAGAAAACATTCTGTTTTTGGAAGAGCAACTGGGTTAAGGTGAGTTTCATATTTTCCATGGTTTTCTTGATGTTCCATACTAGACTTCTATGTTTTATAACGTGATAAACATAGATATAGCCTGGTTTTAGTTAAATATTGTTGGAATATATAAGAAATCAGATGAAAAATAATCAAGAATGAGTAAGATAATACTATGGGCGAACGGCGAATAGACGTATTTAGTTGCTAGCCAAACAGTTGTGTACTTGCCCAAAGGTTGGGCGAGCTCAAGAGTCGCATGAGTTGGCGACATATGTGTTCGCCAAACTCTTTGGAAAGTCAGACAATTCCCGAATAGGTTAGGGCGAATGGCGAGGACAATGATCGCCAATGAGGCTAGTCGGAGATAAAGAGGTCGCCAAGCATTATCCAATTCATGGGTGAGCCCATCTATGAATGAAAAGCCACGAATGGCGAACTGAATTGATGAACATGGCGAGTTGAGTTAAAGAGGGGCGAGCTCCAATGTTGGGCGAACTCTCATGAATAAGCCGCTAACAGATGGCGAGCTCTGTGGGCGAATGGCGATCTTAATCTCACCAAAGTGTCACAGATATTAGGAAGGAAAATATAAATAGTTTTGGATAATATTCGAAAAAGGAATATTAATAGTTTTAATAAATTTTTGCAGACAGGAATTGAGAAAGGCGAGCGGGAAACAAGGCTTCATCAACGAGGTAAGGGAGATGCGTGTGAAGTGAATGTATGTCCTGTGGAGTAAATATTATGAAAATATTGATAAATGTTTTGTTTTACGACATGCATTATTTGTTAAAGTGTTTTGATTTTTGGGCGAGCTACAAAGCCAGCCCTATGATATTTGGGTGAACTGGTATTGGAGGGCGAGCCAAACCTGCTATGTTGTTTTAGATGGGCGAGCCCTTCTATGAAAGTTGGGCGAGTGACCTTGTTTTAAATAGAATCCAGGTAAGCCACAGATGGGTGAACCCTTTTGTAAATACATTTGGGCGGCTGACTACCTTTTTGATTTGACTATTATGAGCTCGCCAGTTTTACTCAATGTTTTAAAAGTAAGGAGTAGCGGGCGAATACTTGTCCACCCCTTTCCAGTTGACCATGGCGAGCTGTACTAGGCGAGCTAACCATGGCGAATAGGTTTCTTTACAATTTCTCAACGATAAATTAGCTATTTTTAATGATTTTGAAAACAGAAAATATAAATTCTTTCGGACGAGTTGACCATGGAAATGTCATAGTTGGGCGAATTGACCATGGGAATTGCCATAACGGGCGAATTGGTCGTCTAGCGAGCCGTTATGAGTGAGCCAGTGTTTTGTTTTAAAAAGGTTGGCGGGCGAACACAAGTTCACCGCATTAGGCGAGCTGACATGGGCGAGCCACAATGGGCGAGCTGACATGGGTGAGCAGGTTTTAAACATTGAGATTTTGGAATGTTTTCAAGGTGTTTTGTAAACAGAAAGCCTAAACCTTTTTGGAAATCAAATCATTTTGAGAAAAGGATAATATGGATGAGATAATTCCATAAAGGTTTTCATGAGAGATAAAGGTGAATTTTGAGACTTTAGGCCCTGAGTTCATGCATTATTGTTCATGTAATTACGTGACTCACCTGGGGCGGTGGCTCGAGTCGATGGACCAACGAGTGCACCTCAGGGCGTCACAAGGTTGATGGACCCACCAAGTCATCAGCAGTCTCGAGGTCACTTGGCAAGTGAGCCCGAGGACCACCTATAGATTATGGCCATAGATCTAGTTGAGATAGCCGTAAGGGGCGATGGCCTACGGGTGCACCCCAAAAGCGGATGACTTGTGTTCCTGAGGGAACAATGAGAGCATGATGTATTTGTTGCCTAGTCTCAACTTATTGACTTCTGTTTACTAAAAGGATCTATAGAATCCTGTTTAATATTAAATGGGTTTTGAGTGATTAGATAAATAAGATTGTTTTGGAAGTATAGTCCTTATTTTATAAAGCAGCATAGCATACACCTTCCTTACTGAGCACGTTGTCGCTCACTTACTATTTTCCACTCCACAGATTATTGAACTTTGGGCTAAGCGAATTACCATCTAGAGAGCTAGTATTGAAGGTATGTTGTATTCTTTTATATATTCAGTAAAATAGTACAATACTACTTTAAATAGAATGGAATGTATATACATATTAAGGAAATAATTTAATCATTCTTATTAAAGTGATAAGAGTTGATAAGCATCACAGACAGCCCAACCGGTAAGTGAGTGTAATTGGTAAGCGAATATTATATATTTTGTGGATTTGGGATGTTACAACCTAACAGTGTGCAAGAGGTGGACCCAATAAACATTAGGTAAGTAGGCAACAAAAGCTGCAGGTAAAACCTAGAAGATGTGGTCAGAAGGGTTAGCGGATATTGCTAATAATGTAATTAGGAATTTGTGGTCATAGTGAAGAAGGTTAAGCATAGGGGTTAAAAAAATTTTTTGTTGCAAACAATAGCATAAGACCGTAATCAATCAACAGGTATTTTATTTGTTTTGTCTATATGTTTTAATACGGTACCATGCCTTTTACTAAATGAATTGGCTATAGGGTATACATTAACAACAAAATGTTAACCTTCCTCCTACACATAATTTCAAAAATCTCAATTAATTTACCGTTAAGAGCATTCCAAGATCCTAACTTAAGCTTATAATTATAGACTAACTTCTTTAGTTTCTCTAATTCATTATAGTGTGGGAATTATTATCTATTTGACACCACATCTAAGCATCAATGTGGCATATCACTTTCAAGATGAACGATTTAGCATGTCATTATATAAGGGATGTCTTAACAAAATCTCATATTGGTTCATTTCATTTGAAGTGGACAAGTTTTAACGGGCTAGCTATCCTAAACTAGTGTCAACCCTCAGCCTTTTATCCAAGCTTGAATCAACTGCATTTTCATATAACACTCAACACAGACAAAGTTTTTATGTTAAGTAATTAAAATAAAAAATAATTTTATATTATTTCAATCTATTTGGTTTTGTTAATTTCGCAATTAGAGAGTTTAATTCGATTAATGAAAGAAATCAATCAAATTCAAATTTGTTTAATTCTACTTGAAACTAGTCGAATAGATTTCAATAAACACACCTATTTTCAAGGAAAGAGAGATTCTCAACTCTTGTATTTATTATTATTATTTTTAAATCATATGAAATAAAATTTTATATTTCTCCTTTTTTACTTTTCTTTTTCCCTCCACATTTGCCAATTCCGACCTACGACATTTTATGTTGGACTTACAAATCAAGATTTTAAATTTTAATCCATATATATTTATTTTTTTGACATTAAATTTTGATCCAATTCAACTTTTGAATGAAAAAAAGACGTTTTTTTTTAGAAAATTTTTTTTAACCTCAATGCTAAACTAGGCCTAAATATTACCAAAACATTATAATTTGCCTACAAAAATGTGTAATTGGATATATTTTGTTTTTCCGACAAAAGATGTTGAGAAAAATTCACACTCACAAAAACAGGGAATTCTACAGGAGCTCATAAATTCTGACTTTATTATAAGGTCAACATAAAAAATACATGATTAAATGTAAATTTAAAAATATTTAATGTAAAATATGTTAAAAATATCGTAAATACTTGATAAATAACTTAAGGTTAATGTAAACAATATATGATTAAACATAAATCTAAAGTTATTAGATATAAAATATGTTAAAAATATGTAAACATATGATAATTAACATAAACATACATTATAGCAAAATTATCATTTGTTTAAATCTATTGATATTAATGTTTACATTGGTAATCATCTTTTTTATAATACTTATAATATATTTTATGTCTAATAATTTTAAATTTATGTTTAATTATGTATTTTTTACGTTATCTTATAGTAAGATCAAATTTTATAATTTACGGTAAAATTTCCCAAAAATAGTGACGAAAATGTTACCTCAGTTTCATATGTAAACGTGGCACAATTCCATTGGTTTCAGCCTTCAAACTTCTTTTAAGATTCACCCCTGCAGAACCCAAAGACCTCCTGTGCTCTTATGTCCGCATCAGAATCCAACTCCACACTACACCAAATTTACGGCTTACACCTCCACCAAAAAAAACTTACGGCTTACACCTTTCAAATTCCTAAAATACCCCTGTTCTTTCCAAGTACTCCCCAAAACCCCAATTTTAGAAAACAAAAAAAAAATGCTTTCATAAGCGGAGAGCAAAGTCGTCTTCTTTGCCCACCCAACTTTACGTTATCCCAAGAAATGCCCCAAACAAATCTAGGGCTTTTCCAAATAACGCTACCCCCTAAATCCTGTCCTACTAAACAAATAATTATCCCGAATTTTTTTCCTTCAATTTTAATTTAAGGCTCCTAGGGTTTTTTCTCTTCGAATTTTAGGCGATTGGTTTTGAATTTGGTCTCTTGCTTCGTTACCAAGTTTGCTTTTTTTTTTTTAATAAATTTTGAAGGTTTAGCGAGTTGGTGTTTAGTTCACGAGAAAGTGATGGCCACTGCGGGAGAAGAAGTGGAGTACGAGAGTGATCCGGAGGAGGTGAAGCGTTCGCTGGCGATGCGGAGGAGAGAGGCAGCGAGTGACGATGAGGAAGGCGAAAGGGAAGAGGATAATAATACTGAGGCAAGGATGGATCGGAGGGCTGTTATTGATTCCGATGAATCCGACGGGCAGGGCGGTGCTGCTGATTATGATGATGACGAAGAAGAATTGGACTTAGAAGAAGACGGAGTTTATGATGAAGAGGAGGAAGAGGAAGAAGAAATTGATGAAGAGGAGATAGAGGAAGTAGGGAAAGGACAAGTGGAAGGGAATGTGGAGAGAACTGGAGATGATGTGAACGAAGCACTGGTGACTGATGGGAATGAGAATGTGGATGATGCAGTGGAGATGAACAATAATGATACTCATGTGGAAGAGGAAGCTGAAGAGGGAAAGAGGGAGAATGAGCCATTTGCTGTGCCAACTGCTGGGGCGTTTTATATGCACGATGATAGATTTCGAGACAATGTTGGCGGGCGCCATAGGTATTCAGTTTCGGTTTTTTTTTTGGCTTTCTCGCTATGTTAATTCATAATATTTTTAACTATTTAAGTAATTCATTAACAATTTGCAGAATAGTATATGGCGCGTTTTTATAAGAATTATTTGTTATGCCTATTTTAGCTACTTTTTCATATTGATTGATGCTGGAATGCTCACTTGCCCTACTTTCCTGTGCACACAATAGAAATTAATAACAATTAAACTCTTTATACTTTTAAGCTATTTTACATTTAGACAACAAATGTGCTTAATTTTAGTTTTCTGACACCTATGATGTTCATGCTGTATATATAGCTGTTTATGTTCTCTTACCTTTAAACTTGGATTGTCCATGATTAGTGGGGTTTAAGGTAAATGTAAGGTTGTATGTAACGTGCATAAGAGCTTAGCTTACTTGGTCTTGCAGGCAAGTATGACTGGTGATAAAATTTAGGTACTGAGGAATATCATGTACTTTAGAATAATGTTACACAAGTAGATCTACATGCCAGGCTCTTGTACTTTATTTAGGTTTTTACTTTTTATTTTTCTGGTTGTCATTGTTCTTCATTTTAAGAGGTTAAAATCTACCTGTTTTGATCCAGGTATGAACTAGTAGATCAGGACCTTTGTTGTAAAACACCGACTGGCCCAATATGACCAAATGTGACATGATATGGCCAAAATTTAGGCCCTGATTGGAACCTTGGTATTCAAAGGCTTTATAAGTGCTTACAACTACTCTTCCTTGACTTTGTTTGCATATGTGAAGGGAAGTAACTTTTAATTGTGAACATGCTTTTTCATCTAAACTGTCAATTCAATGACAAATGTATGAAATCTTAATAACAATAATCATTTTGTGGTCCATGTCTTTATTTATATCCATATTTTCTAATTCATTTATCATTGATATATGTGTTTGTGTGTAAAGACTAACTGTATCTATAGTCTGTCTGCATATTTTGCGAAGAATAACGAGCCAGTTGAACCAATAACCTGATGACTCTATGCTATCAAGGCCTAATTTCTGGTCCAAATTTAATCTTCTTATGGCTTCAATCCTCACTGTTGTATTTTGGTATTCCATTAGGTTTGCATTGCTATGTCCTTGCATGCCTTTTCCATTCAACTTATTATATATGCTTTTAAGTTGTGTTTCAACCTGATTTATTGTTTTAGGAGAACACATGGTGGAAGGAAATTGTGGGAAACCAAAGATGATAGGAAATGGGGACATGACAAATTTGAGGAGATGACTTTGCGAGAAAATCATTATGAAGAGGTAAGGGCTTTGGACATATTCAACTTGCATGATTAGTGATTATTTTCTTAATGTCATTTCATCTTTTTCTTTTTCCCTGCGGATATGTTTTTTCTTCCACATTCAGGGAAGAAGATCTTCTAGAGGTAGATATCAAGCTCGGAGTAAAAATCGGGTTACTGATCATGGTTATCCTAGGGGAAGTAGATCCAAAGCATTTGGGAAAAACAACAATCAGAACCAGGCTCCTAAGGGTGTGAGAGGGAGAGGACCTAGGAGGTATGAACCTACTATGAAAAATAGCAGTCAGGCACTTCCAACACAGAACAAACCGTGAGTATTAAAATGCATTTGTTTTCTTCATTTTCTATCTCTTCCTACCATGATTAAATTTGCATGACATTGAATGAGTTAAATATTTCAGGTCTGGGAAGCCTCTTGAAAGAACTTCACAAGCCAATTCAAGAAGGGCTTTCATACCTGCAGCAGATAAAGACACTGCATCTGTTAGTGCTAGGAAACAAGTTTTTGCATCAAGCTTGAATTCTGCTTCTCCACCTTTTTATCCATCAGGGTCTTCCAGCAAAGATAATACCTTGACTCAGAAGAAGGATTTGCAAGCTGGAACTGTGAGCAGGAATCTTCGCCCTTCTGTTACGGAAGAGAATTTTTCTGTGCCACAATCCAATTCATTACGAGGAAAGAATGTACTTGATTCGCTCAGCATGGCAAAGCTTTATATAGATGATTCCAGCACGTCAGCTTCTGGGAAGCATTCGAACAACTTGCAAATTCTACCATCTGGATCTTCATTGGGTAATACTAGTCAACCCTCTCAGTCGAGGGTACAGGGTAGAGGCATAGCTATCCCAGGACAAAAGGCTTATCAGGGAGCTCCACATCAGAAGCAAGTCAACAAAGTTTCTCCACCATCGCAGGTAAATGCTGTTCAGAAAAATCCTGTTCAAGGCAGGGCTCAATCTTCTGTACAAGCAGCTGCTCGGCAGTTGGGCCAGCATCCTGGTATTGGGTCTAAAGCTTCCTCTCCACCAAAAACAGCTATGTCAGTCAATTCATATGAATCTGGAGAGGTTGAATCTTCAGAAGCAAGTAAATCCAAGGGCACATTGGTGAACAAGGGAAAAAGCAGTGTTCAAGGAGCTGGAAGGGGCTCTTTTCTGTATGGTGGAGCTCAAATTATGAGAGCTACAGGAAATATGGCTGTCAGTCATGGTGATCAAAACTTTCCAGCCTTTTTGCCAGGTAAAGATTTTCATATTTTAAATTCTTTATCTGGATAATGTAATCTACCATAAAAGGATAAATGGAAAGTGGGGAAAAATGTCTTACCTAGACAGTGCATGTTAAATCTGGGTCACATTTTTGAATTTTTATATGGATTAAATTAAGTTGTTTAGTAAATATTAGATGCAGTTTTCAATTAAATATATTTAATGGTTTTTTGGCTATGATCAGATGGAGTTTTAATACCCGGAATGTGGTTTCTTTGGATTAGATATGCTTTTTCTGGGTAGGCTAGAGGTTGGAGTTTGTTTGAGTTTATTTGTCTTTGCCATTGATGCTATGGGGTGTTAGGGAATAGCTTTTATCTACTGAGTTGCTAAGATTCAGTTCTATTAATCTATATATTCTCTTGGACAGTTCTATGCTTTCCTTGCATTTAACTTTTTTATATGCTCAATTTCTTGATACTTTTTTATTTTGTTCTGAATGATTGGCATGCAGTTTTGCAATTTGAATCTAGCTATTGAGTCTAGTTATTTACTAGTTTAGTTAGTTAAGTGATTTCCTCATGGTTACAACTTACAAGATCTATGAATGTAATACTTGATTGTGATTATTACTTCTCATGTAATTTACCTCCTCTAAAAAAATTTATAAGCTCAATTTCTTCAAACTTTTTGATTGGCATGCAGTCATGCAATTTGGGGGTCAGCACCCTGGTGGCCTCAGTGTTCCTGCAGTTGGCATGGCATTTCCTGGATACGTTGCCCAGCCACAACTTGGTTAGGAAATTCAGAAATGACATGGTACAGTAATTTTTTCCCTGTAGAAAAGTTCTTTTTGTGGATTGCATCTGGTTTCCCGTGAGAAATGAAGGTGATGTCTTGGTCACCTCAGCAACTGGCCAGTTTATTTTTTTTTTAATGAAGTTACCTCTCCATAGTGAATGAAACATAACTTTTGAGTAATGAGTCAGCTTTTCAGACTCCTGAT
Source organism: Heritiera littoralis (assembly GCA_031772115.1). Classification (NCBI taxonomy): domain Eukaryota; kingdom Viridiplantae; phylum Streptophyta; class Magnoliopsida; order Malvales; family Malvaceae; genus Heritiera; species Heritiera littoralis. Next base: position 1,747,538 of record JAPDPK010000022.1, read on the forward strand.
ATTTTCCTGATAAGCCTTTTGTGGCTAATCTCCAATTGCTACAGATTTTGACAGTAGTGAATGGGTAAGGTGGGAGTTGTTTTGGTGTGGACAGTTATTTGACTACCAATGCAGCACTAAATCTCTCTCCTGATTGCTTATTCTCATTCTTGTTATTCTGTTTTATTTATCTATACTATGCAAAAGCATTAAGGATTTTTATTTTCATGTTTAGGCTACCAATACTGACTGGTGCTACTGGGCCTTTAGGGGCACCATATTGTCCACCTTATATCGCCGTTGATGGGGCTTATACTCGTCCTTCAGGACAGGCATCTTCAACGGGATCTTCGAGGTTAGTAGCATGGTTTTGGTTTCTGAACCTGCTTGCTTTAAATAGCCTATTGTTATTGTTTTCCTTCTGCTTGCTGACGTGGGGAGGGAAATAACCATTGCCATTAGTCCTGGAAACTGGAAGCATTCAACAGTTGCCTCTTTGTTGTCAGCATTGAAGGTTAACATCTGGTTGGAATGTTTTTGCAAGGAGCCCCTTTAATCAGGATTAAGACATTGAGTTTAATATGTTTTAGTTCCATGCATGGTTCTGTTTTATTCAAATTTGGCTGTATTTTTGTCTTTACATTCAATTTATTAGTTGTGAAATGGCAGGTCTTTTGGAGGATGATAGTATCATGAGTTTCAATAGAACTATTGGCTTCTTACATAGATTAACTTTGGAGCAGAAATTAATTGAAAGAGGGTTTAAAGGATTCTCTATTGGTTTGATGTTTATGTTATTTTATCTCTATAATGCCTCCCTGATGTCTACCTTCATATTGCAACGTTTTTAGTGGAAGATTGTTGATGATCAAAGTTTTGCACCTGATGCATTTTCTGTAATTGACCTTCAGTGCAGTGTCTTAGACTGTTTTTTTTTACATGCTCAGGGGGTGAGAGAGAGAGAGAGAGAGGCCAAAAAAGCTAATGGAATCTAAGATAACAGACAGTGTAACTGCTTATTATTGTTGCTATCCGATTGTTTTAATAATATGTAATCACCCTTTCCTTTGCAGCAAAGAAAATACTTCTAACAAATCAAATAGTGAATGGAAGCCTTCGCAAAGACCTGGTAAGCGATGATCTTGCCTTGATCTTAGATTTGGTGGACTTCTGAACTAGTCCTTTGCCATTTCCTATGTTGTAGTAGTTAAACAAGTTGTCTCCTATGCAGAGCTTGTGAGTGATGAATTTGGGCAACGGCAAAATAACCCAAATAAGCAGCCTCGCAGGCAAGTTGAAACTTTTAAGACGTTTCTATGGATGGGTTGGAAACCTTTATCACACCTTTTCTATCATCTGCTATATAAGTGTCTTGATTTGTTCTTTCATTTCCATGCAGATATTCGGAGATGAGCTTTAGCAAGTGATTTACTTATTTAAGATGGAGCTTGTTCCAATAAACTGATGAAGGTTAAACTTTTGCTAAGAAAGTTATTATTTTTATGTATGTTTTGGAATTTCTTATTTGTGAATTACTTGGTGTTGCAGGCCTTTCTTCCAGGCCCTTTGTGATCTCCAGCTTTTGACCTGGACCACTTTGGGCCGCAATTTGTTCCAGGATATTGTAGGTAAGTCACACTTCTTCCCTAGTTAATGCCTGCTTAATCTGTTTGGTATTCAAAATTTTCTTAAATTTTGGAAGAAAGTTAATAAGTTTGTCACGTAATTCATGTCCAAAAAACACAAAGCATAAGTAACAATGCAGTTAATGCGTCCGCACCTCCCCTCCCTCTTCCCCCCCTAAATGAGTGATTGGACTTTTCCTTTGAAACTCCTGTGGCACATTTTTTTGGAGCTCTCATTGTTCGTTCATTCTAACCTAAAGCTCTCTCTGGCAGTTATATGTGACAAACACCTGCTCATGCTACATTCAGTTTAAGAATATTATTGTGGCTTGACGGGTGGCATTCTCTTGTTTAAATGTGCGGTATGAATATATATCAGAGAAAATAATTTTATATTTATCTCAGTTACGTTGCAAAAATTCCTATAATTGCTATTCTTGTTTCTTACAGGTTTTTCTTGTGGCTTGATTTTCTAAGAAGCTTGTGAGAAATTTATGCGGGCTTCTCCATAAAAGTATGAACAAGAATTATTGTGCAGGCAGCTATTTGCATGGTGAAATTTAGTTTTTTTTTTTTTTTTAATTTTTTATTTGCATAGATGGTGTTCTTATATCTCCTTGGTGAGCAGACTTACTCGGTTGATGAGTTAAGCCTGGTTTCGAGAGTAGATTATCAATGTTTGTGAGTTTTCTTATTTTCATTGAGAAATTGGACAGTAGGATTCTGCTTTGTCCAGTGGATGTGGATTCTTTAATTTAATCAGTGCAAATGGTGATTGTTGGTTTTGAAGCTTCATGTTCGAAGCTCTTTCCTGCTTTGCGTGTTGAATTTTATTATACTTTTTATTAGTATTGCGTGGTCGTTATTGTCCATGTGAATTGGAAAATACGAATGAATAAACTTGTCTACGATTAGCAGAAAAATCAAAAAAGAAAAAAAGGTTCTTTGGTTGATTGATTACTATTTGATTTGTATTTAATAACGACAAAATTTGGAAAAAAAAATAAGTCAACACAGTCGTTGGGACTTGGTAGGGAAAGAAAAAGATAGTACTTCAAGCTGAACTGCAGCAACGTCCACGCCAGCTGATTTATATTATTACAAATGTTCTTCTGCCACGCCTCCAACCGTCTGCACTGCACAAACCAGCTGTTACGTTTTCGAAAGGAATCTTCTCTCTATTCCTAGCCTGCCACTGTTAATCGAACATTTTAAAACTTTTTTTAAATTAATTAAATTAATATAACTAATAACTTAAATCTTACGTTCACAGCAAAGACCTTTTCCTTCTTCTAAATCTTAAAAAAGTTGCTCTTATTTTTCTTTCATAACAGGTAGGTACTACTTGCAATTATAACTTAAATGTTACGTTCACATCAAAGACCTTTTCCTTCTTTCTTAATTTTAAAAAAGTTGCTCTTATTTTTCTTTACTTGCAATTACAACTTTTTAAACTAAAAAATAATAATAAATGAAGCTAGTGGGACCATAGTTCGGTAAGCTTCATTAATCAAATCAATTTCGACCTTCTTAAAACTAAATCCAACGGCCATAATAATCTAATCAATCCTACCACGCCCAATAATAATAATAATAATGCATATTATATGTACCAAAAGAATTAATAATGCTGTAAGCCTGTAACCAAAAAAAAAAAGAATTAATAATGCATATTATTTTAAAAATAAAAAAACCCATAGCCGAAAAAAAAAAAAACTCTCCATGCCTTCTTCTAATCATTGGCCATCATAACTTTCACACTGTCCGTCCGATTTACATAAACAACATCCGCGGGCGTAATCCGACGATCCGCGAAGCATACGAAATTTCTCCTACAGCTGTTTACACTAAAACAGGCCCCCGCCAATATTCAAGAATTGTTGCTCAAAGAACCGTTTCGCACGTGCGATCCGTTTCAAAAAAAAAAAAAGAAAAGAAACGAAAGTTTCAGACATTTCTCTCACTGCCTAAAACCTCCCCCTCTCTCTCTCTCTGTGCAGCCATTATTTTAACTTTGTTTCTCTCCCCATTTCTTTCTTTGCAACTTTTTCTTTAATGCAAGCTTAGATCAATCAAGAACAGAGATAAAAAAAGAGAAAAAACAAAAGAATAACTTCTTCAGTTCTTCGCATCTTTTTGTGTAAGCTAAACTAGTTGCTTCTATTTTTTTTTGTTTTTTTTTTTTTTTACGTTTATTTTAAGAGATTCTCTAAAATATTTTGTGATGTCAAGTTTTAGTGCTTTGCTTTTACTGTTCTTACGCTCCTGTCATTGTTAAAAGATTGATTAGTTGGTTTCTTGAATTTTTTTTTTCTTGCTTTGGTGTTCGAGTGGATGTTAGTTGCAACTACAAGCATAAAGATACGTTTGGTTGTGCAGAAAGTGCAAGAAAACAAAATGTGGAATTTAATGAAATTTAAAGTGCTTTTTCTTCCCGGTTTTCGTGGTTTTTTTTCTAAGAACTGTTTGATTTCGGAGAAAGTATGAAAGAAAAAAAGGATCACGACTTATTAAGATTTATGGAATGTGGCTTTTCATTTTCGGTATTATGACTGGTTGCTAAGAAGGTGTTACGGAATGAGTGCAAATAGAAAATTGGAAGTGCTTTTTGTCTAGGCATTGTTTGATAGGAAAAGGATTTATCTATTTGATGTTTTAATATTTCATGAACTTTGAAGAATGCGAAATTCTGTTTGACCAGTTTTTTTTTATTTTTTTATTTTTAAGGGAAGTATATGTTTATCCTTTGATTTAGTCTTTGGTTATTATAAACTTTGATTGATTTCTAAGAAAGTATACCAAAAGATTACTTTTGAGTCGCAAAACTATGATCATTGAAAGAATTTAGTTTTAAGGTCTAGTTTGGTAGTAAGTAAAGCTGAGGTTTCTTTAGAACCTGAGGATATTTTTGAAAATTTTGACTTGGTTTTTATCAGTTTAATCTCTTAATGCAAGAAAGCAAAGGAAATTGAAGTTTTGCTTTTCAATCTTCTGGTAGTCTGAAATATAGAAAACACCATCTCTGACAGCTGTAATTTGCTTAAATAAATCCAGGCTGTTGTTTATTCCTTACATTATTTGTTTCTTTCAATTAAAAGTTAGAATTAATGTAAGGCTCAACAACTTCCATGAATTTGTTTATTTAATCTTTTCCTTGCCCGTTTTTATGCCAACCATTTTTTTTACTTTCATACAGTAGATATTAATGCTATCGTGCAAAGAATATCAAACCTGTATTTTCTTCATTGATGTAGGTCTGGAGTTTAGAAAGTTGGTGCTTGTAAAAGTTTTGGAGCTAGAAAAGAGACATGGGCCTTTAAGTGCTCTGTGTTTTTGGTATTGGCTAACATATGAAGAATGTTGATATAGCTTGTCAGCAATATACTATAGCCAGAAGCTAATGGAGGAAAGTGTCAGCAATGGACCATTGTCATTAAAGCAAGGTAGCTTCAAGTCCAGTTCCAGTCTGCCAGCAAGATCAACTGCAAAGAGTTCTCCGACGTTTCGGAGACTGAACTCAAGCCGAACTCCAAGAAGAGAAGCTAGAAGTGGTGCTGGTGGCATTCAGTGGTTTAGGAGCAACCGCTTAGTGTATTGGTTGCTTTTGATTACTCTCTGGACTTATCTTGGATTTTATGTCCAATCCAAGTGGGCTCATGGCCATAACAAAGAGGAATTTTTAGGTTTCAGTGGTGATCCTAGAAACAGGGTAGTGGATGCTGAACAGAACACACGACGAGATTTGCTTGCTAAAGACAGTTTAGTAGCAGCAAATAATGGAACTAGTAAAACAAAGGTCTATAGTGATAGAAAGTTTGATGTGATTTTGGCAAAGAAGGGGAAAGATGTTTCATCTAGGAAGAGAAGGAGTAAAAGAGCAAGGCGTAATTTGCGCAAGATGCATGGTAAATCGAAGGCAACAATGATCATTGAAAATGCTGGCACAGAGGGGCCAGAGCAGGAAATTCGGCAGAAAAATTCTACTTATGGATTGCTTGTCGGTCCATTTGGGTCAGTGGAGGACAGAGTTTTGGAGTGGAGTCCTGAAAAGCGGTCTGGAACATGTGATAGGAAGGGGGACTTTGCACGCCTTGTTTGGTCTAGAAGATTACTGTTGGTATTTCATGAACTCTCAATGACTGGGGCTCCAATTTCAATGATGGAGTTAGCAACAGAGCTTTTGAGCTGTGGAGCCACAGTCTCTGCTGTAGTTCTCAGCAAGAAGGGAGGACTGATATCCGAGCTTGCAAGGAGAAAGATCAAAGTGATTGAAGATAGGGCAGATCTTAGCTTCAAAACTGCCATGAAGGCAGACCTTGTGATTGCTGGATCAGCAGTCTGTGCATCTTGGATTGGTGAGAAATTTATTATTTTTCTTGAAATTGAAATTTATTTCTTATGCAGATATGAAGATCAGCTATTATCTAATGCAAGGTTGCAGCATTTTTTTTTAGCTGCATAGTTTCTTAAACTTGTGTTACTAAGCTATATATATTTTCACTTCTCATTCAAAATGAAATTTGACATCATGCCTTATCTTGTTTGAATAATGTTTCGATTAACATTATTGACCCCTTTTTATATTAAATTTTTTTATGATAACATAACCCAAAAAGATAGTCAATTTCACTTTCAATAGTTTGCAATATTGCATGATTTTTATTTAGTAAAAATGGCAACTTCCTGTTCCGCCTTCAAGCATCATCTGAACTTTGTTGAAATTATGATCATTGTGGATTGAAGGCTACTATCTTTTTTAACAATCAGGCTTGGCCTAGTGATTGTTACCCTTCCTTAGGAGAGATTAGGTCCAACATTCGATTCCCCCATTCTCCCATTGTACCCCCTTATGAACCAAAAAAAAAAGGCTACTATCTTTTAATTTCTAGAAAATTACTTATTGATATAGTAAACTATGTACATGACTTTAAATGAGATTGTCCAACATGTTTCTGCATTTAAATTTTATGGCTTTAACAATTTACAGCAACTGCCTTACAGCTTAAGTTGATGGACTATAGTCTTCCATGGATTGTTCGAATTTGTTGATAGTGACTGGATGGTAGACACCGCTTTGAGTCAAATGCAAAAAAATTTTCTCTAAAAAAGTAGTGGATTCACCGGTTCTGTTACCAAAGCAGACCCATATCTTGCGGTTTTACATGCATTCCAGTCACATGCATTTCAGGAATCCCGATTATTGTTGTCACATTTTGTTCACCTGTATGTGGAATGATAGCAATAGGCTTCTGGTTTAAGCTTTTGAGGTCATTGTCAAAAATTCTTCATCTGTATTGGACATCGGTCCTCTTAACTCCCTGTTATTATTACTTGAAAACCATGTGAAAAGATATTGAAGATCGTCTTCTAAATGTTTATGTGTGTATTCATTTTAGTTTGCTCTAAAATTCTTACTAGAAAACTTAATTTTTCATTGGTTGTTTTGCCTCTTGTCATTATCTTTCATTGTCATTTCCACTAAAGCATAATCATTCCGGTTCCCTAGAGTTTTGAGTGCTCTGCTTATATGTGACTAAAGTATAATATTAGATGCAATTTACTGGTTTCAGATCAATATATTGCTCATTTCCCAGCTGGGGGTAGTCAACTTGCTTGGTGGATCATGGAAAATAGAAGAGAATACTTTGACCGGGCAAAGCTTGTTTTACACCAAGTGAAAATGCTTATTTTCTTATCTGAATTGCAGAGTAAACAGTGGCTTGCCTGGTGTCAAGAAGAAAATATTAAGTTGAGATCTCAGCCTGCTATTGTTCCACTTGCTGTTAATGATGAACTGGCTTTTGTAGCTGGCATTCCTTGCTCTTTAAACACTCCATCTGCTAGCCCAGAAAAGATGCTAGAGAAAAGGCAGTTGTTGCGAGATGCAGTAAGAACAGAGATGGGTTTGACAGATAATGATATGCTCGTGATGTCTCTAAGTAGCATAAATGCTGGAAAGGGCCAGCTCTTGCTTCTTAAATCAGCAGGCCTCATGATTGATCAAGAGCCTTTGCAAACTGATTCTAATGTTAATAACTCACTGGATATCAGGCAAGATCGGTCTAACTTGGCTTTAAAGCATCATTTAAGAGGTTTGCTTCAAAAGTCCAGCGATGTTGATCTATCTTCTAGAGATTTGTGGTTATTTACCTCTGTAAATAGCACAAATCCTGTCACCATTGACAGCAGTCACAAAAGAAGGAAAATGTTGTTTGATAGCAGAGGAACGCATGAACAAGCTCTTAAAATTCTTATTGGTTCTGTTGGATCTAAGAGCAATAAGATTCTTTATGTTAAAGAAATTCTAAGATTTTTGTCTCAGCATGCAAAATTGGCACAGTCCATACTCTGGACTCCTGCAACTACACGCGTTGCTTCACTATATTCAGCAGCAGATGTTTATGTCATGAACTCCCAGGTGATAAGATTGTTTACCTTTTCGTCTTTAATTAGATTAGCATAGATATGCTTTTATTTCTTCTATGTTGTATAGCAGATTGGATGCCATTCACCAGTTGGAAAATTTTAAATATAATTGGTCCTTTCATATGATTAATATATAGTTATATCTTCCATAGAATTAATGTCTTGCTATGTAGAGAATTCCGTGCTTATTTATTGTTTCATTTTTTTTGCTTTTGTGTGTGCATGAGTTCATTTATTTACCTCATCCTGATCGACACGTTGCTAAAGCTTTCCCATGTTTCTTCTGGCAGCAGAGTTTATGCTTATAGTTCATGTAAAATGTTTGGATATAATGTTGTTTCTGTGTGCTACTGTTTGGTGGAGGTTTTTGAATGACGGAAAAAACGAAAGCTGTATTGGAGCCCCTGGGCTGTTGGTTTACACCATACAAAACCATATTTCTGCAGTTGTCAATGTATTAATGAATTTGTTACGTAGTTGCTGATGAGAAAACCTATGTGACTTAAACAGCTTGGATTTTTTTTTTTGAAAACAAAATATTGGAAATTGATATAATTAAAAAATCTAATTCCGGTTATTTATGGAACTTAATTCATATCAAATTAAATTCAACGTAGTTAATATTTATTTCTCAATATTAAGATTCTTTTGAATTAAATGGAAAACATGTAATGATGACTAGATTTTATGTATAGGGACTGGGAGAAACATTTGGCAGAGTAACTGTTGAAGCAATGACATTTGGTCTTCCGGTAAGACAACTAACTCATTTACCTTTCTGATTTGTCCATGCTTGCATGTGACAGCTGTTATTGGATGTTATACTGCTTAAGCTTGTGGTAACATGTGCTCCAGGAATATCACCTGCTATTTATTAATTATAGTCCTGTCATTGACTGGGTTGTGTTTCTTCCTAGTACGTGAAATTTCGTTTGTACTTGCCTCCATCCTCGTAAATGTCTTCAGGTAAAGCCTATAACATATGATGTTCGTCGAAATTCATGCCTTGAGTCTTGTTCACCTTTTTGTACATGTGTTCATGCGTCCTTCAAATTTCTATCTGCACATGTACTTCCAAGTGCAAGTAAATGCTTGTCATGTGGATTAGTTTAGATTTTGTTATGTCATTTTAACCGCATGAACTAAGTTAAACTCTAGATGATTTTATGAATGGGGTGTCTCAAATATAGAAGTATGAATTCCTTTAAGGGCAAGATTACTCCGGAAATTTTCCATATTGAGATCAAATCTTATAGTAATAAACTTTATTGTTAAATATTGTCTTCTCAGATAATTGACGGATAAGTTATTCTAGATTGTTAAATATTGTCTGGAATTGGAAGTGGAATCAAAGGGGAATATTGAAAATCTACTGTTCTTTTGCCTTCCACGTGATCTGGCACAGGTATTAGGGACAGATGCTGGAGGCACAAAAGAGATAGTTGAGCACAACGTGACAGGGCTAGTTCACCCTATGGGGCATCCTGGGACCCAAGTTCTAGCTGAAAATCTTCGGTTTTTGCTAGAAAACCCTTCTGTGAGGAAGCAAATGGGGATGGAAGGAAGAAAAAAGGTGGAAAAAATGTATCTAAAGCGGCACATGTACAAGAGATTTGTAGAGGTTCTCTCCAGGTGCATGAGAAGCAAATAGCTCCTAGTATTGGACTTTAACACTCATTCTTTAATTGGTTTTGAATTACAAAGCAATGGAAGATATTGAAATTTCTATACTTCACCTGCTTGACTAGTCAAATTTCTTATAGCCATTGTTTTTGGAGAGTGTATCACCTATGATTCGGGATCAGAATTCAGAATTGTGTGGAGTCAATCAAAATAATACATGAAGCTCACACTTACAGGTGGTGGATCTCATATAATTCTTTGTTGTGATTGACTAATCGCAGGATTGGTTAATTCTCTCTTCTGCTTTTTCGTCAGGAAATTGAAAATGCTTTTGATTTGATTCCTAAGAAAACCTGTTCGGCTGTTTCAGTTTAAGAACGTAGCTCTCGAGGAAATACTTTGTTTGATCCTGTAGTCAGCTGTCTATTTGTACAATGACCAGCCGTTGGTAAATTACTCTCTTTGTTAATTAGATTGTTAGCTTAACTAAATAATTATTAGAAGAATGCTAGAAGTAGTTACTTTGATAGTCACATTTTAATATTTTTTTATTTTATTGGGTCACGTCTCTTCTTAGTTGGATGTGAAGACCTGTTATTCGGAAAGTATTTTTTTAGCATCCATATATTTTAGCTTTTTAACTTTAAACATTAATAATTGATTTTTACGTAAAACAAAAAAGTGACGAGGTCTAATAAAATTACGATTTATATATGATGTACTGTTTCTATACACTGTCAGTGCATCAGAAGTTTACATCTCATCATTAGGTCCTTATATGCAAATATAAATAAATTTTTTTATTTGCTCATAAGGGCCTATTGATGAGATGTCAACCTCTGATGCATTGACAGTGTATAGAAACTATACACTGTCAATGCATCATATATAAACTCATAAAATTAAGCGTGCTGAAATAGAATTGTCAAAATGACTACTCCTAACATTATCCTAATTATTATTTTTAATATAAAAAATTATCAAAAACTGAATTCTGATAATTGAAATTAAAAGTTTAATACATTATCAATAGATTATGCCAAATTTAATACTTTATCAGCAGCTTATGCAATTTATGATAAATTAATTTTTAAGATAAAGAAATAAATTATAACTACTAGAGTTAAGGAAAAAAGCTTCTAAATTGTTATTATTGTTAGATTAAAAAAAAACCCTCCAATTATCAAGTTCTATTAGTTACTAACTTCTCCTTATTCTTGTAACCAACAAAAACTTCTCCTTGTTCTGTTACGCATTGTTCTAAGATGAATATAAAAGTATTGGCTCCATTATATGCATTGACATGTTGCAGCCTTCAGGCAATGCAAGGATCATCATATATCGATATATCTACCATAAACGTAGGTTTTATCCGTGTACAAGGGAGACAAGTCAGTGGATTTTGCTCCTGAGAGCGTGCTAATTGGTTGACATGTGTTTAACTTCTCTCTTCATGCGCACTTTCTTCATTGTCCTTCTCTTTCCTTCATTTTGCTGCTAACGGACACATTTCCTCGGGTCAGATTACTCTTCGTCTGTTAATGATGCGTACTGTTCTTGTTTTCTTTGTTTACTCCTTTTTTTTTTTGAATTTATTCAAAATATTTGAGACATTTCATCTTTCTCTCTTGAATCTTCTATTCCTTTTGCAATTCTCTATCTCCTGCCATACCTTTTCAGCCGGAAGAAGCTTACAGAGCATTTGGGTTTTTCTCGATCCCTCTCTCTTGAGAGGAAGGACGATAGGAAAAAAATTTGCTTTCATTTTCTTTTTTCCAACCAAAGGAAACTTCGAGAGCTTCTTCCTTCTTCTTGCTTTGTCTCGAGAGAGGAAGTGTGAAAGAGAAAAAAAAAAGCTTCTTACTTTTTAATATCAGTCAGGCACCTTGATACTAAAAAGAGATTTGCAGGCACTTCTTTTCATCTTGTGTTAATGTATAACTTACTACAGACAAATATGTATTGTTTTCATCAAATTTTGGAGTCAACTTCCTTTTAATGCCGATATCAATAAGAATCCACCCTCTATCTGCTCAAGTATGCCAAGGAGTGTGCCGATGATATTTTCACAACAATTCTTCTCAATATTCATAACATCTAAGGAATGTTGCACATATAAGCTCTTTCAACATTCAAGGTTGAAGAATCTCAACCTCTCCTTCCAAATATTTGCTAATGCATTCTCAGAGTCTTTCTTTAAGACCCTCTTTGTTTTTTTGAGTAAATTACACCCGACTTCTTAAGTTTGGTCATAATTCAACTTCAGTTCATTAGTTTTAAAAATTGACACTCTTTTCCAAACTTTTGTATGTCGCAAGACAACTTAATCCATCTATGAGTCCACTGTGAGGTCAACGGTTAAAAACCTAACTTAATGACTATTTTACCCTTGTAAAGTTTTATATACTCCACAATCCTTAAATGCAGTCAGATTACTTCCGCTGGTTATATTAGAAAGGTATTGATTTTTTTTTACTTTTAATTTATTTTCTGTTTATTTATTTGTTTATTGTTTGTTATTTATAATTTATTATTTATTAAATTTGTCTTTCATGTTCTGCACTAAATTTATAGATTTATTTGTTTATTATTTATTTTTTTTACTTTTAATTTATCTTCTGTTCTTTATTTGTTTATTGTTTGTTATTTATAATTTATTATTTATTAAATTTGTGTTTCATGTACTGCACTAAATTTATAAATTTATTTGTTTATTAATTATTTTTTACTTTTAATTTATCTTCTGCTTTTTTATTTGTTTATTGTTTATTTTTTGTTATTTATTATTTATTAAATTTGTGTTTCATGTACTGCACTAAATTTATAGATTTATTTGTTTATTATTCATTATTTGCTTATTATTATTTATTAGAATTTATTATTTAGAATAAACCCCAAAACTAACCGTTGGCTCAATTTGCTATCTAGGAGTTTAGGATATTATCATGCCTTCTTCAAGCAATAGTCATGCACCCAAATATGATATTCAGTTTCAAAACAAATATTGTACGTGTGGTCGAAGAGCTGCAATAAGAATATTAGAATCTGAGCATAATTATGCAAAACTCTATTTTACTTGTCAAGAGAGGAATTGTGGATTTTTTCAGTGGTGGCGTCCGATGATTGTGTGTCTTATGTTCGATGAAGATGTCGATATGACAAGAAATGCCTCAGAGATTACAAATTGTGTGATAGAAATGAAGAAAGAAATTGAAGCTACAAGGAAGCATTGCAAAAGAATTAAGCGTGCTGTGAACTCATTGAAAACAATGATTGTTATTTTGTTCATAGTTATTTTAGTAGTTATATTTAGCAAATAATGTTGAACAAATTTAATTTTAAGCTTTGTTAGTTATTAGTGTTACGTAATGTATGCTAAGTTATTTTAATAGATATCACTGTAAGCATTTTAGTATTAAAAAATACTTATTCGTGTTATGTAATGTAATGTAAGCTATATTATTCTTAAAAGCAATATGTGTATTTCAATATCATTGGGAATGAAGTACTGAAGGTTGTAGCTTAATGTGCTAAGGTGCTCTGAATTCTTTTGCTAGGTCCACAACTCATTAAAAAGACCACTTCATTATCAATATAAGGCCAAAAGATAAAACATAACAAAATATATACAATACCAACTGGGCCACTTCAATATTGTTGCCCCTTTTTATGACTGCAACAACTCATCAAACCATATTATAACTTGCCAAAACAAAGTTGTTAGGACCACTTCAATGCCTTGAACACAACACATATCTCAGCCATTGAAGTGGCCCCATTAAATATTTATCAAATGCAAATTTCTCAATACCAATGCAATTATCTTGAAACACAAAATGCAAATTTCATCATTATAATATGACAGTGACATATCACCATATTCTTCAAACTAAAAAGCAAAAACAGTCTAAACCTAACAGCATATCCATGTGCTTCTCATTATAACCTTATCACCATGTTCTTCAACCATATTCTTCAAACAAAAAAAAAAACAAAAACTGCATATCCATCTTAGTTACGTATCACTATAACCTACTATCTCATACCTGAGAAGCCCTTCCATCATCATAGTTTGGATTTCCACTAGAAACACTAGCTTGTGTCCCTAAACCAGTAGTTGAAGAACCAGCCGGGGCATTTGTAAAAGCAGTAGGGGCATTTTTAGAACTAGCTGGGGCATTTGCAAAGGTCTCAATCACATGTGCAGCTCTAGATCCCCTACCAGCAGCTCTTGATCCATCAGATCTTGTACCAACAGCTCTTAACCCAGCAAAACTTGTACTAGTAGCCTTTGATCCCCTACCAATAGATCTTGTATCAGCAGCCTTTGATCCCCTACCAGCAGCTATTGATCCACCAGATCTACTACTATTAGCTCCTGATCCGTTACCAATTGTAGTTTGTTTCTTTGCCTAAAAAATTAAACATAGTATAAGCAATAAAAAAGGTAAGCTTATTGACTTTTAATAAAACTTGTAAGATATCTTGAATTACCTTTTTATTACTTCCAATATCATCTAGGACAAGTTCTTTTGTTATGACCAAGTTTGTGGCAAAAAGTGCATCTAACAGTGCTCCTTCTTCTTGCATTTTTTTCTCCAGCTACTAGTTCTCTAGGTTCTCTCCTCCTATTCTTTCTAGGTCGACCAGGCATACGACAAAGCAACGGAGGCTTTACAGGATCATGTTGACCTCTAAACTTAGCCATAGTAATATCTTGGATAAGGTGAATGAAGTCATTATATGTCTTCATGAAAGTATGCTTGGAGTAATAGTCATGACAGTACAGTTAAATATCAGCCCTTTTGGGAATTATGCAAGCTGCTGCATGCTTACATGGCAGGCCTAATATCTCCCAAACACCACAAGGGCAACTCTAAACACCATGCTGCAAGTTCACAATATAACTTTTTCCACCTTCAAAGACATTAAACTCACTCTCACTAACAGGTACAACTCTATAAAACCTACCATTATACTTGCTTGCATCTAGTTTTTTCCTAATATTTAGGGTAATAAGTGTATCCCATGAACAAACTTTCTCATATCTACCATGAAACCTTTTCATCAACTTTATTCTAATATCCTCCAAGACAGTGAGTATTGGTTTACCTCTAATATTGCCAATCCAATGATTAAAACTTTCAGCCATGTTATTTGTAACATGGTCACTCTTCACGACTGGATTAAAAGTGTGTTTTGCCAACAATTGCGGTGGCTTATCCATCAACCAATTTTATGCATCATTGTTTTCCTTCTTTATGTCTTCCATTGCTTCATTTCATTCCCACTGATTAGGTGCTTTGACAGCTTTCCAGAAATTGATCTTCAACTGCAATCCTTGAAATTGTTGTCTGAAATTACTATATAAATGCCTTGCACACCTTCTTTGCCTTGCATGTGGCAAAATTTCTGTCATTACTTCTGCTAATCCCTACCATAAAACAAAAATCAATGTCAAAATACAGTCAAAACATAGAGAAAATGAATATGAAATAGTTTTGATGTTACATACCTTTTGGCCATCACTAATTATTGTCAATGGTCTATTGAAATCACCAATCACAGAACTTAACAACCCCAAAAACCATCCCCATGAATCTCTATTTTCAAGTTCCACAATTGCAATAGCAACTGAAAACAACCCACAATTACCATCAATTGCTACTGCTGCTAACAAAGCTCTCCCATAAGCCCCTTTTAGATGGCATCCATCCACACCAATAAAAGGCCTACAGCCATTAACAAACCCTTTCTTCATGGCATCAAATGAAAGAAAAAAACCTTTTAAAGGTTGGGTTAACACTAATGTCAGGCCTTTATAATTGCAGGACAACAATGCTACCAGGATTGGTATCCCTCACCATTTGAGCATATAAAGGCAGCAAACCATAAGACTTTGCATAAGTCCCATGAGATTCTTCCTATGCTCTTTTCCTAGCTTTATACAACTTCTTTGGATTCACAGTTAACCCATAATTCTCACTCAGTTCATGTTGCATCAATTTATAGGACATATCTGGTTCAACATGCAACTTTGATCCAAGTCTTTTTGCTATCCAAACAGAAGTTGCAGCACCATGATTATTGCTAACCCTAATACAAGTGTGTTCACCATCACATTTTCTTATCTTAAATGTCTTCCCATCAGCAATGACAGTTGCATGAATTTTCCAACTACAACCATCTCCCTTACAAAATGTTGTAATTCTTGTCTTGTCATTTTTAAACCTTACTATATATATCCCTTCCTATATGACATAGTCAGTAAGAACCTCCCTAAAGTGATAAACACTGTTAAATAACATGTCCTTAGCAAGCTTTATTTTTCCATTGTCTTCAACTGAAAATTTTATTCCTTCCATAGCTCTGTCAATTTCTCTACCCTCTCTATCAGAATCAGAACTTCTAGCATTTCCATCTTCAACATCACTACCAATATCAGATAACTCATTATCATTATCAGAGTCTACACTCTCTTCAAGATTATCATTACCATTATCATCTGATTCACTATGTTCATCCTCACTCTCAACCATCTATTCACCATCATCACTAGTAAAATCATATTGCTCTTCCTCACCACAGTCAATTTCAAGTTCACTGTCAAACTCACTTTCAATCACCAAATTATCAGAATCAAATCTGCCACAAGCATTCCCACCAACACCATGTGTGGAAGAAGGCATACCTTCACTCACTGATTCCAACATAGTGGCAAGAGGAACAGCTGGAGTTATATCAAGATAAATGTTGATTTCCTTCACACCCTCATACATTTGGAATAGCTGCAGTATGTCAGCATCACTTTTCAGCTCAGCCAATTTTGCTGACTTTGGATTCCAAGCTTGAGTGACAAAAGTCCTTCCCTTTCCAGCTGTGGAATCATCAATTGTGAGCTCCAAGATATCATTGACCAACTATATGTAGGAGTACCTATCACCATCAACATTTGCAATCACTTGAGTATTAGAGTTGCAATGAGCCACCAAATCACATAGCTCTGAATTTGCCATCAACCACTGTTCCAACAAAAAAAAGAGTTGTAAGTATTAACTCAATTCTAGATAAAAGAAAATGATATAAACATATATCAATATATACATATATATATATATATATATATATCCATATCCATATCAGTGAAAATATTGATGACTAAGACTATGGTAGAGAACTAACTAAGATTATGGAATTAGATGCATACATCATTCAGTGAGAATTAACAGAGGATATGACTTTGAATGGAGTAGAAAGAACAACTCTATGTAGAACTGAGATGCTGAAACAAAGGTGAAAGGTTGGGGTTTTAATGTTGGAAAAGAAGGTAAAGCTTGTAATGAGCAAAGTAGTCTCGAAGCCTTACACTATAGCACATACGCCAGTGAATCCAGCTTCTGCTGATATTTTGGCTGCAACTTCAAATAGGTCAATTTAGAATGATCATAATTTGTCTAGAACAGAAATGGGTTTTCCTAGTTCAAGCAAGTCTTTGCATTTAGGCTTGGTTATGGTCAAGTTGGGACAAAATGCATTGTAAAGGCTAACCATTTCCTTGCAAAGTTACCTGACAAGGACTTAAACCAGTATGATGTAAGCTCTTTCCTTTTTTTTTCTTTTGCAAATTGCTTAGCTAAGGAAAATGCAGTTGTTTCACTATCCAAGAATCATAAAACTTTATCTATGATCAACTAGTTTTTAGCTTTGAAACACTAAATTTACCGAGTTAAATTTAATTAATTTTTTGGCATGAGCAGTTGTCAATTGGTTTATCAATTTCTTCAATTATTTCTGAAATCCTATCCAATTCCTTATATACATCCACAGAGAAACATCCACGAGACTCCAAAAAAAAAACAAATACAAAGATATAGCCTTGAAAATTCTTACAAACCTTTGAGTGACATAGAGACCAGTGCGAGAGAGACCAATCGTGGTTGAATGTAGGCACGACGAACCAAGGATTCTATGTTGGTGGCGATGTGAGCCGTGAACAGAGGCGATGATGCGGCAAGATTGACCCAGGTGATAGAGAAATCGACAATGGGTTTTTCAATCTAACCTTAAACACTTGGTTTTTGAAATCAAAAGTAGAATGAAGAAATAAACACTGGGTTTTTGAAATCAAAGGTAGAACGAGTGATGAAATGTTTGATTTTTGTGAAACAATTCGAGATTCAAGGAAGATTTTAGGAAAAGTGTAAGAACAGTAAAACACGATAGCAAAGGGAAAGAAGGATAGGGTGACAGTCAGAGTTTGGGTCGAAAATTTTGAGAGATAATTTTGTCATTTTACATTTTCTATTAATTATTCTTAACACTGTTAAGATTTTTGGGGCGGAGTGTCCATTTTCAAAACTAATGGATTGAAGTTGAATTATGATCAAACCTTAAGGAGTCGGGTGTAATTTACCCTTGTTTTTTTTATGGTAAACTTTTTACGCTTAAGTTACAACAGAATTTCTTCTCCACTTAATGGTTTAGGTTCCATCTCTAACTCCTGCTTACCATTAAATGTCAATTTTTGTTTCCAATAAGGATGATGCATTGGTAGGAATCTTCTGTGGTCTACCAATGATATATTTTTACTATGTTTCAGCCTTTGTGAAGGAGTTTGCTCCTCACATATTAGATAAGAATAACAACATTTGATAGCACAACCAGACAAGTCATCATATACAAGAAAATTGTTAATTGTCCAAAGCAACATAGCTTTTAAAGTAAATATTTTTGACAATATGCGTCATAAATTTCAACACTACCATCCCACAATAGCTTCAAATTATCCACCAGTGATGCAAAGTAAACATCGATATCATTCTCATGTTGCTTAGGGCCTAATATCAATAAAGTTAACATAAAATTTCTTTCCATATATAACTATGGTGGGAGATTGTGTTTTATCATTATGACTAGCCAACAATAGTAAGTACTATTAAGAGTTTTATATGGGTTTATCCCATTGCTGAAACAGTTAGTTGAAGATTTCTTAGGTTTGTTACAAAACTAGGCCATTAATAATTTATTAATTGCCATGCTAGCTTTTTTCGGATGATGCTAAAGTCCATCTAATATCTCATTTACATTCCATGTCAAATCTTGAACTATTTGTTTTGTACCAAATATTTTATGAAATCTTGGTATGAGAGGGAAATATCATAAAATTTTTGCTAGTGTATGTCATTTCTTGACATTTGCAATTTCATTCAATTTCCATCCTAATTCATTACATGTAGGGCATATTTTCACATCCTCATACTCCTTCATATACAATATGTAATCATTAGGACATGTATGAATCTTTTCATAATCTATTTTTAGTGAAGACAACATCTTCTTAGCCTTGTACATTAATGAAGAAAAATGATTGCCTTTTGGAAACATCTCTATTAACAAGCAAGGTAAATTTAAGAAATTTTGATCACTTCACCCATATTTTGCTTTTGAGTTATACAGCTTAACCAACACAAATAACCTTGTAAATTTCTTGCAACCTAGAAACAATAGCTTCCTTGCATCTTCAAACAACTAGTCAAGGTTTTCAATATCATTTTTACAACAATCATGAGCAGCTTGCACAAAGAAAGCCTTCTTATATTTCTTTCTTACCTCCTTAACAGTAATCCTTTAGGCTTCCATTAGTCTTTTCTTATTTTCTACATTAGGTTCTTCAAACCCCTTGTGAACAATTTCCAATAAATCTTGAGATTCCAACAATACCTTTATTTTTGGGTTAATGTATCATTTAGCCTTTGAACTATGCCACTTTTATCACTTTGGTACTTAATGAATTTTTGTTATCATTTTGGTACCTAAACTTCACTTCCGTTGGACATTTTAGTACCTGCGACAAACGCCGTTTAAAAGTTGACATGGCTTGTTATGCCCAATAATAATTTGACAAGTGGCACCATGTCAATATTATTTTTTTCTTTAAAAAAATATTTAAAATTTTTAAAATATGTAAAAATAAATAAAAATATGTAAAAATATTTTTTATATATTAAAAAATTATCAAAACACAAGAAACGTTCAAAGAAAAACAATCGAAACTCAAAAAACCATAAACACAAATCAAGAATCATCAAAAAAAAGTTTACATGAATCAAAGCCAATATACACAATAGAGAGAAGAAAAAGAATAAAGTGTTGGGTTTGGGTTCTTAGGATTCTTGACAATAGTCACCAACGGCATAAGGTGGATGACAATGGTCTTCATCAGCGTTTGCATTAGAAAGAAGTCGTGCTCTTGTTTCACCTTCCACAATTGTGTCCCCTTTTCCTTCTTTTCTACCTTGAAATTGTTGCTGGTTAGGGGTTCTGTTGCTGGTTAGGGGTTGTGTTGGGAATGGGTTTTGAAATTGGTTTTTGGGTAGAGGTTTATTTCAGCATTACTGGGTTTTAGCTTTTGATGTTGGTTGATTTGAGGTCGGTTAGGATTGTGGGTTGATTCGTATGATTTTGATAATGGCTAAAGTTTGTAAAAGAATTGTTGGTAAAGGTTGAATCTCTCTGGTATAGGTGATTTGGGGTGGGATTTGAAACTATTTGTGTGAAGTTGCTATCCGAAAAAGCGATGGAAGAAGCTAGGATTGAGGAGCTTACCTTCTTCTTTACTTTCATCCCACTTAGCTTGGTGAAAGAATCTCATTCAATGGGTTGAGGATTTCTTCTAAACTAAAAATGCAATGGATCAACAAACTCTCTTTGTTGGAGGGTAAGTGACATGAGGTTGCTATGCTGGGTTAAGATTGAATTTTATTGAATTTCTTATCCCAATTTGGGTTTTGATTAATTTCAAGTTCTTTTTTATTTTTATTTATCATGTCTTTTATTTTTGATTTCATCCTAAATATTATTTAAAATATTTACATATTTTTAAATATTTTCAAAATATTTTTTTACTTATTTTTACATATCTTTAAATATTTTTAATATTTTTAAATATTTTTTAAATATTTTTTAAATATTTTTACATATTTTTATATGTTTTTTTAATTGTTTAAAATATTTTTCAAAGAAAAAAAGAGATAAAACTAACATAATGCATGTGTCAGAATGTTATTGGACATTCCAAGCCACGTTAGCATATTTCAAACGGCGTTAGTCTTAGGTACTAAAATGTTTAACGGAAAAGAAGTTCAAGTATCAAAGTGACAATAAAAATTCATTAAGTACCAAAGTGATAAAACTTGTATAGTTCAGGGATCAAATGATATATTAACCCTTTATTTTTTTATACTTTAATTATCAAAACTATTCTTATACAGGAATTTGGTGTTGCACAAAATTGTTTGTCATTACTATTTTGTTAACTTTACTAAAAACTTAACAAATTATTATACCAATAAAACACTCCCAAATGGAAGACCCAAGTTATTAATAAACTTCACCAAAAACTTAATACAAACAAACCCCAAACTCTGATATCACTTTTGTTGGGAGGAAAGACCTAAGAGGTATTTTTACAAATACTTGACATGCACACTTTGTAAGAATTCTAAAAAACAATTAAGGCAAGCTTAATCAACCACCAAGATCATAACATTTTCAACCTAATAAACTTAAATTTTTAGCACAATTTCCATACACAAATCTAATTGCAATAAAATAATTTCAAGTTTCAAAATATCCACATAAACGGCGTTAAGTACAACACATATTCAAACATGTAATTAAGAACTATATAACAATCTTTGTACTTCAAAATGCATATTCATATAGGTAGAATGAGAAATGCTTATACAAAAGTTTGCTAAAAGGTAACCAACCCAATGTAATTGAGCTTACAATACGACAATTCGAACCTTTAAGCAGAAAGAAAGATCAGACATCACTAGCAGGTAAATAAATACCCTTTCTATTATTGATTTGCAGCTGGAATGAAATGAGAAGAATTATGCACACATAATATCATACATTCGAGTTATCAGATGGTTTGATTTCACCACTTTTTGCACGAGGATTAGGAAATCTAGAGACTGAAAAGGCTTGAGATATTTAGCAGCTGTTCACCCAAAGAGTTTTAGAAGATATTTCGCTGCTGTTCACCCAAAGAGTTTTATAATATCATAATGGTATAATGTTGGTAACTTTAGTCCAGTATCCTGAAGAGATAACGAGAAAAAACTAATAGCTAAGTATAATTTATAAACATTCCCAAGAGACTAAAGATAATCATGTTGTTGTTAACAAATACTGAACGCTAGTGGTCAGTTGTAAATTGTGGGTTAAAACATCGATCAACCATCCATACTTCTTCAGCAAACAACTTAGTTTCGAGGTGCTTGAATATGATGGACCTTAGCTATTAATGCACCAGGACTCAATAGCATCACCATTAGATTCGTGAATGATAAAATACTTAGTGCATTTTTTTTAGAATTTAATTTGGAAGTGCAGCTATGATACATGTTTTTTTTCCCTCAATGACTATGCTTGTTAATTCATTTGTAATTTAACCGATTTAGTATATCATTTAGTATATCACTGTAAGAAAACTTGAATAGATAAAACACGCCGAATCTTATGTTCAATCATTAATAAAAAATTTATATGAAAGCATACTTAAATTCATTGGAATAACTTGATTGGGGTTATCAGCCTTCCACGTCTAAACTTTTTAAGAGAATCCGTAACTCACTCACTGATGGGATATGAGAATGAAAATAACGTATCATTTAGACTGATGATCATAATCTATTTATACCTATAGTATATTTTATATTATTTTGACCCGTCAAAAAAATAAAATAAAATATTGTGTTTTTACATATTGTAAAGTGCATACCAAAACAAGATGTTCTAAAGTCCAATAATTCAAATCTTATATGATCACTTTTAAAATTTAAATAGACTAAACAAATTAGATATCATGTAATGCACCATTGATTGATATATGTAAGTCCACTCAAAGAATTTTCCAAGAATCATAACCTCCTAAAACTCATTGCTCTGCATAATTTTAAGCTATCCAGTTAAAGACTTAAAAGCCTGTTTTATAAATTATGATAAATTTGGAAAAATATGTATTTTATATGCAAAGCATTTTAAACCATTTGAGAAATAATTATGTCTTTGAATTTTAGCAGCAAGTGATAATGGCAACCTGAAAAGTTTCTCTATTACTTTTACAGATCAAATGTTTGATGATTCGGAAGCTACTTGCAAACATTGAAGCTCTGGAAATAATCACCTTGATTAGGAATTCATTAGTCTCCGGGGCTTTCAAAGCAGCCAAGTCTATCTCGACTGGTCCTTTTCCTTGCTCTGCATATTTCTTTCCAACCGGCTGCGTGCGTGACTTTGGGTGGTTTTGCCGTTTTAAAATTCCAGCTGATTAATAAAGAACGAAAGTTTCAACAAAAATTAAACAGCAGTTACAGATTCCTTGAAAATTCTTGTAGGGGCAACCCTAATAAAGAACCATCAACGCAGTCTCCATCTCCCTCCGATAAATTAAATGATACACATCTTTATAATTGCATTTCTCAAATCTTTTTTTATTAAAGGTTTTACATCCGTTTTACAATTTAAAATTAATCTTGTTTAGATTAGAAATAGTGAACGATAAAATTTTTTCAATAATGACGACTCCAAAATTTAAATCATGTTCAAATATCTGAAAAAAAATCCATTTCTAATTGTTTCGATCACCAATTGGTACATCTCTCAAATCTACTTGAATTTGAAACTGACTTTTGTGGCCTTATGTAACTATCATGGTCCTAGTAGAAATTAAGAGCTATGAGACAAGTAAAAAAGTATAGTGATTAAAATGACAGGCTAGACTTTTAAATACGCTCTTTTATCACTTCCTTTTCTTGACTTGTAATTGCAATGACCCAGCAACACGTTATTCGTGCTTCAGCAGGCACCATTGAAATCTAAACATCCAAAAAGCTGTGTCAGCAAGTCATTTACAATATGAAGATAAGATAATGCCTTATCTTCATTACAAATGAACAAATTATTACAAGGAATTCATACAAGTTGAGGGATAGTTTGAGGCTATATTGGTGCATAAGATAAAGCATAGAATAGGATGATAATTATTCTATTGGTTTACACATAAAAGAAAGGGTTAAATTGCAAAGAAGATTACTTATCATTTTAGTATAAGATGATCTAAACATTTCCAAAAGATAAAGATTATTTTTAATCCCATGGGATTAATTAATTGATATCTATTCCTTATTCATATAGTTTACACAAAAAAAAACTTTAAACTTTTAATAAGATGACAAGAGTCAGTGATTAATTAATTAATTTAAATTATTTGTTTTCCTTTTCCATTCTCCCTATTTCTCTTTTTTACTTTTTTTTTTCCTTTATTTCTTTCTTTTCTCTTTCTCTTTCTCTTTCTCTTTCTCTTTTTTACATTTTCCTTTTTTCAATAAAGCAAAAAGTTTAATTTAGATAAAATAATAATCTCTAAAAAATTAATTTTTCATTTTTTTGAAAATAATCAATGTTTAAAATTATTTTTTTAAATTAACTCTTAAATATAAAAATTATTATAAATTAGATTTTTTTAATTTATAACATTTAAAAATTTAAAATTAACTAGTATTTTTCTTATTTTAAAATTTTTATTTTTTTCTATTTTATTTTTTTCTATTTTTCTTTTTTTTCCTCTTGTTGGCAAGAAAAGTAAAAAGGAAAAAATTAAAATTAAAGTAAAAGATAAGAATTTTTATTCAAAAATCAAGTAATTTTTATTTTAAAACCAATCATTTTATTTGAAAATTTATTTTTCTAAAACAAATATATTCATATTTCTATACATCAAATATTACCTATGAGTATATAATGCATAAACATCATTGTAAGTAATTGTTGTATATACATTAAGATACATAAATCTAAACGTGTCAAATGTGGGCCGAACGGTCCATGGCACAACACAATTCAACACAATGTGGATCATACTTAGCATGACTCATACTTAACTAAGCAGGCTAAGCTAAACACAATATGTGTGTGTGTGTTGTGTCGGGCTAGAAGTTTGTAGGCACATGGATTGGCATAGCACAACTCATGAAGGGCCAGTGCTAGCTCGTGTGAGCTAGCACAGCACGGCACACGAGCCCATGTGTCGTGTCATATTGGTCCATTTAAAAAAATAAAATTATATTTAATAAATCTAATTATGAAATATTTAAATTATTGATACATAAATTTATAATGTTTTCATTTTGAATGCAAAATATATTATATGTCACATTTTTTATATATAATTTTTTTATTAGATACACTAATACTGAAAACTCATCAAAAAATGAATTATTAAAAATTACTTAATTTAAAGATCTGTTAGATATAGAAGCTTGAGCACTGATAAATCACATTATATAAGTAAATAATTAGGTGAAGAGAATGAAAAATAAAATAATAATCTTTTGTGTTTTATAGTCTTTTATTTATGTTTGTGTGTGTCTATATTTTTATATATAAGGATTGAAAATTTTAAAGAGTGGTAAAATTTGTTCACGAGTTTAAATGAAAATACCCTCTCTTAATGCAAAGAGAAAACTGTGCATGTGTACAATTAGCCTCCGTAGGCTCTACAAAGTGGAAGCCTTTTGGTTATGTACAATGATCCTCTCCAAACCCCACAAAGTGGGAGCCTTTTTCACCGAGTTACCCTTTTTTTAGGATTGTAAGTTTCGATATATTTATTAAGTAGATTTTATTATGTTTTCTCATGGATATAGGTATTTTTCCTTCAATAATTGTAAATTTTGATATCTTTATTTATATATTATTATTATTTTTCGTGGATTTAGGTATTTTATCAAAGTGAATTATGTGTCTTTTTATTTTATATTTATTTATCTTGTATGTTATTAAATTAATAAATAAAAATTTTGAAAAATAATAAAAAAAATCTAAAACTTTATTAATGAATCATGCTTAGCACGACACGATAAGAAAAATAATATTGTGTTTGACTCAACACAACTCATTAATGCTATGAATCATGTGCCACGTTGGACTACGTTTTTAATTTGGATTTATATATGATGCACTGACAGTGTATAGTTTCTATACACTGTCAATGCATAAGAGGTTGACATCTCATCAATAGGCCCTTATATGCAAATATAAATAAATTTTTTTAATTTGTCCATAAGGATCTATTGATGAAGTATCAATCTCTGATGCATTGACAGTATATAGAGATTATACACTGTCAGTGCATCATATATAAACTCTTTTAATTTTTATGAGCCATGCAAGTACGATCTATTAAAAAAATAATGTTTATATCATGATTTATTGACGCGTAGATTAATATAAATGGCACGGCCTGTTTGACACCTATGCATAAGTCATACACGCGCAGTTCCACTTGTACAAAAAAAAGCGCAGTTTCAAAGCCCTTCGTAGAATCCCTTGCCACTTGCAAACAATAGTATTGCTTTCAAGGGCAAAACGAAATGACCGGAACCCAGGTGTACCATTGCATGTTTCAGGGCCAGTGGGCATTCAGATTATGGGCGGTGGGCCACCCCTTCCAAGTGAAGTCGATTAGCAAATTGTCAAGTTGACGATGGCGTATGTGTACGTCCGCAATTTTCGAATTTTGTGT
The DNA here is from genome assembly GCA_031772115.1 of Heritiera littoralis. Taxonomy (NCBI): domain Eukaryota; kingdom Viridiplantae; phylum Streptophyta; class Magnoliopsida; order Malvales; family Malvaceae; genus Heritiera; species Heritiera littoralis. The sequence goes on from JAPDPK010000022.1 coordinate 1,773,785, forward strand.
TTGCCCAATTTCCACTCTAATCTAGAACAGTTTCACTTTCATCGATTAATTTAAACATTGACCGTTTAAAAGGCCGACATCTAGTCAAAGCCTCTTCGCTTTTTCTTGAGTTCGCTGCCTTTTTTGTTTAATAATCAAATAAATTTTTAATTTTTAGTTTTAAATAAAATTTAATTTTTAATATTTTATTGTATGAAATTTAATTCATAAATTTTTATTTCAATAAAAATAAATCTTTAATTTTTTAAAATTATACAATTAAATCCAAATCTGTTAAATGACATTAATTGCCGTTAATATTACATACGTGACATGTCACGTGATAGCCAACTAAGCTATTCACATCAGTTTTAACGTTAGATATACTAACGATAGTTAGTGTCATTTAACAGATTTGAATTTAATTACATAATTTTAAAAAATTGAGGGTTTATTTTCATCGAAAGAAAAATTTATGGATAAAATTTCACGCGATAAAATGTTCAGAATTGAATTTTATTTTGAGCTGAAAGTTGAGAATTTATTTTATTATTAAACTTTTTTTTTTCGGTTAACACCTTCTTAACCTTAATTTACAACCTTTATCCTATTAGCCTTGACTGGCCGGTACGCTACTCTACGCATAAAAGAGACGCTGCCCAAATAACAAGCAACCCGCCCGAACCCATTTACAGCTCCAAATAGCAACCCGACTGAACATGACCCGAGTATTCGTCTGCCACTTCCAATTTTGTCCATGTGTAATTTCCCAAATTTAACACGTAAGCGCTGTGGGGCTCGCCGAAGCTCGGTGAACCAATCAACAGCAATTTGTCTTGCCACGTCACCACATAGGATGTGTTGTACACTTCAGCTGGCAGCTCAGCTACCACTTTCCATGTGTCACCTACTAGTGTTGCCACATCACCTCCTTGACACGTGTACAATTTTCCGTCGGCTGCCACGCAAGTTCTCGGAGACATACCGGTACTTGGGAGGTTCTCGTGCGCCGGATTCCATTGCCATGTGGCAATGTCGAATTGCTCGGCACCGCTTTCGAATTGGCCTTGCCTATCTGTACAATAGCCTCCGATGACGAGGAATTTTCCGAGATTGAAAATTCCCTTGCACTCGTCACGCTCTTTTTCCATGTCAGGCAAGGAAACCCAGGTGTTAGCCGCCGCGTCATATGCCATTGCCGATCTCAAAGCATTTTTCTCGCCGTCATGTCCGCCGGCAACATATACCATCCGATCCAAGTCCGACGCGCATCCAAAGAAGATTCTCCTTACACCTGGCATATCAGCACCACGGTGCCACGTGGCTGATATGAAATTGTAAACATAGACGGCATTTCGGACCTCGAAAGTGTCCGGATCCAGCCCACCCATCACTACAAGGTTCGACCCGACTCCAGTGACTTGACAAAATATCGGCAGCCCATTGGACAGGCCAGGAACCGCAGGCAGCTCACACCAGTCACCGGTATCCGGCTCGCATAGCACGAGCCGGTACACCGGCATGGCGAGGCATTTCAGGCCGGAAGTTCTATTGGGATTGACGCGGATTTGGGTCATCACCACCGCATGTTTACTACACCCGGCAGCTTTTCGATAGCGAAAAAACTGTGGCGAATGAATTTCAACCTTCCAATCTTTACAGGTTGATGCAATATTGGAGAATTTATTGTATGGGACACGAAATAAACATTCCCGGGCAATTTCATTTGGAAGACCGGGAATCAGTTCCATGATTTGCGACATGTAAATTTGTCGAGGAGTAAGAAAGGGACGAAGGGAGGTTTGGATGGAGCAAAGTCGAAGAGAAGTTTTGGAGGAGAGAGTAAAGTTTGGGAGGTCTTTATAGGGAAGTGGAACACTACAAGTGTTTAGAGATAACTGAGAAGTTTCGAACAAAAAAAAATAGAGATAACTGATAAGTTCAATAGAGAAAAAAAGAGAAGAACAGAATACTGGGGCGATTTGATGGTGAAGGTGAAACTGACACCGGAGACCATTGTATCACCGGCCGTTGTCTGATGAATATTATATTCTTTTTTTTTGGTTTAATAGCCAAATAAGCCCTCAACCTTTAACTCAAAATGGAATTCAGCTCTCAACGTTTTATCGCATGAAATTCAGTCCATAAACTTTTATTTCAGTGAAAATAAACCCTCAACCTTTTACAATTATGCAATTAAATCAAAATCTGTTAAATGACACTAACTGCCGTTAGTTTTGCATACGTGGCAGCTGACGTGGATAGCTTAGTTAGCTGCCACGTGGCATGCCAAGTAGGAAAAACTAACGGCAGTTAGTTTATTTAACACATTTGGTCTATTTCCACCGAAATAAAAGTTTGTGGACTGAATTTCATGCGATAAAACGTTGAGAGCTGAATTCTATTTTGGGCTAAAGGTTGAGGGCTTATTTGACTATTAAGCTTTTTTTTTATTTGAGATGAATATTATATTCTAGTAAATAATAGTTTTTAATTTTGCATTGTTTAATTTATTAAATTTGTCTTTTCAATAAAGTTGCAATCTTTTAAAATTGGTTTAATAACCAAATATGAACTCAATATTTTCACAAAATAAAATTAAGTTCTTAACGTTTAAATGTATGAAAATCAGTCCTCAACGTTACAAAATAATTGAATCAAGAACATTTCCATTAAATTCTTTAATTTTCGTTAAGTTTTATTACTGGTAGGGATAACAAAAATTAAAAGATTTAATGAAAATGTCCTTAATTCAATTATTTTGTAACGTTAAGAACTGATTTTCATGCATTTAGACGTTGATGATTTAATTCTATTTTATGACAAATGTTGAGGTCATATTTGACTATTAAATCTTTAAAATTCAATTATTACGTATTACAATTACACAAAAATCCCTCAAGGCCTCAACATTAATATTTACAATTAGATCTATCATTAAGTATTAATTTACAAAACAAGGAGTTTTAACTTATAAATTATTATTGTCTTAAAAAATATCTGTTTTAGTTTTACATTCTATAAATCCATATAATAACTCTATACTCTTTAATTTTTTAAAAAATATCATTGTAAATATATTTTTATAATACATTTCATGCTTTTTTTTAAGTTTTAAAATAAACAATTTTAAATATGATAGTCTTCTATAAATTAACATATTGAAGTGATTTATAGTTTTTGAATATTATATAATATATTTTATATTTTTATTAAATTATTAATTTAAACTATAGGTGGAGCTGAAATTTTACATTAGATTACAATAAAGTGATTTATTAATTTTTTTATAATAACTCAAGTTGGGATCCTAATTTTTTTATTAATTTAAAAAAATTATTATTTAAAAAATAATTTAATAAAGTTGTACTGCATTCAAAAAATGAGAAAAATACTTTACAAAAGAGTGCATAAAAATAATGGTTAAAAAGTTTTATTTATTTGTTTCACAAAAAAAAAAGTTTTATTTGAATTTTACATTATTTTATTTTTTCTTAATTAAAATATCATATTTAATTAACACTTTCTCACCGTTGTTGAAAATTTGATGGTAAAAATGAAACAGTCAGCGGAGATCATTGGGATCATCCGCCGCCATTGTTTTAATACTAATTGCAGGACATAAATATCTGACTGTAGTTATTTTATTTAAAAAGATTCAATTGGACTGTTTTGATTTTTTAATTAAATATTATGATTTTTTAATCATTTATTAAATTGATCTTTTTTTTATAAAATTACATCTATTCAAATCCAATGATTATCAGTTATAGCTATTCAAAAAATCTATTAAAATTTTATCATAATTTAATTTTAATTTATTATTTATCAAAAAAAAATTTGGTTTATTAGTTTGAAAAATAAATATTTTGGTTCAAAATTATAAATTTGAGAGTACAAAAAAATTGTTATATTCAGTTATTATTAAAAAAATCTATTGATATAAACATTTATAACCCATGAAATATTCATAATACTTTTTGTATTAAAAATTAAAAATGTTACATAAAATAATTTTGTAAAAAAGTACTTAAAAATAATAATAGTGTTATAACGTTTCCTAGGTCTAGGTCACTAGACATTAAACAAATGGAGTCGCCACCAATCTTTTTTTTAACCTAGGTGTGATTGGCTACCTAAATGACTCTAGGGACTGGTTTACATTTTATGTTTTGGGTTCGGGAGTTCATTTACGAGTAGGGAAGGTTATAGCACCCCTACAACGCCCAAAGTTGGTACCATTTTAATCTTGTATTATTTTAACTTAGTCTTAGTTACATGGCCTTTATATTTTATTGTTTAAATATTGAAAATTCTTTTAAGATTCCTCCATCATTCCGGATGAACTCTTAAAAAAATCTTCTCACCTCAAGAGTATTCAAAGGGTACCATTCGACTCCCTTGAAGAGGCTCCGTCGTCGGAAGTATTTTAGAATTTTATTATTCCTTAATTTATTTTTATTTAATTATTTTATTACTTTTATTTATTTATTTTAAATATTATTTTATATATATTTTTAATATTTTTAGGATTTTTGATATTTAATATTGAGAATATCTCCTAAATTTTCCATCGTTCTGGATAAACTTAGGAGAACTCTCTCACCTAAGAATTCTTCAAGTTTTACTCATTCGCAATCACCTTGAAGATTCCATCATCGAAATTAATTAATAATTTATATTTTTATTATTATCTTAGCCTTTTACCATTATTATTGTTACATAATTATTTTATAATTATTTTTTATTTTTATTCTATTTTATTATTTAGAGAATACAGTGTCAACCTTTATCTTTTGAAAATACCTTTTAAATCTTCCATCATTCTGGATACACTTAAAAGGATCCTCTCACCTAGGAATTCCTCAAGTGTTACTCATTCGTAATCGCCTCGAAGATTTCATCATCGGAATTATTATTTTATTATTTATTAATTTTTATTAATTTTTATTTTTATTTTATCTTTATTATTTAATTAGAATATAAATTTTATTATTATGTTATTATCTTTATTATTTATTTATTTATTTTGAAAATACCTTCTAAATCTTCCATCATTCTGGATAAATTTAGAAGGATTCTCTCACCTAAGAATTCCTTGAGTGTTACTCGTTCGTAATCGCCTCAAGGATTCTATCATCGGAATTATTAATTTACTTTACTTTACTTACAAGACATCTCATTATTTTGACTCGTTAACCTAATTTAATTTATATTAATTAATATATCTAATTCTACATAAAAACTAAATAAATTAGTAAACCAAAATAAATGAATCAAACAATTTCAACAAATTAGCTAGACATAAAAAAAAAATTAAATCTTGAAAAAACGTGCATGATGATGGAGTACAGGAATGATAAAACACATGTGGACACAAGAATTGTTTCATTTATTCACATACCTTTTTTGCTGCTCATGATTTCATTCACTTTTTATTCCATTTGCAATTTCCTTCTTTTCTCTCTGTACTTTTCTCCTTCAAGCAAACACCATTTGCTTCTCGAACCTAAGCCTTAACTTCCTCTATTGCCAACCAACATATTTTCTCCTTCCAGTTGCAGCATCAATACCCGTGCTCCATCATCACTGTGTTCCACTGCCGTTATTTCCAATGTTCTCACTTCTATGTTTGTACTTATTCTGTAATTGTTTTCTCACTCAATCCCTCTGTGTTTCAATCATCCGCTCCTGCTGGTTACCGTCGCTCGTCTGCTTGTGATTTTGGATACCAAGAAGCTCCTTGTCGTCACCGGTGCTACTGTCTTGTATATTTTTTATTTGGTTATTTTCTCTCTGAAAATTCTTCCTCCCCCTTAAGTTATGGGTTTAACCCCTTTTTATAGTCATAAACTTGTTAGAGTCCTAATACAACTAAACCTATTCTATTAATTATCTTTTATTTTTAATATTTTATCTATTTAATTTTTATGTTAATCCTAATCTAATTCTATCAATTTTAATATTAATTATCCTAAAAAATCTAATTATCTTATCCTAAAAATATTTTAATTTATAATTATCTAATAAATCCTAACCTATATTACTATTTATCTTATATTAATAAAATTATCCTAATCTATTAAATATTTCTAATTTAAATAATCCTAATAATGTTAATCCTAATTTTTCTAGATGTTAATTCAAAATATCAATTCAAAATTTACAAATTATTAGTTTTTTACAAAAATACAACCCGGACAAAATGAGGTGTCTACAAATAGTAATAAAATTCATTGTTGATACTTGAAAATGTAATATTATTAATTCAAGTTTAGTAATTAACTGATATATGTTAAAATTATTTGTGATTTTAAATCGAAATGTTCATTTTCAAAACTAATGGACTAAAGCTAAATTATTGTAAAACCTTTAAAACCTTAGAGAAATTTACTCAATTTAAAAACACCTTACAAGATAATATGTAATTCTTTAATTTGAAGCTAATCGCTGAAGAGTTCTATTCAAATTTGACATTAATTCTTTATTTCATTAGTTAAAATATTATGCTCAATCAATTATTTTTTATTATTTTAAAAATATTTTAAAATATGGATAAAGCAAGGTCGAAGACAAGTTTTGGGGAGGAGAGTTAAGTTTGGGAGGTATAGGAGAGTGGAACAGTGCATAAGAGATTAAGTTGAAGTTGAACAGAGAAGTGAAAAGGACAGGGCAGGGAAGAAATTTGATTTTTGTTCAGAGAAGGAACACACCACTAACACCAAAACGCGTTGGTTTGGGTTAGCGTGGAATTCTTTATAAACACACACACACCACACAGCAAGCGATGTGGGACGGTGAAAACCCACACACACATGCATTTACACACACACGCATGCAGTCAAGCAAAGCTTAGTCACACAACACACACACATCGCACACTTAGCAATATACATGCTTTTTTGTTCAGAGAAGGAACACACCACTAACACCAAAACGCGTTGGTTTGGTAAAGGTGAAAATCTAACCATTCTAAAGATGATATAATTATACGAATAAAATATATATATAGAAATGACAAATATTAAAATTAAATAATTTTATATAATTCAAACACAAATTATAAATAAAAATTGTCAAGGTGAAAGAGACAGTGTTGACCATTGGATCATCGGCCGCTGTTGTCTTAATGTTATATGTTAGCTAGTAAATGGAATAAATGCTGGACAGAAATATCTTGCTTTAGATATTTTATTTAAAAAAGTAAATTTAAGTGTTTTCATTTTAATTAAATATTATGATTTTTCATTTGCATTTTTTAATTTATTAAATTATCTTTCAATAAAATTACATATTTTAAAATCTATAATTATCAATTACAACTATTCAAAAATCTTTTCAATAAAATTAATCTCTTAAAATCCAATAATTATCGATTACAAATATTTAGAAAATGAAAAATACATTACAAAATAGTACGTAATTCTTCGAATCAGAGCTAACCCTTGAAGAGCTCTATTTGAATTTTACATTAATTTCGTATTTCATTGATTATAACATCATGTTCAGTCTATTATTTTTCATTATTTCAAAAATATGTTAACAATTATAAATTATCTGGCAAACATTTTGCATTTTGTCCCCTTTGCTTTTCTTAATATTTTTACAGTTTAAGAATATATTTAATTAAAATAAAAAGTATTTGATAGAAACGTGAAGTCACTTGAGAATTTCATTACTCGCAAAAATTCAAATGTTATTTTTTTTTACCTTATTCAATAATTTTATTTAGATTTACAGCTAAATTTTACACAAAAAAAAATTTACTTTCATATTGTTGATGGTTGTTTTGGGATAGATCAATTTCGAAGCGAATGGATATCTGAATTAGTTCCTGTCAAAAAGAGAAAACAATGAGTTGGGCGTTAGGGTCTCCGCTCAAAGGCGTACCCCGACACTCAAATCAATAATATATTCAAAGGATATAATAGCAAGAGAATAAGAAAGTGCGACAATATGTAAATAATAGTATTTAGAGTCTCAAAGAAAGTACGACTCAAAAGAAGCGCGACTCAGAAAGTACGACTTAGAGAGAGTCTAAGAGAGTATATGACTCATAGCGTATAAGAGAGCATATCTAATATGTATATCTTGACCTCTTTATGTAGCTTACTAACTAGCAGTATTTAAGAATAATTAGGATTTTGTATTTATGTAGGATATTATCTAAGAGATCTAATTAAATAAAGATTTTATTTAATAAGAATTCTTTTGATATGGCCTTAAACTTTGAATAGGGATTTTCTTCCCATAAGCTAGCTTGTAGTTGGGCTATTAAGCTTGAGCTAAATATTGGGCTAAAGGCTTGAACTAAATATGGCATAACAATTGTTGCCCCAAGGATAAGGTTGATTATATGGTTGCCCTTATGCTTTCATAATTCAACTTTGTGTCGAAAATGAGATCACCAATTTGTGCTCACCTTTTTGGGCTATAGTGAAAATATCTCGCTTAATCATGGTAATGGCCCTAAGACTGTAGGTCATAATATGACTCATAGGCTTTGCAGTAATTTCATTTAAACATATGTAAGAGATTTTTTTAATACCCTTTGCACTTGGCACTAGACATGAAGTGTGCCAACTCTAAATAAAAGATCGACATGCATGAAAGAGTAAAGGCCTGCTATAAGAGATAGGTGTAAGATAGATGGACAAAGTTCCTCAAGGCCTCGTTGAAATTGGCGATCAATTTTATGTAAGAGAATGCTCACCGTAGTAGAGGTGCCTTGTGAAAGTATCAAAGGTTTGGCTTATGATCGTTATTTAATATCTTCTTATTCTGTATAAGCATTTCTTATCGTGTACTTGAGGCTCAAGTTTGTCATAATTAAAACCAACAATAACAATCAAATAATAAAATGAGACAATACATTTAACAAATCATGCATGTATATGCACATTGTGCTGACAAAAATCAAGAAGCAAATAAGAATATATATTTTTGCCTTTATAAAGTTGTATTTATCATAAAATATATCTTGTCAAAAGATAAGAAGAGGGAGAGATGGCTACCACCATGTATTTTCAAGCTTAATAATATCAATGCATGAATTTAGATAATATAATATAGCTAGCGGAGTAAAGGTCGAACCACGGAGACTAATTTTAAATAAATTACTTAATTAACTAGAATCTAATTTTTGGGGAGAGAGACCAGATTTGGGGTTTTGCAAGATTACAACTAAATATAGGGTTTCTAATAATTCTAGGGTTTCTAAATTAACCAATCTAAATAAAGAAAACTTAATAATTATCATGCACAAATTTCAATTACAAGGTATTTAACATTCGTGGCTTTCCCTGTTGATCATTGATATCAAAAGGTTATTGTCAATTAAATAGTCAATTGTAGCATAACTAGTATGATGAGGCATACAATTAATCCTTACTTAGTCATTATCAAGAATACGATTCTCAATTAATTTCTAACTAATCAATTTACCTAATAAACAATCTTTAAATAAAATTGATAGCAGCATTAAAAACTTGAAATATATGGATTGACTTAAGCAATAAACACATTCGATGTAAATTTATTTAATTTAAACTTCCATTTTCCTATACCTCTTGTGATTAAATCCAAAAGTAATTATGGACTTAAGTCTTTAATCTTGTTGTAGATTCTTTAATTAAATTAAATAATAGGCCTCCTCTCTAATCAATTAAACAACCATGGAATCATGCTTAGGAAATTTCAGATATTTAACAACAATTACATCAAGTTCATAATCTCATAACAAGGTTTCCAATAATTATTAGATTACATCATAACTGAATTAACAAACTACTCACTAGACATATTAATGATCATCAAATTCAAGTTTAATATTATAAAGAAAGTTATAACCATGCAAAAAACAATCAAATAATCAATCTTTAATAATACAAAAACAAAAATCTTTAATCAAGAATAATATCTAGCAAGAACTAACACAAGCAATTATTTAAACTAATAAAGAAACAAGAATCAATTATTAGATTACTCAAGAACTCAGCAAGCAATATTAAATAATAAAAAGAAAATAAAAATCCCTCCAAAAAACTATAAAAATCGGTTTTGAGAAGAAACGAAATGATCTTTATAAAATCAAAGGAAGAAATCGGCAAAGAAACAAAATATAATGAAGAAATCGGTTTTAAGAGAAAATAACAAGAAAGAAAACGTTAACTTCATGAAAAAGAAAGAAAGGAAATCAGTCGAACAGAAAAAGAATGTAAAAATCATTACTAAGAATAAGAAAGAAGAAGAATAAAACAATTTATAAAAATAAAGAAAGAAAATCGGCAAGAAGAAAAATAAAAATAAAATTTTTATAAAAACTTAAGAAGCCGTGCACTAGAGAGAGGGGGACGGGAGGTATGATTTTGAGAAGAGCCATGTCCTCTTTACATAAGCCTAAGAGACCTAGAGAGAGTAGGAGTTGTGAAGAGTTATAACTTTTGGTTGTTGACTAGTATCTCTTCTCACAGTCTTTATCCCTTTACATCTCTTTTTCTAACTAATTTCTAATTCCTATTATATTGTCTTAAAAATAATAACAACTTTAAGACATAATAATATTTCAAACGTGTCTTAGTCTTAACAAAATCTTGTATTAGTTTTGCTCTATTGGAATTCTTTCTTCAAATAGAATTTGCTGGCAGAATTTTGTACTGAATTTCTTCACACGTTTGACCCATAAAACGAACTTCGAGTTTTGTGATCTTGTATATTTCGAAAACCTTGAGAAGTCTTCTACAACTCTCATGAAGGACTGATCCCGATTCCAAGTCATTAAGATGGTCAAATTCCTGACTTTTCAAATCAGAAAAAATCCTTCACTTGTTCTTTTTAGTTCCTTTTTATTCAACTTTGATATATAATACCTAAAACATAAAATAAACATTAGCAAGCTCTTTTAGGCATAAAACATCAATAAAAGAAATATTTTAACATATTTATAATTAACAAAGTATCATCCTATCAATACTAAATTACAATAATTTAATGAAATCAAAATGTTAGGACTTAATTAAATAAGTTTTAAAAGTGTTATGATCATAATATGATTTTAGGAACTTTGAAAGCCTAGTTACTCATTCGAGGTAAATTTAAAATAAATGAAACTTTAACTTTGGGAAAGAATATTCTTTATCTTCATCACATTGTCTTTTACCAACTTCAAGAAATCATAATTTCTTTCTTACCCATTTGAGTTTTTATGGTTTTCTTCAAATTACTTCATTTTTTGATGGCTTTTCTTCAATTAAAAAAAAACCATGTTTTACATGTTTAAGGACAAATCTATAAAACTCAAGTATTTGTTTGGGATAAATTTAGATTCATAACTCAAGTATATGAATGTAGCTGCAAGCACTTATTTAAATAATCATCCCTAAGTGATAAAGTACTTGAAATCGTATGATAAAGGAGGATGTTGAGTGTTTACTCTTAATGAACCCATAACACGTAAATATAGTGTTGGAATACTTACACGATTGCATTCATAGTGGAATTCACCAATATATGTGGAAGTGGTGCCATTCTAGGAGCTAAGGGCTTGGCTGTCAAGTACTCATAAATAGACACAAGACACATAGCCAGTAAACGTGTCAAGCTTTTCTTAAATAACTCTTGATGAGTTTTTGAAGTCTTATATGTGAATTAGTGTATGACTAATCATTGTAGAACCATTGGTTCAAAGAACTTGTTCTACCATGCTGTTCTAATTAACTCAATAGTACTTTTTCACTAAGATGAAGGTTTTACATCAGGATTGATACCTTCATTTATGCATAAGAATTCCTTAAGTATCGAATTTAGTTTATTTTGAAAATGTTGGGGGATTGTTAGATAATTTTCAAAATAAGTAGATGAATAATTAATTAAATATAAAGTTCAATCAATGGAATAAGAAACTAATGCTTTAGTAAGGTTCCAGGTTAAGAAAATTGAAGTAAATTCGAATAAGTGAAACTTGTAAGGGCAATTAACTGCTTATATGGGTTAGTCAACAACCTTTGTGTGAGAAACTTCTGAATTTGTTTAAGGCAACTGGATGCCATAGGAAGGCAGTTGGATGACATACGAAGCTAGTCAAAGGCCTTGGGGTAGTCAATTGCTTATATAGGGCAGTCAATTGCCCATAATGCAGTCAAGCTTTTCTATAAAATTAATGTTATGGCAATCATCTACCCTAGGAAGCCATTCGACTGCCATTTTCGGGCATCTTACTACAATAAAAGTGTATACAATGGCTAATTTCTTACTTGAAGAGTTGCAAGCTCTTTCAAAAGATGTTCTTCCACTTCTTAATGGTTAAGAAACATTACCTTTTGATTCAAGAAGTTGTGATCTTGATAAACAATTGTGTTTATTGAATCAAACAACACCATAGAAAAATCATATCACTTGATTAAAGATCACATCATTTGGGATTGATCTCTATAAATATAGATGTCAAGTTCATACTTAAGACACACTAAAAATCATAAGAATTTTCATATTCTCTCTTTCCTCTCACTCTCAAATTAGAGTTAAATCTCTTAGGCATTATCTGCTGCAAAAAATAGTGACCAAGATAAGATACTATTGTACATGTCAATGGTATTTAGTGGTTTAATTTCACTAATGCAAAGTGATTTTAAACAAGGGCTTCTTTTTTATACTAGGGATATTCGATAATCCCTTGTTGTATATTGTAATTGGTGGGGGCAAAATAATTTTAAGGAAAGTGGCATCATAACAAAATGCCTAAAAATTATTTTTGCACTTATTCGTGATTACCAAGGAGATCAAAGTTCAAGGTGATTCAAAATACTCAAGCAAACTCAAGATCATTTTCATATTCAGCAAGGAGGTTCAACACCAAAGCAAAATTTTGTACAATAGTGACTTGTGCGACTGTCAGAAACCAAGCGGCCTAGGTGGCTGGTTATTGCAACTCTGCTAGATGTCATTTCTCAAATGGTTGTGCAAGCAAGAGCAGCAAATAAGCGCCTAGGCCTGGCTTGATGGCGATTGGTCTGACTTGTAATCTAAGCTTGATGATATATATTTTGTTTGATTTCGTTTGGATCTGATTATAATCTAATCCTTACATTTGAGCTTTAAGTCTGATAACTTTTTTATGGGTTATTACACAATCCAATATAACGTGTAATGCATGCATTTTTAAATTTTATAAAGTTGCAAAAGTAATGCTAAAAGTTAAAGACCGTCAATTCTTGAATTGAGATTTGTTCTTTGAAAGGCTATACACATTATTATAATGATTTCACATGGAAATTTTGCTCCTGTTTTTCCTTTTGTTCAATCGCTGAAAAGCTCACTTTTTCTTTTAAAATGAATGCTAAGCTTACTTTTAATAGCTTTGCCACTAGGAGTCTAGGAGTATTCCTTGGGAAGTCAAGTCTTCCGCCTGGGTCATGACTCGTGAAAGAGCACTGAAAAAATTAAATAAAAAATATGTATTCACACTTGTAATTCTTGCCGTTTCCTTTTCGTTGATGACCGATGAAGCTTAATTCATCCTGAAAATAACACAGCAAATGTGGTAATTGGAGATTTATTAACTCGTTGTTTGAATAAGATTACAAGCTGGACTAAGTGCTAATTTGATTAAAAACTTTATCTGAATCATTTTTATTCATTAAAATTTTAAAAATATTTAAGTAATATTTGTTGTTTTAATCCTCAAATTCAATTTATTTATGAATTTATATATCATGCACTAACAGTATATAATCTTTATACACCGTCAATGCATTAGAAGTTAACATCTTATCAATAAGCTTTTATGAATAAATTAAAAAAAATTATTTGTATTTATTTTTAAGAGTTTGATTTTTTTTAATTTACTTATTGACAAGGTATCAATCTCTGGTACAGTAATAATATATAGAAATCATACATTATCAGTGTATCATATACAAACTTATTATTTGTATGCTATCGCATTGTGTTCATGTCAAATCGAACATATATTTAAACAATAAATCTCAGATAATAAATTAGCAATGCTTTTAAAATTTTCTTAAAGAACCTACTGATCTTCTTTTATTTAATTTAAAAATCTAAGTTACAGAGAATTCAAAGCAATGATCTTTTGTAGTTCATTCAACGCGGAGCCATTTGATTTTTCTTCCACTTAAATTGGAAAACAGGAATTTCTTTTTTTTTCTTCTAATTTTAGCCATAATAAAATAAGAAAGCATTTCACTGATTTTTCACGACAGTTTTATAATTAATCAATCGGAATAAAGAGCTATATGAAAATTCACACTTATAAATGTAAATTCGTGTAATATTTTGATAATTTTATACAATCATAAATTATTTATACTGTAAGTGCTTTTAATAAAATCAGCCTTCAAAAAATTTGTGCCAATAAATATAAAACCAAGAGGAAGAATAACTATAAAATGTTGGTCATCAAAAGCCTGTTGAAATTAAAGCAAGAATATTGAAAATCTTTGAAGAATCTTCCGTAGCAAGTTTTGATTATTAATGATGCTGAATTTTAATCAGCTCATGCTTACTATGTCAACACTTTATGGAAACTAAAGGGTCATTCGAGATTGTTATGTGTATTGTGTTTTATATTTTATGTTTTTAAAAAATTTTGTTTTGTTTTATTTTTATTTTATTTTCAATTTATTAAATTTAAAAACATGTTTGAATAAAATATTTTTGTTGTCAAAATTTACGAACTGTACTTTGATTGAAAAGATAGTAAGTGTTTTATAAACTAAAATAAAAGGTGTTTGATTCTTACTATGAGCAATATTGAGTGAATCTATTGATTTTTTTACTTTAAAATTAGTATTGTAGTCACACAGATAAACAGTACCGATGTGGTAATAATAAAAAAATACTGCCAAAATTTAGGAAACATGGTTTTTGTGTATTCAGAGTTTTTCAAAATCTTGTGTTACGTTTTCAATTTTTGGAAATAAAAACATTCTCAACAAATAAACTTTTACTTCAGTTTTTCCAAAATATTGAAAACAAAAACATGAAACACAAAACAAAAGTAATACCAAACAAGATCTAAATTTCCGTCTGCCAATGGTTGCGTACGCTGGTGACTTTGCACCCATGGAGAGCAAGCGACATGAAACACGGTCTCATTATATTATTAATTCTTATATAACTTGGTAATTGGTACAGACAAAGCAATAGAGAATGTAAAATGATGAAAAAAGAAAACAAAAAGCTATTAGCCATTGAGGCAATGTTTATATATATAAAAAGTATATGTGAATCTCATAAAGAAAACTCCAAAAACAGTTAAATTTTCATAGTCATCGTGGAAAACATGGTTGATTTTTTTCTTGGAGTGAATAATTATATATAGACTATGGGGACAAAAATAATTTAACAGTATCTTAATATTTTAATTTACATTTGTTATGAGAATATCGTTTTCCACTAAGAAGCCTATGCCTATCTAATTACTCTACATAAGAAACTTTATGCAAACCTTATCCTTTAAAACATTAGTGCTTGTAGTAAGAACCATCATAAATTTCTTTAATTGCTTAATTCGATTCACTTCATAGACTGATAGACACCCCTCATTAATAAATAAAATAATATAAAATATTTGATAATTTTTTGGATTAATTTTTGATTAATTTTTTTGGATTTGTATATGATACATTAACAATATATAATTTTTATACACTATCAATTCATAAGAGGTTGATAGCTCATCAATAAGTTTTTATGAGCAAATTAAAAAAAAAAATTATTTATATTTATTTTTAAGGGCTTGGTATATTTTTACTTTGCTTATTGATGAGTAACTAATCTTTGATGCATTGATAATACGTAAAGATTATACACTGTCAGTGCATTATAAAAAAACCCATTTTTTATTGATGATCTTGGTGATATACATACAGAAGTACAGAGAGAAAGCTTAATTGTTATCTCATATTTGAATTTATATCATAATCTACGAATTGTGTTTGAATATACATTATCTGCTAATCTGATAATTATAGAGTACAAGTTAACTCTGAGTATGAAGTCCATGTGGCTTTGTCTTAATGTGCCCTCGCAAGACTGTGGAGCCATCGGCAACGACTACACCTGTCTTGGACCTCAAAAACAGAAATCATTGTCTAGCTAGTGGTTTTGTGAGTTCATCAGCTAGTTGATCCTTGGAAGAGTTGTAGCTAACTTTAAAGTCACCTAAATTGACATGTTGAACAAAATAATAATCAAGAGCCAGATGTTTAATCTTGATGTAACTCAAATGTAATCACAAAATAACATAGGATGTTGCTTAAGTGGAAAGTGAAGTTCAGCCAACAGGTTTTTGAACTAGAGAATTTTCATAGCTGTGTGAGCAATTGCTCTGTATCCAGCTTCAGTTGAAGATCTAGCAACTATCTTTTGCTTTACTGACTTCCATGAGATAGGGTTTAATCCAAGGAAAAAAAATGTAGCTTGTTATAGAAGTTTTGTCAACCAAGTTTCCTGCCTAATCAACATCACTGAAGGCTGTGAGAAGAAAAGGAGAGCTTTACTAAGAAACAATCCATGATTAATAATCTCCTTGAGGTATCTGAGTATCCTTTTGAGACTTGTCCAGTGAAGTTGTGATGGTGAGTGCATGAATTGAGATAGCTTGATGATTGAGAAGGCAAAGTTAGGCTCCCTAAAGGACAGATACTAAAGAGAGCCTATTAACTATGTATAGAGTGTGGCTTTAGCACAACCCGTACCATCAGATTGTTTGAGCTGAACATTGGTGGCTATTGGAGTTGTAGTTCTTTGGCATTGGACATTTCAAACTTGGAAAGAAGATCTCTGATGCACTTGTGTTGGGATAAAAAGAGCCCAGAGGAAGTAGTTATGACTTCGATTCCTAGAAAAAAATGAAGAACACCTAAATCCTTGAGAGAAAACTTTTGATATAGTTTAGTCATGTTGAGATTAACACATGAACAAAGATAACAGAAACTAAGATACAGAACAGAAGAAGAAGAAGAAGAAGAAGAGGAATAGAAGAGATGAGAAGATGAGTGAATCTTGATCTTATAATTTCAGAACTCAGAATACTTCTTTCTTTTGTCTACATTATTCGACTATATACTGATTACAAAATCAAAGATTTAACTAACTGCTGAGCTGGTTACAACCAACTTAACTGCTAGTCAGTTTTTCTGTTAATGCACCCTCGTAAGCTGAGCTCTCCTCTGACCAAGCTTGTGTAAGCTACTTATATGCCCTTGCAAACCAAACACGTTTCCATCCAGACTGGTACAACCTCTCTAATCAATTGAATTCAATGTTTGCACAGTAAGCTTGGATCTTAACCTTGCAAAACTTGATAAGCACAGAAGCTTGGTTAAGATGTCTGCAATTTGATCATATGCTGGAATATGATTAACTGCTATCTGTTTCTTCAGCACCTTTTCCCTTACAAAAAACATATCTAACTCCATGTGCTTGGTTCTTGCATGTTGCACAGGGTTGGCAGACAAGGCAACTGTAGAGAGGTTGTCACACCATATGTGAGGCTTAGTAGGGAGACTGATGCCAAGTTCAAACAAGAGAGACTGAATCCAGGTAATCTCTACTGTTAAATTTGCCAAACTTCTAAACTCTGCTTCTGTGCTTGATCTGGATACTGTACTTTGCTTCTTAGAGCTCCAGGCAATGAGATTAGACCCTAGAAACGCACAAAAGCCAGATATGGACCTCCTGTCATCTGGATCAGCTGCCCAATCAACATCGGTGAATCCTGTTAGCCTGAGAATTGGAGATGACTGTAACAGAAGTCCATGATTCATAGTGCCAGCAAGGTATCTGAATATTCTCTTTATAGCCTTCCAATGAGTGTCTAACGGCTGATGCATGAATTGATATACTTTACTTACTGAAGGCTATCTCTGGCCTTGTGATGGTTACATATTGCAACGCACCCACAGCACTCCTATATTGTTGAAAATCTTCAATAGGATACCCTTCTTTGGCTGAAAGTTTTAAAGAACTAACTATAGGAGTAGGGACAGGTCTTGCATCCACCATATTAAACTTAGCCAACAGATCTTTGATATACTTGGATTTTGTAAGAAGAATACCAGTAGGTGATTTATGAACTTCAATCCCCAGAAAAACATTGAGAGTGCCAAGATCCTTTAGAGAGAAGGCTGCATCTAAACTATGAACTAACTTGTCATTGGCATCAGATGAACTTCCAGTGATGATAATATCATCAACATAGACCAAAACATAGAGGCTATAAGCGGTTGTGTTCTTAATGAAGAGTGACTGATCTGATTTGGATGAGAGAAAACCTTGCTGGCAAAGAAATGTCTGTAACTTGTCATACCAAGCTCTTGGGGCCTGTTTTAGACCAAATAGAGCCTTGTTCAATTTGCAAACTAATTTCTGATCACCATTGTGAACCTCAAAACCAGGTGGCTGAAGCATAAAAACATCCTCATGTAGGCTACCATTTAAAAAGGCATTGTTCACATCTATTTGTCTTAAATTCCAGCCTTTAGACAAAACAAGTGTAAGCACAATCCTGATTGTAGTTGGTTTTACAACAGGACTAAAAGTCTCTCCAAAATCAATACCTGGCTATTGAAGGTAGCCTTTAGCTACTAAGCTAGCTTTATATCTTGCCACAGATCCATCTGCATTCCTTTTTAACTTAAACACCCATTTGCAGCCCACTACAGATCTGTCTAAGGGATATGGTACTAAAGACCAAGTATGATTCTTCATTAGAGCATTATATTCAGCATGTACAGCCTCTGTCCACTTCTCATGTTGGAGTGCTTGAGTAATAGTTGTAGGTTCCTGGTTATCAAGATCAGCCAAGTATGTTTTGGGTTTGAAGACCCCATTCTTTGATCTAGATCTCATAGAATGTTGGTTTACAGAATTTGGATGAGGACCTAATGTAGAGGGTTGATCACTCTCTTGTATAGATGAATTTGGATTTACAATAGGAGAAGACATAACACAAGATTCAGAATTTTGTGGGGATGAAATAGATTGAGAAATGTTATCTGGTGAGTGAACAGATTGTATTGGAGAGATAGGGAGTACACTAGTAGGTGGTCGAGGACAACAAAACTCAGAATTTGAACTTGTAGAAGATGTTTTTGAGAACAACTCTGCATATGGGAACTTAGACCCATCAAATACAACATGTCTAGACACAAATAAATGTTCATTCTTGTCCAAACATTTATATCCCTTGTGACTTGGACTATATCCTAAGAAAATACATGGTGAAGATCTAAAATCCATTTTATGAGAATTAAAAGGCCTGAGATAGGGAAAACACAAACAGCCAAAGGTTTTGAAATAAGAGTAATCAGGTTGTACCTTGTATTACACCTCAAAGGGAGACTTTGAATGGAGAATTGTACTAGGCAATCTGTTGATGAGAAAGACTGCAGAAGAAAATGCTTCAGACCAATATTTAAAAGGAAGAGAGGCTTGTGAGAGTAGTGTTAGACCAGTTTCAACAATATGCCTATGTTTTCTTTCCACAATTCCATTTTTTTGTGATGTGTGAGGACAAGGGTGTCTAAAAACTATACCTTCTGAATTAAGATAGGAAGTGAAACTTCTAAATTCACCTCCCCAATCAGTTTGAAGAACTTTTATAGAAGTATTAAACTGTTTATCTACTAACTTTTTGAAGTGAATGAAGGATGATAGAGCTTCAGATTTTGATTGAAGGAAGTAAATCCAAGTATAACTAGAGAAGGCATCGAAAAATGTAACATAATATTTAAAGCCATTTCCAGATAGGTAGGGTGCAGGACCCCATAGGTCTGCTTCTATGAGCTGAAATGGGGAGTGATAAGTAGTTTGAGACAGAGAGAATAGAAGTTTATTGCTTTTAGCTTGTTGACAGTGAATACAAACAAAAGTTTTATTGATTTTATTTGGAACATTACAATGTGATAGTACTTTGGAAACAACATCAGAATGTGGATGACCTAGGCGTCTATGCCACATGACAAACTGATCTATGAAAGGGCTAGGATTCTCTAAAACAGAAGTGGAAGAATGCTGAGACATTAGAGCTTGTTTCTGACTTTGTAGGAGAGGTGCAGCTGACTTATCAAGTTGTAGATTGAACCTGTACAATCCTTCTTCAAGCGTCCCCTTTAAAAGTACTTCCTTGGTAACAAGATCCTTCACAAAACATGAGTTAGCATAGAATTCAAAGAAAGCTTTGTTATCTTTGCAAAACTGAGACACAGAGAGCAGATTCTTAATAATTTGTGGCACATGAAGGACATTATTCAATTGAAATGATTTAAAAGAGGTTTTAACAAGAGAATGACAATACCTTCTATGTTGACTCCTACACCATTTCCCATCTGAAGTTTACCAACACTATGAAAATCAGAACCAAGGTTGAGATTCTCCATTGAGTTTGTGATATGATTGGTAGCACCAGAATCAGAGTACCAAGCAGAATCTAGAATGGTGCTAGGAGTAGCTACCATAGTTTCAGCAACATTAACTTGAGGAGTATGAAGGCTACTGCTCTGACCACCAAACCTTGGATATGGAAAACCAACATCTGAATGAACTGAACGAGCACTAGCATTATGAAAACCAGGTCTTGAACTAAAGGAAGATTCACCAGGTTCAGGGTTAAATGAGATATCAAATCTGTGGTAGCATCGATGAACAGTATGTCCAGTCTTGCCACAAAGTTGGCACTGAGGTTTTGAATTACTGAAACCTCGTCCTCTAAATCTACCTCTGCCTTGAAAATGCCTTCCACTATTCTGTCCCCTGAAATTATCAAAGGAAGATTTCTTTGATTGAACAAGATTGGTTGATGGAACAACTGCTTCTGTAAATGCTGAGTTCTGAAGATTTCTTGATTCTGTTGTGAATAGTAATGCTGAGGTGGTTTTCTAGTTTGGTAGGTCTTTTTGTGTTGAGATGGCAGCAACGATGGCATCATATTCTTGCCCAAGTCCTGCCAAAGCGGTGTGAACTAATTCATCTTCAGTCATCTTACAGCCACAAGATTGAAGTGTATCCCAAAGTGACTTGATTTTAACCAGATACTCTTTCATGCTAAGCGAACCAGATACTCTTTCATGCTAAGCGAACCCTTCTTCACATTCTGTAGTTGCCTTCGATATAGCATGATCTTTGCATTAGTTTGTGATGCAAAGTATTCTTCCATAGCTTCCCATAATTCTTGAGTAGTTTCACATCCAACAAAACTTGGTAACACTTGAGTGCTAATTGAAGAAAGAAGCCAAGAAACTAACAACTGATCTTGTCTATCATGCTGTTCAAACTCAAGAGTATTTCTTGCAGGGATGGATTGAGTCCCGTCAATGAAGCCTTTGAAGCCATAGCCTCTGAGTGTTGCAAGCACCTGCTGCTTCCATAACAGGAAATTATTGTCTTCTAATTTAACTATGATACATTGGGAACCTGGATTGAGGATTGAGAAAGAAGAGGATGAATCTTTCTGAGATGCCGAGTTAATCTCATTAACTCCTTCTGATACCATGTTGAGATTAACACATGAACAAAGATAACAGAAACTAAGATACAGAACAGAAAAAGAAGAAGAGGAATAGAAGAAGAGATGAGAAGATGAGTGAATCTTGATCTTGTAATTTCAGAACTCAGAATACTTCTTTCTTTTGTCTACATTATTCGACTATATACTGATTACAAAATCAAAGATTTAACTAACTGCTGAGCTGGTTACAACCAACTTAACTGCTAGTCAGTTTTTCTGTTAATAAGTCACAAAGCTGTTAAGAGCATGTTGATTATTGCTAGCGACAATAAAATCATCCACATATACCAAAAAATAAATAAGGACAGAGTCCTGAGCATAGATAAACAGAAAAGCACATGAGGTAAAGTTAGTGAAGCTAGATTAAAGACAAAAATTACTCAGTTCTTTGTACAATGCTCATGGGGCTTGTTTCAAGCCATAGATTGCTCGACTTAGTTTACAAACATGTGTAGGATGATCTTTATCTATAAAACTAGTTGGTTGAGCCATGAACACCTTATCTGTTAGAGTTCCTTGCAAAAACGCATTATCCACATCTAGTTGCTTTGAAGGTTAGCCAGAGGATAAAGCAATACATAGAATAACTCTAATTGTTGTAGGCTTAATCACCGGACTGAATATTTCCTTAAAGTCTAAGCTTGGTCTTTGATAGAAGCCTTTGGCCACTAATCTTGCTTTGAATTTATCAATAAAACCATGAGCTTTCCTCTTTATTCTATACAACCATTTGTTGCCTGTTACATTGAGAGAAGTGTTGTATGGAACTAGAGTCCAAATACCATTAGCAACTAGCATATTGAATTCAATTGCCATGAGTTCCCTTAATTCTAGTATTCGGATAGCTTGGGTGACAATGGTAGGTTCTGATGGTGGGTAAAGGGTATGTTTAGACGCAAGAAAGCTTTGTTTGGGCTTGAATATATAGTTTTGTGATCTAGTGGTCATTGGACGTGTGCTGCTGAGTTAAGAAGGTAAGGAGACAGTGGTGATTAGTTGAAAGGAGGAGCTAATGTGTGGTGAAAAATGTTACACTGCTTTGTGATTGGTATTACTGGTGTGAGTTGAAAAATCAATAACTGATGAAGAATCTACTATTCGAGATTCACTAATGAGATTTGGCTGCACAACAAGAGTAGCATCAGAACTAGATGTGGAGGACCAAGGTAGGAGTAGCATCAGAACTAGATGTGGAGGACCAAGGTAGGATTGTGATAGCTGGATCAGTTGTATACACTGGTGGGTTAGTAGTACCGACAGCTATTGTTGAATGAAAACAAGTGTTTACTTTTGTAAAGGAAAAATAGATTCAATAAAGATAATATGTCTAGAAATAAATATCTTATTAGTAGATAATTCATGCATTTATAAGCACTTTGATCAGTTGAGTAGCCAAGAAACACATAAGGTCTAGACTCGGGTTGAAGTTTGCTGCCATTGTATGGTTTAAGCCAAGGACAGCAAAGACAGCAAAAAAAATTTAGTTCAGAAAAATTTGGTGTGTTGAGAAATAAGATTTCATATGGAAATTGATTCTGGAGATTTGGTGTAGCCATTCTGTTTATAAGGTAGTTTTGTTCGGAATGCATGTGGCCAAAAACTTGGAGGCAAAGATGCTTGATGAAGTAAAGTGACGCCAGTTTCAACAGTGTCTATGCTTCCTTTCAGAGGCTCCATTATGTTCGGGTGTGTGAAGTGGTGTGTTTAGGTGCTAGGTGCCATAAGAAGCAAGCAATGATGACAGGGCTTTATATTTTCCTCCATTGTCTGAGTAAACAGATAGGATAGTGTTAAATTGCTTCTCAACTTGTGCTTTAAATGTTGGAAATATATGCAAGACATCAAATTTTTGTTTAATTGGAAATATCCAAGTAAAATTATAGTGATCAACAAAAATAACATACTCATGATGGCCATTGTTTGATGTAATGCAAGGACTACCCCAACAGTAGTAAACAACAATTGTAATGGTTGAGAAATGAATAATCTAGACTTATTAAAGGGAAGTTTATGACTTTTGTAACTTAAACATGAGTTACAATCAGAAAGTTTACTAAAGGAATCATAATCTAAGTCAAGAGACTTAAGCATAAAATGTATAATCCTTGAGGATGGATGACCTAATCTTCTATGCAAGAGTTCAGGTGTTATGTGTTTAAGCTAAGCAAAGCTTATTTTGGTTTATTTATTGTAGTGGACGAAGACAAAGTGCAACTAGACTTTGGAAGTTCATAGATGCTATTTTTGTTATAGCCTTTCATCAGTGATGCCCTCGTGAGTAGATCCTTCATGAGCAAAAGATGATGAAGAATTGAACAGTAATTTGGTTTACAAATTTGTGAGACTGAAATGAGATTTTTTTTTTTTTGCATTTGAGGAATGTGTGAAACATTGAAAAGCACTAAAGGTTTTTTGAAGTGTTGATGTGTGTGGTGCCTGTGTGAATAATGATCAAACCTGTGTTGGCATATTCCTTGATCACAAGTTGACAAATTTTGGCTATTGTCATATATAACCTGTGATAATCAATGCCAAATAATTGGTCCATTATTTCACTGATTCTCTGACTATAAAAAGGATGTTTTGTGATGGTTTAAACGATCGTTTTTTGATTTGGTCAGTTTTTTCGAGGCTTCGAGTTCACAAACAGAGAGCAAGAATCCGATCCCCAAGCATCACTTGCTCTATCATACACCATCTAGTGAGCATTCGAGTGCTTGAAAGGCCTATGATCGACACAGAGAAGATTATCAGATTCAGAAATCGCTTCAACAGCAAAGTTACAGGGTGCAATGACTGGAGGTTAGATCCTATCGCTTCCTCATTTAATTATTTTAACATGTTTTATATTGTGTAGAAACATGTATAATCTGTATGATATTCTTGCATTTGGCATCAGAGCAGTGAATAACCTCTGTCTTGCATGAACAAAAATATTTTGAAATTTTCGTTAATTCTGCCCAAATTGTCTATTTGTCTTTTTGCA
The DNA here is from genome assembly GCA_031772115.1 of Heritiera littoralis. Lineage (NCBI taxonomy): Eukaryota > Viridiplantae > Streptophyta > Magnoliopsida > Malvales > Malvaceae > Heritiera > Heritiera littoralis. The sequence continues at coordinate 1,798,279 of JAPDPK010000022.1, forward strand.
TGTTTCTGGTCATAATGTGGTTAGGGAATAATTTGGAATTGATTTTCTAACCATTTAAGAATCAAAAACCGAACAAAAGAATCGTGAATGGCTCTTGTATATTAAGCCGAAAAGCAAGAATTTTTGAAATTTTGGAATGGCATTTTGAGATGTTTTCAACCAAAAAAAATTTTATAAAACTTATTTTCGTTCGTTTTTAATTGATTTGGGATCGAGAATCACCCAAATCAAGGCATGAAAGGTTGTTTTTAATCCGGGTTGTAAGTTGGGTCAGAAACGGGTTGAAAAACAGAACAATCGGGCGAAGAAGGAGATACCCAAAAATAGGAATCGGGCACATGAGATCCACGCGCTCAGTGTGGAACCTGGCTAGTGAGATCCACGCGCCCATTGTGGAAACGGGAACGTGAGATCCACGCACCTGCCTGTTGTAAAGTGCGACAGCACTGTTTAAAAAAAAAAAGGCTTGGGCCATCCGATTTTTGGGCCACTGTTTGGGCTTTGTTTTTGGATTAATTTATTTTGGGCCTTATTGTTAATTATTTGGGCTGTGCTTTTATTTTGAATGAAAGGGCCATTGGTTTTAATTTATTAGGCCTTAAAGATTTATTTAATTTAGACAATTAAAATTAATTAAGGTCAAATAATTATATTTTGATAGTTTTATATCAAATTTCCAGTTCTATAATTTTCATAATTTTATGAATAATTGGATTATTTTCACAAAATTAATATAATTATGAAAACTTCTCATTATTTTGGATTTTATGAGTATTTTTCATAAATTTGGAATTTTTATAAATGTTGTAATTTTAAATTGAATAATTTTGTGAAAATTATCATAAAATTATGATTAAATTATGAAAATTTGATTTGAATGTGTATATGTGCTCATTTTGAATATGTATAATTTTGTTATTTTTATACTAAAAGCACATGTAGCTAAGTTATTCATATTATTTGGAATTAAAGTTGCCTTATGATAATTGCAATTTTTAAAATATGAATAAACTTAGAATTTTGCCAATATGTCTAAGTGATTAATAATTTATTTAATTAGGGCTTAGCCACAACAACCTTAATTAAGTAAAATTATATTTGTAAAATCACATAATGATATTAGACATAAATTGTAATTAGTTATAAGGTTATAATAAATTTTATCCCACATGAATTTTTATTATAATTTTATAACTAATTAGGATAAAATATCAAATTAGTTTCTTAATTTACCCACAGGAATTAGGAAATGATATAATTTGATAGTTTTATCATTATGATATTAATCTATTAGAATTATAACTTTAGCCCACAGGCAAGTTTTATGTCTGAGATTCATTAATAAAATATGTTTACATTGGTAGACATAATTAAGTTTGTCTCAAAAATTCTAGATACATAAGCATGTTTATTTTCTATATGCAGTGTTTCCTCATACTAGTATTAACTTGGAAGTTTCCGAGCTAGATGGAGAGAACTACAAGGTTTGGAAGGAGAGAGTTCTCCTCTAATTAAGGTGCATGGATATAGACTATGCTATAAGAAAAGACGAGCCCGTGTTGACTGAGATCAGCACTCCTGCTCAAGTAGCTTTACATGAACACTGGGAGCGATCCAATCGCCTTAGTGTCATGTATATTAAGACAAAGATATTTGCTGGGATACGTGGTTCTGTCGAACAGCATACCAACGTTAGGACCTTACTGAAGGCCATAGATGATCAGTTTGTCACTTCAGACAAAGCGTTGGCCAGCACCCTGATAATGAAGTTTTCTTCAATGAGGCTCACCAGTGTCAAAGGAGTGCGCGAGCACATAATGGCCATGAGAGATATTGCGGCCCAACTCAAGAAGCTAGAGGTGAGATGTCTGACTCTATTCTTGTGCACTATTTATTGAACACTCTACCAAAGCAGTACAGACCATTCAAGATATCCTACAACACACATAAGGATAAGTGGACCATTAATGAATTGATGACCATGTGTGTTCAAAAGGAGAGAAGGCTGCTTATGGAATCGGGTGAAAGTGCATTTTTTGCAAGCCAAGGAAAGACCAAGGATCGAGCCAAGAACAAGGGAAAAGGGAAAATCCCTGCCCAAGCTGACATTAAGAAAGCGTCTAAGTGTTTCTTCTGTAAAAAGAAGGGACACATGAAGAAGGATTGTGCCAAGCTTCAGCAGTGGCTCTTTAATAAAGGTAATCCAGTGTCATATGTTTGTTTTGAATCAAATATGGTTGAGGTTAATCATAACACATGGTGGATTGATTCTAGATCTACAATTCACATTTCGACTTCCTTACAGGGTATGACAAACCTAAGGAAGCCAGTGGGAAATGAGGAGAGCATCTATTCAGGAAACAAGATGCGCTCGCATGTTAAAGGCGTTGGAACGTGCATTTTAGTTCTTAGGAGTGGTTTTGTTTTGCAATTAGAAAAGACATTTTATATTCCTAGTTTCTCGAGAAATTTAATCTCTGTTTCTAGGCTAGTACCTTATGGATATTCCTTTCAATTTTCAAATAAATCAGTATTGATATATTTTAAGTCTGATATCGTTGGGAATGGTACCTTATGTGATGGTCTTTTCTCTATTGATTTGCAAAATGACACTGCTCATAACGCCTTACATGTTCAAACTAGCACTAAAAAATGTGGTATGAATGACGACTCCTCCACGTTATGGCACCGGAGATTAGGTCATATCTCCATAAATAGAATTAAGAGATTGGTAAATGACGGAATACTTAGTACTATCGATTTTACTGATTTCGACACTTATATGGATTGCATTAAGGGTAAGCAAACCAACAAGTCTAAGAAAGGTGCCAATAGGAGTTCAACCATATTAGAAATCATACATTCTGACATATGTTGTCCAGACATTGATGCATATGGTCAGAAGTACTTCATCACCTTTATTGATGATTACTCGAGGTTTATGTATCTCTACATGCTTCATAACAAGAACGAAGCATTAGATGCCTTTAAAATCTTTAAGGATGAAGTAGAGAAACAATGTGGAAAACCTATAAAGATAGTAAGAACTGATAGAGGTAGGGAGTATTACGGTAGATACACTGAAGATGGACAAGCAGCTGGACCATTTGCGAAGTTCCTTCAAGAAAATGGGATTGTTGCCCAATATACCATGCCTGGTTCACCGGATCAGAATGGTGTTATAGAAAGAAGGAATCGAACTTTGATGGAAATGGTGCATAGTATGCTTAGCAACTCGAAGTTGCCTAAGTCTTTGTGGATTGAAGCTCTTAAAACGGCAGAGTATATATTGAACCGGGTTCCAACCAAGGCTGTTCCAAAGATGTTTTTCGAATTATTCAAAGGTTGGAAACCGAGTTTGCGTCATATGCGCGTTTAGGGATGCCCTTTTGAGATAAGAGTTTACAACCCACAGGAAAAGAAACTGGATCCTAAGACCATAAGTGGGTATTTCATTGGATATGTTGAACGATCTAAAGGCTACAGATTCTATTGTCCATCTCATAGCACTAGAATTGTGGAATCAAGGAATGCCAAGTTTCTTGAAAATGACTTAGTTAGTGGGAGCAATTAATCTCAAGAACTAGTTTCTGTGAGAGATCAATCCTCTAACTAGAGTGAAGGATTGGTTATCATGAACAATGTCCCTTCAGTACAGCTAGACATTGAACAACCAATCATTGAAGATCCACAAGTAGTTGATAACTTACCAGTAGACGAGGCTCCTCTGGATACACCAGAATTGAATGAGCAACTAGTTGAACAACATGATCTTAAAAGAATGTTGAACCAACGTTAAGAAGGTCCCATAGGGAAAGGAAATCAACTATTCCTAGTGATTACATTGTGTATCTACAAGAGTATGATTTTAATATTGGGCCCGTTAATGATCCAAAGACGTTTTCACAAGCCATGAACAACAAAGAATCAAAACTTTGGTTCGATGCTATGAAGGATGAGATAGATTCAATGGCATCTAATGGAGTATGGGATCTTGTCAAGTTGTTTAATGGGGCTAGGGCTATAGGCTGTAAATGGGTCTTTAAGACCAAGATTGACTCATTAGGCAACATTAAGCGTTATAAGGCAAGACTCGTAGCCAAATGATTCACTCAAAAGGAGGGAATCGATTACAAGGAGACCTTCTCTCCTGTATATAAGAAAGATTCTCTCCGCATCATAATGGCACTTGTTGCACATTTTGACTTAGAGTTGCAACAAATGGATGTGAAAATGACATTTCTCAATGGTGATCTAGAGGAAGAGGTTTACATGAAACAACCTGAAGGTTTTTCCTCTAGTAATGGTGAGCATTTGGTCTGTAAGCTGAAGAAATCCATATATGGGTTGAAACAAACATCTCGCCAATGGTATCTAGAATTCCATGAAGTCATCTCTTAATTTGGTTTTGTTGAGAACATTATGGATCAGTGTATATACCAGAAAGTCAGTGGGAGCAAGATTTGTTTCCTTGTGCTATATGTGGATGATATTCTGCTTGCAACCAATGATAAGGGGATGCTACGTGAGGTGAAACAATTTCTTTCTGAGAACTTTGATATGAAGGATATGGGCGATGCATCTTATGTCATTGGCATTAAGATCCATAGAGACAGACATAGAGGTATATTAGGTCTGTCACAAGAAGCCTATATCAATAAAGTCTTGGAAAGATTCAGAATGAAAGATTGTTCACCAAGCCCAACTCCAATTGTGAAGGGTGACAGGTTCAATTTGAACCAATGCCCGAAAAATGATCTTGAGCGGGAACAGATGAAGAACATTCCATATGCCTCAGCTGTTCGAAGCATTATGTATGCACAGGTCTGTACCAGGCCTGATATTGCTTTTGCTGTGGGAATGTTGGGTAGATACCAAAGTGACCTGGGGATGGACCACTGGAGAGCTACGAAAAAGGTGCTTAGATATCTTCAAGACACTAAGGATTACATGCTTATGTATAGACGGACCAATGAGTTGGAGGTGATTGGCTACTTAGACTCAGACTTTGCTGGCTGTGTTGATACCCGGAAATCAACATCCAGTTACATCTTCATGCTTGCCGGTGGAGCTGTTTCACGGAAGAGTGCAAAGCAGACACTGACTGCCACTTCCACTATGGAGGTCGAGTTCGTTTCCTACTTTGAGGCTACCTCACATGGTGTATGGCTTAAGAGTTTCATTAATGGGCTTAGAGTTGTTGACTCCATATCTAAGCCATTGAGGATATATTGTGACAATTCAGCTGCAATATTCATGGCTAAAAATAATAAGAGTGGAAGTCGAAGTGAGCACATCGATATTAAGTACTTAGCCATTAGAGAACGTGTTAGAGATAAAAGAGTGGTCATTGAACACGTTAGCACTGAATTGATGTTAGTTGATCCTTTGACTAAGGGCATGCCACCATTTAATTTTAAGGATCATGTAGAGAGGATGGGACTTGGTCCCACATTATGATTGTAATTGAAACTCTTATTAATAATATGGTGTTTCTCAGTTTGATTTGTATACACTAAAGTTTATTTGAGAAATATACTTATTGTTTGGACCGAGGATAAACATAGGGTTTATTCATTAAGTAAGAATGGGTTGATTAGAGACATTTTACATAGTAATATATGGAAGATAATACTCGTCATTAGAGGAACTATCGCCATGATTCATGTGATTTGTTTCTTCTGTGAGTGAAATATATGGACCAAGTGGGAAAATGTTGGCATATTCCTTGATTACAGGTTGACAAAATCTAGCTATTGCCATATATAACCTGTGATAATCAATGCCAAATAAATGGTCCATTATTTCACTGATTCTCTGACCATAAAAAGGATATTCTGTGATGGTTTGAACGATCGTTTTTTGAGTTAGTCAATATTTTAAAGGCTTCGAGTTCACAAACAGAGAGCAAGAATCCGGTCCCCAAGCATCACTTGCTCTATCATACACCATCTAGTGAGCATTCAAGTTCTTGGAAGGCCTGTGATCGATACAAAGAAGATTATCATATTCAAAAATTGCTTCAACAGCAAAGTTACAGAGTGCAATGACTGGAGGTTAGATCCTGTCACTTTCACATTTAATTATTTTAACATGTTTCATATTGTGTAGAAACATGTATAATCTGTATGATGTTCTTACAACTTGAGCCATTGCCAACTAGAACTTTATCGGGTATTCATACTCAGAATAAAGAGATAAGTTGTTGAGATCATTGGTAACATGATGTGATGCTCTAAAGTCCATCATCCAATTTTGATTACCTGAGACTTTAACGAGGTTTGCAACAGATTCTTGCATTGATGAGACTCTAATTTCTACAAAACTTGGCACTATGACCAAACTTTCCACATAATTGACACGTAGGTCTGTTGCTACTGGTGTCATCCTTGAATTGGATGAATCTCTTTCTAGATGAGTTGTAACCATTACGAGAATAGGAGTTGTTGAAAACATTACCTCTGAAATTATTGCTTCTCTTAGGTTCATGATTATATCCCTTTCCTCTTCTCACCATGTTTGTAGTTATACTGGGTGTACTCACAAGTTCTTCCTGCCTGATCACTGCTTCAAAATCAGTTAACTTGTCATGCAATTCTTCCAAGGAAATTGCACTTTCTCTAGCTCTTATTGCTATGTGGATTTCTCTTAAGTCCATGCGGAGTCCATTAAGAATGAAGATGATTAAGTCATCTTTAGCTAATGGTGCCTAAGCTAAAGCTAGCTCATCTTCACTGCTTCTCATTGTTTGTATGAATTCAGCCATTGTTTTATCCCTTCGTGTAAAGAAGGATTTTTTCTTTCTTGAGAGACATAACTCTAGACCTTGTTTTGCTACCAAACAAATTTGTGAGCTTTGTCATTGCCTTATAAGAAGTCTTAGAGGTCGTTATCATAGGTATTACTGATTCAACAATGGAGGAGACAATGGCATGTAGGATCAATTTGTCCTGTAGGATTCACTTAACATATTTTTGGTTTAGAGTTGCAATGTCTTGAAGGGTGATAGTCTAAGCTAGACAATGATAAGTGCCATTAACATATCCTATTAAATCAAGACCAATGAAAAGTGTGTCAAAGTACTGGTGCCATGAAGGGAAATTGCTGCTGTTGAGTTTGAGTGGAAGTTAAGTTATGGCATTGATTTGCAAAACTTTAGGGCGAGGTGAACGGTTAACTGTGGTGATTGTGTTTGTAGAGACCATTGGATCTTGAGGCTGTTAAAGCTTTGGGAAGGTCTTGATACAATGTAAAAACAATAGCAAAGAAGCAAAGTTTTGATTAATTTTTTATTGATGATCTTGGTGTTTGAATATACATTATCAGCTAATTTGATAATTACATAGTACAAATTAAGTCTGAGTAGAACACTCATATGGCTTTGTCTTAATACTAATCATCCAACTATTCACAAAACTAGTGTACATAAAATTTGTGAGAAAATGAATAACTGAAAACCGGACAAAAAAATATTAATGGTTAATCAATAACTGTTTTGTTGTTTGATCATTTATGTATGTGTAAATCTCATGATTTATTATTGGAGATTATTCATTAAAGGGAAATTCTAAATAAACCCCTCTTTTTACTATATCTATCCCACTCAAACAACTTAATAAATAAAAAGACATATTTAACCTTTTCCAAATTAATGCTGCCTTTCCTCCCGCAGTCGAAAACCCTTCCAAGCCAACACTGCTACCCATTTCTTCATTCTTCTCTGCTTCATCTCTCCAGCGTTGTAGTTGAAGGTATGGCTTTCCACCAGCTCAGTTCCAATGTGGGCAAGCTGTTGCGCGAGGATCGCCTCTCTTTTTTCTTCATCTCGCCATCTCTTTCTTCCCAGCAGCCCTTGCTCAAGGATCACCTCACGCCCAGCAGCCCTCTCGCACAAGTGGGCTTGCGCTGTAGAGCATGCCGCGCGCAAGTTTCACTTGCGCACATGCAAGCTCATTTCTCTCGATAAAACAAGAGCATTCATCATCTCTCCAACCGATTGAAGTACAAAAGAAAGTAAAGAACTTGGCTGATAAAATGATGGTAGAACACATTGTATATTAAAACAAGTATGCTAAATTAAACCAGAGCAAAAAATAGCAACATTTGAGCTTTTTTGGTTTGGATTGACTGAAATTTGATGTCAAATGAAATATAGAGAAAATATTGATGTCAAGTGATGCAGTGCAGACATAAAAACTAACAACGAGAACCAAAATAAATTCTAAAATTGATGTGAAATTGAAGTTGAAACAAGATCAACTTAGGCGTACATGCTCTGTTCGCGCAAGTTCATTTGCGCGTACATGCGTTGTTCGCACAAGTGAATTTGCGCGAACATGCGTTGTTCGCGCAAATGAATTTGCGCGAGCATGCGCTGTTCGCGCAAATTCACTTGCGCGAAGTATGAAGTTTTGCACAAATTTCCTTGCACAAGGGTCGTGGCAACGGGGTTCTTGTTTGGATAAAATTGTCAATTGTTAAGTTAAATTTACTGTTTAAAAATGGAGTAGGATAAACTTAATAAAAAATGGAGTATAAATAGAATTTCTCTTCATTAAAAAGGGTAAAAAAAGTAATTGGGCATGCATCTTTCCTAATTCTAACAGCTCTGATGGTCAAAACTCGAATCAAATGAATCGAACATGCAAACTGATAAAAGATAGTCATTTGCTTGTTGAGTTCTTGCCCCACTTACACTTAAAGTCACCAAATATTTGTTTAGTCATTGGGTCATTACAAAGTCAAAAGAACAGTTTGAGTTAAGTATTCGACGATTTAGACAGAAAAAAGAAAACCCTTCAAATTATCCGACGCCCATCATCAGTCTGGTGAGAGGGAGAGGTTTTCAAAACAAAATAAAATAAAATAAAGAATGGTAGAGTTTAAAAATAATTTATGTTATAAAAAAATGTAAAATGTGTTAATATTTGTGGTTTGATACTATCCAGTTACTCATTAATTTGTTTCAAAGTTAGGATTATATATCAATAACCAGATGAGATTAAACATAACTATCACTAAAACCAGCTCACACATGTTAGGTAAGCGCAAATTTTCCTACACTCTTCAAACAAAAATAAATCCTGTAAACTAATATGTCAAATCTCCAAGTAACATCCTGATTGAACATGACCGGAATATTTCTCAGGGATCTCCAGTTTTGTCCACTGAGAATTCTTCAGATTCAACACGTACGCTTTGTGGGGCTCATCGAATCTCGAAGAACCAATCGCTAGCAACTTCTCCTGCCACGTTGCCACGTAAGCAATCTTGCACACAGCGCCAGGTAGCTTCGCAATCGCCTGCCATTTGGCATCTTTCAATGCCACCACGTCACCTTCGCATACCATATACATAACCTTGTTCTCGCTACCGATGCAAGTCCTGGGGCACGTGCTGGCTTCTAAGAAGTCATCTTGCACGTGATCCCACTTCCACGTGGCAACGTTGAACACCTCAGCACTTTTCTCAAATTGCCCTTGCGTTTCTGTGCAATAGCCGCCGATCACGTGGAACTTGCCGTGGCGGAAAACTCCCTTGCACTCATCTCGCTCTCTTGCCATGTCAGGCAATGGAATCCACTCATTCTTCGCCACGTCATACGCCAACGCTGACCTCAGAGCGTTCTTCTCATCATCATGTCCTCCGGCAACATACACCATACGATCATCACCGGAAGCACATCCGAACATCGACCGCCGTACACCTGGCATATCATCCCCACGCCGCCACTTGGCAGTCAAGAAATCGAAGATAAAGACAGAAGCGGAAACCTCCCAAGTCACCGGGTCCAACCCACCCATTACTACAAGATCATACCCGACAACAGCCATCCGGCAAAAATAAGGCAGCCCATGAGGGAACTCGTCAGAAGCCGGAGGCAAGTCAACCCAGTTACCCGTATCCGGCTCCAAAAGAGATAGCCGATAAACAGGTTTAACAGAGCAGGCTTTTTGAACATCCTGTTTCCTGTCCGGGTCAACCCGAGCTTGAGCCACGACAAGAAGTTTTTGGCCATGGCAAGTAGCCTTCCGAAGGTGGAAAAACTCTGGCATCTCAATCTCAGTCTTCCACCCTTTGCACGTTGACAAAAGCTTCGCGAATTGATCGAATGAAACTCGAATTAAACATTCTCGGGCAATATCATTGGGGAGATTTGGAATCAGCTCCATGGTGAGAAGCTAAAGAAAAGAAGATGTATTGGAAAATGGGCAGTGAATACAGGCCTTGAAATTTTAAGAAGCTAGGTTTAATCTTTGATTCTAGAAATGAAGATTCCTTATATAGCGATAGAGGAATGATAAAGTAAGCTAAAATTTTAAGGTGAACATGTAGACCTTCTAGAAAAGTTTGAGACTTTTTTTAATATATATATATATATATATATATATATTATATATAAAAGACCATTTGGAGACCTTGTGAGCGTCCTGACGTTAATTTTCTGTGTTCCTATTCACCTAGAATTTTATAAAAGACTAAATAGAAACAAATTTTAAGCCAAATAATCGATTTGAATATTCCACTTGAATTTTTTATGAATAAAATATATTGCTGTTTGTCATAGTCCTGTGTCCGGAATATTATACCAATGAGGAAGTCTCTTTCATATTACATATATATTTATATATATAAAATAAATTATTTTACACATTTTATAATTTCGTATAGTATTAATGTTTTTCAAACTAACCATTAAATTAAACAATTTATTTGTATTTATCATGCACGTAAATTTTTGAATCAATAAGATTTGCTTATTATTTCAATTGATAATAGTATTTTTTTAATATATATTAACGATTGAAATTCTATTCTTATAAAATAAATAATTAGACAATTTCAATTAACTTGAACTTAACGTGAAAGATTTACGTAAATAGAATACAAAATTTAACAGCCAATTAAGAAAATATAAATTGTATAACAAGACATGAAAGTGTGTAAAATTAAATTAGTTTTACACATGTATAAATAAATCATTCCTCTAATAACAAATATCTTATTAGTATTAATTTCCATTCACAAGATTTAGTGCATGTTTGGCCTAGCTTATGGAAGAGTTATCTACTTTATAAGCAGAAGCTAGGTGTTTGACTTTCAAATTTTTAAAAATTTTAGCTTATGCGGGAAGCAGATTTGAGTTTTTTGATGAAGCTACAAATTGAAGCTTTTCCAAGAAGTGCTACTATTACTAATATGTATTTAGTGAAATTTTTACATTTTCACTTTGTTTTTCAATAATTTACAAAATTATAAAAGAGGATTCATATTATTTTACAATAATTTATTTATTTTGCGTCATTTTTTATATTTATTTCATTTGTTTAATTTTAATTAACAAAAATTTTTATTTAGTTTTATTTTTTTCAATTAAAAACTTGTGATTTAATTTAATAAAGTTTATTATTTTATTTTATTTTCATTTATAAAAAATATACAAAAATTCTACTAAATAGTTTTCAATATTCTACAGTACTTTTATACTATATTTGTCAAACACTAGTTTAATTTCTCTTAATAGCACTTTTAAAAAAGTTCTACTCAAACAGCACTTTTTACAATAGCTCCAGCTAGGCCAAACAGACCCTTATATCCTTTTAATCCGCTGGAGAGTGAAGAATCTGGTATATTTTACTAGTATATGCTACATTTCATTAAGTTTTATTATGGATTGAAATTAAAACGAAAGGAAAAAGAAATTGAAACTTATTATGACCCATAAGTTGTGGTTCAGTTGGTAACACAGGCTGAGTTTGTAGGAAGAGCTTGGAATTTGACTCTCACTAAACATATTTTTGGGTAGGGGTGAGAGGTCTTAACTGTAACGAAGCCTCAAACAAAATTAATCTTAGACAGTTAAAACGGATGAAGATATCTGTGGTTTACACAAAAAATATTGAAACTTATTATGATGAAATAATTTTCTACCGCGCCATCAATCAGGCTTATTAGTTAATACTGACCACAAATTAGCGGTGTGTAAAGGGTTATAGTCCCTCAATTATACATTTTTTGTCACACTGGTACCTAAAGAATTGAAGTTGGTAATATGGTTTCTATGCAAACCTTTCTGGTTTATAGAAAGGTATAAAAGGAAGTGGGTTCGAATTTTAAACTTAAATTTCTGAAAAATAATAACGGTAAAGTCAAATTTTTAATACTAGGTCTAACACTATTAATTAATGTATTGACGTGGTTGAAATATCCAATGAAATCATAACATATATATGACAAAAATGGCACATCATTCGTGAGTTCATTTCACTTTATTTGTATAAAAAATGAACATTTTTTAAAAATTAAAAATATAATTTTCTTTTAATTTCAAAATTTAAAAAGAGAGAGAGAGAGAGATCATGGAGGAGGAGAGGAGAGGGAAGAGGGTCAGTCGTGGGCAGTTCGACTTTTCCTCCTTCCCCTCTCTTTCCTCGCTTCCCTCATGCCTTTTTTTTTCTTTTTTTTTTAGTTTTCTTTTTATTTTAATTTTTGAAAAGAAAACCCTTTTTGGCAAACTTTTCAGAATTTTTTAATATTAATTTCAATTTTTTATAAAAATTTTGATTTGTAAAATTATTAATTTTTATATTAAATATTTTTATTTTTTGAAATTTTTAAATAATTTTGTTTAATTTTTTCCTTTCATGCTGACATGTCGCACTAATGACATAACTAGGAATGGCAATGGGCATTCTATAAACGGGTATTCGACACTACCCAACCGATTAAGTAAAATTAGGATAGTATATAATTGGGTTCGGGTAGTAAAATTACTACCTGTCACAGGTTCAGATAGTTACCTTAGGGTACTCGCTACCCGAACCCGATTAGAAATAATAATTAATTAATATAATATTTATATTTTTTATATATAAATAATTTATTATTAATATTGTATTTAATTAGATTAATTCATCAAATATCATAATTATGATTTTTAACTTTAATTTATATTTTTTAGTTAAATTAAATTTATTAACTTAATTTTTTTAATAAATTATTCTAAAATTGATTTTAAATTTAAATTTGAAAGTCAAACTTTGACTTAATAAACAGGTATTTAACGGGTTCGGATAGTTAAACGGATATTTTTTTATTTTATAGGTTAGGGTTTGGGTAATACAAATCAAAATAATCGAATAGTTAATCGGGTTCGGGTTTTATATATTCTAATTGGGTTTGGGTTCGGATATCCCAAAATTAGCAGGTACCCAACCTGTTTACATTCCTAGACATAACGTCATTGTCGGCATCATGATGTTATTCGGTATTCTATGCCACGTCGATAGCAAACTTAAACTTTGAGTAAATTTGTGAGATGGAAGAATGAAAGTTTAGGTACTATACTTTCAAATTTAATTTTTTATAGGTAGTACCACATGAAAAAAAAGTATATAGTTCTATACAATTTTTTACATTAGTCAAAGTATAAATTGTGATTTTGATAACTTTCACACTTAAAAAAGATGCAATCACTTGAAAATTGATTAATAGACACCAAAGTAAAAATCAATTAAGTGATCGTAACTCTTAAAAGATTATTGAATTTATAGATTCCTTTTACGGCTACACAAATTCCTTAAATCATTAAAGTAGGAATTAAAAATGAAATAAACTAGCACTAAACAAAAACAATTGTAACCTAATTGAATTAAAATGAAAGAGAATAATGTGAAGTACAATTTTATTAATTCAAAGCTCTCGGCCGCGAGGAGCTCGTATGAAGTCAATGCAAGACGCGCCAGAAAGCAAACGTTGATGGACAGGATTCCCAAAAGATAAAGCTGTACGAGTTCAGATAAAAAAAAAAAAAAAAAAGCTTTACGAGTTAGTCACCAAGTCAGACCAAGTCTATTTGCTGAACGGAGAGTTTGTGATTATGAAGACATGCAGTCAACTTACGTAGTATTATTCATTTTTATTAGAAGATTTCAAAATTTTATTTTATAAAAGATATCTCGTAAATATAGGTTCAGGTCTATTTAAATAATATTTCATATTCTCACAATATCTTGATATGAAATTGAAATGTTATAGAGATTTATGAATGCAAAAAAAAAAATTAAGAAAAAAAATTAAGCTTTTGGAGTTTGTGTTGTGTCTGATTCCTTGTGTGTTGTAGAACTTCGTTTTGATCCTTGGCAGCTGGCGGCCCCTACAATGCTTCCTCCTTTGTAGCAACTACCGCCTTTGATTTTGCCTTATGCTTCGACAAATGGAGAGGAAAAATGGCATAAAACAGTCATTTCATAATAATATATATTTTGTTTTATTTAAATCATGTTAGTTTTTTATTTTAATACATTTATTAATGATTTTGATTATAAATGATTGATTTGCAAATAATTGATTTCACAAAGTTGCACATAATCAGCTGATTAACGCCATAGTTTAGTTAGTTTGGTTACTAACCGATTCCTTGATAACGTCTTTATGCCAAAGGAAAATTCTTCCTTAATCTCTCCCATAAGATATGTCACACCATTCAGGAATCCTAAGTGTTTTTATTTTGCCACATGTCAATCAATAATTACTTCATCAAAGCTCCATGTCATCCTCTTGCCAAATCACACCAGCGACATGTCTCTCTTGGATTGGTTGGTTATTTTTCATGTAAAAATTATACACTAGAAAAAAAAAATTAAGGAGTCATATTGGCATTGGAATCCAAGCATTTCATTAAAAATGAGAGAATAATACTTAAATATTTGACCAAAAACTTGTCAAATGTTTAGGTGAAGGGTAGTGGGATTAGTAGTTCTCCCCATTTTTTTAATCCCTAATCTCAAGTCAACTGAATTATAATTATAATTATAAAATGAAAATCTACAAACTAATTAGCAGTTGAATTAGTGGTGGCCAAAAAAAAATAATGAATTAGTAGTCCCTCCCAAGTTTAATCCCCTAATATCTCGAGCCAATTGAATTAAAATTTAGAAGTTGCATTTTTATACATGATAATGCCATCAGTTACCCTGTTAGTCTAGTCTAGACCCTTAATAATCAATTGATTAAAAATTAGGTCCATAATAATTGTGGGTTAAAAATAAGAAAATAATAAATTCAAAGGATTAGTTCAATATTGTAAGATTTCGATGAATTTTTGAGTTAAGATAATTTACAGTGAAAAATTTCGTATTCAAATTTTCATCAAGTCAAAACTAAAGTCAACCATGAAACATGAGTAAGAATTAGTCTCATAACTAATTTGATATGGAGACACATTATAATTTACAAAAATAAATAAATAAATAAATAAATAAATAAGATAATAGATCAAACTTTCCTCTCTTATTTTTGATGAAATTCATGTAATCTGAATTATTGGAGCTGAAAATTTAATGATTATTCAAAGACAATACTAATTCTAAATGCCACCCCTATGGGATTTTTTGTTTAGCCCTTGTCCCTTCTTAACCCTCACAAGTTGAACACTTGTCATTGACCAGCAAATTAATTAATCAAAGGTAAAGTCAAGGAAAAATTTATAATTTTAAATTCAATTACAAAACTAAACAAATAAAACAATGAACTCAAATTGAAACCCCACAGCCACAGGCCACAGCTAGACATGATATCAACTTGTCTGGTGGGTACCACTATTTATAGTTTATGTATAGTATCTTTATTATTTTATTAATGTTTTGATGCATTTTTAGGGAAAATAAACAAGTAAAATGAACGGTAAAGAATTAATATGATATTGAAATGACCATGTTAGTTTAAAGCCTAAAGTAAAGGACAAATTTTGTATAATTTTTTTATTGCACTCTCTCAAATTAAATAAAAATATAAAGGGAATTGATTAAACAAATAAAATTTTCTTTAGTCTTATAATAACCATATTAATATTTAGATTTCAAACAAGATAAAAAATTTTACATTTGTGTATAAATGCAATTATATGGTAAGTATAAATGAAAATACCTAAATGCATTTTCAAATTTTATTCAAAAAGTATAATAAACTTTCAATATTTTATTGTATGAAATTAAAACTATAAACTTTTATCTTATTGTAAATAGAATATTTTTGGGTTACATTGTAAATAGAATTTGACATTATAAAATATTCATTATTTTCAAAAAATTTAGAATTCTTTGTTAGATAATGTAACTTATGGAAAATATTTACTTAGATAAATAACAAAAAAAAAAAATAAAACGATAACCTATTCAACTTATAAATTTAAGAATTATCATATCATAAATCGTGATAGCATGAGATAATATCACATAGCAGTAAACTTTTTTCACTGATTTATATTTTTTAATATATTTAAAATTATTGAATTTAATGCAAAAAATTGTTTTAATAGTATAATATAAAAATACTTATATATAATATAAATTAGTATATGAAGATGATCCACGAAAGTTATTTTCTTGTTACATCAGTGACAAAAAGTCTTTCTTAATTAGAGATAAAAAATTAAAGCTCAATTTTTAAATAAAATATGCATTATTTATTGAATTAAATATTTAATATTTTTAATAATACTTAAAACACAAAACAAAAGGTTGGTTTTTCCATTCTAATAATAAAGGTCAAAGCGGCCTTTAAAGCCGCGTCAGTGTCCTTTTAAGGAGCAGCAGCTAATGCGTCATTTTCCAAGGAAATTTGAACATTAAAATCGCAATTGGCACTTTAAAGTTGGAAACAATAAGCTCAGTTTCCGAACCAAAGTTTAATATTAACCAGCATCTCCCCTTGCCTATGAAGTTTTGATTTAGTGATAAGAAGATATATTGAGACTTTAAGATTTTAAGTTTGAATCTCATTAAGTGTGAGATTAAATTTGTCTAATTATTTATTAGTTTATTTAGTTTGTTATAATTATTTACTGATCTATCTAGTTTACGTAATGTGATTTCATAGTTATTTGTTCATAAAATATAACATGCTGATTGTGATTATAACTTCTAATGAAAATATACTACTAAAAAAAAAACCAGCATCTCCCCTTAAAAAAATGGAAGGGGTGAATTCCAAAAACGCCCTCTCTGCCTTCTACAATGATACAATCCCCTAAAATTTCAAAGCTACACTTTACCTCCATTGACTATAGTAATAGAAGGGGTTTTTTTTTTTAATTCACCCGAAATGGAAAAAAAGGTTGATAGTTAACAAAAAAGTGCATTTTGAATGGATTAGTGTATGGACATATATTTGATTACTTGGTAGTTTAGACATACTACCTCATCGGTTCATAAATTTTAAAATGAAAATTTTTAAAAATAAATAATATTCAATCACTAATTAATGAGATGTCATGATTTTATTGAATGATAATGTGTGAGATTTATACACGGATAGTATATCAAATATCAACTTTTTTTACTTTACTGTCCATATAAGTAGGGGTGTTCATATTTCAGTTTTAATCAAATTTATCAACAGGATCGTTTTAAATTGCTCAATTGGTTTGTCACCGAATTAATTTCGATTGATAAATGAAAATGATTTTGATATGACAAAGTCTACCCGTGTTTGGGCCAGGCCCAATGTTGTGAGAAACTACCACGCGGCAAGAACTCACTGGTCCATGTGGCCTTCGGCGACAGATGGTAAACGCATCACACCTGTCGCTGGGCGACAGACTCGGTTGTGCACACGTGGCCCTCGGCGACAGATGGTAAACGCATCACATCTATCGCTGGCGCGACAGACTCGGTTGTGCCCACGTGGCCTTCGGCGACAGAAGTAGAGGTGCGCGATCACACCTGTCGCCTGCGACAGACTCAAAGTCTGTCGCCTGCAATCACAACGCGACACGTGGCACACATCTTCGGCTCCTGCTAGCGACAGATCCCTGACGTCACAATGTTCCGCGTGGTATGAGTCTCTCGCCGGCAACAGGCTCAGGAAGCTCCCGATCTTCAAGGAACTTGTGTTATATTGGGACACAAACTCTCAGCAAGATAAGGGACTTATCCTTAAACAATTAACCTAGATTGTTGACCTATAAATAGGTCCCCAGGTACAATCTTATTCTCTAATTTTTGACTACTGGCTTTTATGCTTCCCAATATTGAAGAACTTTTTGTTGACTTAAGCATCGGAGGATCTACGCAGGGAACCACCCCTGCGTCCCTCTGACTTTTCTTGTTTTATAGAAGCTTCTTGGACACACGTGGAGACTTAGTACGAACATCGACGTCAGCGTATCTTTATTGTTGTTTTGTGCAACAACAATTGGCGCCATCTGTGGGAAACGTATAAAAAAGCCAATCAAAATTTACTAAGATGGTGAGAACAAGATCGACGAACGCAAGGACCGGCAGTGAAGAAAATTCTGTAAGTTCCCCGGAACAACATATTCGCCAGAGGAACCAAGTGAACAGGGAGGAAGAAAGAATCACTGTGTCAGCGGCAGAATTCGAGGCTCTGAGGCGACAGAGTGAAGAAACCACCCAGGCGCTACGGGCCATGGTGGATCTGTTCCACGGAGTTCTCCCGCAGTTGAATCTGCCACCTGTCGTGCAGAACTTGGTAGGAGGAACGAGTCAAGGAGTCCCGCCGCAGATGCCTTGGCGACGGGAGGACGCGACAGCGATAAACCCCTCTCATCGGCGAGAGGCTCCCCCCGTCGCCGAGAATGACATTCAACAGGGTGCGACGGGGCCTGAGAACATGAGGCCCACCGCCGGTACTCAGCGAGAGACTGATGAAGCGGCAGGCCTAGACCCGGCGACAGGGGTCAGGCGACAGGCTCCATGCGTGGGGCGACAGGTGCCTGGGCGACAGGATACCGACAGGGCGACAGGGTCTACCGCCTATCACTATGACCTATCAAATTTTGATGGTACCAACCTAGAACATGGTGTTGGAGGTGCTGGAAAGAATGGTGTCGAAGATCAAAGCACTTGGGGAGCCGGGTCGGAGTTTGACCCCACTTGGTGCACACAGATGATACGAACAAACGCACCCCAAGCGAAAGGTAAGGAAGTAGTCGTAGACCTACCTGATTCGTCCCATGCTAGAAATCAGCTTGCTCCCCCCGTAGACATGAAGAAAATGATAGAACAGGTGTTAGAGGGAAAAAAATTAGTGTCTACGAAAGAGAGCCAGAGAAGAAGAGTACCGTTCTGCACAACCATCATGCAAAAGCCTTTGCCCTCAAAGTTCAAAATGCCGCAGATGACCACATACACCGGGAAAACGGATCCCTATGATCATATGCAAAATTATGAGGCCCTGATGTTGCTACATGGATGGGAGGACGAGATAATGTGCAGGGCTTTCTCCTTAACTCTGTCCGGACATGCGATGAAATGGTTCAATAACTTGCTGGAGGGGTCTATTGCCTCTTTTGACCAGTTGCGAAGTGAGTTTCTTAAGGCATTTGCGGTGAACAGTCAACGAAGAAAGGAACCGACCTATTTGCTCACTATAAAACAAGGAGCTAAGGAGTCTTTGAAGAGTTATGTGGATCGGTTCAGAGACGCTACCTTAGAGGTACGAGACCTGCAAGTCGGTATAGCTGTGGCAGCTATATTACAGGGGACAAGGTCTGAGAAATTATAAGAATCCCTGTCGCTAGATCAGCCAACTACCATCTCAGACCTACTTTCCCGTGCTAATAAGTATGTAACCCAAGAGGAAGTAATGAAAATGGTGACGACAGGAGATTCCAAGGATGGAAGGAAACGAGGAAGGGAAGTCACTGAAGCATCTTCTAGCCAACCAAGGAAGTTTGAAAAAGCTCCCACACTGAAATACTCAGCTTATACCCCACTCACTGAATCTCGAGCTTCCGTATTAGCAGCTATCGAGGGGTCAGGTCTTATACAGACTCCAAAGAAGGCGTCAGGGAATCTGGGTCGTGACTCAAGGGCGTATTGCGATTATCACTCAGCGCATGGGCACACAACTGAAAAATGTAGAGAGTTGATGAATCAGCTAGAAAAGTTGGCACGAGAGGGAAAAATAAACCGTTTTGTATGGAAAGGTGATAGAACTAACTATTCCGCGCAGAACAGAAGAAACGATTTCAGAGATAGAAGAGGTGAAAACAGAAGACCTGTTAGACGAAATGAAGATGAAAGAAGAGATAATGACAGAAGGGTAGAAAGAAGGAATCGAGAGGAAGATAATGAACCCACAGGGCCAGCTATTAACGTGATATCCGGAGGTGAGTCATTAGCTGACGCTTCTTCCTCATCTCGCAAGACCTACGCCCGTCATGCTTATCAAATTAATTCAGTGATGGAAGAAAAGCATGATGAAGAGTCTATTACTTTCACGCTAGCTGACAGGGGTGATGTAACGATCCCTCACGATGACCCAATGGTCATTTCGGCGGTAATAGCAAAACACCCAGTGAGTCGCATCCTAGTTGATAATGGGAGTTCGGTAAGTTTGATTTACTGGAGTTGCTTTGAGAAAATGAGCATCTCGAAGGATCGACTGGAGCCAGTCACCACACCTCTGTATGGATTCTCAGGAGAAAAAGTGAAAGTGGAGGGCACAGTTCAGCTACCTGTAACATTGGGTGAAAGCCCGAAGTGTGTCACTCGACAAGTATTGTTTATGGTTGTGAAGTCAACGTCAGTGGCATACAATATGATCCTCGGGCAGCCATTGTTAAATGACATGAGGGCTGTGGTGCATCCCTGCTATTTGTTAATGAAGTTTCCGACTCCCCGCGGTGTTGGACAAGTGAGGGGAGATCAAAAGAAAGCCAACGGGAAATGGAGAATGTGTGTGGACTTCACAGATCTGAATAAAGCTTGTCCTAAGGATTCGTATCCACTACCTCGAATCGACAAGTTGGTAGACGAAACTTGTGGGTATGAATTACTTAGCTTCTTAGATGCCTTCTCGGGATACCACCAAATCATGATGCATCCGGACGATGAGGAGAAGACTTCATTCATTACCGATATCGGGACATATTGTTACCAAGTAATGCCATTCGGTTTGAAGAATGCGGGGGCAACCTACCAGCGCATGGTAAATAAGGTGTTCCAAGACCTGCTGGGCAACACCATGGAAGCCTATGTCGATGATATGATAATCAAAAGCCGACAGGGAGAATCACATGCCAGGAAAATGACAACGGTGTTCAATGTGTAGCGGCAGTACAAGATGAAGTTGAATCCCAACAAATGCTCATTCGGGGTAAGGTCTGGAAAGTTTCTGGGATTCATGATTACTAATCAAGGGATAGAGGCTAATCCTGAGAAAGTTCAAGCTATTCTGGACATAAGGCCGCCTAATACAGTAAAAGAAGTTCAAAGGTTGACAGGAAGAATAGCAGCCTTGAGTCGTTTTTTATCCAAATCAGCTGAAAGAAGTCTACCATTTTTCAAGGCGATAAAGGCAGGAAAGAACTTCAAGTGGACAGAAGAATGCAACGACGCCTTTGAAAGGTTGAAAGACTACCTAAAAGAGTTACCTCTGTTATCCCGGCCACGTCCCGGAGACCACCTCTTTATGTACCTCGGCGTAGGAGAGAAAGCTGTAAGTGCAGTCCTACTAAGGAAAGAAGGGGATAAGATTGCCCGATTTATTATGTAAGCAAAGTCTTGCTAGATGCTGAGGCAAGATACCCCTTAGTTGAAAGAATAGCTTTATCCCTGGTGATGGCAACTCGGAAGTTACGGCCGTACTTCCAAGCTCACTCGGTGACTATCTTAACAGATCAGCCCCTCAGGCAAATATTGCAAAAACCAGAACACTCTGGACGTCTAATTAAGTGGGCCATCGAATTGAGTGAATATGACATTCACTTCCAGCCTCGCCAAGCAATAAAAGGAAAGGCATTGGCAGATTTCATTGTAGAATGCACTGGTCGAGAGGTACAAAAGGAAACTGAGTTGGCCTGGTGGAAATTATTTGTTGATGGAGCTCGTAACATGGACGGCAGTGAAGCTGGAATTGTGCTAATATCGCCTGAAGGGGAAACCTATGAGTATTCCCTGCGTTTTGATTTCCCAAGTTCAAACAATACAGCCGAGTACGAAGCCTTGATAGCTGGGATGAGACTTGCTGAGAAAATGGGGGTCAGCAACTTAATAGCACACAGCGATTCGCAGTTAGTGGTAAACCAGTTCCTGGGTGAATATGAAGCACGAGAACCCACTCTAGTCCCTTATCTGCAGAAGGTACAATTGTTGGCACAGTCATTCAAGCACTTCCAGCTGACTCAGATAAATCGAACAGAGAACAACCATGCAGACGCTCTTTCAAAATTGGCTTCTTCTAGAGGGGTCAAAGGGGGTATGGTGAAAGTGGAATCCCTCGCTAGGCCAAGTATAGAAGAAGAAGATGTCTGTGATGTCGAAATCGGAGGCGATTGGAGAAGCCCAATCAAAGACTACATACTGGGGGGCACACTCCCCACTAACAGAGACGAAGCTCGAAGGCTGAAGTTAAAAAGTGCCAGGTTTACCGTGGTGAATGGGGAACTCTATAAACGGGGGTTCACAATGCCTCTGTTGAAGTGTCTAGGGCCTCAGCAGGCCGAGTACACCTTAGCTGAAGTTCATGAGGGAATATGTGGCGAACATCTGGGGGCTCGAGCCTTGGCCTCGAAAATACTGCAAATGGGGTTTTATTGGCCTACACTGAGGAAGGACGCCACAGACAAAGTGAGAAGATGCGAAAAGTGTCAGAAATTCGCTCCTATAGCTACAGCGCCTGTTTCGGCTCTTCAGAACACTCTCCAACCAACTCCATTTGCACAATGGGGACTAGATATCCTGGGGCCTTTTCCCCTAGGCTCAGGACAAAGGAAGTATTTGCTTGTGGCCACAGACTACTTCACAAAGTGGATAGAGGCCGAGCCTTTGGCTACAATCTCTGAGAAAAAGGTGGAAGCAATGGTGTGGAAAGACATAATTTGCCGATTTGGGATCCCCCGTGTGATAAACACAGATCATGGGAAGCAATTCGACTGTGATGCTTTCCGAAATTTTTGTAATGGCCTGAAGATTCTCCTAAGAATATCTTCTGTGTCTTACCCACAGGCCAATGGGCAGGCAGAGGTAAGCAATCAAATTATACTACACGGGTTGAAGACTAGACTGGACAAGGCAAAGGGAGCATGGGTGGATGAGCTCCCAAGTGTCTTATGGGCCTACAGAACGACGAGCAAAGTGTCAACAGGCGAAACACCATTCAATTTGGTATATGGCACTAAAGCCCTCATCCCGGTGGAAGTTGGAGCTGAGTCACCCAGACTAATCCCTTACATTGAAGAACGTAATTCTCAGGGACTAAGGGAAAACCTTGACCTGATACATGAGCTGAGAGACCAAGCAAAAATAAGACTGGCTGCTTACCAACAGAGAGTAGCTGCTTATTACAATGCACGGGTCAAGAACAAAGAGTTGCAAGAAGGGAACCTCGTATTGAGAAAGTCGGCAATTACGAACGCCCATAGGGAAGATGGAAAGCTCCGGGCTAATTGGGAAGGACCATACAGAATCAGAAAGATGTTCGGACCTAGCACTTGCACCTTAGAAACCTTGTAAGGAAAGAAGCTCTTGAAGACTTGGAACACCAACCATCTTAAGCTATATTGGCAGTAAAAATTGTAATTTTTGCTTTCTGATTGTTATTCTTGTCTTTATTTTCCCATCTATTGCTACATTACTTCATAGATGATATTATTTTTCTGATTCATGAATAAAGTTCAGCCAGTCATTTCCTATATTCTCTAACGCAACATGTGAGATAGATTATGTGCTACAGGAATTGAAATGATACAACAGCTGGCTACCAAATAAGTCCCTAAGCGAAAAATGCGCGAGATGGGCACAAATAAGACCTTAAGCGTGAAGAAGACGCGAGACGGGCACAAATAAGTCCCTAAGCGAAAAATGCGCAAGATGGGCACAAAAATGACCTTAAGCGTGAAGAAGACGCGAGACGGGCAAAATACCAGTCCTTGAACACGAAAAGTGCGTGCGATAGGTAAAAGTACAAGCTATGTAACAAGTTACGAGGTACGTTACAAAATCTCCAAATTCATGTGTTGTAATAAGTCGACAAGTTATGGTTAACACTTTGGCTATTTTAGTCTTGATTATCCTTAAGCGAAAATAACGCGAGATATGAACAACGCTCGAGAAAAGTTCATTTTTGAACGAATAGTCAACACGGTTTCAAAAAAGAACTTGGGGAGCAACATGATAAAGTCAAACAATACAAGCCGGCTGGGAAGACGCTACATCAGTACTTACGGCACGAGAAGCTTGAGGCTCAGGAACTGGAGAAGTCAAAGAACCATGATCCTAGGAAGACGAGGAAGCCACCCCGGAAGCAGGAACGTCACTTGAGGGCCCAACCACGACCGCAGAGTCTGGCACGGGATCAACGGCAGCAGAATCTGAAATTTGGAACTCGTCGCTGTCCAACCCCACCAGTGCCTCGATAGACTCAGGCTGATCGTCTGTGTCGATAGGCTCAGAGACGTCACCCACTGCCAGAGGCTCAGATCGATCAAATGCCTCGGAAGACTCAGGTGTATGTAGCGGCTGTCGAGGAGGCCACGGACCCTCAAGGTTGTCCAGATTATCTACGGCTCCTTCCGCTAAATAGGCCTCCGGACTTTGTGCGTCGGGCTCATACTTGGTCCAAGAAGGAGCATCGTAATACTTAGCCTCCTCGGTGAAGAGCAATTCAGGGAAAGCCTCACTAGGCCGATGCTTCTCCAGCCAAGCGCGAGCCAAATAGAAACCATACTTAATAAATCCCGTCGAGAACGCCGCCTTCTTGTCAAAACAATGCTGAGACAAGCGGTATTCACGAACGGCCTCAATTCGGGCTTCTCTTTGACGATCCAATACATTGTGCAGCTCCTCAATAGCCTCATCTCGTTGCCTCTCCATGGCTCCCCAATCCTCGACGGCCTTGTTATAAGCCTCCTGGTACCTGAAGTTAAGACACTTCGCGTGCTCTTCTTGGAGCCTTATCAAGATCAGCATTCTTTCGCTCTAGGTCAGCGTTCCTTTTGTTTACCTCCTCCACCCTGTTGACATAAGGACGAAGCTGGTTGACTCGTTTGAAAGCTCCATCTTCTGATCCGAATCGACGCGAATCTCTTTGCTAGCTTGCTCTCTAAGAGCCCGTGCCGAGCATTGACGGCCACAATCTGTTGAGCTGACTGATGAGGCAAAAAACAAAAGTAACTCAGAATCTTCAAACAAGATAAATAGTTACCAACAAATACGAAACTCTTACCTTCATAGCGAGATAGTCAAAGTTATCCTCCGCATCCGAATGTTTGAAAAAAAGCCCCGCCTCGTCACGGGGGAGAATGGTGCTCCAAGCCAGACAGACGCTATACCAGCATCCTCGATGCATCATTGTCGTTCACTCCGGGATAGGTCTGAAAATCGTCCCCACTGACGACGACCCCACTATCGATCAAATAGCGCCTCAAAGAAGGGTCTACCACCTTGGGCAAGACTGGTCTTGTAGGCATTGAGGCTTCAACAATCAGCCTTCTTCCTGTATTTGCGCCTCGGCTGGCGAGGCGCCGACCTACCCTCAGCAACACAGAGCCACCTTCTTGAGGGACTAGATCACTCCTTTGGGATCGGAGCTCTCGCGATCGCCTGGACCTCGATCAGGGACAAGGGCCTCTTCCGTTTGTTTCTCCCAGCCTCTTGTGTAGGACGGCTAGATTCACCATAGAGGAGAGTGAGTGTAGGAGCACGAGTCGGTCCAGATGGAGCTCCAACGGGCGACCGAGGAGGAGGAGCTATCGAAGCAGCAACACTAGCATCCCTCCTGCGCATCAAATCTCGGAAGTTCATGCCTGCACAACATATAAAGAAAGGATTAGCCGACCAAGTAAAATATCACGCACATGAGTACAAAAAATAAATAAATAAAAAAGGATGGAAAACCTAGAAAACCACCAAAGTCCTCTAAACTATCCAGATTCGAATCCAACGGAAAATCAACGAAGGGGCTCCCAAAGGCGTCGGCTTGAGCCCACTCAGGGCCATCCCCTAAATAACCATTAGTACCCGCAGCCTCAGGGGACTCGTCCTCCGAATCTGAAGAGGACTCATCTACAAGGCGGCCCACGGGGGTAGATGTTTCGGCTACTGGGACCGAGGATGGCTGACTAGGGCCAGCATCAGATAAACGGGGAGTTGTAGGCAGGGTAGATGGGGCAGCAGAAGCTTCAAGAACGGTCCTGCTTACGCCCCAGCCAACAGCGGCAATGTTTTTCGGGGTTAGAAGAGAAAATAAATTACGCTCCCCGGTAGAACAGATTCGCCGAATAGGCTCGCCAAATTGGTCTTTTAAAATTTCTGTCCTAAACCTATCCGAACGCTGTGAGTGGTCAGAAGCATCATGATTCCATCTAGAGCGAATCCGCAGATTGCTTGGAATCTCGATAATGACCCACTCGCTCTCAAAACCGCGCAGTTTATTGGGGAGATCCGAGAAGATTTTATTGTTAGGAAACTCCTCGGCTGTTAACCGTTGAAGAGAGAACGTTATCAACCCTTTCAGCCTACGAACTCTGAAGAAGGCGCTTAAGAGAGGAATAGTGGGAATGATACCTAGGTGATGACATACTACGGAAAAAGCTACCAGCTGAGCCCATGCATGTGGGTGAAGCTGACACGGGACAATGTCTTTGTATCTAAGAAATGCTTCACCAAACTCCGGAAGAGGGAAGCGAAAACCGAAAGACAAAGAAGCCTTATGGACAGCTACGCCACTTCTAACCAAGGCAGGCGTGACCTCCCCCTGCACTGGAAGCCTATAGGCATAACCCGAGGGAAGAGGGAAACGCGTCCTAATGTCCTCTAAGTCAGCACTTGTCAAAGTGCACACAAGACCACCCATTTTAAGTGTTTTACCTGGGCGTAGCGAAGACATGGCAAAAAACTACCCGGCGACAGAGTAATGGCGACAGACCCTTTGGGCGACAGACTCAATAAGCGACAGACCTGCTGAAGCGACAGACCTTTTGGCGACTGACCTGATTTCTAATAGACTATCGGAAGACCTAAAACTCTATGCGGAAGACCACGACATCAGCGGAAGACCACGATACCAGCGGGAGACCTAAATCTAAGTTGCGAAAGGCAATAAACATGCGGTAGATGTAAACTTACTATTTCTGAGGTAAGCGAGAGACTGCTGGGGGAGAGCGACAGGTTCTTTTTTTTTGGCGAGGGGACTGCAAATGGGCGACAGACGGCTGCTCAGAGGTTTTCGTGGGGTCTCTCGTCTGGTCCCAGCGGGTTTATATAGCCGCGACAGGGAATGCCAAACGTCGCGACTGATCACGTCCCTCGAGAAATAGACCTTTTTTCACCTGCAAAAAATACACAAAAAGCAAAGAGAACTAGTCACGGTGGGTTAAGGCCCAAAAACACCTATTTATACTCTCTTGGTTGGAGAAATCCAACAAGAGAGTGGGGAGCAATTGATATGACAAAGTCTACCCGTGTTTGGGCCAAGCCCAATGTTGTGAGAAACTACCATGCGGCAAGAACTCACTGGTCCATGTGGCCTTCGGCGACAGATGGTAAACGCATCACACCTGTCGCTGGGCGACAGACTCGGTTGTGCACACGTGGCCCTCGGTGACAGATGGTAAACGCATCACATCTGTCGCTGGCGCGACAGACTCGGTTGTGCCCACGTGGCCTTCGGCGACAGAAGTAGAGGTGCGCGATCACACCTGTCGCCTGCGACAGACTCAAAGTTTGTCGCCTGCAATCACAATGCGACACGTGGCACACATCTTCGGCTCCTGCTAGCGACAGATCCCTGACGTCACAATGTTCCGCGTGGTATGAGTCTCTCGCCGGCGACAGGCTCAGGAAGCTCCCGATCTTCAAGGAACTTGTGTTATATTGGGACACAAACTCTCAGCAAGATAAGGGACTTATCCTTAAATAATTAACCTAGATTGTTGACCTATAAATAGGTCCCCAGGTACAATCTTATTCTCTAATTTTTGACTACTGGCTTTTATGCTTCCTAATATTGAAGAACTTTTTGCTGACTTAAGCATCGGAGGATCTACGTAGGGAACCACCCCTGCGTCCCTCTAACTTTTCTTGTTTTACAGAAGCTTCTTGGACACACGTGGAGACTTAGTACGAACATCGACGTCAGCATATCTTTATTGTTGTTTTGTGCAGCAACAGATTTTAAAATAATTTTTATTTTCAGTAAATTTGGTTCAAAAACTGAATAAAATGATATATATGAAATCATAACAAAAATATAGAGATATCCAAAGATAAAACTAAAAATATATGATGATATTAATGTTTTTAGAATTTTTAACTTAATATCTTGCTATTTATATTTTGTTGGATGATTTTAGATGATATGTTCCAAATATGAGAAATTAGAAATATAAAATATAATTTTTAACTTAAATGTATTTTATTTGGTTAATTCAAAAATTAACCGAATGGACCGAATCAAATTTGGTTAGTTAAATTTTTGAAATTCCTAAATTTGATTCGGTTAATAAAAATAAGCATAAATTGCTTAGTTTGTTTTGGTTAATTCAATTTGAAAATAACCAAAAAAAACCCCCTGCATATAAGAACACCTCAATGGGGAAAACTTGAAATTTTTGAAATTTGATTTGGAAAATCTTATTATATTCACAAATTAATGAGGTACATGATATGATTTAATGACAGTATATGAGACATATACACTGACTATGAATCAAATATAAACTATTTATTTAAGGTTAACATCTTATACCCGCTTCTTATAGAACATACACGACTATCATTATGCGTACCTATAAATTTTAAACATCAATTTTGTTAATTGGTATAGCACTAGCACATGCTTCTTCTCCCTTGAACATAACATTGATGATCCATTTGTTAACAAAGTATGCATTACACAGAAGCCATTTGTTTTTCCATATCCAAAATGACTTGCCTTAATCTTGATCTCAATATGCCTTTCCAAGTTAGAAAAAGAAACATACCAAGTCTTTTTTTCAAAGAAAATTATTTCTTTAGATTATAAAACCTGATATGCTAGACTGGTTTTGTTCTTTCGCAGTCTCTAGAGTTGTTTGCACAATAATGCTTTATTGAACTTCGCTGTATCTTTAAAACCCACACCTCCTAAAACTTTAGCTTGCATATTCACATCCAACTAAGCTAGTGAATAAGTTTCTTATTTGTCATTTTTTCACCAATAGCTAGTTAGTGTAATTTCATCACACAGCGATTTTTGTATAAGAAGCAACTCGTTCGGTGAGTTAGGATTTCTAGAATTATAGCTTTGACGAAAACCTCTTTTCAATATGTGAGAAATCTCTTCAGCACGACCCCAATATCTGTGCATTTATTCCATATTTTGGCTCTTTCAAAAACACGCTTTTTGTCCCTCCCAAGCCCAACGTAGAAAGCAGCCCGAGCTTTTTTTTTTTTGGGTTGTTCGAGGTTGAATTTCCAGCAAGTTTTTAGTTGTCTTTTTTGTGTCCTATGTATTGCTATTGAAGAACAAGCTTGACTTGTCAAAGTTGATTTTAGGAGAAAGCTTTCTTCTTATCTATGTAACATGTGTTTTACCCTTGAGTAGAGGTGGCAAATGGGCGGGTCGAATTGGGTTTGGGTTGGGTCATTTTGGATCGGATCATTTTGGGTTCGGATCATTTCGGATTCGGATGAGGTCGGGTTTAGGTCAAGGAAAAATCGGTCTATTTCGAGTTTGGATCATTTCGGGTTCGGATCAATTTGAATTCGGATTAATTTGATTTCGGATTAATTCAAGTTCGAATTAGATCAGGTTTGGATTGTTGACTTTTTTAGTCAAATCGGGTCGGTCGAATTTGGATTCAGGTCGATTGGACAGATTTATTGGGTTAAGCCTTAGTCATTTCGATGTGATTTATTTAGTATGAAAATCAATTGAAACCATATTTCTAAGAATTACAAATCTCATGAAAATAAAATTTTCTTCTTACATGACCTATAATACAATTGGGATTGAAATAATCAAAATATTTAATAATCTATATGATAGTTTTCTTTATAATATATTTACCAATATTCATAAATTAATTATATTTTTTCATTTTATTTTTATTATCTATAATAATTAATAACTTTATGAATCAAAGTGATTTAATAATCTCTACTAAATATCATAAAACAATACTATATATTTCTTTAATTTACCTTGATTTTTTATAGAATAATTGGAAACATTAAGTGTAGATGATATAGCTTTTGTACTCTATTATAGATTAGCCATTAAATAATTATACATTAGGTTCAAATGAATGCAATATAAAAGTAAATATTTAAATTTAACTAGATTAAAAAAATATATAACACTCATATTATTGAAAAAAATTATATTTTTACTATATTAAAATACTTTGATAATTAATTTTAACATTTAAATATTTATTGATAATATTAAATTTAAGTTTGAATCTTTTTAGGTTTGGGTAAATTTGGATTCGGATCAATTTGGATTCAGGTCAATTTGAGTTCGAATCAATTCGTGTTCGGATCAATTTGGGTTCGAGTTAATCTAAATTCGAATGAATTTGGGTTCGGATCAATTCGAGTTCGGATTCGGTCGGGTTTGGATCAATGTAAATTTGGATAAATTCGGTTTCGGATCAATTTGGATTCGGATCTGATTGGATTTGGGTTGTTGACTTTTTTAGTCAAATCGGATCAATCGGGTTTGGATTCGGGTTAATTGGACGAATTTTTCGAGTCCAGTCAACTTTTGCCACCTCTACCCTTAAGCTTTCACTCTTATTTGCTTTAACAAAACTATGCTACCATTACCAAATATGAGATGAGTAACTTCGGTTCATTCCTTCTAGCTTGTAATCTATGAAACAAATATTTCTCTAATACATTAAAAGTAGAGTTAAAAGACCTTTTATACCGATGAAAGATAAATAATAAGAAAGTGGGTCATCTTGTCAGAAGTCTTTTTTCTTTTTTCGATAAAAAATGTTAGTAATGTAACCATTAACCATAATCGAATAAGACATATAAGTAACACAATCATAACAGTGGATATCCAACTAGGGCAAAAACCAAATTTGCACATAGTTGCTTCAGGAAAATTCTATTCCATTTGGTAGAGGTGGTGGTGGGCCAAACCAAATTTATTTCGAGTTGGGTTCCATAGGTTCCAACCCACCAAAACAACAGACCACTGGAACTGGTTTGCTAAACTAGTCCGGATCAAGCCGATTTAGCAGTTAGAAAATATTGAATCAGTCCGACCTGTTGGACCAATTCATTAAAAACTGGATAGAGCCGAGTCGAACGGTTGGGCTCAGTTTTTTTAATTTTTATAAAATTTTTTTAAATTTATATATTAATTAAATTTAATTAAAGTAAATATTTATTAATATATTTTTATGATTTAATCTAATAAATTTATTTTTATAATAAGTGATGCTAATAGTAATTATAAATTAATAATAATAAAGTTATTATAACTTATTTAATTAAACTAATTGTGATTGTAATTTAAAGATAAAGTTATTATAAAATTATCTAAAAAAATTATTGTTGTAATAAAATAATAAATAATAATATTATGATAAAGTAATTATAACTAATTTAATAAAGCTGTTAGTTTAAAAAAATTATAATACTTTTAAAAAATTTTAATTTGTTAAACTTATATACTACATTTGAAATATAATTATACTTATCATTCAAAATATAAGTAAACTTATCATTTTGCACTTAAAATATTTATTCATTTATTTAGTATGTTTTTAAAATATTCATTCATTTTGTATTTTAAATATTTATTTATTTTTTAAACATAGTATAAGTATAACATTAATTAATTTAATATTTAATAACAATAATAAATGAAAATAATAAAGGAGAAAAAGGAGAGAGTAGGAGATCAAAGATTTTTTACGTGAAAAACCATTTCAAAAGTTAGAAGGGTAAAAAACTTGGGACCGTAGTCCATAAAAATATTTATATAACTAAACTTATTTATAATTTTACATATAATTTACAAAAAAATATTAGTTTATTACCTATTTCTCATAATTTATACGGATTGCCCTAGAAATTTCTTCCTCCTCCTCCGAAATATTATTGGCGAATTCATTGGTCATTCCAAGTTTGATATTGTGGGATTCCGCTTCAAACCGTTCTTTAAGGCATGTTAACATGCATAATAAATCCGAATTAAGAGTGGTTCGATGGTCTCTAAGGATTCTTCCACATGTCAAGAATACGTATTCTGAAGCAACAGAAGAAACTTGTACAACAAAAACATCTCAAGCTGTGGAAGCTAAAATTGAAAATTGTACTTGATTTTCTTTCCACCATTGGAGAAGATCAAAGTTATCGTCTATATGAAAGTCTTGACTTAAGAAAAATCCTATCCATTGAAGTTAAAACTTCATCGAGTTATTGATGATCCAGATCTGTCGGCTTTTCCTTTTAGCTTCATTCTCTTCTTTGTTGCTTCTTTAATTGCGTTCAAAATGCCTTTTTTGCTACTACCACCACTCTTGGTTTTTTCGTACGATTCTTCTTGTCTACAGTTGAAGTTGAACTGCTCTCTTTCTGCTTCATAAATATTAAATAATTTTTGAAAATAATTGTTAATTGAAGAATTTTGGTCCTCAAAATAATCAAGACCAAGAAAATCTTTATAACAAAAAAAATCTCTATATTACCTCACATTAACTAGGATCTAATAAAGTTGCAATACAATGAATAGGAGGAATTGTTTCCCAATGTTTTTAAAATTTTTCCTCCATATCATATACAAAAGAAGATGAAGTTTCATGATTACTAAATTTTAAAAAATGTATCAAAATTTGTATAAATAATGGGAACAAAATAAGGTATAATTGGATAATATTGAGTAGAAAATCTTTCGGTTGTGTCTTTAAAAGTAGATAATAAATCAACAAAACATTCAATAAAAATCCAATCTTCATCATAAAGTACTAAATACGGGCTACTTGTATAATTGTTATAAAAAGGATTAATAAGTTCTTTATAAGGTAAAATAGAAGAAAGCAAACGATGGAGTGAGTTCCACATTGTTTCCACGAAAAGTGTAAATGCTTTAACAGGTATATTATTTGCTAGACAAAGCTACTTCCATTCACGTTTATGATTTGGGGTGCAGATCCATTTTGCTAACATTTTAATTTTATCAATTAGACCTATGTCACTAATACTACCATTGCCAGTAGCATTAAAACAACTTTAAACACATAAATTTATAATATGGCATGTACATCTAGCATAAAAAAAATACACATTACATAACTAGGTTTAAACTTTTAATTAACATAGGAATAGCTTCGGTATTACTCGAAGCATTATTTAATTTAATAGAAAAAACTTTATTATTTTCAAGTCCATATAATTTACAAACTTTAATAATATATTTATAAATAGTATATGTATTATGTGCTTCTTCTATGACATCTAAGGATAAAATTTGTTTTTGCATCCACCAATCTTCATCTACCCAATGACAAGTTATAACTTGATAACTTATACCATTAGCACTAGTCCATATATCACTAGTTAAACTAACCCTAAATGAAATATTACTAAGTTTATCAATTAAAGCTTGCCTATATTCTTTAAACATATCCATGCAATCTTGTTTTAATGTGTCTCTAGAAACAGATTTATATGCAGGTTGTAAATATTTATAAACAAGTTCTAAATATCTTACTTTTTCACAAATTGTGAATGGCTATTCAATCCTAACTACAAACTTGAACATTATTAAAAGTAAATTTTTTTCCACCATTATGTATATTAATTTGAGATTGTACGCCTTCATTAATTTTATCTTCTTCATCTAGATTAATTTTATGTGCACTAATTAAATGTCTTTTTTTACGTACTGTACTACCGCCACTCTACCAGAGCTATAAGCGTAAACCTTTTTAAATATTTTACAAGTAGCAGAATATTCATTCGTTGTACCTTCTTTTAGCACAATGTCGAAATGCTCCCATACTTTACTCTTTTTAGTGCAGTTAATCTTCGTTTTCGTGGTCTTGATGATGTAGCGGTAGTGGTAGCAGCTGATGATTGTGTTTGTCCTCGACCTCCATAACGACTAGTATGTATCAGTGATGCTGAAGGAATCTTCTCTTCCGAATGAATATCAAGCTTGAATTCATTAAATGATTCATCACCCAAACTGGGGATTTCAATAAAACCGAAAGGGTAAGAAACGGAACATGAACAACGAAACAATTTTGACTTTTTTATATTTTTTTACAATAAATATATTTGAAAATTTGAAAGAAATGGATGTAGGAATATACTGAAAGTTGGAAGTTGAAACTAAAATTTGTAAAATTGTAAAACGAAAAGGAAAATGAATTTTTCAGAGAAAAATGATAATATTATAAATTTAGAATAAGAGAATTTGAGTGAATTTGAAAGAGTTTAAGTGAGTATTGAGAAAGTATAAGTGTTGAGATTTGAGAGAAAATGAGAAAAATGTAAAGAAAAAAACGAAGGAAATGAATAGATATTTATAAAAAAATATTCAATTTTAAAAATAAAAAAATTGAAAAAAAATAAAAATGGAGGGAGGGAGGGACCCCTCCATTTGAATTTGGGTAACGGCCCATAAACGCAACAGGCAAAAGGCCTGCGTAGTGGCAAGCCTTTTTTTAAAAAATTGCTAGATCGGTTTCGACCTGAAACTATTCTGACACAGGATTGGGACAGTCAATTTCTACCAAACTCGATATACTATCGAGCTGGGCCAGTTCCGGTTTATGGGCTGGACCAGGTCAACCCAGCCTGTTTATCATCTCTACCACTTGGTCATATAAAAGCTTATTCAGATGTTGCATTAAAAGAAAAAAAATCCCTTTCTTTCTCTTTTTCGACGTATGTAACATTTCATAAGCAGATAAAATATTATCAAATATTAAACAACCAAACACAAATACACTTTGAGATTTAGTAATGTAAGAAGGAATGATTTTTTTAAGCCTATTAATAAGAACTTTTACAAGAATCTTGTAGAATACATCAAAAAAGCTAATAATTCTAAATTATGTTATTTTTATTGGATCTTTAGCTTTGGGAATTAGGATAATATGAGTTTGATTAAAATATGCTAATTTACAATCACCATTTAAGATCACCAGACAAAGCTTAGTAACATCACTAGCAAAAAAATTATAATTTTTTGGTAATACCTAGTATTCATTAATTTTTTGTTTATAATTAAAAGGGTTCAAGTCAGATACTATATCACGGCAGCAGTCCCTTGGGTACAGAAAATATCCAAAGTCACATGCAAAGTGGATTGTTGAACCATACTCCTACTACTAACACCATTTCATCTCAGGTAATAATATTAAACTTTGTAGTTAAAGGCATGACTACTGTAAGATAATTTTGGTTTTAATTTGTAGTTATGTAATTTTGGTTTTAATTTAAATTTTTTTATTGTAGGGCATTGTTATCAAAATCGTACGATAGGTGATATGTATCGTGCGATACGCATTGTACGACACGATTTGATTCACTCTAAACTTGATACGTATCGATACAAAAAGTCTGTTTTCTCATGAATCAGTAGTGTTTCTATCGATACATAAACAAATCGATGCGTATCATACGGTACACCGATACACTTAATAGTGAAATTAGGCCAGACCCAATAAAAATCTGATTTGATCCAATTAGTTAAAAATGCAATTTTAATAGTTTTTAAACCTAAAAAGCACTTAAAAACGTATTCTCTATATAATTAATCTTGAAATATTAAAAAAAAGTAAACTTTTAGTTAGTAAATTAAAAATAAAAAATATATAAAAATATAATTTAAAAATATATACTGTTAATGAGTATGTTAAGAGTTTGAAAACAATCATATTTCTTATTTTTATCATATACTTACTTAATTTTATTAATATGTATAATATTTTTATTTTTTATTTATCTTACATGTGTATATATTATTCATAATTAATTTTAAAATTATTTACCGTATCTTGCGATACGATACACGATAAATTCTTACAAATAAAATTTCGATTCACGATACATATCTCGATTTAATAACTATGCTGTAAGGTACTTCAATAGCAGCAAATGAATCTGATACAGTTGATAAAGGTGCTCAAATGCAAAGAAAAAAATTTATTGGCAGAAAATGTGAGGCTAGGAAGAAAATGAGATCATGAAGACTTTAATGATGTTAGAAGTTTAATATGTTCTTTTGAGGATTAGGGTAACATATGATAGGTTCTTTATGGTCAGTACAGTGTTTTTTGTTATACAAGAACAAATGATGTTAGCATGAGCTTTTGATTGTAAATAATGATAGCATGACCTTTAGAATTACTTTTTGAAAGTTTGAATTTATAGTAGCATATTGTGTAATGCAAGTATTGTGCTAATGCTGCCATATTGAAAAAACATGTGTTGTACTGATGATACCTCTTTGAAAGTGAATGAAGTTAAAATTCTTTTGAACAATGGGTATTGTTGTTATTACTGTTCTTTTACTCATTTAAAAATGAATATACAGCCAATCCAACCAATTTGCACAACAACGTAAAAAATAAAGGCATTTTCATTGATAATGACCAATTTCAATTACATATTACTCAATTTCCTTTACACAGACACCTAAACTAGATACCTTAGTAAACTTAAATTATATAAACCCTAAACCACATACCTCTGTTATAAACAGAGGTAATATTCAACAAATAAACAAAGGCAACATACCTCTTCAACAAAAAACAAAGGCAAGATCTTCAGCTAAACCCATAAATTCTAAACCTACCTAACTCATCCCTAAACCTAAACCAACTATTTCTTCATTTCATTCCCAACAAAAGCATCATAATCAAACCTAGCAAAAGCATTGAAATCCATATTTAGCCATTTATGCCAGTACCATTGTCACCATTTCCTTACTGTTTACAAGCTTCAATTTTACGTTCTATTCTAGCAACCTCCTCAATAATCCTAGAATTATTACATTCGTATGTTCATCTATTGAAGGATCAAACTATTGAAAGTACCCATATGAACCAATTTGTTGCATTAACAACACAATGCCTAATTACATTAACAACCACAAAATAGCAAAATGCAATCAAATTTTAGAAAGAAAACAACAAAATTCTTACCCCATAGTTGTTGCAACCAAAAAACCTTCCACTTGGGTTGTTATGAGTCTAATATGTCCTCATCGAAGCTCGTTGACCACAATGACAAACAAGATAGAATGGTACCAATCGATTTTTGAAATTAACTTCCTTCCAACCCTAAATCAAACATGTGAGGACCATATTTTCCGAACAAATTTCATAAGTTAAAGGGTATGGAAATGGAAAGACAAAGGATAAATTAACGAGAAATTAAATAACTAGAGTTATAAAAGGAAATTATCATGTGGGCCCTACGAGACCTCCACAGTCCGAATTGGGGTGAAAATCTAGAGTCATGATATTTGGAGTGAAATACCAAGGTGGGAGGAATCTACATCTCACATTTCCTTCGTTTGTGCATGTTTCGAAAAACGTGCAACAAATTTGAAAATAACAATTACGTCCATAGGCTCGAAAAAGTTTCATAAATAACGGTCAATCTAATTTGAATTAAGATCAACTAATAATCATAGGTTAATCTACATGTGAATGAGTCTCATGTCATGTTAACTTAAGACAGAATCGCATGCGAAAGCCAAAAACTATGTGTTTGCACTGTTAGGGGTATTTTGGTAATCTCACCCTTTTTACCAACCAAACCTTGACAAAAGCTTATCCAATGAATAGAATGAGTTGAATAGATGTATTTTATGAGTGAATGATTCATTTGGAGATTAAACTGAATATTTAAACAGAAATTAGAAAGAAAAGGACGTAGTTGGAATTTTTAAAATTGTATAAGCGCATTTTTGTCATTTCACACCAAGATATTTATTTTTAATGAAATTTCTAATGTTCTTCTTCATTAAGGCTGGCCACCACCTTTCCATCATTGTTTCTCACACTAAAAGCTTGTAAAGAGAGAGAAAACCCTTGAAAACCCTAGTAAAACTTATCGAAATCGAAATCGAAATCGAAATCGAAAACTCTTCTCACTTCTCTCTACAACATAGTACCAAAATCAAGCCTTAAAGTGGCCATTTTGACAGTGCTTGGATCCCTACAACCTTCAGCCAAGGTAAGAGAGAGAGAAAGCTTGTGTTTTTTCATGTTTTAATGATTCTTCACTATATGTTTAAGGTGTGTAAGCATGTATTTGAGCTTGGATTGAATTAAAACAATGTTATTCTCTCTCTTAGGGTTTCGTCCAACATCCCCCATGCATGTAGATGATGTGATTTAATGTAGAAATGATGTAGAATTAATATAGACAATGTGTAAAGCATGAATTTAAGCTTAAATTGAAGAAATAAGGTGTGTAAGAGAGAAAATGAAATTCGATCAAATGAAGGGGAGACTGAAACCTTGTTCAGTTCAATGTAAATTAGATATTAGAAAATTGTATAAATTAATAAAAGACTATTGGCAAAGTCATAATCGAAAACAGAGGTGTTTTGTTGATATTTGTAGGATTAGCATCGGTATGAAGTAGACTGAAATTTCAGCTATTGTAGGCAATGTAGTTAATTTCAAGGAGTTATAAACTAGTTATACCTAAAGTGTGATGAATTGACTGTGTTTGTATGATGTTTTGCAACTCAGGAGTGAGGTGTGAGACATTGGAGCTACGAGCAACACGTTGCAATTTGAGTGGTAAGGGATATGTATAAAGAAAGTAGGAGATACTGGACATGGTTTTAAAATCAACTGTTTGGGAATATATACTATGTTTACTTTGCAGGAGATTTAGAACTATTGTACCGTTATGCTGCCGAAATTTCGTAAAACGTTAATTTAGCACGAATTAGACCTTAAATTTTGAAAATGTACATTAAATGGAAATTGTCATAGGATTTGGTTCTTGAAAAAGGTCTCATGATTTTATTGCATGGAAGTTTAAATGATTGTCTAATTTAGTCATGGTTTTTGGCTAGTTGATAGTAAAGACATACGATTTTGTAACTCGATTTTCAAATAAGTTTTTAATCGTTTTCTCGCGTTTTAACTTTCCTGCATGTTTTTAACACATGTTTATACGTAAATAAAATATTTTGAACACTGGTTATTGTACTGAGAATATTTGTTGAATTTTTATACTTGAAATGAAATTGTTATCTATTTTAATATTCACGGACTGACTGAAGATATATTTTATTAAAATTGATTTCTATAAGTATTTCGGAATGTTACATGAACTGTTTTGAGACTTCGGCTCCTCGTAGTTGGCCTTCAGGTAATCTTGCAGTATTTCTAGCTCTGATTCTGATTCTAAACAACTGTTAGACTCTGAGCAAGTCTACAGTCGCCTCGGTATCACCTGCTTAGATGTATTATGGGGTGTCTTTGATTCTAAACGCTATATTGACTCTGACCCGGTCATCAGCATCTATGTTGTCACCTGCTCTGTGTACATTGTGGGCTCTTTTATAACTATGGTCATATGTCTACTATTTCTCCCTTTATAGGATTTGGACTGCATGATTTCTATTGGGATGTTGCCATGTCTCTACTACTTTTGATTTATTTGAGTTTATATGTTTTCTAAACCTTTGATATTTGAACTCTGAATTTTGAAATGACTTTGATCTATCTGGACTTTGAATGATTTCTAAACCCATGATATTTACACTCTGAATCTGACATGGTTTGATACTAATATATGAATGTCATTTAAACTCTGAAATTTGCATGGTTTCTAACTGATTTAAAATATCTGCACTGTATAGTTTTGAAACGAATATTTGAATGTTAAACTATTTTACTATTTTGACTCTGATTTGAAACACATGAATTCCTTCTCTGATATGTTTCTTAGTCTGCTCTATAGCTGTAATGTTAGGAAAGGGGACAAGGAAGGTGCTTTAAAGCATCTTTCTGCACTCATCCCTAACACCTAACGAGCTATAGAGATTTTCTCTTCTAAGTCTTTGTTTAGAACTATTGTTTGAATTTTGACATATAGTAAATTGTTTAGGATATCCGCAAATAGCTTACGATATTTGTATCTTTATATATATTTCTTATTAGGCCTTAAGCTCACCCCTTCCTCTTTTCCCACTTTCAAATTATTTGCAAT
Organism: Heritiera littoralis; assembly: GCA_031772115.1. Taxonomy (NCBI): domain Eukaryota; kingdom Viridiplantae; phylum Streptophyta; class Magnoliopsida; order Malvales; family Malvaceae; genus Heritiera; species Heritiera littoralis. The sequence continues at coordinate 1,838,439 of JAPDPK010000022.1, forward strand.
AAATCTGGTCTCTGAAGGAGGTTTTTGTGGAAATCTTTTGAGGCAGTTAAAGCGTACATTTAAGGTATATTTACTACAGTTATTTTGTATGTTCAGACTTAAATGTATAGTACTGAAATGAGTAAGAAAGGGATATAAACCAAATGAAAATGGATACTGGTTACAGTCTGATGGATGTAAGAAATGAAGTTAGAAGAGTTGTAGCTTTTGATACACACACACACACACACACACACATACATACATATAAATATATACATACATACTTATATATATACATACGTACATATATATATATATATATATACACACACACACACATATATGTATGTAGATGTTGATATGCTCGAGGTTGTTAATATAAATTGGCTTTGTAATGAATGATTCTGAAAACGGTAAGTGGAAATGGAAGAAATACAAATATGTATTTTGATGTGTTAAATGACTGAATTGGGACCAAATTTGGACGATGGTTACTAATCTAGCTAATTATATTTTAGCTTAATATTGAATTCGCAATACTAAACACAATTCAACCAAGTGAATGAAACGCGAAAAATTGTTGTGAAATCTAAGAAATTGGAGCATGACAGAAAACCTCTTAATCAACTTGCTTCCAACTTCAATCCAATCAACCTAAATTCGTTTGAACCCTAAACCCTAAATCAGAATGTTTACCCCTTTTTCATTTTTGGTTTTCCGTTCCCTCCTTTTCCTTTATTTTTTTTCTTTTTCGAAGAAAAATTATTTTTAAAAAATACTTTTCTTTTAAAAGAAAATGTACAAGTCACTTGCCAGTTGGCATCAGATGGCATTTAACGTTGCATTAGACGAAATCTATAACGGAAGGACTAAAACCAGTCGTATTTAAGTTTAGAGACCATTTATGATATTTACTCTAAAAAAAGGTACGTTAGAAATCTCTAAAAAAAGGCATAGGTGGGTGAACTGAACGAAAGTAAAATGAACAAAAAAATCCAAGGGCAAAAGCAATAAAAACAAAAAAAAATAACATGATACTTTCAGCATGCAAGTAAATCTACAACTTTAAGTTATTGATATATTCATATTTACATATAAATTTACATATAAATTTACATATATTAAATTTTATAAAAAAATGTTTATTTTTTTTATATACACATATCAAAATAAATAAAATAAATTTGTACGAAAATAAATGAAATAGATTCGTGCATCAGACAAGTAATAGGCTAGTTCAATATATCTTGTAAAAGGAAATACTGAAGAAAATGTTAACGTTATTACTTTTATTAATACGTTAAAGCATTATTTATTTTATTTTTGAAATATTACAACATTTCTGGTGTTGGAGATCTTGTTTATCTTTCAATTTTTCCTGCAAGAAACCAACGTGGCTAACTCAAATCACATAGCACATTCGACTTCTCCTTGCTCGTGGCCTTAAGCGCCAAAATATATGAGACTCTCCAGGCTTGTAGCATTAGGTGCCAATATTTGGGTTGACTCCTCACATGCAATTGTAACCCCAAGATACTAAGAGGAGCAATAATATGTCTATGGCGACCATCAATCAATTTATAATCACAGTTCGCCGGGGGATATTATGCTAGTACCCAAAAATTGGGTCCCAAACATGCTAGGAGCATAACCAATTAATCACTCACAAACTACCACTTTTCACCATTATATGAGGAAACTTCCAACTATCTCCATAACCACCCACTTCGTGCCTGAACATCAATCCCCGTGAAACAAAGATGTGGGGATCATACCAAAGGAAACCTAGCTATTATAAAAAGAGGTCTCTTGGTAAGCCAAAGGCGGACCCTAACTCTTTCATTCTCTAAAATACTCTTATTGACTTAGGCATTGGAGCAAGTCCCGCCGAAAACAATCATGGTGAACCTTCTGTTTTACAAGTTGATCCAAAGAGAAAAGATTTGATCTACCATCAACCAATCCAACAACCATTTTGGCATCAACAACTATGTTTTAAACTTATTTGTTTGAACTAAACTTACATTTCATATATTTAGTTTTCATTCTGTTTAGTCTGATATGAAAAAAAAAACTACACTAGAAATCACTAAAAAAGAAATAGGTGGGTGAAAGAAAGTAAAATAAAATAAAATAAAAACCAAGGACCAAATGAGTAAAAAAAATCCGTGATACGTGCAAGTAAATCTACAACTTTAAGTTATTGACATATTCATATTTAAAAATATTTTTACATTTATAAAATTTTATAAAAATGTTTATATTTTTTACATACATATATTTAAATAAATAAAATAAATTTGTAAGAAAATAAATGAAACAGATTCATGTATCGCATGACTAATGAGCTAGTTCAATATATATAAATCTATATATTTATATTGTAAAAGGCAATACTCAATCAAATGTTAATATTATTACTTTTATTAATACGTTAAACTACTACTAATTTTATTTTTAAAATATTACAACATTTCTGCTGTTGCCTGTTGGTGGTTTTCTATCTTTCAGTTTTCCTGTAAGAAACCACTAGTTTAACGCCGCGGATTCGAATCACAGAGCATATTACTGATAAGAGCACTGAAACAACTATGACTATGATAAAAATAATCAAGTACATACGTGATCGAAATCAGTTTTTGTTTAGATGGCAAATTGGCCCACTGGAAGCTGCTCCACATAGACGCCGATTGCCCAAGAATGACATATTTGTGGCTGAATTGAAGACTCAACCAGAGGGAATCATTCCTTCAAAGATGTTAAAAGAAAGATTCTGAAATGTGAGGTTAATTTTGCTCAGGCTCATTGGTATCTTTCCTGATATGTTACTTGAAACATCGAATGACTGGAGATTCCTCAGTTCCCATAGAGAATCTGGAAGCTGCCCTTCAAGCGAATTGTGTGAGAAATTTATCATCTTCACTGCGATACAGCTTGATATTTGGGGGAAGATATTCCCACTGAGGTTGTTTGATGAAAGATCCATTTCTGCAACATTTTCCAGCTTGCCTAGCTCAATGGGCAAAGGCCCTTCAAGAAGATTGTATGCATTTTTATAAATCCTCTCAGTTCACGTAGCTCTGCTATCTCTGGAGGGATCCTCCCTGTTAATTTATATCAAGCATGTACAGATTTTGCACTTAAGTAGTTTTGCTGGTATTGTCCCAGAAAGAAGGTTGTTATTGAGGAAAAAAAAAACGAGTGCAACTAAATCTCCTAGGCTGATCGGAATTTCTCCAGAGAACTTGTTGTTTGATAGATCAAGCAGACCAAGATGAGGGAGTTTCCCTAATTCTACAGGAATTCTAATGCTAAAAGAGTTGTGGGACAAAAAAAGTTGCTTCAACATTAACAACAGACTGACCTCTTTTGGGATTTTTCCATCTAGAAAATTGGATGTCAAGTTTAGCGTTGCAATATTGGAAAGATTTCCTATTTCTGGAGGAATCGATCCAAAGATGTGATTTCCTTGCAATTCTAGATGCTCTAGACTAGAATGGCCAATGGAGATGAGTAATGTTCCTCCAAGGCCCATGCCAGCCAATTCAAGCTCCTTCAGTTCAGTGCAATTTCCCAATGCAGCGAAGAATGGATAGAGATTGGTGTTGTTATCATGACTTGTCATGTTGTTTAATGATAAGTGAAGATAGAAAAGATTAGGCAACTTCTGTACCAAGTCTGAAGGTAGCTCACCAGATAGAAAATTGTACTCCACATCTACATTATATAGTGTAGTGTTGGATAAGGTGGCTGGAAGTTGCCCTGTAAATTGATTATTGTATAAATTGAGGGACCATAAACTTGGACAATTTCCGATTTCTTCCGGAATTTGACCTGTGATGAAGTTGAAAGAGAGATCTATAACATTCAAATGAGTACAGTTTTTGAAAAAAGAAGGCGGCAGGGGACTAGTCAAATTGTTTTCCATAACATGAAATACGGTGAGGTTGGCCAAGAGGGCGAAACTTTCTGGTACTGTACCGTGTAAGTTGTTGGTATGTAGCACGAGAGCCTGGAGGTGTCTGAGGGAGGAAAGTTCGGGCGGAATGGTGCCGTAGAAATGATTTTGAAAAGGTACAGGAGTCGAAGGCCAGTGAGGTTTGAAAGGAAGGGTGAAATCTTCCCGACAAGTCCAGATCCAGACAGGTCGATGCATGCCACACGTTGATGTCGCTTGTCACATGTGACACCGGCGAAGTTGCAGACAGGAATACCTTCTTCCCAGTTGGCAAGTTTGGAGTTTGGATCTAATATTGACTTCTTGAATGCAAGAAGAGAGGCCTTGTCTGCAAGAAAAGAATGGTGGAGATGAGGACGATGATGATAAGATGAATCACAAGTGCCAGATACAGAAACCAAATATCGAAGTAGAAGAATAAAAAACAAGCTAATGAATGCCATAGCAAACTTGCCTTCGTGAGTCACCTCTCGTTCTTCTCTACCCTCATATAGTGATAATTATGATAATTTAATAGTAGTTTAGGATAAGTTGCAACTTCTAGCAATAATAATTAATTACTAGGGACGGAGAAGGGGCTATGATTTCTGCTGAAGTGGTTAAGCGTGACAAGTGGTTTAAGTGAAGGTGGAAATAGATTTTGGGGAGGGAAATTGCACATGCTTTTTCATCTATTCTCACTATGGCTAGCAAAGATTTCAACTTGCAATCTTGAGTAGATTTTCAACCCAGCCGATAGCCATTGAAAGAGCAAACGAGAATTGCTGCAAAGGAATTGATTTGATTGCTTTTTGATTTTAGGACATCAAGCATATTAAATCTAAGCTAATGGAATTTCTTGTCACAGAAGCACTGGTAACGGATATGCATAAGCAGGGAAAGAGAGTCGACATTTTGTATTAGTGATTAAAATTCCATATTACTATGATTAAATCCTCGTGAAACATGGGAAACTTTTGCTGGGAATTTCAGAATTTCCTTCTGTCCTAGCATCATTCAGCGGCAAAAATCATAGGTGATTTTCTGTTTGGAAAACTTTCCAACCTCCTCTTTTACTTGGGAAAATTGCTGCATGCTAACTTAGGGAGATGCAGTTTTGGATTATGCAAGCAATTTTCAGCTATATTGCAGTCTCTGAACTGTAAAATACTTCTGTTGTCTTCTTTTATGTTAAGCTCGAATCTTTAACTTGTGCCTTTTGTAAACCATAAAGTACTACCATAAACTTTAACCGTGGTTTTGTTAGGGATGTTCTTTGCTAGGAGATAACAACACTGAGTATGACCCAATAGGCTACATCTAGATCATACCCAATCTTTCTGTCTCCTCAATCTCATGGCTTAAAAATAAACTGCACTTGCTTAGACAAACAAACGTACAAGAAGATGACATGGGGCACCATCCTAGCAATCCCAAATCTGTATAATTAGGGACACTTTCCAATGCCTAAGGGATATTTTTGGCTCATACTCTAGGCTAGACACCATCTCTAGATAAATGCCTTTCTCTCTGTAGAAGTTATCTGATCTCGCCTAACAAAACTATTGTACCTTGATCAAGCCCACACAAATGACCAACTCTAGCAAGAACATTGTACTTGGTGAATAGTCTGATTCACACCTTTACTTAGTGGAAACCATCACTAACCTTTGTGAATATAGGCAAGTTGTCGAACTGCATAAATCACATGTCCATTATATTTGACATTCTCATTCACTTTCTTAACATTTGGTGCTTTCATTGAGTGGAACAACTTGTTTACACCTCATCACAAATTCTTCCAAAAGTTTAACCAAGTTTGTTAAGTGATCAAATACAACCAAAGAAAGTATAGAGAGGAAAGCCTAGCCAGTTACCAAGAAGCGATTTGCCCCATCATGAAGACTCAAAAGTTAGGTGGCCTTCTAACCGAGGCTCATTAGTAAAAGAACACATGAAGAGGCTCCAAGGTTTTCACGAACTGAATCAAAAACGAACACACAAGGAAAAAGAACTCTAGTACTCCCACTAGGCAAGATGACACAAAAAAGTACTTGTTCTCTCGTAAAGAATTGACAACATATGAAATAATAATCTTAATATAATTATTATATGAATTCAATTTCTTACATGAAAAATCAATAGTAAAATTGGATAAACAAAACAAAACCAACAAAGTTAGAAAATAGACAGAGAAAATGGATGATAAGTTATGAAAGTCATAAAAATAGACCACATGAAAGATCGCCAAGATGGCAAGCCACAAGATAATTAACTGTTGAGGTGGTAGATCAATTGCATAAATAGTTAGTTGTCAATTATAAAAGAATCGCAGTTAGTTTTGTTAGTTAATATTAAAAGATGGTTAACAGAAGATACATTCATGAATGAAATTACAAGAGACTTCTATCATTCTTGCTTGTTCTATCTTCTCATATTCTCTAGAATATATCTTTTCAATCTGCCTCAACAACAATTTTGTTCTAAAGGTTTTAACTGCATCAAAATTCTTCGCTAAAACATGTGATATAAAATATTTCACCTAAAGTCGGAAAAGAGGAGTAATAGATACTCACACATGGAGATGAGTTCTGTACGCATCAAGGTGAAGTTCTTAGTGATCATCATAAAAATTCACATGGAATAAGATTATCCACAACAGATATCCCTACCACTTCACAAGCAATGCAGAGGAATCATATAGAGAAACCTGCGAACAAATTTTCAGTTCATCAAAGGAATCCAGATTCGTGCTCAGTCCGTAAACACCAATCGTAGCCATCTCAAAACCTTGCAGCCTGTTCAACCAGATCTTTGTACTCATCACTTACAAAAGACTTCACTTTGAGAGTGGGGTTTCCACCATCAGTCTTCCCAGGAGACTCATACTTTATCCCAATTACAGTTGTCAAACCTGTACAAAAACAAAGCAGAAGTGAATTCAACCACATAAAGTCTCAGGTAGATCAAATTGAAAATGTAGGCATGTTTGACATTGTATTTGATAGATCTTAGGTTTGATCTTAAATGCCTCTCGTTGTACGCAACATAATTATATACACTGGAATTTAACAAAAAAAAATTATATATACTGGAAAAAAAGGCTAAGAGAAAATGTTTATGCAAAAAGGAGGAATTTAACAGTAGTAAACTTTCACCAAAACATGGTAAACACTAGTAAAAAAACTATTGCACACTTTTTCTCAATAATATTGCAATAAAATCTCAAATTATAAGGTATGCTAAAGGTTGTTACAACTTTAAAATACATGATTCATGATAAAGGGACATCAGGTATGGGACACTAAATATCAGATTGCCGTAAGTTCTATAACAGGTTTCTACCTTCATAATTATACCTTTCAGAAAGTATGGTGCCAGACGTAGGGCTTAAATGAATCAGGCAATGACCTAAACTAATATGAGGTTAAAAGCTCATGGAACCAAGTCAAGATAGTTGGGTACAAGTTAGAGTAGTAATGACCCGAACAGCCGTTAAGTTTTTAATTTATAATGGTACAACAAACTCCTTGTATAGGGAAAAAAAAAATTGAAGCTACTCACTTGAATGTATGCGTCCATACAAGAATCTTTCACCTTTCCAGAATTCCAACGGTCTTGACCTGATCCTTGTGCTTCGTCTCCTCCCATCTGCACCAAATGTTGTACCAGAACCTAGAAAGAGATCACCAAGTCATTCCAATGGAATTACTAAAGAACTTCAAAGATGCAATTTGAACTTTTGGTATTAGTAATACCTGCAAGGCTTTGTCTTCTAGAAAGTGCTTTCTTTTCACGTTCATTGCGTGGACGTGGTCTTATTCTGCCATTCTTGTTCTGTTGCTAAGGGGACAAATTAAAAGTAGAAAAGGAAAAAAGACAAACTTGAGAAAATTTCGAAAGAAGGGAAGTAAACTAAAAACAGGTATGAGTCTAATTTCTTTTTCTTCACTAAAAACAAAACTAGTTTGACAAATGCATAGCAATGCATACAAGAAATGACTGAATTCATAAATTTATAGACAGAAACAATAAAATATGAATAGACTCCAGACAGTAAACTGAAGCATGCCCAAGTAAACATAAAACCATCTAATAGAAACTGCCATTAATCCAAACCATGTAACATTTTTTATTCAAAATGACACCATCATACATAGAAATAAGAAACAATTTGGATGCAGTAGGCGAAGTCTATAATCCATGAATTACAGATCTAGTTTCAGGCTTTACCTTTCTCAACTAAAGTAAAAGCAAGGTCATTCCTCCATGGTGGTTTCAAACAGTTTCAATTGTTTTATTTAGTTTCTTAAAACCATAAGGAGTTAACTGATCAACCTAAGCCTAGACTTGGCAGGATTTGAGACAATGATTATTCTTAGATACAATGGTAGATAAAACTGTTTTTCATCTCATAAATAGAGCTAAGAACATTTTTTTTGTTAACTATCAATTTTAATTATTATATTATGAACTAATGATAGCCACACACATCTTTGAAATTGGGCTAAAGAAGTAGTGGTAGAAAAGATAATAAATCCTAGAGGTGGAGTGCACTACGAGCATGTATCTTCCCTGTTTTTCAGTCCTGATTCCCTTCAGTTACCTAGTAGCTAAGTTACTTGTTGATTTGAAGTAGTTTGCACTTGAGGGAATTACCCTGGAGGGGAATGAATTGCCATTATTTGTATTCACCGTTTCAGAAACAAAGTATTTAATTTAAAAATGTGGCAAGGATACCTTTGGATATGGATGTCCAAATAGAAAACAAAAACCACAGATTCTATGCTCTGAGATTTAGCTCTATTTCATTGCCATTAAAGCAATCATTTTTGCGCAATATTCTATAAGATAGATAAATTACAGAAAACCTTTTGAGTTGATGTCAGTGTGTCATATGAGCTCTTGCTGCATTGAAGGAGAGATAGTATACTAGAGAATGTAAGTTTGGGATAATTAAGCAAAATCAGAGAAAAAAATCAATGTTTGGAAAACACAAAGGTAATAATATAGCTTCTATGTATAAGCCCAAGAAAGCAATACAGGACTCCCTAATCACAAATGTTGGCTACCATATTAGGTAGAGAAAAAAGCACGAAGATGAATAATCTTATAACACAAACCTCATGCAGCTCCTGACCACTTTCTTCAGCTCTCGAAGATCCATCCATTGCGTGGTCCTCACCCATAGCAGGATTAGATACATCTGTTAGGGGAATGGAAATTTGCCCAAATAAAACTAATAAATTGAAACCACCAAAAGCATATCAATGACTTAACAGATATCCAGTTCATGATGCAGAAGTCCAAGACAACTAAAGCAAAAAGTTATAATGTACTATGCAGGACATCACTTTTCAAATACATTAAATTCAGAAAAGATAATCATGAAATGCACAACTTTCTAGAGGCATTAGCCTTGATATAAGCAACTATCATGTTAACTGAACCTAATTAAGAGTATTAAACATTCACTCGATGTAAGTATTCTGTACAGAAAGGTGGTGAAGAATACAAGTTATTTGGACAGTTCAATGGTTCAATTATAAGATACTGGCAATTATGCACTATACATTCAATTTTGCGAGTAGACTACAAACTGCTGTCACATTACAAAGGGCAAACTAAAGTTTACTCCAACAGATAGCAGCTGAGAGAGAGAACTATCAATTCAACTTAAAAGGAAATAAAAGTGTTCAAACTTAAAACATCCTCAATGGACAGCTACACAAAGAACCAAAAAGTTCAATGTTGCCATAAATTTCCTAGCTAGGCAGATAATTTTTTGGTCGAAATCATCCGGTATCCCCACACTATTTTGGTACAAGACTAATCCGGATTCGAGCCGGGCAGGACCCAAAGGGTGGCAAAGCTCTTCCTCAAGAGTTTTAACACAGCTACATACCTAAGGCTCGAACTCGAGACCTCTGGTTAAGCTAGAACAGTCCCCTGCCAGCTGATCTATGTGCTCTTGGGTAGCTAGGCAGATAATGAACTATACATAAACACACAACTAATGAAGCATCTATAAGCAATTTAACCAAATGATGTTTTTCAACTTTTATGCTGAAAAAATCAGAACAATCTTTATCCTTCTAAATAGAATCTGACCAAAAAGAGTGAAGAGAGGGTCAAGAGCTTAAGAGGTCAATACTGCACTAAGAGGAACCTAAAAATCACAAGTACTTCGTCACTGAATCACCTAAACTGTTGAACAAACTTTCACCAGACATGCATAATGCAACTCAAGGAATAGAGCAATCACCTCTTTCTTAACCAAGCAACCACCAACTTTTGGCTTCAGGAAAACTTTGCAGAATAAATGTTATTAGTAGAATCTTTCTATGTATTAGTACTTCTATGTAAGAGAGGGAGAAAGAGGGTTGGGGGAGGATGGGCAGAAAAGTACTGTAACGAAAAATACTAGTATAACATAGACTTGGTCTCTCATTAAAGTGCGAGAACCATTTCACCAGACATGCATAACTCAAGGAATAGAGCAATCACCTCTTTCTTAACCAAGCAACCAACAACTTTTGGCTTCAGGAAAACTTTGCAGAATAAATGTTATTAGTAGAATCTTTCTATGTATTAGTACTTCTATGTAAGAGAGGGAGAAAGAGGGTTGGGGGAGGATGGGCAGAAAAGTACTGTAACGAAAAATACTAGTATAACATAGACTTGGTCTCTTATTAAAGTGCGAGAACCAAACAAGTGGCAAGTCAATGTGTAATTCAACATATCAACCAGGAAGAATCAATTCGAAGGGGAGGTGGAGAAGGGTGTCTCTTAGAGAGAGAGGGTGGATTCAATATTGTTCCCATTCACAGAAGTAGATGATGAGCTAATCAACTCATCATAATTATGCAGGTAAAAATAATAAGATTATTTAAAGGATCGTAATCATGTAGCTAGGCAATTGGATAAGTTGAGAATTAGTTTGCCTCCAATGATTCTTGCAATTAAGTAATGGCATTTTGTTATGCCACCTACCCTAAAATTAATGGACAAGAAAAGTAGAGGCAGAACGTCAAAGTAAAGCAACTGAAAACCATGATATAGGACATAATACCACTAAACATTCAGCCTAGAGTGCAGCCCAGTAAAAGATTAGACATATCAGCCTATCTTTGTGGAGTATAGAAACCCCAAGTTCAACTGATGTGGGATATGACCCATTTAACGGAAACCAAGAAGAATGAATATTTAACCTCTTCCAGAAGATATGAAAGATCCCAAAATACTCATGAGAGTTCTGGGAGTTACTCTACTTAGGAGTTTGCTAAGGAAATCCCAGATGATTTTGCATTCTTTTTTTTTTCTTAATTTTGATCCTTTCCTCTAGTAAGGAAAAGAGGCTAATAAGTAATAAGAAATTTTCTTCCTAATTCACAAATATCATCAACATCTTTGAAAACCAATCACTATGCTACTATGCAACCACTAAATAAATAAATATATAAATCAAACAAACAAACAAACAAACTTGTAACGGATGTATTTTAGAATTAGTCATTTGCATCCCCGTCCCACGAGAATAACTCATCATTCATCAACAACAATGAAAATAATCATACCTGACTCTCTCTGAATGGTATGTGAATTATCAATAGTTGGACCTTCCACATGAAGTTGAGTCTGAGCAGAAACCACTGCTTCCACTGGCATATATTCCACCTGTGTTTTTGTCACAATACCTCAGAGTACTACATTGAGTAACAAAGAAATCGACTAAACTGCAAATGACTAACTGTTCACAGTCAAGAGGGAAACTCACCCTTCCACCAAATTCATTTGGTTTTTTATAACTATCTGCATAAATTTCAGGCCTACTTAAACTGTTACTCTCCAAGTCAGCCTGAGATCCACTTGAGACAACATTAATACCAGAATCAAACCTCCTTACATTATCATTTACAAATTTGTCAAAGAGACCAGCAAAATCTCTCCCATCAAGCTCGGAACTTGCATTAACAGCTTCGGTTTGATTTGCTTCCAATAATGGAGACCTTAACAGATGAGACATGTTCTGTTCCTTTTCTGTATCAACTTGACTAGGTTCTTTATTGATACTTTCAATAGGAGATGCATTTCTCCCAGGTGATTGGTCAATATTATCAATTGAAAAAGGACCACTTTGCAGATCTGATTGCAACATCTGTTTTTTCTGCAATGACATTGAAGCTAATGGATTTCTTGGAGGAGTCGGAGAGGCTAAATGATGAGCTGAACTTTCAGCCTGCCTCTGTGGTGTTCTTCTATCAGTGTTGTGAGACACACTTGGTTCATTTTCTGCGTCAACCTGATCAGGTTGTTTACTACTACTTTCAATAGGAGATGCATTTCTCAGAGGTGACTGGTCAATATCATCAGTTGAAAATGGGTCACTTAGTGTATCGGACTGCAACATTTGTTTCTTCAGCAATGATATCGAAGTCAATGGACTTCTTGGCAGAGTGGGAGAAGCTAAATGATGAACTGAACTTTCAGCCTGTCGTTTTGTTGTCCTTTTACTGATTCCTTTCATCAAACTTTGTATGTCTGATAGTAAATTTCTAGGATTTGCCAAGTTTCCTCTAGAAGCCTTCAAATCAATCCTTCGAATATCTTGGAAGTCAGGAAGGCATATTTTCTCCAGATCAATAGGTTTGATCTGCAAGTGCTCCTGTAGAAGACTAACTGCCTCATCCCCATCATAATTACTGCTAAGCAAATCATCCAAAAGTTTATCAACCTTGTTCTCTGCAGTTGTCACTAAGCCTAAAGAGCATATAGCATTATGTTATCACCTACACATAGCGGGGGGAATTTTGCAACATTTTGGAAACAAACAGAAATGAAAACTAAGTTATATGGCAGGTTAGTTTTAGAGAAAATATCAAGAATGGGAGAGCAGGGACAGAATAAAGGAATAACTTAGGACAAATCAAGCTTTCTTGACTCACCAGCCAAATCCTTCTCATGTAATTCAACGTTCGGGTAAGATTTCTCTTGTTGCGAGCCAAATGGTTGGCTTTGAATTCCCTCTTCAAAGCTTTCGATAGGGGACATAGCAGTAGAATAGTGATGCTTGTAGTTAGCTGATCTCCTGAACATAAAATCATAAGGGTGTGTGATGTTATATACATACATTCTTATGCAAGGGTAAAAGAATAACAAAAATGAATACAACAGAAAATTGGTAGCAGAAAACATTGATCAGACCGCAGTATTCCAGGGCGACGAGGCCTTTCAGCCACAGACTGAATATTCTGATCCAAATCGACCAGAACAGCACCTGTCTGCTTTCGTATTTCTCTTTTGGCATCTATATAACAACACAGATGCACGGCAAAATGCTAAGTTGATATAATTGCAAATTAAATTTCACAAACAAAGAAAAAATAAAAGGGAGCAATCGGTCAGAAAACTTACTTTCAGCCCTTTCAAAAGCCATAAAGAATTCTTCCGGATCATTCAATTTATCGATGTCTAAACTCGGTTCCAAGCTCACATTAGGCTGACTATAAAAAATTAAAGACACCAAATTAAATTCAATTAAAATTAACCAAACAAATTAAGTAAATTAAGCAATTTCAAAATAACATTAACCCTGAGTTAGGTTTCAGAGAAAAACGAGCTCGTTTACGGCCTAAAGCCGGTCTTCGTTCTCGAGGATTTTCCATAACTTCAGCATCACAGCTTGACAAATCCAAGTTCACGAGTTCTGAACCACTATCTACAATTGCTTTGGCTTGCTCTATAAGCTTAGTAGGACTTTGCAACGGCTGAAAAATTTCAAGAATTAAAACAAAACAATTGAACTAAAATTAGTATTTTCTAATAACATAAAATATCAGAAGGGTAATTTTAGGGGGAAAATATAAAATAAAAAGAGTAACCATGGATTTGAGAAAATCGTGGGAGTGCTGAAGATCATCGGGGTCGTAAGGTCGAGGAGGGTTTGGAAGGGAAGCGAAGGTTCGAACGAAGAGCGAGAGACCCGAATAGCCCTCCAGCGGATCTGAAATGAGAGTTTCGAGAGGCATTTCTTTCTCTCTTTCCTTCTGTATTCTGCTTATGGGCTTTTGGGGGAGGTTGAGATTGAGATCGTTTGCCTCGTTCGAGTGGGGCAGAGAGAGAGAGAGAGAGAGAGAGAGAGAGTAGGGCTGGAACTGGAAGGAAGGGAGTGTTTCTAATTCGAAAAAAGGATAACGAGCGGGAGTGTTTCTAATTTTATATTGGAATAAGTAAGAAACAAAAGACGTGAACGGCAGGATTCGAACCTGCGCGGGCAGAGCCCACATGATTTCTAGTCATGCCCGATAACCACTCCGGCACGTCCACAGGAATTATCGAGGTGCTGACTGAAATTTTACATATTGTTTTAAATAGTACTAGTAGATAGATATCCAGGTAGGTTTTTTTTTTTTAATTAATGAATATCGCAGCAAGGCAAAGCCAATAACCCAATTTCTAAAGCACGCTTCCCTTCTAGCTTCAAACAGAAGGAAAACAGGTTCTATTTCTTCCTCTCATTAGATTTTCTTTTCCAACTTTTCTTAGTCATTCAATGTTTTATTTTAATTCAAAGAAATCTGTCCAACCGTCATAAGAATTAAAATTTTTCTGATCTTTGATTTCACATGTAATGCAAATCCAATAATATAATTTAAAACGGCAAAATTTTGTAGTCATTTTGTTTTTTTAGCTATGATTTGAAGTGAAATTTTTCTTCAGTTGTTTCTGATTAATGTGTACTCTGAAACAGCTTGCTTGCATGGTATCAAAAAATCGAACACAATTCATTATAGCTATCGAGGCGGTCTTTTAGCATGTCTGATTCAAAGGCAAGCCAAAGTGGTGGTGTTGGAAAGACCCAGGCTCGAAATCTTCCATCATGGATGAGTTTAAGAGAAAATGAGGCTACATCCCATGAAAACCAGTCAAACGATGCTAAAGGGCATGGTCAAGGACATGCTCCTAGTTCTAGCAACACAAATTTTTCCAAACTTATGGTACTGAATTGGAATAAGTGGCTTGATATTCTTAGTTTCTATGATTAAGCAAATGAAATTGTATTTGATTTGTTTCTGTCTGGGCAGGAAGGGGTGGTCTTTGTATTGTCAGGATTTGTTAACCCGGAGCGCAGTACATTGCGGTCCCAGGCTTTGGCAATAGGAGCAGAATACCAGCCTGACTGGAATTCAAGTTGCACCCTCTTGGTTTGTGCTTTTCAAAATACTCCAAAGTTTCGACAAGTTGAAGCAGATTGTGGAACAATTGTATCAAAGGTAATGTAAACTGCTGAACTAGAAACATTTTCTACATCCAGTGTACCAACTATGACTCAATTGTTATAGCCTCCCATTTGTAATTCAGCTATGCAATATAGTAATTATGCTGAAATCTCAAACTCCAATGAAAAGAGATTTTGAGGTTTTGACTCGCCTGGTTACTCCTATTTTGTCTTAAGATATTAGTATCTGTTATGTGAATGATAGAACTTGGGATGGTGTAATATGGGAACAGGAAAATTCATTTAATGCTGAAAGCAATTGCAATGGATTTGTTAGCAGAGGAGTTACCACTGTTGTTTCATTCATAATAGGATTGTAATAGATTAGAGCACATTGTTTTATACATTCTGAGATTCTCCACAAACTATTTCTCATGCTTGCTTAAACTTTTACCTGTTGATCTGATGATATCTACTTTGTTCTGCCTCAGGATTGGATATTAGAATGTTATTCACAGAAAAAGCTTGTCGATATTGATCCTTACCTCATGCATGCTGGGAAACCTTGGCGTAGAAGTAGCATTCCTCATAAAACTAGTGAAGGTGTGTAGTCTCAGCACCTTATTTCTGCCCTTCGACTAAAGAGTACTTGTTAAATTATTATGTCAGAGAAGACATAAATGGAAGACCTCTTTGAGCCCTATCCTTCGTCCTAACCACCCGAGCCAAGGTTTTGGGGGTTTTTTAGTTTCATACTTTTTTGAATCATTTGGGTTGCTGATTGTTGAACATGCCTTTATAAAACTTTAGTAGGCGAGTTTTAGCAGCTTCTTGTGAAAATTGAGTTTTGTAGAATAGTGTAAGGACATTTACTTTGCTTAAATATGTACCTGGTTTATCTTGGAGCTTACAGAGCTATCCAATGAAGTATAGAACAGTTGTTAGCCCCTGCTCTTTCGGATCTTTTGTCTTGGAGCTAGATTATAGAAGTGAGCCAAATTTGCACCAGTTGTGTGTGCAAATCAATTTATGAAAGATCAAGAAGATTGACTGTACAAGCAATAACTATCTAGTTTTTCCAGCTGTGATTAACTGTTACAAGTGGCTGAAATGAGTCGAATGACATTCAAATTTTAATCAACAAATTTTGGTGCATTATTGATGTCTAATGCGGTGTATTCATCAAAATGTAATTATTGTAGTGCTTTCCACACAGACCATGCTTTTCAATGTTTACTGTATTTCTATGTTTAGCCTATGTTCTGAATTCAAATAGTGATTGCAGAACAACAAGGATTGTCATCAACAAAATCTTACTCGCAAGTTGAAAGAACACAATCAAAGACAACTTCTGTTCCCTCGAAGGTAGCATTTGCTTGTTATAAAGAGGGAATGATGTTGCACTTTCCTTTCAGTTCAATTATCTCTGAGTTTAAAATATTAGGACTATAAATTTCCTACATTTATCAGTGGTTATGTATTTTCAGAATAAAGCTTCTCTTCCTGCTAAAGACAGCTTTTCTCCTTCTGAAGTGAGGAAGTGGGTTATTGATGATTTCAATGGCACTATTTCATGGCTGGAGAGTCAAGAGGAAAAGGCAAATGGCATTTATTGCTTTCATTTTCATCTGATATGCTGGTCTATCTTGGTACTTGTTCATGTAGACTTCGAATATCTATTGTACTAGCCTGATATTGTCTTTCTCTTTTAACAGCCAGAACCACATGAGATAAATCAAATAGCTGGTGAAGGGATCTTAACTTGTTTGCAAGATGCCATAGATTGTCTTGTGCAAAAGCAGGTATGCTGTGCTCAAGAAAATGCATTTATTTTTTAAGGAATGTGTGGCTAATTTAATAAGAAAGTCTCCCATTATATCTAATTAGCTGGATGCATATTCATGGGTAAATTTCACCTTTTAATTTGTTACCTTTTTATTTGACAATATGTCATGAGCCTTCAACTTTATCACATTTGTTGTCGTTGGTGAAAAACATAATTGTGCTACAAAAGTGTTATTCAAAGAGTGTTTATGTTCGCTTGTATCATTTTCATTCTCTATACAACTCAGCTATTTACAGATGGTATCCTTGTAAATTTTCCCTCTTTTTTCAGTTATTGACGAGTTGTTTCTTTATGTTTTTCTCACATTATTAGCAGTATGGAATTTCTGTGGATGATCATTTATCGGTAACCTCTTATTGTTCCTTCAGCAGGAGCCTCTCATGCTGATATAACTTAATATTGGTGTTTATAAAGTTGGCTTTATTTGTAATATAGTCCTGTTAAAGTGTGATATCCTCCATCAATAAAACATAAAACTATTCAAATGCATGTTTATGTCTGACAATGCTTTCAGATCACTATTTTGAACAAATAAAATAATATTCTTGGAGGTAATTTTATTTGTTTATATTGTTATGAGATTGTACTGTTGATTTCTTCCCTTTTTTTTCTCAAGCAGTATAATCATATTAGGAATTTGTCAGAATAAAATTCTTATGAACACAATTTTCTGGCAGTCACTCTCTTGCTTCTAACAAATTTACCATTCTGTCTGTTGTTTAGGACGCGCAGCAAGTCACTGAGCAGTGGAGCTTTGTCCCTCGTGTGGTCAAGGAGCTTGCCATGCATGGCTCACTCACCAAGGAAGATCTTTTGAGAAAGGCGAAGGTCTGCAAACAAATATATGAGGATGAACTAAGCAGGTTAGACGGTGATTTGTCATCGAAAAATAAAAAGCTAAAGACTGATGGAGGTGAAGAGGGCAACAAGTGGGGAAGCAAAGCAAACTCCAGGGAAACAGCAGGTTATGACAGTGAAGAAACAATTGAGATGACAGAGGAGGAGATAGATCTTGCTTACAATAATTTTGCTTCTGAAACTACTTTGTAAATGGAGTTTTATGTCAATGGGATGATTTTAAATTATTTTATGGTAGCTTGTTTAAGGCACATGGGTTACAAGTTTAACAGCATTCCTCAGAAAGAGAGAGAGAGCGGAGGCTGTGTCGCGGTTGCCTTTCCTTTGAGCTTGATAGTGTTCCCATTTTGGAGTCAAATGTTTTGAGCTATAAGATGTATGCTCTCTAACTTTACAGCTAACTCAGGCAATCATATTTTTGCTATCTTGTATTAGGTTGGGTCTATGAACAGACTAAAAATGCATGATGAAGTTCTTTTCAGCAGAAAATAGGGGCATCTTTTTTTTTTAAACTATTTTTAATGCAGAACTGGACTCATTGGATTGCGGAGGTGGTGATATTGCATGTCTAGCGTCACCGTGCGCTTCATCGGGCGCAATTCATTCAGCCCCTTTGCAGAAAAACAAGTCTCCTCCTGTTGCCCAAACGGCCCAAGCTAATGTCCAACCCAGATTCAAAAAATAAATAAATAAATACTCTACTACTTATAATTCTGAGAGTTATAAAAATATATTTTTTTAAATCTACATTCTACTAGCGATGTTATAAAAATAATTTTGATTTCGATCTCTTAAAGGAACCAACGAATCTGATACGGTCCATGTAATTGGAGCTTGGTTTTAAGATCAGTTCTAGGTCAAATAGGTTTTTCTTTTAATTTCAATTATTATTTACAAATTCTAATAATCTAAAGTTTAGAAAAAAGTACCAAATAATTTTTACCTGGAAAACCCTTTTAAAAGAGTAAAAATTATGGGACCATAATCCATATAAAAATATACCATATGTGAAATTGTTTACGTAATAAAATTTACAAAAATGCTAAAATAAAACTATTCTTCAAAATTAATAAAAATTTGTTTTGAAATTTCTTCATCTTCCCCGAAACTATGCTTATGAAACTTATTCCTTATTCTTGGTTCATTAATTTGGTTCTGAATCAATCTTTAAGACATGCGATAATGCATAATGATACTAGAAAAATATTAGTTTAGTGGTCTCTAATTATTATTCCACAAGGTGAAAAATGTGAATTCTAATGCAACAAAAGATGTGAACATCTTATTCCCTCTAAGCTAAGACTAAATAGTCTTTCGTTTTTTTTTTTGGGAAGAGATTGAATTTTTTTTCAAGTAAAAAACATTGACTCAAATAGAATTGTATGTCATTTGAGCTAACTTGACTTTGACGAGAAGAGGATGCACTGCTACTAGTAGAAATGGTATGCTTTTCCCTTCAACTTTTTCCTTGTTGCTTTTATCTCATCCAAAACACTTCCTCCACTAATGAAATCTTTGTCTGAATTGTGATGTTGGCTGGCACTTCTTTTTCATTGTCACAAAAAGCAAACAACTCTCAAAAGAGAAAATAAATTGACGACTTTTGATCGTCAATACAACTATCACTCCCGGAAAATCAATGTAATACTTGAAAAAAGTTACTATATTTTTTCCCTTTAACTACAATCTAACATTGATGCTATGAAATGAATAGGAGAAACTTTTTCCTAATACTTTTTAAATTTTTTCTATATCAATCCCAAAACTAGCTAATCTAAGTTTTCTCTAAACTATACAAATTTCCAAACATTAAAAACTAAATGAATAAAATAAGTAAAGGTCGGATGATATTTACTAGAAAATCTATCTGTTGTTGTTTTAAAAGCAGTTAAAATAATTCAACACAATTAATAAAAAAACAATCATCTTCATTGAATTGAAATTGCTGAGGAATGTAATTTTTAATAAATGGAGTTACAATGTCTTTAAACAATAAAACAAATGAAAACAAATGATGGAGTGAGTTCCATCTTATTTTTATAGGGAGTGGAAATAAAATGAGACATATCCCACTTGTTTGACAAATTTACTTGTGATGTCGATTACAGATCCGTTTTGTTAAAAATTTAATTTTTTTTAAATCGAATTTGCACCACTATAATTTGAACCATTTGTTACACACAAGTTAATTGTATGACATTCACATCTAACATGAAAAAGTATATCATTCAAAATGAGACTTAAATTATTAACTAGAATAGGAATGGCCACATTAGTATTAGATTCATTGTCTAGAGTAATAGAAAAATTTTATATTCAACACCATAAATTTTACAACATTAGTAATATAATGAGCTATAGTATATGCACTATGTGATTGATCTAAATAATCCAAAGATAAATTATGTTTTTGCATGCACCAATTTCTCATCAATCCAATGACAAATAATAAGAAGATAATTAAAACCATTAACGCTAGTCTAAATATATCTCTAATGAAACTAACTTTACAAGAAATATTATTAAGATGTTCAATTATAGATGTTTTATACTCTATGCACATTTTCATGCAATTATTTCTTAACGTATCTTTAGAAATATATCTGTCATAACGTTTCCTAGGACTAGGATGTTAGGACAGCTTGGCGACTCCACAAGGGAAATTTAAGAGAGTCGAGCCATAATTTAATCTTGTGTTATACTAAGTCTAAGTGTGATGGTCTAAATTTGGAAAGTTCTGATGTTGTTTGATGCTCTTTTGTTGACTTCTTAAGTGGTTTGTGGAAATTAATAAGATGAAGTTCCTTCTCACACACCACACTTTGCATTTGCATGCATAAAGCTCTTGACCCGAGCTGAGTCCTTTCTAGGAGGAAGTATAGTACCTACCGCTCTCGTGAGGTGATAACCTCCGCATGGGCTAGCAAAATACTCCCACTCAAGTCGAACCTTTTCCGTTTGTAGCCTGTCATGGGTGAGGATTAGGGTGCCTTACTAGTCCAGAGTAGATGATAGTGAGGAACAATTTGGGAACCTTTAGCCCTTTTATCTAAAGCCATGCATATAATGAAATTAGGAATAGCAACTGTAAGATAGAGCCATATCAACCCATGCTATAGAAAATACTCATTACTTAGGACACATTTTTTATCGAGTTTGTTTGATTTTGATTTATACATGAGACACAAAAAGGGTACCATGTGTTCTTCACCAAAACATTTTCATGCATCAATCATCCGTTATTATTACATGGCAACTTTTTACCCTACCATCCCATTCATACACATGTAGCATCATCTCATTTTGTTCATCTTCAATCATTGTTTTCAAACAAAGCATTTTCAAACTTTTTCAAGTATCACCACACAAAAAACAATTGACTCTAATTGTGGTAATAAAGGTTCAAAGATAGCTCGACCCAAAGTCCATTCATATCACACTCGTTATCAAGCTATAATCATGGAAGAAGAGCAAAGTGTCCGTATTGAGAAGATGGAAATGGCCCAAGAGGAAATGAGGGGGCAATTGGCTCAAATAACTAAATTATTGAAGAACTTGAGCAAGGGCAAAGGAATAATGGAAGAAGCTTTTGTCCAAGAAGGGGCCCAACAACGTAGCATGGAGGATCCCATATACCCTCCTGGATTCGGTCCTCATCCAAATCAAACATCTCAAGTAGGAGGATATCCATTTGCACATACAGCCATACCTCAAATGTTTGACCTAGCTCAAGGGCAAACTCTTCCTCCTCAAGAGGCAAAATTTGCTGATCCAATTGAAGTGCCTAACTTGGATGACCTGAGGGAAGTTGAAAAGATAAAAGTCAAACAAGTAGAAGAGAAAGATGAGGCAAAGTCACAATGAAAGATCAATATGTTGGAGGAAAGACTTCGAGCTATTGAAGGCTTAGATCTATATGGGCCCATAGATGCTACTGGGTTGTGTTTAGTGTTTGATTTAATCATTCCGCCCAAATTTAAGGCCCCAGAGTTTGAAAAATACAATGAGACTTCTTGCCCTAAGTCTCATCTCATTATGTACTGTCGAAAGATGGCTGCCTATGCTCAAGATGATAAACTTCTTATTCACATCTTTCAAGAAAGCCTTACTGGGTCTGCAGCGAAGTGGTATAATCAATTGGATGGAACTTGAATCACCACTTGGAATGACTTGGCAAGAGCATTTATGGCTCAATATCGACATGTTGCTGATATGGCCCCTGATCGTCTGTCACTCTAAAGCATGGAAAAGAGAGTTAATGAGAGTTTCAAGTAATATGCCCAAAGGTGGCGTGAAATGGCTGCAGAGGTGCAACCTCCACTTTTAGAAAAGGAGCTTACCATTATGTTCGTTAATACTTTGAAGGCTCCATATTACGATAGGATGATTGGTAATGCCACTAAGAATTTTGCTGATATGGTATTGTCTGGTGAGATAATTGAGAATGCAATCAAGAGTGGAAAGATTGAAGCTCCCAACAATATTGAGAAGAAAGGAGGAGCTAACAAAACGAGGGAAGAAGAAGTCCGTGCTGTTGCATATGGAAGGCAATATGGAGGCTATGTCCCACAACACCCTTATCACATGCCACAACCTTACTATCCTACTCAGAATCCTTACCATTCATACCCTAAGGTTAATGTTCAACCTATTCCTCAAACACCTGCACCAATTACTCAGTCAGCTACGTAGTTCAATAAACATGATGACAATCTTAAAGGATCATGGCCACAAAGAGAAAGGACTCCCATTGACCCAATCCCCATGACCTATACTGAGTTGTATCCAAAATTGATCAAAGGACAACTCATCGCACCAGTTTATGCGGAACCTCTCAAGCCTCCATATCCAAAGTGGTATGATGAGAATGCTCGATGCGAGTATCACTTCGGGAACGTGGGTCACTCTCTAGAGAATTGCAATGCGCTAAAGTATAGAGTGCAAGGACTGATAAAAGCTAGCATGTTGAATTTTGAAACGAAAGGGGAACCGGCTACAGATGCAAACTTATTGCCTAACCATACCAATGAGGGATGAATTTTGTGGGGGCATAAAGGGTTCGAGCCTGACGATTTTGAAGATTTATAAATTCTAGTTTTGTTTTTGCTTCTTTAAGTAATGCAAGATAGTTTTTGAAAGTGCTTAAGCCCATAAGCACAAGATAAAGTTTTATGTATAGGCTAACTTTATTTATTCCTTTCTCAATAAGGCGACTAGTGGGTTGCACTGTCATTTTCTCATTTTCTCTGTTCATTTGCCATTTCCCACATACTCACCTTACCTTTTATTCACAAGTATCCAAATAATGAACATGATGATAATGATGTCAATAAACCTGGAATTCAATTTTGAAAGAACTACTACTATTGATGAATTACTAGTCTGCTAATACTGTGAAAGCAAGAAAATGAAGGAAAGATTGTTCACCATTCACACTTGATAGATGGTACAAGAAAGGTGAATTTCTCACAGAAACTTCTAACAAGTTTGTCATT
The DNA here is from genome assembly GCA_031772115.1 of Heritiera littoralis. Lineage (NCBI taxonomy): Eukaryota > Viridiplantae > Streptophyta > Magnoliopsida > Malvales > Malvaceae > Heritiera > Heritiera littoralis. The sequence goes on from JAPDPK010000022.1 coordinate 1,861,775, forward strand.
GTTCAATAAACAATTTTTAATGAGAGTATTTACATTTGAAATGATAAATGGCCTTCTTTCACTATCCTTCAAGCATGAGTAAAATTGTCTTTTGATTACCCCTTTTGAGCCTATTATATTTTTTGTAATGTAACCCACTAAGGATTACCCTCCACACTGGGGGCAAAGAAGATGAAAATCATTTATAAAGAAATTTTAGGGGCAAAGATGAAAGTGTTCATGATGAATCAAAGGGCGAAAAAAAAATAGCCCAGTTTTGTGAAAAAAAAAAAGAAGAAAAGAAAAAGGGTTTGAATTCAAAAAGAAAAAAAAAAGCAAGAAAAGAAATGAGTGAATTAGAAAGGGGCAAAATGCCTAAATGTTTTACTTGATAAAAAAGTGATCCCTTGGTTTATAAACCTTAAAACACATTCTAAGCCTATTATATCCTTTTCTTTCATAAGCCCTCAGCTGAGCCTACATTACATGCCTTTAAAAGCCCATTTTGATCAAATGTAAATGCTTAAATTGAAGAATCATGTATTGAATGAAGACATATTTGTATAATGAGATAATGATCCTTTGAAGGAAGTAGATCAAGTTGAATGAAGAAACCCATGAGCTTTAGAAGATATCTTGGATCGAAATCAAGAACGCCTATTAGGGGCATGAATTTGGATTGAGCACTGAAGGTTGAAGTTTGTCAAAGCCAATGAATTTGAAAATGAAGAAAAAAAATAAAAATCTGAAAAAAAAAAAGAAAAAGAGAAAAATAAAAAGAAAAAGGAGGATTCAAAATTGAAAACCCAAAAAGGGCAGTTTGAATCAAATAAGGGGCACCTAAGTTGAAAACCTGAAAAGACAACTTAGGAAAATATCAGCATCAAAAAGTTCTGATACAAGGATAAGATCGGCAAACACTACATAAAAGAACATATCAATAAGAGTGGGCTTTTGGAAAAGAATTTTAGACTGACTTGATTGAAATTGTCAGAATGTTTATTAAATGGATACTGAAAACCCTATTCCAAACTGTCCCATTGATTTTTCTTGATTTCATGTTCCTTTTCTAAGAATAAATACTCATATCTCTCATGATTATTTTAAATTGATTCCACCCCTATAATAAATTGAGAAGATGTATGAGTGCATTACATTGGTGGTCGAGTTGGAAGGAAAATAAATAAATGTCGGTAACCTTTTTTGGGTAAAGTTTTATTCTTTTGAGAAATCTTGCATTACTAAGAGAGAGAAAGAAACAACAATAAAAAATGATGAAAATATAAACTTGAAAGCATGATAGCAAGTCTTCGAGCATAATTGGACCAAGACTCAATAGGAGATGGGATAAGAAGTGAAGATAGAAGGTTTAAATAAGAAGAATCCAACAAATTGAGTAGACTTGAGAAAAATGAGATGAGCTTGAGAATCTTGTTACCACAATGGAGATTGCATTTACATACATTCATGGAATAATTTAGGGGGCATGATATTGACATGTGCATAACATTTATAGCATTGTGGTATTCATGGTATTCATTATATTCATGACATGCATAACTTTTCATTATAGCATTTTGACATTGAACTATTTGTTAAGACATTAGTATAAGAAGTTCTAAATGATGAAAATTTTGAAGAAAAGAGAAAGTGTAAGAATACCATGGATAGGATGAAAATATAAGAGATGGTAATTTGAAAGAATAATGAGGTACGAGAAGATGATGAGAAAAATATTTCTTTTTGAAAAACCTTAGATAAGAATAAAGCCCAGTTTAGCTGGCACCTTAGAGGAGGATGAAGCCTAATATTGTTGGCGTCAAAATGAAAGTTAAGCCCAATCAAACCCATGTAAGCTGATATTCTGAAATGAAATTTTTATTTTCAAAAGTTTCACTGCCTCTGTTGAGAGGAGCTCTTTATTTTCAAAAGTCTCAATGCTTCTGTTGAGAGGAGCTCTTTATTTTCAAAAGTCTCAATGCCTCTGTTGAGAGGAGCTCTTTATTTTCAAAGTTCCAATGCCTTTGGTGAGAGGAGCACAAAGTTATTTTTCAAAGTTCCAATGCCTCTGGTGAGAGAAGCACAAGGTTATATTTCGAAGTTCCAATGCCTCTGGTGAGAGGCGCACAAGATTATTTTTCGAAGTTCCAATGCCTCTGGTGAGAGGAGCACAAGGTTATTTTTCGAAGTTCCAATGCCTCTAGTGAGAGGAGCACAAGGTTATTTTTTCAAGTTTCAATGCCTCTGGTGAGAGGAGCACAAGGTTATTTTTCCAAAGTTCCAATGCCTCTGGTGAGAGGAGCACAAGGTTATTCTTCCAAAGTTCCAATGCCTCTGGTAAGAGGAGCACAAGGTTATGTTTCAAAGTCTTACAGCCTCTGGTGAAAGGAACTAAATGTGTCTTAAAAATTGTAAATATTTTGTAAAAAAGAAAAAATAAAAATCCAGACAAAATAGTTGTCTAATTGTCTTTGCATAATTCCTAATTTTCAGAAAATGTGCAAAGAGGGGCAGCTGTAGACACCTTATTTTATCCGGAATCTTAATTTGTAAAAATAATTAATTGGATTGGGTGACATTGTATTTTAATTTAGAATTAGGCTACAATTAAGTTAGAATTTTTTAGATTTTAGAATTAACATTAATTAGTAAATTAAAATTAAAATAGGATTTAGGAATGATGATAAAAAAAAAGGAGAAAAGATAAGAAAAGAAAAGAAAATAAAATTAATTTTAGGATAGGATAATTAGATTTTTTAAGATAATTATTTAGATTAATATTAAATTCGATAGAGTTAGATTAGGATTTATATAAGAATTAAATAGATAAAATATTAAAAATAAGAGATAATTAATAGAATATGTTTAGTTGTATTAGGACTCTAACAAATTTATGACTATAAAAAGGGGTTAAACCCCATAACTGGAGGGGGAGATTTAAGAGAAAAAATTCATACACAAGGCAGCAAACATCAGAAAAAATAAAACCACACAGTGAGGACACCCACGACAATAATCCCCACATCAAGCACTGGCGGGACTGACGGTAGAGTCCGAAGTTCTTGGCATTTTCCGACCAGGCACTCACGATAGTTGAAGAGCACTAATCACGAACAGAATCTGACCGACGACAGCATCCATAGAGACCAAACCAGTGCCAACCGGTGATCATAGCACAGAACCAGCAGAAAAGGTTTACAGCCTGCGTTAAAGCCCATGTGAAACTTTGAAGCTTGGAATTTGGGTTCATTTGTTGGTGAAATGGGTGCCACGTGAAGTAACTTTGAAGCAAATATTTTTTTGACACTTGGCGTTGGCAAAATAGGTATGTTTCTCATCATGTTATATTTTTATGTGTCATATGTTTTATTTGTTAGCTAGTATTTGCATATTAATTTTTTAAAATATAATAACAAGAGTAATATACAATAAAAAATAATCAAACATAATAACATAGTAAATGAGTAATACAATAATACTAATTAAGATAATAATAAAATAGTAGGATAAAAAAAGGAAATAAATTTTAAACAAACAAATTGCAAAACCAATAAATATTATAGTAAATAATTCCGATGATGGAATTCTTGAGGCGATTACGAATGAGTAACACTCAAAGAAATTCCTAGGTGAGAAGATCCTTCTAAGTTTATCCAGAACGATGGAAGACTTAGAATGCATTTTCAAAATAAACGAATAATAAATAAAGATAAAAACATAATAAATAATAAAAATTTATATTCTAATAAAGATAAAATAATAAATAATAAAATAATAATTCCGATGATGGAATCCTTAAGGCGATTGCGAATGAGTAACACTTAAGGAATTCCTAGGTGAGAGGGTTTTTCTAAGTTTATCCAGAATGATGAAAAATTTAGGAGATATTCTCAATATTAAATACCAAAATCTTAAAAATATTAATAAATAATATATAAAAAATATTTTAAAATAAATAAATAAAAGTAATAAAATAACTAAAAATAAAAAAAATAAATTAAGGAATAATAAAATACTTTCGACGACGGAGCCTCTTCAGAGGAGTCGAATGGTACCCCTTGAATACTCTCAAGGTGAGAAGATTTTTTAAGAGTTCATCCAGAATAATGGAGGATTCTTAAAAGAATTTTTAATATTTAAACAATAAAATATAAAGGCCACATAACAAAGACTAAGTTAAAATAATACAAGATTAAAATGGTACCAATTTTAGGCGTTGTAGGGGTGCTATAACCTTCCCTACACGTAAATGAACTCCCGAACCCAAAACTTAAAATGTAGACCAGTCCTTAGAGTCATTTAGGTGGCCAATCACACCTAGGTTAAAAAAGATTGGTGGCGACTCCATTCGTTTAATGTCTAACGTCCTAGTCCTAGGAAACGTTATGACAGCTTGGCGACTTCACTGGGGACATTAGACATTAAACAAATGGAGTCGCCACCAATCTTTTTTAACCTAGGTGTGATTGGCCACCTAAATGACTCTAAGGATTGGTCTACATTTTAAGTTTTGGGTTCGGGAGTTCATTTACGTGTAGGGAAGGTTATAGCACCCCTACAACGCCCAAAATTGGTACCATTTTAATCTTGTATTATTTTAACTTAGTCTTTGTTATGTGGCCTTTATATTTTATTGTTTAGATATTAAAAATTCTTTTAAGAATCCCCCATCATTCTGGATGAATTCTTAAAAAATCTTCTCACCTCAAGAGTATTCAAGGGGTACCATTCGACTCCCCTGAAGAGGCTCCGTCGTCGGAAGTATTTTATTATTCCTTAATTTATTTTTTTTATTTTTAGTTATTTTATTACTTTTATTTATTTATTTTAAAATATTTTTTATATATTATTTATAAATATTTTTAAGATTTTGGTATTTAATATTGATAATATCTCCTAAATTTTCCATCATTCTGGATAAACTTAGAAAAACCCTCTCACCTAGGAATTCCTCAAGTATTACTCATTCGCAATCGCCTTAAGGATTCCATCATCGAAATTATTATTTTATTATTTATTATTTTATCTTTATTAGAATATAAATTTTATTATTTATTATGTTTTTATCTTTTTTTATTATTCGTTTATTTTGAAAATGCCTTTTAAGTCTTCCATCATTCTGGATAAACTTAGAAGGATCTTCTCACCTAGGAATTTCTTTGAGTGTTACTCATTCGTAATCGCCTCAAGAATTCCATCATCGAAATTATTTACTATAATATTTATTGGTTTTGCAATTTGTTTGTTTAAAATTTATTTCCATTTTTTATCCTACTATTTTATTATTATCTTAATTAGTATTATTGTATTACTCATTTACTATGTTATTATGTTTGATTATTTTTTATTGTATATTACTCTTGTTATTATATTTTAAAAAATTAATATGCAAATACTAGCTAACAAATAAAACATATGACACATAAAAATATAACATGATGAGAAACATACCTATTTTGCCAACGCCAAGTGTCAAAAAAATATTTGCTTCAAAGTTACTTCACGCGGCACCCATTTCACCAACAAATGAACCCAAATTCCAAGCTTCAAAGTTTCATGTGGGTCTTTAACGCAGGCTGTAAACCTTTTCTGCTGGTTCTGTGCTATGATCGTCGGTTGGCATTGGTTTGGTCTCTATGGATGCTGTCGTCGGTCAGATTTTGTTCGTGATTAGTGCTCTTCAACTATTGTGAGTGCCTGGTCGGAAAATGCCAAGAACTTCGGACTCTACTGTCAGTCCCGCCAGTGCTTGATGTGGGGATTATTGTCGTGGGTGTCCTCACTGTGTGGTTTTATTTTTTCTGATGTTTGCTGCCTTGTGTATGAATTTTTTCTCTTAAATCTCCCCCTCCAGTTATGGGGTTTAACCCCTTTTTATAGTCATAAATTTGTTAGAGTCCTAATACAACTAAATATATTCTATTAATTATCTCTTATTTTTAATATTTTATCTATTTAATTCTTATGTTAATCCTAATCTAACTCTATCGAATTTAATATTAATCTACATAATTATCTTTAAAAAATCTAATTATCCTATCCTAAAATTAATTTTCTTTTCTTTTCTTTTCTTATCTCTTCTCTCTTTTTTTATCATCATTCCTAAATCCTATTTTAATTTTAATTTACTAATTATTGTTAATTCTAAAATCTAAAAAATTTTAACTTAATTGTAGCCTAATTCTAAATTAAAATACAATGTCACCTAATCCAATTAATTATTTTTACAAATTAAGATTCCGGACAAAATAAGGTGTCTACAATATCAATAAGAATATTAACAAACATACTTAAGAACAACCAACACTTGGCCCAACGATTGTTACCTCTCTTTAAGAAGGATTAAGTTTAAGGTTTGATTCCCGTATTCTCCATTATACCTCCTATGAATAAAAAAAATACTTAAGATTTCCTCTTTTACACATAATGTGAAAACGTTGCTCACATTTAATTACAAAATGAATCAAACCTTTCAAGTTTCGTTGTTTTTAAACGACCACGTAGTTCCACTTTGGAGATTTATTAGGGTTTGGATACTCTCTTAGTTTGCAACTGTAATGTAATTTCATCAAAATTATGTTTTTTTTAACTAAATGTTTTTTAAATGTATCCATACACTCAAATCCACCCATTTGATAAGTGTAATTAGTTTTACATAATTTATGCTCAGCAAAATAATAAAAAGAACTTTCTTTTTGAACAAAATCAAAGTGATCCCATAATTTACTCCTTTTAGCACGAGTAGATGTTGTAGCAGTGGCGTTGGCGAATGATGATTGTGTTTGTTAGACTTGGGCTAGAATTTCTAGCTCTTCCTCCATGTGAATGTCAGGCTCAAAATCTTCAAAAGATTCTTTCTCTAATTTGAAAATGCGAGTAAGAACACGAGATGATGATGAACCTCAATGATGATACCTTGCTATTTAAAATAATTAAATGATATTGAAAGAAATTGTTAAAAAAAATGGAAGATAACCTAATTGATTTTTATTGAATAAAAACTTTACAGTATCTAGAGATACATGGCTCTATCATCATGATAGATTTTATCTACTAAATCAGGAAATCAACAAAGAATTAAAACAATAATAATTTTCTTGAAATTATTCTTAAACAATTATCTTGAAACTATTATTAAACAACTGGTCCTAAAAACAAGAAGTAAAATAAACATAAGTAATAATCTGAAAATGGGAAACTTTTCAACAAAAACTTTTCAACACTTCCCCTTAAGCCGGTGAATAAATATTTAACATTCCCAACTTATCAACCAAAGCTTTTGATAACTGATTTGTGAAGTCCCTTTGTTAGAACATCCGCAACTTGTTGCTTTGTAGGAATATAAGTCATTCACACTTCTCTAGACTCAATCTTCTCTTTAATGAAATGTTTATCCACCTCTATATACTTTGTTCTTAATCATAATGCACATGATTATGAGCTATACTGATTGTAGCCTTATAATCGCAATATAACTTCATAGGATTCTCTTTAGTCACCCCAATTTCTCTTAGAATTCTTCTTAACTAGGTTAATTCACACAACCTGAGAGCTAGAGCTTGAATTCATCCTCTACACTACTAAGAGCAACTACTGTTTGTTTTTTACTTCTCCAAGTCACAAGGTTACCTCAAACCTTAGTACAATAGCCTAAAGTAGATCTTCGGTCTTCAATAGATTTAGCCTAATCAGTATCAGCAAAACCTTCTACACTTTTCTAGAATATATTTGAACAAATGACCTTTGCTTGATGTTGTCTTTAGATACCTCAGGATATGATTATGTGACGTCCTCGCCACTAACCAAATAACAACTAATTTACTTCAAATAACAAATAAATCGACTAGTTTGTCCGATGTCAACCTACTTTATTCTTATGCTTTAGGCATCTTTATCAGAGTATAATATCTAATTTCACATGCATAAAATTTTTCATTTATAAACATGTGCCATATACAACAGGATCTCAATTATTTATACACCCTAATCCCCAACATATACAAAACTGTAGTATCGTACTGTACATTAGCCGAAGTAACGGCCGACTAAATATACCTTCCAAGGATAAATAGGAAGCGTGCCTCGAAGGTATCTCAAAAATCCCAAAAGATGCTCCTCTATCCGGAGCGGAATTACTTCAAGTAATCTGTAGGAAAATAATTGTAAAGGAGTGAGTTTACGCTCAGTAAGAAACTTATGTAAAAGAGCGTACTATGTCACTATATGCTGTTTTCCTACTTGGCTCTATAATGTCATGTAAAACCATTATAAAGCATATACTGCATATCTCTTTTGCAAATATCAAATACAAGTAAACCAGGCTTTCAAGTATTTCCACGGATCTCCAATCTCGTGAAATCCAATATCTTTTATATACTTTCAAATAAATGGGAGACAATCGATATCAATTAAGGTCATGCACCAAATAGTTCTCATAATGGATACCACAAATATATCCCGCAAGGGATAATCCAATAGAGATGATGGATACCACAAATATATCCCGCAAGGGATAATCCAATAGAGATGATGGATACAGCAAATATATCCCATGAGGGATAATCCATACTGGATACAGCAAATATATCCCGTAAGGGATAATCCAATATATCAAATAAATGACGTACCCACGTATGGGCCAGGGATCCTCCCCAAAGCCTAAGCAAATAAGAGACTCATGGCCATTGTCTATAGCCCACAGTTTCACTAGTCAGGTGCCGTACTGCAGGTCTGAGGGCTGGACTAGAGCTCCTCAGGCAAATACAAGTAACAAATAATGTGCATGCTCTTTTCAAGAGATTAATAGTCTCCAAAACCTTATTCAGATAGGTTTAAAACAAGTATAAATGTCTTTTCTTAAAAACAGGTTCTCCAACCTTTCTTTCAAATAGGCAGTCGACTGGTCATATATGGCAGTCGATTGCTACCCCATGTTATGCCTTATTGAATTTCTTTCCCTTTTTGAAATTCAATTATTATATTTTTCGAAATACAAATAGGGCAGTCGACTGGCCCCAAATAGCAGTCGACTGGTTTTGAAACAGAATGTTTCCCGAGAAAAGGCAGTCGACTGGCCCCCTGGGCAGTCGGCTGGTTTTGAAACAGAATGCTTCTGGACAATTAGCAGTCGACTGGCTCCCCCTGGCAGTCGACTGGTTTGAGACAGAATGGTTTCTGGAAAATGGCAGTCGACTGGCTCCCATGGCAGTCGACTGGTTTGCATCGATTTTCGAAAAATGGCGTTTTTGATGTCTCTAGGCAGTCGACTTCCCTATATGGCAGTCGGCTGCCCCTAGCCTAATTGGTACTAGGAGACAAGTCCGAAATTGCATCTTTTCCTGTTCAAAACAACTAGTACATCTCTCCAAAGCATGTAAAATCATCATAAAGCATGCGGACATAGCCGCCTTACGTCCGTTACATAAATTCCTTACCTCAATCGAGATTAATCCACAAGCTTGGTGGAAATCAACCCTTAGCCCTTACTTCTTCCAAGCTGCATAATTCATGAAATCAACTTCAATAAATACACTCTATCAACTACATACAACTCCAAACCATCCATAAAATTAACCAAAACCATTTAACTCCCTTACCTTTATAATTCACCAACTTTCAAGATTTTGAGATCTCCTTAACCACTTGGATTTAGCCTTTCATATTAAAGGCATAGGCTAGGCTATCGATAAGGATCGTTTTTCGTTAAAGAAGCTTAGCTAATCGATGGCATGAGATGGTGGTTTGTCAAAGTGAGAAGCTTGGACACTTAGAAGAAAATGGAAGTAACGAGAGGGAGAGGAAATGGGGCTGTGTCGTGGGGTGCAAGAGGTGATGATGATGAGTCATGTTATCTCATTTAATGCCCATTAATGCATCCCAATCCCCTCATCATCCTATCTCAGCCATTGACCATCCATTGACTCTTTGACCTTTGATTGTTTGACCATCAATTGCCTTAATTCCCTTTATGTCCCATGCATCATATATAATTTCAGAAATTCCCATTTATTCCATTAATCCATGTTGGAAAACTGTACAAGTATGGGAAAATTACAGAAAATTGGGGATTTCACATTCTCCCCACCTTAGAGAATTTGGTCCTCCAAATTCAAGTAAGGTTGTGTCTTAAACAATTCCGGATATCTCTCTCTCATCAAGTTCTCTAGTTCCCAAGTAGCTTCTTCTGTAGTATGGTGTTGCCAAAGAACTTTAACCAATGGAATCGTCTTTGATCTTAACACCTTATCTTTCCTATCCAAAATCCGAATCGGTTTCTCCACATAACTCATGTCTTCTTGAATCTCCAAGGGTTCATATTCAATGACATGAGATGGATCCGGATTATACTTCCGAAGCATCGATACATGAAAAACATTATGTACTCCCGATAACTCCGGAGGTAGTGCCAACCTATAGGCCACATCTCCAACACGATCTAGGATTTCAAATGGTCCGATATAACGAGGACTTAACTTACCTCGTCGGCCAAATCTCATAATCCCTTTGGATGGAGAGACTTTCAAAAACACATAGTCTCCAACCAAAAACTCAAGTGGCCTCCGTCGAACATCTGCATAGCTCTTTTGTCGACTCTGAGCTGTCTTAAGTCTTTGACAAATCAGTTTAACATTCTCAGAGGCTTGCTCGACTAAATATGGAGCCAACAACTTACGCTCGCCCACTTCTTCCCACCCAATCGGTGATCGACACCGTCTTCCATACAAAGCCTCGTATGGTGCCATCCCGATGCTTGCATGATAGCTATTATTATAAGCAAACTCAGCCAATGGCAGATGGTCGTCCCATGAGCCTTTAAAATCCAAAGCACATGCTCTCAACATATCCTCGAGCGTCTGAATAGTGCGCTCGGACTGCCCATCAGTCTGCGGATGAAAAGCCGTGCTAAAATTCAGCTGAGATCCCATGGCTTCCTGAAAATGTTCCCAAAAGTGAGAAGTAAACCTGGAATCTCTATCCGACGTGATGCTCACTGGAACACCATGTAGTCTGACGACTTCTCTCACGTATAAGTCTGCCAAAGCGCTAAGTGTATCAGTAGACTTCATAGGTAGGAAGTGAGCTGACTTCGTTAACCGATCCACGATCACCCAAACACCGTCATGGTTCCTTTTGGTCTTGGGCAATCCCATAATGAAATCCATCGTAATGTGTTCCCATTTCCACATAGGTATAGGTAGAGGATGCAGTAATCCTGCTGGCTTTTGGTGCTCTACCTTGACCTGTTGACATGTGAGACATTTTGTTACAAACTTAGCTATGTCTCTCTTCATGCCCGTCCACCAATACACCTTGCGAAGATTGTGATACATCTTCGTGCTTCCCGGGTGTAATGTGTACTTAGTGGAATGTGCTTCTGTCAAGATAAGCTTTCTCAACTCATCATCCTTTGGAACACATATACGGGTATTAAACCTTAAAATCCCATCACTACCAATATCAAATCCCGAGAGCATACCTGATTGGATCTCATCCATAGCCTCAATACACTGAACATCCTCTCTTTGAGCAACTCGAATTTTATCCATCAACTCTGGCTCAACTCTTAAACTAGCCATCATTCCAAATTGCTCATTAGGCATGACATTAAGGTTGAGGCTTGTGAATTGCTCAATTAGTTCATGCTCTTTTATCATCATATAAGACACCATGCTAATATGCTTCCGGCTCAGAGCATCCGCCACCACATTTGCTTTCCCTGGGTGGTACATGATCTCACAATCATAGTCCTTCAGAAGCTCTAGCCATCTTCTTTGCCTCATGTTCAATTCCTTCTGGGAGAACAAGTATTTCAGACTTTTATGATCCGTAAAAATCTGAAATTTCTCACCATACAAGTAATGTCTCCATATTTTTAGGGCAAATACTACTGCAGCTAACTCCAAATCATGAGTCGGGTAGTTCTTCTCATGGTCTTTCAGTTGTCGAGAACCATAGGCTACTACCTTACCATGCTGCATTAACACACATCCCAAACCTTGCCCTGAGGCATCACTATATACTGTAAATCCTCCTGAACCACTAGGAATGGTGAGGATAGGTGCAGTCGTTAACCTGCGCTTCAACTCTTGGAAGCTACACTCACAGGCTTCTTTCCATTCATATCTCACCTCTTTGCGCGTCAGTCTCGTCAATGGAGCAGCTAGCTTTGAGAAACCCTCTACAAACCTTCTATAGTAGCCAGCTAAACCCAAGAAACTTCTAATCTCCGTTACCGTCTTCGGTCTTTCCCATTGAACCACCGCTTCAATCTTTGATGGATCAACTGAAACTCCATCTTTACTGATCACATGACCTAAAAAGGAGATATTATCAAGCCAAAACTCACATTTACTTAGCTTGGCATACAGCCCTCGATCTCTGAGGGTTTCCAAAACAATCCTCAAATGCTGCTCATGTTCTTCCCATGACCTCGAGTACACCAAGATGTCATCGATGAAGACAATGACAAACTGGTCTAGGTATTGCTTAAACACGTCATTCATCAAATTCATGAAAGCTGCGGGTGCATTGGTCAGTCCAAACGGCATCACCAAGAACTCGTAGTGACCATACCGTGTTCTGAATGCAGTTTTAGGGATATCTTCATCTCTGATCTTCAATTGATGATATCCCGACCTTAAGTCTATCTTGGAAAAGACTTGTGCACCCTTGAGCTGATCCAAGAGGTCGTCTATTCTGGGAAGAGGATACTTGTTCTTGATGGTCACCTTATTCAACCATCGGTAGTCAATGCACAATCGCATACTACCATCTTTCTTCCGAACAAATAGCACAGGAGCACCCCAAGGGGATATGCTGGGTCGTATGAATCCCTTGTCTAGCAACTCCTGAAGCTGCTTCTTAAGTTCTTCTAATTCTACCAAAGCCATCCGGTAAGGAGCTCTTGATATAGGCTCAGTCCCTGGCACCAATTCTATAGTGAACTCTACTTCTCTATCCGGAGGAAGTCCTGGAAGATCATCCGGAAATACCTCGGAAAATTCCTTAACTACTGGAATTTCGTGAAGTGTGGGACGTTTCTGATCTACGTCTACCACGTGTGCTACAAATCCTTCACATCACAAATATGTTTTATCAATTAAGTCTCAATTAAACCAAACAAGTAATTATACTTTTGCATTACATATTTGCAAAATTTACAACATAGCTAACGGGAGAGGAGAAAATCACACTCTTAGCATGACAATCTATCATCACATGATTTTCAGCTAACCAATCCATTCCTAATATAACATCAAATCCAGACATATTTAATAGGATTAGGTCAGCTATCGACTCTTTTTCTCCTACCCGTAGCTTACAATTACGATACACTATGTCCGTCATCTGAGATTCCCTAAATGGAGTAATTATTTGTAGCAATCTTCCTAACTGCTCAGGCTCAACATTTAATCTCCTAGTAGCCATAGGGGAAATAAAAGAGTGCGTAGAGCCTGGATCAAATAAAGCAAGGACATATGTATCATTTAGGTAAATCTTACCCTGAATCATCTTCGATGAAGCATCAGCGGACTCTTTATCGATGGCAAATACCTTTCCCTGAGTCACTGGTGCCTTTCCCTTCTCTGCAGCTGTGGCTTTACGCTGGGGTTGTGTGGTCTTAGATTGTGGTTGGGGGGTCTTTTCTGACTCTTCCGGTGCCCTCTGATTTATTTTGGGACAATCCTTGATCCTATGTCCCTGTTCACCACACCAATAGCACGCCCCACTCGCCAACCGGCAAGGCTGTGTTCCATGAAATTTCCCGCATTGCACACACCTCGGCGTCATACTCCTTGGTGAGCTAGCGGTACTACCAACTGGATGTTGTGATCTTTCATCACCTATTTTGATCCCGGTGGATCTAGGAATTCCTATTTCATAATCATCATAACTCCTATTTAACATAGTTCTATATAACCATTAAATGAAGACAATTTATTTTCTTAAAATAAACTTGCTTACCTATTGAGGCTTTATCATAAGGCCTATTCCTTCTAGATGGATATCTATCCTTCGAGGCCTTCTCATCTGACTTCCGCTTCATAGGTTCTTTACCCTTATTCCTTGCTCGGAAGTCTGCCTGATGAAACTCATAGTCCTGCTCACATAGTTGAGCCTTACGGACTGCCTCTCCATAGGTGGTGATGTCCAGCGGGTATAGCTTAGACCTAATGGAAGGTCTCAATCCCTCCATGAATCTGTAGGTCTTATGATCCTCTCTTCTCAATACCTCAGGATCAAATCTGCTCAGTGTGATGAACTTCGACTCATATTGGCTAACCGTCATACTTCCTTGAGTCAAGTTCAAGAACTCTACTTGTAATCTCCTCTGAGCAGTACGTGGGACATATTGTTCATTAAAAGCTTCCACAAATCTATCCCACGTCACTTCAGTATGCTTAGCCTCTAGTACTGTCTGAGTAGCCTGCCACCATGGCTCGGCCTCATCCACTAGCAAGTAGGCGGCTAATCCCACCTTCTCTTTCTCGGTGCAAGCCAAATACCCAAATGCCTTGGTGACCGCTTTCATCCAATTTTCCGCGGCCAACGGATCACTGTCCCCCTTGAACTTTGGCGGATCCAGCTTTTTAAACTCCTTGATCAAAGCTACACTGCAGTAAGCTGTAGGATCTCGCCTCTCATTAACTGGGACTGGTGGGGGTTGTACCACCGGAGTAGGAGGTACTGTAGGGGTAACTGCCGGTGCACTAGCGGCCACGTCCGGAAATTTAGCCATAAACTGGGTGAACATGGCGGACATGTTTTCCATATATTTCTCCATTTTAGCTAGCCTCGTATTCGGGCTATGCGGTGGAGATGGAGGAGAAGATTGTGTTTGGGGCGGTTCATCACGACCCCGTCCTCGTCCTCGTCTAGTACCCCTCCTTCGAGTACTCATTCTGTTGAGATCATGATCAAATAACATCATTTAGTATAACCTTGAGCCGTTATACTACTCAGAATCAAATAAGCTAGTACAGTACATTGGGGAATTACTCTAATTCTAGCTTATTGACATCGACAAACTTCAGTCGAATCTGCTCTGATACCAATCTGTGACGTCCTCGCCACTAACCAAATAACAACTAATTTACTTCAAATAACAAATAAATCGACTAGTTTGTCCGATGTCAACCTACTTTATTCTTATGCTTTAGGCATCTTTATCAGAGTATAATATCTAATTTCACATGCATAAAATTTTTCATTTATAAACATGTGCCATATACAACAGGATCTCAATTATTTATACACCCTAATCCCCAACATATACAAAACTGTAGTATCGTACTGTACATTAGCCGAAGTAACGGCCGACTAAATATACCTTCCAAGGATAAATAGGAAGCGTGCCTCGAAGGTATCTCAAAAATCCCAAAAGATGCTCCTCTATCCGGAGCGGAATTACTTCAAGTAATCTGTAGGAAAATAATTGTAAAGGAGTGAGTTTACGCTCAGTAAGAAACTTATGTAAAAGAGCGTACTATGTCACTATATGCTGTTTTCCTACTTGGCTCTATAATGTCATGTAAAACCATTATAAAGCATATACTGCATATCTCTTTTGCAAATATCAAATACAAGTAAACCAGGCTTTCAAGTATTTCCACGGATCTCCAATCTCGTGAAATCAAATATCTTTTATATACTTTCAAATAAATGGGAGACAATCGATATCAATTAAGGTCATGCACCAAATAGTTCTCATAATGGATACCACAAATATATCCCGCAAGGGATAATCCAATAGAGATGATGGATACAGCAAATATATCCCATGAGGGATAATCCATACTGGATACAGCAAATATATCCCGTAAGGGATAATCCAATATATCAAATAAATGGCGTACCCACGTATGGGCCAGGGATCCTCCCCAAAGCCTAAGCAAATAAGAGACTCATGGCCATTGTCTATAGCCCACAGTTTCACTAGTCAGGTGCCGTACTGCAGGTCTGAGGGCTGGACTAGAGCTCCTCAGGCAAATACAAGTAACAAATAATGTGCATGCTCTTTTCAAGAGATTAATAGTCTCCAAAACCTTATTCAGATAGGTTTAAAACAAGTATAAATGTCTTTTCTTAAAAACAGGTTCTCCAACCTTTCTTTCAAATAGGCAGTCGACTGGTCATATATGGCAGTCGACTGCTACCCCATGTTATGCCTTATTGAATTTCTTTCCCTTTTTGAAATTCAATTATTATATTTTTCGAAATACAAATAGGGCAGTCGACTGGCCCCAAATAGCAGTCGACTGGTTTTGAAACAGAATGTTTCCCGAGAAAAGGCAGTCGACTGGCCCCCTGGGCAGTCGGCTGGTTTTGAAACAGAATGCTTCTGGACAATTAGCAGTCGACTGGCTCCCCCTGGCAGTCGACTGGTTTGAGACAGAATGGTTTCTGGAAAATGGCAGTCGACTGGCTCCCATGGCAGTCGACTGGTTTGCATCGATTTTCGAAAAACGGCGTTTTTGATGTCTCTAGGCAGTCGACTTCCCTATATGGCAGTCGGCTGCCCCTAGCCTAATTGGTACTAGGAGACAAGTCCGAAATTGCATCTTTTCCTGTTCAAAACAACTAGTACATCTCTCCAAAGCATGTAAAATCATCATAAAACATGCGGACATAGCCGCCTTACGTCCGTTACATAAATTCCTTACCTCAATCGAGATTAATCCACAAGCTTGGTGGAAATCAACCCTTAGCCCTTACTTCTTCCAAGCTGCATAATTCATGAAATCAACTTCAATAAATACACTCTATCAACTACATACAACTCCAAACCATCCATAAAATTAACCAAAACCATTTAACTCCCTTACCTTTATAATTCACCAACTTTCAAGATTTTGAGATCTCCTTAACCACTTGGATTTAGCCTTTCATATTAAAGGCATAGGCTAAGCTATCGATAAGGATCGTTTTTCGTTAAAGAAGCTTAGCTAATCGATGGCATGAGATGGTGGTTTGTCAAGGTGAGAAGCTTGGACACTTAGAAGAAAATGGAAGTAACGAGAGGGAGAGGAAATGGGGCTGTGTCGTGGGGTGCAAGAGGTGATGATGATGAGTCATGTTATCTCATTTAATGCCCATTAATGCATCCCAATCCCCTCATCATCCTATCTCAGCCATTGACCATCCATTAACTCTTTGACCTTTGATTGTTTGACCATCAATTGCCTTAATTCCCTTTATGTCCCATGCATCATATATAATTTCAGAAATTCCCATTTATTCCATTAATCCATGTTGGAAAACTGTACAAGTATGGGAAAATTACAGAAAATTGGGGATTTCACAGATTAACAGCATCAAGATGTTCTTGTCGAGGTGAATGCATGTATTGACTTAAAGTATTTAAAGCAAAGGCGTTATTTAGACGAGTATGGGAAAGATAGATTAATGTTCCTACAAACCATTGATAACTCCCCTTATCTATAACATTTCCTTCCTCTCCCTTTCCAAACTTAGAATTTGGAGAGAACATCAGTCTACAGCTAACCATGCCTGTTTCTTTCAATAAATCAATAGTGTACTTCCTTTGAGAAATTAAAATTCCTTCTATACTTCTAGCAACCTACATGCCAAGGAAGTACGTTAATTGTCCCAAGTCTTTTATCTCAATTTCCTTCATAAGAATTTCTTTTAGTTGCTTCACTTTATTTTCATCATCTTATGTTGCAATAATATCATCTACATAAATAATCAAAGTAGTTCTTTTACCACATGGTGAAAGTTTAACAAAGAGAGTATGATCAGCTTGACCTTGAGTGTATGAATGCCTTTTTAAGAATTTTGAGAACTTGCCAAACCATGCATGAGGTGACTGTTTAAAACTATAAATAGGCTTCTTTAACTTACACATCTTATTGTTTTACTTATGAACAAAACCTAGAGGAGGATCCATATAGACTTCTTCTTCTAGGTTCTCATTAAGGAATGCATTCTTTACATGAAGCTGATGTAACGGTCAATCAAGATTTGCTACAATAGATAAAATAACCAGAATAGTGTTTATTTTTGCCATCAGAGCAAATTTCTCTATATAGTCCATCTCGAATGTCTGAGTAATACCTTTTGCAATGAGTCGAGCCTTGTACCTCTCTCTCTTACCCTTTGAATTGTATTTGAGGATAAAAACTCATTTACATCCAAGTATTATGCCTTTATTTCCTCCAACACTGTAGTTTACCATTTAGTATCCTCAAATGCTTCCGGGATAGTAGATGATGTTTAATGCTTTCACTCATAACACAAAAGATACCACTTAAATGGTCAAGAGTTATGAAATTGTCTATCGGGTGCTAGGTACAGCTTCAAAATCCCTTTCTTAGTGCAATTGGATCAACAAGTTTAATCCTATCCTTCTCGGCCAATGGTAATGTTGTTTCCTCTCTCTCTCTTGGCTATGGGTACAGAATTATCATTTTGGTTCAACTCTTGGTTGTGTTGTTGAAGATTGACTACTTGTTTTGGAGATTTTGAGATTTAAGTGAATTTGTTCTTGTTTCTAATTCATTTTTTGTTTCTGACATACTCATAAATGGTTGGAGAGACAAAGAAGGTGGAGGAGATGATAACACTTGAGACAAAGGAGAAGGAGATGTTAGCCGAATATTGTTTTCTAAAGAATTTTCCCCTTAAAGAATAGGCTTTGGGAAGGAATGGACATGTTGAACAAAGGTAACATCTAAAGAGACAAAAGTTTTCTTTGATTTTAAACAAAAAACCTTATATCATTTTTTATGAGGAGAATATCCAATAAAAACACGTTTAATGGATCTAGGTTCTATCTTGCTTTGAGTTGGGTGATTATAATGAGGAAAAGTAGTACAACCAAAGACCTTAAGGGGAAGAGATGAACTCAATCTCTTTTGAGAAAAAACAGATAACAAGACATTTAATGGAGTTTTAAAATGAATGACACGACTTGGTAAATGATTTATGAGATATGTAGCAATAAGAATAGCTTCCCCCAAAACATTTTAGGCATGTTGTGAGTAAACAATAAGGCACGAGCCATTTCTAAAAGATGACGATTTTTTCATTTAGCAATCTCATTTTGTTGAAGGGTACGATTGTAAGAACTTTGGTGAATAACCCATTTTTCTTGAAGAAAATCATTAAGGATAGAGGAAAAATATTCACGCCTATTATCAGTTCTAAAAATCCGAATTTGAGTTTGGAATTGTGTTTCAATCATTTTGTAAAATTATGGAAAGATAAAACAAACATCAGATTTTTCTTTCATAAGAAAGATCCAACTACGAGTGTGAATGTTGATAAAAGCGATATATTAGCGTGCCCCTGTAATATTTTTTACACGGGAAGGTTCCCAAATATAATCATGGATCGAGAAAAACGATTTGGAGCTTTTGTAGGGATGACTATGATAGGTAGTACGAGAGTGTTTTGCAAACTGGCAAATATCACAAGGCAAAGATTGAACATTTTTATTTGAAAATAAAGAAGGAAACAAAGTTCTTAAATAGGAAACATTAGGATGACCAAAGCGATTATGCCATAACATGATCTTATTAAAAACAATAAAAAATTCACTTTTTGAATTCAAAGCTTGTTTATTCACCAGTGATGTGTCTAATAGGTAGTACAATGGGAAATTCTAAATACAAAAAAAAAATATTAAACATAATCTAAATAAATTTTTTTACCCAAAATACCTTTTTTGCTTTTTTTTTTGAATTTTTGAAACTCACGGGAAGAAATTCCCGTGAGCTTTAAGAGGCTCACGGAAGTGAATTTCCGTGAGCCTTCCGTGAGCCTTAACAAGCTCATGGAAATTCACTTCTGTGAGTTTTTTTAATTCTTTTTTATTCAGTTTTGGAGATCATGGAAGAAGATTTCCGTGAACCTTTTAAAGCTTACGGAAATTTTCTTTTGTGAGCTTTCAGGTTCATAAGCATTTTTCCTTAAGGGTAAAATAGTAATTTTATTAAAAAATAGGTTGCATATAGTGAAATTTCGGCTACATTGAAAAGCTCTCTAGTATAATCCTTCTTTCATCTTAGCACTGCCAATCGTCTTTCCCAAATGTAAATCTTGAAACTTATAGCAAAAAGGAAAAAAAATTAGCAACACAATTAAGGTCCTTGGCAAGTTTGCTAATTGATACTAAATTACATGTAAGCTTGGGAACATGCAAAATAGAATTTAGTGTTATATTTTGAAGTCTAATAGTGCCTATTTCCTACAATTGAAGAGAGTGATCCATTAGTAATTCGGATCTTAAAATTTTCAGAACATGGAGTTTATGTGTTAAACATATTATGGTCACTAGTCATGTGATCCAAAGCTCTAGGATCTATAATCTATAAACAAGCTTTTTATGATTCAGCATTGAAGGTTAAAGAATAGATACCTGTTTTGGCAACAGTATATTGAGTTGTAGTAAGATTGGAGCATGAGTGTCCCATTTGGGCATTGTTGATCAGAAGTTAGAGTTATTCGAGTTATTCTTTACTAAACACAGAAATTTCAAATCTGTTGTCTTTTGAGACAGCTTGGTAACGTTTGCTTTCGTACAAATTCTATTGTTGATTTTGACCCTCTTAATTTCGAGGCTTCTAATTACGAGGCCTGTCATGAAGTTTTCAACACTTATCTTTATTATGATTAGATCATTGACAATGATCACGCCACATTCCTTTCTTATTCCATCGAGTATGGCCATAATTTCGCTTAGTCACTAAGTTTGAGTTTTAGTTTGTAGTCACAAAGTCTCAGTTTCCTCCTATCATCACCCTTTTTCTACTCTTCTCCCTACAAACTTTTACAAAGGCTTCTTGAATGTTGAGAAAAGGTTTAGTTCGAAGAATCAACCCCTTTACTTCATCAAGATCTTTGTTTAGACCATGAAGAAAATAATAAAAAAAATAAGCTTTTTTCCTATATTAAAGCATATTTCTTGTTGTCTGAAACATAATGCCAATCAACGTTGATAAATATATCCATCTCTTGCCATAAACCTCTCAGAGTGTGGTAATAATCAGTCACAATCCCATATCCCTGTTTACATTTTTTAATTGCAGATTCAATCTCAAAAAACTCTATAAAGTTTTCAAGATCAAAATGTACTCTTTTGCTATATTTCAAA
Source organism: Heritiera littoralis (assembly GCA_031772115.1). NCBI lineage: Eukaryota > Viridiplantae > Streptophyta > Magnoliopsida > Malvales > Malvaceae > Heritiera > Heritiera littoralis. The sequence goes on from JAPDPK010000022.1 coordinate 1,882,872, forward strand.
TATCCTTTAAGATTCATTGAACAAATAGTTCTTGGTGAGTTTTGCTTCCATAGAATTCACCAACGAAGACATCACCAATGAGTTTTTTGTCAACCATGTTGCATATCTAGGTTCATCTTCATTAGACTATTCTGCTACTCCAGTGAAATAATTAGTCTTTCCCTTGCCTTGTATCACCAACTAGACTGACGAGACCATCCCAAATAATTCCCTCAATGCAACTTATGTTAGGTAGTCTACAAAGAATCAAATTTGTACCCAACAGAAGGAATATAGGCAAATGACGAGGTTGTTGAAGTAGAAGTAGTGGTCATAGTTGAACCACCAAAAATTCTTTGCTGGATACTTCTAGTCATCGTTGTCTTTGCCATTAAAGACAATTGAAATAAAAAAAGGCGGAGAAAGATGATTGGTTTTAATGAAATAGTTTATGGTAAAGAAGAAAAAATTTTGTGCTATAGGCAGAATCAAAACAGAAAGAGAAAGTTGCTAAGAGAAAAAATATTGAAAAAATAGAGACTGTAAAAGAGACAAGGAGAAATAAAAAAGATCCCAACTCTGATACTATGTTAAAAAAATATAAGATAACCCATTTGATTTTTGTTGAATAAAAACTTTACAATATATAAAGCTACATGACTATCATCATAACAAATTTTTAATATTAAATTAAGAAATCAGAGAAAATTAAAAAAACAATAATTATCATGAAATTATTTCTAAAAAATTATCTTGAAACTATTCCTAAACAATTGGTCCTAAATACAATGAATAAGATAAACATAAGCAAAATCTGAAAATGCGAAGCTTTTCAATAGAAATTGAAAGAATTTTCAAGTAAATATATGATATTGAAATAAATTGAAAGAACTTGTAAGAAAATAAATAATATTGAAAGAAATTAAAATTGGAAAAATATTAGAGATGGTAGGAAAATGAGTGAATGTGAGTAAATAAGAGAGTTGGAAAAAACTTGGTAAAGAAAAACAGAAATAGAAAGGGGTATTTATAGAATTAGCAAAATAGATTAAAAAACAAAAAAAAAAGAGTTGTTGTATGAGGCCTAACTGACATTATGTTGATGTTAGTAGGGGCAACAACTATAATAATGGTTGTCTATTTGAAAATTTTTTTAATTTTACTTTAGGGGATCGGAATCGATACGAAACACCAATTCCAATTCCTTACTGTATTGAATTTAATTCGGTTCTTGATTATATTTTTTATCTAATACAATCTGCTAAAATAAAGAATTGGAGCCAATCTGGAGCCTATGTTAGGGTTCATTTTGGTTCGGATTAATTGGACCAAATCTGGTTCGGATATCGATTAATCTGGTTTGTTAAGTATACTCGTTTATTTGTTATTTTATTGCTGTTTGCTTTTTTTTTAGCATTACTATTATTATTAATATTGTTTTTTGTTTAGTTTTAATTATTTTAATTATTTTATTTTAAGAAATTGATTTATTGTATTTAAAATTTTATCTTTGAAGCATTTTTTTTACAATAATTAATATTAATTTGTTATTTAATAAACAAATGAGAGTAAAATTCAATAGGGAAAGAGTTAAAACATTTACTCTAATTCTAATTTAACTATTATTACTATTTTTTTGTTACAAAAGAAATATTAAATAATTGAAAATAGGAGTGGAATTATTTGGATTCGAATTCAAGCCTTATAAAATGTTACAACTCATTTTAATCATTTGGTGAAAAAGTTGTTGGCAACTATTATTACTATTTACGTTTAAACTTGGTCATGGGTCAAGCCGGGTCGAGCCGCGTTCATGACATATATTAATGTGTAATTTATATGCCCAAGCTTGCTCAAAAATTCGGGTTTGACTTTTTGTCTAAGTCTGTTTTCATTTTTATACTACAAGCCTGAACTCGATCCGACCCCGTTCCAAAAAATTTTTTTTATATTTTAATTTATTTATTTTTTATTATTTTATACCCTTTAAAATTTAATTTAATTTGTCAAAATTTATATATAAATTTCTATATTAAATATTTATAATCATATTTTTTAATCAATAATGTTTTATATACATATAATCATATTATACTTAGTAAATATATAAAAAAATTTAATTAATATTAAAAAAGGAATATAATAAATAAAAAAATATAAATTCGAACCCGGTTGGGCTGGGCCCAGCTTTGAAAGGTCAAGCCTGAGCCCGACTCGATTTTTAAACAGACTTAAAAATTTTACCCAAACTTAGTTATTGCATCAAATATTTTTGTCAAAACTCGACTAAATATCGAATGGGCCTTCGAGCTTGGGTGAATAACTAGCCCTTGAGTAAGTCTATTTATGTTTTTCCTACCAAATTACTTTAATATAAATTTTCGATTTTTATACAAATTACATCGCTTAAATATAAAGGAAGTTATTTTAAGATGTTAATATTTAAAATATTTTTTTTATTCTCTTCACTCATTTTTACTTGCATGAATGTGAGCTTCGGTACGAGTTTGGAGATTGGGATTTAGCAAGATGTTATCTTGCATTGATATCGAATAATTTAATTTTTTTCTCTTTAGTTATAAATTATTGGTTGCAAATGTTTTTTTTACTCATAAAAAATTAAAAAAAATTCAAACTTAAATCTAATATTTTCAATTGAGTCTAAAAATTTAATTTAAACCATAATTTTTAAACTGCAAATTTTAAAAACATATATACTTTATTTTTATTCGAAAATTACAAGGCCCAAACCCAACCAAAGGGTAAAAGAAAGATGACCCTTTTGCTGTTTTTTTTTTTTTTTTGTAATTTATTGTTAGATTGTGAAATCTTAAGATTTATTATAATTTTTAATTTACCATTCTAATAATTATTTATTTCATTTTTAATTTTTCTTTTTTTTAAGCTTCTTTGTCACAGTAGGGTTAAAGAAGCAGATAAACGCCACCTCTTTTCTCTCTCCCTTGCAAACCCCTAACTCTCACTTCATCTCTCAATCTTTTTAATTTTCTCTAAGCCCTTTTTTGTCTCCGACGATTCTTATTTTTCTTCCATAAGTCTCTAATTTTCTTCCACAGAAAAACTATGGGAGCTTCGTTGCCTCCGAAAGAGGCTAACCTCTTCAAACTCATCGTCGTAAGGCTTCGATTCTCTTTTCTCTCTCATTTCAATTCGTATCTACGTTTTTTTACTTGGAATTTATACTCGTATCGCTTTCTTTTTTTGTGTTTATACGATCGCACTTCTTTTTCCTTTTTTGTTCTTTCCTTGCAAAACCCTAGCTGGTTACTGGTGTGTTTGGTTGCTGAGAAAACAGGTGAATGTCGAATGATAAATGGAAATTTGGGCTAGATTAAGCTTGTTTGTCAGTCATGTTTTTGTTTTTGGTCAATTTTTCGTATAAATTAAGTTCATTTTCTTTTTTCTATTTAGCAATTGAAGCTTAATTAAGTTCATTGGCTTTGCTTAATTTAGGTCAATGAGTTCGATTTTGTTGAAAAGCAACTGTAAAAATATTGGATTTTCCTTTGAACTTTATTTTAAAGGATGCTCGTTGTGCTTTTCATTTGGTGATAATTAATTTGTTTCATCATGGAGAAAACTAGAGAAATGAAAATCACTAGAGAAATGAAAATAAAAGGGCTTCGTAACTCTGTCTATTTTAGTAGTTTCTCTTGCATGTTGTTAACTTTAAATGCTATTTTAGAAATTTCACTTGCTTGCTATTAACTCTTGAAATTCAACTTTTGTTGCTGCCTAAGGGGAAGCAACTGTGGCAATTTGGCTTTGACACGCATACGCATTCAAGATATTTATGTGAAGCAATCTATTTAATATTTTTATAAATTGGCCGAGTTAATTCTTAATGTAATTGTAGACATAACAGGTTAAATTCGAATATTTATATATTTTAAGAATTTGTTGGTATTAGACACTGGTGGATTTTGACATTTAATTTTGAGGGGGCCAATTAAAAGTCTAACAATATACATATGTATGTATGTGTTGAGTTATGTCACTATGTTTTAGTTTAATATCCAAATAAATATTCAAAGTTTTATTAAAAATGCAAATAGACCGTCGCTTGAGTATACTTTTATCGATTAAACATGTTAAAATAGGTGAGTAACGTCAAATTGTCAAAATTTTAAAACGGTATTTCTTCAAATATTTGTCATTCGAAAACATTTTCCACAAATTAAATCATTCAACTAAAAATATTTAACAAATATTTGAATATTTTATACTTTAGATGTTCTAATTATAATAAAATATAGTTCTTAACTTTAATTTATGAAATAATATATCAAGACTTATTTCAATTTTGAGTTAAGTTCGAGAGCTTTTTTGAGTATTATCCCCTATATGTTACTAATTAACATTATAATATATGCAAATAATATACTAATTAAAAATAATGATCTTTTAAAATCATAAATTTTATCAATTTATAAACAAAATATAAGAAAATAAAATATAGCAAATAAATTCTTAAAATTATGAGCGACGTTTAAAGAAAACAAAAGTGTTTATTTTTGTGACAAACCAATTGATTTTAAGTGTATTATGGCTTAATATCTTTAACAAACCAATTGATTTTAAATGTTTCTGAATAAAGATTCATGGATAAAGTGTGTGTGTGTGTGTGTATTGGAGGATTCTCAATTTTATTTTTGGGGGGGAGGGGGGGCTAATATCAGCTTACCCATATTAGATATAGAACAGCAATGTTTGAGTGTTTTCCACACGCAATTAAGAGTTCCACCTCCCATCCTTTTTTTTTTTTTAAATTTATAGTGAAAACTAGAGTTTTGACCAGTGTATTTGCACTCCACTTTAACTTCCATAGTAATTAACTCTTGACACAGTTTTTTAAGCCTGATTTTATGTAATTAATTTTTATTTGTTATTATACTCTAGCTAATTGTATTATTGATTTAGAGGCTTCTGTGCTGTTGCTAAAGCTTGTGTATATTTTTGTCATTGCAGAAATCATATGAAACTAAACAGTACAAGAAAGGGCTGAAGGCTGCGGATGCAATACTGAAAAAGTTTCCTGATCATGGAGGTAGTCTAATTTGATGCAGTTATTTCTTTATATATATATATATATATATATATATATATATAGTTTGGTTGAGAGGCACTTTTTTGTTCCGTGTTTATGTTTGCATGGCCATTCTAAATGTACATGTATAAAGATGCAAGAACTCTGAAACAAAAAGAACTTTATACTTTAGAGGCTATTGTTAGATAGTTTGTGTTTTATCGATTTTATTGGTTTTGATAATCTTTAAAAAAGGCCTCTAAATTTGACGTGCTTGTTTTTGTGGACTGTATATTCCTCTCTTATGTCTTATGATTGCTGTCAATTGCATTTTTGAAAGAACTAGCTGACTAGTGACTAGTCCATGATTTATGATAGTTCTAGAGGTAAGTGGAATGTTGTAGCAATATCAATGTGGAGATGCTCTCTATCTACTGAATATATTGCATTACTTTGGGGTATATAACTACATTTTTTAACTGATAAGGTTTAAAATCTCTGGTATTTGAATAATTTCATCTTGGTTGGTTTGTGTGAATATATGGTGTCAGTAGTTCTCTCTCTCTCTCTCTCTCTCTCTGTGTTTTACTTAATATATCCATCATTTTAAATATGCAGTTTCAAAGTAGTATTTTATACTTTCTAGTAACTGTTTTGTTTGTTCTGTTTATATATTGTTTTATGGGCTTTTGATCCTTGTTGTCAGAAACATTGTCAATGAAGGGGTTGACCTTAAATTGCATGGATCGTAAAACTGAGGCATATGAGCTCGTTCGGCTGGGTTTAAAGGTTGTCTTGTTACTTTTCTTTCAGTCTGTGGTGTCAAAGCAGTGTCACTTTTTCCTAACATTGTTTTCATATTTGTGTCTTAATGTAGAATGATGTAAAAAGCCATGTTTGCTGGCATGTTTATGGTCTCCTTTATCGGTCAGATAGAGAATATAGGGAGGCTATCAAATGCTATCGCAATGCTTTGAGAATAGATCCTGAAAACATTGAAATACTACGGGATTTGTCACTCTTGCAGGTATACCTGTTTTACCTTCCTTCTCTGTGATTTATTCTTCTAGATTCAGTAATTAATCTAAGATGTTTATCGGTTGTATGCTTGATATTAAGTAAGAACACATGCTGAAACCAGTTCCTGACATTGGTGCTTGGCATGGCATTTTTCGAACAGTTAAAGGAGTTTCTCTGTATAAATTTAGTGTAAGTTTTGTGGATTGCTTAAAAGATTTTCAGATTTCATTGTAGAATTTGAGAATATTAAGTATTGGGGTTCTAATTGCAAGTCAAGTTTGCAACTAAAATAGTTTTGGTGCCAACCTTCATGCAGCTGTAAGTTTCGTGGTAATTGGCAAATGCTGGTTCTTTGTGTTAACTTAATATAACTGGATGAAAACACCAAGAGCAGCTCTATATTTAGTTGTGAAAATAAATTTTTTGAAAATTGAAGCTGTTTAGTTGCTTGAAGGAATCTGCCAGTGGTTGGATAACACTTTTATGAAATAGTAACAAAAGAAATGAAGGTACACGACTTAAAACAGAGGAATGGAATTTATGGAGAGAACTGAGCTAAAAGGGAGAGGCTGTATTAGACCATGTAAAACAATCTTCTTAAACACTTATAAAGTAGATGAGGGAGCTTGTTTTATAGAAAATTTAGATCATGGTTTTGATAGAAACAATTTATGGCTTTAGGGGAAAGAAAAGGATAAAACAGAGATAATCTGATATTCTGGTTGCGGATTTACATGAGAGATGAAGGTTCAGATTTAATATCTTAATTGGAGGTATTGTTTTGATGCACGCACAAAAATAAAAAAGAAGTAATGCATTTAGAAGCAATTAAATTGATTTGATCATTTCATTCTCGTTGTACCGTAAGAACCAACTACTTTTAATTGATACTTTCTGATCTACCACCGGGGATCTTTTTTCTCTCTCATTCTACAAGTTCCTTAATGGTTGAAAGTCTTTATAGAATGACCTTTGCTTGTATTAGATCTTGTTAGGTGCTTTTTTGAACTCGATCTGCTCATGTGCCTTAATGCTCCAGAAGAGTAACAAAAGTCGGCATCTTTAATACTGAAATTGTTAATATTCATATCTATTATTCTCTATAAATGCTTTAGTGCTTGCGGTATTCTATGGATTCTTGACTCTTGATATTCTGACAATATAAGTCATCTGTTGGCAGTAACTTTTTTTTTTTGTGTGTGTGTCTATAAGAGTTAAAGGAAAAAGTATGAAGATCATGGGCAGTTGTCTTTCTACTAAGATATGAAGTTTGAGAGAAATTTTTCGGATTTGATCACGGTTTTGTATTTTTTCATTTTTCTTGTTTCTGGTTGTTTCAGAAATTATTAAAATTTTGTCTTATCTTTTGTATTGCAGGCACAGATGCGAGATTTGACAGGATTTGTTGAGACAAGACAACAACTTTTGCATTTGAAACCAAATCATCGCATGAACTGGATTGGCTTTGCTGTAGCCTACCATCTAAACTCAAAGTATATTGTCATTCTTTATTTTTTTATTCAAGTAAAATTTTTTGTTCCATTCTTATGCTTAATTTCACTAATTTCTGTCAACTTTAATTTTGTAAAAAATGCTTTAGAGTGTTGTTTTTGTTTTGTTATACTTGAAGGTCCAAATTGAAGGGCCATTTGGTATTGAAAATTGAAATATTTTTGTTGATATAATTAAAGCCTTTCTTTAATTAAATGCTTAATCGGGACTATATGTTTCTAATTTTATGATCAAATGGGTGCTAATATGGATGAAATTGCTGTTGATTTTTAATGTGGTTAATTTTGTTTGTATGATTTCAACTAAGCATCCAATGAGATTTCTAGTTTAACAAAGTACACTGATGAAGGTCAAAATTCTTTTACGACAATATATGGTGGGTGTAGACTGTGTCAAAGATGTTACCAATATATATAATAGGTAGCTGGGTAGATACATAGGTACCCTACTATTCTATTAGGAAGTTGGCAAAATTTGGTTGCTAATTGGCTTTTTACAAACAATGCTTAGTTAACTGCAGTGTTGTGTATGTTTGCTACCGTTTTATCTGGTGACAATGATGATGCCATATTCTCATTTGGCTTTACCTGTTAATGTCAAACAATTCTGTGTTGTATATATGATTGAACGAAGTGAAGTTGTTGCATTGGCACATCAGTTATTGGGGATTTCCTTTACTTTTCTGTCCCTGCATCAGTCAAGTAGTTCTAAGTGGATGGAGTTTTACCCATTAATTTCTTTCATCTTTTAGGTATTTATGCTATTTTTTTTGGTTGATATTAGTGGTGCAAAAGCAGTTGAAATTTTGGAAGCATTTGAAGGGACGTTAGAAGATGATTACCCACCAGATAATGAACGTTGTGAGTATGGTGAAATGCTTTTATACAAGGTACCGTTCATGTACTGCTTTTACTTTTTTTGCATGCATATGGATGTCAGATGTTGGTGTTATTTCACATGAGTTCACTTTATTATACAGATTAAAATTTTTGAATTTATACTAGCACATAATGGGAGTAACTGATTTGGGGTCACCAGTCAACCAGACACCAACACAGTTCCTGATTTTCTGTAAACCATAATAATTCTAAATATACAAAATGTAAAGATAATGATATCTTTTTAACTTCTTCATAAATGGGGCCCATATTTGAATTAATTCTAATTTTTTTCACAAACATTTAGAAATCCTACCCGTTTCTTTTAACTTCTGTTTTACTTCAGCTTATTTTAGTGCCAAAATCAGTATGGTTTTATTTAAATGTTTACACCTAATTTTTCTACTTGTGCAGTATGGCTTTTCATGATTCTGTCTCTGTGGACGATAACTAAAATTAAATCATCTCCAAGTTTACTTTAATCTGGGATGGAGTTCTAACTGGTGGCCCGTGGTGGTATTTGGCATCTATAAGATATTTAGTTCTTTGCTGTCTAGACATATGGCTTCTTCACTAAGTGTTGTGCCTTCTAGGATTAATCATATATATGTGGTGTTGGTGCCTAGCAGCTCTGAATCTCAGTCATTGTTAATCTTCAATAATACATTCTATGGAACCATTCGAGAATTTTTGTGCTAACATATTAATAAACAAGCCTACCTTTCTGTTTAAATTTCTCTTTTTCGGTTTAACACCAGTAACATGATTTAAAATATCTTAACCAATTGGACAAGTACCCGCAAGTCCTTGTGGTAGCATTTATTTCTTTAATAGGTTTCCGCTATGTATGTTGGCATATGTACATGCATAACTACGTGTATTTTGTATAAATGGCTGCCATACATTACTAGACTAGTGGTGGCCCCTGGAGGAATTTTTTTTTTTAATGTTAATGCAGGTATGGTACTTTTCTCCAGATCTCTTTGCTAGAGGAATCTGGTTCTTTTGAGAGGGCACTTGAGGAATTGCACAAGAAAGAGCCAAAAATAGTAAGTGTCAATATATAATGCCAGGATACATTTAAAGTTAAAAATTTTCTGAAGTTTTGAATTTTTGGACATTAAAATTCTAACCAATTCTATTCTTCTAGGTTGATAAATTGACCTACAAAGAACAAGAAGTTTCTCTCTTGATGAAACTTGGACGCCTAGAAGAAGGTGCCAATATTTACAAGGCTTTACTCACCATGAATCCTGACAATTACAGGTGAGTCTTATGCATTTGGGTACTCTTTTGAACCATCTAGTTTAACTTATTAATAAATCTTTCATAGAAAAGAATATTAGCCTACTCTTTTTATCCAGTGCTTCTTGACGTTATAATAGACCTCTTTTTCTCAATGCCATGGTGTGTTCTTATTCTAGAGAATGAAGAATAATTAATTTTCTGAACAGTGAATGTGCTTTTATATTTATATTTTTATATATATATATATATATTGGACTAGTTGGTTGTTCAATTCTTCTTGTAGTAACACCCACAACTCCTTTGCTTTTGTTAGAACTTTATGAATGATTAAAAGGATGACAGAAATAGTCATTCTTTTTAATATTCTCTTTACGGTGGTGCTTTAAGCTTGAACCTAACACATCTTATATCACACATTCAATCTTTTTGTAGTTCTAAATTTTGTTTCATTGGGGATTTTGCTCGTAGCAGCTGCATGTTACATTTACATTATGGTATCTTTAAATAAGAGTAGGTTATATAATATTTTCATTCTTCGGATCATTTTGTATCTTTGTGTCCGGTCATGCCTGTTGCTTAGAGAAGTATTTCACATTGATATTACACTATACCACACACTTATACAGATATTATTATGGGTATCATTTTATATCATAGTGTCCTGCCTCATGCAACATGATTTCAGTAGTCAACATTATATGTGAATGGAGTATAATTAGCTGTTTTAGAAAAAAAAAAGCACTATGCTCAAACTTTTATGTAAATATAACTAAAAAGTAGCAAAGCAACTGAGAGTACAATTTTAATTCTATACTAATATTTGTTTCAACAGTCTATTGGGTGTTTTATCAGATTGGGAATTTAGGGAAATTCATATTACAAAACTGTTCTGTCTCTTCACTTAGTATATGCCTATATATCGGTGTAATTTATTGCTCTTAGGTCTGATTAATTGGGAGCCAACCAACATACAATTTTTATATTTGTATATGTATATTTTTCAGATATTATGAAGGCTTGCAGAAATGCTTTGGCCTGTATTCTGTAAATGGCATGTATTCCTTTGATGAAATTGATCAGTTGGATGCATTATACAAGTCACTTTCACAACAGTACAGTTGGTCTTCTGCAGTTAAGGTGATACATTTTTGTCATGCTTCTGTTTTTATCTAGATGGATGTCCATGGTACGTTCAGCTTACTGCCAAAATTTCCTAGTGGTGGAATGTGCGAGTATAAACTGTTTTATTATGTCTTATCTGTCAGTCATATTAATTCTAATTTCTGTTTGTAATTTTTTTGAGTTCCAAATGGTACCTTGGGATGTTCATGATATTTACTTTAGATTGCTTTTCTCTCTCACTCTCTCGCTTTCTCTTATCTATAGAATGACATGATGAAAATCCAATGAAAACCTTGCTTTTCTATGGAGCTGTCAAGTTTTCTCACCTTTATCTAGAGAGAGGAGGGGTCACTATCTTTTTAAATACACTTCTTGGGATTTTGTTTTCTTGATGGCTTGATAAGAAATTGTGACAAGAAGAATCTAGTGATGTGCTTCGACCAAAGACAGTGCATCCAATGACTTGTTAATCTAGAAAATGATGTTTGTGGCAACACGCTGAAATACTTAGTTGATGTCTTGATGCAATAATAGTAAGAAGTCTAGGTGGTTAAAATTCTACTTTATTCTTTGTGCTTAGAGAGTTTACCTGGTGGCTAATTCTTTTATTAACGACTATCTTTGGCTCATTATTTTAGTTAAACTGCAACTTTCCTTTGTAAAAACCTTTTAAGAGTGGGTACATGACCATTAATTAACATGGCCAAGTTGCTGCATTGAAATAAAGTGTCTAACTGTGGAGTTTTTGAATTGACTCTTGCAATGACGATGTATTGTTTTCTTCCTGTAAACTGACATTTGTTCTGTATTCATGCATGAGAATTGTAATTATTGCTGTTACAATGTGCATTGCCAATAAATGCCTACTTTCTTCAAGATATTGATGCATTTCCGAGGACTTATATTGTAAATTTGTTTTCTCAATTTTTAGAGGATACCACTTGATTTTCTGCAAGGAGACAAGTTTCGTGAAGCAGCAATCAATTACATTAAACCTCTTCTAACAAAGGTTTATATGCAAATGAGTTTTTTTTTTTGCTAGTTTGACCGTGATTTTAGTTTGTTGGGTGAAATAATGATATATTTTCTGTTTTCTCAGGGGGTTCCTTCTTTGTTCTCGGATCTTTCTCCTTTGTACGACCACCCTGGAAAGGTAAGTTTGCTTAATATATTCAAAAATAGTATAAAGTTTCTAAAACTTGATTCGCCTAAACTGCTTGGCAACTGTTTTAGAGCATGATTTCATTAGGATTGATTTAAATGCTTTGTTGACACTCATACAGGCAGACATATTGGAGCAACTTATTCTTGAGTTGGAGCATTCAATTAGGACCAGTGGGAGATACCCTAATAGGTAGTATATACTTTCAACCCTTGTGTAATAATAATATACTAAATCTTAAATGCCAATAAATGTATAGATTTACTACTCTTTGAGTTAATGTATACTTCAGCCCTTGTGTGATATTCTAGTTAGCCTTAGCAGTGTCTAAATGTCTAGATATTGCACGCAGTCTGAGTGAATTTTTACCTTCTACTGCTTATTGTCAGTCAAGTCCTCATTCATTTACGTGTTATCTGTTAAAAGTACATAATTGTTTTTCTTTGCCTGTGAAGTCCCAAATATGTTTTTGTTTTTTCGTTTTTTTTTCCCGTTTGCTAATACACAAGCACACATTTGGTAATATACTGAGTCATTTTTTGCTTGTGTTTCATATTGAGGGCAGGACAGAGAAAGAGCCCCCTTCAACACTTTTATGGACTTTGTTCTTTTTGGCTCAGGTAGGTAACCATAAGTTTTCCCCCATGGGTCATGTTCTTTTCTTCTTTTCTTGCAATAAATATTTGGTGCTTTCTTTGCATTGGAGTAACTTTGGTTTTTGATGCAGCATTATGATACAAGAGGACAATATGATGTTGCTCTTTCAAAAATCGATGAGGCTATACAGCACACCCCAACTGTAATCGATTTATACTCTGTCAAGGTTTGTTCTGGTTTTCAATCTTCAAATTTTTGTGTTGGCTTCATCTGCAGGGTTTTATATTTTTGTCAGCTGGATTCTTTTTTATTTATTTTTATTTTATTATTCTTATCTTTGGAATTTTTTTGCATGGTTTGTCTCACATCTCACAATGCATAGCATTGCCTGAAAATCTTTCAAGATATTTTCTTGGACTTACTATTCTCTTGTAAGAGACTTATCACTTTCTATGATACTGGCCTTGATTGAATATATTGTTTTGCACTAAATTGTTCAAAGTTGCTATGCATACTCATATAAAGTGCATGCAAGTATTTTTTTTTTTTTTTGTGGAACACGAGTCTTGATGGGCATTGAGCAGGTATATGACCTCCTTTCTTAGGTTTTAAGGTTTTGGGTACATGACTATTGCTTTTCGATGAACCTTTCCCCTTTACTGTCTTTTGGAGTTCCTGGAATTTTCTTGAAGCTGGATGTAGGTGTACATTGTTTAGTCATTTCTCTTTGGTGGCAGAGCCGGATACTGAAGCATGCTGGTGATTTGGTTGCTGCGGCTTCATTGGCAGATGAAGCTAGGTGTATGGATCTTGCAGACCGCTATATAAACAGTGAATCTGTCAAGCGAATGTTGCAGGCTGATCAGGTTCCAAAGTCACCCCCCCTCCCCAAAAAATCTGTTTTCATACTTGATATTTGTAGCTGTAAATTTTTTTTCCCTATTACTGTATCTTCACAAACTTTTTCTGCTCTTAAAGGTGGCTTTGGCAGAAAAAACTGCTGTCTTGTTCACAAAAGATGGGGATCAGCACAACAACCTCCATGACATGCAGTGCATGTGGTCTGTTTTTGTTTATTGCCGTGGACATGTTATATCTGATTATAATTAATTTGGGTACATTTACTGAGTGTCCATCTTTTGAAGGTATGAACTTGCTTCCGGTGAAAGTTACTTCCGACAAGGTGATCTTGGACGGGCCCTGAAGAAATTTTTAGCTGTGGAGAAGCACTATGCTGATATTACTGAAGATCAATTCGATTTCCATTCGTATTGTTTACGGAAAATGACATTGCGTGCATATGTTGAAATGCTAAAATTTCAAGATCGGTTGCATTCACATGCTTATTTTCACAAAGCAGCAGCTGGTGCCATCAGGTGAACATTTTTGTTAGGATCTGCAAGCTTTTCAATGATTTGCAATAGACTTATTGTGTTTGATTATTGCCTGTGGGTGTAAAATGCTTTGTAATTTTAGATGTCTCCTTGTCTGGGTGCTTTTTAGTGTCTGTCACATCTCGTTGATCAACACATTCATGTGATGCTTCATTTTAGGTTGGGTTCCTATTTGCCTCCCTCTTTCTCCTTTTGTTTTTTGGGATGTGGGATGATTGCATAGATATAAGGTGCATTCATTATGTGTTAGTTGAAAGTTGCAACGTTGCACTCAAAGTAAGAAAAATTTCCTGGAGGTAACTCTTGTTCATTATGGACCCTTCTACAACCATTCATTAGTTAATTAGACACTCCCATTATCCAATCTAATTCAAGACTGCTAGTAGCCCTTCCATTAGTTGGTGAGGGGCTACCATATCAAGATTTACTGATTCCCTTCCACTACTCTAGTTTTTCCTTGAATCCTAGACTACAACACTTTAGAAAACAAAACCTCCGGAAGTTTATACTCAAGAAAGTATCAAGAGTCCTTTTCTTACACTTGTTTTTGCTGGAGAAAATTTGTCGAGTTATATCAGCAAAACAGAATATAGGATTTCGAGTTTTTTGTTGATCAGGCGACACCCGGATTTGAACTGGGGAATAAGGGATTTGCAGTCCCCCGCCTTACCGCTCGGCCATGTCGCCAAAAGGCTACAAACAAAAAAATGAGACCCTTTTTATTTTTAGATTGGATCCACGCCTTCAATTGGTTATAGTATGTCAAGTAAAAAATTAGTTTTGTTTTTTTTCAATAAATATTTCTTAATTTTAATTATATTATAAATATAAACATATAACAACAATTATGAGTCTACTTAATAAGTTGTTGCACAACTATAGTTATCTAATGAGGTATTTTATCTATCTAGATATGTTGTCCATATTGTGTTCCAAGTTTTTACTGAATAGATTAAAATTAAAGAAAAATGGAATTTTTAATAGAGCATGCCATGTGTTGTCTCCACTAGAGCGCTATAATGGAATAAAAAGAAAAGAGGAAAGACACATATAGAGAGAAATATTTACAAATGTTTAATAAACACAAGCCCTCTTTTCGTACACACTTAAATCATATTCTAAATATTCTACTAAAAATAAAACTCTAGAAAACTCCATAAGGCTAAATGGCTATCATTGATTATCATAGTCTTTTTCTGTAGATGATAGTCAATAGATCATAAGTTTTTCCTCAATTCATATTTATATGAATTGTTAAAAACGAAAAATATCAAAATGAAAAGTCTAATAAATTGACTAATTCAAAATTTTCAAATCAACGATTTTTTTTTTATTCCCGAATATCCAACTCACTAATTAATTCTTTATAACATTTATTTTTCTTTGATAAATAAGACAGCAGCCGTTGACGTTTTCCTAGAATTTTACGTAGACCTCTCTGAGATAAATAGTCTTTTTTGTGCAATTCCAAATGTGAAGTAAGTCTTCGTATCTTATTGGTGAAACTGACTATTTGAAATTCAACAGACCCCTTGTTTTCTTCTTTTTTTTCTTGAAAAATAACTGAGATGAATGAATGAATTTTTTAATATAAAACAAATTTTTTTCTCTCCCTCTTTTCTTTTTTCTTTTTTACTGTGAATTTTTCTAATCAGTAATCACGGTACCATTCATTTTGATGTGCACAATGATTTTAAGTTCTTAACTTTGTGACTTTTTCAAATAAAATTAATCTCTGGTTTTCAATTTGTTCGTACAGGGATACAAGGGTTATATATTTCTACAAAAAAACATGAGAGGATTTTGTTGATTAACATGTAGATCTAATTGATATATATGTCATTAAATTAGTATCATGTATCAGAACAATGTAAGACGATCCTTGTGCCCATCTATTTGTTTTCATATACCCGACACGGTACATACATAATATATGAGAAAATGTACCATTAACGAATTTTCAAACGCGGATACATATGTATCCTTACCATACTGAAACGACTGCCATTATTAGTATTAAACCAATAGCGATTCATACAAGCTAAATTTTTTTATGGCTTTGCACATGCCTCAGTTGCAATAACTCCTGTTGTCCAGGAAGGTCTCAAGCTGAAATGCCTCTCACACAAATTACTAATTGTTTAAAGAAGGTGCACTTATTTTGATCTGCTTTGAAAATTTGTATTCAAATGATGCCTAAGTCAACTTTAATTTAACAACTATTATGGATTATAGTGCCTATTTTTAAGAGGTTATCTACTTCTTTCATACTTAGGATAGTGTTTTACATTTTATGTTGAGGATTATCATTATGCTGAGACCCTGTGGTATATATCAAACAGGGTAAAAAATTTTGCTTGGTAGTCTCAATTTGCTTTGTTATATCTTTTGTAAATTCATATTCTCAAATTTTATTACTGAAAGGATTAGATGTTCCTTGCGGCATATTATAATTTGAGGTTGTGGATGGTTAAATGAGAGGAAGGTAGTGCTGGGATTTCTGTTAAGATGGAGAATTGGATTTTACTGTGCCAGAATTTTTTTGTTGATTATAATTTTTTATATTGATCTTATTGATGGGATGCTGAAATAGAAGAAGATGATACAGTGACGGGCCATGCAACAATTAAGTAATTATTATTTTTGATTGATCCATTCTCCCATTTCCTTTTTGGTGTTTATTTCTCTGAAACTCTTGCCTTGAAGTTGGTGATTACTTCAATTTCGAACTTTTTCTTTCTACATTGTGATAATAATTGGATTTTGAAATGCAGATGCTACCTAAAGTTGTACGATTCTCCTTTGAACTCACCAGCTGAAGAAGAGGATGACACATCAAAGACCCCTTCTCAGAAAAAGAAAATGAAGAAGCAGAGAAAGGCAGAACGAGCTAAGAAAGTATATCAGCTTGTTTTGATAATTCTTGGCTAACACTCTCTTTGATGATTTCATTCTAATGCATTCATAAATTTAGGAGGCAGAGGAGAAAAATGAAGAATCAAGTGCTAGTGGCATCTCTAAGTCTGGAAAACGACATGTTAAACCTGTAGATCCAGATCCTTGTGGAGAAAAATTATTGAAGGTTACCTATTTTTTTCCCTTTGCTATGGGTCCTGATTAAAGTCCTCTTGTGCTGTAAAACTGTGTTTCTCTAATGCGTACTAAGCTAAGACTGTTTAATCTTTTTTTACAGACTGACGATCCGTTGTCAGAAGCAACAAGGTACTTGAAGTTGCTTCAGAAGAACTCACCTGATTCTTTGGAGACACACCTACTTTCTTTTGAAGTAAATATGAGAAAGCAGAAGATTTTGCTTGCCTTTCAGGTAATATATTTTCTGAGAATTGAAGATGAGATGCGTTTCTATGTGTTTGATCAACTAGAACAAATGCAAGTGGTTTGTGAGGAAGCCCCCTCTTGTTTTTTTCCTCCCTCTCTTTTTCACTGGCTGCCTCTGGATATGTGCTTGCAATAAAGAAACTGTAGTCTTTAACCTAATATCTTGTCTTATTACTCTATTTATTCAGTAAATTTTTGTGTGAATTAGATAGTTTCTTTAACATATCTTTGTAGTTTCTTTAACATAACTTTTGAGTTGTTGAACAATGGTTTTGTGCAGTAGTACTTTATTATTTCGAGAGCTCATTTTAACATGTGTGTGGATTATTTTCTTTTTCTTTAAGGCTGTAAAGCAACTGTTGAGACTGGATGCTGAGAATCCGGATTCACATCGCTGCTTGGTATGTGACTTCTGCCTTGCCATATTGTGCAGTCATGGAGAAGTGCATTTGTTTTTTGTTCTTAGATACAACTATCATAGTCTTTATACTACTTATTTGAATTTAATGTAATTCAGATTAAATTTTTCCATAAAGTGCGCTCAATGCCTGCTCCAGTAACTGATGCTGAAAAACTTGTTTGGAGTGTCTTAGAAGCTGAGCGTCCATCCATCAGGTTCTCTTTCAATTGGCTTTATGATAGCTATTCTCCCTATTGGAATTTTGTTGTATTACTGTTATTATTGATGTTTTGATCACTGATGCATTAAATCCCTTTATATTCTCTTTCTCCAGTCAATTGCAGGAGAAAAATCTGAATGAGGCAAACCAAATTTTTCTCAGTAAACATGAAGGTATTATGACCATAACATGATGCATTTGAGGCTCTTTGAGGTATGTTGTTTAATGTGATTTTCACTTTTTGATTCTGCAGATTCTTTGACGCATAGAGTGGCAGTTGCAGAAATGTTATATACCTTAGATCACACCAAGAAACTTGAGGCTGTTAAGTTAATTGAAGATTCATGCAATAAAGTCGTGCCAACGTAATGCTTTTAGTGTACATTAAATTTTTTGCTGTTGCTTCCGTGTATTGCAATAATGTCGTGCTAACATAATGCTTTTATAGATTCCATATGTTGCAACTTGCTCGAGATTAATTATTCCTTTCTCTTTTTCTTGTCCAGGAATGGGGCACTTGGACCAGTGCTGGAGTGGAAACTCAAAGATTGTATTGCAATCCATAAACTCTTAGAAAAGGAACTTACTGACCAAGATGCTGCTTTGAGTAAGTATAATTTTCCCATAAATTGATGCTAAGAACAATTTTTTTTTTACTTTTGACTCCATTAACAACTTATGAAATTAATTACTGTTGTTAGTTTCATAAGTGTTTTGGTAAGAATGTTAATGGTATTGAAATTTTGATATACTGTTCTTAAGTATTATAGATTTGCTGCCTAAAAATAATACATTAAATGAGTTTTTTTTTTTTTTTTAAATTTATGGCTGTGATTTTTTGTGAGATGTATCTCACAAGTTCCCATTGCTTGTTGGTTTTTGTTATTATATTTAATCTTTGTAAGGTAATTATTATTGACACCTTAAAGAAATGATCGCTTTAATGTTCAAATTTTAGCACTTATTGATGGTTATTTAATTTTTGTTGCAAGTTTAGTGACAAAATTACTCAAGAAATGGATGTTTATTCCTTGATTAGACCTTATATGTTCATAACTTATGAGAAATTCTATTAACCTCAATTTTGTTCTTCACAACTCAATTGCTAAAACACCACACTTAAAAAACTCCAAAAACAAATTACTGATTAAAATCATTACAACATTTTTTGCCTATTCAACTCTTTATCTCCTTTATCTCCAAACACAACCATCAGTCTCCCTAAACACTCTTCTCCAGTTCTTCAATGAATTTCTTCTCTAATCTCTTCAATTTCTTCAACAAATCTGAGATGTGTTCTGCAGTTCTTCAACAAATCTGTTCTCTAATCTATTAAATATTTCCTTTAATTATTTAAAAAATTTGCAAATCATGGGTTCTTAGAACCCTAGATATGCTTGAGGCAACCATGCTGATGGAAGTGTTTTTCCACTGGGCCTCATTTCCTGAAACTTAGGGATAATTAGCTAATTTCAATTAAGATCATTTTTGTATTAAATTGAAAATCAAAATTTGGGTTGTGAAGAGGAAAAATGAGGTTGTGATTAAAATTTCTCATTTCTTATTAGAGAAAGGGGTGAAGAAGGAAAATTAGTTAATCAAATGGTTATGTTTTATAACAACTTTCCTACTTTGTAGCTTAACCGTTTGATTAACTAATTTTCTTTCATCATCTTTTTTTTTTCATGATACCAAGCAAAGCCTAAGAAAAATTTTGTTGACAATTCGAAGTACTATTCTGTGCTTAGGTTTTTGTTATTTCTCATTTCAATTTTCACTCGCTGTCTCATATATTATTCTGTATCCTATGGCACTTCTTGCTGGGTTTGTCAATTGTTCTACAAATAGGGGAAATTTGTATGGCTAGTGCTATTTGTCATGCGTTCTGCGCTTGGGGAAAAGCTAATAGTCTGACGTAGCAAAGAGTAACATCTTTTCTCTGATAATTTTCTTATACCGCAGGATGGAAGGTGAGATGTGCGGAGTACTTCCCCTACTCTACCTACTTTGAAGGTAGTCATAGCTCTACTGTGCACAAATTGTCGAACAATCAGGATATCAAAACCCCTGTGAATGGTGGTGCAAGCCATTCGGAAATAAGTCAAAGTGCAAATTCCTTTGTATCAAATGGGAAGCTCGAGGCATTTATAAACCTAACCATTTGAAGATGATGCTACTTTCGTGCATCAACTGTCATCAGAGCTGAATGTGTTTGAATGATGGATCAAATCAATTGTACCCTACAAAGAGTGCTTGCAGCTGGGGAGAGAGGAGTGAGTATCTTGAAGTTGCGCTATTCATGACAATCCTTTCTTCTGTTGCTTAGAAATCAAAATTTTCGCTGCCTTTATTGGGTGTGAAATCCATTCCTTTGCAAATGTGTATAATTTATCAGCTTTTGTGATTTTAGGATTGAATATATATTTTTGCTTTTAATTTGCTTGCCATTTGGTTGAGATCCTTAGAGATATCTGGCTCCAGGGTTTTGCCCAAAATGAGTCGCTACAGAAAATTTGAGTAGTGCTGAAATCTTCTGGTCAGCATAGAATGAGCACTGTTTTAGAGCTAATCTTTGGAGCATGTTGTACTTCCACCCATTTCATTAGTTATGTATAAACATTACATACTGTGGAAAATTTTGCTACGGAGTGGACAAGAGTGGCTGTCGGAGATTCTCCGTTTTGTTGTTTTAAAATTTGTTTCTCATTGTTTGCTGTGTACTTTTGTCTTTTTGCTACTTATACTGAATTGTAATCAAGTCATACGTATCTAAGGTAATTATTAGTTTTATGGCTCATCGATCATCCAAGCTGGGGATTAAGATAGTAAAAATAGGAGAGTATGAACAAAGAGGAACAATCGATTTGGTTCAAAGAGTTGAGAGAGTAGATTCTAATGATGAGTGCATGTAACACGGTTCATTAGGCTCTGTAGAGTTTTATTATACTTTTCATGGTCTAGAAAAGATGATGAATGTATAAACGGAGAGTATCTAGTCTGATTTATGCTAGGTGCTTTTCTTAAATCTAATCAAATATAAAGTTCAATTGTCAAATATACTTTTAATATTTTTTTTAAATGAACGTTTTATCCTCGAGTAAATCATCAGCTCATAAAGTTTTATTTTGTTGTAAATAAACTATAAACTTTTAATATCACACAATTATATCTAGATCCTTAAATGACATTAAGGTTTTGCTTGGTAGGAAGGAAGGAAAAGGATGGGGACAGAAAATTTGTTAATTTAATAGTTAAGTATCATAATCACTTTTTTATTTTGTAGTTTAACCATTAGATTAGTAAATTTTTTATCATCTCTTACCATCTCTCTTACCAAGTAAAGCTTAACTGTTGTTTAAACATTTTATGTAATAGGTGATGTGGATACTTTTGTGGGTTGTTATGCGGTATGTTATGTGTGTAATATAAACGAAAGTTAATGACATTAACAGATTTAAATTTAGTTATATGATTTTAAAAAGTTGGAAGTTTATTTATAGAAAAATAAAAGTTTATGGATTGTTTTGTATATATGATAAAATGTTGAGAGTTTATATCTATTTTATGTAAAATGTAGAAGATAAATATAGTATATTTAACTACTAAACCGGTATATAAAGATGGTGGAGAAAATTGAACTCTGGCGCATGCATGTTACTTTTGCAATTTTTATTTTCTATTTTTTGCTCCTTTACCCCTTCTTTTAGTTGGGAAATTCTACTCACACCTTGTATAATACTAAACACACTCTATTTACTTAAAAACCAAACACTCTCCAAATCTCTCTTTATTTTTACTATTCACACCCTAAATTATTAAATTTTATACCTAAAATACCCCCAAATCCTACTTTATTTCTACACACCCTGTCTCCCTCATTCACCCTCTATAAAAAAAATCAAACAAAAATTTTCATTATCTTAAAGATCTTCTAAGGTTTGCAACAATGTAAGGTAAATTTATCATTAATTTTTAGTTAAATTTGTTTTTCTTTCATTTGATTGCACTGACGACTTTTGTGAAATTTTTGAGATTAAAGTTCGTAAGTTTAAAAAAATTTCCCTTGAATTATGTCTCACAGCATGGAATTGTCGTAAGCCACAAATAGCTTATGGCAATTCCATGCCGTGAAGCTTATTGGACCCACAAAAAATTACTTCTGAAGGGCACTAGACATAATGCCCCATATGGGGCAAATTTAATTTGCCCATGTGGGGGTACCAAGCCTTACACTCGGAAGCATGCTTCTGTGGGGATAATGAGCTCCACAGAAGCATGCCTTTGAGGAGTAAGATTTTACTCCCTAAAATTCATTTTTGGGAATTTCAAAATTTTTTTATGAGAAGGGTACAATTGTATTTTTAATAAAAGATATTTTGGTATTAAAAAAATTATTTAAAATAAGGTGTGTGACTTTTAATTTTTTAGGTGTAAATAGAACTTCTCCTTTTAGTTTTGCTTTTCCATGATTGTTTAGGGGTCGTTTGGTATCGTTTCCTGTTTTCTGTTTTATGTTTTCTGTTTTTGAAAATTTTGTTTTTGTTTTGTTTTGTTTTGTTTTCAATTTCTGAAAACAGAAAACATGTTTGTTTAATGCTGTTACGTTTTGAAAACAAATATTTAAACTGATACATATATAATAATTCAATTCACAAAACAAAATTTTAAAAATTAAATAAAAAATAATATATTTATTAATAATAATATTTTTATTTAATATTATAAAAATTTAATATAATTTAAATAATGTTATAATTAAATAAAATATTAAATAAAATAATACTATTGAATTTAATTGTAATAATCATAAATTATATTTAATAATAATTTTTATTTAATTGTAATAATAATAATATTACATTATTAAATAAAATATTTAACTAATTAATTTATAATAAATTATATAGTTATTAAAATATATTATATTTAATATAAATAATATTATTTAATGTTAAGTATTTACTTCTTTAATAATATTAACTTATTTAATAGTAGTAGTGATATATTTTAAATTTAAGATAGAATATAATATTAAATAATAATATTCTTTAGTAAAATAAAAATTAATTATATTAGATAATAGTATTAATTATTAACATATCAAAATTATAATAAATGATATTATTTAAAATATTTAATATATTCAATAAATTATTATAAAAAATTAAATTAAATAATATTATAATATTATAGTTCAATGTAATATTTATTTAATTGCTTTTTATGTTTTCAACTTTTCTATATTAAAATAAATATATTAATTTTAAAATATTAAATAATATTTTATATTCAAATTTAATATTATTTTATTTAAAAAATTAATTAATTTTATTAATATTTTATTATAAAATATTAATATTATATTAATATATAAACTCTGTTTACTTACTTATGAACAGTAACAGAAATGAAAACATGTTTCCGAAAACAATGAAAACAAGAAATTCTTGTTTCCAACAATTTTGGAAATTCTTGTTTTCGTTTTCGTTTTTTGAAAACGGAAACATGTTGTCAAACGTGTTTTCTGTTTCTGTTTCCAAAAAAACTGAAAACAAAAACAGAAAACAGGAAACAAAAATAAAAACAAACGACCCCTTAGTTATTAGACTTGGCACATCTGCTTTTGCCTTTTACCCTGCATCCTTTATTGCCAGTTAGTCATGAGAAAATCTATTCACACCCTATTAAAGACTAGACATACTCTAAATACTCAAAAACCCTATTCCCAAAATAGCTCTCCTAATTTTCACTGAAAGCAACTAAATACAACCCAAAAAATGTTAGTCACACCCTATGTTTAATGAACTTTTTTAATTTCAAAAATACCTTTAAATGAAATTACTATATTGCTCACTTTCAGTTGGTTTACGAATCTCTTGAAAGTGAATTTTCAAGAGTTTCTTCATTCTCCCAGAAGTAATTTTTGGTATCAAAATGGACCTCTCCAAAATTCACTTCCGAGAGGTTTTTTTAGCTCTTAGAAGTCCACTTTCGGGAGATATTACTGGTTCCCGAAAGTAGACTTCTGGGAGCTATAACAAGCTCCTGGAAGTCAACTTCTAGAAGCAACAACAAGCTCCTGGAAGTTGACTTCCGGGAGCTTTAATTTGTTTTTTAAATTTTATTTATTTAATTCTTTTTTTAGTTATATTTATTTATTTATTTAAAATTAATAAATTGTTTAATTTTTGTAGGATGATCGAATTTATTTATTTGTTTAATTTTATTTATTTAATCATCCACAATTTATTTATGTAAACTTATTATTTGCAAAATATATATAAATAAAACAAAAAAAATTGACGATGGATAAAGTAATGATAAGAAATTAATATTTATATGCATGATTATCATTTCATTCAAAAAGTAAATGTAAATATATAAAAAATAATGTCTAGTCTATCTGTCTCCTCTTATACCTAACATAAGAAATAATGTCTTTTGCTGGTGGTGCTGCTGAAGCTACTACAGGTGTTGGTGCTGGTGGTGCTGCAGGAGGTGTCGCTGCTAGTGTTGATGCATGAGGTGCAGAAGGTGTTGCGGTTGGTGGTGATGCAGGAGGTGCCACTGCTGATGGTGTCGGTAGAGGCAATCGTACTAGGAGATGCTGAACAGGGATTGTTGAGGAGGGAGTTGCTGAAGATGAAGTTGTTGTTGGAGGCCGAGATGATGTTAGGACCAATGCTGTGGAGGAACTGGTGTTGGTGGTGGATCAGGACGTGGAGCCTGAGGCAGAGCCGAAGGCAAATGCTGTGTCATGCCATAAAGAGTATAAATGGTCTGTCTCCATACATCCACATGTTGGTTATGGCCACCTGCCACCACTGACTCAAGCCAATCTTGTATGGCTAGCACTATGTGCTATGAAATAATAATATCATAAATGGATCAAACACAATATAATAACACAATATTGACATAACGTAAAAAATGAATGGCTTACATCGTAGTTGATCGGTCTGTGCGGGGTCTCGATCTATATTAGATCTGCTCAAGGGTCGGGCTACCTGCCCAAGCCCGAAGGCCCGTTCAAAATTTGGTTGGGCTTGGACAAAAATATTAGACGTATTTATCGGGCCTGGACAAAATTTTTAGGCCCGATAAAAAATGGGCCCAGGCCCGGGCTTGACTGTCTAAAGCTCGAGCCCGGCCAGGCCCGGCCCGAACATATTATTAATTAAATTTTTTTAAAATATATCTATTAAGTATAATATAATTATATGTATATAAAATATTATTGATTAATAAACATGATTATATATATTTAATATGAAAATTAACATGAAAATTTTGACAAATCAAATTAAATTTTAAAGGGAATAAAAGAATAAAAAACAAATAAATAAAAAATAAAATACAAAAATAAATAAAAAAAATAAAATACGGGCGGGTAGGGCCGGGCCTTGGGCTTATGTAATGAAATTAAAAACGGGCTTGGACTAAAATCCAGGCCCGAATTAACGGGCCGGGCCGGGCTTGGACATAGTCAAAATATGTTGTTATAGGCCTTCGGCCTGGCCCGAACCCGGCCCGGTCAGCCCAATGAACAGGTCTAATCTATATCTAGGATTTTGCACATACCGATGAGAAATTGTGACACACCAAGTCATATAATTCGTCGTACACTGTCCAGGGATCCTGCTTCGTCTTTCTTTCCTCTCATCGGTGAGCAAATGACGGTCCCACATATCCTAGTATCCTTGATTAAAGGGATATCGCACATCATAGGTTACTAGCTTCGAACCTCGTTCTTCGTGATAAGGGGTAAGAGGTGGATGTGGAATGGTCTGTACATAACTTCACTACTGAAGAACTCTATTTGGATGGTAAGGCTACATAACCACTGTCGAAGAACTCTATCCAAATGGTAAGGCTCCATAATTTGATCAAACTTAATACACCCGAAAAAGTAAGTAATCTGCGGCAAAAGATGATGGGCTTTGATATCTGCATACGGATCCCAGCAGACTTGATGATAGTTGAGGTCATCAACTTGCTCTCTCAGTATCTGAAGCTGCAAATTGCAGCTGAGTGGCTTCCATCTACAAGCCCGTGGCAACCCTTATCTGTATGATAAATCCTGTACTGAATCTAACAAGGGACAATGCTCGTAAATCCATGCCTGCATTAAATAAAAGTAACATTTATAATAAAAGCATAATTTATTAAATATTAAACAAAACAATATGAAATTTATTAAATAAATTTTAAATATTTGTAATAATGTCATGTAGCTAGCTATCGAATGGCAGTTGGACCTGTTGGCAATACCTAGCTGCCTTATGTGTATGCAAGGCAAGCTACATCCCATGCAAATTGGTCAATGGTTGTCAAATCCTCCAAAAATGATAAATACACGACTGGTACTTTGGTTGCACTCTTATCAACAAAAAGAGTGCAATCAAGTAAAAATAACAAGAATGTGCAGCGACTTACTCTATATGCTCTTCATCATCATAGTTGGTCACACCAAAGAATGTATCTCTTAACCATTGAAACCTAACCTGTGGTCTTCGAGAGGCGGCAGTCTTCGTGCATGCCTTTTCTGCGTCGACGCCAAGTAGATGTACCAACATCTCGGTTGCCTCATCAATGGAGACATTAGCAAATGATATAATTTGACCAATCAGAGGAATGCCAAGTAACGTAAATGCATCATCTAGAGTGATGGTCATCTCTCCGAACAACATGTGAAATGTGTTGGTCTCTGGTTGCCACCTCTCAGTAAATGCAGAAATGATGGTCTTGTTGCATGTCAAATAACTACAGTCCAATAATGGAGCATACCTTGATTGCTGGATGACCGATTGAATGCGTGACCGACTCGCACCTAACGGCCATGTACCAACTTTTTGACCATGATTAATAACTTTAATCTCTCCTCGTTCCTATATTAAAACAAATAAATAATTAGTATACAATTAAGTATAATTTTCATAGCAATAATACGTAATAACTTTCAAAATATACCTTTCCCTACCAAATAATTGTAGCAACATGAGTCTAAAGCTCCTAAAGAAAGGCATCAACTGGACCGCCAGTACCAACTCCCTGACCAGAAGTACTAGCTTGCTACGTATCCTGAGCAGTAGTTGCCTTATCAAATACGGGCACCTACTGCCTTTCCTTAGCAGCTGCTGCCTCGCTAGAAGTACTAGCATGCTGCGTCTCTTGGGCAACAACTACCTCATCAAATACATGCACCTGCTACGTCTGCTTGGCAACTGCCTCAACAAGTACAATTTCTGGTTGCATGGCCTGGTCACTTATTGTCACGGATGCAATGTGTCGCCTCCGCTAAGATGCAATGCATCTCCTCCTCTTAGATGCAGTGTGAGACCTCGTAAATTATAGTACTGTTTAATTATATTTAAATAATTGAGAATTATGAAATAATTATAATTAATTAATATTTGATTTTATCTTAGGTTTTACGGTTAAACAGTAAGTAGGCCTCACCGATTCTTGGAGGTCCAAATGAAAGTGGAACTTCGGGGATTTGATATTTGGAGTTGGAAAATATGATGGTAAGAGTTCTAACCTTAATCTCAATTATTTTTGTATATTTTGAAAAATGTGCAACCTTTTGAGAAATGACGGCTTAATCCATAGGCCGTCAGAATTTTCAAAAATAATTGTCAAACTAAGAAGATTTTTGACCTATTGTTTATACTAAATAATTTCTCATGAAATATAGTTTTAGAATATCTAGACAGATGGAAGAAACTAGATGTAAAAGTAGAAGTTTACGTGATTTTACAGTTAGGGGTATTTTGATAATTTCATCTAAATCGGTAACCGAACCCTAACAAAAGCTTTACCAAACATTAAAGCAAGATAAATAGAATTGAATTATGATTAAATAAAATGTTTTGGAGGTTAGACAGGCTATTTTCAATAAAGTCAAACTTTAGGGGCAAAATTGGAAGAAATCTTAAGTATAAGGGCAAAATGGTAAATTTGCCATAAAATATCAATTTAATATGAAATTTCCAGCTTCTTCTTGGCTGAAAATCGGCAGCAACCAGCAGCTCACTTCCACCATTAACGCCACCTTGTAAGAAGAGAGAAAGTGAGAAAACATAAGGAAAATCACACTAAAATTAAAAACCTTCTTCACCAACCTTGCTCAACTCAATCCCCTCTTCAATTTGATGCCCAAATTAAGTGTCAAAACAACAAAAATCTGAGTGTGAGGTGTCCCATTGGTTTCGGTCAAGGTGAGTTTCATAATCACCTTGAATATTTTCATGGTTTTCTTATTAATTTTCATGTGCTTAAGTTGCATCCATGTTCATTTAAGCTTAAATCATGTTGAAATCATGTGTTTGGGCAAGTGATGGTTTTGGCCTATATACATGGTGCATGAGAATGATATGTTTTGATGGAATTGAATGTAAGAAAATGAAGTAGGAATTATGAAAAGAATGAAATTAAGCATAGATAAGTTTGGATGGAAGAAAATCTTGATGTGGGGGTGGAAGATGAGTTTCGGCCAAGACTAGTAGAGCATGATTTTGATCCCATTCAATGTGTAATTTAAGTAGAAGTTATGTAGAAAATTAATAGAATTAATAAGGAAGCTTAAATTTGGAAAATTC
The DNA here is from genome assembly GCA_031772115.1 of Heritiera littoralis. NCBI lineage: Eukaryota > Viridiplantae > Streptophyta > Magnoliopsida > Malvales > Malvaceae > Heritiera > Heritiera littoralis. The sequence continues at coordinate 1,911,391 of JAPDPK010000022.1, forward strand.
AACATGTAGGAAAGGAAGGGAATTTCGGCATAATGAAGGGGAGGATGAAATTGTGCCAATTTCAATACAATTTAGGTTCTAAAATAATGTATGAATTATTTTGAGAATTTAGGTGTGATCGGAATCGAAATCAGAGTTATGTAGCAAAAGTTACAATTTTACATCAGTAGAAATTGAACTGCATTTAGATAATTTTTATAAACAATGCATTCATATTTAGATAGTTAAATATTCTTATCGATAAAATATAGTGAATTTATCAAGTTTAAATAATAATTTGCAGCCTTTAAATCTGAGGGTAGTATCGGTGCAGACGAGGCGTTCACCGAGAAATTAAGAGGTAAAAGATATTTGTATGAAGCGTAGAGATATTGCGTTGCATGATTTGATGAGAATTTGAAATTTGTGGAATTTAAATAAATATTTTGGATTGAATATTGAAACTAGGAATTGTAGTTTGAAGCTGGATTTTTATGCCGGAGGGGTTAGGTTTGAATAAACTGTTATGCTGCCAAAAATTTTCTAAAATAACCTATGCTATTCAAAACTATCATTTTGGCATGAATTTTGAAATGTGAGAAATTGATTTTATGAGGTTGAATTTAAATTTTTAGAAATGAATTTATATAATTAAATCACAAATTCATTATATGCCTTAAATTAGCTAACTAATTATAAATTTATTTGTGTTGGAATATTTTCTATCATTGTGAAGTTTATATTGAATATTTGCAAGGCTAAATATTGTTTTGATATTATGTTTTGTGAAATAATATAATTGATTATATGATTTTGAGATTATATGATTTTATGAATTTATTTAAGATATGTTTATTTAATTTATCTCAGAAAACAGCTCTAAAATATTTATTTTGAATGTTTTGAGATTGTGGCCCCGTAGCTACCTGTGGGTACATGCATTTCCGTTCTGTTCTGACTGCTGTTGACTCTAGACCAGTTTTCTAGCTCACACAGGTGTCACCTGGCTAGTGTACACACTGTGGTACCCTGACTATAGACATATGTCTATTATAGTGCATGTGTCTATTGGGTGTAGCCTAGTCTCCATTAAAATTTATACTAGGGTGGTAAATCCTTGGTTAACTTAGATCCAGGCACTCCCAGTTTTTGATATATTTCTGATTATGAATTATTGGTATTTTATGCTTTCTGATATGGATGATATATTTTATGAATTTATTTATTTGACTTATCTGTTTGAGATTGCTATAAATATAATTTAGAATGTTACGGAAAAATTGTTTAATTCCTAATGTAAATATATCATATTTTTCAAGATATTGAAATTATATTTGAATTTGTGATTTAATTAAACCAAATGAAACTCCCTATAGTGGATATGGATATCGGGACACGAAAAGTACTTCAAAGTACCTCTTATACTTTATCTGGTTACCTAATCTACTATAGTATCCTTCCTATTAGATCGTGCTTTTTTAAATTAAATATTTTGAAATTCATGGTTATTGTATGAAAATTTGTTTCTTAAATTGCATATAGGATACTTAATATTAGCTTTCGTATAGATATTCCTTACTAAGCATGTTCACTCACTCTTTTATTTTTCATTCCCAAATTATTTGCAATGAGTTCGGGTCTGCTTTCCAGGAGAACCTGATTTCTGGTATTCCTTAGGTGATTTCTCCTATTCGTCGAGCTATACCTGGTTTATTTTATGTATTCAGACTTTTTGTACAGTGCTACTTTTATATATACTAAACTTGGGATGCTAAACATTTGTATTTTGTTTATGTAAAGTTGAATTTCGGATTCTGGGTTTTGCATATATATAATAAAATTTTTTTGGAAGTTAAGTTGACATTGCAGACAAGCCCAACCTATGTTAATTGAATTGTGTGAAATTAGTAAAATATACAGTATTTTGGATCGTGACATGCAGTCAGTCGCAATTGCCATGTGGATGGACTCAAGGGGGGGCATCTACGATCACGTGATGACCTGACTGCTCATGTACATGCCTTCTGTAATAACACACAATTGCATATGCAATTAAACAATTACACAACCAAACATGGGTTTTATATTTTCATTCAAAGTGTCAACATTACAACATTCGATGTTCTCATAGTGCATTACGACATACAAGACTAATTTTTAATAATAAAAACTAATTTTATTAAAAATTTAATAATAAAAATTAAAAAATTAAGCCTCATGATAGGGAAACGCCGTGAGGCTTTGATCGTGAGGCTCGAAAAAACCCCCAAAACTCCCAATCCTGAACCCTAACATCAAAACTTCACTACAAACATAACAAATTCACAAATACACGCAATAATGTAGAGGATTTTTACCTTACACGAATTGCTGCAATTACTTAAAAATTTGTAAAAACTGAACAAAATGGAAAACAGAAAACAAAGGAAATGAGAAAGGGAAAGAAGAGAGAATGGGTTGTGCAGGTTGTATGGAATGGAAAGGGTATTTTGGGTAGAAATTATATTAGATAGGTTGTGTTTAGAAAAAATTAAGACAAGGTAGGTTGTATTTAGCAAATAGGGCGAGAATTGTAAAAGGTAGGCTGTGTTTAGAAATTCTCTTTTCACTACCTGCACCATAAAAATCCTAAAATTATTCCTAAGATACCCTCAACCCTCTTCAAACCTGTCGAGCACCTCTTAAAACCTTCATCTTCATCCTTTCAAATTTTTACAAAACCTTCAAATCTTGAAGTTTTAATATTAATCTTTAATGAACTTTGTTTTTTCTTCAAATCTTTAACTTTATTTGATTGCATTAAGGATTTTTGTGAAATTTTTTGGATTAAGATTGTAGACACCCCATTTTGTCCGGGGTCTTTTAATGTTATTGGGCCTATTGGGTTTGATAAATAGAAGATGAATCTAATTTTTGTATTACTATCTTGTTTATTATTATTAAAAAAATAAAAATGAAAAGAAAATAAAAAATAGAAAAAAATAAAAAATTAAAAAAATAACAAAAATAATGTGATAACCGCAAATTTTCGATTTTGGGAAACTAATATTTAAGAAAATAGATAAGAGGAAATAAATAAATTAAAGTTAAATAAATAAATAAATTTATTTACAAGATGGGAATACTGTTGGAATTTCTGTAAATGGTGAAGTGATGAATTAGAGAAATTGTATTGAGGAAATTTAATTCGGATAATAAGAAATCCAAATTGAATAAGAAAATGAAAATGCGTATAGTTATATATTTATATAATTATATTATATAAATATATTTTTTTTATATAAATACATATATACATAAATGAAATATATGTATATGTTATACATATATATATTGATGTATAATATATATATATTGATTTTTATATATATATATATATTATTTATACTATTAAGAAAGTACATATGTATATGCTTATGTATTTATATATATAAATATATAAATATGAGCATTATTTTATGTTAAAGTGTAAATATATATATGTATTTTGATAAAAAAATATGTATTTAAATACATATTTTAACTAGTGTAATTATATATGTATATATATTTAATTATATGTATATGTATAATTATAAAACAAAAATAAATAAACAAAAGAAGAAAAGAAAGATGGGAATCGGGAAAACCCGATTCCCCTTTTCCAGACGAGGCCGACGGCAGCAACCGCTGCCGCCGTCGGCTAGAAAACGAGGAGGCGAGAGAGACAGAGGGAAGAGGTCGGCGAGATGAGGAAGAGAAAGAGAAGAATCGTTGGCGACAGAAAAGGAATCAGCGCGAAACAGAGAAGGAAAACCGAGAAAGAAAGAGAAGAGGGAATCGGTGGTGGCGGCCGTTCCAGGCACCGCCACCCCAACCCGAACCTCGACGGAGGTGAGGGGAAGATGAAGGAGGCCACCAGCGAGACCAACGGCGGCCGAGGAGGACGAACTGAGGAAGAAAGGAGGCGAAACCCATCCTTCTAGGTCCGGCACCGTCGCCGGCGATGGGGAAGAACGGAGGCCAGATCCAGCTTCGTCGCCACCTCGGCCAGCTGTGGGAGGCCAGAACCGGCGGGGAACTGGTCACCGGCGGAAGACCGGCCATAAGGGAGGCCAAACCGGTCTGACTGGTCTGAACCGGTCAGACCAGGAAAAAAAAGAAAAAAGGAAAAAGAAAAAGAAAAGAAAGAGAAAAGAAGAAAAAAGAGAAAAAGGAAGAAAAAGAGGAAAATGTTCGAGAATTCGAAAAATTCTCGGGAACTCGAGAATCTCGAGAATCGGTAAGAAATCCGAGAAATTATTAATGATAATTATTTAAATAAATTATTTATTTAAATAATGTGAGAAAATTCTAAAATTTAGAATTTTAATTTCCAGAAATTATTCTCGGTGATCGAGATGAGGAATCAGAAGAGATGGAGTACGGGCGCGACCGGTAAGAGGAAGTCGCCGACCCGAAAAAGGTAAGGGATGTGCAGCATTGTAAGGATATTCTGTCTGCATGATTTTAATTATGAAATATTTTATGAAAATATTTTATGAATATATTGCGATGAATGATTGGTTGGAAATTTGTGGTGATGCACTGGCTGGATTTTAAACTGTATTTTCGTGCAGGAGGCTAGCTAATCGGCAGGCGTTATACTGTCGAAAAATTATCGAAAATTATCGAAAAATTCTAGAAAATTTTATAAAATCATAATAAATGATTTTATTTCACGAGACATGATTTTCAACCACGAAAATCGAGAAAATGAGTGTTTTCCATAAAAACATGAATAAAATGAGAGTAATTTTAAAATATTCATGTTTTCGAGAATGGTGATAATGAAATCACCGAAAAATCTCTTTGAGAATGGTGATAATGAAATCACCGAAAAATCTCTTCGAGAATAGTGATAATGAAATCACCGAAAATTCTCTTGAAATGTAAATTTCACGTAATACGAGATGGAAAATGAAAGAAAATAAAGTGAATATTTTTATATATATTTCTTAAATATTCACTAAATGGTTTTATAACCTTTATGGTTTTAAATGATGAAATTATATATTTTTATAAATTCCATAAAGGTTTTCTGATGATGAAAAATATGGTTTTTGAGACTAGTTGGCATCCTATCATGGATATGTGATATGTGATATGTGACATGTAATATGTGATATGTGATATGTAGTCCCGGCCGACACCTGATCAGTGATCCGTCGAGGACAATTATAGACTATGGCCATAGATCTGACATGATTATTTATACCCTTCGGGGTCTATAGCATGATATGAGTAACGACCCAGTAGACGGGCTGGGCGTGTGTGCCTAAGTCTCGATATATGAAAAATGTTTTATATGATATGTTATATGTTAAATGTAAATGTTTTACATGATATGTGATAAGTTAAATGAAAGTGATTTACAGCATTTTATATAATGCTTATTTCGGTATTGATTTTAGTACTACGAGATGATTTTCATATGACATATGATATGAACATGTAATATGTTTTCAAAAGGAAAAAGAGTTTATAAGTCTAATATTCTTACTATGATTTTTAAATTGAATATTAGACTATATGTGACATGAATATGTAATATGTTTTCCAAAAAGGAAAGAGGAGGAAAATAAATCTAATATTCTTATTTTAATTTTTAAATTGAATATTAGATTTAAATGATATATATGTTATACGAAAAGGATTTAATAGCTGATTTTGCTATTTAAAGTACTGTACTAATTATGGTTGTACAGTAAAACATGAAATGAGTTTTAAATGAGAATGATGAGAATTTAACTAATATTCTTTTCAAAGAAAATATGAATATTAGTTACTTCATTTAAATGCTTTATTTTATAAAAGCATTATTTTGAAAAGAATATGAGAATATTATGGAATAAAAAGGTAAAAAGGATTAAAATTCCAAATGAAAAGGAAATTATTCTCTACAGTTGCTTCTAGGTTCCGGGACAAGCCAGGTATTTCAAAATACCTACCTTACTCCATCCGGATCCCTAGCCGACTGTAGTATCCTTCCTACATGCGAGCCTAGAGCCCATAGGAAAAATGAAAAAGTTTTTCAGCATATAGATAGCTGAGTATCAAGTGAGGCATATAATTCCCTTACTGAGCCGTGGTTTGCTCACCCCTTAATTTTAACATTTCAGGTTTTCGAAGACTGAGAGTCCAGCACTTAAAGGATTTTCGACTGCGCATTTGGGGACGATGCGACAGGTCGATTTATTTAATAAGGTATGATCATTTATTTTCTGTATTTAGACTTATCGACAGTACTACTTTCTTATGAAGTAGAAATCGGGGATGTAATTCATATTATAATTTAATATGAAATTGTGTATATGTAAAAGAAAAGTAAAGTATCGCAGACAGCCCAACCAAATAAGATGTATAGAATAAGGTGAAAAATAGGGTCACGGGCTGTGACAAATAAAGTGATCAAAGAAGGGAAAATTGAAAAAAAAAAGAATCAGAATCTTAGTATTACCAAATTTGGAGATTTAGAGAATATATCACAGTAATTAAATTGAAGAGTGAGATTGGAAAGAAAAATCAATAGGAAATTATTTGCACTAAGTTTTTGGAAACTTAATTAAAAGAGTCAACCATGAGATCGGGTAAAAGAGAAAATCAGTACAAAAATTGTGGGATTTGATACACAACATTAACATCGTAGATGAGGGAATTGGGAATAAAAAGAAGAAAGGGAAGGGGATACCGGTGGAGAGGGGGGCGAGCCGCTGGGGATTTTTTGGTTTTAAAAAAAGAGGAAGAACACACGGTGAGGAAAACCCTAGAGAAAAAAGGCTGGAGGAGAAAACCCTAGAAAAAAAACCAAAGGAAAAAAACCTGAAAAATTTTTTACGGTTCTTAGTCACCAGCGGACCTTCCACAAAGGAGGGTCCTCACCGTTCCTTGTCCCCAGTTTCAAAAAGCCACCCTTTGCATTGCCATAGTTGCAAACCGCCTCCTGCCCCAGCCCCTGTTTTGCCATTCATCATCAAGGCTGGCACCGTTCCTTGTCCCCAGTTTCAAAAAGCCACCCCTTGTCCCTAGCAACTTGGCACCAAATCGTGTTGTACCGTACGCCATTCTCCCTAGGCTGTGTGGAAGAAGAAAGAAATAAAGTAAGAAAGAAAAGAACAAGAGAAAGCAGTCGTTTTCCAGTCCAAGGCTGCTTGTCCATCGCTCCATTACACTGCCCATCACCTCTGCGTAACAGTTCTGCTGCTCCTCCATAGTTGCTGCCGTGAGCTGCTTTAGGTTGTTGTTGAGTGGCATGGAGGAAGAATAAAAAAATACAGCGAAAGAGTGAAGGAGAGACCGAGAGAAAGACAAGGGAGAGTGAAAGGAGAACCAAAAAAAAAGAAGAAGAAGAGAGACAGAAGCAACGAGAGAGAAGTATAGACAGTAGCAGTGATGGGAGGAGTGGTTTTTATTCTAGATAAGGTCTGCTGTTTCCCGTCGGTGAAGAAGACAGATAAGAGCACTGAAAGGAAGCAAACCAAGAAACTGAAGAGAAGAACGGACTGAGCTTGAGTGGAGCATCTAAAGTAGCAGTTGGAATAAGTGCTTCTGTGAACAGCCATTGTTAAAATAATAAGGAATTTACAAAGGAAGAAAGAATGGGCATTCAATGTAAAAACGATAAAAGACACGTAATTCCCATTTGCAAAGTTTGTTGGTAAGTTTGTTTATTTATTTATTTAGTTATGGATTGATTGATTGCTTTGTGTTATATATAATGTATTTAATTAATTTAAATTTAGTTATTTAATTAGATCTATCAATAGTTATTTTGTTTGATCTTTATTGAATGTATTCTTTTATATATGTTTGTTCATGTGCTAATTAGTATTTATTGGTTTATGGTAAACTATGATTATTGAATTTAGTAGAATTTTAAGTTATGAATTAGTATGATAAGATTAAAATTATTAGTAAATAAACGTGCAATTTAATAATTAAACAAAAATGAACATGAGTCACTCCGATGATGAAATATCAAGGGAATTACGCTTAAGTAATTTTTTTGAAAATTTCTAGGTAAGAAAATTCTATCCAAGGCCTCACTAGTTCAATGGAGGGTCTAAATAGGGTTTTCGATAAAAAGTAATTTATAGTCATTTATTTTAAATAAAGTAAACCTGTCATAAAATTCAAATACGAATAGTTAGTAGATTTATTATTTGGTTAGAACAAGTATAGTTAGTTATAAAAATTAGAAATGATATTAAGGAGTGCAATAAATGAAAATTAGATATTAAAATTATAAGGAAAGTAATACGATTATTTCAATGACGAAATATCGAGAGAGTTACGCTTAAGTGATTTTCTTGAAAATTTCTAGGTAAGAAAATTACTTTCAAGGTCTCACCAGCTTAATGGATGGCCTAGAGATAGTTTTCAATAATAAGAGATTTTTATTCATCTTTTAAAATTATAAAATAGGTGATTTTTATCTAAAAATATTATTAAATTAAAATTAAAATTAAAGTAATTAATTAAATAAGAAGATAAAAAATTTTTCAATAATTCATGTTAACTATAATAATAAAATAACAATAATAAATAGTAATAAAACTTGATGAAATAATAAAATGATAATGATAAATTGGAGTTATTGAGAATGAATATTGATTGTTCCTATGATGAGATTCCAAGTAGATTTATGCTTAAGTAACGCTTTGGAAATCTTTAGGTAAGAAAATTTCTTTTGGGTCTGACCAGCTTAATGGAAGATCTAAAAGGAATTTTTGATAAAAATATTCATATTCATTTTCGCATATAAATAAACAAATAAAATTAAGAATTAATAAATAATAGGATGGTAAGGATAAATTGGGTAGAAGGAGTCAAAGTTAGGAATTTCTCATAAAATATTAAAATGAATCCGACGACGGAGCCTCTTCAAGTAAGTCGCATAGTACTACTTGAATACTCTTGAGGTGAGAAAGAGTTTTTAAGTTGTCCCACCAGCTTAATGGAGGACACTTAGAAATATTTTTCAATATTAGTTATATCGAGATTAGAGATCAACATAAGCAAATTTAGCAAATGACCTAAAACTAAGTGGTACCATTTTAGGATGGGCGTTGTGGGGTGCGTAATACCTTCCCCACACGTAACCGTACTTCCGAACCCTAGTATCTTTGAATGTAGACCAAGCCTTATCCTTAGTTTGAATAGGTGACCAATCACACCTAGGTAGAATGGTTGGTGGCGACTCCTTAGTTTTTGTGTCTAGCTATTAGGTTTCCCCCGAAATTTAGTACGTTATGACAGTTTGGTGACTCCACTGGGGACTTAAGAGAGTCAGGCCAATACTTAGTTTTAGGTTATCTTAGAATTTGCTTAGGAGATCTTAATAGAAAACGAACATTAAATAAAACATTATTCCTTCATACACACACATCACTTTGCATTAGCATGCATAAGCCCTCGACCCGGGCTCGATCCTTTTTAGGAGGGAGTAAAGTACCTATGCTCTCGTGAGGTAATACCTCCGCAATGGCTAGCGAAATACTCCTACTCAAATAGAACCTTTCCGTTTGTAACCTGTGATGGGTGAGGATTGGGTGCCTTACTAGTCCTATGTGGACGATAGTGAGGAACAATTTGAGAACCTTTAGAATTCTTACTTATCCAAACCAAGCATATAAAGAAACCTAAGAGACCAACTTAAGTTAGAGCCATGTCAACTCATCATGTAGAGATAACCAAGGATTAGGACACATGAAGGAAATTTTTTTTTCTTTTCAAAAAATATAATATTAAAAAATCAAAAGAAAGAAAATAAAGAGATGAAATGCGTCTGTTCATCACATGAGGCTTTCCTTTGAATTTGCGATGCATAACATGTCTATTTGAATATTGCACTTATACATTTAGACATTTTTGGCCATACATAAATTGAGCATACATCTCATGCATAGGTTTGTATGTGCATATCATGGCATCTTGGCTTAGACTATGGTAATAGAGGTGAGAAGATAGCTTGGTCGTGAAAATTGTCAGCCACCCATACGATACTTGTTTGCAAACAAGAACAATGGAGAATGAGCAGTTGGCACGAATTGATGGAATTGAAAAGGTGCATAAGAGATTGTCAGAGCCTAAGAAGAGACTAAGGAACAAATGGCCAAGATGGTGGAGATGATGATGAGCTTGGCAAAAGGGAAGGGGGTTGATGAAGACACTAACGTTAGAGTGGAGCCACAAATGGGGGACCCCATCAAGCAAGAGAAGTTTAGGAGGGAAGCGATTGAACTAGGTTCTCATGAGGGGATGCATCGTATGTGTGATACATTAGAGGAGAGATTGAGGGCCATCGAAGGAAGCACTATTTATGGAAACATTGATGTGGAGAAACTGAGTTTGGTTCCTGATTTGGTGTTACCCGTGAAATTCAAAGTCCCCAACTTTGAAAAATATGATGGAACTAAATGCCCATTAGCCCATATTACAATGTTTTGTCGAAAAATGGTAGGGCATACTCACAATGAAAAGTTGCTAATCCACTGTTTTCAAGATAGCCTTATTGGGTCCGCAGCGAGGTGGTATGTCCAATTAGATAGAAGACGCATCCATTCATGGAAGGATCTTGCGAGGGCCTTTATGGTTCAAGATCAACATGCAAAGGATATGGCACCAGATCGATTATTGTTACAGAATATGGAAAAGAAGGCTACCGAGAGCTTTAGAGAATATGCTCAGAGATGGCGAAACATTGCCGCTCAAGTTCAGCCTCCCCTTACAGAGAAAGAGACAACAATTCTGTTTGTCAATACACTTAGGGCTCCATACTATGAGAGAATGATTGGTAATGTCGCCAAAAACTTTGCAGATTTGGTACTCTCTGGTGAGATAATCGAATAAAAAGTGGGAAGATCGAATGGGTAAATACAAGGAGAGGTGCAACATTCAATAACGAGAGTCAAGATGTTCAGGCTGTGGCTAATGAAAAGCAGTATGAAAGTTATACCCCATATTACCCATACCCTATACAACAATCCCACCACCTTTGTCCATATCCTTATCAGTCAATTCCTCAAAATGGTTTTCAGCCTAACTTTTGTCCTCGATCACTCTTTGCCTTACCAAACAATCCAAGAAGGCTAAGAAACAGTGTAGAGAGATTACCAATTCCAATTTCTAAACTATTGCCTTTGCTAATAAAGAACCAGTATCTGGTGCCTATGCCTTTGAAAACAACTCCAAACCTAGCATAAAAAAATTATGAACTAAATAGCAAATGTGAATATCACATGGGGGCAATTGGGCATTCAACAGAAAAGTGTAGGCAATTGAAGGAAAAGGTTAAAGAACTCATCAGTAGTGGTGCCTTGAATCAAGAGCTTATTGAACAATGGAAGTCTGTTTCTCCATAGGCCAGGTTTCCTATTGTAATTTGTGGATGTGAGATGTTCTCAGGATTCTTGAAATTTTCATCAAGTTGTTTTGAAAGCTTTCCATATTTTTTCTTTCCAAGTTGATGAAATAAAATAATTTTGAAAACATTGGTGATTGTTATTGAGAACGAATAAACCTAGCCATTACATTCTGATTCAGTGAAAACTTGGAATCCATAAAGAAACACAAGCTTGAAATTCATTCATTTTTGCGTACCATGATAAACTTTTGAAGTCAATGATCTTCATTAAGGTAATGAGCAATGAAATGATTGATGAATTTGCAAAACGTTTTGAATTGTTTTGAAGGACCAATTCATGAAGCATTCTCTTCAGGACTTTGTATTTGGAAATTTGATAGATGTTAAGGCCAAGCTAAGAGTCCCAAACATATCAACCCAAAATTCTTTCTCATACCTTGAACTTCCTAATTCAAACCACCCTTCACTATATCTTGGGACAAAATGATTGAAAAAGCCAAGCTTTTGATAACCTCAACATCTTTTAATGACCATTCTTAATTTGATTGATATCCTTTTTCCTATTTTAAACCATGATAATGAAGATTGTCGCATATGGCCTTCATAAAGTTGAATTGATACATTCTAGGCATGAGTTGTGAAAAAAAAAGCAAAGAAAAAGGAAGTAAAAAAAAAAGAAAAAAAAAGAAAAGAAAAGAAGAAAAAAATTGATTGTTAAACCATGCATAAGGGATATTCAAATGAATTCAAAAGCCAAATTTTCATCTTAAGGATTAGTTCTCAATAGAAGTGTCAACATTTGATATGACAAATGGCCATCTTTCATATTCCTATCACTGAAATGAAATTATCCTTTTGTTACCCCTTTTGAGCTTATTGATTTCTTTTCTAAATGAACCTTGACCAAGGATCACCCTCTACATTGGAGAGGCAAATACATAAGAGGAGTTTTAGAAGAATTGGTGTTTGGTCTTATGTCAAATGCAAGAAAATGATACCCTTGTTAAGGGGCAAATGTGAGAAGAAGGATATGTGAAGATGGAAATCAATATGAAAAAAAAGAAGAAATTGAAAAAATGAAAAGGTAGATGTGAAAAAAAAAAGAGAGAAATGAATGAGAATAAAATGTTGGAAAAGAAAAGAAAAATGCTTCGAAGAGTGGGAAGGACAGATGTTTACAATCGAAGAAATGATCCTTGGTTCGATAAACCTTGAAAAATACTTATTTTGGGCCTACTTATCCATTCTTTGAAAACCCTAAACCTCGGCCTATGTTACGTGCTTAAAAGTCCATTTTGATCAAATAGGGATGCTTGTATTGAAAAGCTTTTCTTTGAGAAACCATCATCATTATTTAGTTTGGAATGAAATTTGAATTCTCAAATGCATGGTAGAATAATCAAAAAAAGAAAAAAGAAAAAAAAAGGGCAGTCTAGAGCAAATTTGAAACAACTCAAGGCCATTGTTTGTGACTATGCTAAGGCAATAACAAGAAAGAAGAAAAACCAGAGGAGTGATGCTTTCAGTCAAGACCTTTTGAGAAATTCAGAAAACCATCACCTTGAAAATTTGATTTGAGATTTGAATCCTTGCCCAAAAATTTGAGCCATCATAGCTAGTCTTGACATTTGTTAAAATCCACATATCAACGAATTAAGAGAATGCTAAATGGATTGTGTTATGTGAAAGTTACTTTTACAAAGGGAATAATGATTTTCAAGGAATTTGTTTCATTTGTGAGCCAGATGAAGGACATTGATCAATAGAACCTTTCTTGATAACCCTCCTGATGCACCAAATCAGCACATTTATTCACTAAACCAAGTTGTGACTCATTCTATTTGTTCTTGATAGTAATCACCATTTTTAAGAGATTTAAATGTCAAATGTTTTTATCTTGGAAGTTATTATGTGGGGCAATTTTCTATTTTCAAAAAAGAAAACTTGAGGAAGTGAAAAAATGTGAGTTTTGAGATTATGGGAGCAAGTTCATGTTTTAAAAGAAATCAAGTGTGGTGAGATGTTTTTAGATTATTCTTGGGGCAATCTTTGGTTGTTATGAGAGCATGAATTTTCTGGAAGATATGTGAAGTAATGAAGTGTTCTTGTGAGTAGTTTGAGATTATTTTGTTGTTATGATTTGGAGTTGATAAGAATTGCGGGGTAAGAAGAAAACTAAATGAATGATGATGATGGGGCAATGGGAAGACTGAACGAGTGATGATTGCTAAAAGAAAGAAGAATTGTGGGGCAACAAGAAGACTAAATGAACGACAATGATAGGGCAAGTGATTTTAGGATTGCTAAATTTGAAGAAAGAAGAATCATGAGGCAGTGAAAAATTGAATGATAAGGCAAAGAGAAGATTGAAGGATGATAAATTTTTGAAGGCAAGAATAAGGTAGACTGATGATGTGACTTGGTAAGGCATTTTTTTATCATATGCATTGCATTCATGACATGCATGGCATTGCATTCCATTACATACATTTTGACACAAAAAAAAGGTTTGTTTGTTAAGACAATAGGATAAAAAAGGGTTCTGAAAGACTAGATGACTAAAATTTTGAAATTTTTTTTGTTTCGTTAAAAAAAAAGAGAGAGAAAAAGAAAAAAATCAGAAAATGTGAGAAGGATTAGGAATAAGATGTGATAAAAAAAGGTTTTGAAAGACTAGATGACTAAAATTTTGGAATTTTTTTTAAAAAAAAGAAAAGAGAGAAAAAAAAGAATTAGAGAATGTGAGAAGGATTAGGAATAAGATGTGACGAAAAAGGTATGAAGTTTTGAAACAAAAATGTTAAAAAATTTTGAAAAGAAAAAGGAAATTAAAAAGGTATGGATATGATGGGATAATGAAAAAGAGATTGAAAGATGTGATGAGATGAGATGAGATGGAAAAATGTGATATTTAGATAGAAAATAACAAAAAGAAGAAACTGGAATGATAAGATGATTTTAGAAAATAGAATTGAAATGATGAGATAAGATCAGAACCTTCGGGTACAATCTGTAAGACCTCCGGGCATGATTCATTAAAACCTCCGGGTACAATCTGTAAGACCTCTGGGCGTGATTCATTAAAACCTTCGGGTACAATCTATAAGACCTCCGAGCATGATTCATTAGAACCTCCAGGTACAATCTGTAAGACCTCCGGGCATGATTCATTAGAACCTCCGGGTACAATCTGTAAGACCTCCGGGCATAATTGGGCAGCTTTTTTTTTAAGAGGAGAAAATTTTTAAAGTTTCAGGGCCTTCCTAGTCGAAGGAGCATTTTAGAGATGAGAAAATTTAAAGTTTCAGGGCCTTCCTAGTCGAAGGAGCATTTTACAGAGGAGAAATTTTAAAGTTTCAGGGCCTTCCTAGTCGAATGAGCATTTAAGAGATGAGAAAATTTAAAGTTTCAGGGCATTCCTAGTCGAAGGAGCATTTTAGAGATGAGAAAATTTAAAGTTTTAGGGCCTTCCTAGTCGAAGGAGCATTTAAGAGAGGAGAAAATTTAAAGTTTCAGGGCCTTCCTAGCCGAAGGAGCATTTTGGAGATGAGAAATTTAAAGTTTCAGGGCCTTCCTAGTCGAAGGAGCATTTAAGAGATGAGAAATTTTAAAGTTTCAGGGCCTTCCTAGTCGAAGGAGCATTTACGAGATGAGAAAATTTAAAGTTTCAGGGCCTTCCTAGTCGAAGGAGCATTTAAGTGATGAAAGAATTTAAAGTTTCAGGGCCTTCCTGGTCGAAGGAGCATTTTCATGATGAAAACCAATTTCTTTTAGAATGAGTAAATATCCACAAAAAAAAAAGAGGAACAAAAAAAAAATTGAAAAGAAAGGAAAAAATAATAAAATGGATGCGGACAAAATGGATGTCTATGTCTTTGCATAATTACTATTTCATAGGAAATGTACAAAGAGGGGCAACTGTAGACACCCTATTTTGTCCGGGGTCTTTTAATGTTATTGGGCCTATTGGGTTTGATAATTAGAAGATGAATCTAATTTTTGTATTACTATCTTGTTTATTATTATTAAAAAAAATAAAAATGAAAAGAAAATAAAAAATAGAAAAAAAATTAAAAATTAAAAAATAAAAAAATAACAAAAATAAAGTGATCAAAGAAGGGAAAATTGAAAAAAAAAAGAATCAGAATCTTAGTTGTGACGTCCCCGTCACTTCATCTTATCACTTATCTTTTTCCTCCTTTGTTTAGATTTAGTTCATCTAGTGTCACTCTTTCCTTATTCTTAAGCTAATTATTTAATAGCTCATAAATTTTTTTTTATTCCAAATCCATAAACATAAAAATGATATATAAATATCATTCCATTTCCACAGGATCTCATACATCATCTTAACTTACATCCCTGATATCCTATATACACAAATTTCTGCTTGTACTGTACCGTAGCTGAATTAAACTCTGCTATACATAAACATATGAGTATACCTTCTATACTAATTGGGAAGCGTATTGAGAAGGTACACTTCGATTCTTCAAAAACAAGCTCCTCTAGTCGGAGCGGGGTTCACTTCAGGTAATCTGTAGGAAAAATGGTCGTAAAAGGGTGAGTTTACGCTCAGTAAGAAAAGTATGTAAAAGAGCGTGCTATGCCTCTATATGCACTTTTCCTACTTGGCTCTATAATGTTATGTAAAGCATTATAAAGCATGCATTATAAACATCTTTCGTGCATTGTTTGCAACCATGCATATTTATTTCAAATGACATGGCAATCATACTTTGTATGCTTCCTTTAAAACATAGCATACATATAAAACATGCATCATACTTCTTTCTTTAAAACATAATACTTCATAACATACTTTAAAACATACATCATATGCTTCTGCATACATACATCTTGTACTTTGAAATAGATGGAGACTATGTACAATATTTAAGCGATTGCATCGTCATATAAACCGTTCATTCCCATTTATATGACTTTAATCATGCATTAGTACATTGGTATACCATGTAGAGGTCAGGGATTCTCTCCTGCCTTAATAATACCACAATGAGCACTAGTCAGGTGTCACTTATGGTCTTGAGGACCGGACTAGGGTTCCTCGCTTAACATACATATTTACTGAGGACTTGATCAGAGTCTCTCAGCCATCAGAAATGCATAATCATTACGCAGTCCATAGTCTCAAAACATTTATAATATACTTTTTCAGAAAACACTTTTGTGTTTAAATCAAATAAGCTTTGAAAGCTCTTTTCATACATGGCAGTCGACTGGCTTCATAGGGCAGTCAGCTGCTACTTCATAAATTCTTTTATCGAAATTAATTTCATTTAAAATTCCGATATTTTCATCTTTGAAAATTCATGGGGGCAGTCGACTGGTCCATATAGCAGTCGACTGGTTTTCAAACAGAATGCTTCTTAAGAAATAGCAGTCGACTGGTCCATATAGCAGTCGACTGTTTTGGAAACAGAATGCTTCTGGAAAATTAGCAGTCGACTGGTTCTATAGGCAGTCGGCTGGTTTTGAAACAGAATGCATCTTGGCAAATAGCAGTCGACTGTCCAATATAGCAGTCGACTGGTTTGAAACAGAATGCTTCTGGGTAAATAGCAGTCGACTGGCGTACATAGCAGTCGACTGGTTTGAGTCCGTTTTCGAAAAACGGCGTTTTGGTTGTCTCTAGGCAGTCGACTTCCCTTTATGGCAGTCGGCTGCCCCTAGCCTAATTGGTACTAGGAGACAAGTCCGAAAATGTCACTTTTCCTGCACAAAACAGCTAGTACATCTCTCCAAACCCCATTGAAACATCATAAAACATGCGGACATAGCCGTCTTACGTCCGTTACATAAATTTCTTACCTCGATTTCCTCGAGAACGCAAGATCACTTGATGCGTCACCTTAGCTTTTCACTTCTTCAACCTAAAATCATCATACCACATCAAACTTTAAATTAAACCACACACACATATCATATCAACTCCGTACAACTCAAATCCATTAACGAAATTGACTAAATCATTTTCTTCTCTTACCTTCACTAGAGACCAGAATTTCAGATGTTAAGATCTCCTCCAATACTTGGATTCACTCTATCAAACTTTGGATATCACCTAGTCTAACGACAAGGATTCTTTTTCATTAAATGAACTTTGTGAATTGGTGGAAGGATGAGGTGGTTTAGCTAGGAACTTAGAATGGAAACTTGGAAGATTGGAGATAGCACGACAGGGAAAGCTAGGAAGATAGGGGCTGACGTTGGTGATAGCTGATGGGGATGATGAGTCATGCACTTGCATTAATTGCATGCTCATCCCTTTAATCATCTCAGCCAATCCATTTGACCCTTTTTGACCCATTTGACCATTTAATTCCTCTTCCATATGACTCATCCATTTAATCTCCAATAAAATTTTTGATTTAATTTCTTGTCTCATACTCTTAATTTTTTTGATATCAACCTAATAAATCATTTAACTTATTGACATCCACTTTATTAGTTCTTCCATATTACATACATCATTCATACATTAAACTTCATATTTATTTAATCATCTTGATTGAAATACTTTACAAACATGGAGGAATACATGGAAATTGGGGATCTCACATCCTCCCCACCTTAGAAAATTTGGTCCTCCAAATTTGCCTTAGCTTGTCATGTAAATAATTCTGGATACCTTTCCTTCATTAAGCTCTCTAGTTCCCATGTAGCCTCTTCCATCGTGTGGTATTGCCAGAGAACCTTCACTAACGAGATCGTCTTAGACCTCAAAACTTTCTCTTTTCTGTCCAAAATCCGAATCGGCTTCTCTACATAGCTCATATCTTCCCTTATCTCCAAGGGTTCATACTCAATGACATGCGACGGATCCGGATTATACTTCCGAAGCATCGATACATGAAACACATTATGTACTCCCGATAGCTCCGGAGGTAATGCCAATCTATAGGCAACATCACCTACTCGATCTAAGACCTCAAATGGACCGATATAACGAGGACTTAACTTACCTCGTCGGCCAAATCTCATGATCCCTTTGGATGGAGAAACTTTCAAGAACACAAAATCTCCAACCATGAACTCAAGCGGCTTCCGTCGAGCATCTGCATAGTTCTTTTGTCTACTCTGAGCTGTCTTAAGCCTCTGACAAATCAACTTAACATCTTCTGAGGCTTGTTCGACTAAATCTGGAGCTAATAACTTACATTCGCCCACTTCTTCCCATCCAATCGGAGATCGACACCTTCTTCCATACAAAGCTTCATATGGTGCCATCCCGATGATTGCATGATATCTATTATTGTATGCGAACTCAGCCAATGGCAGATGGTCATCCCAGGAGCCTTTAAAGTCCATAGCACAAGCTCTCAACATATCCTTGAGCGTCTGAATCGTACGCTCGGACTGTCCATCAGTCTGCGGATGAAAAGCTGTACTGAAATTCAGCTTAGATCCCATGGCTTCCTGAAAATGCTCCTAGAAATGGGAAGTAAACCTGGAATCTCTATCAGAAGTGATGCTTACTGGAACACCGTGTAGTCTTACAACATCTCTTACATAAATATCTGCCAAAGCATTGAGTGTATCTGTTGACTTCATAGGCAGGAAGTGAGCTGACTTCATCAATCTATCGACGATCACCCAAATACCATCATGATTCCTCTTGGTTCTGGGCAATCCCATAATAAAGTCCATCGTAATGTGTTCCCACTTCCACATAGGTATAGGCAGAGGGTGCAATAATCCTGCTGGCTTTTGATGCTCTACCTTAACCTGTTGACATGTGAGACATTTCGCCACAAACTCAGCTATGTCTTTCTTCATGCCATTCCACCAATACACCTTGCGAAGATTATGATACATCTTCGTATTTCCTGGGTGCAACGTGTACTTAGTGGCATGTGCTTCAGTCAAAATCAGCTTCCTCAATTCATCATCATTAGGAATACATATACGGCTCCTAAACCTCAAAATTCCATCACTACTAACGTCAAATTCTGAGGTCATACCTGACTGCATTTGATTCATAGCCTCAATGCATCTATCATCTTCCTTTTGAGCACTTCGGATTCTGTCCATTAACTCTGGCTCAATCCTCAAACTAGCCATCATTCCCAATTGCTCATTAGGCATAACATTAAAGTTGAGGCTTGCAAACTGCTCGATTAGCTCATATTCTTTTATCATCATATATGACACCATACTTACATGCTTCCAGCTCAGAGCATCCGCCACCACATTAGCTTTCCCCGGGTGGTACAAGATCTCACAATCATAATCTTTTAGAAACTCGAGCCATCTTCTTTGCCTCATATTCAATTCTCTTTGAGAGAACAAATATTTCAGACTTTTATGATCCGTAAAAATCTGAAATCTCTCACCATACAAGTAATGCCTCCATATCTTCAGGGCAAATACTACTGCAGCTAACTCCAAATCGTGAGTCGGGTAGTTCTTCCATGGTCCTTCAACTGTCTAGAACTATATGCCACTACTTTACCATGCTGCATTAACACACATCCCAAACCTTGCCCTGAGGCATCACTATACACTGCAAATCCACCTGAACCACTAGGGATGGTGAGAATCGGTGCAGTCGTTAGCCTGCGCTTCAATTCTTGGATGCTACTCTCATAGGCTTCATTCCACTCGTACTTCACTTCCTTGGGCGTCAAGCGCGTCAGTGGAGCAGCTAGTTCGAGAAACCCTCTACAAACCTTCTATAGTAGCCAGCTAAACCCAAGAAACTCCTAATCTCCGTCACTGTCTTCGGTCTTCCCCATTGGACCACCGCTTCAATCTTTGATGGATCAACTGAGACTCCATCTTTACTGATCACATGACCTAAAAAGGAGATTTGCTTCAACCAGAAATCGCACTTACTTAGCTTGGCATACAATCCTCTATCCTTGAGGGTTTGCAGAACTATCTTCAAATGCTGCTCATGCTCTTCCCATGACCTCGAGTACACCAAAATGTCATCGATGAAGACAATGACAAACTGGTCTAAGTACTGCTTAAGTACATCATTCATCAAGTTCATGAAGGCTGCGGGTGCATTAGTTAATCCAAATGGCATCATCAAGAATTCATAATGGCCATACCGTGTCCTGAATGCAGTCTTAGGGATATCCTCACCTCGGATCTTCAACTGATGATATCCCGATCTCAAGTCTATCTTGGAGAAGGCTTGTGCACCCTTTAGCTGATCAAAGAGGTCGTCTATCCTGGGAAGAGGATACTTATTCTTGATTGTCACTTTATTCAACCACCGGTAGTCAATGCATAACCTCATACTACCGTCCTTTTTCTTGACAAAAAGCACAGGAGCACCCCAAGGGGATACGCTGGGTCGTATGAATCCCTTGTCTAGCAACTCTTGAAGCTGCTTCTTCAATTCTTCCAATTCTACCAAGGCCATCCGGTAGGGAGCTCTTGATGTAGTTTCAGTCCCCGGCACCAAATCGATAGTGAACTCCACTTCCCTATCTGGAGGAAGTCTTGGAAGATCATCCAGGAACACCTCGGGAAATCTCGGACTACAGGAATATCCTTGAGTCCGGGATGTTTTTGATCTACGTCCTCCATATAAGCAATAAATCCTTCACACAACTATACATGCTTCTCATTATTTTCATATGAATTCAAATCAAGAACCAAACAGGCTTCATATTAATTACTTGCAAAATTTACAACATATCTAACGGGTGAAGAGAAGGTTACACTCTTAGCATAACAGTCTAATATAACATGATTATTAGCTAACCAATCCATTCCTAAAATAACATCAAACCCATACATATTCAGTAGGATTAGGTCAGCCTTAGATTCTCTTTCTCCTACCCGTAGCTTACAGTTTCTATACACTAGCTCCGTCATTTGTGATTCCTTAAGAGGTGTGCTTATCTTTAACAAGTGTTCTAAAGCCTCAGGCTCAACAGGTATTTTTATAGCAATCCTAGGAGACACAAATGAATGCGTAGAGCCTGGATCAAACAATGCTATAACACTTATATCAAACAAGTAAATTGTACCTTCAATCACTTTGGATGAGGCATCGGCAGATTCTTCATCGATGGCAAACACTCGTCCTTGGGTCATAGCTTTCTTCCCCTTCTCAGCAGCAGTGGCCTTAGGTTGCTGTTTAAGGGTCTTATCAGATTCATCAGGCATCTTGGGATCTCTCTGCGGGCAATCCCTAATCATGTGCCCTTTCTCCCCACATCTGAAACATACGCCACTTGCCAACCGACATGGCTGTGATCCATGAAACTTCCCGCATTGCTCACATCTTTGCATCGTACTCTTCGGTGAGCTAGCGGTACTTCCAACAGGATATCGAGACCGCTCATCACTTATCTTGATCCCGGTAGCTTTAGGAGTACCTATATCATTGTCATTATCATCATAACTCCAATTTTGATATAATTCCGTATAACCATTAAATTAATTTAAAGATCATCTTTTTATACTTTACTTACCTATAGAAACTCCTTCAGATCGTCTACTTCTTGAAATGGATACCTATCACTCGGAGCTTTCTCATCCGACTTCCGCTTCATCGGTTCTTTGCCCTTACCCTTGGCTCGGAAGTCAGCATGATGTAGATCATAGTCCTGCTCACATAACTGAGCATTACGGACAGCTTTTTCATAAGTAGTAATATCCATCGGATACAACTTCGATCTAATCGGGGACTTCAATCCCTCGATGAACCTGTATATCTTATGCCCTTCATCTCTTTGGACCTCTGGATCGAATCTACTCAAGGTGGTGAACTTAGATTCATACTGATTCACCGTCATCGTACCTTGAGTCAAACTTAGGAACTCGATCTTCAGTCTATTCTGATCCGTGCGCGGGATGTATTGTTCATTAAAAGCCTCCACAAATCTATCCCACGTGACTTCATCATATCGAGCTCTAATACGGTCCTAGTGGCTTGCCACCAATGCTCAGCATCATCCACTAGTAGGTAGGCAGCCAATCCTACTTTCTCCCTTTCGGAGCAGGGCATATACTCGAAGGATTTCAAGACTGCTTTCATCCAATTCTCTGCGGTCAGCAGATCTCTTTCCCCCTTAAACTTGGGCGGATCCAACTTCTTGAACTCTTTTATCAGTGCCACACTACAATAGGCTCTAGGATCCCGCCTTTCCGTAATTGGGGCTGGTAGGGTTACTTCTGTAGGGGTAACTACAGGTGTAGCTGCTTGGGTACTTGTGGCCACATTTGGGAAGTTAGACATGAACTGTGTAAACATCGTGGCCATATTCTCCATGTGCTTCTCCATTTTAGCTAGCCTTGTATTCGGATGGATGAGGAGACGGAACTGGGGGCTCTTCAGTGCGACCCCGTCCTCTTCCTCTACTTGTACCTCTTCTTCGTGAGCTCATACTGTAAATATAGTCATCATTGAGCTCTTTAGTATAACCATAAACAGCTATACTATACATTTATATTCAGACGAGTACAGTACAATTGGGGATATACTCTATTTCTAACTTCTTGACACTGACAAACCTCAATCTAAACTGCTCTGATACCACTCTATGACGTCCCCGTCACTTCATCTTATCACTTATCTTTTTCCTCCTTTGTTTAGATTTAGTTCATCCAGTGTCACTCTTTCCTTATTCTTAAGCTAATTATTTAATAGCTCATAAATTTTTTTTTATTCCAAATCCATAAACATAAAAATGATATATATAAATATCATTCCATTTCCACAGGATCTCATACATCATCTTAACTTACATCCCTGATATCCTATATACACAAATTTCTGCTTGTACTGTACCGTAGCTGAATTAAACTCTGCTATACATAAACATATGAGTATACCTTCTATACTAATTGGGAAGCGTATTGAGAAGGTACACTTCAATTCTTCAAAAACAAGCTCCTTTAGTTGGAGCGGGGTTCACTTCAGGTAATCTGTAGGAAAAATTGTCGTAAAAGGGTGAGTTTACGCTCAGTAAGAAAAGTATGTAAAAGAGCGTGCTATGCCTCTATATGCACTTTTCCTACTTGGCTCTATAATGTTATGTAAAGCATTATAAAGCATGCATTATAAACATCTTTCGTGCATTGTTTGCAACCATGCATATTTATTTCAAATGACATGGCAATCATACTTTGTATGCTTCCTTTAAAACATAGCATACATATAAAACATACATCATACTTCTTTCTTTAAAACATCATACTTCATAACATACTTCATAACATACTTTAAAACATACATCATATGCTTCTGCATACATACATCTTGTACTTTGAAATAGATGGAGACTATGTACAATATTTAAGCGATTGCATCGTCATATAAACCGTTCATTCCCATTTATATGACTTTAATCATGCATTAGTACATTGGTATACCATGTAGAGGTCAGGGATTCTCTCCTGCCTTAATAATACCACAGTGAGCACTAGTCAGGTGTCACTTATGGTCTTGAGGACCGGACTAGGGTTCCTCGCTTAACATACATATTTACTAAGGACTTGATCAGAGTCTCTCAGCCATCAGAAATGCATAATCATTACGCAGTCCATAGTCTCAAAACATTTATAATATACTTTTTCAGAAAACACTTTTGTGTTTAAATCAAATAAGCTTTGAAAGCTCTTTTCATACATGGCAATCGACTGGCTTCATAGGGCAGTCGGCTGCTACTTCATAAATTCTTTTATCGAAATTAATTTCATTTAAAATTCTGATAATTTCATCTTTGAAAATTCATGGGGGCAGTCGACTGGTCCATATAGCAGTCGACTGGTTTTCAAATAGAATGCTTCTTAAGAAATAGCAGTCGACTGGTCCATATAGCAGTCGACTGATCCATATAGCAGTCGACTGTTTTTGAAACAGAATGCTTCTGGAAAATTAGCAGTCGACTGGTTCTATAGGCAGTCGACTGGTTTTGAAACAGAATGCATCTTGGCAAATAGTAGTCGACTGTCCAATATAGCAGTCGATTGGTTTGAAACAGAATGCTTCTGGGTAAATAGCAGTTGACTGGCGTACATAGCAGTCGACTGGTTTGAGTCGGTTTTCGAAAAATGGCGTTTTGGTTGTCTCTAGGCAGTCGACTTCCCTTTATGGCAGTCGGCTGCCCCTAGCCTAATTGGTACTAGGAGACAAGTCCGAAAATGTCACTTTTCCTGCACAAAACAGCTAGTACATCTCTCCAAACCCCATTGAAACATCATAAAACATGCGGACATAATGCGGACATAGCCGCCTTACGTCCGTTACATAAATTTCTTACCTCGATTTCCTCGAGAACACAAGATCACTTGATGCGTCACCTTAGCTTTTCACTTCTTGAACCTAAAATCATCATACCACATCAAACTTTAAATTAAACCACACACACATATCATATCAACTCCGTACAACTCAAATCCATTAACGAAATTGACTAAATCATTTTCTTCTCTTACCTTCACTGGAGACCAGAATTTCAGATGTTAAGATCTCCTCCAATACTTGGATTCACTCTATCAAACTTTGGATATCACCTAGTCTAACGACAAGGATTCTTTTTCATTAAATGAACTTAGTGAATTGGTGGAAGGATGAGGTGGTTTAGCAAGGAACTTAGAATGGAAACTTGGAAGATTGGAGATAGCACGAGAGGGAGAGCTGGGAAGATAGGGGCTGACGTTGGTGATAGCTGATGGGGATGATGAGTCATGCACTTGCATTAATTGCATGCTCATCCCTTTAATCATCTCAGCCAATCCATTTGACCCTCTTTGACCCATTTGACCATTTAATTCCTCTTCCATATGACTCATCCATTTAATCTCCAATTAAATTTCTGATTTAATTTATTGTCTCATACTCTTAATATTTTTCTGATATCAACCTAATAAATCATTTAACTTA
The DNA here is from genome assembly GCA_031772115.1 of Heritiera littoralis. Lineage (NCBI taxonomy): Eukaryota > Viridiplantae > Streptophyta > Magnoliopsida > Malvales > Malvaceae > Heritiera > Heritiera littoralis. The sequence goes on from JAPDPK010000022.1 coordinate 1,936,626, forward strand.
TTGACATCCACTTTATTAGTTCTTCCATATTACATACATCATTCATACATTAAACTTCATATTTATTTAATCATCTTGATTGAAATACTTTACAAACATGGAGGAATACATGGAAATTAGGGATCTCACATTAGTATTACCAAATTTGGAGATTTAGAGAATATATCACAGTAATTAAATTGAAGAGTGAGATTGGAAAGAAAAATCAATAGGAAATTATTTGCACTGAGTTTTTGGAAACTCAATTAAAGGAGTCAACCATGAGATCGGGTAAAAGAGAAAATCAGTACAAAAATTGTGGGATTTGAGACACAACATTAACATCGTAGATGAGGGAATTGGGAATAAAAAGAAGAAAGGGAAGGGGATACCGGTGGAGAGGGGGCGAGCCGCTGGGGATTTTTTGGTTTTAAAAAAAAAGGAAGAACACACGGTGAGGAAAACCCTAGAGAAAAAAGGCTGGAGGAGAAAACCCTAGAAAAAAAACCAAAGGAAAAAAACCTGAAAAATTTTTTACGGTTCTTAGTCACCAGCGGACCTTCCACAAAGGAGGGTCCTCACCGTTCCTTGTCCCCAGTTTCAAAAAGCCACCCTTTGCATTGCCATAGTTGCAAACTGCCTCCTGCCCCAGCCCCAGCCCCTGTTTTGCCATTCATCATCAAGGCTGGCACCGTTCCTTGTTCCCAGTTTCAAAAAGCCACCCCTTGTCCCTAGCAACCTGGCACCAAATCGTGTTGTACCGTACGCCATTCTCCCTAGGCTGTGTGGAAGAAGAAAGAAATAAAGTGAGAAAGAAAAGAACAAGAGAAAGCAATCGTTTTCCGGTCCAAGGCTGCTTGTCCATCGCCCCATTACACTGCCCATCACCTCTGCGAAACAGTTCTGCTGCTCCTCCATAGTTGTTGCCGTGAGCTGCTTTGGGTTGCTGTTGAGTGGCATGGAGGAAGAATAAAAAATACAGAGAAAGAGTGAAGGAGAGACCGAGATAAAGACAAGGGAGAGTGAAAGGAGAACCAAAAAAAGAAGAAGAAGAGAGACAGAAGCAACGAGAGAGAAGTATAGACAGTAGCAGTGACGGGAGGAGTGGTTTTTATTCTAGATAAGGTCTGCTGTTTCCCGTCGGTGAAAAAGACAGATAAGAGCACTGAAAGGAAGCAAACCAAGAAACTGAAGAGAAGAACGGACTGAGCTTGAGTGGAGCATCTAAAGTAGCAGTTGGAATAAGTGCTTCTGTGAACAGCCATTGTTAAAATAATAAGGAATTTACAAAGGAAGAAAGAATGGGCATTCAATGTAAAAACGATAAAAGACACGTGATTCCCATTTGCAAAGTTTGTTGGTAAGTTTGTTTATTTATTTATTTAGTTATGGATTGATTGATTGCTTTGTGTTATATATAATGTATTTAATTAATTTAAATTTAGTTATTTAATTAGATCTATCAATAGTTATTTTGTTTGATCTTTATTGAATGTATTCTTTTATATATGTTTGTTCATGTGCTAATTAGTATTTATTGGTTTATGGTAAACTATGATTATTGAATTTAGTAGAATTTTAAGTTATGAATTAGTATGATAAGATTAAAATTATTAGTAAATAAACGTGCAATTTAATAATTAAACAAAAATGAACATGAGTCACTCCGATGATGAAATATCAAGGGAATTACGCTTAAGTAATTTTTTTGAAAATTTCTAGGTAAGAAAATTCTATCCAAGGCCTCACCAGTTCAATGGAGGGTCTAAATAGGGTTTTCGATAAAAAGTAATTTATAGTCATTTATTTTAAATAAAGTAAACCTGTCATAAAATTCAAAGATGAATAGTTAGTAGATTTATTATTTGGTTAGAACAAGTATAGTTAGTTATAAAAATTAGAAATGATATTAAGGAATGCAATAAATGAAAATTAGATATTAAAATTATAAGGAAAGTAATACGATTATTTCAATGACGAAATATCGAGAGAGTTACGCTTAAGTGATTTTCTTGAAAATTTCTAGGTAAGAAAATTACTTTCAAGGTCTCACCAGCTTAATGGATGGCTTAGAGATAGTTTTCAATAATATGTGATTTTTATTCATCTTTTAAAATTATAAAATAGGTGATTTTTATCTAAAAATATTATTAAATTAAAATTAAAATTAAAGTAATTAATTAAATAAGAAGATAAAAAATTTTTCAATAATTCATGTTAACTATAATAATAAAATAACAATAATAAATAGTAATAAAACTTGATGAAATAATAAAATGATAATGATAAATAGGAGTTATTGAGAATGAATATTGATTGTTCCTATGATGAGATTCCAAGTAGATTTATGCTTAAGTAACGCTTTGGAAATCTTTAGGTAAGAAAATTTCTTTTGGGTCTGACCAGCTTAATGGAAGATCTAAAAGGAATTTTTGATAAAAATATTCATATTCATTTTCGCATATAAATAAACAAATAAAATTAAGAATTAATAAATAATAGGATGGTAAGGATAAATTGGGTAGAAGGAGTCAAAGTTAGGAATTTCTCATAAAATATTAAAATGAATCCAACGACGGAGCCTCTTCAAGTAAGTCGCATAGTACTACTTGAATACTCTTGAGGTGAGAAAGAGTTTTTAAGTTGTCCCACCAGCTTAATGGAGGACACTTAGAAATATTTTTCAATATTAATTATATCGAGATTAGAGATCAACATAAGCAAATTTAGCAAATGACCTAAAACTAAGTGGTACCATTTTAGGATGGGCGTTGTGGGGTGCGTAATACCTTCCCCACACGTAACCGTACTCCCGAACCCTAGTATCTTTGAACGTAGACCAAGCCTTATCCTTAGTTTGAATGGGTGACCAATCACACCTAGGTAGAATGGTTGGTGGCGACTCCTTAGTTTTTGTGTCTAGCTATTAGGTTTCCCCGAAACTTAGTACGTTATGACAAAGATTTGTTGGTTTATAAATTTTTTTTTCAAAAATCGTGTCATACGACATGGAATTGCTGGAAGCCAGAAATGATTCCTAGCAATTCTATGTTGGAATTTCTATTGACCCTATGGCCACTCATTATCATAAGGCATTATATTGCCCACAACAAACCCGTTGCCATAGGGGTGGGGCACAATTAATACCCCATATATATGGGGCAAATAAGCCCTATATATATGGGGCATAACACATATCCTACAACAACACGTTGCTATGGGATTTAGTAGCCCCTCGGCAGCATGCTACAGAGGGGCTATTTAGACACCTTGACAGTATGCTTCTGAGGTGTACGTTATTACTTTCAGAAATGAATTTCTGGGAGTATCAAAATTTTTTATGAGTAAGGGTAAAATTGTATTTTTAGTTAAGTATATTTTTGCGATTAAAAAAATTCATTCATTTAGGGTGTGTCTAGCACCCAATAGGGTGTGAATAGAACCTCTTGTTGGTCAAATTGTTTTCATCTGTCTTCTTACACCCACTTTTACCATTTTCACCCTTTAATTTGCCTCTCTCAATGTTGAACCCCTTTTAGTTCTTGTATATTTTTGCCTTTTCGTGTGCCCATCAAGCTTTTCACTTATCTTTCTTTTTCCCTCGCTTTCGACATGTGCACAAGTACTATCCATGGTCATCAATAGTCAATAAGGTGAGTTTGTTAGCTTTGATCACTACTAGAAAATGGGCCTCTAGCAAACAAAATTTACAACAACTAAGATATTTATTGCAAAAGCTCATAACATTTGCAACGACTTTTTGTAGTCGTTACTTAATTGATTTTATTTATATTTTATATAACGATACCTATTGTTGTTGTGAATTCTTATTAAATTAACAATGATAAAAAAAAGTCATTACAATATCTTATTATGTTTGTAACGACTTTTAATTGTCATTGCTTATTTGATTTTTCTTTATATTTTATACAGCGACACTTATTGTTATTGCGAATTCTTATCAAATTAACAATGATTAAAAAAGTCATTGTGATATCTTATTATGTTTGCAACGACTTTTAATTGTCGTTGCTTATTTGATTTTTCATTTTATTTTATACAACGACATTTATTGTTATTGCGAATTCTTTTCAAATTAACAACGATAATAAAAAGTCATTGCGATATCTTATTATCTTTACAACGACTTTTAATTGTCGTTGCTTATTTGATTTTTCATTATATTTTGTGCGACACTTATTGTTGTTGCGAATTCTTATCAAATTAACAACAATAAAAAAAGATCATTGCGATATCTTATTAGGTTTGCAATGACTTTTAATTGTCATTGCCTAATTAACTTTTTAAATATTTTATACAACAATAAAATAATTTTGTGTGTGTGTATATCATTGTGACAACAATAATATCTTATTTTGTCTAGAATCTTAACTTGTAGAGTTATATGTAAGATATTATTACTAATGAGATTAATTGTGTGACCTTACATTTTTTTTAATTGTTTAATTAGATTGATAACATGGTTAGTTTTAATTAATTATTAGAATTTTAACATTTAGGTTCATTAAATAATTGGCCATTAATATAAGGATATATTAGTATCTTTCTTGTTAATTAATATAAATTAAGATTGATTAAAATAGGATGGAAATTGTAATTAGAGGTAATATAAGATTAGGATTGTTATTTAATTAGATAATTTAATTATTAAATTAGGATAATTGAGATTAATTTGGGATTTATTAATTTAGAGTTTTTACGCTTGGATAATTAAAATTGGTTAATATGTAAATAAGTATTTAGAATGCTTTATATGACATTTTACTAGTTATATATGTTGCTGTAATTGTCACTGGAGGATGATTTGGTAGCTATTGGTAAACAACTTTTGCAGATTTTGAATTAGTTAATATATAACTTTAAACAATAGCACTTTATATTGGGTAAGTACAGCTAACAATTAACAACTTATCATATATAGTATATGATTAATTTATAAAGACCACAATCAATATGACACACACACACACACACACACATTTTTATAAACGTATTTGATAAAATTACTAATTTTTTATTATAAACAGATAAAAATGGTTATTTATTGTTTTTTTCATTAACTTGAAAATATTTAATTTACCATAATAATTTGAAATGGGATTAAAAACTATTGATAACTCATCATATATTGTATAATTATTAATCTTATAAACATTAATATGATATATATATGTTTATATATTTAACTATTAAAATTTACTAATTTTGTATCATAAATGGTATAAAAAAATCAATTACTCATTTTTTTTCTAAATTAAGTTGCAAAATATTTAATTTATCGTAATAAATTAAAATGAGATTGAAAGCAATTGACAACTTATCATATATAATATAATTATTAATCTTATAAAGACCACCATCAATATGACATATATGTTTATATAAATAATTGATAATTTACTAATTCTTCTATCATAAATCTGAAGAAGAGATCAAGTATTATTTTTTTCTCTAAATTAACTTGTACAATATTTAATTTACTATAATAAGAGGAAATAATAGTATGTATATTGTCAATAAAATAATTAAAGTTTGTCAATGAAACAGATCTGAAGATTACAAAATTACTTAACTAACATATCTAATATCTATACTATATTATATTTTTGTCTCCTCCTCTCCCTTTGAGGGACACTTGTCTATTTTTTTTTTCCCTCAACAACTTTTTTTTATTTAGGTCCCTTTATTCCTTTTTCAACAATTTTTTTAGTTAAATCTCTAACATGTTTTTTATATGGTTCTTTAACTTTTTTAATCGTCCTCTATTATTGTTTTATGGTATTGCTTTATATTTTTATTTATTTGCTTCTTCTACTTACATATATTTTACTTTCGAATGAAATTTATTATATAAAAGGCTTTTTTTAGGTCACGACCCGAAGACTGTGACTTTCATTTATTACTCATACCTTTTCTCTCTTACAAATTTATGAACTAAATTTTCATTTTCATTTTAATTTTAAGGTTTGTATTCGATGTCAGTGTAGTTACTACTTTACTTTCATTGATCCTCTATACGATAATTTATCACACTTCTGAGTTACATCCCGACTCCTTGAACAAAATACGCACTGTTTACTAATTAAAGTCTGTACATGTAAACAAGAGATTTACAAAGAACGTATGCCTCGAGGCGATGCAGCGGATTCGAAGAACAGTGGCCAGTACCAAGCTTAGATACCGTCTCCGGTGCCCATTTAGTAGCTCGCATGGCAGATGTTAACTTCAATAGTCTCAAAGATATGAAATTTAGTAGGGTGAGCAAAACCACGGCTCAGAAAGATACTAATATAAATACAAGAGTAGGATTATACTGTCTTAAACTGCAATGCTTAAAACTTGCAAGTTTGCAATTACAGTTAATCCTTTCTCATCGATAACATATCATTATCTCATTTCTTGTCATCTGTCTATCACTTATACTTTTAAATAAATCATCATAATCACTTTTTCAGTCTTCTCATCCTTATACTATAGTGCATCGCACAACAATATGTCACGTCCAATTTGAATGTCATATACTATTAATCTATACTTTCCTTAATCTCGGAGTACATCATGTCCAATTGAAACATCATATCAAATCGCTTTATGTTTCATAATTGTACTCCTGTATTCTATCATCTCATATCACTTTCCATATAGAGAAATCATGATCACAGTGGTACGAAGTCATAATTCTCTTCGTATAAATTCTATATTCATGTATCATATCATATCATGACATCATGTAGATGAAATATCGTTACCACCAAGTCATGATACTTCTCATATACTCTTCATGACTTACAATACACTAGGTCCAATGGTTAGTCGTTACTCGACACTTACAAGTGGTAAGGGTTCGAGTAGCGACGGACGCGAAAGAAATCCGTGAGGACCTAAGTGCCACGTCAGCGGAACTGACAGGGGCCACCTCTAGAATCCAAAGCGGACAATACGAATGAGTGGGGCATGGGCCACTAGGATACGGGCCTCACACGATGCCATCAATAAATTTGGAATCTTGAGGCCTTTTGCTATTTCCCATAAGCACATGGCAACTCGAGATTCCATCACATGTAATGCTCACTGGAACTTCACATATTTTCTCACTGTTTCATTATCATATTTCGACTATGGCACTAGAGAAATCAAGGAGCCTGATAATAGAAAAGTGATTCAGTTTGATTAACCAGTCTATAATCACTTACATAACATCATATTCCCTTTGTTCAATTGGAAAAAAAATGAGGATCTTTCTCTTTCATTAAGCTCTCAAGTTTCCAAGTAGTCTCTTTATATAGATGATACTATTAGAGGACCTTCATTAAGGGAAGGGACTTTAACCTCAAAGCTTTCTCCTTTTTGTCCACAATTCATATCGACCCCTCTATAATTCTAATATGTTTTGCCATTTCACTCTTTGCAATAAACGTTCTCTTATAATTCAAAATCATAATTTCAATTTCCAATAGTCCTCATAATTAAGATGGGATTGTACTTTCAATTAGGTCATATACTTTTGTTCAATCATTTTCGTTGGCTATTTCTTTACTTCTTTCACTCCTTTTTCAGTTCACATATCAATCATATTTTATACAATCATTCCAGTATCTTGCATATAAATTGCCACAATCAATCATTCTCGATCATTCAATATCTTATTCCTTTAGGGTGATACACTATTCTTCTATACCGTATCGATACCAGTCGTAACTATTCTCCGTCCGTTTCAATGGGCCATCAATTGGCATCCTTTATGTCAAAACCCAGCCTGTTTCAATAGGCCGTCGACTCGTATAACCCATACCAATAGCTGACCAATCTTGGTATATATCTAAAATCAGCAAGTTTACATGTAGACACTATACAGTACACGGGACGTAACATTGTTATGGTCTCAACTACACTGAAATGTACTAGACAAATCGTGCTCTGATACCATTAAATCTGTCACGACCTGAAGACCGCGACTTTCACTTATTACTCATACCTTTTCTCTCTTACAAATTTATGAACTAAATTTGTCTTTTTCATTTTAAGGTTTGTATTCGATGTCAGTGTAGTTACTACTTTACTTTCATTGATCCTCTATACGATAATTTATCACACTTCTGAGTTACATCCCGACTCCTTGAACAAAATACGCACTGTTTACTAATTAAAGTCTGTACATGTAAACAAGAGATTTACAAAGAACGTATGCCTCGAGGCGATGCAGCGGATTCGAAGAACGGTGGCCAGTACCAAGCTTAGATACCGTCTCCGGTGCCCATTTAGTAGCTCGCATGGCAGATGTTAACTTCAATAGTCTCAAAGATATGAAATTTAGTAAGGTGAGCAAAACCACGGCTCAGAAAGTACTAATATAAATACAAGAGTAGGATTATACTGTCTTAAACTGCAATGCTTAAAACTTGCAAGTTTGCAATTACAGTTAATCCTTTCTCATCGATAACATATCATTATCTCATTTCTTGTCATCTGTCTATCACTTATACTTTTAAATAAATCATCATAATCACTTTTTCAGTCTTCTCATCCTTATACTATAGTGCATCGCACAACAATATGTCATGTCCAATTTGAATGTCATATACTATTAATCTATACTTTCCTTAATCTCGGAGTACATCATGTCCAATTGAAACATCATATCAAATCGCTTTATGTTTCATAATTGTACTCCTGTATTCTATCATCTCATATCACTTTCCATATAGAGAAATCATGATCACAGTGGTACGAAGTCATAATTCTCTTCGTATAAATTCTATATTCATGTATCATATCATATCATGACATCATGTAGATGAAATATCGTTACCACCAAGTCATGATACTTCTCATATACTCTTCATGTTTTTGTACAATACACTAATGATTTAGTAAGCAGTTTATGTAACTTCATTGTATAAACTACTATCATTTCAAATCATATCATATATACTTCAGAACATGCTCCAAATATAACTTTCAATTCATTTCATAATTACTTTCAAAACATGATCGATGCATGTAAAATTGCAAATCATGTATTCGTTTTTAGAGCATGTTTGAAACATGTGTTTTCAAAACATTTTTCATATACTTTAAGTCATATCAGGTCTAGAGTTCATATCAAATCAAACAACACTCTAGACCGCATATCATGTCATTTTCGACCCAAAATCATATACAAATCATATAGGTGTCGAAATCATATATCATGTACTTTTAAAACATATACTGTAAGTCATATCAGGTCCAGAGTTCATGTCAAATCAAACTATACTCTAGACTGCATATCATGTCATGTTCGACACAAAATCATATATAAATCATATAAGTGTCGAAATCATATATCATGTACTTTTAAACCATGTTTAAAACATGTACAATTTCAAAACATATTTCATATTCATCTCAAGTATGTTTCATGTACTGTATAAATCATGTCAAGTCTAGAGTTCATATCAATAAAATCATACTCTAGACTTCATATCATATCGGTTAGAGACTAGGCTAGATCCCTATCATCTCTATCAATAAAGACTTAAATCACTGTAGCTAGCAGTGAAAATCATGTCATCGTCCCCTGGAAACCAACTAGGGCGCTATCTATGGCCATAGACCTCATCTCTCTCAGCCCTACTGATCAGGCGTGATTGAGACCTGTCCACAACTATTGTCGGACAAGCATCTCTGCCTAATGAGCAAAGCTCCAATTAGGTGGTTTCCACTATGCTTTATTGAATTTAATTCTTTTAGGGTGCCTACAGTCTCATAAAACATTTAAATCTTTAGCTTTCTTTTCAATATCATGTAAAGCATATGGTAAAATTCTGTATGAGACTTCATATATCAAAATTGTTGGCTCTACCGAGAGGGGGGGTGAATCGGTTTTTCTAGTTATTTCTACTTTTCCTAACTCTTAATGCACAGTCAAAGTCAAATAAGCAATAATGAAACAAATGCAGTAAATAAGAGTAAGGGAAAGAGAAGCAAACACAAGGTTTATAGAGGTTCGGCCAATCTCTTGCCTACGTCCTCTCTCCTTGAACTTCTTGTCAAGGTTTTGATTCACCTCTTCCTTGAGAAAGCTTACAAACCACTTGAAGGTGTGGCAAGACCTCTTACAATTTCTCTTGGGACTTTAGAAGTCTCCTTCTAATCCTCTACCCTTGTAGTATTCCCACACTCTACAATATCAGACCTTACAAGGATAGCTCACCCCTTTGAATATCTGATTTTTTCAGTGGATGGGTGAAGGATACAGAAAACACTCTCACAAAATGGAGTTACAATAAGATTTTCAGATTTCAGATTCTCTCTTGAAGCTTGAATACTTTGGAATGCTTGTTCTACCTCCAAACTTCATAAATGTCACTATTTATAACCCACCAAACGGATAGAACAGTTGGTGAAGCATTTAATGTAATTCTTCCCGTTGAAAAACTCAGAAACTAGCCGTTACTGTCAGGTCTGGGGCAAAGGGATCGATCCCCCAACAGTAGGGATCGATCCCTTTTCTCCAGAATGCTATCCAAGCTTTCTCCCGGGTGTTTTCCATTTCATTCTGCCAATTGGGGATCGATCCCTCTACAGTAGGGATCGATCCCTTTTGTCCAGTAGCCCTCCTGCACTTTAACATGCTGCAAAGTTTATAGCTTTTGTGATTTTAAGTCAGTTCAAAAATCTTCTAACACTTTTCAAGAGTATTTACTGACTTTTTCAGTTGAAATCTCAATCCAAGACTTTGTTAAAATAGTTTCAATCATTGAGTTCATTCAAAGCAAATTTACTTGTATAAAAATCATTTCTAAGCTTGCTTGAGTTTTGTCATTTTCAAAATACTTGTCAATTTAAAGCTAACAATCTCCCCCTTTTTGATATGACAAAACTTAAGGTAAATTTGCTTATATGTTTGAAAATTTAGGTTACTTGATTTTTGAAAAAACATTACTCCCCCTCAATATTTGCTCCCCCTCAATTTAATACAAGTTTACCACATCAATTCTCCCCCTTTTTGTCATAGCAAATGATTAATCAGAAATGGTTAGTAGTATAAGGAAATTTAAAGCAATAAGGATATACCAATAAGAAGCAGAGGAAGTAATAGCATTGGCAATGAAATAAAGAGACACAAAGATCAACCCAATGGTATGAACGCACAATTAACGGCAGAACAAGACATCGTTATTAACATAGAACCACTAGAAAGCATAACTAGCAATGTCATTAACATAGTCAGAAGAGGTTCAAAACATATCATATCAGTGCAGAGATCTAAGAAAGTTCAGACAACAAAACACTAAGGCCGACAGAACACAGCAAAGGATAAAACACCAAGGCCATAAGCATAGCAAGGTAAAAGCGCATCCCATACGACAAGCACAATCAGCGCCGAGGAAACGTCTTGTAGTACTGGTCCATGAAATCCTCGTGCTGCATACGAACATCTTGGATTTCATCATACATGGTAGCTTGAGTTTCTTCGATCTTATCAAGCCGCTGAGTGACGGCCTGCTGGAAATCTTGCTGAGAGGTGTGCATTTGCTGAAGCATTAGCATGAGCTGGTCGAGAGAAACTGATGTGGAGCCGGAAGGGGCAGAAGATGTAGCTGCTACAGGTTCGTCGTCTCCGTCTCCTCCTTCTTCTCCAACTCCTTCCGGAGCATGTTCGGGAGGTTCAGCCTGTCCATGGCCCTTGACCCATTCGATTGTATCTCCCCGTTGATGTTGATACCACCCAAGGTTATGGAGAGTGGCGAGATTGATCGTGGTGCTGGGATCCGGAAGTACACCAACCTCACATGAACAGTCAACGCCTTCAGAGAGTAAGTAGTAGGCGAGAGGCTAAGGGAAGACAATGGTGTGGACCTTGCCACGAACAATCTTCACCCAGTCATGAAGGATAAAGTGTAGGAGGTCTGGTTGTATGCCGTCAGGTTCATGAATATGATGAAGCCAAAACGATCAAGCTTGCGAAGGTGAGAATATCGGGTGCCAAGAGGGCGGAGATTCCATGAGATGATGATATGGAGGAGGCGTGCGAAGACAGGAAGGTCACTTGCACGATTATCGGTAACGGGGAACGCTAAGGGGACTTCGATATTTTCATAGATAGTACCTCTGTCACGAAGTCTAAAAGCAAGGGAGAGGGATTGTGTGGTCAGTTCAACATTTTTACCCATGACATAAGAGCGAATCCCGACAACCGTACATTCATCATTTGGATCATAGATGATTTCGGCATTGGAAAAGAAGGCACGAATGATGTTTGCCGGGACCGGAGTATTGATTTTGAGAAACTGGGTCCAACCATATTCATTAAACTTGGTGAGGTAAGGAAAATGAATGGACTCGAGGAAGTCGAAATCAATAGGACGCCAATGCTTAATGGGCATATTGGCATATTGGGCTAGAAACTTGGTTTTCTCATTAGCATGGCGAAAACAGCGGTTAAAGGTGGTTGGTATGGAGGATGAGGAAGAGGAAGTAGGGGTTTTGCGTTTTGAAGCAGCGTGCTTAATCTTAGGAGCCATATGGAGAAGGAGAAAGATACGAAATTTCGTTGAGGAGTTTTATCAAACAGGTGGTGGGCACAAGTTTGAGGAACTATGGATGAGTGTGTGGGAGAGATGGGATCTAACCAACAGCAGAGAGCCACAACCCAAGATGCATTGAACAATTATAACAAGGAAATTCGGATGAAAAATGACAAATAGTCTAAGTATTAACTAGAGAAAAAATGCAAGTGCCAAAGGATTGGAACACCTAGATGGAGAAGAAATTGATGCAAGATATGCACATGGGTAGGCAAGACATGATAAAAGAGACTAGAAATGCAAGAAAAATTTTATGAAAAATGTTAGAAAAACTTACAATTTAAATGTTGGGTGAATAGTAACCATGGTGTGGAAGAACAAAGGAAATGAAGAAAGGAAGAGTTTTTGTCAGGAAATGAAGAGGGGAAATGAAAAAGAGAAGAAAATGAGAAAGATTGGTGAAAGAATGGAGTGATTTGGTGTAGAAAAGAGTGAGAACCGGTAGTTTTGGTAGAGAGGAAATGAGGAACGGCGTGGAGAGGTGAGGAAGAAAGTGAATAGTTGAAGTAGGAGAAGAGGCCGACGGTTAAAAAGCACCTTGGAGGCAAGTATGCCACGAGGGGATCGATCCCCACTGTAGAGGGATCGATCCCTTTTTGGCAGATTGCTTTCCAAAGTCCAGAAAGCTATTCTGGCACTAGGGGATCGATCCCCACTGTATAGGGATCGATCCCTTTTAAGCAGAATGCTTCCCATCACCCAGAATGTTGGCCAGACAGACTTGGAATCCAATCCTATGTGAGAGGAATTGTCTCCGCAGTCATGTGGCTCATTTATGATGTACAAAAATGATTTGAAAGCATTGAAACTTATGCAGTTTGAGCATCTGAAGATCAAAAGTTGATTTTTGCATTTGAGATTCATGAAATGAGTTTGAAAAAATGCAGAAAAAGATGCAGAAAAACTGCAGAAAAATGCAGAAATGGCTTAAGTACGTAGACACACTATGTGAACATGGATGTGATAGTGTCTTAATCATGAGAAATGGGTTTTGGCTAATAAAAGAAGTTTAACATGAGAAGAACACACAAAATTCAACATTTCAATCTCAAGGAGCATTCATAATGCCTAATTCTCCTCTAAGAGTGCAAAATCTCTCCTTGTCCAAGGGCTTTGTGAAAATATCAGCTAATTGGTGCAAGGTGTCCACATACTCTAGAATTATGTCTCCTTTTTGCACATGATCTCGTATAAAATGATGTCTAATCTCAATGTGCTTGGTTCTAGAGTGTTGGATGGGATTTTTTGTAAGATTGATGGCACTAGTGTTGTCACACCTAATGGGAACTTGGTTCATTTCTATTCCATAGTCTCTCATTTGTTGCTTAATCCATAACACTTGAGCACAGCAACTTCCGGAAGCTATATATTCAGCCTCGGTTGTGGATTGAGCTACACTATTTTGTTTCTTAGAAAACCATGAAATGAGTCTACTTCCTAAGAATTGGCATGTTCCCGATGTGCTTTTCCTATCCACTTTGCATCCACCAAAATCCGCATCGGAATAGGCATGGAGGTCAAGTGTAGAATCTTTAGGATACCAAAGTCCTAAGGAAGAAGTGTCTTTGAGGTATCTAAGGATTCTTTTTACTGCTTGTAGGTGTGATTCTCTAGGGGATGACTGAAATCTAGCACACAAGCATACACTAAACATTATATCGGGTCTACTAGCAGTTAAATATAGCAATGAGCCAATCATAGACCTATATAGTTTAGTGTCTACACATTTTCCTCCTTCATCCTTATCAAGCTTAATGTTTGTGCTCATAGGTGTAGAAACAGGTTTAGATTCATCCATTCCAAATCTTTTGAGCAAATCTTTAGTGTACTTAGCTTGATTTATGAAAATACCTTCTTTACATTGTTTAACTTGAAGTCCTAGAAAGAAGGTCAATTCTCCCATCATACTCATTTCAAATTCACCTTGCATTAGCTTTGAAAAATTTTTGCACAATGACTCATTTGTAGAACCAAAAATGATATCATCTACATAAATTTGAACTACCAATAAGTCATGACCTTTAGATTGAATAAACAATGTTGTGTCTACCTTTCCTCTTGTAAAACCTTTTTCGATTAAAAACTTTGAAAGTCTTTCATACCAAGCTCTAGGAGCTTGTTTTAATCCATATAAGGCTTTTGAAAGTTTGAAAACATGGTTAGGAAGTTTTGGATTTTCGAAACCGGGAGGTTGCTCAACATAAACCTCTTCATTTATATAACCATTTAGAAAAGCACTTTTTACATCCATTTGATATAACTTAAAGTCCTTATAACATGCAAATGCAAGTAGCATCCTAATGGCTTCTAATCTAGCTACCGGAGCATAGGTTTCATCATAGTCAATCCCTTCTTCTTGTCTATAGCCTTGAGCTACTAACCTAGCCTTATTTCTAACAATAATGCTATTTTCATCCATCTTATTCTTGAATATCCATTTGGTTCCAATGATGGGATAATCTTTAGGTCTTTCTACTAATGTCCACACTTTGCTTCTTTCAAATTGATTTAATTCTTCTTGCATGGCCATAATCCAATTTTCATCATTCAAAGCCTCATCCACTTTCTTTGGCTCAAATTGTGACACAAAGGCAACATGTTGACATATGTTTCTATAGGTTGACCTAGTCCTAACTCCAATGGTAGGATCTCCAACAATATCATTATCTTTCACATATCCAAGTTCTCTAGGACACCTAGATTCCTTCTCAATCATTTCTTGTTCCATGGACTCCTCATCTTTGTTAATAGTAAGATCTTCTAAGTGTTCCCTAACATCCTTATCTTGAGATGGATCAACTATAGGTTCATCAAAGATCTCTACTTCATCATCAAGATTGGTTCTACTAGTGATATTTGATTCATCAAAGATTACATGTATTGACTCTTCTACAACAAGTGTTCTTTTATTAAAAACTCTATAAGCCTTAGAATTTAAAGAATAACCAAGAAAAATACCTTCATCACTTTTAGCATCAAATTTTCCTAGGTTATCTTTACCATTGTTCAAAACAAAACATTTACATCTAAATGGGTGAAAATAACTTATGTTAGGCCTTTTTCCTTTATAAATCTCATAGGGAGTTTTCTTTAAAATAGGCCTCACCATAGCTCTATTTATAACATAGCAAGAGGTGTTTATTGCTTCAGCCCAAAAATATTTAGGTAAGTTGTTTTCACAAAGCATGGTTCTAGCCATTTCTTCTAAGGTTCTATTTCTCCTTTCAACTACTCCATTTTGTTGAGGAGTTCTAGGAGCTGAAAAATTATGGCTAATGCCATTTTCATTGCAAAATATATCAAAACCAATATTTTCAAATTCTTTTCCATGGTCACTCCTAATACTTGAAATAGAATAACCCTTTTCATTTTGAACAAGTTTTGAGAAAACAATGAATTTTTCTAAGGCCTCATTTTTAACACTTAAAAAGAACACCCAAGTAAACCTAGTGTAATCATCAACTATCACAAATCCATAGTGTTTACCTCCTAAACTAGTTGTCCTAGTTGGTCCAAAGAGATCTAAGTGAAGAAGTTGAAGTGATCTAGAGGTAGTGACACACTTCTTAGATTTAAATGAATTTCTTTTGTGTTTTCCTCTTACACATGCTTCACAAACTTTATCATTTTCAAATTGAAGCTTAGGTAATCCTACAACTAGGTCTCTTTTGGCTAACTTAGACAAAACATGCATGCTAGCATGGCCTAGTCTTCTATGCCATAACCAAGGTTCATCTTCTCTAGTAGCCACAAAGCATACATTTTTGCTATTAAGTTCATTTAAATCCACAATATAAATATTTCTTTGTCTATGTCCAATAAACACAATTTGATTAGATTTGGCATTAACAACATTGCAACACAAATCATCAAACATAACTTTAAATCCCTTATCACACAATTGACTAATACTAAGCAAGTTATGCTTCAAGCCTCTAACATACAAAACATTTTCAATAGTTGAGGAAGAGTTACCAATGGAGCCAATTCCTTCAATTTGTCCTTTGGAGTTGTCTCCAAACGTGACCTCTCCACCACTTTTATGCTTTAAGTACTTGAATTGGCTCTTGTCTCCCGTCATGTGTCTAGAGCATCCACTATCAAGGTACCAATGCTCCTTGGACTTAGCCTTGTAGCAATACTCTTCCTCCTACAAACACATCAAACTTTCATCTTAGGTACCCAAATTTTCTTGGGTCCTTGAGAGTTAGTATCAATAATTTTTGATCCTTTAGGGATCCATTTCAACTTTAAAGACTCATCATTTGACTTCAAAACATGTTTAGGTACCCAAATCTTAATAGCCATTTTTCCTCTAATTATGGTCTTCCTAGAGGTGCATGCTTGTGAAGAATGTCCTATTGGTATCAGAGCTTGGGCTCGAGATTGAATTAGATTAACCTCTATCGAGCGAAACGATCTTAAATGGCTCACTTGAATGTAGGCACACCCCTAGGAGAAGAGGGACACTCATTAGTTAGACCTCCACTATTCAATGGTGAGAATTACTCTTATTGGAAAACTAGGATGATGTTATTTGTGCAATCTAATGACTATGAAGTGTGGAGAGTAATAGTTAATGGTCCTAGAATCCCAATAAAGAAAGTAGATGGAAAAGATGTCCCTAAGAGTGAGGATGAGTGGGACACCAATGATATGAGATTGGCACAATTGAATGCCAAGGCTATGTACACCCTCTTTTGTGCATTAGGTCCAAATGAATATAATAGAGTGTCCCTATGTGAAAATGCTAAGCAAATATGGGACAAACTAGCCATCACACATGAAGGGACAAATCAAGTTAGAGAGACCAAAGTAGGAATGCTCACACATGATTATGAGCTTTTTAGAATGAAAGAAAATGAGTCCATGAGTGATATGTATACTAGATTTAATGACATAATCAATGGACTTAAGGCATTAGGCAAGACCTATTCCAATGTAGAAAGGGTGAAGAAAATCTTGAATAGCTTGCCACAATCATGGGAGGCAAAGGTAACCGCAATAGAAGAGTCTAAAGATCCAAATACCTTGTCTCTAGATGAACTTATGGGCTCCCTACTTACATATGAGATGAAATTGAAAAGAAATGAAGAGCCTTCAAAGAAAGTAGGGGTAGCACTTAAGTCTTCCACTCATGAGGATGATAGTGATGAAAGTGGAAATGAGGAAGAAATGGCAATGTTTGCCAAAAGATTCAATAGATTCATGAGAATGAAAGAGAGAGAGAGTAATAGGAGACATCATATGGGAGAGTCAAGTAGAAGAGAAAAAGACCCCTTAGTGTGCTATGAATGTAATGAACTAGGTCACACTAAGCTAGATTGCCCCTTACTTAGGAAAGAAAAGGAGAGGAAGCCTAGGAAGAAAGCATTTGTGGCTGCATGGAGCGATAGTGATAGCTCCGATGAGGAAAATGTAGATAATGAGGAAGCCTACTCATGCTTTATGGCCATTAGTGATGATGAGGCTAGTAGTAGTTCTACTGAAGATAATGATTATACCTTTAGTGAACTACAAAATGCCTTTGATGATTTAGCAAATGAATTTCAATGCATGAATTCTAAATATAAGAAAATCATTGCTAAATTAAAAATAGAAAATGAAGCCTTGACTAGTGCTAAGATAGAATTTGAAAAGAAACTAGAAGATGCCAACTTAGAAATAAATGAGTTAAATAAAAAGAACACAAATTTGCATAACTCATTCTAGGTTTTATATGGGTCAACAAAAGCTAGATCACATGTTAGAGACCCAAAGAGCTTTCTTTGACAAAGATGGGTTAGGCTATAATGCTAAACAAAAAGAAACTCATCTTAAGAATTTCCTAGTGAGCAAAAATACCATGCATGATTTATCTCTCACATGCTCACTTTGCAATAGAATAGGCCACACCTCACAAGCATGCACAAATAGAAAAACCACATTTAGAGGAAGAGTGGTTAGAAAAATGTGGGTGCCTAAGCATGCTGTAAATAATGATGAATTGTGCTTGAAATGGATCCCAAAAGGATCAAAAATTATTTGTACTAACTCTCATGGACCCAAGAAAATTTGGGTACCAAAGCATGCTTGAATTTGTTTGTTGTAGGAGTGTTAGAGCATGGAGTTACAAAGAAACAATGGGGTTTGAGTGCTCTACACACCTCTATGGAGTTTGCTTGTGCCAATGAGAAAAAGGAAAAGCTTGAGGATCCATCACAACAATTCTTCAAAGAATAGCTCAAGGTGGACTCAACAATTCAAGGCAAAGCATACTCAAGCAAAGGAGTTTTGTAAGATTAATTCTTTACTCTTTAAAACTTTTATTTGATTATTTGTGCTTTGATGAGAAAATGTGTTAATAATTCTTGATGCATTGTGAGTTGAATGATAGAACAAAAGGCATGATGAATGATTGTTGAATGTTTGATGAATAGTACTTGATACATTGAATGAAAAGCATGATTTGTGATTTTGAAATGATTTTTGGTTTTCTGCATCTTGAGCAAGTTTGATATGTCTAGATAATATATTTAGTTGCTCAAAAGATGTCAAATATGTCATATATGCAAAATGCCTTGTCATGAGTCTTAATGAAGAATATGCATGTTGACAATCATGACATGTTGTTCACAAGTATGATGATTTGATGTTATATATGCTTAAAATCTATGTGAACAAGTTTGTTTTGGCATATTTGTGGTTTCCAAAGCTTTGGTTTTGACAAAATATGCATAATGCTTAAAATGACCCCCTTTGAGGCAAAAAATGCTTTTATTGGTGAAAATTCTACCAAAATTGCAAAATCTTTTGTAAAATGGTTTTTCATTCAGATTTTTTAGTCATACAAGTCCAAAATCATGTTTTACAAATGTTTAAACCCTTGCTTGGACTTAAAATACTCAAAAACGAAGTTTTGGTACCTCAAAAGTTGGATTTTCTGTCAAAAATCTGCAGAACCAAGATGAGGGATCGATCCCTCTACATATAGGATCGATCCCTTTGGAAAAACATGTAGGAAACATGCGTCTGGAGTTAAGGGATCGATCCCTTTGCTCATAGGATCGATCCTTCTAGGCAAATTATGTCATTTTCTGCATTTTTAAGCCTTAGTTGAGAAGTTTTCTTAATTCTTTTGATATTCTTTTTCTTCTCAACTTAAAATTCATTGTTTTAACTTCGTTTTGATGATCTTTAATGTATGAAAATTCATTTTTCATTGATATCATGCCTCAACTCCATCAATTTGAATCATTTCCAACAAATGGTATCACTTTCAACAATCAATATCAACTTTCTTGAGCTCACAAGTGCAAAATCATTTTTCTTGTTGAAAACATTCATGAATCTTGAAATAATCTTGAAACATACTTTCAATGAATATTTAAACATAATTTTTGGGATTTATTTCAATGGTTTGTATATTTGAGAATTTGATGAACTTGTGCATAATGCCTATTGATTTTTCTTTTTGTTCATCTTAGTCAAGCATGCTTATAGGATTATGTCTCTTGGCTTGACTTATCAATTCCACACTAGGTTTCATGATAATTTTACATCTAGTGGATTGATTCCAAATGTAAATTCAACAATTGGTAATAGTCATTGGCCTATAATTTGTGAAGGTAAATGGATCCTAAATGTTAAAATGCATAAAACTTTATCATCCTTATACTTAAAGAACTAGGGTCTTAATGACAACACTAACACTCAAAGATAAATGCACCCTTGAACAAACTTGATATCCATGCATTTATTATTTGAATCTTTCCTTGTTCATAATTGGTTAAGGACTTGAATTAGAAAATGAGCATAGGATTTGTGTGCTTGAAACCATGGAAGAAAATGCGTTTGCTTGAATTCCTTGATTTTTTGAATCTTCTTTATGGTATCAATTTGTGAATATGAATATGGATTAATACTTTATGATAGTATGCTTATGTTTAATTAATCCATATGCATATTTGATAATGTGTGATTGTGTTCTTGCATATTTTGAATGATTATTTTCTTGACATGAACACATTGCACATAGATATTGAATTAATGCAAAATGCCTAAGTCAACCATTAGTAACAATTGGTGTTTAGATTGAAATAACAATTAGTATCATTGGCAACCATATTTTCCACAATTGGTAAGCCAAATCTAAATTGCCAATTGGTATGAGCTTTAAATTGATAACTCTTTTCATGCTCTTTAGATTGAAATGACAAATAGAGAAGAATTCTCTTAGGTTATTTTTGCATGACACTCTTGTGTGCTAGAATTTGTAGTTAATTGCTATATATCTTGATTCTATGCACATTCTTGCTTGAACATGATTTATGAGCTCATGCATATGATATGTCATCTAATTTTAGCTCATAATCATGATGTATTACCATGCACCTTAGTTGGACCTTAGAGAACAATTGATATACTTAGGTGCGTGCTTAACTTCTTACCAATTGGAATCTTCTTGCAAAATTACTTATCAACAATTGGTATCAAAATTATTTATAAACAATTGGTATAGGATCATAAGTCATATTCATTGCATGAATATTTCATACTCTTTGTGAATATTGACTTATTTATTTGTGCTATAAGTCCCATGTACTAACATGTTTCTTGTTGGATGGAGCATTTTTATTTGTTCTCACATAGCCATGATTTTAGGGGGAGCATATTTTTTATTATTTTTCCTTCTTTTTGCTATGACAAAAAGGGGGAGAGATAGATAAAGGGAGAGATAGATATAAGGAGAGATATTAAGGGGGAGAGATAATGGGGAAAATAGTTTGAAAATTCTTTTTCAAAACCCATGCATATATTAAGGGGGAGCTTTATAAAATCCTGCTTTATTTGAGTGGGAGTATTTTATCAAAGAATTTTCAAAGCAAATTTACATTAAGTTTTGTCATATCAAAAAGGGGGAGATTGTTAGCTTTAAATTGACATATGTATTTTGAAATGACAAAAACTTAAGTAAGCTTTAATGCTTTAATTCATATTGTAAATTTGCCTTATCACACATGATTTTCTCAATACATTTCAAGTGATCATATCAAACATTAAGACCATGATTTAATGATGCATACTCTTATTGGTCTTAATACTTTGTAAATGTTTTGAATATTTTAGAAAATCACTTGATGAATTTTTAGACCATGTTTCCATTTGAGAAAGTCAAGAAAAACTCCCACAAAAATGCCAAAATGTTTTGGGTTGGATTAGGATCAAAGACCACATCATTTCTAACTCAAAAAGTGCAGGAAATCACCTTCTGGAGAGAAGGGATCGATCCCCTAAGGGAAGGGATCGATCCCCTTTTGGCAGTAAGCTCCCAACAGCTAGAAAAGGTCCCTGAAGCCCAGAATCAAGATTCTGGACAAAAGGGATCGATCCCCTATGGAAAGGGATCGATCCCTTTGCTCGAAAATAGCCTATAACGGCTAGTTTTTGTGAGACAACGGTAAGATCCGAGATTTGGCTCCACCCAACGGCTAGAATACATCCAAGGGACTATAAATAGAGGCTTAGAAGCTAAAGAAAGCAAGAGGAACCACTCAGCAACTTCAAATCTCATATTCCTCAAATCTACAAGCCTCAAACAACAAATTAAGAGCTACAAAGTTTCCATCATCTATCATTCTCTTATTCCTTGTAGTGCTTAGCACAAATCTTGTATAGGCTTTTTCCTTGTGCTTAATTTCTGTAATCACTTGCCTATATAGAGGCTCTCTTTGATTACTCATTTGTAAAACCAATTCAATCCTTGTAAAAAGGGGAGGTTTCTCTTAAGCCTTGAAAAAGAGGGAGGTTACTCTTTAGCCTAAGAAAAAGAGAGAGGTTTCTCTTGAGCCTAGAAAAGAGGGAGGTTACTCTTGAGCCTTGAAAAGAGGGATTGTAATCACAAATTCAAGATAGTGGATTTGGAGAAAATCCTTGGGAGCGTCTCAAGGTAGAGGACGTAGGCAAGGTTGCCGAACCTCTATAAATCGATTGTGTAAATCTCTCTTTCCCTACTCTCTTTAATTACTAGCAATTATATTGTGTTTATTGCATTGAACTTGGATTGCATGCTTGTCTAGCCTAGAGAACTTAGAAATTATTAATAGAGGCTAGAGAATTTAGAGAAACCGAAAAACGAGCTTATAGTTAGTTAAAAACCGATTTACCCCCCCTCTCGGTATAACCTATAGAGCCAACAAAAATATATATATATCTACCATATACTTTCATTTTAAAACAAATCAATACTTTTCAATATTCATATAAACATTATTATAATGTTTCAAGTTGTAAGAAGGCATGCTTAAATGCGATGCTATAAAATATTTCAGTATACAACTTCGGTAATATTTTCATCAAATACAGTGAAGCAATTCATTTAACTTTATCACCATCAATTATTTGATTTCAAGACTTTCTTTCTGTCCAATCAGTAAATCACTATTCAAATCATTCAAGATTCATTTCATTCAGTATTCAGATTGTTCAGTACTCTAATTATTTAATAATCAGATCACTTGGTATTCGAACCATTCGGTATTCAATATCCTTTTTCGATAATTATCGACTATAACAATCATTTGTACATTTCATTATCGATACTAAAACCACATCATCAGTGTGAATCCTCTTAGTATCTATGAGCATTTAAATACCGTGTTTCCATATAGTCATCATGATACTGAAATTATGCAATACTAATATCCTCATTCGATATCTATTACAGAGTCGACATCGAGGATCATAGAACCACAAGATCAATAATCACTTATCAAATCCATTTATGGTTTGACTTATTGGTACACATTCAAAATTTTCGACTTGCGATTCAATTTCATTCACAATCATAAAATCAGATCACTATCCTCAATTCACTTTTCATATGGCCTGTAGAATGTAATATCATGCTAGAATTATCTATAAAACATCATCAATTCAATTTTTGATTGGCAATTCACCCACTTAAAAGAATTTGCCAATTTTCCACTATCAACAGTGTTTCAATCATTTAAGTCACCTTGCGACTATCCATGTTATTGCAAAAATCTCAGTTCACATCTATTTAATATCGATATGTACAAGTACATTTTTATGTAAACGTGTGTTCTATCAAATGTCCATAAGATATCACAATCTACTTTCTTATTATCATTATCTCAATCATACCACTAAGATGGTCCATTTATTTGAATCTATCAATTCTATAATCATCACTCGATTGATAATTCTGCAATTCTATCATTCGACCATCTAAATCACAACTTCAATTTTTCTGTTTTAAGTTGTATCATATAATCATCGTCACTTTTATTCGTGATCCGTCTAATAAATAATTCCACCTCAATCTCAACTTGATACCATTTGTGATATTAAAATTACCTGATTTATCGATTCTATAAGGTTTAAACCATATAATTCATCACATTATTGTGTTTGAACTATCTATCTCCTCATCGATTTCAATATCAAACTTTTCTGGTAATATCATAAAGTCCTTTCAATGTTTATTTTTCAATAATTATTTCCAAGATTCCATTTACGTGAGAAACTTAAATCTTTTTCCTCAACGCTTTTCCTAAGAATTTCGGCAGCATAATGGCTAAATTTTTACTAAACCTCCTGCAAGAAAAACACAATTTATACCACAATTGTTGATTCTCACAATTCCTATGTCTTTACTAAGACCCCCACCATCAGTTGTGGGTCATCGTAATATTTTTAACATCAATTCAATCAATGCATCATACAATTTTGTTGAAAATCGTTCCATCAATGCATTATAAAAAATCATAATCCCACATACAGTATAATGCTACTAATGCTTTATAAAAGCATCTTACCAAGCGTCAACGCTAAGGACTTTGACGAACACCAAGATTCATAAGCTAGTGCTTGATCCAAAATTTTGCAACTCGCCTCTTGTGTCATTCTCTACAATCTCAATCCATTTTTAAACTTAGAACCTTTCACAAACAATTTAACAATTTATCAATTAAATAAAGATAAACTAAATAACATGAAATAATTTACCATTCTTCCATTTCTGTCTTTTCTTTTCTTCTCTTTTTTTTTCTTTCCTTTTCTTCTTCCTTTTTCCTTCTTTTTCGATCTACTGTTTTCTCTCTTTTTCTCAGTCGCCGGTTAGCCATTTTCCTCTTCTTGGCCGGCGACATCTCTAACCCTTTCCGATCAGCTCCTCTGATCTGTTTCTCCCTCCTTCCTTTCTATTTTTCCTTTTTTTTATAAAGCCTTCAGCAGACGTGACGCGAGTCTGCTGAAGTGAAGCAAAACTGAAGCTTTTGCTTCAGCAGACACGGGTCTGTTGTAGCAAAAGTTTTTTTCCTATATATATATTTTTTCTTTTTAAACATTTTTTTTCTTTATGTCTGCTTCAGTAGTCAGTGTGGTCTGCTCAGCAGACTTTCCTCAAGAAGCTTGTCTCAATTCAAATATATATTATTATTCTTTTTTTATTTATTATTTTTTTTATTATTATTTTTTTTATATAATTTTTTTTGTGCCTGCTAATGCAGGCTTTTAGTGAGTGGGTTTTCCCACTCACCTTTTTAAATCAACGTGACAAGCTTTAGAAAGCTTGTCACGTTGGTTTGTTATTTATTTATTCTTTTAACTTTCTTTTTTTTTCTTTTATATATATTTATTATTATATATAATTATATATATAATTGCTATATTTGACATATATATTAATATATATAATTTGTATAAACCATATATATATACTTTAATTTAAAATACTATACATATATTTCATATATATATATATATAAATACATATTTCATATAATCCATTTATATATATATATATATATATATATATATATATATATATACTTTATTTTAAAATACTATACATATATATATATTTTATATATGTATCATATTTACACAAGTGTATAATAAAATACATATGTATTCATTCTGTGATACAAAATAGTATTTCAACATATGATATGTACCTATATTTCATATATGAATTTATATATTTATTTAAAAATATATTTATATAATAACCTTATATAAATATATAAAATTACATATCTTTATTTCTTATTAAATTTGGATTTCTTTATATCCAAATTTATTTTCTCCATTTTCATTTCTTATTAAAACTCGATTTTAATTTGTCCCAATCAGTTTCTCTGGATACCTAATATTTATTTGAAAATTCTCGGTTTTCACATTTTACCTCTAAATCTTGCAGAAAAAAATATTTTTACTTTGCATATTGTACTTTGGAGTTAATATAAATAGTTCAATTAGTTATTCTTAAATTAAAAATACTTACGAGCTAATTTTTCTTACCTTCTTTGTTAAATTGTTTGAACTACTATACTGTAAATATATTTTGGTGCTTTTAGTTTTTATTGTTGTTGCATCATTATCTTGATTTGTTTGTTTCTAGCACAAATTATCTGTTTATCATACTATTTAACTTCAGTATTATGTATTTTTTTAAATCCAAGCTAATCCAAATTTCTCAAAAATTATTTTTGGACATTTGTTTGATATATAAGCTCTATCCTTAGTAAATATGTTTCTCTTTTGTACTAAATAATATGAAGGGAATAAATAATTTTATGACCAACAACTCTTATCTAAAAGTCAATTTTACTAACTTTAAAAATTAGAAAATAAAAATAGACCCGCAGTATCGCGGGAGTTTTGTGTCTAGTTTGTAATAATTGCAAATATCTAAACTATAGACATTTAAAATACATGTAATGAATTGGTATAGTTAAAATTTTTAACTATATTCTTATTATGCATACTTTAATTTGTTATAATGTTCGTTAAATGATCTACAAACTCAATTAAAAAATATAAATCATGTTTTAATATTTAAAAGTGTACATTAAAAATATGAATAATGCAAAAATTAAATTAAAGTATTTTATTTCACATTTTAAATTTAAAATAATATGAAATAAAAATCAATTAATTAATAAATTTATAACATTACAAACAATCATCCAAAATTAATTTTTTTTCTCTTTTTTATTTTTCTTTCTTTATTTTTTTGGTACATCTTTATCTTTCTTCATTGTTTTCTTTATCTCTTCCTCTTTCTTTTTATTTATTCATTTTCCCATTTTCATATTGCTTCCCGTTTCCTTTGATGTTAAATTTTTTCATATGTATTGCCTAATCTTTTCTTGTTTTCCTTATTCCCAATTTAGTTTTTCTTTTCCCTGTTTTTCTTCTTTTTTCTTTCTTCTTTTCTAGGTCTGACTTGGTTCTTCACTTTTCGAGTATGAAGAAATCTAAATCTCACTTCTTCCGACCATCTTCTGAATCCGCTAAAAGCAAATACCTGAGTCATGGGACATTCCAGTCTGAAGAAAAGTTCTTCGGAGCGGGCAAGGCAGGGTCTTTAGCCAATCTAGATCTTTGTCAGTCAAGGCGGAATCGAGTAAAAGTAAGGTAAATCTTTAAAAGTTGTTGATTCAAGTGGGGAATCAGAGTTTGGCATAAAGAATCCTGTAATAAAATCTGTGTTAGTAAATTGATTAATATTACTCTATTGTTTTGAGTTGAATTTGTGTTGGCAAATTGAAGCTTGTTCAAATTAAATTCTAGATGCATTCTTTTACCAATAAAATCTTGCCTTTCTAGCTTTTATGCTTGTTTTTCTCAAAAATAAGGAAAGTCTATTTGTTTTTATATATATATATATATATATATATTATTACAGGTCCAAAATTTGAAGGACAATGATGTGGTGTTGAAGTTGATATTGTAGATGTATAAACATGAGTTGAATTTGATATTGTAGATGTTCATTTTGAGAGATTACACGATATGACTGTGTCACAGCCCGTGACCACATTTTTTTTCGTTTTTCCACACATCTTATATGGTTGGGCTGTTTGTGATACTTTACTTTTCATTTTCATTTAAACTATTTTATATTAAAATTATAATTTCATTTACATCCCCTAGTTTAATTCATAATAAAGTAGTACTGTAGACAAGTTTAAATACAAAAAATAAATGATTGTACCTCATATTTCAGTCAAGCTGTCACATTGTCCTCAAATGCGCACCCCAAAATCCTCAGATGTCAGATCTCACAGTCACTGAAAATCTGAAATGTTTAAAAGTATTGCAGTGAGTAAACCACGGCTCAGTAAGAGAATTGTATGCAAATTTTGATATCACGAAGACTATATGCAGTAAAAGCTTTTAGTTTACTATTGGTATGCTGGGCACACTATAAGGAAATGATACTATAGTCGGCCGGGAAATCAAGATAGAGTAAGAAAGGTATTTTGAAATACCTGTCTTGTCCCGGAAACTCAGAACGACTATAGGAAGTAGAAATTTATTTTTTTAATATAAAACTTAATTCAATTTACTGCATATAAATATATCATCCACTTGAGTAAGACACTTTATCAAACACTAATTTAATACTTGAAAATCTCAAGGTTTCCACCACTGAAATCATCACTTATACACGTGTAACAGTAAAATAATTGTTCAATTATAATAACAGTTTAGAAATGAAACACTTCAGAAAATCATCATAGTTTTATGAAAATATCACTAAAATCGATAATAACACGTGAAATCATAATGGAGACCAGACAACACCCAAATGATATCATGCTATAAGTCCCGTAGGGAAAAATAGGGTACACGTGAGATCCCTGTAGGGACAGTATAATAAACACATAAGATCTATGGCCATAGTCTATAGGTGTCCTCGATCGTACACTGATTAGATGTCAACCAGGACGTTGAAGACAGGATCAGTGTCAACAGCTTCACACATGAGTAACACATGAAACACGTGACACGTGAGCATGATACGGGGCCTATCAGTCTCAAAACATTATATAAGAAATCTCATTACCTTTATGGAATTTAGTAAGATCAATTATGTTTTCCAGAAAATCCATAAAGGTATAAATCATAATATTTCGTACGGTGAAAAACAGTTTATAAGATAATCACTTAGTAGAAATAAAATTTCATAACTGTTCTTTTTCACCGTAGAATACATACACACATGTTTCCATACTTTCTTTCCAAAACTTGAAATTCAAAGTTATTGGAAATCAATTCCAATATTTTCATACTTAATGGAAAAATAAAAATATTTATTTTCCAAAATTAACAATAATTTCACCAACACATTTTTCACTATAGAACACGTGCAGAGATATTTTAGTCTCAAAACGATAGTTATACAGTGATAAAGCCTTTATGGAAATCATTACACGTGATAAAATTTATTTAATCCATAAAGGAAAATCATAATAAATTAGTGAATATTATACTGAAAATTATTTATAAAATATTCACTATTCACCATTTCACTTCACCAATCACACATTTCCCTATAAAACACGTGGAATGAATTTTTGGTAGTTTAATCTTTATCGAAATCGGTATCATGAATATTTAATAAATACTTTTTGGTAAATTTACCGTTTATGAAAAATAATTAATTTATCACTTTTGAGGCTAGGAAAAATACCAATAATGCACTAAAATATTTAATAATATTTTTGAAAATATCTTTAGTAAATTTCGATAGCATAACGATTGCCAGAGTCCTAACCTCCCTGCACTTTTAAACACAGTCTCAACAGCCAAAAAACCACAATTTCATAGCATTTCGAGGCAGTTTAATATTCCATATTTCTCATAAAATTCATAGCATGAAAAGCATGCATTCGAATATCCGTACAAATTCACACATGCATCCCTTATCTGTTCCGAGTCGACGACTTTCTCACTACGTTGCGCCCGTAGTCCACTTCTCCCGATTTCCATCAATCTCCGATCACTGAGTATGATTTTCTATCAATTTCAATAACATACTCAATTTAAAATTTTATTAAATTATTTAATAAAATAATAATAATAATAAAAATTCTAATAATTTTTCTACCTATTTTCTCTTTCTTTTTCCTCCTCCTTCTTTTTCCTTTACCTTTTTCTCTTTTTCTTCTTTCTTTTTCTTTTCTTTTCTGGTTTGAACCGGTTCGGACCGATTCAGACCGATTTGGCCTCCCTCAGCCGGTTCACCACCCTCCTGTCGGTTCAGCCCCTCGTCGGCCAGTTCTTCGCCGGTTTAGGCCTTCGTCGGCTGGCGGAAGTGGCGGCGAAGCTGGATCTGGCCTCTGTTTCTCCCCATCGAAGGCAACGGTGCCGAATTTGGAGCGGCTGTTCGGCTCCTTTCTCCTCCTCTTTTTTCTCTCTTTTCTTTTCCTCCTTCACCTCCGGCAGTCCCTTTTCCTTCCCCTTACCTTCGCCAACGTTGAGGGTGGAGTGGTGGTGCCCGGATCGGCCGACATCGTCGTTTTCCTTTTTCTCTTTTTCCTTTTTTTCCTTTTGGTTTCTGCTTCCGATTTCTTTTCCGTCGTTGGCTTCTTTCCTTCATCTCGTCGGCAGTGTCTTCCTTCTTCCCTCATCTCTCTTCTCCCCTCTCACCGCCGACAGGGTCGGCTCCCTTTCGACGGAGAAGAAACAGGAAATCGAGGGTACCCGATTCCCGTTTCTATTTTCTTCTTCTTTTTTTTTTAATATTTATATATATATTTTATATCAATATATATATATATATATGATAGTAATATGTATATACATATTTTACATTAATAATATAAATATATATACATTAATTTAAATAACATATATATATTTATATAACCATAATAATACAATATATGTATACACACTTTAATATAAAATAATGTTCATATTTATATATATATACAAATAAATAAATATATATAATAAGATACATATGTACTATTTAAAATTTATGAAATAATATATATGTATATATACCAATATATAATAATATATACTATATTGCATTTATGTACATATGTACTTGTATAAAAATACATTTATATAATATAATTATATAAATATATAATATACTCATTTTCATTTCTTATTGAATTTGGATTTCTATTTATCCAAATTAAACTTTCTCATAATTAATATAAATTTAAAAAATTTGTGGTTGTAACAGACTGTGCTACTGGATATCCCTTGTATGACATTACCTCAAGTGGATAACCCAAGCTGTTGAAACGGTGGCCGTTGCATTTCATAGTGAGATTTTTGGCATGGTTTACCTAGTACAGTAAGAGTCATGAGCCAAAAATGCGGAAATAGGTCATGCACATATGGTATGTTTAATGTTTGCCATATGCCCTTTTGTTTATCGCAATTTTTAGATGTAAATTTTTGATGAGGTTTTACGAGAACAGTAAATTTTCTTAAGCAAATCATGTACTCGATGTGTAATTACAAATATTTGTAAAACAATAAAAAAAATGGGTATCATACGCGTGTATATATGTATGATTGGTATAAATAAATATATACATATACACATAGGAAGTAATATATATATATATATATTTATATTTATATATAAATATAAGAAGATGGGTAAACAAAGATACATGATAAATATATTAGGATTATAAATTGTATAATGTAAAATAAAAGACATATATTAAAGGCTATAGATAATAAAGATTATGAATATTAAAGGCCCAAAAAAAATTACTAATGTTATACTAAAAGTTATATATATATATTTTTAAACTTTAAACTGTAGTGGGATTTGGTGAGAAACATCCCACCAAACCCTCTGCCTGATTTGAAGTCTGCTGTTGGCAGACCCTTTTGTCAACATCATCAGTTAAAAAAATAAAATGATGAAATGAAAAGAAGAAATTTGGAAAGAATTGTGAGAGATAGAGAGTGAGAGGAAGAGTGGAGGAACAGCTCTCGTGCAAGAGAAAAGAAAGGGAGAGAAAGACAAGTCGTGAGAAGCTAAAAAGAAAATGATAAAAAAAAAACAACAAAGAGAAGAAATTGAAGAAAAGCTTAAATGGAGAAGTAACAGTGACGCGAGGAAGAAGGCTGCAAATAGGGGGATATCATGCGAGACATTTCAAGCTGCGTTGGTGTGGACACAGTAGCTGGAATGGTGATCGGTGCAGCTATTTGTCTTTGGTTATAGGCTGAAGTTAAGTGGCATTTTTCGAACTGGAAGTAAGCTATTTTCTAAGGCTACTATGGGCTGTAAACTGAAACTAGAATAGAGCTAATTGGTTGGCTTTTGGAGGTTTAAATGAGGCGGTAAGTAGCCTGAAACAATGGTTGAAAGAAGGCATTTTTTTGGGCTGTTAAAGGCTGTCAAGAGATGGCCTGAGGCTCGAGAAGTTCTAAATAAACTCTTCATTTTACTCTTCCTACTCCATATATGTGTACCCCACAAAAAAAATATTACAAACCCAAAATTGTGACCGTTTAACCCTCCTACCATTTTACCTTAAAAACAAAAAACATAAGAGAAAATCCTACCGTTCCTCGGAAGCTCTTCTTCTCCATCTCCATCGTTCTCCATCGTGGGGCATAATGCAGCAGAAGCTCTTAGAGCTCAAGTGAATGCTGAAGGGAAAGAAGAACAGACTTCGAGCTCAAGCAGTAGTAGTGGAAGTGAGAATAGCGGGAGTGCCAGTGGAAGTGGGAGCGGGAGTGGGAGCATAGTAGTGATAGTGAAAGCAGTGATGGTGACTCAGTCATCTCTATTTAAGTGGTTAGAATCTTGCAGTTTTACTCAGTCTTCCAACAACTCAGTAGTGGTTTTGTATTGCCTAATTTGCCATGGCCGTTGAATTACTGGTTGGAAAACTGGGTTGAAAATTTGTTGTAAAAGATTAATATGCAAAATTGCCATGAATTAATATCTTCAAAGAGAGATTAATGAAATAATGAGACGCTGAGTTGTACAATTGATGTTTGATGCCATAGCTTGATGCAAAAGAGATTATCGAAACCAGCTAAAATAGGGTAAAAAGTTATCAACCATATCAACCTCATGCGCAAGTTAGCTTGCGCATAAATGGCCAAGTTGCGCAAGCTAGTCTGCACAAAATTGTTCCGCATGCGCAAACCAGCTTGCGCAAGAATGGCTAATATGCGCAAGCTAGACTGCGCATGAAATTGATAACTACGCAAGTCCAATTGAGCGCAAAGCGAAACCGGTGAAAACAATTTTATTGCTAGGCACTGGCATTTTTCTCCTTCATTGCCGTGGCCATTCATGCGCAAGTTAGCCTAAAAGCAGGATCCCACTTCATTGCCAAACGAGGCTTAAGTCTCGGGAGAGCATTGTAAGGAGCCATAGCCTCATGTGATACTGCAGCCATGGCCTGATGCAATTGATGTCTGATGCCATAGCCTGATGCAACCACAATTGTCGAAACCATTAGCTAAAATAACCATATCAACCTCATGTGCAAGTTAGCTTGCGCATAAATGGCCAGTTTGCGCAACCTAGTATGCGCAAAATTGTTCCATATGCGCATACCAAATTGCGCAGGAATGGCCAATATGTGCAAACTAGACTACGCATGAAATTGATAACTGCGCAACTTGGATTGCGCACAAAGCGAAACCGGTGAAAACAATTTTGTTGCTAGGCACTGGCATTTTTCTCCTTCATTGCCATAGCCATTCATGCGCAAGTTAGCCCAAAAGCAGGATCCCACTTCATTGCCTAACGAGGCTTAAGTCTCGGGAGAGCATTGTAAGGAGCCATAGCCTCATGCGATACTGCAGCCATAGCCTGATGCAATTGATGTCTGATGCCATAGCCTGATGCAAAAGAGATTGTCGAAACTATTAGCTAAAATAACCATATCAACCTCATGCGCAAGTTAGCTTGCGCATAAATGGCCAGGTTGCGCAAGTTAGCTTGCGCATCCGCGCAAAAATGTTCTTCATGCGCAAACTAGCTTGCGCAATGATGGCCAATATGCGCAAGCTAGACTGCGCATCAAATTGATAACTGCGCAAGTCTGATTGCGCGCAAAGCGAAATCGATGAAAGCAAAAACCCACCTATTTTCCTTTTTCTCTTCCTTCTTCAATGTTTTCATATCCTTCATAGCTATCATAATACCTACTTTCACGTGCATTTTTCCATTGTTTTTGTGAAAAAGCAGAAATCTATTTTTTGGTTTAGAAGAAGAAAGCAATGAGAAGAGGGATGGAGCCATGCGCAAAACAGGCTGCGCATAGGGAGTGATTATGCAGAAAATGATATGCGCAAGACATCTTCAGCAAAATCATCCATTGCCAAATCCATTTCCCGCGGAAATCAGTATATCAAATGTTTAATAAATATATCTTCAGCCATAAGACAAATACCATACTCTTTTTCTCTTTTTTCTCTCTTACCGCTCTACTTTATTCTCTTTTCTTGCTTCTCATCATTTTCTTCTTCTAAAGCTTAAAATCTATTTTCTTTCACAAAAATAATGGACAATGTAAGTGAAAATAGATACTATTATAGTTATGAAGGATATGAAAGCATTCAAGAAGGAGAAGAAGAAGGAAAACAGGTAGCATTTTTTTTCACGGGTTTCGATTATTGTGCAATCGGATTTCGGCAGTAATGAAGAGATAGCGCAATCTAAGCTGCGCAAATATCAAGTTTGTGCACAAGATAGGTTGCGCAATACTTCCATTTCTGTATAAACTAATTTGCGCATAAAGTGCAATTATGCGCAAGTTATCTTGCGCATAAGTCTACTCGTTGCGCAAATCTAGTTGTGCGAATATTGCTGTCAGGAAGTTTTTGTTTTTTTAAGTGGTTATGTATTATTATATAATTGATATGTAATTTTTTGATAAGTAGTTATTTTTATTGTATAATTGATATGTATTTTATTATATAATTGATATGTGTTTTTTAAAGTTAAGTAGTTATTATTTTTTTAAGTAATTATAATTAATTACTTTGTTTAATATTTGTAGATTGACAACATAGTAGTATATGGAGAATTGGAAGGTGTAGATGAAGAAATATTTGACTATACTCATGCATTTACTACTAACCAAGTAAGTATATTTAAAATTAATATAAGGTTTTAATAGAAATATAGTAAAAAAAACTAATTATTAATTTTATTTTGTTTTAGGTTTTCAATAGTCGAAATGCCTTGATCACATGGGCTAGAGAGCTTGGAAGAGACTTGGGTTTTGTTATTGTGATTAGATCATCAGATGTTGGTGTTCCCCGAAGAAAACCTAGACTTTGACTTGTATGTGAAAGGCATGGAGCATATAAGTTAAACACAAATGAATTCCGTCGCTTGGGAACAGGAACAAAGAAATGTAATTGTCCATTCGAGTTACAGGGGGTGAAATTAGATAGGGATGATGAATGGGCAGTGAAAGTAGTATATGGGATGCATAATCATTTGGCAGCAAAACATTTAGAAGGACATTCCTTTGCTGGTCGTTTGACAGTGAAAGAGCAAAGTATGGTGGGTGATATGACAAATGTTATGGTAAAACCAAGAAATATATTACTGATGTTGAAACAACATGATGAGAAGAATGTGAGTTCGATGAAGACTATCTACAATGCACGACAAAAATATAGATTGCTTGACAAAGCTGGTAGATCACAGATGCAACAACTCATGAAACACTTGAATGAATGTAAATATGTAGAGTGGCATAGGAGTGATGAGTTAAGTGATTGTGTTAGAGATTTATTTTGGGCACATCCGACAGCTATAGATTTGTTGAATGCTTTTCCCCATGTGTTAATTATGGATTGTACATATAAAACTAATAGATATCGACTCCCATTCCTTGAGATTGTTGGTGTGACATGTACAAATTTGACATTTTCAGTTGCATTTGTTTACATGGAGGCTGAACACACTGACAACTATACTTGGGCATTAGAGAAACTAAGAAGCTTGATGTCTTCTGATTCAACACCTTCCGTCATTGTTACTGATAGGGATTTGGCATTGTTGACAGCAGTACAGACAGTGTTCTCTAGTGCAACCAATCTCTTATGTAGAAGGCATATATCAAAGAATGTACTTGCTCATTGTAAAAAGTTGTTTGAGAGCAATGAGAAGTGGGAGGCATTTATGTCAGCTTGGGGTGTTCTTGTATTCTTTTCGAATGAGTATGAGTACGAAACAAATTTAAGTTCAATAGTAACTCATTACCGTTCTTATCAAAGAGCACTCCAGTACTTGACTGACAAATGGTTAAATAAGTATAAAGAGAGATTTGTTGCTGCGTGGACAAATAAAGTAAAGCACTTCGGAAATGTTACAACTAATAGTCCATCTCTCCCATAATTGATCCATGAATTGATATGCAACATGATAAGTGGAACTCGTACTACCTCGCTGTGCTCTATATGGTGCTAAAGGTCTTGGAGGTATGGTTTGCACGTAGCCCTATTGCCGTAACACTCTCTTCGGATGATGCGGCTTCACAATATCTCCAACTTTCAAACAAGCAGTGAAAAATGTGATCGGAGGCAATGGATGATGCCTCCAACTATCAGCATATGTATCCCAGTAATCCCAGTACACTTGATTACTCTGGAGATCATCTAGCTACTCTCGCAAGATCTGCACATCTTGACCGTAATCACGTGGCTTCCATCGTCGAGCCCGAGGCATACTATCTTCATAATTGAGGTTTGCCTCTGGACTCAACGATGGAAAGTGCTCATAAATCCAAGCCTACATCAAATAAAACATTAATAATTAATAAAAATTTTACAAACCAATAACAATTAACAAGTTCTTTATATTTATAAAATCATAATACCTGCATAAGGGTCATATATCCGCTAATCCCATGTACTTTTGATCTGCTTGTAAGACCTAGCTGTCTATACATGAAAGCAAGAGCAGATGCACCCTATGCATATCCATTGATAGCTGATAGATCCTCTAGACAGGCTAATAATGATACGGGAACATGTGATCTGCTCTTGTCTACAAATATTGTGCACCCAAGTAAATGGAGCAAGTATGCTCGAGTAGCATAGACTATCTCCTCATCACTTTTCCTATTAGTCACATCGCCAAAGTTCGATCTCAACCAATGCAATGTGACACTTGACCCACGACCAGTACTTGTCGCTGCTTTAGCTGCTGTACGAGAGATGCCTAACAAGCGTACTAACATTTTATTTGCGCGCTTCACAGACATGTGCCGAAATGATACGATCCGCCACACCACTGGTATGCCTAGGAGTGTAGCTACATCATCCAGAGTAATTGTCATCTCTCCAAAAGGCAAATGGAATGTATTTGTCTCCGGCTGCCACCTTTCACAAAAAGCAAAGATGACGGTGCTGTTGCATATGAGGTAACTGCAGTCAACCAAACACCTTAAGCTAGATTGCAAAACAGTGGAGCGAATACGTGACCGATCATTGTCTAAAATCCACTGAGAGATTTTTTGACTATGATTAATAACCTTCAAATTGCCTCGCTCCTATATCAGAAACAACAAACAATAAGATCATTTTTAATAGATAATATAGATAATTTTTTTTTCAATTTTACACAATTATTACCTGACCATCCCATATGGCAAAGGCAGTATGCGATCTAAAACTTTTAAGAATTGAAGCATCAACCGGGCCTCCAGGACAAGGCTCGGATTCTTCCTCTGCATCATCTAAATTTGTCTCCTCAGCTTGGTCTTCTAAATCAGTCTGCTCAGCTTGTTCAGCTTGCTCGATAGGTTCGGCTTGCTCAGCCTGCTCGGTAGGTTTGGCCTGCTCGACATGCTCTGAATGATCTGTCCTAGCTCGTCCTCTTATCTCAGAGGCAGTGGGTTGCCTTCGTCTTCTTTGAAATAAATGGTCTGTCCCAGCTCGTCTTCTTCTCTCAGAGGTAGTGGGTCGCCTTCGTCTTCCTTAAGATGAACCTCCACCTCGTGTTAATGTCATGTCTAAAAAAAAACATTTAAATGATTATAAACCCATAAACAAAATGCAATTGCACAAAAATGCAATGACAAAAGAGAAGTTGTTTGGAGATTGTAAATTGATTGTAAGTTGTTAGCAATTCTCTGTTATTCTTTCTTCTCCTCCTGCTCTCTTCCCCCAACTTGTCATATTTTGTGAAAATTAACTATGTTCTTTGTAAAGAAAAAAAAAGATTTTTGACTGCTTTATAAGCATTTTCTTTATAAGATTTTTGGCGGTAAGTTTAGTACTTTTTTAGGGTTGATCCTACTGTTGGAAGTCCTTGATAGGTTCTTACTCTCACTAGCTACTTTTTTCAATGACTAACGTCTTATGTATTTCATTACAGCAAGTGCTTATGTTCCTGGACAGCAATCATATGCCTCTGGTTTGTACTTGCTTAAGAGATAAAATTATATATAGATTCTTATTTTATTTTATTTTGTTTTATTTTCTAGCAGATTTGCTCTTAACTTCTTCTGAGCCCTGATATATATATATATATATATATATATATATATTCGTATTGCTTTTTTATGCAGGTATCTCAGCAAAACCTATCTTTAAGCAAATCCCAAAGGTTTATCATTACAGTTTTACATTAGCATTTTAGGATGGACTTCTGGCATTAACCTAGCATTTTGTCCCTTGACTAAGTTAGAGTAAAATGGAGAAACTGCTGAATCATTTGGATATCGACAGAAAAAATCTATACTCAAATCCATTTGTCACACTAACTTGAATTATTTGTGTCAAAGGTGGGCAGATATAATGCTCATCATAAAGATGGGTTTCAAGGATTTCTTATTTGTATTCCAAACTTTTTAAGATTAATTTTCAGATTTCAGGAGAATGGCCAAGCATTTTGCTAAATCTATAACCTTCTATCTAATACTGCATGATCTTAATATCATAAGCCTGACGAGACCATGGGAGGCATGGGAAAAATATTTTTACCAATGAAAATAGAAATAATAATAACAAATTTTTCAAAAGCTTGATAGTTTTGAAAAATGAAAAAAGTACAGCAAACAAGAGGTGAGAAATAAGTCATTAGAAGTATAATGATCATGTGCCAAATGGGACCATATAAGCATGCCAACCAGTGAAAATGCAGATATTTTAATGTAATGGTTGTATTTAGTAAGGTTAATAAGTCAACATTATATTAAAAATGGGGAAGGAGACAGAAATAAAACAAATAATCCAACGGAATAGGAAAATTATATAATGATATATGCATGGAAGAAAACCAAGCGAACAAATTACATCTCTGCAATCAATCAGCGTCAAATGAAACAAAGAATGGGAAGTAAAAATTACCTGACTTGACTGGCTGACACTTCTTGAGAGATGAGATCTGAAAAGAAAGCAGCAAACAAAGGCCCAAAAACCAAAGAACCAGAAAACTTCCTTGCCAATGACCCACTGCTTCTAGGAGAGATTTATTGGCCAACAATATATATGTTAATAATCTTTGTGATCTACAACCAAGAGAGGTTCTGAAATAATCAAATTTCTGAGATATGTTGGACTTTTTTTAAGTTTGGATAGCCAAATCTTGTAGGCCTAAACAGAGTTTAGAAAATATGTCATTATAAGCATGCAAAAAAAAAAAACAGTTAAGGAATTTTCTAGCATTTTATAGAAAAAAATGCATAAAATGGTAAGTTCCTCTTACAAATTGCATTCTAAGTTTACAAATTGCATTCTAAGTTTACATCTGCTCATCAAGGATTATATCTCCTTTATTTTCTGAAAGTATTGACTTCTTCCTAAAAAAGAACAAAGGTAAAAGCTTCCTTCCCAGCCCACCACCCCTTTTTCTTTGACACCTTTGGACATGGGGTCTTCAAAAGCATTTAAGATTTTAGATTATTATGGATAATTGCTGCAATCCAAATATGATAATCAAATCATTTATTTCTTCCAATCTGTCACAATCTAGCTCTTGGCCTTTCCGGTTTAATGTGCTTTCTACAGCTTATATCACCAAACCATCAGCTCCTACGTAAATTTAAGGCCTAGAACTGTCCAGTTTCTATTCTTATTATATATGGAAAATTAAGATTCATCAATTATCAGCACAACTTCCATATAAATATTGCCAGTAATTATCAGATCTCCAAAGACTTACATAGGGTTAGAGTCAAACCTGGGATCATTTAAGACCGGTAAGCTCTTGAAAATTTTGTTCCTTTTCAAAAATACCATTACAACTATCATAACATAATTAAAGATAAATTGAATGATTTTATCAAATATTCTCAACTTACTTGTTATCTAATTGCCTAACCAAATATTCACATTCCAAACAAGACCATAAAATCATCTAAACAGTGTTTTTAACAAAGTTAGGGTACAAACAGTTATAAAGTGAAGGAAATCATGTCATGATAAGTTTGAAATAGAATCAAAGCAAGCAAATTTTCTTCTAGTTTATGAGCTTAACAAGAATCAGAAGTAAAAATTACCTGTTTTGAACCCCCTGATTGGCTGACCCTTCTGCAAGACCTTGAATAGGGAAAAAAAACAGAGTGAACAAAAAGATCAATAGTCACTTATCAAATCCATTTATGGTTTGACCTATTGGCACACATTCAAAATTTTTGACTTGAGGTTCAATTTCATTCACTATCATAAAATTAGATCACAATCCTTAATTCACTTTTCATATGGCCTGTAGAGTATAATATCATGCTAGAATTATCTATAAAACATTATCAATTCAATTCTTGGTTGGCAATTTACCCACTTAAAAGAATTTGCCAATTTCCACTATCAACAGTTTTCAATCATTTAAGTCACCTTGCGACTATCCATGTTATTGCAAAAATCTCAGTTCACATCTATTTAATATCGATATGTACAAGTACATTTTTTTGTAGACGTGTGCTCTATCATTGTCCATAAGACATCACAATCTACTTTCTTATTATCATCATCTCAATCATACCACTAAGACAGGCTATTCATCATGTACTCCAAATTTCTCTAGGTCACTCAGATGTGAAAGAATATTTTTCGAGACCTATTCCAAGGTTATAATCAAATTTGTACCATCACATGTTTGACGTCCATTTATTTGAATCTATCAATTCTATAATCATCACTCGATTGATAATTCTGCAATTCAGTCATTCGATTATCTAAATTACGACTTCGATTTTTCTCTTTTAAGTTGTATCATATAATCATCGTCACTTTTATCCATGATCCGTCTAATAAATAATTTTACCTCAATCTCAACTTGATACCATTTGTGATATTAAGATAACTTGATTTATCGATTCTATAAGGTTTAAATCATATAATTTATCACGTTATTGTGCTCAACGATCGATCTTATCATCGATTTCAATATCAACTTTTTTGGTAATACCATAAAGTCCTTTCAATGTTTATTTTTCAATAATTATTTCCAAGATTCCATTTACGTGAGAAACTTAAACTTTTTCCTCAACGTTTTCATAAGAATTTCGGCGGCATAACGGCTTAATTTTCACTAAACCTCTTGCAAGGAAAAGATAATTTATAATCCAGCCGTTGATTCTCACAAATTATTTATCTTTTACTAAGACCCCCATCATCAGTTGTGGGTCCTCTTAGCCTTTTAGCATCAATTCATCAATGCATCATATAAAAAAAATCATAATTCCAAATCATACAATATAAAACTACTAATGCTTTATAAAAGTATCTTATGTATTCACGAAAGCTTAGCGCATTTTTCCACTTTCGAGCCTTGCCGAACTCCATCATTTGTCTCATTTCCGTTTTGCTACAATTTCAATATCAATGCACTTACATCAATATAGCAATAAAATTATTCAATAAATATCATCAATTTATTTTCCTTAATTTTCCTTACCGTTTCTTTTTTTTTTCTTTCCTTTTTCTTCTTCTCTTTCTTCTTCCTTCTCCTTCTCCTTCTCCTTCTTTCTCTTTTTCCTTTTCTTTTCTTCTTTCCCTTTTCTTTTTCTTTCTCCTTTCTTTTTTTTTTGGCCTAAACCGGTTCGGACTGGTTCAGGCCGATTCAGTCAAGTCAGCTTTTACTAGCCGGTTCGGCCACCAGCGGTCGTCCATTTCGACGTTTCAGCCACTCCGCGGCTAGCTGAGGTGGCCACGAAGCCAGATCTGGCCTCCATTTCCCGAGCGCCGGAGCCGGAGGTGGTAGATCTGGGCGGTGGTTTTCGGCCTCTTTCTCTTTTTCTTTCCTCCTTCCTTTTTCGTTTTCCTTCGCCGCTGGCCATCCTCACCTCTTCCTTAACCTTCCACCGTCGGCGTGGGTGGTGTGGCAGTGGCCAGATCGGCGGCATCGCCATTTTTCCTCTTTCTCTTTTCTTTTCTTTCCTTCCGGTTTCGATTCGCCATTTCTCTTTTCTTTCTTCTCTTAATCTTTTCCGTCGACGGCCATCGCTTCAGCCTTCCCCTTCTTCTGCTCGCCGACCTCCCCCTCTCTCTCTCTTTCTCTCCGCCGCCGGGGTCGGCCACCCCCTTCTCCTCTGTGTTTTATTTCTTTCGACAGAAACGGGAGTCACGACTCCTGTTTCTGTCTTAAGTCTTTTTTTTAAATATATATAATTATATTTATATAATTATATATATAATTAAAATTTTAAACATATATATAAATATATATTTTTCTTATAAACCATTTATATTTATATATATACACTTTAATTTACACTACTATATATGTCACGACCTGTGACCACATTTTTCATCTTTTTATACACAACTTAACCGGTTGGGCTGTCTGCGATACTTCACTTGTACTGATTGTTAAACAATTTTTTTTATATTGTTTATATTATACACATCCCCTATCGTAATAAATCAGATAAGTAGTACTGTTGACGTGTCTAAATACAGAAAATAAATGATCATACCTCAAATAATCAGTCTCATCTGACACATTGTCCTTCGTGTACAGCCAGGACCACAATCCACTGAACTTACATTCATCAAAAACCTGAAATGTTGAAAATTAAGGGGTGAGCAAAACCACAGCTCAGTAAGAGAATTATATGCCTCACTTGATACTCAGCTTCCTATATGCTGAAAATCTTTTCGAATTCTTTTCAAAATAATGCTTCTACGAAAGAAAGCATTTAAATAGAATAATTAATATCCGTATATTCCTTGAAAAGAATATTAGTTAAATCATCATTTTATTTCTTTAAAATTCATTTCATGTTTTAATGTACTCTCTTAATTAGTACCGTCCTTTAAAAAGCAAAATAAGCTATTAAAATCTATTCCATTCTTAAGTTCACAAGGCATCATTCTTTTTATCAGTATATTTAAGGGTGAACGAGACGAACATTCAAGTAGCACATGTTTGAGTGGCATATATAAACAAAATCCTATATATCACACACATCATATGTCATGTACACAAGATCTATTTCATCCTTCGACATTTGTCGCATCCCCATCAGAACTTAGACTGATTACTAACACATCAGAACTCGTGTAGCACTTAGTTCCCGAAGGATTCTAGAGGTGGCTCCCACAGTACAATCATCGAGTCTTTGCTCGGTTTGGCCTTTACTAACACATCAGAACACGTGCAGCACTTAGTTCCCGAAGGATTCTAGAGGTGGCTCACACGGTAAAATCATCGAGTCTTTGCTCGGTTTGGCCTTTACTAACACATCAGAACACGTGCAGCACTTAGTTCCCGAAGGATTCTAGAGGTGGCTCACACGGTAAAATCATCGAGTCTTTGCTCGGTTTGGCCTTTACGCCATATGTACTTTCCATTGTCTTATCAGATCTCATGTAGTACTTATGATCTCATATTCCATTTAAGACCATAGAAAGAATATTGGAATTATCATTTCTTCCTTTTTGAAAACATATTACATGTTTGTATCTCATGTCTTATGAGAATCATCTCACGGTACTATAATCAGTACCTAAATGAGCATTTTGTAAAAATGCTATAATTCAATTGATTCTCTTATCATATTATATAAAACATGTTCTTTTCACATGTCACCCATCATGTATCACATTTTTCCGGTTGGCATATTCCATCTTATGTAAAATACTTTCCTTTTTAACATATCACCTATCATTTATGGAGTCTAAGATAGACGTCAATCTTATCATACTATAAACCTTGGAGGGTAAGGAAATACACCGGTCAAATCTATAACCATAACCTATATTGTCCTCGGTGGATCACTGATTTAGGCGTCGA
Organism: Heritiera littoralis; assembly: GCA_031772115.1. Taxonomy (NCBI): domain Eukaryota; kingdom Viridiplantae; phylum Streptophyta; class Magnoliopsida; order Malvales; family Malvaceae; genus Heritiera; species Heritiera littoralis. Next base: position 1,980,198 of record JAPDPK010000022.1, read on the forward strand.
ACGGGACTAAACAGGTCACATATCATGCATCAGCATGATAGGAATGCCAACCAGTCTCAAAACCGTATTTTCATCATAAAATAAACCTTTATGGAATTTATATAAATATAAAATTCCATAATTTAAAACCATAAGGGTTAAAATCCTTTAGTGAATATTTATAAAAATATTCATAAAAATATTCACTATATTTCACTTCATCTTTCCTCTCGTATTTCGTGTAATTTATCTATTTCGAGAATTTTCGGTGATTTCATTATCACCATTCTCGAATACATGGATATTTTAAAATTCCATCTCATTATATTCATGTTTTATGAAATTTAGTAATTTCCTCATGTTTCGTGATTTACTATCGAAAGTCGGAAATAAAATCATTTAATATGATTTTATAAAGTTTTTTTCTAAAATTTTCGGCAGCATAACGGCTGTCGATTTACTAACCTCCTGCACGAAAAAATACAGTTTTAAATCTTTCAGCCAGTACTTCTTCCCAAATTATTTTCAGCAAATCATGCATCATAATAATTTTCATAAAATATTTGCATAAAATATTTCAATTTAAAATATGCAGACTGAGTATCCTTACAGTGCTGCACATGCATCCCTTACCTTTTTTCGGGTCGGCGACTTCCGCTTATCGATCGGGCCCGCGCTCCATTTCTCCCGATTCCTTATCTTGATTGCTGAAAATAATTTCTGGAATTAAAATTCTAATTTTTTAGAATTTTTCATAATTTATTTAATTTTTCTCTGAAAATTAAATCTCAGGAAGATTTCTTACCGAACTTTGAAAAATCCCGGGTTGTCGAATTTCCGGGAATTTTTCGAATTCCCGAAATTCTCCTTTTTCCTCTTTTTCTTCCTTTTTCTTCCTTTTTCCTCTTTTTCTTTTCTTTCTTTCTTTTCTTTTTCTTTTCTTTTTCTTTTTTTTTTTTTTCCTTTTTCTTTTCTTTTTCTTTTTTCTTCTTCCTTTCCCGGTCAGACCGGTTCAGACCGGTACAGCTCCTGTCCTCGCCGGCGGCCGGTTCTCCGGCGGTTCGGGCGTCCCTCAGCTGGCCGGCTGCACGAAGAACTTGCCGGTGCCCTCCGTTTGCCTTGGATCGGCGGCACGGCGGCGGATCGAGGCGGTTTTGCCTCGGTTTCTTCTTCCTCTTCGCCGGCGTTCCTCCGCCGTCCATTGCACCTCTGGCGGCCTCCATCGGCTTCCTCTTCCTCCGGTGAAGCTTCGGTGGTAGTGGCGGTGCCTGGATCGGCCGGCACCACCGTCCGCCATTTTCTTTTCTTCTCGGATTTCTTTCGTTTTCCGTTGATTCTGTTTTCCGTTTCACGCCGCCAGCAGCTTCTTTCCTTTCTCTGGCCGGTGGCGTCTCTTTCTCCTTCCTCCCTCGCCGGCGGTGGCAGCTCCGCCGCCGTCGGCCCTTGGCTGGTGGAGGATCGGGTCTTTCCCGATTTTTTCCCTCCCTTTTGTTTTCTGTTTCATTTCCTTTTTGGTTTTTTGTCTTCTTTCTATTTTTAGTATACTATATACTATATATTATACCATATATTTTATACATATAATATATATTATATGTTATACATACATTATTTCATACATAATATTATACAATATATAATATATACAAAATACATATTGTACATTACAAAATACATGTCTAGTATATATGTGTATATTTATATATATACTTAAAATTAAGTAACATTTATATATATAAATTATATAAATGCTATAATAAAATATTTATACATATAAACTTTAATATAAAACCATACTTACTTTTCTTCTATATGTATTTACATAATTATATATACACATAAAACATTATATTTATATACATATGTATTATTTGAATTTATGAAATAATATATATATTTCTATATATATAACAACGTATTTTAAAATATACTATATAATATTTTGAATACATATGTATTGGTATAAAAAATATATTTATATAATATATAATTATATAAATATATTTCATTTATTTTCTTATTCTCTTATTAAATTTTGGATTTTCATTCTCTAAATTAAATTTTTCTCTTCATTATTTCCCATAATTTTATCCTTCCCTTATTTCCAATTTATCCAATTTTAAATTCCTCACTTTCCTTAATTTCGAGAATTTCAACGATTTTATTTTTATTTTCATTTAATTTCCTTCACACGAATTTCCTTATTCATCACTTCCTCATTTCTCATGATTTTCACCAATATCCCGTTTCTCGCAAATTTTATTTATTTCCCCTTATTTAATTTCTTTAATATTTATTTTCAATATTTCTAATTTCCAATAAATGGAAAAATTTACGGTTATCACAATATATATGTAAAATATATATTTCATATAAACCATTTATATATTTATACTTTAATTTTAAAATGCTATATATATATTTCATATATATATTATATATACATAAATGTACAATAAAATACATGTATTTATTCCATGATATAAAATAGTATATATCAATGTATAATATATACATATATTCCATGTATAAATATCTATATATATATATATTTATCAAAAGTATATTTATATAATATCATTATATAAATCTATCAAAATACATATTTTTATTTCTTATTAAGTTTTGGATTTCTTGATATCCAAATTTATTTTCTCCATTTTCATTCTTATTTAATTTGGATTTTAATTTGTCCAAATTAAGTTTTTCGGATACCTTATATTTATTTAAAAAATTCTCGGTCTTCATAGAGACACTACTCTCTTGAAGTGATGTGAAAAACGTTAAGTATATTATTATTTCAAGGAAAAGGCTAGTCTTTCTGATGCTTTAAAATCCAAAAATGAAGAAAATGAGGCTTGCTTGTCAGAAATAAAGGTTAATTTCTAGTCATTTAGTCTTGTCTCTGGCTTTGGTACTGTCAAGATGCATCTTGATGTGAATTGTTTTATGTAGCTATTGCATCAAATCAGAGAGAGAGAGAGAGATGACTATAAGATCAAGGTCATTAATTTATTTGCTTTACGATATTAAGAGAATCTCATTGAAAAGTTTATGTACTAGTATCATTTTGTCATGCTCACTACCATAAAGTGATGGGTTCTCCTGGTGCTTGGTCTGAATTTGGGTGTTAATTCTTGGTAAGAAGATCCATGGCGAGTTATCTGTTTTGAATGGAATTGTGAATGTGATAACCTTGGTGTTTTTTTTTATATATATGTAACATATTATTGAGATTTCATGTAGCCGGAGTAAGGATTGGGATTTTTGAATAGTCTAACTCTCCAAATATAATAGAGCATAAAGTATTACTGGCCTAAATTTTACTGACATATACTAAAAGATGGTGTGGCAGGGTCTTTTTTTAAAAATTTTTCATTTCCTTATTTCAATCTTGTTTTAAATTTTATGTTCATTATTTCAAGTTATTTATCATGATTTTTTTATTGTAGGAGAACAAGATTACATAGAGAATTTTTTTTATTTTGTTTATTTATGAATTTTAATTGTTGTAATATATTTTAAGATAAATGTATTGTAAATGACTTAATAATGAATATAAATTTAATTAATTAATGTTAAATTTCTTTTTTTAATTGTTTCCTTTTTATTCATGAAATTTTATTGATTTCTAAATTTCATTAATAGTAGTTAGTTGTAACTATAAAAATATTGTAGTGAAAATATTATTTGCAATGATAATATTGGTTATTAATTTTTTTTTTTATGTTTTGAAACAAATTAGAAATGACAAAAATATGGTTTTGAAATTATTTTTGACAACTATAATTGTTGTAAAACAAATTAGAAATGACAAAAAATTTAGTTTCATAATTTTTTTTGGCAACAATCATAATCGTTGTACAAAAAATTAGCAACAGCAAAATTATTGTTTTAAAATTCTCTTTTAATAATGAGTGTGGTTGTTATGAAAGAAATTAAAAATAATAAAATTGTCGTTTCGTAATTATTTTGCAATGACTATAATCGTTGAGAAAAAATTAGAAATGACAAAATTATGGTTTCGTAATTATGTTTTAGCAACTATTATAATCGTTATGAAAATAATTAGAAACGACAAAATCGTGATTTTGTAATTATTTTTAACAACAACCATCCTTGTTGCAAAACTAGCTATTGCAATGACAAAAAAATTGTTGCAAAAGAGATTTTGCAACTAAATATATTTCATTGCTAAAACTAAAAAAGGTGACATTAAGTTGTTGCTAAAACACAATTTAATTAGTAATAAGAAAAAAATTGTTGCAATAAATATATTTTCGCAACGATATGAAAATCGTTGTAATATACTAATTTAAAAAAATAGAAAGTGTCATAATTGTTTTATCGTTCATATTCCATCTCTTGTTCTTTCGGTTTAACTCAAATCCTCGACTTGGATGATGAATTTTTTAATGAATTCGAACTTGATATTCATTTGAAAGAGGGGCTTTCTCTGCCAGCGATACACGATGTATGATAACCGCGAATTCTCCCATTTTTGGAATTCGGTATTTGTAAATTTAATTTCAGATGTTAATAGATTGGTTGAAATAAATAATAAATTTATTAAAGGATTGGAATATTTCGGGATTATAATACTTGATCAAATGATAAATTAAAATTTTAATAATTAGGAATTTAATTCAAGTATTAGGAGGAAATAAAAATTTAAAGGAAATAAAAATGTGTATATATATAATTATATGTACGTACAAATATAAATATATATATATATATATACACACACATATTTGAGCAATAAATATATATTAATAAATAACAAAATGGATAAATATATGTTTTAAGGATTATATATATTATGTAAATTATATTTAAATATGTTTTAATATCAAATAATTATATTGTAAAATATAAATTTTAAACATATAGAAATATACATATGTATATATATAGTGTCACGACCCGTGACCACATTTTTCATCTTCTTATACACAACTTAACCGGTTGGGCTGTCTGCGATACTTCACTTGTACTGACTGTTAAACAATTTTACATAATATTGTTTATATTATACACATCCCCTATCGTAACTAATCAGATAAGTAGTACTGTTGATGTGTCTAAATACAGAGAATAAATTATCATACCTCAAATAATCAGTCGGTCTGACACATTGTCCTTCGTGTACAGCCAGGATCCACAATCCATTGAACTCACATTCATCAAAACCTGAAATGTTGAAAATTAAGGGGTGAGCAAAAACCACGGCTCAGTAAGAGAATTATATGCCTCACTTGATACTCAGCTTCCTATATGCTGAAAATCTTTTTCATTTTTCCTATGGGCTCTAGGCTCGCATGTAGGAAGGATACTACAGTCGGCTAGGGATCCGAATAGAGTAAGGTAGGTATTTTAGAATACCATACTTGTTACGGAACCTAGAAGCAACTGTAGAGAGAAATTTTCATTTCCTTTTGAATTAATAAATCCTCTTCTTTTTTTTCAAAACTTTCATAACCTTTTTCATATTCTTTTCAAAATAATGCTTCTACGAAATAAAGCATTTAAATAAAATAATTAATATTCGTATATTCCTTGAAAAAAATATTAGTTAAATCATCATCTTATTTCTTTAAAATTCATTCCATGTTTTAATGTACTCTCTTAATTAGTACCGTACTTTAAAGAGCAAAATAAGCTATTAAAGTCTATTCCCATATAACCGATTATTTAATCACTTTAGGCGTAAGCCCCAATCCACTACTTCAGTTACGACGTCCATTCTAACTAGCAATGGAGTTAAGTGTCATATCCAGGAACTCGTGTAGCACTTAGTGCTCAAAGGATTCTAGAGGTGGCTCCCCATAGTTCACAAAGAATCTATGTAGCACTTAGGTCCCTTGAGTCTTCTAGAGGTGGCTCACACGGTACAGAAACTCCTTACTCACACATCGAAACTCGTGTAGCACTTAGTTCCCGAAGGATTCTAGAGGTGGCTTCCACGGTATAGAAATTTCTTACTCACACATCAAAACTCGTGTAGCATTTAGTTCCCAAAGGATTCTAGAGGTGGCTCACACGGTACAATCATCGAGTCTTTGCTCGGTTTGGCCTTTACTAACACATCGAAACTCGTGTAGCACTTAGTTCCTGAAGGATTCTAGAGGTGGCTCACACGGTACAATCATCGAGTCTTTGCTCGGTTTGGCCTTTACTAACACATCAGAACACGTGTAGCAATTAGTTCCCGAAGGATTCTAGAGGTGGCTCACACGGTACAATCATCGAGTCTTTGCTCGGTTTGGCCTTTACTAACACATCGAAACTCGTGTAGCACTTAATTCCTGAAGGATTCTAGAGGTGACTCACACGGTACAATCATCGAGTCTTTGCTCGGTTTGGCCTTTACTAACACATCAGAACACGTGTAGCACTTAGTTCCCGAAGGATTATAGAGGTGGCTCACACGGTATAATCATCGAGTCTTTGCTCGGTTTGGCCTTTACTAACACATCAGAACACGTGTAGCACTTAGTTCTCGAAGGATTCTAGAGGTGGCTCACACGGTACAATCATCGAGTCTTTGCTCGGTTTGGCCTTTACTAACACATTGCCTATCATTTATGGAGTCTAAGATAGACATCAATCTTATCATACTATAACCTCGAAGGGTTCAGAAATAAACCGGTCAAATCTATGACCATAATCTATATTGTCCTTTGTGGGTCACGGATCAGGTGTCGACCGGGACTAAACATATCACATATCATGCATCTGCATGATAGGAATGCCGACCAATCTCAAAACCATAGTTTTCATCATAAAATAAACTTATATGAAATTTATATAAATATAAAATTCCATAATTTAAAACCATAAGGGTTAAAATCCTTTAGTGAATATTTATAAAAATATTCATAAAAATATTCACTATATTTCACTTCATCTTTCGTCTCGTATTTTGTGTAATTTATCTATTTCGAGAATTTTCGGTGATTTCGTTGTCACCATTCTCGAATACATGAATATTTTAAAATTTCATCTCATTAAATTCATGTTTTATAAAATTTAGTAATTTCCTCATGTTTCGTGATTTACTATCGAAATTCGGAAATAAAATCACTTAATATGATTTTATAAAGTTTTTCTAAAATTTTCGGCAGCATAACGGCTGCCGATTTGCTAACCTCCTGCACGGAAAAATACAGTTTTAAATCTTTCAGCCAATACTTCTTCCCAAATCATTTTCAGCAAATCATGCATCATAATAATTTTCATAAAATATTTGCATAAAATATTTCAATTTAAAATATGCAAACTGAGTATCCTTACAGTGCTGCACATGCATCCCTTACCTTTTTCCAGGTCGGTGACTTCCGCTTATCAATCGCGCCCGCACTCCATTTCTCCTGATTCCTTATCCCGATTGCTGAAAATAATTTCTGGAACTAAAATTCTAATTTTTAGAATTTTTTCATAATTTATTTAATTTTTTTGAAATTAAATTTCCAGGAAATTTCTTACCGAATTTTCGTAAATGTCCGGGTTGTCGAATTTTCGGGAATTTTTCGAATTCCCGAAATTCTCCTCTTTCTTCTTTTTCTTCCTTTTTCTTTCTTTTTCTTTTCTTTCTTTCTTTCTTCTTTTTTTTTTCTTTTCTTTCTCTTTCTTTTCTTTTTCTTTTTCTTTTTCCTTTTCCTTTTTCTTTTCTTTTTTCTTTTCTTTTTTTCCTTCCCTTCCCGGTCAGACCGGTTCAGTGCCTTTCCTCACCGGTTCCTCGCCGGCGGCCGGTTCTCCGACGGTTCGATGGCTCAGCAGCTGGCCGGCACAACGGCGAGCTTGGATCTGACCTCCGTTCATCCCGAATTGACGGCACGGCTGCGGATCGAGGCGGAATAGGTTCGGTTTCTCCTTCCTCTTCGCTGACCCTCCCCCGCCGTTCATTGTGCTTAAGTGGCTTCCATCGTGTTTCTCTCCCTTCGGCGGTGCTTCGGTGGCAGTGGTGGTGCCTGGATCGGCCGGCACCGCCGTCCTCCATTTTTCTTTTTCTTCTCGGTTTCCTTCTTTTCCCGTCGATTCTGTTTCCGTTTCTTCACACCGCCGGCAACTTCTTTCCTTTCTCTGGCCGGTGACGACATCCCCTCCATTTTCCCTCACCGACGGTGGCATCTTCGCCACCAGCGGTCTGCCTGGGAGGGTCGGGATTTCTCCCCGATTTCCTCATTTCCTTTTCTGTTTTTGTTTCCCTTTTTAGGTTTATTTGCTTTCCCTTTTTAGTATATAGTATACTATATATTATACACTATATAATGTATTTTATGCATATAATGTATACTATATATTCTACATATATTATTTCACATATAATATAATATAATACACTATATATATTATTTCATATACATTATAATACAATATATATTGTATATAAATTATATATATTGTACGTTACAAAATATATATCTAGTATATATATGTATATTTATATACTTTAAAATAAATAACATTTATATATATAGAATTACATAAATGTTATAATACAATATATATACCTATAAACTTTAATATAAAATAACATTTACATTTTCTTTATATATGTATGTATGTATATATTTATATATACATAAAATATTATGTTTATATATATATGTATTATTTAAATTCATGAAATAGTATATATTTCCATATATATACCAACGTATATTAAAATATACTATATAATATTTTAAATACATACGTATTTGTATAAAATACATTTATAAAATTTGTAATTATATAAACATATTTTATTCTCTTATTTTCTTAATTAGATTTGGATTTTAATTTATCCGATTTAATTCTTTTCCTCTCTCTATTATTTTTATCTTCACTTCCAATTTAATTTCCTTTATACGAATTTTCCAATTCTTTCACTTCCTCACTTCTCGGGATTTTCACCCATATCCCATTCTCGTAAAATTTTATTTATTTCCTCTGATTTAATTTCTTCAATATTTATTTTCAATATTTCTAATTTCCAATAAAGGGAAAAATTTACGGTTATCACATCCTCCCCACCTTAAGAAATTCGGTCCTCTGAATTTAACTTATGTCCAAAGGTGGTACATGTCGTACACTTACGACTTCTGACCTCTAGTTCATCCTCCAAGTAATACTGCCAGCACACTTTCAACATCAACAATACTTTAGACCACTACATGCTGTCTTTCATCATATATGTCTATACTCCCGTAAGTTCATTTCTCAAATCGGAAGTTATTCACTTTTACTCTTTTCATATAAGAGTCCATACACAATATTTTTAATATTACAGCTAATCTATGCTGTTCATCATTCATTCTTCTCACTTAGTGCTGAGTCGACATAATTTGGTACTATCATGTACTCGTGTCAATCAATTATATGTAAGTGTCCCAGTAGCTTTCACACCTCATGCACACGCTCTCTCAATATCATGGAGCGGTTACATCTCACGCTCATATATATAAATATATATATCAGTATGGAGCGGTGCTATCAATACACTTGGGATCTCAAAGCCTTTTGCTATCTCTCATTAGCATATGGCAACACAGAGACTCCCATCACATGTAAGGCTCACTGGAACTGTACATACACATTCACACCGTTTAACACTTATACTGCGACTAAGGCACTAGAGAATCTAGAAGTCTGATAATGGAAAGTGATTCTATTTAGATCATCAGTCTTTAATCACTTCCATATCATCATTTCTCTTTTGGACTTTTATTGTCCACAATATTCATTTTCACACTTATTCCATCAAGGCTGCATCTCATTTGCCGATTTTACTATAGATCATCTCTTACGATCATAATTCATGAGACTATCATATTCTCTTCATGTAGTATGGTCTTTAAATCTCTTTTCATAATTTAGATTCTGTGATTGAATCCTCGAATTATCCATTTAAGCACCACATTATCTATACAATTCCACCATCTCTATCGTTTCGAGGTGGTTATATGTACAAACATTTCTTATTTATATACTAGCAGTAAACATATCAATTATCTTACTCCTTTGAGTATCATTAATTGTACTTATCAAAGTTGGCTTGCTTTTACATCTTGCCACAATTATGTGATAACCAACCCAAATCACCCTCAGTCTTAACTTCGAGAACTGTTGCATATTGATGTTCCCTTCTCATCATGCAGTTTATTTCCTCATTCCACTTTCACTTTCGTTTTCATATTCTTACTCTCATCCCTTTTTGTCGGTTTTCTCAATTGATATGGTACTATACTGTTAAGATCTTTTAAAATCTTGCATACCATCTTTTTCTTTACACTATCCATCTACCGACTTTAATTTCTTTAATTAGATCTCCTCTATAGAGCAGCTAGTCTCATCACTCTTTTATAGGCTGACAATAGTATTTAGCTAGACTCATTACTTTCGTATCTCAATCATTATCTTTATATCATAGACAGGTTCACTGTCATCCTGTCGTCTCGAGATCATATATCTCAAGAGGAGGTACTGTCTAGCCAAATCTTTAGTTGCAAATCTTAGCACAATTCCATAGACTTTAAGAGTTTAAGGATCATATCACAATGCTGCTCATGTTCCATTTATACTTTAGACTCTATCAGTATTTCATCAATTTACTCATGTAAGGATGCCTCATTCTTTAGGCTTATCTACTTTACAAGGCAACTCATTACCCTTGTAACTTCAATCGAAACTCGTAAAATTCACTCTGAGTTCAAATCATCACCTTATGGACACCAATCTTTAATCTTTTATCTAAGGACTCTTTATATTGAGGCTAGTCTTATTAACTCCTCACACATCCCTAATCAGCTCCATAAAGCGTCTGTTTTCATGTAGATGAATACTTGTTCTTCACCAGAACTTTATCAATGATAGGAAATTAATACATCCTTTTTAATTCATCTACAACTCAATATCATTTGTATTTCTCTCATTTATACTTATACAGACAGTTTCATTATTCTCAATTTTTCATTATCTGTATTTTCGTCATTCAGACCTTTACACGTGAATTTCATTATTCACATAATTTTTAGAGTTATTTTCTTAAGCTTTTCGGATTCTTTCTATATCCTCCTATATAAACTTAGAATTTAACTTCATATTCAAAATCGAGTCAATGTTATCTCAATTCCTCTAATTTATATAACTCTGGAAGTTCTATCGGAAATCAAATCTGATATTTTCTTTAATCATACATTTCTTATCATCTTGTGACCATCGTTCTTCAACTTTTCATCTGATTATGTCTTTTACAAAGATTGCTCTTATAAGCTCCTTATACATCTCCGATTAAATCATATTTAAGGCATCACTTCCATATAATATTTATTTGTTCTTCATAAGAATTTTAGTGTATAACCAAAAATTTTAATACATCATTTAATTCATCCTCAAATCATATCATTTGTATTTCCATCCTTTGCATCGATACTTGTAAATTTCATCATCCATAATATTTTCTAAAAATTATTTTCTTAAGCTTGTCGGATTTCTTCTATATTCTTCGATACAAGCTTAAGAATAAATTTCATATCCACAATCGAGTCAACATTAACCTGATTTCTCAATCTATGTTACTCTGAAATTTATCGGGATTCTCATCCGGTAGTTTCTTTAACCACACTTCTTTTATCATTTTGGACCTTCATCATTGTGTCCCATCATTTCACAGTGTATTCTCAAGGCAGAGACATTCAATATTCAAATCATTTTGATACATACTCTACCTTGATTTTATTACCTAGTCATACTTTACAGCGTTATGAATCTCATTCTGGTAAGCTGTATCAAGTACAATGGTTATCAACACACTTTACAGCTACTCGTTTCAATTCGGTTATTCACTTTAAAACCATTTCCATTTACTGAATTCAAGCTTAATTTCCCTTGAGTATATTATCCACGAGGTTCGAACCTTGGCACCCTTACGTACCTAGTTCCTTACACTCGTGTTATCACTAAGCTTCTTGTAAGAGTCCCGCCTGTTCGAATCGAACGTTGGCGAGCATTCCCTAGGCGATTCCTTTCGCCCCAGGTTTACCCTTACTAGTGAGTCGGCGATGACATAGTTCGCCTGTATCTCATAACATATGATCCACTACGGGTCGCCCATCATTGAGTCGCCCATCACAGTTTTGTCTCAAGGGTCCTGAAGAATTTTAGGTTCGCTGTCATCTTCTTTTTATCACTTCACTGTTCTTATAATTATTCTCTAGCTTATAATACTCCACACAGTACTTCATTCTGTAGCACATATTTCAGAGTTCGAAAATCAAATAATTCAGAAATTAGAAATAACAAAAAGTGGAGACATGGCAGTAACTCGGTATACATCAAGCAGCAAAGATATCCTATAAGGATAATAACAGATAGGCGTGTGGCCATAGTCCAAGTGGTCTACAGTGAACACTGATCAGGTGTCATCTGTGGCCGCTGCGGACTGGATCAAATCACACAGCAACATAGTGCACAAAATTCATATAAGATACAAATACTGTAGGCCCCGAAGGTCACACTACAGCCAGATACTATAGGCCCCGAAGGTCACGCTATAGCCAGATACTGTAGGCCCCGAAGGTCACGCTGCAGCCAGACACTGCTGGATGATGGTTAGCCAATGTCTCAAAACAAAAGTTTCATAGTTTGGAGTTCAAATCCATAAGTCAAATCATACAGACATTGATAAAAGTTCATAAAGCAAATCATCGTAGAAAATCATAATTATTTTCCAATTATTTAAAAACTTAGTAATTTCCAACAACATATATATAAAGAAAAAAATAGATTTTTAGCGCCATGATTTATAATAAATTCGTAAAACCAAATTTAAGACGGAAAAATCACAAGACTTTAAAATCATGAAATTTAATAAGCTTTCAATAAAAACTGAATTCTTTAGATAATTCATGTTAATGCAGAGTTTCATAAGTCTTAGTTCGAAAGAGCATTTTCAAAACTCATAAAGGTTCCGAAACCAATTAAAATGCAAGGAATTTCAGAAATCTGAAATTTCACAACTTTTTTTTTTATAAATATTTCTAAAACACTAAAGTTTGGTAATTTCCATAAGATAAAATTTAATTTAAATATTCATGATTATGCTAAAATCAGGCAACTTAATATTTTCAAGACTGAATTCCTTAAGAAAGTTCTATCCTTAAGAAGTTTCTTACCTTTTTAGCTGAAATCGCAAAAATCAATATTCTTACGAAAATTCGATAGCATAACGATATCAAATTTCTAAAGTCTCTTGCAAATCATTCGTAGTTCATAAAACACAATGCAATTGATCTTAAAATCATTTCATTTTTCATAGTATTTAACGATCCCGTTCAATACACTCTTAATTTTTCGACCCTTTCAGTCAATAACCGGGCCAAACATCTGATGACATTCCACTACACTCTTTGGATCGCATCATACCGTTTTATTGTGAAGCCCGGATTTACCGTTTCTTTCAGGGATTTACCGAGCCACTTCACTCATCCGTACTCGTTTTATTGTAAGGACCGGGAGTGCCTGGATCTCCGTTAACCAGGGATTTACCACCCCAGTGCCTTACTCATCCGTACTGTCCGCTCTGGGTTCTAGAGGTGGCCCCCGTCACACAGACGTGGCACTTAGCCCCTCACGGATTTCTTTCGCGTCCATAATCTAAGTGTTAGTGGAATCAGTAATAGGGATCGTTAGATTCATATGACATCTTCTATGCCATTAATAATTCCATTACTATCAATGGATTCCAATTCAGCTCGGTTTTAACACTATTCCGAACATCGCCCAATATAGGGGCATTTTCGTCATTTCGACATTTATTTCTATCTCCTCAATATACATTCAAATCAATGAACTGATCATCTATGTGTTGATAGTATCCTTTCTGATACTTATAACAGCAAGTTAGATCTCATTCGATTTTCGACAAAGAAGTTCACTAAAATCCACAATGGGATTAATTTACTTGTAATTCAGCTTTATAACATTAATTTCTCTGTCAAATCGGTCAATTCCAACTTCTGGTGATCTATTTTGACTCCCGGTAAAATTTTGGGGTAGGGGTATTTTGGTCATTTTTGGCTAAAAATTTTCTCTCTCTTCAAATTACCCTCAATTGATCTTAAAGTCTATTTAATGATGATATTTCATTCCCTACTTTATACCATCACTTTCAGGTCTCAGTTCGGTTCGGACAGAAAAGTACTGGTGGGGCCCTCACCGAGTCCATTTCTGTTCCTTACCGAACAGGCCTTCATTTAGACTAGAAGAATCACCAATAATTCGGTAATTTCTGAGCCTATTTTCTTCTTTAACATTCTCAGTTTATACTTTCTCACTCCCTTTAAATCATTTTACTCCATTTACAATCATTTATTTTCTCTTGTATTCAGACGACACAGTACTACCGGATGTTTAACTCTTTTCCTTCCAAAAGTATCCACAGACATCAGGCCAACCATTGCTCTGATACCATTAAATCTGTCACGACCCGTGACCACATTTTTCATCTTCTTATACACAACTTAACCGGTTGGGCTGTCTGCGATACTTCACTTGTACTGACTGTTAAACAATTTTACATAATATTGTTTATATTATACACATCCCCTATCGTAACTAATCAGATAAGTAGTACTGTTGACGTGTCTAAATACAGAGAATAAATGATCATACCTCAAATAATCAGTCGGTCTGACACATTGTCCTTCGTGTACAGCCAGGATCCACAATCCACTGAACTCACATTCATCAAAACCTGAAATGTTGAAAATTAAGGGGTGAGCAAAACCACGGCTCAGTAAGAGAATTATATGCCTCACTTGATACTCAGCTTCCTATATGCTGAAAATCTTTTTCATTTTTCCTATGGGCTCTAGGCTCGCATGTAGGAAGGATACTACAGTCGGCTAGGGATCCGAATAGAGTAAGGTAGGTATTTTAGAATACCATACTTGTTACGGAACCTAGAAGCAACTGTAGAGAGAAATTTTCATTTCCTTTTGAATTAATAAATCCTCTTCTTTTTTTCAAAACTTTCATAACCTTTTTCATATTCTTTTCAAAATAATGCTTCTACGAAATAAAGCATTTAAATAAAATAATTAATATTCGTATATTCCTTGAAAAGAATATTAGTTAAATCATCATCTTATTTCTTTAAAACTCATTCCATGTTTTAATGTACTCTCTTAATTAGTACCGTACTTTAAAGAGCAAAATAAGCTATTAAAGTCTATTCCCATATAACCGATTATTTAATCACTTTAGGCGTAAGCCCCAATCCACTGCTTCAGTTACGACGTCCATTCTAACTAGCAATGGAGTTAAGTGTCATATCCAGGAACTCGTGTAGCACTTAGTGCTCAAAGGATTCTAGAGGTGGCTCCCCATAGTTCACAAAGAATCTATGTAGCACTTAGGTCCCTTGAGTCTTCTAGAGGTGGCTCACACGGTACAGAAACTCCTTATTCACACATCGAAACTCGTGTAGCACTTAGTTCCCGAAGGATTCTAGAGGTGGCTCCCACGGTACAGAAATTTCTTACTCACACATCAAAACTCGTGTAGCACTTAGTTCCCGAAGGATTCTAGAGGTGGCTCACACGGTACAATCATCGAGTCTTTGCTCGGTTTGGCCTTTACTCACATCAGAACACGTGTAGCACTTAGTTCCCGAAGGATTCTAGAGGTGGCTCACACGGTACAATCATCGAGTCTTTGCTCGGTTTAGCCTTTACTAACACATCGAAACTCGTGTAGCACTTAGTTCCCGAAGGATTCTAGAGGTGGCTCACACGGTACAATCATCGAGTCTTTGCTTGGTTTGGCCTTTACTAACACATCAGAACACGTGTAGCACTTAGTTCCCGAAGGATTCTAGAGGTGGCTCACACGGTACAATCATCGAGTCTTTGCTCGGTTTGGCCTTTACTAACACATCGAAACTCGCGTAACACTTAGTTCCCGAAGGATTCTAGAGGTGGCTCAAACGGTACAATCATCGAGTCTTTGCTCGGTTTGGCCTTTACTAACACATCAGAACACGTGTAGCACTTAGTTCCTGAAGGATTCTAGAGGTGGCTCACACGGTACAATCATCGAGTCTTTGCTCGGTTTGGCCTTTACTAACACATCGCCTATCATTTATGGAGTCTAAGATAGACATTAATCTTATCATACTATAACCTCGAAGGGTACAGAAATAAACCGATCAAATCTATGACCATAATCTATATTGTCCTCTGTGGGTCGCGGATCAGGTGTCGACCGGGACTAAACATATCACATATCATGCATCCGCATGACAGGAATGCCAACCAATCTCAAAACCGTAGTTTTCATCATAAAATAAACTTATATGGAATTTATATAAATATAAAATTCCATAATTTAAAACCATAAAGGTTAAAATCCTTTAGTGAATATTTATAAAAATATTCATAAAAATATTCACTATATTTCACTTCATATTTCGTCTCATATTTCGTGTAATTTATCTATTTCGAGAATTTTCGGTGATTTCGTTGTCACCATTCTCGAATACATGAATATTTTAAAATTCCATCTCATTATATTCATGTTTTATGAAATTTAGTAATTTCCTCATGTTTCGTGATTTACTATGGAAATTCGGAAATAAAATCACTTAATATGATTTTATAAAGTTTTTCTAAAATTTTCGGCAGCATAACGGCTGCCGATTTACTAACCTCTTGCACGAAAAAATACAGTTTTAAATCTTTCAGCCAGTACTTCTTCCCAAATCATTTTCAGCAAATCATGCATCATAATAATTTTCATAAAATATTTGCATAAAATATTTCAATTTAAAATATGCAGACTGAGTATCCTTACAGTGCTGCACATGCATCCCTTACCTTTTTCCGGGTAGGCGACTTCCGCTTATCGATCGCGTCCACACTCCATTTCTCCCGATTCCTTATCCCGATTGCTGAAAATAATTTCTGGAATTAAAATTCTAATTTTTAGAATTTTTTCATAATTTATTTAATTTTTCTGAAATTAAATTTCCGGAAAATTTCTTACCGAATTTTCGTAAATGTCCAGGTTGTCGAATTTCCGGGAATTTTTCGAATTCCCGAAATTCTCCTTTTCCTCTTTTTTTATTTTTTTTTTTTTTCATTATTTTTCTTTCCTCTTTTTCTTCCTTTTTCTTTCTTTTTCTTTTCTTTCTTTCTTTCTTCTTTTTTTTTCTTTTCTTTCTCTTTCTTTTCTTTTTCTTTTTCTTTTTTCTTTTTCTTTTCTTTTTCTTTTCTTTTTTCTTTTCTTTTTTTCCTTCCCTTCCCGGTCAGACCGGTTCAGTGCCTTTCCTCGCTGGTTCCTCGCCGGCAGCCGGTTCTCCGACGGCTTGATGGCTCAGCAGCTGGCCGGCGCCACGGCGAGCTTGGATCTGACCTTCGTTCATCCCGAATCGACGGCACGGCGGCGGATCGAGGCGGAATAGGTTCGGTTCTCCTTCCTCTTCGCCGACCCTCCTCCGCCGTTCATTGTGCCTCCAGTAGCTTTCATCGTGTTCCTCTCCCTCTGGCGGTGCTTCGGTGGCAGTGGCAGTGCCTGGATCAGCCGGCACCGCCGTCTGCCATTTTCCTTTTTCTTCCCGATTTCCTTCGTTTCTCGTCGATTCTGTTTCCGTTTCTTCACGCCGCCGGCAGCTTCTTTCCTTTCTCTGGCCGGTGACGACATCCCCTCCATTTTCCCTCACCGACGGTGGCATCTTCGCCACCAGCGGTCTGCCTGGGAGGGTCGGGATTTCTCCCCGATTTCCTCATTTCCTTTTCTGTTTTTGTTTCCCTTTTTAGGTTTATTTGCTTTCCCTTTTTAGTATATAGTATACTATATATTATACACTATATAATGTATTTTATGCATATAATGTATACTATATATTCTACATATATTATTTCACATATAATATAATATAATACACTATATATATTATTTCATATACATTATAATACAATATATATTGTATATAAATTATATATATTGTACGTTACAAAATATATATCTAGTATATATATGTATATTTATATACTTTAAAATAAATAACATTTATATATATAGAATTACATAAATGTTATAATACAATATATATACCTATAAACTTTAATATAAAATAACATTTACATTTTCTTTATATATGTATGTATATATATATATATATATATAAAATATTATGTTTATATATATATGTATTATTTAAATTCATGAAATAGTATATATTTCCATATATATATACCAACGTATATTAAAATATACTATATAGTATTTTAAATACATAGGTATTTGTATAAAATACAATTATAAAATTTGTAATTATATAAACATATTTTATTTTATTCAATTATTTTCTTAATTAGATTTGGATTTTAATTTGTCCAATTTAATTCTTTTCCTCTCTCTATTATTTTTATCTTCACTTCCAATTTAATTTCCTTTATACGAATTTTCCAATTCTTTCACTTCCTCACTTCTCGAGATTTTCACCCATATCCCATTCTCGCAAAATTTTATTTATTTCCTCTGATTTAATTTCTCCAATATTTATTTTCAATATTTTTAATTTCCAATAAAAGGAAAAATTTACGGTTATCACATATAGTTTATGTTAAGAATATATTTATATAAACAAAAGTGCTAATATAAGTGTGTGTGTGTGTGTGGTATATATATATATATATATATATAATATATATATATATGTAATTGTTAATAGATAATATATATATATATATATATATTCATGATATATTGATATTATGTATTTTTAAATAAATAAATAAATCTGAAAATTATAAATAAAAGATATTTCAAGTGGCTAAAGTGTAAATATAAAGACTTTTAAGGGGGATTTTGATATTATAACATGTGCTAACTTTGTATTGGATGGAAAATAAATAAAATAGGATAAAATGAGTAAAAAAAAAAATCAGCGGAAAAATCATCTTCCATCACCGACTCACTCTGCTCATTTTTACTGCTGCCGTTTCTGTTCTTCTTTTTCATCCTTTCTTCTCACGTTGCACCCCTCCCACTTAGAGAATTCAACATTTTATTTCATGAAACACCCTAAGCTTTCTTCACCAACACTAATCCTTATCTGAAAGGTTGCATAAACCCAGAAAATTTCAGAGCGGAATCGAGGATTGAGGGCTGATGGTGGTGCTGCCCTGTTCCGTTTATAGTGAAGGTGAGGAAAGAAATGTTTTAATTCCATCTTATTTAGTGTTTGTGATTGTATGAAGTAAGTAAAATATATTTACGGCTGTTGATTGAATTAAAACTCTTTGTAGACAGCCTTGAGGTGTTCGGCAATGATTAAAAAAAAAGGGGGTAATTGTGATGAGTTTTGATGTATTTGGGTAGGATTAGTAGTGAATAATGAGTGAAATTGGTAGGAACTAAGTTGTAGAAGATGACTTAAGCTCAATTTGAACTTGAAATTGGTTGATGAATTGAAAGTGCAGTAAGTGGCGTGATGAATGGTGATGAATCGGTCAGAACAGGGGCTGGTTATTAGTGGTGTTATTTTGATGAATTGATGATGTTTAATGGAAGTTCTAAGTGAGTAGGAAAGGAAACAAGAATTGAGAATAAAAGAATACATGAAAATTCATGAAGAGGAAGAGTACTTGGTAAGTTGCCGGCCATGAAAGAGGGTAAAAATATACAACTACCGGCAGTGCAAGGAAATAAAACAGAAAAGAAAAGGAAGGAAAACCAAAATAGAAAAGTAAAGAAAAATATTAAGTATTTTCAATAAATGGTAATAAAAAAAATAATGAATTAAACCTACTTGTAGAGCCAAAGTTGGGAAAAGAATAAAAATTGGTAAGTATGAAAATTTACTAAGGTATAAATGTGGAGTAATTTCTTGGAAAATTTTCATAATAAACAATCAAAAGAATACATACAAGGGTTAATAAGATTATTAGTGAACAAAGATTAATAGTAATATTTAAATTGGAAAATAATAATTTTAATGCAAGTAGGAATATTTAACTATAATAGCAAATGATGTAGGACAGGAAGGTATTGATGTAATCCCAAATACATATGAATTGTGAAATTAATCCAAATAAAGAAAGATCAATTATAAATAAAATTGAATTGGCAAAGAGATTGTAAATTTAAATATAACCATCGTAGTAATTAATAGGAAATGAAATAAATAGATTGTGGAAATTAATAAGACAGAAAATAGGAATTAAGAAAGAATTTAATTAAGGATTTATGAGACCATTAGTGAAAGCTAAATTAGCATGAGTTTACAATTAAAGTGTGATTATAGTTAGTAATTGATAGGAAATTTAATAATTAAAGGTAATAGAATTTTAATGAGATTAAAATTAGGAAAATAAATTGAATAGCTATATTTAGATATTTAATAAGAAATAAAACAAATCAAATCCTTATTATCAATCAAGTAATAAGATAGAAAATGAAGATCGATAAAATGAATAAATGATTATTAGAATTGAAATATGAATTATTGGTGGAATTTGATTGGAAAGATTTCAAATTAAATAATAATTATGTTGAGGCATTTAGTAGGAAATTAGATAAATTATTGGGAATTTACAAAATGAAAGGTAGGAAATTATATGGGTAACTGACACGAAAGAAAATAATTTATTATGGAAGATTACAAAATAGAAATACAAATTAATAGAATTAATATTATATTATTATGATTAGAATATGGAATATATAGTAGAATCGAATTTTTGAATATAAATTAAAATTATTATGCAGTACGAAGTACGAGAAATGAAGAGGCGTAAATGGCACTATCGGATTTTATACTGCACAAGAAAAAGGTAAGGAACATGTATATGAGTTGCTTAGAAAATGTTTTTACTTGCTTTCATGATTTTCGGAAAAACAAATCGTAATTGTTCCCCACCCAATTTTCCTAAGTAAGAAAATATATATTATTTCAAATTTATATGAGTTTTATATGTTTTAAATTACATAAGATTATATGCTATTTATTATATTTATTTTACATGAATGGATTTACATGCATTGAATTGCATTAATTGATTTACATGAAATATCTACATACATTGAATTACATGAAATGAGTTACATGAAACGATTTATATGAGATTATTTATATGAAATGTTTCCGTTGCATAATTTAAAATTTTATTACTATTTTACATGATTTTCGATTGACTAAAAATAATTGCTATTGAAATGATTTCTACTGTTAATTGCTATTTGAGACAATTTCTACTGCAAACTGCTATCTAAAATGATTTCTACTGTTAATCGCTATTTGAAAATGATTTCTACTGTTAAATAAAATGATTTATGAAACTGTTTTGAGACAGTTGTACCTTAATGATCATGCATACTGTTATATGACTGTGGACCTGGTCCAATCTGCAGGTGATTGTATATTATTGTGGGATTGTGGTCAAACCCGCAGGTTTCCACAGTGAGCACCTGACCAGTGTGAACTGTGTGCACTGTTTCGACGATGGCCATCGTTACTGTAATCGATAGTCCCTACGGGGATACTGTTATTGATCGTGCATGATTTTATTAGATGTGACTGTCTCCACTGTACTGTATTGTTTTACTGAATTGAATTGTTTACTGATATTAGAATTGTTTATTAATACTTAATGGTTTATTGATACTGAATCGTTTACCGACATTGAATTGTTTACTTCACTGTTTACTGAACTGTTTATTGATATTGAAAACTGTTTACTATAATGTTTTTTATTAACTATTTATAAACTGTTTATATATTGAAATATTTCACAAGATTTTTATAGCAATATTTAAATAAATTGTTTATATAATGATATCGATTTCGAAAACGGCATAGCATAAATTATTAAATGTTTTATATTGTTTAATGATTTGACATTGCATCGCATAAACTATAAAGGGTTTTGTGAAATCCCCCAATTTCATGAAATTCCTCCATAATTGTAAAGCATTTTGGCTTAAATGAAGTAAATGGACATGAGAATTATGAAGTATGAAGGATGTATGGAACATGGAAGAAGTAAGGAGATGAAAGATTAAATAATCAAGTAGTCAATTAATATTGATGTCAGGAAAATAAATGGAATAGGAAGAAAGAAGACCAATTAAATGAATATGAAGCTTAATGTATGAATGATGTATGCATGATGTATGGGAGAAATAAGGAAGTTAATAGTCAATAAGACAAATGATTTATTAGGTTGATATCAGAAAAATATTAAGAGTATGAGACAAGAATTAAATCAGAAATATTATTGAGATTAAATGGACAAATGGTCTTGAGTCAAAAAGGAAGAAGAGAATTAATGGGTCAAAAGGAGTCAAGGAGTTAAGTGGCTGAGATGAGATGATATTGGATAGGGAGGCATTTAATGAAGTTGCATGACTCACCAGCCCATCAGCCATCACCCAACGTCAGCCCCTATCTTCCAGCCCTCTCCCTCGTGTTCTCCAAGTTTCCATAAGTTCTATCCATATCCACCATGACAAACACCCTTGTTTAGTAACCAAATCGTTAAGTTTGTTAGACGAAAAATGATCGTAGTCACTAGACGAGGCTATATCTGAAGTTTGGTGGATTGATTTCAAGTATTGGAAGAGATCTCAAAGTTGAGATTTTGGTCACTAGCAAAAGGTAAGAGAAGAAGATGATTTGTTCAAGTATGTTTATGGTATGGTGTTGTACTGAATTAGTATAACATGTTTATGGCAAATTCTTAAAGGTTTGCTTTGATATGATGATTTCAGATTTGAAGGAGTGAAAGCTAGGGTTAACGCATCAAGTGATCTTGCGTTCTCGAAGGAATTAAGGTAAGGAAATTATGTAACGGACGTAAGGCGGCTATGTCCGCATGTTTTTATGATGTTTTACATGTTTTGGAGAGAAGTACAAGTTGTTTTATGTAGGAAAAGATACATTTTCGGACTTGTCTCCTAGTACCAATTAGGCTAGGAGCAGCCGACTGCCTTAAATGGGAAGTCGACTGCCTAGAGACAACCAAAACGTCGTTTTCCGAAACCCGATGCAAACCAGTCGACTGCTATGTAAGCCAGTCGACTGCTATTTACCCAGAAGCATTCTGTTTCAAACCAGTCGACTGCTATATGAGACAGTCGACTGCTAATTTTCAAGATGCATTCTGTTTCAAAACCAGCCGACTGCCTATAGAACCAGTCGACTGCTATTTTCCGAGATATATTCTGTTTCAAAAACAGTCGACTGCTATATGGGCCAGTCGACTGCTATTTCTGAAGAAGCATTCTGTCTGAAAACCAGTCGACTGCTATAATGACCAGTCGACTGCCCTCTCGTATTTTCAAATATGAAAATATAGAAATTTAAATGAAAATAATTTCGAAAAAGGAAGTTATGAAGTAGCAGCCGACTGCCCTATGAGACCAGTCGACTGCCATGCATGAAAAGAGCTTTCAAGCTTAATTGATTTAAACACAAAAAGTGTTTTCTGAAAAAGGATATTATAATGTTTTGAGACTATGGACTGTGTAATGATTATGCATTTCTGATGGCTGAGAGACTCTGATCAAGTCCTCAGTAATATGTATGTTGAGCGAGGAACCTTAGTCCGGTCCTCAATCCCACATGTGACACCTGACTAGTGTTCACTGTGGAAATTATAAAGGCAGGAGAGAATCCCTGACCTATACGGAGTGCACTACTGTACCAATGCATGATTAGAGTCATATGAGTCATATGAATGGGAATGAACGGTTCATGTGACGACTCAATCGCTTAAACATTGTACCTAGTCTCCATCTATTTCAAAGTACAAGATGTATGTATGAAGAAGTATATGATGTATGTTTTTAAGTATGTATGAAGTATGATGTTTTAAAGAATAAGTATGATGCATGTTTTATATGTATGCTATGTTTTAAAGAAAGCATACAAAGTATGTTTGCCATGTCATTTGAAATAAATATGCATGGTTGCAAACAATGTATGAAAAATGTTTATGATGCATGCTTTATAATGCTTTACATGACATTATAGAGCCAAGTAGGAAAAATGCATATAGAGGCATAGTACGCTCTTTTACATACTTTTCTTACTGAGCGTAAACTCACCCTTTTACGACTATTTTTCCTACAGATTTCCTGAAGTGAATTCCGCTCCGACTAGAGGAGCTTGTTTTGAAGAATCGAAGTGTACCTTCTCGATACGCTTCCCAGTTAGTATAGAAGGTATACTCATGTGTTTATATATAGTAAAGTTTAATTCAGCTACGGTACAGTACAAGTAGGAAATTGTGTACATAGGATATCGGGGATGTAAGATAAGATGATGTATGAGATCCTGTGGAAAATGGAATGATATGTATATATATCATTTTTATGTTTATGGTAATTGAGTGAAAATTTGATAAGCTATTAAATAATTAGCTTAAGGATAAGAAGAGAAGGACACTGCACGAACTAAATCTAAATAAAGAAGGAAAAAAGATAAGTGATAAGATGAAGTGACGGGGACGTCACAGGTTTTATACATATTATTGATATAAATTGCATCGCATAAATTATTAAATGTTTTATACTGATTAATGCTTTTAAATTGCATTGCATAAGTTATTAAATGTTTTTTTTTCATTTTAATATTTATATTTAATATAGCTTTTTCATGATTAGTAAAATAAATTATTTTTTTAACTGCATATAGTATGCGCTTTTATATGTGTTTCTTACTGGACTTTTCCCAAAGCTCACCCCCTTCTCACCATCCCAGATAGCTTGTCGGTATACAAGAAGTCCGTTGCCTTTGGTTAGTCGAAGAAATCGCTAGAAGTTAGAAGTACCAAGTGATCAGGTATTTGTTAAATGTTTATTTATATTCAGACATGTATTTGCACAGTAGTTGTATTTATGACATAGAGCATAAATATGTATCGAAAATTAGTGGGATGTAACTTATGTGAAGTTTATTGTGAACGGAATCGTAGTTATTATATTATAGTCTGTATTTAATTTATTATTATTAATTGAATTAATGGTATACCGAATTGATTGAAATGAAAAGATGAATTGTACTTACACCGATACCGAATGCAAACCTATTGTTACCGATTAATTGAAAGAAAAAGATAGCATTGAACAGGAAAAATTTAGTTCGAAATTTTCTATTTTCGGACGTTACACGATGGTCAAAGACAATCATTAGCTACCACCACCACTGCTATAGTTACAACATCTTCAACAAGACCAAAGACCTGTGCTAAGAAGAGTAAAAGTATGAGACTATTTTGACATTGTGTACGACTTAATTTTTTGCTATTTGTAGAATATGTAAAAAAAATACTTATACAATGAAAATGCGTCTCAAAACCTAATGAAGACTTGATAAGAATATAATGGATGATGTTGAATTGTAGCTCCCTAGTTTTCATCACTTCGAAACTCATTTTTATACTTGAAATGGTGTTCGGAACTTTTGTAGGAGTTGGGGATGTGAAAGAATTGTTCAATTCACAAAGAAGTAGTTGTTGGAACTTTTTTTGTCATAGGGGATCGATCCTTACACCAAAGGGGGGTCGATGCCATCCATGCTTCCTAATCAAGTTTTGTTAGAGAGGGATCAATGCTATCCTCTTGGGGGATTGATCCCTATATGTACTAATTAATGCCTAGCATCACATATATTCATTTCAATTTTGAAATTAAATTAATGATACTTATTCACATATCATGGAATCAAATATTTACTAAGTTTTACAATCATTCTCCAATTCAATGTGTTTAATTATTACTAATTTATTTAATTGTGAAAAATCTACTATTCTAAGGTCATTTACATTTTAAATGTCTCAGAACCCCCATTAAACACAAATTCATATATGTATATAAATAATAACATATATTGATTGATCACACATAAAATATTTACATAAATTATTTTCATAGAATATTTGTTTAAAAATATTGAAAAAATAATCTAGTCCTTACAAACTATTTTTCTAGTGATTAAAATGGAATCCAAAAATTAATTTGATAATTCAATATCTAAATTAGTCAGCCATGAAGTTTTGGGAACTTTGTGCTTCATATTATGAAGGCTAGGGCCAATTGAGAAGGTTGTAATACTTCTTGCCCCCTATCTTCACATATTTTTTTCACAAAGTTCTTTACTAAAGTTGAATAACTAGGGTTTGGGTTTGACATCCAAATATTTTTCTAGAAGACCTTTTTCACCAAGTGATCCTTTAACATGGAGTATTTGTTATGATCACTCTTCAAATATAGACTACCATTCTAAATTGACTACTAATTTTCTTATTAGCGATGATGATATGTTTCATTGTATTATCATTATTAGGATCCATCTAATAAGCGGCTAATTTGGTTAACAATTAATGACTATTTGAAATTGTGACATTGTCCTAATAGCAATAGGAATCTTTAACATGATTGGTATGATATTTTGTAACAATTACAAAAAAAAATAAAATAATGAACACCTGTATATAACACAAGTCTTGTAGTAATTAAAAGGAAATTTTAATAATTCTTATGTCACTCTTAAAGTTTATCTTAAACTACAAATTGAAATGATTATTTATTTAATTACTTTAAATTATTTAATTTTTATGGTAATTGACTGTTATTACAAAATTTTTCATTTTGCCTTAAAATTTGTCTAAGAAAGTTGAATATTCTACATTGGGCTTTTGAATGCCCTTCGCAGAAATCTACATTCTTGTTTCTTACCATCCAAAGCAATGACTTAATACATTAATGAACACAACCATTTATTTAACAACTTTAAACAAAAATCACATACTTTTGTGTGACTTTCAAAGAAATCCAAATTTTTTTTGGTTAAAAATTTAAACATCAATTAAACAATTTCTTAAAGTTTATGACTAACACGTGAATCAAATACAAATTATAATATAAGAAATCACGCCTAATGGCTTTGATACCAATGTTGGAAATTATAAATCATGATCATGTAATTGAAATATAAAAAATTCGATGCAAAACAAAATGTGAAATTAAACACATGCACGATTGACCGAAGTAGGTGACCTGATTCATTGGTTAATAACAAAATTACAAACTATAAAATTCTTTACCGATCTACTTTATTCATATTAATAGTTAAACATATATACAACATGTACAGAGGAATATATGGAAAGACTATAAACTGATGCCTAGCCTATAGCTTGATTTCTTGCCTTCTCAATGCTCAAAATATCAGCAGAGCAAAACATAAGGAATTAAAATAAATTTCAGCTTAATTGTAGCTAAGATATTTCATATCATCTAATACTTTCCCTCAAGTTGAGCATAAATGTTTAAAATGCCCAACTTGCTGAGTAGTTTGTGGAACTGATCACATCGTAATGCTTTGGTAAAGATATCGGTCAATTGGTGATGTGAAGGAGTGTAAGTGGTGAAAATGCCCTCGGAGTTGATATGCTCTTGAATGAAATGACAATCGATCTCGATGTATTTTGTTCTTTCATGGAAGACTAGATTGGCGGTAATATAAAAAGCTGCTTGATTGTCGCAATAAAGTCACATGGGATGTGTATGAGAAATGCCAAGGTCATGCAATAAAGTGCATAACCAAACTAATTGGTATTCAGCCTCAGCCAAAGATCGTGACACAATAGCTTGCTTTTCAGGTTTCCAAGACAATGGCAATGAGCCTAACATTGTATGTAACAGGTAGTTGAGCGTCGAGTAATAAGACAACTCGCCCAATTAGAGTCAGAATAAGCCTTGATAGTAAGATCACTTGAAGTAGAAAAAAATACTCCTTGACCAGGAGAGGACTTGAGATATCGTAGTACTCTCATTGTTGCATCAAAATGTGCTTGGCGCGGCCTATGCATGAATTGACTGAGAATGTGTTTCTGTCACAGCCTGTGACCCTATTTTTCATCTTTTTCTATACATCTTATTTGGTTGGGTTGTCTGCGATACTTTACTTTTCTTTTACATATATATAATTTCATATTAAATTATAATATGAATTACATCCCCTATCTTACTTTATAAGAGAGTAGTACCGTAAATAAGTCCAAATACAGAAAATAAATGATCATACCTTATTAAATAAATCAAGCTGTCGTATTGTCCCCAAATGCACAGCCAAAGTCCTTTAGATGTCAGACTCTTAGTCTTCGAAAACCTGAAATGTTAATATTAAGGGGTGAGCAAACCACGACTCAGTAAGGGAATTATATGCCTCACTTGATACTCAGCTATCTATATGCTGAAAAACTTTTTCATTTATCCTATGGGGCTCTAGGCACGCATGTAGGAAGGATACTACAGTCGGCTAGGGATCCGGATGGAGTAAGGCAGGTATTTTGAAATACCTGTCTTGTCCTAAAACCTAGAAGCAATTGTAGAGAGTAATTTTCTTTCCGTTTGGAATTTAAATCCTTTTTCCTTTTTATTCCATATCATTTTCATATTCTTTTCAAAATACTGCTTTTATGAAATAAAGCATTTAAATAAAATAACTAATATTCATATATTCTTTGAAAAGAATATTAGTTAAGTCATCGTCATTCTCATTTAAACTCATTTCATGTTTTACTGTACAATCATAATTAGTACAGTACTTTAAATAGCAAAATAAGCTATTAAAACTTTTTCGTACAACATATATATTATGTAAATCTAATATTCAATTTAAAAATTAAAATAAGAATATTAGATTTATTTTCCTCCTCTTTCCTTTGAAAACATATAACATATTCATATTTCATTTCTTATGAAAATCATCTCGTAGTACTAAAATCAGTACTGCAATAAGCATTTTGTAAAATGCTGTAAATCACTTTCATTTGATTTATCACATATCATGTAAAACATTTTCATTTCACGTATCACATATCATGTAAAACATTTTCATATATGGAGACTGAGGCACGCCCAGCCCGTCCACTGGGTCGTTACTCATATCATGCTATAGACCCCGAAGGGTATAAAATAATCATGTCAGATCTATGGCCATAGTCTATAATTGTCCTCGACGGATCACTGATCAGGTGTCAGTCGAGACTACATATCACATATCACATATCACATATCAGGATGCCAACCAGTCTCAAAACCGTATTTTTCATCATAAAATAACCTTTATGAATTTATAAAAATATATAATTTCATAATTTAAAACCATAAAGGTTATAAAATCATTTAGTGAATATTTAAGAAATATATATAAAAATATTCACTTTATTTCTTTTCATTTTCCATCTCGTATTACATGTAATTTATGTATGAGGAGAATTTTCAGTGATTTCATTATAACCATTCTCGAAAACATGAATATTTCAAAATCACTTTCATTTTATTCATGTTTTTATGAAAAATATTCATTTTATCGATTTTCGTAGTTGAAAATCATTTCTCGTGGAATAAAATCATTTAATATGATTTTATGAAATTTTCTAGAATTTTTTTCGGTAATTTTCGATAATTTTTCGATAGTATAACGGCTACTAACTGGCTAGCCTCCTGCACGAAAAATACAGTTTATAATTCCAGCCAGTACATCATCACAAATTTCCAACCACAGGATCATCACAATATTTTCATAAAGTATTTCATAATTAAAACATGCAGACTGAATATCCTTACAGTGCTGCACATGCATCCCTTACCTTTTCCGGGTCGACGATTTCCTCGTTATTAGTTGCGCCCGTACTCCATCTCTTCCGATTCTATCATCTCGTTCGTCGAGAATGATTTCTGGAAATCAAATTCTAACATTTAAAATTTTTTCATAATTTATTAAAAATCACAGGAAATTAATTTTTGGAATTTATTACCAAATTTCAGTAAAATTTCGAATTTTCGAATTCTCGGAAATTTCTGAATTCTCGAAAATTTCCTTTTCTCTCTTTCTTTCTTCCTTTTTCTTCTTTCTTTTTCTTCTCTTTTCTTTTCCTTTTCCTTTTTCTTTTTGTTTTCTTTTTCTTTTTCCCTTTTCTGGTCTGAACAGGTTCGGACCGGTTCAGACCGGTTGGGTCCCATCCCATCGATTCTATCACCGGCGGCCACCATTGCCGGCGGTTCAGCCACTCCACAGCATCCTCGGGTTGCCACGAAGCCAGATTTGGCCTCCGTTCGTCCCCATCATCGGCGACGGCGTCGAATTTGGAACGATGGGTTTCGACCCCTTTCTCCTTTGTTTCTTCCCTCCTCCGCTGTTCTCCTTCATCGGTGGCCATCCCTTCACCTTGGTCGACCTTCGGCGGTGGTGCAGGTAGCGGTGGCGGTGCCTGGATCGGCCGGCACCGCCAATCTCCCTTCTTCCTTTCTCTTCGGTTCTTCTCTGTTTCCTTTCGCTTTTGTTTTTCGTTTCCGTCATCGGCATCGGCGTCAGCTTCCTCTCCTCGGCTCGCCGACGACCTCGCTTCCTCCTCGTCTCCCCTCGCTCGGTCGGTGTCGGCTGGAATTCTCTTTGGTTTCCTCTTCTGTTTGGTTAACAAAAGAGAAATGTGGGAATCGGGTTCCCCGATTCCCACTTCTCTTTCGTTATTTTTTTTATTTATAATTATATATATAATTATATTAATAATAATATATATTTTTTATTCTAACAATATATTTATTCACACTTTAATTTAAATTTAATATATATTCCATATATATTTTTATTTATATACATAGTTGTATATAAAAATGTACATATGTTTTTATTAATATAAAATAGTATATATATTATTTTATAATATATACTATATTTCATATATACATATGTATTTATATAAAAACATATCAAAATATATTTATATAATCTAATTATATAAATATATAATATACACATTTTATTTTATTTAATTTGGATTTTCTTAATATCCAATTATTTTCCAATTTTTCTTATTTAATTTGAATTTCCATTTATCCAAATTAAATTTCCTCCTTCATTTCTTATTTCCAATTTAATTTTCCTTTTCATTTCTTATTTAATTTGGATTTTCATTTATCCAAATTAAATTTCTCAATTTCATCTTTTCATCAATTTCGGGAATTTTAACGATATTCCCTTTTTCATTATTTCTTAATTTCACATCTTATTTTTATTCCCATTTTGATCTTCCTTCATTCGAATTTCTGCCATCAGTCACTTCCTCACTTCTCGAAATTTTCATCAATATTCCGTTCTCATATTGTATTTATTTACTTCAACTTATCTATTTTCTTAAATATTATTTCCAAAAA
The DNA here is from genome assembly GCA_031772115.1 of Heritiera littoralis. Lineage (NCBI taxonomy): Eukaryota > Viridiplantae > Streptophyta > Magnoliopsida > Malvales > Malvaceae > Heritiera > Heritiera littoralis. Next base: position 2,011,392 of record JAPDPK010000022.1, read on the forward strand.
TGGAAAATTTGCGGTTATCACAGTTTGGCATAAGTGATGTCTGGTCGCGCGATGGTGAGATAAATGAGTCGTCTGACTAGCCTTCGATATTGTGAAGACCGAGAATTTTCTAAATAAATAAAAGGTATCCGAAAAATTTAATTTGAACAAATTGAAATCCAAATTAAATAAGAATGAAAAAGGAAGAAAATAAATTTGGATATAAAGAAATCCAAAAATTTATAAAAAAAATAATATGTATTTTGATAGATTTATATAATGATACTATATAAATACGCTTTTGATAAATATATATTTATACATGGAATAAATACATATGTATTTTATTATACATTTATGTATATATATAATATATATATGAAATATATATAGTATTTTAAAATAAAGTATTTATATAAATGGTTTATATGAAATATATACTTATATATATATATAATATATATATTTATATATATATGAAGTATATGTATAGTATTTTAAATTTAAAATGTATAGATTTATACATATATATAATTAATACAAATTTTATATATGCATAACTGTATATTTATTTATATGGTATATTTATATATATTTATATATATAAATATAAAAGATAAATATTATATATTATATTTATAAATATATTTTATAATTGAAAAAAAAAAGTAAAAGGAGGGAATCGGGATAACCCGATTCCCAGCCTTTTCTCCTCTGTTTCCAAAACAGAGGAGAAAACAAAAAGAAGACAGAAGAGAAGCCGGCCAATGCTAGCCGGCCAAAGGAAAAAAAGGAAGAGAGAGGACGTTGTCAGCGAAGGAGAAAGAAGAGGAAGTTGAATCCAGCGACGGAAGAAGGAAATGGCGAAGCAAAACAGAGGGGAAAAATTGAAGGAAAAAGAGAGGAAAAGAGAGGAAAAGAAAAGAGGAGATCGACGGTGTCTGTCACGACCCGAAGACCGCGACTTTCACTTGATTCTTATACTTTTCTTAGTCTACAAATTTATGGACTAAATTTTTCTTTTTCATTTTAAGGTTTGTATTCGGTGTCAGTGTAGTTACTATACTATCTAGGTGACCTATAGTCATTCCATTTAAATATTAAACAAACATGGAAACGGTTCTTAGTTACATCCCGACTTGTTAAACAGAATATGTACTGTGCATCAATTTAAGTCTTACATGTAAACAAATATTTTTTATAAGGAACATATACCTCAGAAGACTAGTACCAAGTCCATACACCGTCTCCGATGCCCACTGAGCAGCTCACAGCAGATGTTAACTTCAATAATCTGAAAGAGATGAAATTTAGTGGGGTGAGCAAAACCACGGCTCAGTAAGATACTAATATAAATACAGGAGTAGGATTACACTGTCTTAAACTGTAATGCTTAAACTTGCAATGATGCAATTACAGTTAATCCTTTCTCATCGATACATCTCATTATTACTTCTCATTTTCACTTTTCATTTCATAATCATACTCTGGTATGCTATCATCTCATATCAGTTCTCATATTTACCTTTCATTTCATAATCATATTTCTGTATTCTATCATCTCTTATCAATTCTCATATCATCTCTTATCAATTCTCATATTGTGGATCATGATCGCGATGGTACGAAGTCAGAATTCTCTTGTGTATTTCTATATTCATGTTTCATATCATATCATGACATCATATCGATGAAATATCGCTACCACCGAGTCATGATGCTCCTCATATATTCTTCATGTTTAATTGAGATATCCTATCGAGTCACTTTACATTTAACAATCATATTCCCGTCTTATATCAATTCATATCACTTATCGTATGGGAATTTATGATCACGATAGAGTAAGATTAGAATTCTCTTCGTATCAATCTTATGTTCATATATCATATCGTATCATGTCATCGTATAGATGAAACATCATTAACGTCTAGTCATGACATTCCTCATGGAATTCTCATATACTAAGCATATTATCATATCAGGGTTTAATATGCAATTCATGAAATTTTTCTGTATAAACCGCTATCTTTTCAAATCATATCATATATACTTTAGGACATGCTCAACATATGAATTTTCAATTCATTTTAAATTTGCCTTTAAGACATGATAGGAACATGTTCATTTTCAGTTCATGTATTCGTTTTCGGAGCATGTCTAAAACATGTGCGGTTTTAAAACATTTTTCATATATTATAAATCATATCAGGTTTAGAGTCATATCAAATCAGTCTATACTCTAAACCGCATGTCATTTCAAATTCGACACAAAATCTTATATAAATCATGTAAGTGTCGAAATCATTTATCATATACTTTTAAAACATATTATGTAAATCATATCAGGTCTAGAGTTCATATCAAATCAAACTATACTCTAGACCACATATCATGCCATGTTCGACACAAAATCACATATAAATCATATAAGTGTCGAAATCATATATCATGTACTTTTAAAACATGTTTAAAACATGTACTGTTTCAAAACATATTTCATTTCAAATATGTTTCATGTACAGTATAAATCATGTCAAGTCTAGAGTTCATATCAATAAAATCATACTCTAGACTTCATATCATATCGGTTAGAGACTAGGCTAGATCCCTATCATCTCTCTATCAATAAAGACTTAAATCACTGTAGCTAGCAGTGAAAATCATGTCATCGTCCCCTGGAAACCAACTAGGGCGCTATCTATGGCCATAGACCTCATCTCTCTCAGCCCCACTGATCAGGCGTGACTGAGACCTGTCCACGACTATTGTCGGACAAGCATATCTGCCTAATGAGCAAAGCTCCAATTAGGCGGTTTCCACTATGCTTTATTGAGTTTAATTCTTTTAGGATGCCTACAGTCTCATAAAACATTTAAATTTATAGCTTTCTTTTCAATATCATGTAAAGCATATGGTAAAATTCTGTATAAGACTTCATATATCAAAATATATATATCTACCATATACTTTCATTTCAAAACAAATCAATATTTTTCAGTATTCATATAACATTATTAAAATGTTTCAATTTGCAAGAAAGCATGCTTAAATGTAATGCTATAAAACATTTCAGTATGCAACTTCGATAATATTTTCCTCTAATATAGTGAAGAAATTCATTTACATTCATCACCATCAATCATTCGCTTTTGAGACTCTTTTTCTGTAAAATCAGTAATTCAATTTTCAAATCATTCAATATTCAAATTATTCAGTACTCTAATTGTTCAATAATCAGATCACTTGGTATTCAAACCATTCAGTATTCAATATCCTTTTTCGATAATTATCGGCTATAATAATCATTTGTATATTTTATTATCGATACTAGAACCACATCATCAGTGTGAATCCTCTTAGGATCTATGTGTATCTAAATATCATGTATCCATATAGCCATCAGGATACTGAAATTATGAATTACTAATATCCTCATTCGATATCTATTTCAGAGTCGACATCGAGGATCATAGAACCACAAGATCAATAATCGCTTATCAAATCCATTTATGGTTTGACCTATTGGTACATATTCAGAATTTTCGACTTGCGGTTCAATTTCATTCACTATCAAAAATTATATCACAATCCTCAATTCACTTTTCATATGTCCTGTAGAATGTAATATCATGCTAGAATCATCTATAAAACGTCCTCAATTCAATTTTTGATTGGCAATTTACCACTTAAAAGAATTTGCCAATTTCCACTATCAATAGTGTTTCAATCATTTAAGTCGTCTTGCGACTATCCATATTATTGCAAAAATCTTAGTTCATACCACTAAGACTGTTCATTTATTTGAATCTATCAATTCCATAATCATCACTTTATCCGTGATCCGTCTAATAAATAATTCCACCTCAATCTCAACTTGATACCATTTGAGCTATTAAAATCACTTGATTTATCGAGTCTTAAGTTTTAAACCATTTAATTCATCACATTATCGTGTTTCAATGATCTGTCTTTTCATCGATTTCAATATCAAACTTCTCAGGTAATATCATAAAGTCCTTTCAATGTATATTTTCCAATAATTATTTCCAAAATTCCATTTACATGAGAAACTTAAATCTTTTTCCTCAAAGTTTTTCTAAGAATTTCGGCAGCATAACGGCTTAATTTTCCCGAACCTCCTGCAAGGGAAACACAATTTATACTTGCAGACGTTGATTCTCACCAATTTTACCTCTTACTAAGACCCCCACCATCAGTTGTGGGTCCTCTTAGCATTTTTAGAAAATCAATTTAAATCGATGCATCATATAAAAATCACAATTCCATTTAAAATCAATTAAATAAATGCATCATATAAAAAATCATAATTCCCACATACAATATAAAGCTACTAATGCTTTATAAAAGTATCTTACCTATTCGCCAAGCTTAGCGTACTTTCCGATTTTTGAGCCTTGTCGAACTCCACCATTCGTCTCATTTTCATTTTGCTACACTTTCAAAAATTGACATATATTTTCATTTAGAAAATAATCCGAAATTTCTAATAAATTCCATAGAAATATAGCAAAACTTTTAATTTTTTCCTTACCCATTTCTTCTTCTTCTTCTTCCTTTTTCTTTTCTTTTTTTTTTTTTTCTTTTCTTTTCTTCTTTTTCCTTTCTTTCTTTTTCTTTTCTTTTTTTTTTCTTTTTCTTTTCTGAACCGAGTCGGGTCGGGTCAGGCCGGTTCAGAGCTTGGCTTGGCCGGTTCAACTTTGGCTGACCTGTTCGGTCACCGGCGGCCACCCATTCCGGCGGTTCGGCCACTCCACAGCTTGCCGGGGTTGCCACGAGGCCAGATCTGGTCTCCATTTCCCCAACTGCGGTGCCGGCGATGGCGGATCTGGAGGTGGTGGTTCGGGTCTTTTCTCCTCCACGTTTCTCCTTCCTCTGCCGTTTCCTTCACCGTCGGGCCCTCCTCACCTCTTCCTTGAGCTTCCGCCGTCGACGTGGGTGGTGTGGCAGTGGCCAGATCGGCGGCACCGCCACTTTTCCTTTTCCTCTTTCCTTCGATTCTCTTTCGGTTTCGCTTCGCCCCTTTTGTTTTTCTTTCCTCTCTTTTTCTTTTCCGTCGCCGGCAAGCCCTTTCTCCCTCTCTTCGGCTCGCCGGCGACCTTCTCCTCTTTTCTTCTCTCACCGGTTGTCGACCGGCCACTTTTATTTTCCTTTAAGTTTTCTCCTCTGTTTGTTAACAGAGGAGAAACGAGGTAGGGAATCGGAAATAGCCCGATTCCCGCCTCTTTCCTTTTTTTATTAATATATATTTATTATTATATATATTAATTATATTCATATAATTATATATATATTAATATTTATATATATATACATAATTTGTATAAATCAAATATATATACTTTAATTTCAAATACTATACATATATTTCATATAGGAATGTGTATATATATATATATATATAGAAAAATATATATTTATATAATAACCTTATATAAATTTATAAAATTACATATTTTTATTTTGGATTAAATTTGGATTTCTTGATATCCAAATATATTTTTCTCCAATTTCATTCTTATTTAATTTGGATCTCAATTTGTCCAAATTAAATTTTTCGGATACCTTATATTTATTTAGAAAATTCTCGGTCTTCACAGTGTCGGCCGATCCGGGCACCGCCACTCCCCCCACGAGACCGGCGGAGATCAGAGGAAGGTAAGAGGAGCCACCAGCGAAAAGGAAACCGGGGGAAGAAGGAGAAAAGAGGAAGGGAAGAGCCGCCGACGTCGCTTCCAGATCCGGCGCTGTCGCCGGTGATGGGGCAAAATGGAGACAGATCCGGCATCCTCGCAACTGTGGCCAGTTGAGGGAGGCCAGAACCGGCGGTGATGCCGACGGGAAGAGGCTGAACCGGCCAGCAGAAGCAGATCCGGCCTAGTCAACTCGACCCAACTCGGTCAACCCGATTTGACCCGGTCCAATGGTTAGTCGTTACTTGACTCTTGAGGAAGGCAAGGGTTCGAGTAGCGGCGGACGCGAAAGAAACCTGTGAGGACCTAAGTGCCACATCAACTGAACTGACGGGGGCCACCTCTAGAATCCAGAGCGGACAATACGGTTGAGTCGAGGTAAACCTGGGGCCGATGGGCCAAGGGGATGCCAGCCGACGGCCTGGTGATACGGGCTGGGCCTTGACAATAAAACACGCGTTTTATTGTGAGGCCCGTATCCCAGTGGCCCATACCTCACTCATCCGCATTGTCCGCTTTGGATTCTAGAGGTGGCTCCCGTCAATTCCGCTGACGTGGCACTTAGGTCCTCACGGATTTCTTTCGCGTCCGTCGCTACTCGAACCCCTTACTTCCCGTAAGTGTCGAGTAACGACTAACCATTGGTAAGTGTCGAGTAACGACTAACCATTGGACCTAGGTCCAATGGTTAGTCGTTACTTGACACTTACGGGAAGTAAGGGGTTCGAGTAGCGACGGACGCGAAAAAAATCCGTGAGGACCTAAGTGCCACGTCAGCGGAATTGACGGGAGCCACCTCTAGAATCCAAAGCGGACAATACGGATGAGTGAGGTATGGGCCACTGGGATACGAGCCTCACAATAAAACGCGCGTTTTATTGTCAAGGCCCAGCCCGTATCACCAGGCCTTCGACTGGCATCCCCTTGGCCCATCGGCCCCAGGTTTACCTCGACTCAACCGTATTGTCCGCTCTGGATTCTAGAGGTGGCCCCCGTCAGTTCAGCTGACGCGGCACTTAGGTACTCACGGGTTTCTTTCGTGTCCGCCGCTACTCGAACCCTTGCCTTCCTCAAGAGTCGACTCTTGAGGAAGGCAAGGGTTTGAGTAGCAGTGGACGCGAAAGAAACCCGTGAGGACCTAAGTGCCACGTAAGCTGAACTGACGGGGGCCACCTCTAGAATCCAGAGCGGACAATACGGTTGAGTCGAGGTAAACCTGAGGCCGATGGGCCAAGGGGATGCCAGTCGACAGCCTGGTGATACGGGTTGGGCCTTGACACTATAAGTATTCAAATATCATGTTTCTGTGTAGCCCTCAAGATACTGTACTTATGTAATAACAATATCATCATTCGATATCTACTCTAAAGTCGACGTCGAAGATAACAGAACCACAAAATTTATAATCACTTATCAAATCCATCTATGATTTGATCTATTGATACATTTTCATCATTTCTGACTTGATGTTCAATTTAATTCATTCTCATAAAACCAGATCACTATCCTCAAATCAATTTTTCATATGGCCTGTATGATTTAATATCGAACTTATGCAGTTGTCAATCTTATTATTCAATGTCTATTCTATGGTTATCAATTAAACCATATATTCATAAAATTTCATCGCTCATTTATTTTAATCTATAAATGATCGGATTTTGTTGTAATTCCATATCAATGTCAATAAAGTTATGTATGCTCAATCATATAATCGTTGTGACTCAATATCATAACCATCCATTGTGTTTTTCAAATCATTACTCCATTTATAGTTCTCTAATTCAATTGCTCGACTATCAAAATTTCACCTGTGGTCTTCACTTCTAAGCTGCATCGTATAGTCATCATTACTTTCCTCACTATTCCAGCGAACTAATATTCCATCTCATTTTCAACTCAAAATCAACTTGTAATGTTGAGATAAATCGAATTGTCGATTCTATAAGACTCACAATACGATTCCTCACGTTATCGTGTCCATCCATTTACCTTCTCAATCATTTAAAAAAATTAATTTTTTTCCTATGACATAATAAGATCCTTTCAAGCTTATCTTCGATAATTCTTTCAGGATTCCATTTATATGAGAACTTAATATTTTTCCTTAAACATTTTCGTGAAAATTTCGACAGCATAACGATTTAATTTTCTCCAAACCTCCTGCAAGGAAACACAATTTATAATTGCAGCAGTTGATTCTCACCAATTTTTATCTCTTACTAAGACCCCCACCATCAGTTGTGGATCCTCTTAGCATTTTTAGCATCAATTCAATAATTATTCATATCAAAAATCAAATTCCAAATTATACAATATAAAGCTACTAATGCTTTATAAAAGTATCTTACCTATTCGCCAAAGCTTAGCGCACTTTTCGATTTTCGAACCTTGCCGAACTCCACCATTTTTCTCATTTTCGTTTTTGCTACAATTTCAATATCAATGCACTACATCAATATAACCTAGGTCCAATGGTTAGTCGTTACTCGACTCTTGAGGAAGGCAAGGGTTCGAGTAGCGGCGGACGCGAAAGAAGCCCGTGAGGACTTAAGTGCCACGTCAGCTGAACTGACGGGGGCCACCTCTAGAATCCAGAGCGGACAATACGGTTGAGTCGAGGTAAACCTGGGGCCGATGGGCCAAGGGGATGCCAGCCGACGGCCTGGTGATACGGGCTGGGCCTTGATAATAAAACGCGCGTTTTATTGTGAGGCCCGTATCCCAGTGGCCTATACCTCACTCATCCGTATTGTCCGCTTTGGATTCTGAGGTGGCCCCCATCAGTTCCGCTGATGTGGCACTTAGGTCCTCACGGATTTCTTTCGTGTCCGCCTTCGCTACTCGAACCCCTTACTTCCCGCAAGTGTCGAGTAACGACTAACCATTGGACCTAAGTGCCACGTCAGCGGAACTGACGGGGGCCACCTCTAGAATCCAAAGCGGACAATACGGATGAGTGAGGTAGTCCCGGAAGTGGGCCTCACAATAAAACGCACGTTTTATTGTGAGGCCCGTATCCCAGTGGCCCATACACTCATCCGTATTGTCCGCTTTGGATTCTAGAGGTGGCCCCCGTCAGTTTCGCTGACGTGGCACTTAGGTCCTCACGGATTTCTTTCGCGTCAATGGCTACTCAACACTTACAAGTGGTAAGGGGTTCGAGTAGCGGCGGACGCGAAAGAAATCCGTGAGGACCTAAGTGCCACGTCAGTGAAACTGACGGGGGCCACCTCTAGAATCCAAAGCGGACAATACGGATGAGTGAGGTATGGGCCACTGGGATACGGGCCTCACATATAGATACTAAGAGGATCCATACTAATGATGTGACATCAGTGGCAAAAATAAAATGATCATAATAGTTGATAATTATCGTAAAAGAGATATTGAATACCAAGTAATTCGATTTATTGAATAATTGGAGTACCGATCAATGTGAATACCGAATGAAATGAATATTGAATGATTTGAAAATTGAATTACTGGTTTTACAAAAAGAGAGTCTCAAAATCGAATGATTGATGGTGATGAATGTAAATGAATTTCTCCACTATATTATAGGAAAATACTACCGAAGTTGCATACTGAAATGTTTTATAGCAAGCCTTCTTCCAACTTGAAACATTATAATAATGTTTATATGAATACTGAAAAATATTGATTTGTTTTGAAATGAAAGTATATGGTAGATATATATTTTGATATATGAAATTTCATACAGAATTTTACCATATGCTTTACATGATATTGAAAAGAAAGCTATAGATTTAAATGTTTTATGAGACTGTAGGCACCCTAAAAGAATTAAATTCAATAAAGCATAGTGGAAACCGCCTAATTGGAGCTTTGCTCAGTAGGCAGAGAGATGCTTGTCCGACAATAGTCGTGGACAGGTCTCAGTCACGCCTGATCAGTGAGGCTGAGAGAGATGAGGTCTATGGCCATAGATAGCGCCCTAGCTGGTTTCCAGGGGACGATGACATGATTTTCACTGCTAGCTACAGTGATTTAAGTCTTTATTGATAGAGATTATAGGAATCTAGCCTAGTCTCTAACCGATATGATATGAAGTCTAGAGTATGATTTTATTGATATGAACTCTAGACTTGACATGATTTATACTGTATATGAAACAAATTTGAAATGAAATATGTTTTGAAACAGTACATGTTTTAAACATGTTTTAAAATTCCATGAGATATGATTTCGACACTTATATGATTTATATATGATTTTGTGTCGAACATGGCATGATATGCGGTCTAGAGTATAGTTTGATTTGATATGAACTCTAGACCTAATATGACTTACAGTATATGTTTTAAAAGTACATGATAAATGATTTCGACATACGATGTTGTGTCGAATTTAAAATGATATGCGGTCTAGAGTATAGATTGATTTGATATGAACTCTAGACCTGATATGACTTATAGTATATGAAAAATGTTTTAAAACCGTACATGTTTTAGACATGCTCTAAAAATGAATACATGAATTGAAATTGAACATGTTTTTATCATGCCGTAAAGGTAGACTTGAATGAATTGAAATTTCATACGTGGAGCATGTTCTAAAGTACATATGATACGATTAGAAATTTTAGCGGTTTGTACAGTAAAGCTACATAAATTGCATATTAAACCCTGATATGATAATATGCTTCGTACATGAGAGTTACATGAGGAATGTCATTACTTGACATTAATGATATTTCATCTAGACGATGATATGATATGATATATGAACATAAGATTGATATGAAGAGAATTATGAACTTACACTATGGTGATCATGATTTCTCTATATGGAAAGTGATATGAGATGATAGGTTATAGGAGTACGATTATGAAACATTAAGTGAATTGACATGATGCTTTAATTAGACGTGATGTACTCCGAGATAGAGGAAAATATAGACTAATAGTATATGACATTCAATTTGGCTACGACAGATTGTTGTGCGATGCACTATAGTGTAAGGACGAGAAGCTTGAAAAAGTGATTATGATGATTTATTTAAAAGTATAAGGGATAGACAGATGACAAGAAATAAGATAATGATATGTTACCGATGAGAAAGGATTAACTGTAATCGCAAACTTGCAAGTTTTAAGCATTGCAGTTTAAGACAGTGTAATCCTACTCTTGTATTTATATTAGTATCTTACTGAGCTGTGGTTTTGCTCACCCCACTAAATTTCATATCTTTTAGATTATTGAAGTTAACATCTGCCATATGAGCTGCTAAGTGGGCATCGAAGACGGTGTATGGACTTGGTACTAGTCTTCTGAGGTATATGTTTCTTATAAAATACTTGTTTACATGTAAGACTCTAATTGATGCACAGTACATATTCTATTTAACAAGTCGGGATGTAACTAAGAACCATTTCCGTGTTAGTTTAATATTTAAATGAAATGACTATAGGTCACCTAGATAGTATAGTAACTACACTGACACCGAATACAAACCTTAAAATGAAAAAGAAAAATTTAGTCCATAAATTTGTAGACTAAGAAAGGTTAAGAATCAAGTGAAAGTCGCGGTCTTCGGGTCGTGACAGATATTGTGCAGGATCAAGAATGAGAGAGCTCGAATCATTTGCAAGTTTATGTTGTTTCTCCAGAGGAAAGTGGACAGGTTTTGCACCAAGCATGCCAGATTCTTGCAATATGTCCAAAAGTATATTTTCTTTGGCAAAGAAAAATGCCTAAAGGTAATCTTGCAACTTTAACTCCCAAGAAATATTTCAACATACCAAGATCTTTAATATGAAAGCAAGAATCAATGTATTGTTTAAAAGAAGCACATTTAGCTAAATCATTACGTGTGATGATTAGGTCATCCATGTATACCATTATTGCCAAGAAACTTGAATCTTGAGTAAAAGTAAAAAGAGAATAATCTGATGTGGATTGCTGAAATCCATATTGTTTGAGAGCTATAGAGAATTTTTTAAACCAGCTGCGAGAAGCTTGCTTTAGACCATATAAAGATTTTTTAACTTTGCAAACTCTTTGATCAATCTTAGTGCCAAAACTTGGTGGTAGTTTCATATAGACTTCCTCATGCAAGTCTCCATGTAAAAATACATTATGAACATCTAATTGATGAAATTCTCAACCCTTGATAGCAGCCACATCCAAGAGACATCGAACTGTAGTGAGCTTTGCTACCGGTGTAAATGTTTCTTGAAAATCCAACCCTTCAACTTATGTATAACCCTTAGCCACCAATCATGCTTTGTAGCGTTCAATCATCCCATCAGCATGATATTTAATTTTATATATCCATTTGCAATTGATTGCCTTCTTTCGAGGAGGTAGAGACATAATTTTCCAGGTTTGGCTTTGTTTAGGGGTAGCTATGTCTTTAAACATAGCTTCTTACTGATTTGGGTCATGAATAGCATTAGAGGTCGTAAAAACTGGCCCGCGCCCAAAAACCCGCTCGAATTCGCTCGAGATTAAATCGGGACCAGCCCAAATGGACTAAAAAAGTCAAATGCCTGTAATCGAAAAAGTCCGTAATCGAAAAAGCCTAAAACAGAAAAAACCCAAAACCGAAAAAGCTCGAAACTGAAAAAATCTGAACCCGACACAACCTGAACCTGACATAACTCGAGCCCGATAAGATCTGAAACCCGTAAAAAACCGAATTTATAACCCAAAAAAACTCGAATTATAATTATATGATTATTATTTAAAAATAAATAAATAATTGATACACTTTTTTAATTAAAAGGTTTAAACTTTTGAAAACAATTATTATTTATAATACAATTATATCAATTATGTATTACTAGCAAAATAAATATTGAATCTTTTTAATTCAATTATTAAATTAAATTAATTTAAAACACCATAATATATGATATCAAATAATCTTTAATATTATACTTATTGTATTTGTAATAATAAATATTTTATTAATTTAACATTTGATTTTATTGTAAAAATAATTTTAACATTTTATTATTTTTTTATAATAAAAATTTAATTTTAATACAATAATAAATCAAATATATAAAAAAATTATATAATTTCAATGTTTGTTTGAAACTTTGAACTTGATATTTTGTGCAACACATTAAAAATATTTTTAATAAAATTAAATTTAAACTATATTTTCTTAAAGTTTCAAGTATAGAAATATATTAAATTTACATTAAAAAAATCTAATCTTAAAATTAAAATTCAAGTTCTTAAGATTAGAAAAAAAATTAAGTAATTAAATTAAACAATACAAGTACAGTTTTTTTATAAGTTTGAACATCATTGAAAGAGAAAATTATAAATCAAGCTAGTGGTAATTTTATTTTTAGCCTTAAAACAAAAGACATTAATAAATCAAGCTAGTAGTAATTAATTATTTATTGTATTATAATAATCTTATACATGAATAAACCAATTTGGTATCTTATAGTAATGATTTGTATATTATATTATAATAATCTTTTAAAAATAAATTATGTAATGTCTTAGTGTGTAAGTATTATTTTGATAGAATTAAGTATTTATTAAAAATAATTTAGTTATTATCTATTAAATGTAAAATTAAAGTGTGGATAAAAATAATAATTTTAATAGTAAATTAAAATGTAATTTAATAATATATTAGAGTAGTATTACCGTGTAAGTGGTAATTTTAATAAATTTTTTTTATACTTTATTAATATTATAATTAATTATATTTAAATAACTAGCATTATATTAATTAATTTAGTAATATATACTATTTAACATTTTAATTAGATATTTGATCAATTGATGTATATATAATATTATTATGTTAATGTGAATATGAAAAAATTAGTACTCAATTGGTGTATAATTGTATGTGATATGATTATATCAAATGTTATTATTTATAATATAATGTCAATTGGTGTATATAACTTGTTTAATTTAATGTTCTAAATTTTTAATAAGATATTTGATTAATTAATGTGTACGAGTATGATTATATTTAATATAATAATGTTATATTATGATTTATGTACAAACCAAAAACAAAATAAATATAAAATTGAGGTAATTAGTTGGCCAATTATTCATAATATTAAATATTTTTTTAATGTATACTACAATTTTATTCAACATTATAATTGAACAATTAATTAATTAGTTATATGGTTAGATTTAATTTAATTACTAATTATATTGGTATTTAAAAGACAAAATAAATGTAAAAAAATTCTTAAAAATTTAAAATTTTATTAAAAATATAATATAATCATTAAAAAAGCTAATAAAACAAAATAAAAAAAAGAAATTTATTAAACTAAGAGTGTCTAAATTCCAATTGTCCAATGTTGACTAAAAAACAATACAATAACCCAATAAGTTATTGTTAAGAGTATAAAGCCATTTATATAAATATTTAATTGTTTAGTGTGATTTATTTATAATTTGTTAGTTATTTATTTGTATAGCTAATGCTTTTGGATTTTCACTTTCTTTTAGTTTTACTATATATATATATATATATATATATATATATATATATGACTCACTTAAAAAATAAATTTTTATATAATTATTAATATATAATTATATATTTTATAACAAATGTGAATATCATAGGAAATTAAAAAAAATAATACTTCAAAAAAATTAATTGTCTAGTAACAAAAACATTAAAATGTAAAAATTTATATTTATATAAATATTTATTAAATTTTAACTTTAATTTAGCATTTCTATTATATTTTTATTTAACTATATAAAATTAAATCAATTATTACATTCAAAATTATAAAATATTTATAATTTATAAAATTTTAAAATAATTTGACTAAGCTCGCTAAGCCTGCCCGATTAAAACCGGATAGAACTCGAAACCGAAAATAATTGAACACGAAAATACCCAAAACCAGAAAAACCCAAAATTGAAAAAAATCGAGATTGGAAAAACCCAAAACTGAAAAAAATCGAAATTGAAATAACCCGAAATCGAAATAACCCGAACCCGAATATAACCCGGATTGAACCCGTCCGAACCGGCCCATTTGCCACCTCTAAATAGCATGAGCAAAGGTTTGGGATTCTTTATAAGCTAAAACAACAACTAGAAAAGTTTGGTAAGAACTAGATAGAGAACTACAAGACATGAAATTGGAGATAGGGCATGGTGTACACGAGGAAGTGATGGTCATTTGAGATGAAGAGGAATCCAATACCTGAAATGAGTGGTAAGTAATCATTTAAATGTTTTGGAGCTTTTCGAATTCTTTCTGGACTAGAGGTATGTGGCTAGTCTTGTGGATTTTGTGAAGAGACAATTTTTGAAGGTGTTGGTATATAAGAGCTTGATATATTAGTGGGACTTCTAGAAGGTGCTTCTTGTGGGGCATCAATGGTTGGCATGTTTTCAATATTATGAGAAGAGTCTACTGTTAAGGAATTTTCTTCATTTTCAATAATAGGTAAAGGAATAACAATAGAATCACTTTCAAAGGTAGTGTGTGGTAATGAATGAAAAGAAAAATCATTTTCATAAAATACATCTCTTGAAGTGAAAATGTGTTTGGTGGAAAGATCATACACACGATACCCTTTCTTCCCATGAGGATACTCAACAAAAATACATCGAATGGCTCTAGGATCAAATTTATTGGTTATGTGAGAATGATTATGAGTATAACAAAAGCAACCAAAAACACTTAGATGTGAAAAAAAATGGGTGTTTTGGAAAATAAAATTTCATATGCTATTTTACCATGTAGAAGGGTTGTAGGGGTGTAGTTAATAAGATAAGTAGTAGTGAGAACACATTCACCCTAAAAAGAGAAAGGAAGATTTGCTTGAAATCTTAAAGCACGAGCCACATTTAAAATATGATGATGTTTTTGCTCAATAATGCCATTTTATTGTGGTGTATCAACATAGGATGTTTGGTGTAAAATGCCATGGTCTTGAAAAATTATTTGCATGTAATCAGAAGTAAATTCAGACTCATTATCAAACCTAATTTGTTTTACATCTTGTCCATATTGGGTTTTGACCATTTTACAAAGCATGATCATATAATCATAAGGTTGAGATTTGAATTTACGAATAAAAACCCAAGTTTCCTAAGAATAATCATCTACAATGGTAAGAAAATGTAAGCACCAGAATGAGAAGGATTGTTGTATCTACCCCACAAATCACAATGAATTAAAGCAAAACAAGAGTTTGCTCTTTTATTTGAAATAGGAAAAGAAGTTTGTGTTTGTTTAGCACGATGACAAACATCACAACAATCATGAGTTGTTTTTGAAGTAGAAATTAAATTAAAAGGAAGAGAAGATAAAATTTCATAAGAAACATGACCAAGTCTTTGATGCCACACTTTAGAAGATGGGTGATGAATAGCTTCGTTTACTTGAGGAGATGAGTTGTATATAGCATGGTGAATAAAGGAGGTACAAAATGGTTTCAGGTGGTAAATTCCATCTTACATATCACCCTTGAGGTCCTGTAAGACACAAAAGGTGGGAAAAAAGTATCACTGCTCAATTTAATTGTCTGCTCAATGTGCTGACAGACAATAGGTTGCAAGAGAATTATGGGATGTATAAAACATCTCAAACAACCATATATGAAGATAGAGAAAAAATGACCAATGCCAGCAACAGAGACACTTGAACCATTCGGTAAAGAAGTAGATAAATGTGAAGGAACATGATTGCAAGTAATCGAGTTAGATTTAGTGGGTGTCATGTGATTACAGGCTCTGCTATCAATGATCTAATTAGAAAGAGGAACAATCTTACTATACAATGTCTCAAGATGTTCTGGCTTTTCAAGCTTGAGTAGTATGATTAATTGGTTATATTGATCCTGTGTAAGGCTTGCTATAGGATTAGATGTTGAAGTGGCATTATTGGTGATTGAAGTAGTAGAAGAGACTTGCGCATGATGTGCTTGATGATAGGGTGAACTTCTTGGATTGCAGTTGTTGCAATTTGGTTTCCCTTTTATTGCCCTATTTGAAGGATATCCCACAAGTTAAAAACATTGACTTTTGCTATGCCCAAATTTGTGACAATGATCGCATGTTTCTTTAATTCGAAATGAAGATCTTTGAGCTAAATTGACTGTGCTATTGATAGAAAAGGCAACTGCTTCCATAGTAGAAGAACAAATAGAATAGAGAAGCTGTTGTTTTTCTTCTCTAGTAATCAATGCATATGCCTTGGATAGACTTGCCAATGGGATTATACTTAAGATCTCTGAACGAACAGTATAAACATATCATTCAATCCTATTAAGAATTGATAAACCTTTTCCCGTTCATGCTTAAGTAGAAACTCCTTTGCTACACCACACGTGCATTGAGGAACAAGTGAATAGGTATTAAGTTTATCCCAAATACCTTTTAACGTTGTGTAATAGGCCGCACAGACATGTTATTTTGAATTAACAATGTTAAATCACGTTTCAATTGGTAAATTTTTGAAGTATTACCTTGAGAGAATCTTTCTTCAAGATCAATCCAAATCTCTAAAGCTTTGTTTGCATAAACAATACTAGATTGAATATCAGTAACAAGTGAATTAACAGCTAAGAAATTACCATTGAGTTGCAATTTTCCCAGGCATGAACATTTGGAAAAACAGCAGTAGGCTTTTCTAGTGATCCATCAATGAAGCAGAATTTGTTTTTGGCTTTAAAAGCATTTGTGATGGCCCTTGCCCTTGTAGGATAATTGTCACCATTAACAGGACAAGAGACAAGCAAGGCTTTTGGATGGTCAGATGAATGAAGAAAGTATGATAAAGTTTGGTTAGGACGGTTTTGGTATGGATAGTTAATTGGTTCACTTTTATCGTTATTTTTGATGATTGAAAAAGAGTCTTTTGCCATTGTAAAGAAATCAAGTAAAAAAAAAATTAATGCTCTGATACTATGTAAAATTCTATACTGATTTATTTTATTCATCTTAATAGTCAAACATATATACAAAATGTATAAATGAATACATGGAAGGACTATAAACTTATGCCTAGCCTATAGCCTGATTTCTTACCTTCTCAATGGTCAAAATATCACCAGAGCAAAACATAAGGAATTACAATAAATTCCAGGTTAATTGTAGCTAAGATATTTCATATTGTCTAATACAAAAGAAAAATTGCTTAATTTTTCACAACTTAAATCCATTTTTCATTGTAAAAATTATCAAAAATATTTTTGCTCCTATCAATTATGGAGTTTTCTTTTCTTTTTCTTCTCTTTTTTCTTTTTCCCATTTTTCATTATAATTTTTTTTTTCAAAAATGGCTCAACGCTAGTTTTATATGGAAAGTTAAAAGGGGGATTCCTTGGTTATTATTCCTTTCGAAAAGGAATACTGCCTAGGTAGTTTATCTTTAAGGCAATTTCTCTTGATTAAAAAAAATCAAAAGAGAAAATTGACATCAGCCAACAAAATGCATTAGGTTTTACCCAACTCATGTTAAAACAAATTAAAGGAGAAATCTGCCAGTAGCTAAACATATTGGTAGGGTTTCACACATCATGGACGGGACCCCCTGTACATATATAGAGAAGAATAACATTATTTTAACCTTTCATTTTATTGCGTTGTTAATATGATTATATAAACATTGCATAAATTATCATTTTATTCTCTTTTCACGTTCAGTCATTTTTTGACCTTTTCCTTTCCGAATCCATTTCTTATCACTTGGTGTTTGTCTGTTCTTTTATATTTAAAGGTGTACCGTATTAAGTCTTTATCACTGAAAATAAAAATTTATTATTTTACTAACAAATCTGTTGACACTGTTTTTTTGTGTGTAACCACATTTATTCTCATCCGTTTTATGATCTGAGATTAATCTTATTCAGATTGAGAGTAGTAAATCGTAAAGCCCTCCTGACAGTGGCGACTTCAAGATTCGATCTATATCCAAATGCTTGGTAAAAAATCTACTTCCACTTCTTTTAATCACTTATTGATAACAAATTTGTTGATACTTTATAAGCTTATGACAAATAACATTATTGCATAATAGTTAATACATGTTTGGCTTTGTAAAGTTTTATCCATTTTGACTTAAAATTTGTTTGACGTTACCATTGAACTGTCTATCCGAACATAACAATAATGTAATTGTCACATATTTGATTCCATACTATTAAAATTCAGACTAAAAAATCTCATTTAATAGCAAACATATTCCCAAACAATGTAGAAAGTTCCAATTAAAAATCACAATTTTAGTGAATTTGTTTTCAATCATTGACGCAAGTAGGCACTCAGTTGCTTTCAATGTAATTTTTAATAGGAATAGCAACATCATTTTGAGTCTCAACAAATCTCATAGATCTTTTTAATAAAGAAACAAACAGCGCCATCTAAGTGTAAATTCTTGTTTTTAAGGCCAAAAAATAACAAAATCTCATAAATGTTCGATATAAAATTGAAATTGTCACATTAAATAAGCACCCGAAAGATTGAGAATCTTCCATTATCGTTTACATTAGATCACAAAGAAAAGAGAGATGAACTCTTCCATTATGGTGAAATTTGTTTTCAATCATTGAAGCAAGTACTGTAGGACTGCAGTTGCTTTCAATGTAATTTTTAATAGAGATCGCAATGTCATTTTGATCCTAATAAATCTCATAGATCATTGTACTAGCACTCGTAGAAATAGCACTCAGTTCCATCATCGTTTACATTACATCACAAAGAAAACGGAGATGAGGTCGGAAACCCCGGCTAGGCTTCCGGTCATAGATTTCTCAAAACCAGACCTGAAGCCGGCCACCCATGAGTGGGATTCGGTGAAAGTCCAAGTCCGGCAAGCAATCCATAAGTACGGCTGTTTCGAGGCTTTGTTTGACAAAGTCCTGGATATTCGGAAGGCAGTATTTGGATCCCTGGAGGAGCTGTTTAACCTGCCTTCACAAAAAAAAAAGCTCTATGTTTCGGACAAGCCCCTTCGTGGTTTTTATGGGCGTATGGAACCAATGTATGAAAGCTTTGTCATTGACGATGCAAATATTGCTGAAAATATTGAGCAACGCCTGACAAACATCTTGTGGCCTGAAGGAAACGCAAGCTGCAGGTCAGAATAATAACTATTCCCTTTTAATTCCCGATTAGAATTCTTCGTCAAACTCTTATTTTGGAAGAAAACTTCCTGTTTTTCTTGCTTTGGTATTTGTGGCTGTCAAAAACTGAATTCTAATTACCGGAAGTAAGAGTACAACGTATTATACCAACAAATCACACTGCTGTTGGCAAAACTTCCTAGTTCCTACTTTTAACCCATACTTTCACTAGCAAAAACCTTTTCTTTTGACAGCAAAACCATGCACTCTTTTCCATTAAAATTCAATGTTTTTATGAATATGGTATATATAGTTTCTTCATTAACAGCTTGGCCATTGGCAGCGAGACTCTGCTATCTTTCTCAGAGCTAGCGTCAGGATTAGAGAAGACAATCAGGAGGATGATTTTGGAGAGTTTTGGTCTGGAGAAATACACGGATGAGCTCTTGGAGTCCACCAATTATATTCTGAGGGTCATGAAATATGGGCCCCAAACCAGTGAGTCAAGCAGACGTGCTCACTCTGACCAGAACATGGTGAGCTTGTTATATCAAAATGAGGTTAATGGATTGGAGATTCAAACCAAAGAAGGCGAATGGATCAAAGTAAAACCCTCATCGGACACTTTCATAGTCATTATTGGAGAGTCGCTCCACGTAAGTCACTTTAATATGCACATATAATTAGTTCGTTTTCAGAAAGTGCCAATGGAGGAGAAAATTACAGTTATGAATATATTGCACATATGATTTAACTTTTAAATATATTGCACATATTTTATTGGGATTGAAAGATGTTTTGAAGTAATATTAGAAACCTGTTGAACTTGAAAACCCTTGTACATACAAATTTGGTGTCCAAAATTTTGCAACAAAATTTAATTGACGAAATTCAAAATTTTATTTATATATGTGAGGATACAATTCTCTGTATGTATTTTTATACAAAAGAAATAATCTTCTGGTTCGATTTCCTTATAACAAATTTGTCTAGAGCTTTGACGCTTTATCTTGACGAAGTATAATGAGTGATTGTTGGGAATTGTTCCTAGTGGATTTCAAGTAACTTTGTAAATCTTTGAGAGAATGGTTGGAGACTTATTGTCCTCTTATAATAATTTGGTAGATCTTTGAGAGAATGGTCAGAGACTTATTATCCTCTTGTAGATCTCGTCTTTAGTTGATTTTTTAGTAAGAGACTTGACTTGGTGTCTTTGCATTTAAAGAGATGACTTGGAAGTCTTGGACTTTGGAGCCTTTGATGACTTGGAAGTCTTGACTTTGGAGATTTGACTTGGAAGTCTTGGGCTCTGGAGATTTCGACTTGAAAGTCTTTGGAGTCTTTGGAGCTTGAAGACTTGACTTGCTAGTCTTGGAGCTCGAAGATTGACTTGGAAGTCTTTGGAGTTTGGAGACTTGACTTGTAGTTTTGGAGCTTAGAGTAGCATTGGAATCTATGTGAAAGCTAGTTTTTTTATCCCTTCTTCGAATTGTCTCTCAATAACTTGGAGGAACCATTTATTTATAGTGCTTGAATGATAAAGTTTCAAAAGAAGTTAATCATTTTTGATTTTATCTCTAATTATTTTAATTTAATTAGAGATGATAAATATGATTAATTTCTTTTGATAAATCTTTTCATCAAAATTTTTATGCCTTCAAACCTGTTGAACTTTTCATGCCATAAGATTTTTTTTCCTCTTATCAAAGCTAATTAATTAGGTTGTTGGGTTAAAACAGAAGAAGTTTGAAATTGTAGTAGTTGTTAGTAAAACGATCAGTAGGCGTAAATCAAAGAAAAAATTTCATATTGGAAGCTGTCTTAATTGCAGATTTGGTTAAATGGTCAATTGTCTTCTCCATATCATCGCGTCATTGTGACGGGGAACAAGGCAAGGTATTGTGCCGGATTGTTTGCAGCGCCGAGAGGAGGCCACCAAGTGAAGGCTCCGGAAGAGATTGCGAATGAAGAAAATCCTCCACTCTTTAAACCTTTCGACTACGAGGAATTCTTGGGATTTTACGCCTTCGAGATTGCTCGAGGAGCTTTTAGATACACTCTAAAGGATTACTGCAGTGTCTAAGATTTGGCTGTGAATATAAAATAATTTGTGATCAAACACTATGGTAAAAATAATCGTCACTTTGCAGTTTCTGTTCTGTAGACTGCAAATGAATAAAGACATCTAATGCAAGATTTCTTGTGCTAAGAAAAATAATGCATTGTGTAAACACTATGATAGATTTGAGTTGGCCATGCATTGGTACTATAATGTAATTATAATTATGTGTGTTTTTCTCATTTCTCTGTCATTTTCAAATTATTTGGTTCTACTAGTTAATGCATTTATCATGAAATTTCTTCAAACAAGCAATTACCTGATGCTAGCTTGTGGGTTGGCTTTTTTTTTTGTTTTGTTTTTTTTTTTAATCTTGATTTCTCAGTATTATTTGTTTTTGCCTCTTATGATAGTTTTGAGATTAATTTGTACTGCTCTTTTTACATATTCCTGATTTGGTGTATATTTTTGGATAAATACATTGCAAAGTTAAAATCCCGGTAAAGGAAATCTCTTGGAATGGAAACATGTGCAATTGAAAGGTTAACCAAAAGATCATATCGCCATTACCGGAAATTGAAACGGGCTCACCTAAGTGACAGACAGGAATACTTACTACCATGTTTTCAAATAGCGGCCGTTATATAGTGGCAGTGGCGGTGGCCTGTAAGATCCGATTCTACACTACTGTAGAGTCTAATTTCATAAAAGTGATAATGGAAATTAAATAAATAGAGAGTATTTATTTTCATTTAGTTGAAAAGCTCCTTAAGTTGAGTAGTAAATGGAGCAATTATGGTGAAATAATGTATGGGCGAGTATACAGAGTAGGTCGCCAACGATTTAGCAAGAAAGGATGTTCGCCAATGGGCGAGCAGATTGCCAATGGTGATGGCGAATTATATGGTGTCAAGGGCGAATAGGTGTGTTCGCCAACGTGTGAGGTGAATCAGAACAAGGTTGCCGAGTTGAGCATACCTGGTGATCGCCTAATTAGGCGAGAACTTGTGATCGCCATACTGAGAGGCAAAGAATAGCCTAGTTGGCGAGAAAGGCAACTGCCACTTGCTAAATCTAAATATGATTGCCAAGAAAAATGAATTTCTTGTAATTGCCAAGATAAAGCTGGCAAGCTGAATGGTTGGCGAACTGATATAGTGTTGTCAAGATGATGCCTCAAATTGACTAGGCGAGCTAGAAATAAGCATGGGTAAATGAAAAACAGAATTCAACCTAGTAGCCAAGATTGACTTTGTGAGATATACGGTTGAGGACAATAAATGAAGAAAAGTTAAAGTCAATAAGGGAATTAGCCTTATTGGTTGAGGAATTAAGCAAAGTCTGCAGCAGAAGAAAAAGGTGTGTGAAAGGGAGACTTCCACACCACTCTGAGCTGCAGTTTTCTTCATGCCTTAAATGCATGAAAGACGTGAACAATGATGAAAGAAACAGGATAAGGGACAGGCGGTAGCTATTGATTGGTTGAGCATAGTTATATAAGAAGAAACAATTGAGGAAAACCGAGTTAGCCAATTTCATCTTCTTCACGAGAGCCATTTCTCTGTTTCTTCCATTTCTCTGCCATGTTCGATCTACTAACGTCCAACCTTAAGTTGGTTAAATACATAAACTAGCTTGCAAACCCTTCTTTCTTAGCCTGATGAGCTGAAGGAATAAGCAAAAGAAAGGCCAACATGAGACAGAAAGCAATCTGTTCTGGAAGTGAAGTTGGTTGAGGTGAGTTTCATATTTCTGAGGTTTTCCTGATGCTCAATGATAGATTTCTATGTTTTATGAAGTAATAAACATAGATACAGTTTTGTTTTTTAGTTAGATCTTTGGAGAATATGAAAACAAGGAAAATAATGGAATAAGTGACGACAATGGCGATTACAGTGATCGCCCATGTTGAAAACTAGTAATCGCCAATGAGGCGAGTAGAAGATAAGGAACTCGCCAATGTAAAGTGTGTGTCAAAGGGCGAGAACTCCCAACTTTAGTGAAGTGAATTAATGGGCGAGCTCAAATGCATAAGTCATTGGGCGAATAGGATTGTGCGCGAACTCCCACAATTAAGCCAATGTAGGCCTCGTGAGTTGAATGTTGGGCGAGCTCACAAACCTAGGGTGAGTAATGGCGGGCGATCTACCACGTGGAAGCCATTTGGTGAATTTCGAGCTCGTCTGGGCGAGCTAATTGGGGCTCTATTGGGCGAGTATTCATTTGACTTATTTCAATCTCGCCAAATGATATATAAAGAAAATATTAATTTGAATTTATATATAATTTGCAGCCAATAATTGGGAATGGCTATGGGCGAACAGAGAGCAGGGCGAAGCAAGGCTTCGTTGAACTAGGTAAGGTAAGTATGATGTGTGTGAAAATATGCATGTCCTGTGGAGTAAATTTTATGAAAACATTAAGTTAAATGTTTTGTTTTCTGACATGCATTGTTTGAGGAAGTTATTTGATAATTATTTTGATTTGAGCGAGCTAAAAGCCGACCCCTATGCTGTTTTCTGGATGAACTGATACCGGGCGGGCGATCTCTTGTATATTTATGTTGGCGAGCCCTTGTATTTGTAGTCGGACGAATTGGTATTGGCGGGCGAGCCAAGCCGTTTTATAATTTTATACACCCGTTTTTAGATTTAAGGGCGGGCGAACCGTTTTTATAGGAAAGCTATGGGGCGAGCCAAGTGGCAAGCTCTCTTTTATGAGAACTGGGCGAGTGCCCTTGTTTTAAAGAGAAATCCGGGTAAAGCCATAGCCGGGCAAACCCTTTTTAATGTGTTTGGGCGGGCGGCCCTTGATTTAAATATAAGGCGGGCGAACCGCTACCAACGAGACATAATTCTGTTTTGAAAAGCTAAGTGGCGGGCGAATACTAATTCACCGTCTTGTCGAGTTAGTCAGGGGCGAGCCGTGAAGGGCGAGCTGACCCTGGCGAACGGTTTTATGTGTAATTTCCTAAACGAAAAATGAATTATTTTAAATATTTTCAAAATAGAAATATGAAACCTTTTAGGCGAGTTGACTAACGGGCGAGCCACTGAGGGCGAGCCAGTTTTGCTTGTCGATTTAAAGGGCAAAGTTGGGCGGGCGAACACATGTTCTCCGCCATGGGCGAGCTGCCATAGGCGAGCCATAACGGGCGAGCTAACCATGGGCGGACAGGTTTTAAAAGTTGAGATTACGAGCTGTTTTTGGTGTTTTATTGTTTTATAAGAAATCAAATCATTTTGTGGAAATGATACATAAGATATAACTTGATTTTGAGACATTAGGCATTGAATTCATGCGTTATTAATTATATACTTTGCGTGACCCATCTGGGGCGATGACTCGGGTCATATAGACCAACGAGTGCACCCTAGGGCGTCACAGGGCTGATGGACCCGCCAAGTCATCAGCGGTCTCAAGGTCACTTGGCAAGTGGACCCGAGGACCACTATAGATTATGGCCATAGATCTGAGATAGCCGTGAAGGGCGATGGCCTACGGGTGCACCCCAAAAGCGGCAGATTCCGTTCTCGCAAGGGGGAGGGGGAACGATGATAGCATGATTTATTTGCTGCCTAGTCTCAACTTACCAATTTCTGTCTACTGTGAGGATTTGTTGAAATCCTATATAGTGTTTACTACATTTTAAAGTAAACTGTTTATCCAGTGATTTGAATGGTGTTTTAAAAGAGTTGTTTACTATATATCCACTGTCTTTTCTACTGGGTTAAGAAAAGAACAAATGCGTTGTGATATATAGTTTTGCTTTATTTAAAGCAGCATATGTTTCCTTTACTGAGTGTATGAATTGCTCACCCCTTTGTTTTAACTCCACAGATAAGAAGTACACGGAGTTGATAGAATTAGCACTCAGATGGATATAGCTACGCTTAAAGCACTGAGGCATGGCACGTTAAACGTGACAGGTACAGTATTTTCTCTTTTACATTTCAGACATATGTATACAGTACTACCTTAGTGAAATAAAGGTTAATAGGGGATGTCAAATGTAAGGAATAAAGAAAAGAAATTTCATATTCCATAATTAATAAGATAAATGTTTATCATTTATCACTGTTACTGTTGAATGTTAATGGCATCACAGACAGCCCAACCGGTAAAGTTGTCTGGAAATACTTGAAAAATGTGGTAACGGGATGTTACATGGCCACTACTGTTATTGAGGAAATTGTGGGTGTGATTGTGAATCACATCAGTAACAGCCAACAACAGCCATTACAAAATGCCATAATGGTGGATACCTGCGATTAGTGGTGGAGCCAAAGAATTTATTTAGTGGAGACTTCAATGTATCTAGTAATAATTGTTTAAAAATTTTTAATTGCTTTTAACATGATTTTATATTTTGAAATAGTTTCGTTATCAATATTTTGAAATATATATTTTTCAAGGTATACAATGAATTTATCATTTAACTATTAATTAATTATTCGATTACGTAAAAAGAAGTTAACGTATTCATAGTTGAAAATGTATTTTTTACGTAACAACTGATAAAATTAATATTAATGTCAATAATGAATAAATTAATGGATACGCTTTATACTTTTGAATCTAAAACATTTTTTATAATAAAATTGTAATTTTTTTCAACTTTAAAAATCAATACTAAAGCACATAAAATAAAAAATATTGAATAAAATTTTGTAAATATAATATTAAGACTTTTGTATTTGGGCCAGTGGGGGCTTGAGCCCCCACTGGGCCCCAAGGGGCTTTGCCCCTACCTGCGATAACTATCTGTTATCGCCGCTATCTTCTTTTTCGTTCACTAAATTGGAGTATAAAAAAGAAAATAAATTAGAACAGAAGAATACACAACTCAGGTAAGCAAGTAATTTATATAACAGCAAATTTAAAATTTTTACTTTTGATTTTTGAACTTAGATCTAGATCAGAGAACGAGAAAAAAGGATTTGAGAAGGGACCTGTGATCGTGAGGATTGAGGGGCGAGCATGATGGCGATGGCATAGGGCCTTGAGGGCCGAAGCAGAGTGGGCGGCATGGGTAGGCAGCAATGGCACAATGCGTGGCGTGGCCATGGGTGGCTGTCCACGATCGCAGAACTGGTGGGCAGTGGCTTTTGACTGAGAATTGTGAGACATGATTGAGGACGCGGGGTGAGGGAGGGACTGAGGGCCGATAGGTGGGATGGGATGCTTAGCAAATTAGATGGCTTTTCATTGAATGGGGTCTTCTCCATTCTTGATTCGGCTTCCCTTGCAGTTCCAAACTTCCAATTTTAGTCGATCCCTAGGGTGGTGTTTGGAGGGTTGGTTGAGTTACCAGTTTGATAGGCTGAAAAAAAAAGAGAGTGCAAAGCTCAGGTAAGAGGGGCTATAGACGTATAGGTAAAAGCAAGATAAGGAAACGACTGAGAAAAGCACATCCTGCTATCTAGTAAAGAAAGTCAATGCGAGTTGTATTTGCCCTAGTTGAAATTGAAATATCCTTCTTTTAATCTAGCTGGAATGTAGCCCTTTTTTTTTGGGTGAAAAATATAGCCCTTTTTTTTATTACTAGTATTTAGCCCTATATAATTCTAGCATTGGGTTTATTTTTTTTAAAATATATGTTTTTTTAATAGATGATAATTTGTGATGGGTTTTAAATGTTTAAGAATATTTTGGATAATATTAAAGGTTTAAGAATTAATATTAGTCACGAATCATGATAAAAAATATTAGGTAATCTAAATTTAAAAAATAGATAATGTTGAATTTAGATTATTAATTTAATTTTTTAAAGTAAAATTTGTAGTGTAATTAAATATATTGTATTAAATACTTTATCGGTTACATATGGTATTCTATTTTCAATGTTAGTTATTTTTCAATTATCATGAGTAATTTTTTAAATATGAATGTTTTATTATAATTCAAAAAATTATGAACAACCTTTTTTTTTCACGTAAATAATAGACTTAAAGTATCATAAATTACTTTAAAATTTATAAAATAAGACTTTACATGATTATAACTACAATTACTATACTTTATATAAAATTGTGCGAAATTAAAAAAAATTTACGATCGTGATGACCGCGATGGTCTCTGCTATATCCATAACAACGATAAATGCAATGCCACCAAAAAAGCGGCTGGGCAGCAATTTAAATCCTTGCTTACCATGATACTACAATGGCACTGTTTACTAAAATTTGTTTACAACCTTCAAAAAATAAAAGACACTAGAAAATTGAGATGTTCGTTGACTATCGGCCTACTATTGGCTAGGTGAATGTTGGTAAAAGTTCGCCGGCGATCAGGTACTCCAGCATTGGTATAGAGTGTGTATTTTCCGGCATAACTTTTCCTGATGCTTTTAAATGCCTTTAAAAGTAAAAAGCTTTTACTGATGCTTTAAAGTAAAAAATTCTGCTCCCAATACGACAAACTAAAAAGAATGCTCCTCTTTCTCCAAGCATCAAAATGAACTGGATTTTTCTTTCCAAAAGTAACGCGAATGTTATCTACTTGACTTAAAAACATACTTCCTGAAGGTGAAATTAGGGCAACCCTTAATTCTTGAGTGCCACAAAAAGAGGAAACAATGTGAAATTCATGAATAATATTTAAAAACCAACATTGACCCATGAAACGGTATTTATCCCCATGATATAGCCATAAATAACATGTTTATTCAAAATAGTGAGGACATGCAAAACGACTTGTACATTCCAACTAGACAAATCTCCATATGCAAGAAAGGCATTTATTATCCCCATTAATGCAGTACTTCATTGAAAATTTTCTTCAGCAAAAGCATCAAAGATGTTCACCCCAACTTCCCACAATTCTTTTAACTCACTTACTAAAGGTTGTAAGTAAACATCAATATCATTTCCAAGTCTACTCCTACCTGAAATCACTAAAGAAAGAATAAAACTAAACTCCTTCATGGACAGCTAAGGGGGCAAGTTGTGTGGTATCACCATAATAGGCCAAACACTACACTTATTATTCATTGTTCTAAATAGATTAAATCCATCAATAGCCAAGCCTAGGCTCACATTACAAAGGTCTGAGGCAAAATCAGGATACCACAAATCAAAAGATTTCCAAGCAAGAGAGTCAGCTGGATGCCTTAATTTTCCATCTTTCTTACGACCCTTATCATGCCATGTCATAGCAAAAGCTATTTTTCGAGACAGGAACAATTTTTGAAGTCTAGGTTTTAAGGGAAAATGATGTAACACCTTTATAGGTTTCTTCTTTTTACCACTAAAATCACCTTCCAAATCATCATTATCATGTTACACTCACTTAGAAGCATCATAAACGTAACACGAGTCTCTGTTTTCTCTCTCTCATTAAGGTACAACATACAATCAATTGGACAAACATGAATCTTGTCATACCTAAGACCTAATTCCTTAATCATATTCTTAGTTTCATGATAGGAATTAGGCAAAGTTTCACTGTCAAGAAGAATTCATTTCATTAGGGAAAGAAGCAAATTGAATGACTCATTACTCATCTCACCAAAAACCTTTATTTGAAATTACTTTAAGATGATAGATAATCTAAAGAATTTTTTGATTCTTGGGAACAATTCTTGGTTAAAATCCTCTTTCAACTTATAAAACTTAGTTAATTCAATATTTGGCCCTTCTTGGGATTGTTTATTATCCCTATCCCTACCAAAAAATTGAGATAAATCAATCTCATTCTCATATTCATCTATTGTATATATTACCAAAGAAAAATGTTTTACAATCATTTAGATTGCATTTGTGTTAAATAAAATGGAATTGGAAGTATAAAAATGAGTTTGGAATGAAGGAGATACTGGTTAGTCGACTTCCCAAAAGAGCAGTCGATTACCCTATGTACCAAAGCCTTCTAAAAATATTTTTAGCATGATGATTCGATTCCATATAGGGCAGCCAACTCCCCCAAGTGAAATTGGCTTCTCTTTTGAAAATACAAGAGGGAAGCGACTTGTCTTCTTAGGCATCCGACTTCCTATTCTGGAAATTAAAAAAATGTGTCCGGTGGACATATTTTTTCATTCCAAAAGTCATGGTTCTTCATTCAAATGATGTTTAATCATGAAAGGGTGTTTCTAACACTGTTTTAAGTATATAAATACTTCTACTTTCATGGAATTTAATATAATCTTTATATTCTTTCACTCTAAAATCAGATTCTCTTCTTGCACTTTTTATTCTCTAGTTTTGTTCAAGCGAGTTGAAAAGAGAAACTCAAAGTGTAATTGATTTTCTCTTGGAGTAGACATTATATCCTAGGAACAACATTTCCTAAACCATTTGCACTAGTGTGGGGTAACTATTGTTCTTGAGATAGCTTTATAGAAGTACCTTGCCTACCAAAGTTTCTTCTTCAACTTGTTTACATTAAGGAGATTTTCACATAACAATTTAAGAAAAATAGTTTTTCAAGATGGCAACTCCTCATTCAAGCCTCATGTTTATGAAGTAGAGAAATTAGAAAGATTCAATGGCTTGAATTGCAAGAGGTGGAGCATGAAGATATACTATCAAGTCAGTCTTCTGAAGGTTACATATGTTCTTCATGAGTACTTCCCCCAAGAAGAAAGCAACAATGGACAACTTACAACAAAACAACCAAAGTGGCTTGAAAATGACTACATTTGCAGACTTTTAATCCTTCAAGCACTTAGCAACTCACTCTTCAATGTGTTCCATAACGACAACTCAACATTGGAGTTATAGCGTGCAATTTAGAAGAGGTATGAGAATGAAGATGCTAGAAACAAGTCCTTCCTTGTGAACAGGTATGTGGACTTTAAAATGACAGACTGTAAACCTATCATCGATCAAGTTAATGAATTCAATGATATTTCTATTGAATGCAATGATATTGGAGAATTGATTTTTGAAACTTTCCAAGTGTCTACCAAAATTGGTAAACTTCCTCATTCTAGGAAAGATTAATAAAGGTATTTGAAAAACAAGAAGAAGTTATTTACCTTGGATGAATTGGTTAAGCATATCCAGATTGAAAGTGCAGCTCATTTGAGAGATGAAAAGGACAACAATGTGCAAAACATTGAAGGTCCTAATGAGAACAAAACGGAAACAAAAGTTACCAGAACAAAAGGTAAAAAAAAACTCTTCAAAGAAAAAGGAAAGTTCAACAAGTTTGACAAGAACTTCAAAAAGAAGAAAGGTCCTTGCTATGCATGTGGAAAGAATATAGCTTGCAAAAGAATGTCACTTCTGAAAAGGTAAGAAAAGTGAGGCAATCTTATGACTGAAGATGACATGGTTGCAATGATCACTGAAGTTTTCATGGTTGAAAACCAAGAGGATTGGTGGATTGGTTTTGGGGCAACTTGTCATGTCACTCCATTTAGAGAGTCTTCAAGACATATGAAGAGATAAATGAAGGCAAGTCAGTCTTCATGGGGCACTCTTCAACTTGCAAAATTGTTGACAAATGGACAATCAAACTTGCTTTGACTTTTGGAAAGGTTTTAACTTTTCAATATGTGTATCACATCCCAAACTTTAGGAAGAGTTTAATTTCTATGAAGAAACTTGATAACAATAGGTTTAAAGTTGTGTTTGATTCTCAAAAAGTGATCATTTCTAAGAAAGGATCATTTGTTGGGAAGGGATATACTAAAGACCATATGTATGTTCTCAATATCAATAAAATTTCTTTGAATTATGCTTATGTTGTTGATGTTAATGATTCTAATTGTTTGTGGCATTATAGATTAGGACATTTTGGCATAAATGCAACAAATAGAATGTCATCTCATGATTTTATTCCTAAGTCTTCTAATATTTTAAGTACTAAAACTTGTGAGTGTTGTGCACAAGCAAAGATTTTAAAAGCCCCTTTTAAATAAGTTTTTAAAACTAATTCATTTTAGAACTAATACATATTGATTTATGTGATAATAATGAAATTATTACTAGAGGTGGAAAAAGATATTTTATTACTTTTATAGATGATTTTTCAAAGTATACTTATATTTATTTACTAAAAATAAAAGATAAAGCATTTGAAAAATTTAAGATTTTCAAGGAAGAAATTAAAAACTTGACTAATAGGAAAATTAAGAGACTTAGATTCGATAGGTGGGGAATTTCTTTCAAATGAATTTTATGAATTTTGTAAGAAACATGGTATAGCAAGAGAAGTTTTTGCTCCTAATACTCCACCATAAAATGGAGTAGCGGAAAGAAAAAAATAAATCATTACTTGAAATGGTAAGTGTTATGCTTTTACATTTAAATTTAGTTTTGATTATAGTAAGAGAAGTTTTTGCTCCTAATACTCCACCATAAAATGGAGTAGCGGAAGGAAAAAAATAAATCATTACTTGAAATGGTAAGTGTTATGCTTTTACATTTAAATTTAGTTTTGAATTTTTGGGGTGAGTCACTTTTTAGTTCTTGTTATATTTCAAATAGAGTTTTACACAAAGGTTTTGATAAATCTCCCTATGAGTTATTAAAAGGAAGAAAGCCTAATGTAAATTATTTTCAAGTTTTTGGATGTATTGCATACGTTCTTCATGCTACAAATAAGAGACCTAAGTTAGGAAGTAAAGCAACTAAATCTATATTTCTTGGTTATGCTTTAGGAAGTAAAGCATGTAAATTTCTTAATCTGAAAACTAATAGTGTCTTTGAATCTACTCATGCAATTTACTTTGAGCATTTGACGATTAAGGATGCTACTAGTCATGAATTAGACAAAGACTTGTCATATGAATTAATTAATTATGAGCATGTTATTGATGTTATATCTCCACATGATATTGAAAATCATGATCATGCAAGTACATCTAATGCATCTAGTGATATTGAGTTAAGAAGAAGTAAGAGGAAAGGAATTGAAAAGGATTTAGGACTAGGCATGTATACTTACATGTTAGAAGAGGATCCTAAAACTTTTAAAGATGCCATAAACATGAAAGATGCCATGTTCTGGAAGAAGGCTATGGATGATGAAATCAAATCCATACATGAGAACAATACATGGTCTTTATTGAATCTGCCTCCTAATACTAAACCTATTGGAACCAAATGGGTTTAAAGAAGAAACTCAAAATCGGTAGGAGTATAGATAAATACAAGGCAAGGTTGGTAGCCAAAGGTTATAGTCAAAAGAAAGATTTGGATTTTTTTGAAACCTTTTCACTGGTCACCAAGTTTACTTCAATAAGAGTGATGTTTGCTAATGCTTCAATCTACAACATTAGAGTACGTCAAATGGATGTAAAGATAGCCTTCCTTAATGGTGATCTAGATGAGGAGATCTACATTCATCAACCGGAAGGATATCTGATTCAAGGATAAGAACACAAGGTATTTGTAGATACTTGATTTTGGAAACTAATATTTTATTTTTTAGAATAACTCTTTCATAAGAACAACTTCTTCTTAGAAGAGCTTATTAACTCTTCTTAGAAGAGCTCATTCACATAATAGTTACTTCACAGAATAGTTCTTCTCGGAACAACTCTTCTCGGAACAACTCTTATGACTACTTCACAAGAATAACTTTTTCTTAGAAAAGCTCCTTCACAAGCACAACCTCTTATCAGAAGAGCTCATTCCCTTTCTTTAGAAGAACTCATTTACATAATAGCTCTTTTCAAAACAGCTCTTCACGGAATAACCTGTTCTTAGAATAACTCAATTATAGAATAACACTTTTAAGAAGATGTAAGAATCGAGATTTTCCCTGGCATTAATTAATTAAATTATTTTAGCCCAATAAAGATTAAAAAAAAAAATAAATTATTATTGTATGTTATAATATAATATGAAATTGAGCTGTACCTAAATGAGATTAGAAAATGTGATATCATCCATATAATATGATAATATCAACTTAAATAAAATTCCATTAAATAATTAACCATGATAACCTATTAGATAAATTAGTAAATTGGTTTGTAGATGATTAAATTATAGAGAAATAAAAGAAATAGTATATATACAAAAAAAATATATAAAGAAAATATAAATATATATATAAATATAAAATATAAAAGAAATTGCAAATACTTAATATATTATTAAAGTACAAATGAAATGGCTTCTTGAAGAAGCCATTTCCCTTCCAACTAACCCCACTAAGGGGTCTTCGTTCTCGGGTACAGAGAGGAAGGGAGAAAGGAGCTCATTTTAGGTTTTGAAGAAGCAAAACAAAGAGGTGAAAGGGGCACCACCAGCCGGAGAGTAGAGAGTGGAAGGAGATTCGACGCTGGGCGTCACTACTGATGGCAGAATCCGGCTCTGCTAGTGTGGTTGAACCGAGTGGTGAATACAGAGGCAGCGATGGTAGTACTACTGTGACAGAGGAAGTTGAAGGCAGTGGCTCTTGGCTTAGGTAAAGTGCTGATTTGGGGGTGTTCAACAGTGGTTGAAGCAGTAGCATTGTGCGAGGAAGAAAGCTACAGTGAAGGAGGAAGAGGAGGAAAACTAAAAGTGGAAGAGCACTGCTGCTGCGAGAAAAGTGAATCGAGAGAGTGTAGAGGGCTGAGGAAAAAAAAAAAAAAGAGAAGGAAAAGAGAAGAAACAAGAAAGAGAAGAAGAGCTCATGTGAAGAGCAAAAAAAAAAAATGCTACTGAAGAAATTATTTGGGGCTGCGATTCTGTGGTAATCAAAAGAGTTGAAATGAAAGTAGAACCAAGGCTGGAATCAGCCTTGAACAATGACATTTAAGGGGCCTAAAGCAGTGTTAACGAGAGCTGAGCTGAGGGTTGAAAGCAGAAGAAGAAAATGGCCTGAACAAGGGCTCTCGGCAAGCTGAAACAGGGGACTCTCGGCAAGGCTTTGTGGGGGGCATTTTCATGCTAAAAGTGACGTGAGAAGTAGGGGAAGACTTTAACTTTGGTACTGGATACGGGGTGCTTTAAAGGCTGAGTTTGGCTGTGTAAAAGAAAGAGGCTATAAACAGGGTGATTTCCTTGTTGGTACAGCCATTGTTAAGGCTGTTTTGGAGCATTGAAGTGGGCTGATGCTTGTCTAGTTTTAAGGTTGAGGTGGGGCCAAGAAGAAGCTTGAAAATAAGGGCCATTCAGTGGTTGTAGGCTGGAGGATCGAGGGTAGCATTGGAGGTTGTCATTGGTACTATTTTGGGTGATTCGGCAGCAAAGAAAGAGAGGAAGATTTTGGGAGTCTTGCTAGAATCTTTAAGGTGAGAATGATTGAGGAAATTAATAAAATTTGTCATAATTCTATGTAGTTTTATAGAATTTATTTGACTATTTTTCTAAGTGAATATGTATGTGAATTTAATTTGTAGAGAACAACCAAAGGATGAGTTGATGAGGCTGATTAAGTTTTTGGGAGATTGAGTCTCTACTCTTGAGACATTTATGGTAAGTAATTTACATGAATCTTTGTTAGTATTGCCTAGTGGAATAAGTGATTCATATAGCAAGGATGAGAGTGGGTAAGGGATTTACCTAAGTATGATTAGTATTATATTTTTAGTTAGTAAAATTATGAGTTAATTACCATAATAATAATAAATGTTAAGTGAGATGTTACCAAGTGATTGTGGTGTAGAAAGAAACTTTAGAAAATTACTATGCAATTGCTTAAGGTTAAGTATAAGGATTAAGAAGTGGATATTTCATGTTCATGTAACAAAGTGGTATACGAATATATATGTTAGAGTTACATTATATGGTATACGTTATACTATGAGAAGGATGATACGATTATGGAACATTATGAACATACGGATGAGATTATTTTGTATGTGATAATATAATAATCGAGATATAACAAGGGATTTACAAGAAAATAATTAGGCACAAATACTTAATTTTCTTATCCGCTTTAGCGGTTACATTTTGATATTATTTATGAAGCTTAAGGAAGGAATCGATAATGATATTTATGACGCAAGGTGGTTGTTATGGATATAATGATATTCCTACGATAATATTTATTTAGATTAATAATGTTTGGTTAAAATATATATTGATATAAATTTTGATGTGTATTGATTGTAGAGAATTCGCAAGGAAGTGGAAGAGCACAATTAGCCAAGTGCAGTGCTTACTAAGTGCCAAGTTTGGTGCACTTTAGGTAAGGGATATGTATACGGAACGTAGGAGATACTGGCATGATTTTAAGATCAATTGCATTATGTTTTATGAACTGCGTAAGCTTTGCAAGAGACTTTAGAAATTTGATACCGTCATGCTATTGAATTTTCGTAAGAATATTGATTTATGGGATTTCGGCTAAAAGGCTAAGAAAACTTTTTAAGAATAGAACTTTTAAGGAATTCAGTCTTGGAAATATTAAATTGCACGATTTTAGTATATCCATGAATTTTTAAAGTAAATTTTATTTTATGAAAATTTACATAAAGTTAATGTTTTAAAGATACTTATGAAAAGTTATGAAGTTTTCGGATTTTTGGAATTCCTTGCATTTTAATTGATTTCGGAATCTTTATGAGTTTTGAAAATGCCTTTTCGAATTTGGATTTATAAAACTTTGCATTAGCATGAATTACCTAAAGAATTCAATTTTTATTGAAAGCTTATTAAATTGCATGATTTTAAAGACTTGTGATTTTTTTAGCTTAAATTTGGTTTTATGGATTTATTATAAATTATGGCACTAAAACCTATTTCTTTATATACTTTGAAATTATTAAGTTTTTAAATATTTGGAAAATAATTATGATTTTATGCAATAATCCGCTTTATGAACTTTTATAAATATCTGTATGTTTTGACTTACGGATTTGAACTCCGAACTATGAAACTTATGTTTTGAGACACTGGCTAACCATCATCTTGCGGTATCTGGACTGCTGTATATTTTGGATCCAGCAGTATCTGGCTGTAGCGTGACCTTTGGGGCCTACAGTATCTGGCTGCAGTGTGACCTTCGGGGCCTGTAGTATCTGGCTATAGCGTGACCTTCGGGGCCTATAGTATCTGGCTGTAGTGTGACCTTCGGGGCCTACAGTATTTGTATCTGATATGAATTTTGCGTACTATGTTGCTGTGTGATTTGATCCAGTCCGCAGCGGTCACAGATGACACCTGATCAGTGTTCACTGTAGACCACTTGGACTATGGCCATACGTCTATCTGTTATTATCCCTATGGGATATCTTTGCTGCTTGATGTATATCGAGTTACTGCCATGTCTCCACTTTCTGTTATTTCTAATTTCTGAATGATTTCTGAATATCTGATTTTCGAACTTTGAAATCTGAAAATGATATGATATGGATTGATATGATTGGATTCTGAAATCTGAAAATAATTTGGTACGGATTTTTATGATTTGATTTGAAATATGATATGATTTCCGAAGACGACTGTTTACATAT
Organism: Heritiera littoralis; assembly: GCA_031772115.1. NCBI lineage: Eukaryota > Viridiplantae > Streptophyta > Magnoliopsida > Malvales > Malvaceae > Heritiera > Heritiera littoralis. The sequence goes on from JAPDPK010000022.1 coordinate 2,048,548, forward strand.
TTGCATAGCATGACTTTGCTAAAGTGATCTGTGGTACTAATTTGGTTTACATATGATTTTCAGAATACACGAATTTCTTACCGAATAAGATGCCATATTTTAGAAACATCCTTTATGATTTAGAATTTATTAATCGTTTTAGAATACTTGCATATAGCTTACGGTATCTGTCTCTTTATATGTATTTCTTATTGGGCTTTCCAAAAAGCTCACCCCCCCTTCTCCACCTTCCAGATTATTTGCAGTATGCGAACTGTACGAGGGATTCTGACACGTCCTTCGAGGTTTTTGTATCGTCCTTGAAGGTACATGATGTACAGATATCTATTTTATATTCAGACTTGCTTTTCAGTACTTTTATAATAGGGGGATGTAATTAAAGGAAGGACTTAGTATATTCATGATAAGAAATGATGCATGCAACTTGATGGACATAAATTTTGTTAAGTAATATAATTTTAATATGTGACTGCATGCTTAGTCAGAAAATTTGAACTGGGACCAAAACGTTTATAGGATATTGATTTAGCTAATGTACGTTTAGCTTAAGAATAAATCTGAGACACTAAGCACAGCCCAACCAAATGTAAGTGAAAAAGGAAAAAATTTGGCTCATAATTTTGGTAAAAAGGGTCGTTACAGAAGAAGTGTAGATAACTCCTGAATAAGGTAAGGTTCTTTAGTTAACTTCACTATTGAGATGTTCTGGAGAGTTTGGCTTGGAGGATTGGATATGGAAATAGTTAAGATTTCTTTTCTTAACCTTTCTCTGAAATATGAGTGCTTATCCTTATTTCTTTCAGTACACCTTCTCCCAAAGTATAACTCCCATTAGACAAAATATTAATTTTTTGTAATTGCCAGTTCTCATTATTATGTTATTAATACCAAAGATATGTAACTCCCATTCTCCACACCTATATATAAGAGTTCTTTTTATTTTTGAAAAGGACTTTTGGCAAGGGATTTCATTCAGAAACTCTCTCAAACACTATCTACATTGTTCTCTCAACTCAGCCTTATTCTCAGCCTTGTTCATCCATCTACCACCACCTGTCATTGCACTCATTCTTCAAGGTCTGCTCCAATCTTTCTCTCCACCACCTCTCTGCACATCTCGTTCTACTAGTTTGCAACGTTTCCTCTTTATAGCAAAGAACCCATTTACATTTGGGCGACTCCACTGGGAAGAGCGATTACATATAGTAAAATATCTTCAACCTTCACTTTGCCTGAAAATGTGGAGAGTTTACTGGAAATCAAACTGTTCAAGCTTTTGCCTACATTCAAGATTTGATGAAGATGATTCAAGCTTCTCAAGAAAGAACGCTAAAATTGGAAGATACTATCTCCTAACCAACATCTTCTAATGTCATAACTTCTCAGGTTCAACCTGTCACTCCTATTATTTCCGAAAATAAGAACATTTCTACTGACAATAAATGAAATTCAATTGATGCACCTCGTCCTGGAGACGTTGAAACTCTTAGTGTGAACAACACCACTGCTGCTGGAACCTTTACTGTCACTCTTCCTCCAACCACTGCTTAAGGCTTTATGACAAAAGAAGCACTTCAAAGGTTATTGGAAGAGAAGAATAAGAGTTTGAGCTTTTATGAGTTTGATCTCAAGTTGCCTTACCCTACTAGTGTGGCTGCTAAATCATATCCTAAAAACTACGCTAGTCCTAAGTTTGAGCAATTCAATGGCAAGACTAATGATGCCCGTGAGCATGTTATGAAGTTTGTGGAGACTCTTGGTGTAGCAAGATTGGATGATGATTTAAAATTGAAATAATTTTCCAAATCTCTTATTGAAAATGCATACACTTGGTATGTTAATCTTACTCCTAGCTCCGTAGAATCTTGGAGCCAAATGTGTAAGATGTTTGGAGAAAAGTTCTTTTCTACTCAAGGGAAGGTTACTCTTATTGACTTGGGAAGAGAACATCAAAATTCATGTGAAGATCTCATAGAGTACATCTAATGTTTCAGAGAAAGAATGCTAGACATTCGAGACTCACCTGATGAGATGGTGTTGGCAAAAATGTGCATTCAAGGAATGTTTGACGAGTATAGAGTTCATTTGGAAAATCTACCTCTTCCATCCTTTGATACTTTGGTTGAAGTTGCGAGAAGAACTAACAATATAATTCTTAGGAAAAGAGAAATCAATCATTTCACTCAAAAGAATGCTCCAATTCAAGGAAGGGGAAGAGAAATAAAAGACATTCTCATCCTAATATGCAACTTGGGAGAGATAATCTAAGAAGAGGACAAGATGATGATGTCGACTCTCCACCATTCTCAGTTCCATTGGATAGAGTGAAAGCACTTCTCCTAGAACGGATTAGAAATGGATATGTAAATCCTCATTATGTTTCACGACTACCAACAATAGAAGAAAAGTTCAACCCAAAGTATTGTGATTATCACTAAACAATTGGTCATTCACTTGCTGAATGTAGAAATCTTCGAAGAATTTTTCATCAAAAAGTACAAGCAAGGGAATTGATAATCAGGAATAATAGAGTTCAGAACAATCTATTCCTAGCTCATCAGAATTCTTGAAAACATGAGAATGCAATTTTCCTTAAGATATGCACTCAGCTAGTATGTTTACTTCTACTTTGGATTCGTATCAAATATTGCAAAACTCATGAAAAGCATCTCTCTTTATATGAATAAAAAAAATCAATTCAACAAATGAGTCATTGTGTTGAATCTACTTTTGTTGATTTTAAGTTGAGATATATCATCTCCTATATATATATTGGAGTTGGGTCTCTTTCTTTTTGGGTTGAGAATTCTTCTCCCTAGTATGAAATTGAGATTTACTCCTTGGCCATAGCTCTATCACTTATTCTTTGGTTGCAACTCTATTACATATACTTATAGCAGCAGCTTTATCGCTCATATCTTGGCTATACTTTACTACTTGTAGTCAGCCGGAGCTTTATCGCTCATATTTTGGTTGAGAGACTTGCAAATCATATATTGACTTAGCTTTAATGCTTATCTAAAAGGATTGAATCAATCTCTTTAATATTGAGTTGAGAGATAATCTCTCCTTGATGTAAAGTTGAGAAAGGTTCTCCTTGGACGCACATATACATACAAACTATTCTCTAAAGAGAATTCGATCGTTGTGATGTTGCATCACTTCCATTAATTTCGTATGCAAAATTCTTTCATTAGATAAGCTGAACTTTGTGATCTTGCACCACTTTACTAAAGAAAAGTTGAACACTATGACTCCTTACGTCACTTCTGCCAATCTACTACAAAAGAATCTTTTCTCTTATATGCAGGGGTACAAGCAATACGAGACGAATGGTCATAATTGAATTTTGCCACAATATGTGAAGAATAACTACAAGAAATCGAAAGCATTATCTAGATAAGTATCTATTCATAAGCATAGATAGCATTTTTCTTCTTCTTCTTTAAAAAAATACTTCTTAATAGGAACTTGCAGGAATAATCCTGGTAGCTCGCGAGATTAATCTCACAAGCAACACGTTGCAAGAGGCTACACCCAAAGTAGTTGCCAAACAGACCTGACAGAACAAGTTAGAATGGTAGATCTCCTTAAATAAAAAAAAAGCACTACTCTAAGCAAAGAAATTCTTAGAGTTCAAATTTCAAAGTAGATGCAATGATGCACATTCATTTCAACCTGTGAAGCCATGTCAATGACAATGATGCCATTTCTCATGGAAAACGGCTTGTTCAATCACATCACTACCACTTGTTAGATAAAGTTAAAACACTTGCCTTTAATGGAAAATGTCCTATCAAAAAAAAAAAAATCTCAACAAGTTTCATTGTAGATTCAAAACTGAAATGAGCATTTCAATTCTTCAGTACTTGATTATTGATGTAGATTATGAAAATTCAGACACAACGACATTTTGAGAAAGAATGGCACAAAGGAAACATGTATCTGTCTATTGTTTTTCTCAAGTTTTACTCATATTTTTGAAAAGAATTGCATGCTTTTTATTACTTTTGGAGCCTATTTTTGAGTTTTGAGACAAACCATATCATTTAGAAGATTAATCCTATAAGCATGAAATCAAGTACTTATATATGTCAATAAGCTTTTATTAATTTTTATAGTTAAATTCTTTAACTTTTCCTTTGGTGCTAAACAAAACCACTCATTATTTATGAGACTTTGCACATATGGCATAATGGTTGAGTCTCTGAGCCATCAAATTAGTATCTTTATTGTGTTAAAACTATTTAACTCTTATTGCAAAAAAAAAAAAACCTTTCTACAAATTCTATAAATTTCCAATCTAACAAACGTTAATGGAAAGTACATCTAGTGATAATTAGAGAACTACTGAGGCCTTAATTAAAAGTCAAAAACTTTAATCAAAACAGTAACAAAATAGAACTTATATAGATACATTAAACAATCTATATATATATATATATATATATCTACTTGTTAAAAAAAAAAACAGGAATGATAATTTACTGTCTACTATTAAACATTTTAGAAAAATGTATATCCTTGCGCATAGGCTTGCGAAAGAAAACCTATGTGCACGAGAAATCTTGCCCTCAGAGGACATCCTATATGTAGGATATTAACATCGTTAGCTATAATTAATATAACTGATATGAACTAGCATTTATTGTTGATCTGATTCTTTTCTATAATTAAAATGATTAAAGAAAAAGTTATTCGCACCCTAGTAACTTGAGGTATTCCTCTCCACTAAATGGCAATTATGACTAGATTTCAAAAGATTTAGAATTGTGAACATCAAATTCTTTTCAAAAGTTTGTTTCCAAATTGAAACCAATCAGGGGGCTTCTAATGTTATTTGTAGAGAAAAAAAACTAAATTGAAACATTGAAGCTTGCAGGCCACGAGCTTCTGAAGGCAAAGCTCATGGGAATGTATCCCTCAAGCCTACAAGAGTGATGTTCGTAGGATTTATTCCGTGAGCAGTTGTGGGTTGCTTGATTACACCTCTTCTTAATTATTCCGAAACACTTATTCTTATAGAAACAATGCTTTTCTCACTTATTCTTGAAATTTTAGGAAAATACTTTTCTTATTTGTTCCCAAGATTATAAGGAAACACTCTACCTGCTTGTTCCCAAAATTTTAGGGAAACACTCTCCTTATGTATTCCCAAAAATTTTAGAGAAACACTTCTCACATGTTCTCAAAATTTTAGAGAAACTCTTCTCACCTGTTCCCAAAAGTTTAAGGGAACACTCTTCTTAGTTATTCTCAAAATTTTAACGGAACACTCTTTTTACTTGTTTCCAAAAATTTTAGAGAAACGCTTATCATTTGTTCCCAAAATTTTCAAGAAGTGCTCTACTTACTTGTTTTCAAAATTTTAAGAAAATACTCTTTACTCGTTCCCAAAAAATTTTAGGGAATGACTCTCCTTACTTGTTCTAAAAAATTTTAAGCAAGTGCTTACCTTATCTGTCACAGCCCGTGACCCTATTTTTCACCTTATTCTATACATCTTATATGGTTGGGCTGTCTGCGATACTTTACTTTTACTTTTACATATAAACAATTTCATATTAAATGATAATATGAATTACATCCCCTATCTTAATTCACAAGGAAGTAGTACCGTAAATAAGTCTAAATACAGAAAATAAATGATCATACCTTATTAATTAAATTGACCTGTCGCATCGTCCCCAAATGCGCAGTCGAAAATCCTTTTACTGCTAGACTCTCGGTCTTCGAAAACCTGAAATGTTAAAATTAAGGGGTGAGCAAACCACGGCTCAGTAAGGGAATTATATGCATACTTGATATTCAGCTTCCTATATGCTGAAAAACTTTTTCATTTTTCCTATAGGGCTCTAGGCTCACGTTTAGGAAGGATACTACAGTCGGCTAGGGATCCGGATGGAGTAAGGTAGGTATTTTGAAATACCTATCTTGTCTCGGAACCTAGAAGCAACTGTAGAGAGTAATATTCTTTCTTGTTTTGAAATTCAAATCCTTTCCTTTTTATTTCGTAATCTTTTCATATTCTTTTTCAAAATAATGCTTTTATGAAATAAAGCATTTAAGTAAAATAACTAATATTCATATTTTCTTTGAAAAGAATATTAGTTAAATTCTCATCATTCTCATTTAAAACTCATTTCATGTTTTACTGTACAACCATAATTAGTACAGTACTTTAAATAGCAAAATTAGCTATTAAATCTTTTTCGTATAACATATATATCATTTAAATCTAATATTCAATTTAAAAATTAAAATAAGAATATTAGATTTATTTCCCTCCTTTTTCCTTTTGAAAACATATCACATATTCATGTCACATATAGTCTAATATTCAATTTAAAATCATAGTAAGAATATTAGACTTATAAACTCTTTTTCCTTTTGAAAACGTATCACATGTTCATATTACATATCATATGAAAATCATCTCGTAGTACTAAAATCAGTACTGAAATAAGCATTATATAAAATGCTGTAAATCACTTTCATTTAACTTATCTCATATCATGTAAAACATTTACATTTAACATATAACATATTATATAAAACATTTTTCATATATGGAGACTTAGGCACACACGCCCAGCCCGTCCACTGGGTCGTTACTCATATCATGCTATAGACCCCGAAGGGTATAAATAATCATGTCAGATCTATGGCCATAGTCTATAATTGTCCTCGGCGGATCACTGATCAGGTGTCGGCCGGGACTACATATCACATATCACATATTACATGTCACATATCACATATCACATATCAGCATGATAGGATGCCAACTAGTCTCAAAAACCATATTTTTCATCATCAGAAAACCTTTATGGAATTTATAAAAATATATATTTTCATCATTTAAAACCATAAAGGTTATAAAACCATTTAGTGAATATTTAAGAAATATATAAAAATATTCACTTTATTTCTTTTCATTTTCCATCTCGTATTACGTGTAACTTACATATCAAGAGAATTTTCGGTGATTTCATTATCACCATTCTCGAAGAGATTTTTTGGTGATTTCATTATCACCATTTTCGAAAACATGAATATTTTAAAATGACTATGATTTTATTCATGTTTTTATGGAAAATACTCATTTTCTCGATTTTCGTGGTTGAAAATCATTTCTCGTGAAATAAAATCATTTATTATGATTTTATGAAATTTTCTAAAATTTTTCGATAATTTTCGATAATTTTTCGGCAGTATAGCGGCTGCCGATTGGCTAGCCTCCTGCACGAAAAATACAGTTTAAAATCCAGCTAGTGCATCACCACAAATTTCCAACCAATCATTCATCGCAATATTTTCATAAAATATTTTCATAAAATATTTCATAATTAAAATCATGCAGACTGAATATCCTTACAGTGCTGCACATGCATCCCTTACCTTTTCCGGGTCGACGACTTCCTCTTACCGGTCGCGCCCGTACTCCATCTCTTCCGATTCCTCATCTCGATCACCGAGAATAATTTCTGGAAATTAAAATTCTAAATTTTAGAATTTTCTCACATTATTTAAATAAATAATTTATTTAAATAATTATCATTAATAATTTCTCGGATTTCTTACCAATTCTCGAGATTCTCGAGTTCCCGAGAATTTTTCGAATTCCTGAAAATTTTCCTTTTTCTCTCTCTCTTTCTTCTCTTCCTCTTTTCTTTCTTCCTTTTTCTCTTTTCTTTTCTTTCTCTTTCTTTTCTTTTTCTTTTTCTTTTTCTTTTCCTTTTTTCCTCTTCCTTCCCGTCAGACCGGTTTAGCTCCCTTCCTCGACGGTTCCTCGCCGGCGGCTGGTTCTCCGTCGGTTCACTGGCTCCTCAGCTGGTCGACGGCACGACGAAGCTACCGGTGGCCTCCGTTTGCTCTGGATCGGCGGCACGGCGGCGGATCGACTCGATTTAGCTTCGGTTTCTTCCGCTCTTCGCCGGCCTTCCTCCGCCGTTCTCCGCCCCAACGGTGGCCTCCATCCTCTTCCTCTCCCTCCGACGATGCTTCGGTGGCAGTGGCGGTGGCCAATTCCTCCGGCACCGCCATTTTCCATTTTTTTCTTTTTTTTTTCCCGGCTTCGCCGGTTTCGATTCTGTTTCCGTTTTGCTTCGCCGCTTCCTTCTTCCGTCGTCGGATCACCTTCCTCGCGTCACCGGCGGCTTCGCTCCTCTCCTTCTTCCTTTGGTCGGCCAGCCGACGATGGCCGGCCTCTCCCCTGCTTTCGACAGAAACGGGATCCCATTTTTCCCGTTTCTGTTTCCTTCTTCTCTTTTTTTTTATTATCATTATTTTATTTCTTTAATATATATAATTATATCTATATAATTATATATATTATTAAATATCATATATATGTATATAGATATATATATTTATATATATGTTATATATTTAAATCATTTATATATATCTATACAATTTAGTTTAAAATACTATATATATATTTTCATATATATATATATTTATATACATAATTGTGTATAAAAATATACACATGTATTATTTAATATAAAATATATATATATAATATATACTATATTTCGTATATATATATACATGTGTATTTATATAAAAACATATCAAAATATATTTATATAATTTAATTATATAAATATATCCTTATACGTATTTTTATTTCATTTTAATTTCCTTCACACGAATTTCCTTATTCATCACTTCCTCATTTTTCGGAATTTCAACGATATTCCCATCTCGTAAATAAATTTTATTTATTTACTTTAATCTATTTATTTCCTCTTATCTATTTTCTTTAATATTAATTTCCAAAATAGAAAATTTGCGGTTATCACATTATCTGATCCCAATATTTATCTGTTCTCAAAATTTTAAGCAAACGCTCTTATATGTTCTCAAAATTTTGAGCAAATGCTCTTTACTTGTTCCCAAAATTTTAAATAAACAATTTCCTTACTTGTTCCCAAAATTTTGGAGAAACATTGTTATTAATTGTCAACCATCTGAATTATTCTCCAATTTTTAAGAAACACCTCTCATCACTTATTCACAAAAGTTTAAGAAAACACTTTCTTCTGCTTTTCTCAATTTTTGAAATTTTATATATAGTTTCACTATTTTGATAAAAAATTTTATTTGTTTTATGCATGGAAGATTTCTTCTTTCAAGAAATTTCTATGCAAGGGGCAACATAACATAATTTTTTTAAAGTAGTTATTCTGCCAAGTAGTGGTACAGATAAACACTTGTATAGACAGGTACTTGTTTTACCATGCACTTGTTATGCTAAGAAATTATTTGTACAAGACCCTTCACTATACTAGTGCATGAGAACTTTTTATACTAAGAATTCTCATGTTCTACTAGTAATTGTTCTGCCGTATTGACAAACAAGTTTTCTGCTAATAAAGTTTCATCCATCATTAGAAATTCATTTAATTTATACATAGAACTTTTCATTCCATTACAATGAGTATAGTTTAAATAATTTCAATGCAAGACAATAAGTTTTAATGAGAAGTATTATTTTTCCAAAGATCCTTGACTATACTAGTGCATGAGAAATTCTTATACTAAGAATTCTCATGCAGGGGCAAAATGTAGATACTTGATTTTGGAAACTAATATTTCATTTCTTAGAATAACTCTTTCGCAAGAACAACTTCTTCTTAGAAGAGCTCATTCACATAATAGTTACGTCACAGCCCGTGACCCTATTTTTCACCTTATTCTATACATCTTATTTGGTTGGGCTGTCTGCGATACGTTACTTTTCTTTTACATGTAAACAATTTCATATTAAATTATAATATGAATTACATCCCCTATCTTAATTCATAAGGAAGTAGTACTGTAGATAAGTCTAAATATAGAAAATAAATGATTGTACCTTATGTAATAAATCAAGCTGTCACATCGTCCCCAAATGCACAGCCGAAGTACTTTAGATGTCAGGCTTTTAGTTCTCGTAAACCTGAAAGGTTAATATTAAGAGGTGAGCAAACCACGGCTCAGTAAGGGAATTATATGCCTCACTTGATACTCAGCTATCTATATGCTGAAAAACTTTTTCATTTTTTTTCCTATTGGCTCTAGGCTCACATGTAGGAATGATACTACAGTCTGCTAGGGATCCGGATTGAGTAAGGTAGGTATTTTAAAATACCTATCTTGTCCCGGAACCTAGAAGCAACTGTAGAGAATAATTTCCTTTTCGTTTGGAAATTTAATCCCTTTTACCTTTTTATTCCATAACATTTCCATATTCTTTTCAAAATAATGCTTTTATAAAATAAAGCATTTAAATATGGTAACTAATATTCATATATTCTTTGAAAAGAATATTAGTTAAATTCTCATCATTCTCATATAAAATTCATTTCATGTTTTACTGTACAACTATAATTAGTACAGTACTTTAAATAGCAAAATCAGCTATTAAATTCTTTTTGTATAGCATATATATCATTTAAATCTAATATTCAATTTAAACATTAAAATAAGAATATTAGATTTATTTTTCCTCATCTTTCCTTTTTGGAAAACATATCACGTATTCATGTCACATGTAGTCTAATATTCAATTTAAATCATAGTAAGAATATTAGATTTATAAACTCTTTTTCCTTTTGGAAACATATTACATGTTCATATCACATATCATATGAAAATCATCTCGTAGTACAAAAATCAGTACTGAAATAAGCATTTTGTAAAATGCTGTAAATCTCTTTCATTTAACTTGTCACATATCATGTAAAACGTTTACATTTCACATATCATGTAAAACATTTACATTTCACATATCACATATCATATAAAACATTTTCATATATGGAGACTGAGGCAAGCCCAGCCCGTCCACTGGGTCGTTACTCGTATCATGCTATAGACCCCGAAGGGTATAAATAATCATGTCAGATCTATGGCCATAGTCTATAATTGTCCTCGGCGGATCACTGATCAGGTGTCAGTCGGGACTACATATCACATATCACATATTACATGTCACATATCACATATCACATATCAGCATGATAGGATGCCAACTAGTCTCAAAAACCATATTTTTCATCATCAGAAAACCTTTATGGAATTTATAAAAATATATAATTTCATCATTTAAAACCATAAAGGTTATAAAACCATTTAGTGAATATTTAAGAAATATATATAAAAATATTCACTTTATTTCTTTTCATTTTCTATCTCGTATTACGTGAAATTTATATATCAAGAGAATTTTCGGTGATTTCATTATCACCATCCTCGAAGAGATTTTTCGATGATTTCATTATCACCATTCTCAAAAACATGAATATTTTAAAATTACTCTCATTTTATTCATGTTTTTATGGAAAATACTCATTTTCTCGATTTTCGTGGTTGAAAATCATTTCTCGTGAAATAAAATCATTTATTATGATTTTATGAAATTTTCTAGAATTTTTCAATAATTTTCGATAATTTTTCGGCAGTATATCGGCTGCTGATTGGCTAGCCTCATGCACAGAAAATACAGTTTAAAATCCAGCCAGTGCATCACCACAAATTTCCAACCAATCATTCATCGCAATATTTTCATAAAATATTTTCATAAAATATTTCATAATTAAAATCATGCAAACTGAATATCTTTACAGTGCTGCACATGCATCCTTACCTGTTTCGAGTCGACGATCGCCTCGTCCGTCGCGCCCGTGTTCACCTCGCCCGATTCCATCGGCTCGGTCATCGAGGAAATTTTCTGGAAATTAAAATTCTAAATTTTAGAATTTTTTCATAATTATTTAAATAAATAAATTATTTAAATAATTTATCACTTTTCGGGATTTCTTATCGATTCCCGTAATTCTTGGGTTTCCGAATTCTCGGGATTTCCCGTAATTTTTGAAATTCTCCTTTTTCTCTCTTTTTCTTCTTTTTCCTCTTTTCTTTCTTTCTTTTCCTTTTTCTTTTTCTTTTCTTTTTCTTTCTTTCTTTTCTTTTCTTTTTCTTTTTCTTTTTCCTTTTCTTTTCTTTTTCTTTTCCTTTCCCGTCAGACCGGTCAGTGTCCCTCCTCACCGGTTCCTCGCCGGTGGCCGGTTCTCCTGCGGTTCAAGTGCCCTTCAGCTAGTCGACGGCATGACGAGTCTGATGGTGGTCTCTGTTCGGCCTGGATTGGCGGCACGACGGCGGACCGACTCGCTTTAGGTCCGGTCTCTTCACCTCTTCGCCGGTCCTCCTCCGCCGTTCTCCGCCCCAACGGTGGCCTCCATCCTCTTCCTCTCCCTCCGACGATGCTTCGGTGGTAGTGGCGGTGGCCAATTCCGCCGGCACTGCCAGATCCTCTTTCTTTTTCTTTTTCGGCTTCCGTCGGTTCCCGCTTCGATTTCGCTTCTGTTTTCCGTTTTTCCTGTCGCCGGTCGCCTCTTCTCATGTCTCTGGCGTCGTCCTTTTTCCTCTTCTCTCTCGTCTCGCCGACAGTGGCCACTGCAGTCGCCGTCGGCCTTGGCTGGGAAGGGGTCAGGGTGTCCCGACTCCTTCCATTTCTTTTCTGTTTCTTTTCTTTTTTTCTTTTTTTATATATTATATTTATAATTTACTTTATAAATATAATATTAATATTATATTATATAGTACATACTATATAATATTTTATAGATATATATTATATATTAAAACATATATTTTTAATATATATATATATATCTACATATTTTTAACTTAAATTACATTTATATATTTTAATATAAATGAAATAACACTATATATATTGTATTTACAATATATATATTTTCTTCCTCATTTTCTTATTTAATTTGGATTTCCATTTATCCAAATTAATTTCCTCCATATAATTTATCAATTCCTTAACTTCATTAATTACGGAATTTCCAACAATATTCCATCTTGTAAATAATTTCTTTATTTACTTTAATTTATCTTTCGCATTTAAACTTAAATTTTCAAATAAATAATATAAAAATTCAGAAATTTGTGGTTATCACAAGTTACTTCACAAAATGGTTCTTCTTAGAATAGCTCTTCACGGAACAGCTCTTATGATTACTTCACAAGAATAACTTCTTCTTAGAAGAGCTCTTTCACAAGAACAACCTTTTATCAGAAGAGCTCATTCCCTACTTTTAGAAGAGCTCATTCACATAATAGCTCTTCATAGAACAACCTGTTCTCAGAATAACTCATTTATAGAATAGCATTTTCAAGAAGAAGTGAAGATAACTCCAGAATAGGGCAGGGTTCTTGAGTTAACTTCACTATTGGGATATTTTGGAGAGTTTGGCTCGGTGGATTGGATATAGAGATAGTTAAGAATTCTTTTCTTAACCTTTCTCTGAAATATAAGTGCTCTTTCCTATTTCTTTCAGTACACATTCTCCCAAAGCATAACTCCTATTATATAAAGCATTAATGTTTTGTAACCGACAATTCTCATTATTATGTTATTAATACCAAAGATATGTAACTCTCATTCTCCACACCTATATATAGGAGTTTTTGTTATCTTTGAAAATGACTTTTGGCAAGGGATCTCATTTAAAAACTCTCTTAAACCCTCTCTACATTGTTCTCTTAACTCAGCCTTATTGTTAGCCTTGTTCATCCATTGACGACCACCTGCCACCGCACTTATTCTTCAGTTTCGCTTTAGTCTTTCTTTCTACTGCCTTTTTGCACATCTCGTTCTACTGGTTTGCAACGTCCACAGCAAGAACCCATTTACAGTATGTAAACTCAAGAATTCTCTTTATGGTCTTAAACAAGCACCTTGGCAATGGTATAAGAAATTTATGAAATAAGTTAAAAAGTTTGGCTTTAGTAGTAATAAGGCTGAAAATTGTGTCTTTATTAAAGTCACAAATGATAGCAAAGTCTTAATTACTTTTTATTAAAGTCACAAATAAGTAGTCATGAATTAGAGAAAGACTTGTCATATGAATTACTTAATCATGAGCACGTTTTTGATGATATATCTCCACATGATAGTGAAAATTATGATCATGTAAGTATATCTAATACATCTAGTGATATTGAGTTAAGAAGAAGTAAGAGGAAAAGAACTGAAAAGGATTTAGGACCTAAATTTTTAACTTTATATTCTTTGTATTTATATTTAAAACAAACCAGAAAAAGCAAAGGCAAGGACAACGGCTTATAGCAACAAACAAAACAGGGCATGTACAATTGTTTTTGCAATACACAATTATCATGGAACATATATAACATTAATGTATTTATTCAGTTTCCTATAAAACATATGTTGCCAGATATTAAACTAACATGAGATAGAGTCAATAAATCTTAAAAGTTGCTATTTGAGTAATTAAGCAGCAAAAAAAAAAAAAACAAAGCAGATTGTTGTTTCTCAAAGTCAAACTTTAACTTTTAAAATCTGAATTGAAGATATTAAATGATGTCAGATATTAATCTTAAATGCTATAGTGGTTCTAGTATTACATAAGGATATACACATGCATGTAGAGCATGGATGCTTCAATGTTATCTATGCTGTAATAGTTCTAGTATTGAGTAAGCAATCAGCTTCAACGTTATCCTTATCACTTTATGTTTCGACATTATGCATGCTTCCATGTTCGAAGCACTGAGTTCTAGTTTTCATTTATATATATGATTAATAGATACTTTTATGAATAGGACTCATTTAATAAAGTGGCAAGTCAAAAAAGTCTATTAAGCCAATCCTATTCAATCAAAATAGAATTACCAGAAAATCCAAAAATATTTATTCATATTATATTTATTAATCAACATAACTTCACTTAATATCCTCAGACACATAGGGGTGTAAAATAGGCAAAAGCTCGCGGGCTAATCCGTTAAATTCATAGGCTTTTTAAGGCCTGGATTTCTTTTTTAGGCCTATTTAAAAACAAGCCTAAATAGATTGGCCTGTATAGCTAGCAAACCTGCGTGGGCCAATTCACACAGATACAATCCGACCGTTTAGGCCCTTTTTTAATTTTACATATAATTAGCTTTTTAATTATATTGTTAATGTATTTTTATTTCCCATCAAAATAATACATGACATGATATTATTGTACTATAACAAAAAATATATGAATTCACATAATTTTACTTTGAATTCAAACCGTGACATCATATATATATATATATATATGTATGATGTTGAGAAAAAAGATATTGGAGAAGTTTAATGCTTAATAGATATTTAAGTTTTCAAATTTGTAATTATTTATTTTAAAATATTTGTAAGTGGATTGTAATTGTATTTGGATTGTATTTGTATGTGGATTTTAATGATTTTTTTTATATTTTATTTAATTTTCACAAAAATAAATAGCTTGGCCCGTGGGTCGATCCGGCCTGTATTAAAAATGGATGGGGCTTATAATTTCTGGCTCATTTAAAAATAGGCCTAAAAGGGGTAAGCATGCTTAAGACCGTGCCCATGCGAGCCCGACCCACTCGTTTTACACCCCTACATACATATTATATTATATATATATATGTATATTTATATTAAAATCAAAGTAAAAACAACTCAATTTCCTTACCCTTTTCAGAGTTGGTCGAAATTCCTCTTATTATGTAAAAAACTTGGTTTTCAAACTAAGCTCATAAACTCGTATATACACTAAATTTTCTAGCTCATAAAGCATCACAACTCGAATGCCATGACATTCACTTGACACTTATACTTATTCTAATTAACAAATTTACAAACTAAATTTTTTCCTTTTCCTTTCAGAGTTTGTGTTCGATGTTAGTGTAATCACTAAACGATATTTACTAATCTTTTCATTGTACTCTAGTCTTAATAGCTTAAGCTTTAATCTACATATGAATTTAATTAACTCTCTAAGACAAGTAATAATTATTCTTAACCCAAAATATTGCTGTTTAGAAAACAAATTGAAAAATACACTTTTTAAAATAAGAGATTTCCCCAATTCAAACTACCTGCAATTACATTCTTTTCATATATCCCAATCACAACAATAATTTTCACAGTCCACATTAACCACATCAAACAGACATTATAACAACAGTCCTAGTATCCATGACTACTCATCGCACTCATATCATGTGGCATCAAAATGTTATAATGACCATTCATTATCCTAGTTTACATCTCATCCTATAATACAATACAAAAACAGCCTGAAATAATACAAAATAATATATATATACCCATAACAATCATTTAGAGTCGCCTCAGGAGTTGGGCGATATTTCAGGCCTGTGACTAATTTGGATAGCCTCGAACAATGCCTTTACTCTGTGCTCAATTTGAAAAGGGGTTAAACAATGTTTAATGAGCGAAGGCTCAGAAAGTCATTTATACAAGTGCAGAAGTAGCTTTATATTGTTCTTCATGTAATGCATGAATCCACAAAAATGCAGTCTCAAATAACATTTCGGTCATAATCGTTGTATTTTAGACTGATATCATGTCCTAAGGATCTAACTCGACAGCTGTCGACAAAAGTAACCAAACTTTGAAACATGATCTAATATCAATCTCAACATGTATATCAACTTTTCCAATATCAATCCACATCAAATCAATCATTTGAGATCCATTCGAAATCAATATTAATCTAGATTATCATTTTCTATTCCAATGCCTTAATCCATGTAGTACATGTAACGTGCTTTCAAAGCTCATATGCGATGGTTATAAAACATACTGCGTGAGAGAAACCATGTCAATATAAGTCTCGATGTACAAAACCAAGTGCTCAAACTATATGAAAACCATTATATAAAACACTGATACTGTCATAAGTTTCAAAACATATATCGAGATGTAAGTCATGCTTAAGCTTAGGTGTACGATACAAAACCATCCAAATCAATCACCAAGGTTGAGACGATGCTCAGGCTCAAGGTCTAATTTACATAAACTAGTATTAAACATGGTTTTCAGAATTAAAGCATGATAGTAAATCAGTCGAATCAATTCAATGGAGATATGGCATAATCAATCACAATATCAAATTCGTATACATCTAAATAATCATATGATATATCGTATACGTCCAATTAATCAATCAATAAAGTCTTAATTCCATTGTAGCTTTCAGTGGATTGGAAAGGGCCCAATGGAGAAAGGTTGTACCTATGGCCATGGTAAACTCTAGTCTCATTGATTAGATGAGGGTCCAGATTTATGCCAGAACTCGTCTAACATGTCCAAATAACCTTATTAGAACCCTATATGATAAGTTTGCATGTATGCCTAGGAGCACCGCTCATTCAGGTGTGTCCATTTGTGCTTTATTGATGTCAATATATATATGCCAAAATCTCAAAACAGTTCGACAAACATTTAATTCAATCATTTCAGAAAACATGAAAACCCTTTTTTAATGTGGTTCATAAACCATTTGAACATGTATAAGTATGAATCATGTTTTCTTTTAGTCATTCCAAACTTTACAAAATCGAACATATTCATTTATACATCTCAAATCAATTCATTTTCAATAAAGCTCATGTTTTACAACTCGTGTATGCTCAAAAGCATGATTAAAACATGAGTCCAAATCTTGTGGTATGCATATGCACAATGTAAATGTAGGCCTACAATTACGAACTCAATTTAATATCAATTACAACACATACCACCTCATATAATCAAACCTCAACCTAGTAACATCAATATCCAAAAGACCAAGCATGTACATATCATATCCATTCGTCACAAATCAATATCACCACCATATGAATACTGATACTAAGGACCCTACCACCAATATGGGTCCTCTTAGTATCTCACAAATTTTAAGCAATATACTATAATAAAATCATCTATATACTAGATTCATGCAAATATCAATATTACCAATTTCGAAATAATTTCATACTAAAACCAAGATCATTTGACCACTAGAACATGTTGGCTCTACCGAAAGGGGCTAAATTGGTTTTTCGACTAAATTTAATTTTAAAAACTAAACAATCAAATAAAACAGTTTATGCAATAAATTCACAAATGCTGTAAATAAAGAGTAAGGGAAGAGAAGCAAACACAAGATTATAGAGGTTCGATCAATTCTCTTGTCTACGTCCTCTCACCTTGATTTACTTGTCAAGGTATTGATTTAGTTCTTCTTTGGAATACAACACACACCACTTCAAGGTGTCTTGAGACCTCTTACACTTCCTTTTGTAGGCTTAGGAAGAAACCTCTATAACCGATCCCTTATAATGCTACCCACACTCTTACAAGACAGCCTTACAAGATTACACTCCCCTTTCGAATATTGAACTGAGTTTAAGATGGGTTATGTATAAGATAAGATCTCTCAATGATAGAAAAATACACAAATGAAGTAGAAAGAGTGGATTTTGAGCTTTAAAGCCTTTCTTGAAGCTTAGAGAAGATGATGAGTGCTTGTTTTATATTTAATCTTCATAAATGCATGTATTTATAGTCTACTGAAAGTTAAGGACAGTTGTTGGAGCATTTAATACAATTCTTCTCGTTGAAACCCTCAAAAACTAGCCGTTGGGCGCAGTTTTCATGGTAGGGATCAATCCTTAGCCATAGGGGATCGATCCCATAGCTCCAGAAACAAGTTTGGGAGCATTCTGCCAAATGGGGATCAATCCTTTGCCTTAGGGGATCGATCTTCTCCCGTATTTTTCCCTCTTGGTGCATTTTGCCATTGTAGGATCGATCCCTCACCCTAGGGGATGGATCCTCTTCATTTTCCTGCACTTTTCTGGGCTATTTTAGGTTAGAAATGATGTGATGTTTGGTTTTAAGTCATCCAAAGACATTTTTCAATTTTGTGAAAGTTTTTCTTGACTTTCTCAAATGAAAACTTTGTTCGAAAACTTTGTCCAAAACTTATTAAGTAATTTTCTAAATATGTAATCCATATTTTCTTTGAGAAAATTACTTAATGACAATATTCAAAATCATTTTATAAAGTGTTAAGACTAGAATGAATAAGCAATTAAATCATGGTCTTAGTTTTGATTCAAACGCTTAAGATGGTTTGAGAAAATCATATAATTGTTAAAGCAAATTAACAATATAGAATTAAACATTTAATATTACTTAAGTTTTTGTCATTTCAAAATATACAAGTCAATTTAAAGCAAACAATCTACACATTTTTGATATGACAAAA
Organism: Heritiera littoralis; assembly: GCA_031772115.1. NCBI lineage: Eukaryota > Viridiplantae > Streptophyta > Magnoliopsida > Malvales > Malvaceae > Heritiera > Heritiera littoralis. The sequence continues at coordinate 2,067,657 of JAPDPK010000022.1, forward strand.
CTTAAGATAAATTTGCTTTGAAACAGTTTTGAAGAAATACTTCCCCTCAATTAAAGCATAAAGCATAAAAAATTATCACCATTTCTCTCCCTTTTTGTTATAGCAAATACAAAACTTCCACTTAATGATCCACACACATATATATAACACACAACAAAAGAATTGGCAATTTAAAGCAACAATAATGTCATAAAAGGATATGTGACTATAAACATAAACATAGACAATAGCATTCATAAACACAGGCAATAGTAGAAACATAAACATCAGCAGTCACATGGTGAACATAATTAAACAGTCACAAACAGTCATTAGTAGTCTAAAGTAGATATCCTAAGTAGTCATGGAAGCCTAAGGACTTAGATATCTTAGTTATGTCTAGCTTAAGGTCTCTTAGCAAAGGTCTTATGATATTGCTCTATAAACTCCTCTTGTTGCATGCGAACGTCTTGAATTTAATCGTATAAAGCAGTTTGCGTCTCTTCCATGCGATCAAGACAGGTATAGACATTATCTTGAAAGGTTGTGAATTGAGTGTTGAAGGCCTGCTGTTGCTCCTCAAGTGATGTGAAATGCGTTTCAAGTTGATTGAATCGCATTGTGACATCTTGTTGGAAGGCTTGCTGAGTGGTGTTGAATTGTTGAAGCATAAGCATGATCTATTCAAGTGTGGCAGGTGTGGAACTCGATGGAGCGGAGGAGGAAGGAGCCTCATAAGCTTCTTCTATGGGAGTGTGTTCGGGAGATGGAGGATGTCCGTGACGCTTTTCCCATTCTCTAGCATTACCTCTCTATCTTAGGTACCATCCAAGATTATGCATTGTGGCAAGATTGATAGTAGTGCTAGGATCAAGGAGAACACTTGGTTTGCAGGAGCAATCAGTACCTTTAGCAAGAAGATAAAAGGCTAAAGGCTGAGGAAATACTATCATAGAAGCACCACGCTTAACAATCTTCACCTAATCGTAAAACATGAAGTAAATGAGATTAGGTGCGATGCCATTGGGAGAGAGAATTTGATGAAGCCAAAAACGATCAAGATTCTAGACTTGGGAGTACTTGGTGCCAAAAGGTCGGAGGTTCCATGAGATAATGATATGTAACAGTCGCGCAAAAACAGGAAGATCAGCAGCACGCTTATTGACAAGCTTTAACTCTAATGGGAGTTTTATATCTTCACAGATGAGGCCTTTGTCGTGAATGTAGAAGACCTAGGAAAGTGATTCCTTGGAAATTTCAATATACTTTCCCATGATGAAGGATTTAATGCCCACAACTTTGCAACGATCATTGGGGCATGTGATGAGTTCGACATTGGAGAAGAAAGCCAGGATATTGTTGCATGGAACAGGACTGTTGATTTTAAGGAATCGGGTCCATTTGAAGGCTTCAAACTTGGTAAGATAAGGAAATCCAATTTCCTCTAGGAAAGGAAAGTTGATAGGTCACCAATGTTTGATTTTCATGCTGGCTAATTTCTCATGAAAACGGTTCTTTTCTTCGGCATTGCGGAGGCTTCGATTGAAGGCCATAGGTGCGGATGAAGTGAAGGAGGAGGAGGTTTGCGTTTTTTAGTGGTATGTTTCACTCTAGGGGCCATTGGGAGCTAGGTTGGAATGCGTAAAATCAAGAAAAAGTCTTTTAGGAATTTTATCAAACACGTGATGGGCACAAGTTTGGTGAAGTGGTGATACGTCTATGGGAGGATTTGGATCACTTAATCAACGTAAAACCATAGAGAAGTCTAGTGTGTTCAAGTTTTATGAAGAAAGTGTGATGAAATATGGAAGGGATTAAGAGATATGATGGCTAGAAGTGGTACCTAAAATTGGGTTTTTATGAACGTGAAAGTGAGAGGGAATGAAAAATTGTACAAGAAATTGAAGTGGGTTTGAAAAATATGATGAAGAGGATAAAAAACGTAAGAAAAATGATGAAGTTTGGTGAAAATATGAGAAAGATTGGAATTTTGGGTGAAATGGCATTGGAAAGATTGAAAGGAAGAAAAAAACAAGCAAGGAGAGAAAGATTTTAGAAATGATGAAGATGAGATGTGAAAATGGATTGAAAAGATGAAGAATGGTGAAAGAATGGTGAGATTTGGTTAAGAAATGAAGAAGATTGAAATTTGGGGCATGAGAGGCGGTTTGGAGAGAGTATCCATGAAGAAGATGATGAATAGTGTGATTATGTGTTAAAAAAATCGACCTTTTTGAAATGCAGAAAAGGCGTGCTGGATAGAGGGGATTTATCCTTTTAAGGAAGGAATCGATCCCTTTATGGTAGATTTAAAATCGAGAAAAGTGAATTACAGGGGGATCGATCCTATAGTAATGAGGATTGATCCCTCATAGCCAGACCCGAAGTTCTGGGCAAGAAAACCTAGGGAATCGATCCTATGTCATGAGGAATTGATCCCTCAGTCATTTGCCTCAATTTTTATGCAGGAAAATGGTTTGAAAACAACTGAAATCACGTATTTTCAGTCTTTTAAAATCAAACCAAGATTTGAGCAAGTTAAATTCATGTTGTATGACTTGTAAAAGGCAAAAACACATAGGAAAATCATCGAAAATGTATTTTGATGTGTTGTGGAAATTTTAACATGAGAAATGATTTTTAAGAGCTGACATGATGATAATGCTAGATCTATGTTCTTTTTCAAAGTAACTGAGCGGTAAGTACTTAACAGAGAATTTAGAGCATAATCAAACAAGAGTTGAACATATAATTTAGCAAATCATCATAACAATTAAAGTTCATCACAATTTCTAAAAGAAATATGGCAAGTTGAGTATGTGATGAGCAAGTAATTAAGATATTCTCTAAATTCTTGACTTGCATCCATCATAACCAACTTAAGCCATTCATTTAAGAATATAAAGCTGACATTCAAGTCCAAGGAGCATTCATTAGACCAAGTTCACCTCTAAATGTGCAAAATCTCTCTTTATCCAGGGGTTTAGTAAAGATATTAGCCAATTGATGCAAGGTATCTATGTACTCTAGAACAATATCACCTTTTTGCACATGATTTCTTATAAAATGGTGTCTTATTTCAATGTGCTTAGTTCTAGAGTGTTCTATGGGATTTTTGATGAGATTAATAGTACTACTATTATCATATTTGATAGGAATTTATTCATCTCTATTCCATAGTCACTCATTTGTTGCTTAATCCACAATACTTGTGCATAACAACTTCCGGATGCAATATATTCAGCTTCAATTGTGGATTGAGCTACACTGTGTTGTTTCTTAGAGAACCAAGAGATGAGTCTATTTCCTAAGAATTGGCAAGTGCTGGATGTGCTTTTCCTATCAACCTTACAACCACCAAAATCCGCATCGGAGTAAGCATGAAGAGCAAAAGTAGAGTCTTTGGGATACCATAAACCTAGGGAAGGAGTGTCTCTAAGATATCTAAAGATCCTTTTGATAGCTTGTAAGTGTGATTCTCTAGGAGATGATTGAAATCTAGCACATAAGCAAAAACTAAACATTATATTGGGCTTCCTAGCAATGAGATACAACAATTAACCAATCATAGACCTATATAGTTTAATGTCCACACACTTACCTCCTTCATCTTTATCAAGCTTGAGAGATATGCTCATTAGGGTGGATTGAGGTTTGGACTCATTCATCCCAAATCTTTTAAGCAAGTCCTTAGTGTATTTAGCTTAACTTATGAAACTCCCATCTTTACATTGTTTAACTTGAAGTACTAGAAAGAATGTTAGCTCTCCTATCACGCTCATTTCAAATTTACCTTGCATTAATTTGGAGAAATCTTTACACAATGACTTATTTGTGGATCCAAAAATAATATCATCTACATTGATTTGAACCACTAACAAATCACTACCCTTAGAATGAATGAACAAACTGTCGTAACGTATTAAGTTTCGGGAAACCTAATAGCTAGACACAAAACTATGGAGTCGCCACCAACCATTCTAACCACGGTGTGATTGGTCACCTATTCAAACTAAGGATAAGGCTTGGTCTACGTTAAGAGTTCTAAGTTCGGGAGTACGGTTACGTGTGAGGAAGGATTAGCACCCTCACAACGCCCATCCTAAAATGGTACCAAATAATCTAAGGTTATCTTAATTTTGCCTTCGACTTTAATTTCGATATAATTTAATAATGAAAAATCTTTTAAGTCTCCTCCATCACGCTGGTTGGACAACTTAAAAAAATTTTCTCACCTCAAGAGTATTCAAGTAGGACCAATCGCCTTTCTTGAAAAGGCTCCGTCGTCGGATATTTAAATAAATTATGCAATCCTTATTTAGACTCCTATCCAATTTCTATTGATTTTATACTATTTATTTTATCTTATTTTATTCTATTATTATTATTTTCTTATATAAATTATTATTTCATATATTTCTATATCTTTAAATAAACATGAATTATTTAATATTGAAGATTTTCTTAAAGACCTTCCATCAAGCTGGTAAGACTTTAAAGAAACTTTCTCGCCTTAGGAATTTTTAAAGAAATTACTCAAGCGCAATTCCCTTTAAATTCCATCATCGGAATAATTCACATTTATTAAAATATTTAAATTAATTTAATTTCTATTTATTTTAATTATTTTCTAATTTTAATTCTAATGTATTAATTTGATCTTTATTCTTTATTATAATAAACTTAATTTTAATATACTATTTTTTAATCTAATCTAATTTAATTTTTATTTTTATAATTTAATTTATTAAATCTTGGAAATGTCCTATAAATCTTCCATCAAGCTGGCAAGATTTAAAAGAACTCTCCTCACCTCAAGACATCTAAAAGTACTACTCAAGCGCAGTCCCTTTAGAATTCTGTCATCGGATAATTTGTATTTTTATTATTTTATTTCTAAATATATTAATTTTTATAATTCTTTATTTCTAATTTGATTATTTATTCTTTTAATTGAAATTAATTTTAATTGATTCTTATTTCAATTTTAATAATAAATTTGAATTTTAAATATTGGAAATATCTTTTTAAATCTTCCATCAAGCTGGTAAGACTTAAAAAGAACCTCCTCACCTCAAGACATCTAAAAGTACTACTCAAGCGCAGTACCTTTAAAGTTCCATCGTCGGTATAATTTTAATTTACCCAAAATTTTATTTAATTAACAAATGATTTTAATATCTATTAATTTTATCTTTGTTAAAAAGACGTTGAGAATATATTCCTAATAAATTAGATTTAAGTAATGAAGGTATAAATGATGAATAAACTAAATGGCAAATATATATATATATAGTAAAATAATTATTTCACATCCAATTAATTAAATTAATCCATCTCTACATTAACCTAAGATTTAATTTTAAAAAGAAAGAAAGAAAAAATAATAATGATAATAAATAACTAAACAAAACATAAGACGAATATATATATATATATATATATATATATATATATATATATATAAACACGAGCTAATCAAGTTGACTAATGGAGTAAATAAACAAAACATATTGATTACATGATGAAAATTCACAAATAAAATAATATATGATATCATTAAATAAATGTGAATAAAATAATAAAATAGTGCATTAAAATGTATAGCATACACGTAAACCATATAGAGAAAAAGAGCACTATACCTTGAGGAAAAAGCTGAAGTTGCACTATTTTTAAAGATGGCTTTTATCTTGGAGAACTTCCATGCTCAGATTGTGATGAACGATATCAGAGATCTGTTGCAAAGCAGGACTGCCAGCATCTGGGCTTTGTAATTTTCCATTAAAATATGCTCCTGCTGCTAGGCCAAACCTGTGCAACTGTCGAAGAGACCATAAAGAAACCCTAGCAGTAGATTACATGGAAAGAGCGTGAGTCAAGAGTCCATCAGAGTCGTAGATCCCGCCGGTGACCGTGATCGGAGTCGGGAAACTGAAAGTTGGTTGCTAAAAGGGGAACTAGAATGGGTAAAGAGTGTTTCCAGTTTGCCCGTGTACCCCCTTTTCTGTTTTTGTTCACCTTCCTCAAAGCTAAGCCACGTTATTGGCAGCAAGTAACGTAGCCTTTCGCTAGCTATTTTCCTCCTCGGCAGCGGCAGCAAAAAGGACGATAAATGGACAACGGTGAAGACAAATCAAGACGGCAATATATCAGCCTACAACCACGTAGCAGCGAAACAATGCAAAGCAATCGGAGAAGAGTGCAGCAGCATCTCGCCAGCTGGACAGTCTGGAGCTTGGCTTTGTTGACTAAGGGAAGACCAAGGTTTGGTTTGTGCAAGGAGAGGCAAAAACGAGAGGCTTCGTCCCAATGCAAACGTGCAAGGACGCTCCGTTCAAGATCCTGAACCGTGGCTCTCCAATGGCTAAGAGCCCTAGCCCTTTTTTTTAGGTCTTTTTTCAAGGTTTTTTAGGGTTTTCTTTTCTAGCTTTTTTTCTAGGTTTTTTTTTTAGGCTTTTTTTTCCTATGGTTTCTTTCCTCCCCCCCTTCTCTATGTTGTTCCTCCCCTTTATATCCTTTTTTTTATCATTATATTTTTATTTATTATTTTTTTAAAGGAAAATAAAATCAAAGGTCCTTTATTGATCCCATGATCATGGGATTTTTATTTATTTTCTTTGACTTTCCTCCTTTTTTTTAAAAATTTATTTCCATTTCATTTTTTTATTTTTGGTAATCAATCTTCAGATTTTATTTCACTATGATTACTTCTTTATTATTATCTTTCTTATGACAACAAATCATTGAAGTCAACTTCCTTTCTTTTTATCATTTTTTTATTTTTTTGATTTTTTTGATTTTTTTAATTAAAAAAATGTTCGGACAAAATTAGGTGTCTACACAAACTTGTGTCACTTTGCCTCTTGCAAAACCTTTTTCAATAAAAAACTTGGATAATCTTTCATACCAAGCTCTAAGAGCTTGTTTTAATCCATACAAAGCTTTTGAGAGTTTGAAAACATGATTAGGAAACTTTGGATTTTCAAAACCGGGGGGTTGCTCTACATAAACTTCTTCATTTATGTAACCATTTAGAAAAGCACTTTCAACATCCATTTGATATAGTTTAATATCTTTGTAAAATGCAAAGGCAAGTAACATCCTAATAGCTTCTAGTCTAGCTACCGGAGTATAAGTTTCATCATAGTTGTAGACACCTAATTTTGTCTGAACAAAATTTTTTTTATTTTTTAAAAAAAATCAAAAAAATAAAAAATGATAAAAAGAAACAAATCAATTTTGGTCAAATCTTAAGTTGGAACCCCATGCAAACCCTTCCATGCAAAATACCTAAAGTCCCATGCACACCCAAAGTTGACCACAGGATTTGTTTTAAAAAAATATGTATAAAATGAAAGGAAGTTGACTTCAATGATTTGTTGCCATAAGAAAGATAGTAATAATAAAGAAATAATCACAGTGGAATAAAATCTGAAGATTGATTATCAAAAATAAAAAAAATGAAATGGAAATAAATTTAAAAAAAAAGAGGAAAGTCAAAGAAAATAAATGAAAAAAAAATCCCATGATCATGGGATCAATAAAGGGCCTTTGATTTATTTTCCTTTAAAAAAAATATAATGATAAAAAAGATATAGAAGAGGGAGCCACGGTTGATCATGGAAGAAAAAAAAACCATAAAAACCTTGGAGAAAAAAAAACGGATCTTCTTTACTGCACCGTCATCCATAGCAGCTCGTCATCACCACAACAAAAAGCACCTTGCTACACTGATCCCTTCCCTGCGCACACCCCTGCACTAGCATCATCTTCATCGTGAAGAATCACAGCCCGGGCTCCCAGCTGCCTTGCACACACTTGCACCTCTGACCACGTCCCCTGTTTGCACGGTCCATTGCCGCACCAAGACCTCTGCCGCAGTTGCTGTTGCTGCACCATCATCCCTAAGCCGTTGCACAGTTCATTGCTGCTCCTATACACGCTGCATCAATTCACGCCTGCTGCATCTCCTTTGCTTCATCCATGCTGGACACAACATCTAGCTGCCACCTGTAAGGAAAGAAAGCAACAAAGGAGTTTTGATAAAAGATAGCAACAGAAACGAAAGAAAGGAATAGTGCCGTTTTTGAGTTCCTTCTCTGCTCCATCATTGTCGCACTTGCCTACCTCGTACGCCGCCCATCCACACTTCACGTTGCTTCCTTCATTCACGCCTGTTCCAAGCTATTACACCTCTGCTCTGCTTTAAACATCATCACCTTCATTGCTCCAACCCGCCCCTTGTACTGTGCCCCTGTTTGTGAAGTTTGTGCACAGCCCTGTTGCATCATCCAACATTCGCATCGCTCCTGCACCATTCACGTCACCTACGCTGTTGCTGCTTTCCTCACCTCCAACCAGCCTCATTGTTCCAAGATGAAAAGCTAAGCCACGTGAAGCTTGTACCTTGCATACCCTGTGCTGTTGCTTTGCTGGCTTGCTACAATCGTGAAACGTCCAAGTGCAGGCTGTGTTGAAATACAAAGTTCAAAAGAATAATAATAATAACACAGAAGAAGGGGAAGGTTTTATGGAAGTGGCATAAGAATCAAGATTTCAATTCCCTATGAAGCACTGTTTAAGCCAACAAGGAAACTTTGAGGTATGTATTTCAGTATATTAAACTTTATTCACGAATCCATTAGTCATTTTTATTTTTTTATTTTTTAAATGATCTTTAGCATGTTAAAAAAAAAAGAAGGGGTTGGTTTTAGTTTTTATTATTTTAAGCATGTACTAAATATATTTTTAGGATATTTAAGAAATTTTTGTTGTTATTTTAGTTAATTTATTATTTTGTTTTATTTAATTAACTTATTTTATTTTACTAATTCATGAATTTTGTTTTTAGTTTAGAATTAGATTTGTTAACCAATCGAAATTAAAAGTAAATTAGCCTAAAAATAAATCTTTGTACAAACTCACATAAAAATTAATTAAAAATTAAGTGAAAATAAATAATTGAAAGGAATGAATATAAGTTATACTGATGATGACATTTTGAGAAAGTCAATTGAGACATCTTAAAATGTCTAGGTGAGGAAATTCTTTCTTAAGTTGAGCCAAATCGATGGAATACTTTTAAAAGAATTTTGAATAAATTATAATACATGTTTATTCTTAGTAAATTAAATATGAATAAAATATAAATAAATATAGATAAATAAATATAAATACAAGAACATAAATTAGATGAAAAAATTAAATAAATAGAATGAAATAGCTTACATTGAAAGTAATTAGTAATTAATAAGATTAGATAATAAAGAAATAAATGTGAATTATACCAAGGATGAAATTCCAAGAAAGTCAATTAGAACTCCTTGGATATTTCTAGGTGAGATGATTCTTTCTTAAGTTGAGCCAAATTGATGGAATACTTTTGAAAGAATTTCAATAAATTGTAATTCATGTTTATTTATAATAAAAGAAAATTAAATAAAATTAGATAAATAAATAAATGAACTAAATAGCTTAGAATAAAAATTATAAGAAATAAAAATAGAAAAATATGAATTATGCCAATGATGAAATTTTAAGAAAGTCAATTGGGACTCCTTGAAAATTTCTAGGTGAAAAGATTTCTTTTAAGCTGAGCCAAATTGATGGGATGCTTTTAAGAAAATCTTTAATAAACCATGATTCATATTTATTCTCTACGTAAATAAAAAAAATAAATAAAACATATAGATAAGAATAATGTAAAATAAGACTTAGAAAATATAGGAATTAATATGGAGTCAATATTAGAGTCAAATTTAAAAATATATATAATAAGAGTTTCATAAAATATTTCATTGATCCGATGATGGAGTTCAAAAAAGTCAATCGAGACTCTTGAACATCTTGAGGTGAAGGAGATTTTTAAGATTGGAGCCAAATTGATGGAAAAATCTTAGAAATATTTCCAATATATAAGCATATCGAAATTAATATAAATACAAGGCAAATTGTAAAGATAACCTAAAACTAGTTGGTACCATTTTAGGATGGGCGTTGTGGGGGTGCTAATCCTTCCCTACACGTAACCGTACTCCCGAACCCTAGTGTCTTTGAACGTAGACCAAGCCTTATCCTTAGTTTGAATAGGTGACCAATCACACCTAGGTAGAATGGTTGGTGGCGACTCCGTGACTTTAGTGTCTAGCTATTAGGTTTTCCGAAACTTAATACGTTATGACAATAGTCTATTGCTTTTTCTTGCCTATATCCTTGTGCCACTAACCTAGCCTTGTTTCTAACTATCACACTATTCTCATCCATCTTATTCTTGACTATCCATTTAGTTCTAATGATTGGATGATCATTAGGTCTTTCCACTAGATTCCAAACTTTACTTCTTTCAAATTAATTTAATTCCTCTTGCATAGCCATAATCCATTTTTCATCCTTTAAAGCCTCATGCATATTCTTTGATTCAAATTATGATACAAAAGCTACATGTTGGCAAATATTTCTATAGGATGATCTAGTTCTAATACCAATATTTGGATCTCTAACAATATCATTATTTTTCACATAACTAAGTTCTCTAGAACATTTTGATTATTTCTCAATTGTTTCTTGATCTAATATTTCCACATCAAATATTGGTTCATCAAATATTTCCACATCATTATCACGATTGGTTCTACTAGAAGAGTTTGACTCATCAAAGATCACATGAATTGACTCTTCTACAACAAGTGTTCTTTTGTTGAAAACTTTATATTACTTAGAATTTAACGAATAGCCAAGAAAAATACCTTCATCACTTTTTGCATCAAACTTTCCTAAATTATCTTTTCCATCATTCAAAACAAAACATTTGCAATCAAAAGGATGAAAATAGCTAATGTTAGGCCTTTTTCCTTTATAAAACTCATAAGGTGTTTTCTTTAAAATGGGCTTAACCATAGCTTTATTTTTAACATAACATGCAGTATTAATAGCTTCAGCTTAAAAATATTTTGGCAAATTGTTTTCACAAAGCATGGTTCTAGCCATTTCTTCTAAGGTTCTATTCCTCCTTTCAACTACCCCATTTTGTTGAGGAGTTCTAAAAGCTAAAAAATTATGGCTAATTCCATTTTCATTATAATAATCATCAAAACCAAGATTTTCAAATTCTTTTCCATAATCACTTCTAATGCTAGTAATTGAGTAACCTTTTTCATTTTGAACAAGTTTTGAAAAAATGATGAATTTGTCTAAGGCTTCATTTTTAACACTTAAGAAAAACACCCAAGTGAACCTAGTATAGTCATTAACTACGACAAAACCATAGTGTTTCCCTCCTAAGCTAGTGGTTCTAGTTGGTCCAAAAAGATCTAAGTGGAAAGTTGGAGTGACCTAGAGGTGGTAACACACTTCTTAGATTTAAAAGATACTCTCTTGGGCTTTCCTCTTATACAAGCCTCACACACCTTATCATTTTCAAATTGAAGTTTAGGCAATCCTACAACTAAGTCTCTTTTAGCTAATTTAGATAAAACATGCATGCTAGCATGATCTTTTATGCCACAACCAAGGTTCATCTTCTTTTCTGGCCATAAAATAGACATTTTTGTTATTTAGCTTATCTAAGTGTACAATGTAAATATTTCTTTGTCTATATCCTATGAAAAGAATTTGATTAGTTTTAACATCAATAACATGACAACACAAAACATTAAACACAACCTTAAAACCTTTATCACAGAATTGACTAATACTAAGAAAGTTATGTTTTAATCCTCTAACATACAAAATATTTTCAATAGTAGAGAAAGAGTGATCAATGGAGCCAATTCCTTCAATTTGTCCTTTGGAGTTGTCCTCAAATGTGACTTCTCCACCACTTTTAGGTTTTAGGATTTTGAATTGGCTCTTGTCACTGGTCATGTGTCTTGAGTATCTATTACCAAGGTACCAATGCTCCTTAAACTTAGCCTTATAGCAATGCTCTTCCACCTAGAAACAAATACATCTATCTTTTGTCTTAGATACCCAAATTTTCTTGGGTCCTTGAAATTTAGTACTAATAATCTTTGATCCTTTAGGGATCCATTTTATTCTCAATAATTCATCATTTGAATTCAAAACATGCTTGGGCACCCAAATCTTCATAATCATTTTTCCTTTAAAGGTGGTCTTTCTCGATGTGCATGCTTGTGAATAGTGTCCTAATTTATTACATAAAGTGCATAACATAGATTTATCATCCTTAACAAGAAAATTTTTTAAATAAGTTTCCTTATTTGAAGCATTATAACCTACTCCTTCTTTATCAAAAAATGCTCTTTAGGTTTCTAGCATGTGATCAAGTTTTTCTTGACCCATAGAATCTAGAAAAGGAGTTTTGTAAATTAATGTTCTTTGCATTTTCTAACTTCTTTTCAAATTCTAACTTGGCATTCATAAGCATTTCATTTTCCTTTTTCAATTTTGAAATCATTTTCTTATATTTTATATTCATGCATTCAAATTCATTTGCTAAATCATCAAATGCATCTTGCAACTCATCAAATGTGTATTCATTAGTATAAAATAAATTGGAGTTTGCCTTTTCATCTTCAATAGCCATGAAGCAAAGATTGATTACTTCATCTTCAACATTTTCTTCATTGGAGCAATCACTATCACTCCATATAGCCATCAGTGCCTTCTTCTTTGGTTTCTTCTCATTTTGTTTTCTATAAAGAGGACATTCAAATTTAATGTGACCAGTTTTTTACATTCATAATAAATAACTGGATCCTTTTCTTTCCTACCTGTTTCTCCCTTGATAGAATCTCTCATAGGGTCTCTTAGAGTTTCCACTAGCTCTTATTCTCATAAATTTGTTGAATATCTTTGCAAACATAGCCATCTCAAAATCGTCATCATCACCACTATCATCATAATCATCTTTGGATTCCTTATGTGTGGTGGATGTCAAAGCAACTCCAACTTTTGAGGAGGTTCTTGATTTCTCTTGAGTTTCATCTCATAGGTAAGTAGAGATCCCATGAGTTCATCTAAAGAAAGAGTGTGGGGATCCTTTGATTCCTCAATAGCTGTAACTTTAGCTTCTCATGATTTAGGTAAGCTATTAAGAATCTTCTTGACCATTTCAACATTCGAATATGTGTTTCCTAAGGACTTAAGACCATTAATAATATCAGTGAATCTAGTAAACATATCACTAATGGTTTCTTCATTCTTCATTTTGAATAGCTCATAATGTCAAGTGAGCATGCCTATTTTGGTCTCCTTGACTTAGTTGTTTCCTCGTGGGTGATTGCTAACTTATCCCATATTTGCTTTACATTTTCACATTGTGAGACTTTATTATATTAATTAGGTCCTAGTGCATAAAAGAGTGTGCATTGTCTTAACATTTAATTGTGCCATTCTAAAATAATTTGTCCCATTCATCCTCTTTCTTTGGCATTTCCTCCCCAACTTTCTTAATTGGAACTGGGGGATCTTTGACAATAGTTCTCCAAACTTCATAATCATTGGCTTGAATGAATAACATCATTCTAGCCTTCCAATATGCATAATTTTCACCATTGAAGAGTGGTAGCCTAACTATAGAGTGCCCCTCTCTTACTAAGGGTGTAGCTACACTATTTTGAGCCATCTAAATTGTTTATACTTGATGGAAATTACTCCAAATCAATCTCGAGCCCAAGCTCTGATATCAATTATTGGCTCTACCGAGAGGGGAGTGAATCAGTTTTTCAACTAAATTTTAATTTTAAAAACTAAACAATCAAATAAAATAGTTTATGCAACAAATTCACAAATGCAGTACATAAAGAGTAAGGGAAGAGAAGCAAACACAAGATTTATCGAGGTTCAACCAATTCTCTTGCCTACGTCCTTTCTCCTTGATCTACTTGTCAAGGTGTTGATTTAGTTCTTCTTTGAAATACAACACACACCACTTCAAGGTGTCTTGAGACTTCTAACATAGGAAGAAGCCTCTATAACTAATCCCTTGTAAAGCTACCCACACTCTTACAAGATAGCCTCACTAGATTACACTCCCCTTTTGAATATTGAACTGAGTTTGAGATGGGTTGTGTATAAGACAAGATCTCTCAATGATAGAAAAATATACAAATGAAGTACAAAGAGTGGATTTTGAGCTTTGTACGTCCTCTCTCCTTGATCTACTTGTCAAGGTGTTAATTTAGTTCTTTTTTGGAATACAACACACACCACTTCAAGGTGTCTTGAGACTTCTTACACTTCCTTTTGTAGGCTTAGGAAGAAACCTCTATAACTAATCCCTTGTAAAGCTACCCACACTCTTACAAGATAGCCTCACAAGATTACACTCCCCTTTTGAATATTGAACTGAGTTTGAGATGGGTTGTGTATAAGACAAGATCTCTCAATGATAGAAAAATATACAAATGAAGTACAAAGAGTGGATTTTGAGCTTTGAAGTCTTTTTTGAAGCCTAGAGAAGATGATGAGTGCTTGTTTTGTCTTTAATCTTCATAAATGCATGTATCTATAGTCCACTAAGAGCTAAGGATAGTTGTTGGAGCATTTAATGCAATTCTTCCTGTTGAAACCCTCAAAAACTAGCTGTTAGGCACTGTTTTCGTGGTAGGGGATCGATCCTTAGCCATAGGGGATCGATCCTATAGCTCCAGAAACAAGTTTGGGAGTATTCTGCTAAATGGGGATCGATCCTTTGCCTTAGGGGATCGATCTTCTCCCTTATTTTTCCCTCCTGGTGCATTCTGCCATTGTAGGATCAATCCCTCTATCACAATCCCGTGACTACATTATTTCATGTTTTTTCACATATTTTATATGGTTGGGCTGTCTGTGATGCCTTTATACCCTGTTCATCTACAACAGTAAACAATTTAGACAATATTTATTTATTGTCAATTAATATTCACAACTTTAAGAGTTAGTTTACATCCCCTGGAATTACATTTACAATCAGTAGTACTGTATAAACAGATCTGAATATACAAACGTAAACATAATACCTCGGGAATCCATCATACGATATTCCGAGCTACTCAAAGCGCAACTAGTCCATGGTTTGGTACTTCATCTATTCCTTACATTAAATCTGTGATGATGAAAGTAAAGGAGTGAGCAAACCACGGCTCAATAAGAGTTTGATATCTCGAAAACTATATGCAGTAAAACTTTTTAGTTTATTACCAGTATACTAGGCACACTAAAAGGAAAGGATACTATAGTCGGTCAGGAAATCCAGATAGAGTAAAGAAGGTATTTTGAAATACCTGTCTTGTCTCGAAAACCCAGAGCGACTATAGGGAGTAGAAATTTATTTTAATATAAACTCACTAAAATATTTACTGCATATAAAATATCACATGTTTAAATAAAATAATTTATTAAATCATGTGAACAACACTTAAAATTATTTGATTTCCACCATTGAAATCAATCACTTAAAACACGTGTAGCAGTAAAACACTCGTTCACATATTTCACCAGTCAGTGATAAAGCATCACAATAAACAGTATATTTCGATAGTTATCACCAAAACCAGTAATAACACGTGGAATAATAATGGAGACCAGGCAACACCTTGATGATATCATGCTATAAGTCCCGTAGGAAATAATAGGGTGCACGTGAGATCACTGTATGTGAGAACTGCAAACTCCTCTAAACTAAGAATGTACTTTGTAGTTAATTTAAGTGAATAAAATGTAATTTTGAGAATTTGCAAATGTAAGACTTCGACTATAATTACAAGAATCGGTATCTTCGGGAATAACTTGACACATACATGAATATCGTATGTGTATATATAATGTATGTTAAATAAATACGAAAAGAGTTGTGCCTATACACATAAGGATCGATCGTGTACGCCATGAAAACAAGTTAAATGCATACGAGGTGCATGCATGCAACGAAAGTACGTACAAATGCATACAAATGCGAATGTAAATAATAATGATTAAATGAGATAAAAATAAATAATAAGATGAGGAGATAAGTTAATTGCATATAAATAGGTGCATATAAGTGAAATATCTATATTGATATTTATATGTATATTCATATTTACATTTATGTTCGTGTTTATATGTATAACTACAAGAATAAGTATGTGAATATACAATAAATAGGAATGTATACAAAAATATATGAATAAGTAAATGAATAAATAAGAATACATACTTATGTATATATATAGTGAATAACATACATATATATATATATATATCTTATATATGTATATTGTATTGAAATACATAAATATTATATTAAATAATATATATATTTATATAGGTATAGGTGACTTAGTGGCAAAATTGATGAGTCTTAGACTCACCAAACCGTCTGCTATGAGCAGACCAAATCTCTGCCTTAGCCGACAGAATTCTGCACTCTCCCATCACATAAAGAAAAAAAAATGATGAAATGATAATAAAAATAATATATTGCATATACAGTAAATAAATAAAAAGAAAAGGGGAAAACAGCTGCCAAGCAAAACGTGAAAAGGAAAGAAACGGAAACAGTAAAGGAGAAAGGAGGGTTCGGCATGAGGAGAAAGAGAAGCTGAGGTGCTTTTGCGTGTGAGGAAAACTGATTGGAGGCAAGCTAGAGAAGGGTATACGGTGATAGTTTAGACAAGAAAGAGAGGGCTGAACGTGACCAGCTTATGGGGGCTGTGTTTGAACTGGAAAACATGGGTTTTTGAAGGAAGGGATAGACTGCCACGAGAAGGAAAGCAGAGGTATAAGCTAGGATTTCTGAAGCTAAGTTTAAGAAGGAGATTAAGGAAGGAGAAAGGGCTGGTCCAGGCAAGAAAGGAGGGCTGAATCGTACACCTCCAGGTCTGGGAAAACCAAAATTTTCCGGTGGCTATTTGGGGGTTGAACCAAAACGTCCGAGAGGGGCTGTTGGAGGAGTGGCAAAGGGCTGCCGTGGGTGCTTCCTCACATAGCTGTAGAAAAACTCAAGAGAAGAAATAAAAGAAAAATAAAAGAAAAGAAATAAAAGAAAATAAAGAAAAGTTAAAAGAAAGAAAATATATATGAAAATATATATATTTGTATATATATGGAGATGAGAAGAATAGGAACTATATTATATCTAATGTTAAATATATAATGTATATGTGTAAGTGTGCATATATATATATATATATTATTTTCTTGGAGACAA
This sequence comes from Heritiera littoralis, assembly GCA_031772115.1. NCBI lineage: Eukaryota > Viridiplantae > Streptophyta > Magnoliopsida > Malvales > Malvaceae > Heritiera > Heritiera littoralis. The sequence goes on from JAPDPK010000022.1 coordinate 2,084,770, forward strand.
ATAGGAAACAAGGAAAGGAAAAAGAAAATAAAAGAAAAGAAGAATATATATGAATGTTCACATGTGTATATATATATACATAGGAAAATGAGAGAAGTAAATTTGAAGATCTTATTATATGGATGCTAAATATATATAAGGAAATAGATAAATATATGTATGTGTAGTACATACATAAAGGTATATAGTAGACTTTTAGAAAGTTTATTATGCTAGTGCTAAATATATATATATATATATATATATGAATATATATATATATATATATATATAAATATGTGTGTTAAAGTTGGAAGTTTAATTTTCAAGTACATAAGGATGGGCTAGACATACTTAAGTTGGATTTTTCTCAATATGTAGCACGACGGGAGGATGACGGACACGGCCTAGCTAACCACGAGACAAGATCAAGCTAAGCTCGCACTAGGTAAGACGTTTATATAACGTAGAAGTAGGATTATTCTGTATAGGATTGAATCTTACAAAGAAATGATTTAAATACCTAGAGATCGAATATAACGAAATGAAAATGTAGGTATGATATTCGACGTGATAAATTACCAAAGTGGTGAAATATTGACTGGAAGTGTCTCGATATGGTATAGGCTCATAGACATCATGAGATGAAATGAAATGCATTCATGCAATGCACGAGCATGCCATTTTACAGTTTTTACTTCATTTCCTTGAACTTTAATGCCATTAAGCATGCCATATTTATAGTACATGAAATTCGAAATGATTTACTCTCATCATGTTTATAAGGATATCTTGGATGCTTGAATGGCTTTGAAAGAATGAAATTATAGTTTTCACATATGTACATATATATATGTAAATGATCTTAAGAAATGTATTACGTACATTGAACTATTTTCATAAGAAAGATTGAATGCTTTATGAGACTATAGGCACCCTAAGAGAATTAAATTCAATAAAGCATAGTGGAAGCCGCCTAATTGGAGATTACTCATTAGGCATAGATGCTTGTCCGACCATAGTCGTGGACAGGTCTCAGTCTCGCCTGATCAGTGGGACTGAGAGACATGAGGTCTATGGCCATAGATAGCGCCCTAGTGGTTTCCAAGGGACGATGATATGATTCTTCACTGCTAGATACAGTGAACTAAGTCTTTATTGATAGTGAAATAGGGATCTAGCCTAGTCTCAAATAATATGAAATGAAGTTTAGAGTATGCCTTTAAAATGAAAATGAACTCTAAACTCGATATTGATGTACAATATATGAAACACATTTTGATGCTATATGTGATATGAAATATACTTTCAAAGTATATATGATATGAAACGTGCTTCAAAGAAATATATGCGATATGAAATGTATTTCAAAAAGTATATGTAATATGAAATGTGCTTCAAAAAGCATATGTGATATAAAATGTAATTCAAAAAGTATATGTGATATGAAATATGTTTCAAAAAGCATACTTGACATGAAATGAAAAAGCTTGCATATTTCAAGCATGTCTTAAAAGAATACATGAAATGTATTGATATTTTACATGTCTTGAACTTGTTTAAAAGAATATGTATTACATGTTTTATGACCGTAACTACTTCGTTCATAATTACATGTCAAAGGTTATATCATGGTTTCATAACTTAGACATTTCATGTCATGTTGAAGCATAAATGAACTGAATATGAGAACATGACAAGTATATGATCGCATGATGAATAAGAGAATGACTGATAGTAAATTTTCCTCACATGACATCATGCATGGCATATAGAACAGTATAATTCTAACTCTGCACTTATATAAATGACTTACTGAGCCTTGCTTATTAAACGCTATTTAAATTTTTCAGATTGTGCACGGAGTTGGGGGAGTATTTCGAAGCTTTTCGAATAGTCCCAAGCCTGAAATATAGTCCCAACTCTCCAAAGAGATTTTTGTGAACATTTGGGTATACACACTCTCCTTTTGTATCTATTACTAATTCAGGTTGTTTTTGATTCAGTACTTAGATGGGATGTAATCTGATATAGAGAATAGCATCTAGACAAGAAATGATGAAGTATGGAATGTTGATTTTGCATGAGTATGGATTGTGGATTGAATAGCATGAACAAGTGACCAAGTAGGAAAAATGTGAACCACGAGATTGAATGTCATGATATGGAAATGAACTTGGTCATAGGAATGCTAGAATATAATTAACTGTCATTGTGTGAAGCATGAGCTGGAATTATTTGCAAATTTTTATGCAGGAAAATAACCTGAGTAAAGTGATAAAAATAGGCGAGGGAGTTAACGTCCCGAAACAAAAATTCACTGTATTGTACTTAGACAAAATAAGTATAGGAAATTGAAAAAAATTTAGCCCTAAATTTCTACGTGTCCGTACATGTAAGAGGTACCATCACAACCTTCGGGTCGTGACACTGTAGGGACAATATAATAAACACATGAGATCTATGGCCATAGTCTATAGGTGTCCTCGGTCGTACAGTGAGCGGGTGACAATCGGGACGCTGAAGACGGCTCAATGTCAACAGCATAACACATGAGAGGGTACACATGAACACGTGAGCATGATATGAGGCCTATCAGTCTCAAAACAGTGTATAAGAAATCTCATCACCTTTATGGAATTAAGTAAAATCTATAATATCTTTGAGAAAATCCATAAAGGTATAAATCACAGTATCTCATACGGTGAAAACAGTTTATAAAATAATTACACTATAGTAATAAAATCTCGTAACTGTTTCTTTTCACCGTAGAGCACATATACACGTGTTTCCATGCTTTCTTTCCAAAACTTTAAATTCAAGGTTACAAGAAATCATTTCCAGTAATTTCATACTTTTTGAAAAAATAGAAATATTTATTTTCTAAAATTAATAGTAATTCCACCAAATACATTTCTCATTATAGAACACATGCAGAGACATTTTAGTCTCGAAACAATATTTACACGATAATAAAGCCTTTATGGAAATCATTACACGTGATAAAACTCCAGTCAGTCCATAAAGGAAAATCATAATAAAATAGTGAATATTATACTAAAATAATTTATAAAATATTCACTATTCACCATTTCACTTTACCCATCACATATTCCACTATAAAACACGTGGGAGGAATTTTTGATAATTTAACTTTTATCGAAATCAGTAACATGAATATTTAGTAATTGATTTTCGGTAAATTCCTCATTTATGGAAAATAATCAAGTCCTCACTTTGAAGGCTAGGATAGAAATCAAGAATGCATTTAGATATTTTATGTCATTTTTAGAATTATTTTTAATAAATTTTGGCAGCATAACGACTACCAGTGTCCTAGCCTCCCTGCACTTTCAAATACAATTCAACCAGTCATATAACCACAATTCATAGCAATTCGCGGCAATTCACTTTCCAAATAAATTTATAAAATTCATAGCATGAAAAACATGCATTCGGATATCCCTATAAATCACACAAGCATCCCTTACCTATGTCGCAAAACCAAACTTTCCGATTGCGCCTACCTTAGTCCTCAATTCCCGGCTGCAAAATAATTTTATTAAAAATTATCAATATTTTTCCTCTTAATTTTAAGCTATAACTTCCATAAAATGCAGCCATAAATGATACTGTACATGCACAACCGATATTATTTAGATTGATGCTAAAACTGAACTTTCCTGTTTTAGCTTTTTTTTCGGTTTCGATTTCACCAACTTTCTTCTTTTGATTTCTACATTAATATTCTACCATTAAACCATAAATTCAACATATTATCATGCCCAATTAGTCATGGCCGAAATCCCCCTTTTGCCATATTTCATGATTTTTGCTTCATTTTCTCAAACTAATGTTTCTATGTTTTTTAATCCATTTCAAGCTTCCATTTCCTACCATTTTCATGCAACAAAATGCATGGATTCATCATCTACCATGGCGGACCAAAACCCATTTTATTGAGTTAAAATAAATCGAAACCAATGCCATATATGTAATCTACACCTTTAGCATACTAGAAATGTAACTTTGAAATGAATCAAAACTTCAAGATTTGCCATAAATCTCACCTTGGCCAAAACCTTCTTGGGCTCCTATCTCCTTGTTTTCTTCCTCTTTTGATGAGATTTTGGTGTCTATGGAAAGAAGAAATGATAAGGAACAATTTTTTTGGAGATAGCTATAGCAAAATATTGATGTTTTCCTAGGATTTTTTTTGTTTTTGTTTTTCTTTTCTTTCTTCCTTGTCAATGGTGTCGTGAATGGGCTGGTAGGGGTGAATGAATAGTGGCAGCAACTTTAAAATTTCTGCTGTAAATTGGTCTTCTTCCAGCCAATGAGGAGTTGCCACGTGTCAATACCATAAAATTTCATTTCCATTTTCACCATTTATTCCGTTATCACACTATTATTGTTATAATTATTATTTTCCAGCCAATAAATTTTATTTAAATTAAATTTCATTTATTTAAGTCAATTTCTGGTCATTATTGACTAATTTGACCAGTCCCCCTTCATGTTCAATGACCGTTTTGCCCTTGGTTAATTAAATATTAACGGTTTTGCCATTAAGCTTCTGATTTTGTAAAACCGTGCAAACGAACTCCAAAAATATAATTCTAGCTCCAATAAATCACATTTAATGTATTTTACTGAATGGAGGTGGTTTCGTTTTCGTGCAGTGCACTGATAATGTGAAATTACAATTTTACCCCTTTTTAACCGCTAGCAAAATTTTTCGATCAAACCAACTTTTTCATCAAATCTTTTGACACCATGATATTCCCCTTTTTATTTAGTTTATCATGACATTTTTACTTTGTCCCAACTCATTTTATTATGAGCTAAATTTACGAAAATGCCCTTGGGACATAACCGTCAGTTCCCATTTTGTTTTCCAAAATTCATAAAATAACCCCAAAAATTTCAAAAATTATTTTTATGCCTCCAAATAATTATTTAACATTTATTTCACCTTCTGAACACCATAGTTCATTTATATCCTCAATAAAAAAGTAGAATTCAAGGTAGGGCCCACATACCCGATTCACTTAATTTCACCAAATAAACTTTATTTTAATAATCAAATAATTACAAATATCTTGTACAGTGTAGTAGAATAAAGTTTTACACCCTCACCCTAGGGGATCAATCCCTCTTCATTTTTCTGCACTTTTCTGGGCTATTTTATGTTAGAAATGATGTGATGTTTGGTTTTAAGTCATCCAAAGACATTTTTCAATTTTATGAAAGTTTTTCTTGGCTTTCTCCAATTGAAAATTCATCCAAAAACTTATTAAGTAATTTTTTAAAAATGTAATCCATATTTTTTTTTGTTTTTTTTTTTTTTTTTTTTTTTTTTTTGTTTTTTTTTTTCTTTGAGAAAATTACTTAATGACAATATTCAAAAACATTTTATAAAGTGTTAAGACCAGTATGAATAAGCAATTAAATCATGGTCTTAGTTTTGATTCATACACTTAAATGGTTTGAGAAAATCATATAATTGTTAAAGCAAATTTACAATATAGAATTAAACACTTAATATTACTTAAGTTTTTGTCATTTCAAAATACACATGTCAGTTTAAAGCTAACATAACATCATTACATATCTAATTCCTCAATAGTTTTTCCAAAACTTGATGTTCAACTTTAAAGTCACAAAACCAATTTTAAATTCTTTTATACCATATTTTCATACAATTTATCATCTTGACTCCTAGTATCTCTCGTACATTTAACAATATAATACTATAAATTCATCCAACTATTGAACTTTTGCAATATCAGTGTTACCACTCTTGGAACTACTCCACAATAAATAAACTGGAATTATTTAATCCCCATATCATCACCACCTATTCGACTCAGTCAATAATTCCATAATTTAATGTTCGACTATATAATTACCAATTCGATGTTCAATTTCATGCTATATCATCAATTTGACAATTTCTATATGACCTGTACAATATAAATCTACCGCGAGCTTATACAAAGTTTTATCGACTCATATGCTCGAGGCTCGTGCATCAAGTCTAGCCCGAACTCAAGTTATTACCTTAACGCCTTGCTACAACTTTAATATGGTAACATCAGATTAGTATCAATTTACAAGACTCATTTTTCAATTTAATTTTATATTATGTGGCACTTCGGAGTTGTTTTACCAATTTAAAGTTTAAAGTGCACGAAATCCAAGCTTTGCACGTGTGCACCGAATTTCGTGCGTGCACCGGTCTTGACGCACGTATCCCTATAAACATTGGTAATTTATTTAGTATAAATTTAATAAAATTCAAAATATTTAAAATTAAATTTAAACAATATTGACTTACTTATAAACCTAGGCCAAAAATATATATTTCCTTTTCCTTAAATAAATATAGATATATATATTTTTTTCTTTTCTTTTCTTTCTTCTTTTTTCTTTCTTTCTTCTTTGGCCTGGTCAGCCTCGGTTCAACTTAGCATGGCCCTAAACTGCCCACTGGACAGCACCCTTGTTGGCCTCTTTCCTAGCTCTCATTCGGCTCCAAACACAGCCTCCCAAATGCCACTGTTACAGTCTGTTTCAGGCTGTGTTTTCCAGCACCATACCGCCCAATTCAACCTTTGTTTTCGACAATAAACTCAGCTCCAATGCAACTCTGTTTCTAGTGCCCTAGAACCTAATGAGATACCCCAATTTCAAACCTCATTGTCCCAACCTTTCATGTGGCCAAACCAGCACCGAGGAAGTCACCCTTCAGCCCTTAAAACCTTGCTTCGAGAGCCATGTTCAGCCACTCTGTCACGCCAAAGACTCTAGTTTCCTTCAGCTTTCTTTCTTCCCCATCCCTGCTTCGAACCTCACTGAGCACCTAAGTTTCCCGCCTGCTCAGCCTATTAATCCTTTGTGTTTTCAGCCCACCAAATGGCACTGGTTTACTTCCTTTGTCGCACTCTGCCCGCACAGTTTCTTAATCCCTGTCCAGCGCCACTTCTAGCCCTGAACAGAACCCCGATCATCAATGCCTCTCACTCCCATTTCCAACTCCACACAGCCACTGTTAGGCAGCCCAAACGCCACCCAACTCAACTCCAGATCAGTCTTCAAATGTCACCATAAACTGCCTCTGTTCTTCACGCCCCTGCCTGCTTTCTTTCCAACCAAGGCCTCCTCTGGGTTTGGCTCTCACCTTCCCCTACGATCATTCTCTCTTGGCGACACCCTTCCTCGCTTCTTGCTTTGCTCCTTCATCCTTTCATTCCTTTTCCATTTCCGTTTTCTTCTTCCTCGCTTCTTGGTTCCAATTTTCATTTGTTTTTTCCCCTTTCTTTTTTTTTTCTCTTACTTGCTTACCTCTTTCGGTGCAAGGGTAGTGTGGCTGGGATGGTAAGCTTAGATGATTGATGGAATAAGAGGCTGAATGGCAGAGCACTTCGGTTTGGTAGGACTTTCCCACCAAACCTTGTTTTAAATTTTTATTATTTATTTTTTTATAATTTTTTTCTTTTTTAAACCATTCTCTTTCTTTGTTTTTTTTTTTAAAACTTAATATAATATATCTATATTTGTATACCTATATATTTTCTCATATATCTATCTTAATTCCTAATATATAATATATATACATTTATCTCTCTTTTTTTCAAAGATAAGTATAATGTATATACACATCTATCTTTAGATATAATATATATATATATATATCTATTTTATAGATAAATTGTAAATTCCTAATATATATATATATATATATTGATTTATGAATATACACCTACATATGTTTACACACCATATACTTGTAGTTATATTTATTTATCCATGATATACGTATTTAAATTCCTTCCTTTTTCAAATTTGTTTATATTTATGTCTCATCTATATATTCATGTATTTATGTTTGTTTGTTAATATATATATATATATATATATATATATATATATATATATATATATATATATATTTGTTCTTATGTCTATAGATATAATCATATATATATTTCTATATTTATACATATTTAAATTTTCTTGTTCCTTCAAATATGTTTATTTCCATATATGTATATTTCTAAATAAATACAAATATGTTTATGCATGTAATTTATATATATACATATACAAATATATATTATATTATTTTTACTTCATTTGATCATTTATATTTATATATATTTACATTTAATTGTACATATGTATATATGCAACTATGCGTGCATGCACGTTGCATGCATTTAGTTTACATATGCATGCACGTGGCATGCATTTGGTTTGATTCTTACATGTACCTAACCTTATATATACCTATAATTTCAACTCATTTTGTATACATTTAGCGTACATTGCCTATACTATATAAGTGTACGTTTCATGTTTTTTTTGAAAACATTTTTTTCATGATATGAACCATAATCTTATATTTGGAATCTCGAAATTACATTATTTTGTTATATTCACTTAAATTACACGTTAAGTATATGATCGGTTTAAGAAAATTATTGTTTTCACATAAAGATGAAAGAAAGATTAATTCTTGATAAGTTCTCACCTTTTCCTTTTATCTTTCTCTTCTTTCTCCCCTTCCCTTTCTTCCTCTAGTTTTCCCCTCTTTGTCGTTGGTTTCAGCTCCTTTTCCAGCCATTGTGCTCATCCAGCCTCACTCTCACACATGCGACTCTCTTTTTGCTTCCCCCTTCTTGCTCTTTTCCCTTGTTTCCTTTCTTCTTTTCCCTTTCCTTCTTCCCTTTCCCTTTTTTCTTCACTTTGATCTTCAACCCTCCTTGCCATCAGGTTTGGTGAGAAATACTCACCAAATTCTTCTCAAGCTTCTTCAAGAAACTTGTTGCATGTAGCCCTTTCAATCTTATAAAATTACATCCCCTTAATGTGATTTTGCCCCATTTTCTTTAATTTTCTCCTTTGGTCCGTGTATATTTATGTTTGTTTCAAACATACCCTTATGAATTCTGTTATTCACACCATTGCACAACTTTACTAACCCTTGTTTAGTTTGGCCCTTAATCCTTTTTATAAAAAAATTCCTATTCTTTAACACCAATTTAATTAAATTGGTCCTATATAACTTCTTAAAATACCTTAATTCACTTAATAAATCCATTAATTCACTAATGTATGTCCATGATAAATCATCAATTTATTTTTCATAACTTTAATTCATTTTCTAATCATTTTAGTGACATTGAATTAGAATATGAGCCATATATAATTGGAATGGTCTTTGAGTTAGCTTTCTAACGCAATTTGAATCAGTTAAATAAGCATTTTTTATTCAAAATTATGCACGACTCTTTAGCAATTGCTCGCTAGTAGATTCTACTACACATAGGCTCACTTCATTTTTTTTTTGACATTGATCCATAATGAACTACAATGCGAGCCATATATGATTGAAAAGGTCTTTGATTTAACTTTCTAATGGATTTTGAATCACCTCAATCTAAGTTTCCTATCCAAAACTACACACAACTCTTTATCAAGAGGTCTGCTGGCTAAATCCCTTGCTCATAGCGTAACTTCAAAAGTTTGCTGGTATTGATTCATAATGAATTAGGAAGTGGGCTTTATATGGTTGAAAAGCTTTTTGAGTTAGCTTTTCAAAAAATTTTAGAGTACATCAATCGGATTCCTCGATATCAAATTATAATAAAATGAATACTGATTGGTTACTTATTTTCCTACTACATATTCAAGTAAGAGTCTAATTCTTTGAACATTTTGTCCTTCATTTCAACTTTTCCAACATAATTCTTAAAATTACCAATTCACATTATTCACTTAATTGTCATGATTTTTCTTAATTCTCATAATTCTCAATCTCCAATAATTAGAATGTTTCCAACAACATGTTAAATTTACTTCTTAAAGAGTGGGAAAATTCTTGGTTGTCACAATTAGTGCATACTTCTTGCTATCTGCAACATATTGCAAATTAGCATTGACAAACAGATACATCTCTTGCCATAAACCTGTTAGGGTGTGGTAATTAGTTACAGTCTCCACTTCTTGTTTACATTCTTTAACTATAGACTCAATCTCAAAAATTTGTGCAAAGTTTTCAAGATCAGGATATATCTTTTTTGTTGTATTCCAAAAATCCTTTAAAGATTTAAAAAACAAATAGTTCCTACGAAGTTTCGATTTCATAGAATTCACCAATGAAGACATCACCAGTGAGTTCTTTGTCAACACGTTGCATATCCAGGTTCATCTTCATTAGGCTTTTCTATTGCTTTGGTGAGATAATCAATATTTCCTTTGCCTTGTATAACCAAATAAATGAACCACTGGAATTTCCTTGCTTGATAATTATAGTCTTTGCTGTCTTTGTCATTGAAATCAAGTGAAATAAAAGAAAAGATGAAAAAGATGACTTGTTTTAAAGAAAGAGTTTATGGTAAAAGGAACAAGAATATGAGCTTTAGGAAGAATTAAAAAGAAAGAAATACCTTGCTTTAATACCATGTAAATTGCTTTGATACCATGTAAAATGATAGATAATCGAGTTGATTTTATTGAATAAAAACTTTACAATATATCGAGCTAAATAGACATCCTAATAGATATCCTTTACAAAATTGAAAAAGAAATGAATAGAGAATAAAAAATATAATTAACTATAATTATCTTGAAACTACTCCTAAACAACTAGTCCTAGAAAACAAGGAATAACAAAAATAACATAAACATAAACATAAATAATAATCTAAAACAATAAACTTCAATATAGACTCACTATAGAAAAATCATACTTCGGAGTTGATTCAATTGCCTACAGGTAGAAGAGCATTGCAAAATAAAAGGGTTTACTGAATCAAGAAAGAACATGATGGTAGTAAGAAATACAAGACTATATTAGTTGTGAACGGCTTTCAACAACAACAACGTAATGATTATATTGAGATTTTCTCTTTGGTTGTTAATATAACTACAATTAGGTTAATGTTGAGTATAGTAGCTTCTGAGAATTTACATATTCAGCAATAGATGTAAAGACAACTTTTCTTTATAGTGATCTTGAAGAAGATATCTATATGACTCAACCAAAAGGATTTTCGATTCCTAGAAAAAAAAAATCTTGTGTGCAAGCTTAATAAAAGTTTGTATGGCATGAAGTAAGCCTTGGGATAGTAGTACAAGAAATTTGATTCATTCATGTGTAAATACAATTTCAAGAGATGTGACATAGATTATTGTTGTTAGTTTAAAATGTTTGATAATTGCTATATTATTCTACTGTTGTACGTGGATGATATGTTTATTGCTAGATTTGACATTTAGGAGTTCAATACACTAAAACAACAATTATCAAATATATGTGCAATGAAGGATGTGAAGCGGATTCATGGGATTAGAATTATTCATGATATAGTGGCTAGTACTTTGAAGCTTTCACAAGCTGATTACATCGAAAATGTGTTGAACAGATTTAGAATGCAAGATGCTATATTCCTTTGGCAAGTCGCTTCAGGATTTCCAAGGAACAATCACCTAAGGCAAATGAAGAGCATGAGTTTATGTCTTGAGTTCCTTATGTTTCAGGTACAGGCAGTCTAATGTATGCAGTGGTTTCTACTAGACTTAACATAGCACATGTAGTGGGAGTTGTTAGCAGGTTCATGGCTAATCTTGGAGGTTGTAAAGTGAATCTTCGATATTTGAGAGATATTGCATCACTATCACTTTGTTTCAAAAGGAGAAGTATGACTTTGAAAGGTTTTGTTGATGCAAACTTATGTGGTGATATTGATAATAGAAGGAGCACTAACGGTTGTTTCTACACTTTTGGTAGAACTGCTGTGAATTGAGTATTTCAATTGCAAAAGGTTGTTGCTCTTATAACTATTGAAGCATAATATATTGCTATGACTAAAGCGAGTAAAGAAATGATCTGATTGAAGAATTTCCTTGGAGAATTGGGTAAAAATCAAGGAAGTAACTTTCCTTTTTGTATAATCAAAATGCAATTTATCTGGCAAAGAATCCAATGATTCATGTAGGAACAAAGAAAATTCAATTAAAGTATCATTTTATTCGCGAGTTATTAGATGATAGAACATTGACTCTTGAGATGATACATGAAAAAGAAAATCCTACAAACATGCTAAAAGGTAGTGACAATTGAGAAGTTAAGGTTATGGAAAAAAGCTGGTTTTTATGAATAATTGATGAAGAGTTGCCGTACTAGGTGGTGGGCTACAAGAGGAGCACATTATGTGATTTGGTTGGTGAATTAATCCCCGAATAGGAAATTGTTAATGCTGGAGCCTAATCGAAAAGGGGTATAATTTTTTTTATTAAAAGTGTGTTTGCCCTAATTCTCATGTTTAAAAGGGGAGTTGCTAGTCACTTCCTGTATTTTGTAACTCTCAAAAACACATGGATATTGAAGGATTTTTTTTTTGAATCACATAAAATCTGTGTGTTACTCTTTATCTCTCTTTTTCATTTTACTTTGTACGATGATTCTACACTGAGTAAAAAGATTTCGCTCTGCCAAATACAATTAGTCGGTCAGGAATGTCTTCAAGATTAGCACCATTTAAGGTCATCAGTGGCTGCTGATCTTGCCTCCAAGTTGAGCTATCATATCCATTGTAGACACATTTCTTTCAATCTTGTTTACAATAATATTTTGACTTTTGTGTCATTCATATCAGCAAAATCTTCTCTCGCCCTTCTCCCTTACCTGGGGCCTGCCCTTGTTGTTAATATCAAAAGTCATCAACCTACTCCTGCCTTGTCTGTCTTATTACATCCTTTTTCAGTTTCCATCAAAATAATTCCCTTGATTATTGGAGTGATATTTGCTTCGCTTGCCTGCAATGGTACAAGCATCACAAAGTTCTATGAGTCTTATCCCTTCTTGGAACTGTCTGAAAATTCATTGCAAATTTCCATAGATTTATGCTTATGTTTTTCACTCTCTTGCTATTTTTGTTTCAGAAATCCTTCCCTTTCATCTAAATTGATGATGTTTCGTAAATTAACCGTTCAGCATTCAATTTCTAGTCCTAAAACAATTTGAGAAATTATGATAGGACAATATCCTTATCTCTCTAGTAACCTACCTATCAATCAGATGAATACATGATAGATTGAATGATTGCAGGTATCAAGAACAAGATTACCAGTGGTTTGTTAAGTTTACCATGAATATGTATTCCCCGTCTTTTGTCTTGTTGATTAGAAAGACTACATGTAATTGAGAATTTTAACCTAAAGGAATGCTCACGAAGAATAACTAGAAATGTCTTGAAAGAGAATGCTCCTCTTACTAGGATGCACTAGATGATGAGTCAAGATTCAAGAGTTTTGGCTCGAGATTAATTAGGTTTGTAGATAAATGTTCGTTAAATAATGAAGTTAGCATTGAAAAATTCTCCCCAAAAGACAAGAAATGGTTTTTTTCTTCTCTCTTGCTGTAGGTCTTGGATTAATCTTTCAAACTGCTACAGGGGCCTGCTGTTTTTATTCAATGAACAGAGACTCCTGTTTATTCTTTGGAAATTCAAGTTGTTGCCGCTAGAAATGAACCATACAATACATGACGCTTGAGTATTAAACATAGAAAAACTAGGAGATTCCTCTGACTAAATTGATATAGAAAATTTCATATCCAGAGAGTCAAAATAATCCGGACTTTTAGCATCAAATGGTGAGTGATGATTGAATCCAGGTTTCTTATCTCGGGGCAATATCGTTGAAACCTTATTTTGTTCATTTTACCCTAGCAGGAGCACGCTACTTGGGTTGAATGATTTGAAGTCTTCACTGTAAAACAGACACTTGTTTTATGTGATGAATTGTTACTTGTTTTGTATTACGCTAATAAATTTCGGTGGTTTGAGTGATGTTTTAGTCAAACTAGGACGTAGAGATTTCAGTTTTGAAAAGACATTGGGCTCAAGGGAGGATCAATTATAAGTTTTGCATGTTTTCCACCGTCAGAAGCTGTGTATCATTCCACTGAAAATGAAACGAACAGATTGCTTTTTGAAGAAAAGGAATATGAATAGAACAAATCACATGATTAGCTGATGAAAACACTTTGCTAAAAGTGGGATCTGCTTCGCAAAATATGCCCATTCTGAAAAATGTTTTGATTAGCTTTAATCCAATTTGGACTGTGTTGTGAAGTGATTTATGGAATTTGAAAGTTGAATCTGAATTGAAAATCACAATGATATGTTTGATGGAATGGGATCTAGATTTTACACCTAATAAAACATCATATCTATTAAATCACGGGGCCTGGCTTCTAAACGATGTGACATGGATTGATTCTAATATCATCCGCAACTTAAGAAGTTGGATTCTGATTTTATCAAATAAGCTGTTATAGATTGCTGCTAGATTGTGGAGACGTTGGACGATGATAAAAATTTAATTAGCATGAAGAAGAACCACAAACTTTGGCAGCTATTGGAAGTTGGCTCTTGTCTCTAAACATTATTACAAATGAACAGGAGGGCTTAATTGGCTCCTCACATGATTCACCTAGATTTAGCTGAAAACTTGGAGCTTAGCTGTTTTTCTTTTCTTCAGAATAAGTTGTAATCACAGCTGTCAACAAAATTGCTTTCAACGATAGTTTGAAGAGAAACATACAAAGAAATGTACTCTCTGAAGACAGAAGCCATGTTACGGCCGGAGGTTCTGTCTTTCAATCATGTCTCCGATGGGTCCACTCAACCATATATTTTCTTCAATTATGGAGATTATCTGAAATCTAGAATGAAGCAGACTTGTGTTCGGGCCTATTTTCCTCCCTTGTTATTGTCCTATAATCCATTAATTCATTGTTTCAGGCAATGTGTTTCTTTGGTTTCCTTTCGGACGCGGCTTCACTCAAGCGGTTAACCTCCCGAGGAAGCAAACAAATCCAAAACGGTAAAAACTGCCACATCCCCGTTAAGGTAGGGTTCTCAAACTGACTGGCCAATTTGGAACTTCACGTGGTTGCTGAGGCAATATCATCTTCAGTTCGCATAACATTTTCGTGAATCGAAATGACTGACACCTCTGTCTCTGCAATAATGCTCAAAAATTCCAAGAAAAAGTATTTAAAAAGATCGATTTTTTGTGTAATCATAGCCGCATTTTCTTGTTTTTCATTTTACTTTTAGCCTGGGTGTATCAATATTGATTGTTTATGTACATCAATGTTAAATTTAGGCTGGGCGATGCTCTTACAAGCTGTATACAACAGTTTTGCATCATTTTCTAGGTCTCATCCAATGATTTAACTGACTCTTTTATCTTGATCACTGTCTTATTCTTTGGATGGGGATCTTCCTCCATATCCGGGGCTAAAAGATGTCGGTTCTAGTGTCTTTTACATGAATATTCAAACAAAAATTTTTCCCTCGATCTCT
This sequence comes from Heritiera littoralis, assembly GCA_031772115.1. Lineage (NCBI taxonomy): Eukaryota > Viridiplantae > Streptophyta > Magnoliopsida > Malvales > Malvaceae > Heritiera > Heritiera littoralis. The sequence continues at coordinate 2,100,132 of JAPDPK010000022.1, forward strand.
TTCAGCACAAGGACAAAAGACAGAATAGAGACCCCTTCGTCTGCATCCCTTTATATGATTTGATGTAACTTATCCACTTGGGCCTTTTCATGGGAACTAACCTCATTATTCTCCCCTTTAGTTTACCCCTCCCAACACTATCCCCCAAAATGTTAGGGTCCCCGTAAAATGTTCAAACCAATCAATCAGAGATACTGGGAGGAATAAAATAAGAGAAAGAAAACAAAAATAAAGATTAACAACAAAAATGACTCTCTCTTAGCCAACTGTTACACTATTATTGTGCTCATTTACATCAACCAATCCATTTAGAGGAACACAAACACGAACTGATGAGAGTGCCTTGTTGAAATGCTTTGCCTTGGTGTCAAGGTACTCATTCCAAGTAACCGGTCGGTAGAGGGGTGGCTGTGTTGGGCCTACTAGTTTCGGATGGGGTGATATCTTGACGCTCGATGGTGGCCCATATAAATAGGCTATCGAGAGCCGGTGATGGGTGCGGTTCACCATGGCCCGGTGGAGAACACTCGGGTATGACCCGTTGGATAGTATATGCATGAGGTCCCCTACGTTGATCACAAGCACGCCGGGTACCGGAGGGACTGTCACCCATCCGGCTCCCTCTTTTAGGACCTGCAACCCACTGGTGCTGTTTTGGTACAGGATGGTGAGGAGGGTCGAGTCCGTGTGCGCGGCCAGACCCATGGCTCGGTCCGGGTCCGGACAAGCCGGGTAGTAGTTCAACTGTAAGGCTGCGGAGGCCTCTTTGAACTCACCATGTGTGCCAGCCCATTTGATGTCTTGCTTGGCTATTATGCCTAGGGAACCCAACATCTGCCACATCAATCTGCCCGCTAGCTTTTTCATTTCTTGCTTGTATTCTTTAATCACATCACTGAGGAAGAAACAAATAGATGAATCAAATAAATTCCAGTAAAACAAAAACAGAAAAAAAAAATCAAAACACTGTATGGAACAGTGAAGTGCTATTATTCTGGATATAAAACAAAGCAAACAGTCGACAAGTGGGTTTTTTTTGTTTATTGATTCCATTACTCCAAATCTACTTCGTGGGTCCATAGCTTTCATTGTAATCTTTGCTAGTTGCATTAAGCATAGGAGATGGGCTTTGTGTTTTGACACAAAGGAAAAAAAATCAAAACAAAGATAATAATCAATTAATAATACTAATAAATACCTATGAATCATAACAATCTGATTTTGCACGTGCATGAGCACGTGTGCATTTGTTTTTTTTTTCTCCTCTTCTTTTTTCATAATTGAAGTTGTCAGAATTGAACTTGATAGTTTAAACTCAGTATTTTACCAACATTAACATATGCTGGCATAGGCCTGCATTGATGCTCACCAGTAATTGCTGTAATCTTTGGGCCAAAGTTGGCGAAAATGTTCGTCTGGAGACCCAACAATAGTGAAGCCCTCGGACCACATAAGCTTAGAAAAGAAGGAGGAAATTCTTGCAAAGCCATAGCCGGAGACACCATCGGGTGATCTAGCAGCTTTGAGCTTTTGGTGGACTGGTAAAGAGAAAAGGGTCCGGCTAGTGAACTCCACCATATCAAGAAGGCTAGTGGGGATACCATGGTTGGTGACTTGGAAAACCCCCCAAGTTCTGCATGCACGGCCAATGCCTTGAAGAGCATTAGGGTCATTAAGATCGATAATTGGCACTGATTCAGTGACGAAGGAGTCACCGGAAGGGTAATCGTCATCGCGTTGATTCCATGCGTACGACTCAGGTAGTTCTCGGAGTGAGCTAAAGTCAGGGTGTTTGAGTACTTGTGGCTGGACGGGGTGGGCTCCAAAGGCGTCTGAAGGCCTCGCAGGCATAGTTGAAAGTTCAAGAAAGAGAAACAAAGAAAGAATTTGTGCTTGAAAAGAAGAGAAAATTTAGAGTTTAGAAGAAAAAAATGGTGTTGGCTTTCAATCAGTTAAAAGAGTTAGAAAACAGCCCAGTGGGAACAGCAGCAGATGTGTACTTTGCTGTGAAGAAAACAGAGAAAATGAGCGAAGACATATGATGGCTTCTAGCGAGTATATATAGAGAAGGCAAAGGAGGTTTTCTAATTTGTTTAAAAAAACAGAGAGAGAATATTTGATTTTATAGGTTAAAAGATTGTGATATTTATGGAACGGCAAAGTTAGGAAGAGAATTATTAATAATTTCTAAATTTTAAATAAAGTTAGAAACAGTAATTTTAATCACGCATAGTTATCTTATCAATTAAATCCATCTATGTATATTCATAAAAATCCTTGAATAAGTGAAATTTAGACCGTCACTCACTATCGCAAAGAGATAACATCAAAAGAGAAGTTGACCCGTTATAATTGTTTGTCAATTTTTATTTGAAAGAGTATCTTGAGATTAAAATCACTTCTAATAGTTCAGACAAAATTTAAAAATATCTTTGCTCATATGGACAGTTCCAATTTGGAACGATAACTTAAAAGTATTTGAATCCAATTTGCGATTGAATCTCAAAACTGAAAATAAATAAATAAAAGGGAAGATTATGTGATTATTATGTTGAATTATCTCAATATTGTGCATTAGTTAAGTATAATTAATATCATATAAATTAATTTAGTAGTATAATTTATCTATAGTGTGACCATATATATACGTAATATATTTATATTATACATGTATTAATCCTTAATAAGACGGATATAATACATGATTTAAAATATGAGAAGTCTCTACTCTTGGCACCAATATAAAAATGGTAGCCCATTAATCATTTTTTGCTGTGAAAAATAAGGGTGCACAAGGGTAGCTTCTCCCTCTCCTTCTCTCCGTCACTCTCCCTCTCACCAACTTCTCCTTCTATGGCAGAGCCACTAGCATCGATAGACTTCCGGCGTGCATCCGGCGGCACCTCTCCCTTCAGCAGTGGCAGCAATGGTGGCGATTATGGTGAGTTATGGCTTACCCACCAAAGGTTAGTTTTATTGTTTTGTTATTGTGTTAATGACTTGGTGAGTATTGATTAATTCCAACATATTAATGACACGGAATTATTCAAGATATCATCCAAGATTATAATATTTTGATATGAAATGAACTCTTGGCAACTAACTAGGGAATATATATGCAACAAAATGTTCCATAAAGAATTAGGACTGCAATCCATTCTTACTTTTTGAATTTTTTGGATGATCAAAAGTTAAATATTATAATATTAGATATGACACCGTAGATCATCCTCGGCCTTCTTCGTTTTGATGAAAAACAAATCAAATCTCTCAATCTCCTCCCAAGGGGTTTTCATTTCTCTCCCCTAGTCCAGCCTTTCCTTTAATGGTTGGACAATGGCACAATATTAATATAAAAAATATAAAAATGACATGTAATAAAAATTTATATATAGATTTAATAAAAATTAAAAAATTAATTTAATATTTAATATGTCGATATAAATTGTAATATAATAATTTTAATGTTTTACAAGAACAACTCGCATTATACACTGATTTTATCTAAATTAATCGGTAGGGTCAATCTAGGAAAAAGAACTTCTTGTTGAATTTTACTCGTTGATGTTTAACACAAATATAGTACTTGTTCCCGATACAGTGAAGTTGGAGGCAGTTGCTTTCAATATACATGCGGTGGCTCGGTGTTAAGGACAACTCAAGTGATGACAGTTGTGCTGTACTTGTTTATAGAAATTTTACATAAGTGAAAGGGGGAGGTACTTTTTTAGGAAAATTATCCCATTCGTCATCTCATATTTTATCAGTATAGCTAAACAATCGTCCGATCAAACAATAAGTCCATACACTCTTTTCTTCCATACACTTTTCGTGTCAAGTTTCTCTTAGTTTTATTAGCATTAGAAGCAGTATGATGGTTCCGGGGAACAGTATTCCGTTCAAACAAAGCCTTGATTAATTTCAAATGGTTAAAAGATAAAATAGTCTTTGAATAATAAAAGTTTCTGTTATTAAATTTTTAATTTTTTTTTGCAATCAATTGAGTTTTTATATTTTTAATTTCACTCTATCAAACTCTTACTTGGACTGAAACTGTTAGATCTGTTATTTTTTTGTCACGTGTATTGTACGGGTTTAAGTTTCTCTTAGTTTTATCGGGATTAGAAGTAGTATGATGGTTTCGGAGGAACAATATTCCGTGTAAACAAAACCTTAATTAATTTAAATAGTGATATGGCAAAGTCCATTTGAGCTAGGCTAATGCCCAAACGCCAGAGAGTCTATCACGTGACAACAGCTCATTGGACCACGTGGCGATCGGCGAGAGATAGCACGAGGCAGCATGAGGTCCTATCGCCTGCGGCAGGGCCTCTGTCGCCAGCGACTAAGGCCCAAGGGTCTATCAACCGAATCTTGTCGTTGTACACGTGGCACGTGTTTAACCTCTTGCATGGTGCGACAGACGTCAACGGCTCTTATGTGTCACATCCATTTTAGTCTCCCGTCGATGACAGATCTCCACCATTCCCGAGAAAGACCGTATTTGTGTTATACTTGGAAACAAATTCTCATAAAAAAGATGTAATCATCCCTAGGTAATTACTTTACAATATTTGCCTATAAATAGGCTTCAGGTACAATTTTATTCTCTAACTTTTGACTACTAGCTTTTACGTTTCCTAATACTCAAGAATCTTTGGCTGACTCAAGTATCGGAGTGTCTACGCAAGGAACCACCCCTTGCGTTCCTCTGACTTTTCTTGTTTTTACAGAAGCTTCCTGGAGACACGTGGAGAGAAAGGACAGATATTGACGTCAGCAAGCATTTATTGTTGTTTTGTGCAACAACAATTGGCGCCGTCTGTGGGAAACGTACTAAAATCCAATCAAAACTTTTAAGATGGTGAGAACAAGATCAACCAATGTGAGAGCTGGAAGTGATGAGAACTTTGTGAGTTCTCCAGAGCAACCGATTCGCCAGAGAACCCAAGAGAACAGGGAAGAAGGAAGAACGACTGTAACCATGGCAGAGTTTGAAGCTCTGAGGCGACAGAGCGAGGAGACTACTCAGGCACTCAAAACCATGGTGGACTTGTTTAAGGGAGTTTTTCGCAGTTGAATCTGCCACCGGCTGTACAAAACCTCGTAAGAGAGAGGAGCGACGGGGTGCCTCAGCAAGCGACTAGGCGGTAAGCTAATCATGTGGCGACAGACCCCTCGCTAGCATAAGAAGTTCCTAATATGGAAGATGTCTATAATCGACAGGATGCGGTAGGGCTTGGATATGGGAACCCTGCCGCACGGTCCCCGTGGGAGTATCAGGTAGCGATAGACTATGGGCCGGCGACAGGTTTCAGGCGATAGGCCCCTGAGGCAGGGTGCCGAAGCTGTGCCAGGGTCTTCCGCCCATCGCCAGAGTGTGTCGAACTTTGCTGGTACTGACTTAGAATATGGTGTTAGAGGTGCTGGAAAGAATGGTGGTGACGACCAAAGCACTTGTGGAGCTGGGTCGGAGTTTGACCCCAACTGGTGCACACAAATGATGCGAGGAGATGCACTTCGAAGGAAGGGTAAGGAAATAGTGGTTGAAGACCTACCTAATTCGTCCCATGCTGAAAGGGATAGAAATCAACTCGCTCCCCCTATGGATATGAAAAAAATGATAGAACATGTGTTGGAAGAGAAGAAGTTGGTGTCAGCAGAAGAGAGCTAAAGGAGAAGAGTGCCATTCTGCACAGCTATCCTGCAAAAACCGTTGCGTCCAAAGTTCAAAATGTCGTAGATGACTGCGTATACGGGAAAGACGGACCCCTACGACCATATGCAAAACTATGAGGCCTTGATGTTGTTACATGGATGGGAGGATGAGATAATGTGCAGGGCCTTTTCGCTCACTTTGACCAGGCATGCGATGAAGTGGTTTAATAATTTGCACGAGGGGTCTATTGCCTCTTTTGATTAGCTGCGAAGTGAATTCCTTAAGGCGTTGTGGTAAATAGCCAAAGGAAGAAAGAGCTAACTTAATTGCTCACTCTTAAACAGGGAGTTAAGGAGTTGTTAAAGAGTTATGTGGATCGGTTTAGATATCAACTCTGGAGGTGGGGGATCTGCAAGTTGGTATAGCTGTAGCAGCTATGTTTCAGGGAACAAGGTCTGAGAAATTGTAGGAATCCCTGTCACTAGACCAGCCAACCATAATCTCAAACCTACTTTCTCGAGCAAATAAGTATATCACTTAAGAAGAAGTGATGAAAATGGTGGCGAATGAGGAGCCCAAGGAAGGAAGGAAACGAGGAAGAGAAATCACTAAATCTTCTTCTAGCCAACCAAGAAAATTTTATAAGGCCCTTACAGTAAAATACACCACATACACCCTGCTCACTGAATCTCGTACTTCGATGTTGGCAACTATCGAGGGGTCAAGTCTCATACGGCTTCTAAAGAAAGCATCAGGGAATCTGCGTCGTGACTTGGATTCATACTGTAACTACCACTCGACGCATGGGCATTCGATAGAGAAGTGTAGGGAGTTGATGAATCAGTTAGAAAGGCTAGCACGGGAAGGAAAGATAAATCGGTTTGTGTGGAGGAGTGACAGAAACAACTATCCCATGCGAAATCGGGGAAATTACCTAAGGGATAAAGAGATGAGAACAGGAGGAATGTAAGAAGAAATGAAGGTGATAGGAGCAATAATGATAGGAGATAGAAAGGAGGAACCACGAGGAAGATAACGAGCCCACAGGACTAGTAATCAACGTTATATCTGGAGGAGAATCGTTGGCTCGTACATCCTCCTCGTCTCGAAAGTCCAGGCGCCCGGTAGGCCTATCAAGTTAACTCAGTGATGGAAGAAAGGCAAGGTGAAGAACCCATCACTTTTACACCGGCTGACAGAGGAGATGTAACAATCCCTCATGATGACCCGATGGTGATTTCGGCAGTTGTAGCAAAGCACCCGGTGAGTCGAATCCTAATCGACAATGGGAGTTCGGTAAACTTAGTCTACTGTAATTTCTTTGAGAAGATAAACATCTCGGAGGATAGGCTGAAGCCAGTGCCTACACCATTATATGGCTTCTCTGGAGAAAAGGTGAAGGTAGTAAGTGCAGTCCAGCTACCTGTCATGTTAGGGGAGAGCCCGAGAAGTGTCGTCCGCCAAGTATTGTTTATGGTGGTGAAGTCAACATCAGTGGCTTATAATATGATCTTCGGGAGACCACTATTGAATGACATGAGGGTGGTAGTGCACCCTTGTTATCTATTAATGAAGTTCTCGACTCCCCATGGTGTTGGACAAGTGAGGGGAGACCAAAGAAGGGCTAGGACGTGTAATATCGCATCCACCACATGTAAGGGAATTCAGAAGAAGGAGACCTTTATGATCGAAGAACCGCCTAAGCCAAGGCCTGATGAGAGATGAAGGCAGTTTGATTAGTTGAAGAAGATGAAGAGAGAGTGGTATATGTGGGAAGCCAGTTACCTGAAAGAATAAAAGAGGAGATAATCCAATGCTTGAAGGAAAATGCTGATGTATTTGCATGGACCCCGACCAATATGCCTGGGATTGACCCCGAAGTTGCTTGTCATCGGTTGAATATAGTTTCAGGAGCAAAACCGATCAAGCAAAAGAAGAGAAATTTTGCTCCAGAAAGGCAGCAGGTTATAAACGAAGAGATCTCGAAGTTGTTGCAAGCGGGGAGTATTAGAGAAGTTAATTATCCCGAATGGTTGGCTAACGTTGTGATGGTGAAGAAAGCCAACGAAAAATGAGAATGTGTGTAGACTTCACGGACTTGAACAAAGCCTGCCCTAAGGATTCATATCACTACTTCGAATTGATAAGTTGGTAGATGAAACTTGTGGATACGAGTTACTTAGCTTTTTAGATGCTTTTTCGGGGTACCATCAAATCTTGATGCATCCAGATGATGAGGAGAAGACCTCATTCATTATCGATAGCAGAACATATTGCTATCAGGTAATGCCTTTCGGTTTGAAGAATGCAGGGGTAACATATCATCGCATGATGAATGAGGTGTTTAAAGACTTGTTGGGAAGCACCGATGAAGCATATGTGGATGACATGATTATCAAAAGCTATAGAGGGGAATCACATGTTGAGAAAATGTCAAAAGTATTTCAGGTGTTGCGATAGTATAAGATGAAGTTGAACCCCAACAAATGCTCATTCGGAGTGAGGTCGAAAAAATTCTTGGGGTTCATGACCACTAATCGGGGAATAGAAGCTAATCCTGAGAAAGTTCAAGCCATTTTGAACATGAAGCCACCAAATACTGTTAGAGAAGTTCAAAGGCTAACAGGAAGGATTAGCAGCTTTGAATCGCTTTTTGTCCAAATCAGTTGAAAGGAGTTTGATGTTCTTTAAGGCCATAGAGGCGGGAAAGAATTTCAAATGGACAGAAGAGTGTAATGATGCCTTTGAGAAATTAAAAAACTACCTAAAAGAGTTGCCACTATTGTCTCGACCACAACATGGAGACCAACTCTTTATGTATCTCGGTGTAGGAGAGAAAGCTGTAAGCGTAGTCCTGTTGAGGAAGGAAGGAGACAAGGATTGTCCAATCTACTATGTGAGCAAAGTCTTACTAGATGTCGATACAAGGTACCCCCTAGTAGAGAAGATAGTTTTATCACTGGTGATGGCAACTCGAAATTTACGATCGTACTTCCAGGCTCACTCGATGATTGTCTTAACAGATCAGCTTTTGAGACAAATACTGTAGAAACCAGAACACTCAGGACGTTGACCAAATGGGCAATTGAGCTGAGTGAATATGACATACACTTCCAGCCCCGTCAAGCGATAAATGGGCAAGCATTGACGAATTTTATCGTAGAATGCACCGGTCAGGAAGCCCAAGAAGAAACAGAATTAGTTTAGTTGAAGTTATTTGTAGATGAGGCTCGCAGTATGGATGGTAGTGGAGCTGGGATTGTGCTAACTTCGCCTGAAGGGGAAACGTATGAGTATTCCCTACGCTTTGATTTTCCAAGCTTAAATAACGTAGCTGAGTATGAAGCCTTGATAGCCAAAATGAAACTTGTCGAAAATTAAAGGTCAGCAACTTAATGGCCCATAGCGACTCACAGTTGGTGGTAAATCAGTTCTCAGATGAATATGAAGCGCGAGAACCGACTTTAGTCTTTTACTTACAAAAGGTCCAATTATTGGCACATCGTTCAGGAATTTTCGGTTGACCCAGGTAAATCGGTCTGAGAACAGTCATGTAGATGCTCTTTCAAAGTTAGCTTCTTCGAGGGGAATTAAAGGTGGCAAGGTAAAGATAGAATCCCTCGCTAAGCCGAGTATCGAAGAAGAAGATATCTGCGACGTCAAGATAGGAAGTGATTGGAGAAACACGATCAAAGACTACATTATGGGAGGCAAACTCCCCACTAACAAAGATGAAGCCCGAAAGCTAAAGTTGCAAAGTGCCAGGTTTACCATGGTGAATGGAGAACTCTACAAGTGGGGGTTCACTATGCCCTTGCTAAAATGCTTAGGGCCTCAACAGGCCGAATACACCTTGGCTGAAGTCCACGAGGGGATATGTGGTGAACACTTAGGGCTCGATCTTTGGCCACGAAAATATTACATGCGAGGTTTTATTGGCCTACACTGAAGAAAGATGCCACTGAGAAGGTACGAAGATGCGAGAAATGCCAGAAATTCGCTCCTATAGTTATTGCGCCAGTCTCGACCCTTCAGAGCACCCTTCAACCAACACCATTCGTGCAATTGGAGTTAGATATCTTAGGGCCTTTTCCCTTAGGCACAGGCCAAAGGAAATAGTTGTTGGTAGCTACAGACCATTTCACAATGTGGATAGAGGTGGAGCCTTTGGCTACAATTTTCGAAAAGAAGGTGGAGGCGATGGTATGGAAAGATATTATCTGCCGCTTTGAAATCCCTCGGGTGCTAAATGCCGATCATAGGAAACAATTTGATTGTGATGCATTTCGAGAATTTTGTAGAGGCTTGAGTATTCAGCTGAGGATATCGTTCGTGTCCTACCCACAAGCTAATGGGCAGGCCGAAGTAAGTAATCAAACTATACTGCATAGGTTGAAAACCAGATTGGACAAGGCTAAGAGAGCGTGGGAGGATGAGCTCCCGAGTGTCCTATGGGCCTACAGAACGACAAGTAAAGTATCGACAGGAGAAACACCATTCAATTTGGTGTATGGAACTGAGGCCCTCATCCTGGTTGAAATTGGAGCTGAGTCACTAGATTGGTCCCTTATGTTGAGAAATTAACTTTCAGGGACTTAGAGAGAATCTTGATCTGATAGATGAGCTAAGGGACAAGGCGAAAATGAAATTGGCTGCTTACCAACAACGGGTAGCCGCTTATTACAATGCACGAGTTAAGGGCAGAGAATTGCAAGAAGGAGACCTGGTACTGAGAAAGTCAGCCATCACAAATGCCCATAGAGAGGATGGTAAACTCCTGGCCAATTGGGAAGGGCCTTATAGAATTAAGAGGATGATCGGACCGAGCACATGCGCTTTGAAAACTTTACAGGACAAAAAGATCTCAAAGACCTGGAACACTAATCACCTTAAGTTGTATTGGTAGTAAAAGCATTATATTTTCTTATTATTGTTATTCTTGTTTCTCCATTTATTCTTATAATATTATCCTTGCTTTGTTATCATCTGATTTAAGAATAAAAGCTAGTTATTCATATTCTACATTTTTTTAATGCAATACATTAGATGGTTTATGTGTTACAGGAACAGAAATGACTGAAGCAAAAGCTAGCCAAATATAAGTCCCTAAGCACAAAAGGGTGCGAGATGGGCAAACATAAGTCCCTAAGCACAGAAGGGTACGAGACAAGCAAATATAAGTCCTAAGCACAAAAGGGCGAGATGGGCAAAGATAAGTCCCTAAGCACAAAAGGGTGCGAGACGGGCAAATATAAACCCCTAAGCACAAAAAAGTGCGAGACGGGCAAACAAAGTCCCTAAGCACAAAAGGCTGTGAGACGGGCAAATATAAGCACAAAAGGGAGCAAGATGGGCAAACATAAGTCCCTAAGCACAAAAGGGTGCGAGACGGGCAAATATAAGCACAAAAGGGTGCAAGACAGGCAAACATAAGTCCCTAAGCACAAAAGGGTGCGAGACGGGCAAACATAAGTCCCTAAGCACAAAGGAGTGCAAGACAGGCAAATACAAGTCCTTAAGCGGAAAAAGCATGAGATAGGCACAACGTTCAAGCAAAAAGTTCTTCTTTGGACAAGAAAAATAACATTCTCTCAAAGAAAAACTTGAGGAGCAGTACCATATGAAAGATAAAAAGGTATGTTGTGAAAGCGCATAATTGCTTCTTCGATAAAATACCTTTTTGTGTTGCAGCACTTTGATATACTAAAATTGTTATGACTACAACATGCTGAAACCTGAATGAAAAAGATGATACAACATAGCATACATACAAAGAAAATAAGCAAAACACAAAAGGAAATTGTACTTGTCATTAAAAGTAAATGAATCATTTATAACTATGCATCGTTTGTACTAGTTACAATTGGAATGAAAAACAAAGTGACAAATGAAAAAGATCCTAGCTAGTCTATCGAGACGATTGAGTCGGCCGGTAGAAAAGGCGTTGGCTTAGCATCAGGATCTTGGGGAGCCAGAGGAGCTATTTCAGAAGAGAGAGCGTCACTTGCAGGCTCAGCAATGTCAACAGCCATAGAGTCTGGCACTAGATTGACGACAATAGAATTAGAGAATTGGAGCTCGTCGCCATCCAGCCCTTGCAATGCCTTGATAGGCTCAGGTTGGTTGTGTGCCTCAACAAGTTCAGCTGATTGCGCACCTCAACAGGCCTAGGCTGGTCACGCTCCTCAGTGGACTGGACTCGTTACGTGGCTGTCGAGGGAGCCACGGACCTTCGAGGTTGTCTAAGTCGTCTTTGGCCCCTTCCTCTAAGTAGTCTTCCGGGCATTGAGAGTCGGGCTCATACTTGGTCTATGAAGGAGCGTCATAGTACGGGCGTCTTTGGTAAAAAGCAGCTCGGGGAAGGTCTCGTTAGGCTTCTGCTTATCCAACCAAGCCTGAGCCAGGTAAAAGCCGAATTTGATGAATCCCGCTGCAAAGTCCTGCTTCTTTTCAAAGTAGTGTTGAGATAAGCGGTATAGCGAACGGCCTCGGCTCGAACTTCCCTTTGCCGATCTAACACTTTCCACAGCTCATCGATGGCCTTGTCCCGCTGCGTCCTCATGGCTTCCAGATCGTTGGTTGCCTTATTGTAAGCCTTCTAATATCCATGAAGGGAGGCCACCTTCGCCTGTTCTTCTTTCAGCTTCTGATCGAGATCTGTGTTTTGCTTCTTCAGCTCTTCTACTCTGCTGGTATATGGACGAAGTTGGTTAACCTCATTTGAAGCTCTATGTTTTTCTCTCAAAGCTCACGCAGATCTTTCTCAGCCTACTCCCTAAAGTCCTATGCCGTGCATTAATAGCCACTGTCTGTTGAGCCGCCTGACAAAACAAAAAGAAAATAACTAAGAAACCTGACAAAAGAAGTTAAAAAGAACGTATCATTATCAAAGAATGGCGACGCTCTCACCTTCATTATGAGATAGTCAGATTTGTTTTCAGCCTCTAGAAGGTTCTTGAAGAGTCCCATCTCGTCGCGAGGAAGGATGGTACTCTAGGCTAGGCGAGAAGCTACCCCAGGCTCCTCAATGCTATCATTATCATTGACGCCGGGGTAGGTCTGAAAGTCATCCCCGTGGACAACGACCCCCCTGTCTACTTGGTATCGCCTCAGGGTAGGATCAGCCATCTTAGGCAAAACTGGGCTCACAAGCATCAAGTTTTCAATGATTAGTCTCTTTCGGTATTTATGACGAGGCCTACGAGGAGCCGACCTATTCTCAGCGGCACTAGGATCACCTTCTTGGCGGGTAGACTCACTCCTTTGAGACCTTGAGCTTTATGATCGTCCAAGCATTGATCACGGATTAGGTACCTTTTTCGCTTGCCTATCCAGCCTCTTGCGTGGGGCGACTGGGTTTGCTAATGGCCAGAGGAAGGGGAGTAGGAGCGCGAGGGTGTCCGGAAGTAGATGCCTCAACCTGAGGCTGTTGTTGAGAAGGAGGAGCCGCTCTGGAAGACACTGTGGCATCCCTTCTACGCATAACTGCTTGGAAGTTCATATCTGCATAACATGAGGAGAAGGAGTTACCCAATCAAGTCTAAAAATATTGCACAAGCGTATACAGAAGTAAAGAAAATTGAAAAACCTATAAAATCACCAAAATCTTCTAAGTTAGCCAAGTTTGCATCTGAAGGGAAATCGTAGAAAGGACTCCTAAAGGCATCGCCTTAGTTCCATTCAAGATCTTCATCGGATGGATCACCGATGCCCGTGGTCCCGGTTGCCTCGTCCCCCGAGTCAGAAAAAGGTTCATCTACATGACGACCTATGAGGGTAGTTGGTTCAACTACGGGAACCGTGGGCGGGAGGCTGGAACTAGAACCAGGAGTAGGTGAGGTTGTAGTAAGGTTAGACAGAGCAGCAAAAGTCCCAGGAACAACTCTGCTTATTCCCCAACCAGCGGCTGTAATGTTTTCGGGAGTTGAAAGAGAAAATAAATCTTACTCCCCGGTGGAACAAATATGCCTAATGGACTCGCCAAAGTGGACCTTCAAGCTAGCTAAGTCGAACTTTTTTGAGTGCTTTGAGTGGTCACTGGTATTACAGTTCCATCTAGTGCGAATTCTCAAATATCTTGGAATCTCAACAATGTCTCACTCGCTCTTAAAACCGTGCAATTTATTAGGTAGGTCCGAAAAAATTTTATTAGAAAACCTGTCGACCTTTAACCTTTGAAGAGAGAATGTAATCAACCCTTTTAACCCACAGACTCTAAAAAAGGCACTTAAAAGGGGAATAGTTGGAACAACATCTAGACTATGGCATACTATTGAAAATGCTACTAGTTGAGCCCATACGTGGGGATGGAGTTGACATGGAACTATCCTTATACCTAAGGAAAGCTTGAGCAAACTCAGGGAGAGGAAAATGAAAGCCGAAGGCTAAAGACGCTTTATGTACAGCTACGCCACTTCTAACTAGATCAGGCAAACGTTCCTTATTGGTTGGAAGTCTATACTGATAACTGGAAGGAAGGGGAAAACGAGTATTGATCTCTTCTAAATTCACGTTCGACAACGCGCATTCAATACCACCCTTTCTTAGTGTTTTACCTGCACATTGCGAAGACATGGTTGGTCGAGGATAAAATGTGAGGGGAGACAAGAAATAGGCAGTAGACTTGAGGGATTGCAAGAGACCTATGGGGTGAGAGACCTAAGCGAGGGCGAGAGCCCTATGATGATGCAAGAGACCTAGTGTGCGAGAGACCTAAGTACGCGGGAGACCTAAGCACTATACGAGAGACTAGACACCTGCGAGAGACTTAAAAGCAAGTACGAGAGATAGTAAAGTGAAGCGGTAGGTGTACACTTACTGTGACAGCGATGAGCGAGAGGCTTCTATATGAGGGTGAAAGACTATATGACGCGACAGGCTGTGTTTGGCGAGAGAGCTAAAAACGTGCAGCAGAGTGCTGGCTCAGAGGTTTTTCTTACCTAATTTGTCGAACTCCTATTGCTTATAGAGTCGCGACAGGGAACACCAAACGTCGTGCCAGACAACACCTCCCGCAGAGCTGGACCTTTTCACCTACAAAAAAATACCAGAAAAACAACAGAAAAATCAGGAAAAGACTAAGATGTCCCAGGCTCAAGAATTTATACTCTCTTTATTGGAAAATTCTAATAAGAGAGTAGGGAGCAATTGATATGACAAAGTCCATTTGAGTTGGGCTAAGGCCCAAACGCCAGAGAGTCCTCCACATAACAATAGCTCATTGGACCACGTGGAGGTCGACGAGAGACAGCACGAGGCAGCATGAGGTCCTATCGCTTGCGGCAGGGCCTCTGTCGCCAGCGACTAAGGCCTAAGGGTCTATCGACCGAATCTATCACTGTACACGTGGCACATGTTTAACCTCCGCATGGTGCGATAGACGTCTACCGCTCTTATGTGTCGCATCCATGTTACAATTTCCCGCCGACGACAGATCTCCACCATTCCCGAGAACGACAGTATTTGTGTTATACTTGGAAACAAATTCTCATCAAAAAGACGTAATGATCCTTAGGTAATTACTTTAAAATATTCGCCTATAAATAGGCTTCAAGTACAATTTTATTCTCTAACTTTGACTACGAGCTTTTACGTTTCCTAATACTCAAGAATCTTTGGCTGATTTAAGTATCGAAGTGTCTACGCGGGGAACCAGCCCTTGCGTTCCTCTGACTTTTCTTGTTTTTATAGAAGCTTTCTAGAGACACGTGGAGAGAAAGGACAGATATTGACGTTAGCAAGCATTTATTGTTGTTTTGTGCAACAATAAATAGGTTAAAATATAAAAAAAGCCCTCGAATAATAAAAGATTATGTAATTGAACTCTTATATTTTTTTTGCAATCAATTCAACCATTATATTTCCAATTTCACTCTATCGAACCCTTATTTGGAAGAAAACCATTAAGTATGTTATTTTTTGATCACGTGTATTGTACAGATTTAAGTTTCTCTTAGTTTTATAAGGATTAGAAGCAGTATGATGGTTTCGAAGGAATAGTATTTTGTCCAAACAAAGCCTTAATTAATTTAAATAGATTAAAGGGTAAAAAAACCATCGAATAATAAAGGGTTCCGCAATTGGACCGCTATATTTTTTTTTCCAATCAATTGAACCATTATATTTTTAATTTCACTCTATCAAACCCTTACTTGGAAGGAAATGGTTAGGTCTGTTATTTTTTTGGTTATATGTATTGTACAAATTTAACAGTTTTTGTAAGGATTTAACGGTTTCCATCCACAAAATAGCTCAATTGAGTGAAAATTGAAATATAAAGGCTCAATTGATTGCAAAAAAGAAAAGTAAGAGCTCATTTGTGAAAATCGTTTTTTCTTAGTTTTTTTTACCCTTTAGCCATTTAAATATATAGCAAGTAATATATCTATTGCTTTTTTTTATGTAATCACAAATATCTTCATCTTACGGTCTGATATTAATCCCGTTCGAATCAAAAGTGACAAACGGTAAAACCTCCTAACAATAAAGACTTCAAAATTTGTACAATGTCTAAATGTTTGATAAAAA
Source organism: Heritiera littoralis (assembly GCA_031772115.1). Classification (NCBI taxonomy): domain Eukaryota; kingdom Viridiplantae; phylum Streptophyta; class Magnoliopsida; order Malvales; family Malvaceae; genus Heritiera; species Heritiera littoralis. The sequence goes on from JAPDPK010000022.1 coordinate 2,116,318, forward strand.
AGTTCACTTTTATTTTCTGCAACCACTTATTGGTATTGTGTATCTATTACTTTAATTACTTTTCGTTGTTAATTGTTATATTTGCATTTATGAAATTCATGGCAACGAACATAAGAGACGAGTAGCACTCACTATCGACGCAACGAAAGTATAGAGAAGAAAATCCCTCTTCATTGGGGAAAATAAATAAAAAGAGGAGGAAGAAGATGATGACATAGAGAGGAGATTGTAATGAATGGGCATTGAGGGAGAAATGGATTGGTGATAATATATTTATTATCAATATCTTTTATTTATTTATTTATTTTGGAGAATGTTGAGTGGTGTTGGGGGAGGTGCCAATAGAAGGGGACAGAAATGATAGGAGAGTGAGTGTTTTGTATTGGACAAGGGAAAGAACAAAAACAAAAGGACCATCCTGTCCTCTGCAAAACCAATATAAGCTGAAAAAAGGAAAAGCATCTTATCCTCTCAAACCAAAGAGTGTTCCATGTAAGAATAGTGGGCCTCTCTCTCTCCATGTGCCTTTGTCTTGTCCTCAAGTAGAAAAACATCCATATCGACAATTCCCCCCACCCCCTCCAATCCTCGCCCTTGACGGTACCGCCCTCCCACTTGCCCTCCCCAAATGGACGGACTTCTATCATAATTCATGGTGGGCTAGGCGGGGAGCAACAAGACAAGAACATCTTTTGGGAACATATGCAAGGGCATTTCGTCCAATTGGCTGAAAAATAAAATGTAATAGTGGGGTGAGTGCTCCCATGCTTTTCACTTGTGTGAGTGCATATATATAATAGGTCATTTCCACGAAAAGTTGTAAAGTTCCTTTTGGAATTTGTGGTTAGATTTGTGTTCTTTTGTCCTACGTGACCCAAGTGGGGCCCCAAAAGACATCAATCTTGGAAACACTACAACTTTTTGGGGTGTCCCAAAGCATTATCTAATGGATTCTTGTTTGTTCTTCGAGCCATGGACCTCACCCTTTCTCCTTCGACAAGGAGTTTAGAATGCTCTATTTCTCCTTTGCTTTGGTCTCTTTCTCCTTTTTCTTGTGATTACGGTGGACACACACAACATAATGGCAACAATTTTGTGATGTCATCGTGGGGATGGGGTGCTATTGCCCTATCATATCATATCATATACCAAGAAGCGACCATCATGTGTGTGTTATTAGACATAACCTTGTGAGCTCGTGAGTGCGCGCACATACACATGCACATGCAGTTCACGTGGCACAAACGTGATGAGGTCCGGTCGTTACCCAACGGTCCAAAGATATAATGATTTGAGATAAAAGTAGATTTGCTCCAAGGCAATAATTAGTCATCATATATATTGTTGTTACCTATAGTCGTGAAATATAAACTAACATTCACCAATATATATATATATATATATATATATATATATATATATATATAAAAATTAAGATTATTATCTCATACCATAGAAGTGCAAATCTTGTAACTTTACAAGTAAAATTAAGAAGAAATATATTTTTTAAAGAATATGAAAAATATATAAAAAATTAATTAAAAAAGAAAATGAAACATGTGTCAATTTTTTAATTCCTCTGTTATGGAGTTAAAAATTTTCATTTCTAGTGTATAGGATAATAATCTTATAAATTAATCTAATTTTTTATTAGAAATAGTACATTACAATAGAAAATTTATGCATCAGTTAAACTAATCAAACAATTCTCACACTATAAGATTTGAACGTTAGACCTTTTTGTCTCATTAAAGTCTCAATACTCTTTTTAACTTTTACCATCTTTTTTAAATAACATTTCTTCTAGTAAGATAACAAATCCATGTCATATGATTTATATTCCAATAATAAACTATTAAATTTATAAAAAAAAAATTATCATATATTTCACGTAATCTTAACCATTTTTAGACTCAAAAACACCTAGTATCTTCTAGCATTCATAAATGTTGATGTTGTTTTTCTTTTTGAATTGATAAATTACTTGACTTATTTGTTCAAGATGAGCATTGAAGTCAACCAATTTCATTTAGAGTGTGCAAACGAATAAGACGTTCGAAGAATAATTTGTGAATATGTTTGATTTTTATTCGTTTATTAAGCTTAATAAACGATCATGAACAACATTTTAGTATTCATTTATTAAACGAATCGAACATGAATAGGGGTGTGTTTTATTTGTTTATGATCGTGAACAAACTTGTTTTAGATTTGTTTGAAACTCCTTTGTTTAATAAATTGTATAATGTTCGTGTACTGTTTGAATAAATTATTCAAATTACATATTTATCCATGACGACATCCTCAACCTTCTAATTAATATCACTTTTCTTGTAATTTGTAGCTTTTTAAAATGATAACTATTCTTCTTTTTTATACCTTCTTCCTTAAAAACCCAATGGACACTAGAATTCTCTTGGGAAGCTTTTCTTATAGCTTTTTTCATCAAGCTTGTAATTGTTAGAATAACAATGAAAAAAGATAAAACATCTAATCCCACTTTTGACACTCTAATAAGAATTTTGGAATTTCCACAATCTAGATCAATAATCTCATCAATTTTACCAATGTGATAAGTCATTATCAGCATTGCTTCTCTGCTAAAATCGTTAAATTTCAAATTTTACCATCCATAGAAACCCATTCACCCCCATAAACTAGCTATAATCTTGAAGGTATCAAAGTTCCACGCATGTAATGGAACCCCAAAACACATAATCCATGTAGTTATATGCTTATACTCAATATTCTTATACCAACACTCTACCTCCTCAAACCATTCCTTAAGTCTTGTCTAACCTCCACTGTTCATTGTCTATGGTCTCATCATCAATGGTGAATTGAAATTGTTTTCTAGAAATTCCCTTTATAGAGATATCGAAAGCACCTAACATTCTAAATTACTCTTGTAACCTATCAGCCTCATAAAAACCTGTTGTAGTTCTAGTCACATAGTTCTTTATGTTGTGTAACATCCCATTAAACATGCTAACTTGACATGATCTCCTTGGAATTTCCTTATAGTCTCTTTTGTGTTGTATGAAACTCTCCTTAATGTGGATGGTGTACTGATGTAAATAAGTTGAAGAAGAAACTTTGGTAGGCAAGGCACTTCCAAGAAGCTATCTTAAGAATAATAGTTTCCCCACACTAGTGCAAATGGTTTAGGAAACGTTGTTCCCAGGTTACATCGCCGACTCCAAGAGAAAATCAATTACACTTTGAGTTTCTGTTTAGAACTCACTTGAACCAAAACCAGAGAAATGAAGAGTGTAAGAAGAGAATCTTATTTTAGAGAGAAAGAATTTAAAGACTGTATTAAAATTCATGAAAGTGGGAGTATTTATAGACTCAAAATGGTGTTAGAAACACCCTTGCATGATTAGACATCATTTGAATGAAGAGCTACGACTTTTAAAATAAAGTAACATGTCCAATGGAAATATTTTTTGAGTTTCCAGAATGGAAAGTTGGTTGCCCAAGTGTTGACCCTAAAAGGTATCTACACGCAAGTGCACGTGGTCTTCAAGTAATACAGAAGTGAGTCCGGAAATATCGTCCCACAGAGACTGATGTTGCGAAGCTTAGCTAAATACCGAATACTATTACCTATGGTATATCTTAGCAAATTATGAAATTAGTTGAATGTGTGATCTACAAAGGCTAATAAAATAAGATAAAATAAATAGAAATACTAAAATAAAATAAAAAATGAAATTAAAAAGAAAATAAGAAATACTTACAGTGAAGATGATCAAAATAAAATAACTACAAAAGAAAGGAAACAAAATTTTAAGTTAGTAAACTATAAGGATAAAAATATGTAATTTCTAAAAAAATGCAAATAATGAAAATATGTATTAAATTCCTAATATGAAACTAATAATGGAAAAAAAAACTAATTAAAAATCAATTAAAAACTAATTTAAGAAAGAAAATGATGTATGAATTTCCTAAAACTAATTTAAACCCCAAAAATCCTAAATGAAACCTTAATCAACCCTAACCTTAACTACACTCTAATACATGAATTAAACCCCTAAACTTATGCACTTAATAACTGAAACAGTAACTAAAATGCATCTAAAACAGCCCCTAAACTTTACTAAAACAGTCCACTAAAATTATTAAATGAAAATGTAACTCAAACCTAAATTAATGCATCTAAATGATTTAGAAACTAATCCAAACTTTTCCTAACTAAAGACCTATATGAATACTGACCTAAGACATATAAAACTACCCTAAAACAGTACCTAAATGCATGGAATTAATGGAGGAACAAAATTTGGACAGCAAGCAAATTTAATGCTAAATGAACCTAAAAATGCAACTAAATGCTCATGTAAATTAACCAAACTTGTCCTATTCTTAAATCACTATCTAAATGCACTTAAATGACCTAACTTAATGTGACTTGATCTAAACAACTTCCAAAGCAGCAGCTAAAAAAATCTGGACAGAACACTTATAATGCAAGGATGCCTAACATAGAATTAATGCCAAAAATGTTATGCAAATGATATGGAAAAGGCATGAAATGTAACTTCAGCTAGCCTAAAAAATTATCTAATGAATGTATGGTCCTAATATGATCTAATACTACCTAAATGCACCTTAAGATGTAATAAAACAATAGTAAAAAAAATGTAAACAGCCCATAAAAACTGATCAGGAAAAACAGTGTTCTAATATGACTATGTCTAAGAAAATGCAATGGAACCTAATCTAAATGAAGTCCTAAAATTCCCAAATTAAAATATAACCTAAATATGACCCTAGGACACATAAATGGACCTTAAAATGAAGCAAATACAGACCTAAAAAATTGCTATAAAAAACGTCACTTTGTTGGACAGATTTAAAAAAATGCATGAAACACCTAAACTAATGCCTAGAACATGCATCAAACACTTAGTAAACCCTAACCTAATTGCATGAAATTAATACCAACCAATATAAAACTTAAAAGACACTGAAAAGGACCAAAAACAGAACCTAAAGGAACCCTAAAACTGAACCACACAGCACCTACAAAGTGAAGAACCAAAAATAGTCACAAGTAATGCCTAAGCTAACCTATCCTACTTTGATCATTTTTTGTATTTTTGTTTTGTAAGATATTTAAAAACTGTTTTAACCCAATAATCTAGACTCCTAACTCAGTAGAATAAAAATAAAAATAAAAATAAATCATTTTAAAGTTTAAAAACGGAATACAAAAATACCCACTCTAGACTAGCCTAAAACAAAACCAACTTCCTACATATCCTACTTTAAACATTTTTTTGTATTTTTGTTTCAAAAGATTTTTAAAAACTGCTTTAACCCATTAAACTAGACCCCTAAAACAGCAGAATAAAAATACTAAAAAAATAAATTAGACGTTTAAAAGCATAAAATAAAAATTGCAAAAGGAAACTATGGACCAAGCTCCCTCACAAGAACTATGGAGGTAGTTTTTCAACCTCTTAAGCTCCCATGATCATGGGACTCAATCATGAACCAAAATAAAAGAAAAAGAAAGAGTAGAAGATGACTATAGTTCCTGGAAATTTAAAGAAACAAAAAGCTTAAGTAAAGAGTGCAAGAATGTAGTAAAGAGTAAAGGAAAACATCATGAAAACTTGTATTTAACTTGCAAAAATGTAAAGAACATTAAGGAAATAAAAATGGTGGCTACTCTAAACTTGTAAACACATAAAAATCTGCTGGAAAAGTAAATCTAAGAAACCCTAGGCAGCCCCCCTAGGTTAGGTCTCATAAAGTTGCTTATATAGTCACTTAACCTAGGGATACAATGGTAATTCCAATCCTAGATGAGTTGGCATTAATTGCCACTTGTCTTCATGTCCTTGGCTCTTCAAAGTAGATATTTCCATGTCATTTAAGTGCTCACATCAGCCATGGACATCTCATCCCTTCTAGCACCTTCCTTTTTGTCTTCTAGTCCACATAAGCATACAAGGTGGCAAGGGCATGTGTCCTCCATGTGTTGGCATGTGTCTTTTGTTCTTATCCCCTAAGAGTGAGTAGGATGATGATATGTGGCATGCTAGATGTCAAAAGATGAGAGAGAAAATGCAGAGTCATGCTCCCTTGTCTTGTAGTGGTCCAGTCTCCTTTCTTGCCCATTTTCAGTCTATTTTTTACCGAAAAGACTGAAATTCTAGAATTTATTTTTCTGCAAAACATGAGGATTTTAATAAAATTAGGGGAATAATTAATAAAATAATGAGGGATTCAAATAATTATTCATCAATAAAATACTAAAATAACTCTATTTTCATAGAGTTATCGCCAAGAAAGAAAGTCGACTTCCCTAGTGTATTTTCAAAGCCATTTTCACTTAGGGCAATTGGCTACCCTTTTAGGGCAGTTGGTTGCCCTATATGGAAGTTGAATTCCCATGCGGAAAACATTTCCAGAAATCTCAGGCACATAGGGTAGTCAACTGCACTTTTAGGCAGTCGACTAATCAAACATTTTCTTCATTCTAAACTCATTTTTATACTTCCAATTTCATTTCTTTAACACAAATGCAATCTAAATGAATTTAAACATGTTTCTTTGGTAATATATACAACAATCCCCCACTTATTACCAAAGTATACAAGTGTATGCAATTTATGCAATCCTAAAAAAAAACAAGTTGGCTCTTATGCAAGGTGTATGTCTAAAGGTGGCCAAGGCTTGAACCTTTAGATTGAATATAAGACACTAGGAAACATATTCACCCCTTACATTGGCTTGAGTTCCTCAAAAAGACAATGTAATTTTGTCATGAGACTTCACTTTTATCCTGTGTTAGCAAGTACTTTAGAATTTATTGGAAATCCACATGAAGCGTCCTCTCACTTCTCTACTTCCATAGGAAGACTTATCAAGAGTGCATTACAACCTTCCTTTTTTACAAACACTCTACTCATAAGAGCTATAAGTCAATTACGAACGTTAGTCTAACCAATTGCAGTGATTAACAATGCATCTAGATATGGAATCTTATTCGGAATAGTCTTTAATTTGATTACCCCCACTATCCCAAGAAGTGATGCATTGGGAATGTCGTGTATCTTATATATGAATTCCTTGGACGATTCATGATTGAAAGTCTTTCGAACTCTCATACACACAGATCATCAAATGAGGAGACTATCCTTTAAACTTAAAGGATCAATTTCTTAAGTGACATCAATGAGATAGAGTTGGAATCAATCAAAATCATCTCTAGTAACCGATAGTAATCCCATACCTCTCATAGTGTTAGCTATCTTATCACTCAATAAGGGTTTAGTTAAGGGGTTTGCTAACATTTGCTTGTTAGGTAGATACTCTAAATTTACCTTACTTTTCTTTACAACACTTTTCACATGATTGTATCTCATAGCAATATGCTTGCTATTATTAGACAACCTATCATTCTTTGTGCTGTAAATTGCAGCTTTATTGTCATAATATAAAGCGATTGGTCCTTTGGTTCTCTCAATAAAAGGTATTCCCCTTAGAAACCTTTTAAACCAAAGTAAATCCTTGGTAGCATATGACATAGCAATGAATTCAAATTCCATTGTTGATAAAGCCACACAAGTTTGTTTCTTAGAAGACCAAGAAACAATAGCACTACCTACAGTGAATAATCAACCACTCGTTGATTTGGAACTTTTCTTATCCAAAACCCAATTAGCATCACTATAACATTCCAAAAACTAAAGTTTCACATTTATAATGCAAGCCATAATATAAAGTATGCTTATCTCAATAATCTACTTAATTCATGCCAATGTTCATTACTAGGACTACTAGTAAATCTAGTCAATATACACCAGCACATGCAATGTCCGGTCTCGTATAATTCATAGCATAAATCAAACTACCTATAATCTTTGCATACTCCTTTTGATTTACCGGTTCTCCTTGATTAGGTACTAACTTGTTAAATGGATCTATAGGTGTTTTGCAAGGTTTGCTATCAAACTGATGAAACTTCCTAAGTAATTTTTCTATGTAATGTGATTGTGAAAGAATAAACTTACCATTCCTCCTATAAATCTTAACACCTAATATAACATCATTTTCACCTAGGTCTTTAATATCAAATACTTTAGCTAAATATGAGTTAGTTTATTTGATGCAATCCATATTTGTATAAAAAACAAGTAAATCATCAACATAAAAAGTAATTAATATTTCATTATCATTCGTGCATTTAATAAAATCAAAATTTTTAGCCTTACTACTTTTAAAGCCAACTTTTTAACTTCTTTCTTAAATTTCTTACGCCATTGCCTAGGTGCTTGTTTAAGACGATAAAAAGACTTGTTGAGTTTACATACCTTGTGTTCTTGTCCTTGAACCATATATCCTTATGGTTGATGAATGTAGATCTCCTCATCTAGATCACCATTGAGGAAGGCAGTCTTTACATCCATTTGATGTACTTCAAGGTTGTATATTGAAGCAATAACAAACATCACCCTTGTTGAAGTAAACTTGGTGACTAGTGAAAAGGTTTCAAAATAATCTAAACCTTCCTTTTGACCATAACCTTTGGCTACCAACCTTGCCTTGTATTTGTCAATACTCCCATTGATTTTGAGTTTCTTCTTTAAAACCCATTTGGTGCCAATAGTTTAGTGTTAGGAGGTAAATCCACTAAAGACCATGTATTGTTCTCATGTAAGGATTTGATTTCATCATCCATAGCCTTCTTCCATAACATGGAATCTTTCATGTTCATTGCATCTTGAAAAGTTTTAGGATCTTCTTCTAACATGTAAGTATATATATACCTGGTCCTAAATTCGTTTCAATTCTTTTCCTCTTACTTCTTCTTAACTCAATATCACTAGATTCATTAGACGAAGTTGCATGATCATGAATTTCACTATCATGTAGAGGCATATCATCAATAACATGCTCATGATCAATTAACTTATATGACAAATCTTTCTCTAATTCATGACTATTAGCATCCATAATTGTCAAATGCTCAAAGTAAATTGCATGAATAGACTAAAAAACGCTATTAGTTTTTAGATTAAGAAATCTACATGCTTTACTTCCTAAGGCATAACGAAGAAATATAGATTTAGTTACTTTACTTCCTAACTTAAGTCTCTTATTTGTAGCATCAAGAACATATGTAACACATCCAAAAACTTTAAATTAATTTATATTAGGATTTCTTCCTTTTAATAACTCATAGAGAGATTCATCAAAACCTTTATTTAAAACTCTATTTGAGATGTAACAAGCAGTAAAAAGTGCCTCACCACAAAAATTCAAAGGTAAATTTGAATGTAAAAGCATAGCACTTACCATTTCAATTAATAATCTATTCTTTCTTTCCACTACTTCATTTTGTGGTGGCGTATTAGGAGTAGAAACTTCTCTCACTATACCATGTTTCTTATAGAAAACATAAAATTCGTTTGAGAGAAATTCTCCACCCTTATTAGATTTAAGTCTTTTAATTTTCCTATTAGTCAAGTTTTCTATTTCTTCTTTGAAAATCTTAAATATTTCAAGTGTGTCATCTTTTTTTTAAATAAATAAACATAAGTATACTTGAAAAAACATCTATAAAAGTAACAAAATATCTTTTTCTACCTCTAGTAATAATTTCATTATTATCATGTAAATCAATATAACTAGTTCTAACAAAGAACTAGTTTTAAAAACTGATTTGAAAGGGGTTTTTGAAATATTTACTTGTACACAACACTCACAAGTTTTAGTACTTAAAATGGTTGAAGACTTAGGAATTAAATCATCAGATGACATTTTATTTAATGCATTCATGCCAATATGTCCTAATCTATAATGCCAGAAACAATTAGAATCATTTACATCAACAACATAAGGATAATTCAAAGAACTTTTATTGATATTGAGAACATACATATGGTTTTTGAGAGACGCGATAGTTCATATAATTATGTGGAATTCAGAAATTTTGGGCTAACTTATTTAAATTTTCTCTAAATTGGATTGTCATGTTAGCAGTTTATATCATCTTATCGAGTTATTATTTACTTGATACAATTTAAGGTTAATTACCTAAGGTTCCAATTTAATATCATATAATTCCACATCTAAAAACTTCATAAAACAATTCCCACGTAAAAGTGGTAAATTCCCGGTTTAACACAATTTAGGCCGTAGCCTGGTTTAACAGTCAAATACAATCAATTTCTGTTCTCAATCCCCTATCACACTCGTAAACTCTTTAATCTATCACATATTCAAATTTCATTAAGAAATAAGGTCGTTTGACCTTTCAAAAAATTTCTAACAAAATATTTTATTATTTTTACAATTTTACTAAGTTTCTCAATAAAAATTCATTTACATCCCAATTATGACAATTTTTGCAATGTAAGCATACTTTAACTTATAGACATGTTGACCTATAGTATTGTAAAAAACTGTCCAAAAATAAACTCCTTTAAACACTAAAATCTTATACTGAACATTTACTGCAAGAGCTCTGTAGTCGGAAACTTACGAAGTTGGATACTATAGTACGACCTCGACTTAACCTATGATGGAAACAGTGGGGAAGTGAGCTAGAAGCCTAGTAAGTCAACCATATAAGTGCATAGGATAATAACATACTGTATACTATTTTAAATACATGTAAAACTTTCCGTATTCATGTCAATATACAATATCTTATACAAAGCTTTTTTTCTGATGTTCAATCATTTTTCTTATTTATTTCAACATTATGACTCGATGATGCTATCAAGGTTTTTCGAGATAGTTCATGGAAGGATACTATGAGATACCTCATTATCCCCTTAACCTAACATCACAACTAGATAGTCCTATCAATGTAATGATATGATGATTCAATGATATAAAAATGTAGTTTTCAATAAATCGATGTAATTATGGATTTCAAGAAAACGATATACTTTTCAGTCAAATCATAATCAATGCGGTATATAGTATTCAATAATAGACTTTAATTTAAATCAGTGCTTATAAGTTCAGGAATCAATGCTTGTAAGTTCGAAATCAATGCTCGTAAGTTTGTAAATCACATATTTTTAAATCATGTTGAATACTCGTAAATCATATCAAATACTCGTAAATCTCATTACGCACATGTAGTTCAAATCAAATACTTGTGAATTTATATAAAATACTGGTAAGTTTTATCAAATACACATAGTTCAAATTAAGTACTCGTAAATTCGTTTCAAATACTTGTAAGTTTTATCAAATACACTTAGTTCAAATCAAATACTCATAAATAACTTCAAATACTCGTAGTTCAAATCAAATAATTGTAAATTCATTTCAATAACTCATAAATTCATATAAATCTGTATTCGTAAGATCGGTTAGGCAAACTTCCCATCAAGTAACCAATAAAGACTTATCTCACTATATCAATTCAGTGAGTCAATGTCATATCCTGGAAACTAGGGTGTTAACTATTGCCATAGATCCTTGTCACTCCAATCCTAATGATCAGTTAGAACTAGAACCTATCAATGACTAATTTTTGGACAAGCCATATGCCTATATAGGAGTAATGATACTTAGGCATGTTTCCATGTTGCTCTATCAATTTCAAGATCAATGTGGAGTAGTTTAAAAACTATAAAACAGTATCAATATATGTTTTGAAGTATAATAATTACTTGGATATAAATGTGAAATATCCAATTTCCATGTATTCCTCCATGTTTGTAAAGTATTTTAATTCCATATGATTAAATAAATATGAAGTTGATGTGTAATTGAGGTATAAATGATGTATGCATGATGTATGGAGTATGAAAGAAATAAGAAAATTGATAGCCAAATAAATCAAAGAGCTTATTTTATTGTTATGGAAATGAATGGAGTATAAAGAAAAATTATATCAGAATTTTGGTAATTAAATGTTAAAGAGGTCAAATGGTCAAGGAAACTAATATCAGAAAAATATTAAGAGTATGAGACAAGAAATTAAATCAGAATTTTGATTGGAGTTAAGTAGATGAGTCATAGAAGAAAGGAAGGAAGAGAAATTAAATGGTCATGAGTCAAAGAGGTAAAGCATGGCTGAGATGAATTAATGGGATAAGGCATGGATTAAATGCAAATTAGCATAGTCATCATCCCTATCAGCCATCACCAACGTCAGCCACTATTCCAGCTCTCCCTCTCGTTCCATCTCCAAGCTTCCATAGTTTTCCATTCCAAGCTCTGTGATAAACCACCTCACTTTTCCATCGATCCATTAAGTTCATTAAACGAAAAACGATCCTTGTCGTTAGACTAAGAGATATCCAAAGTTTGGTGGATTGATTTCAAGTAGTGGAAGAGATCTCAAAGTTTGAGATTTTTGGTTTCTAGCAAAGGTAAGAGAAGAAGATGATTTAGTCAATTTCGTTCATGATAAGGAGTTGTATTGAGTTAGTACAAGATGTATATGGTGATTAATTAAAGGTCTATTTTGATATGATAATTTTAGATTCGAAGAGGTGAAAAGCGAAGGTTGATGCGCCAAGTGATTTCGCGTTTCCGAAGGAATCGAGGTAAGAAATTTATGTAACGGACGTAAGGCGGCTTTGTCCGCATGTTTTATGATGTTTTGATGTGGTTTGGAGAGATGCACTAGTTGTTTTGTGCAGGAAAAATGACATTTTCGGACTTGTCTCCTAGTGCCAATTAGGTTAGGAGCAGCCGACTGCCTTAAATAGCAGCCGACTGCCTAGAGACAACCAAAACGCCGTTTTTCGAAAATTGGTTCAAACCAGTCAATTGCTATGTAAGCCAGTCGACTGCTATTTACCCAGAAGCATTCTGTTTCAAACCAGTCGACTGCTATATGGGACAGTCGACTGCTATTTGCCAAAAATGCATTCTGTTTGAAAACCAGTCGACTGCTATTTCTTAAGAAGCATTCTGTTTGAAAACCAGTCGACTGCTATATTGACCAGTCGACTGCCTCCATGTATTTTTCGAAATAAAAATAATTTTGAGAAAATGAAGTTATAAAGCGCAGCCGACTGCCCTGTGAGGCGAGTCGACTGCCATGTATGAAAAGAGCTTTCAAAGCTTATTTGATTTAAATACAAAAGTGTTTTCTGAAAAAAGGTATATTATAAATGTTTTGAGACTATGGACTACGTGTTGATTATGCATTTCTGATGGCTGAGAGACTCTGATCAAGTCCTCAGTAATATGTATGTTGAGCGAGGAACCCTAGTCAGGTCCTCAATCCCATATGTGACACCTGACTAGTGGTCACTGTGGATTTCTAAAGGCAGGAGAGAATCCCTGACCTATACGGAGTGCACTACTGTACTAATGCATGATTAGAGTCATATAAATGGGAATGAACGGTTTATATGACGATTCAATCGCTTAAATATTGTACATAGTCTCCATCTATTTCAGAGTACAAGATGTATGTAAGAAGAAGTATACGATGTATGTTTTAAAGTATGTACGAAGTATGATGTTTTAAAGAAAGAAGTTTATGCATGATGTTTTAAAGAAAGTATAAGAAAAAGAAGTATGTGATGCATGTTTTATACGTATGCTATTTTAAAGAAGCATACAAAGTATGTTTGCCATGTCATTTGAAATAAATATGCATGGTTGTAAACAATGCATGAAAGATGTTTATGATACATGCTTTATAATGCTTTACATGACATTATAGATCCAAGTAGGAAAAATGCATATAGAGGCATAGCACGCTCTTTTACATAATTTTCTTACTGAGCGTAAACTCACCCTTTTACGACCATTTTTCCTACAGATTATCTGAAGTGAGCCTCGCTCCGATTAGAGGAGCTTGTTTTGGAAAGATTGCAGTGTACCTTCTCGATACGCTTCCCAGTTAGCATAGAAGGTATACTTATATGTTCATATATATAATAAATTTTAATTCAGTTACAGTACAGTACAAGTAGCCAATATGTATATAGGATGTCTGGGGATGTAAGATAAGATGATTTATGAGATCCTGTGGGAATGGAATGGTATTTATATATATCATTTTTATGCTTATGGAAAGTGAATAAAATTTTATGAGCTATTAGATAATTAGCTGAAGAATAAGGAAAGAATGACACTGGATAAACTAAATCAAATAATGTCGGATAAGATAATAAGAAAGAGTTAAGTGAAAAGATGAAGTGGCGGGGACGTCACAATAAAAGCATGGTATGCTTTATCTGAAAACAAGTTTATACATTATATAGTCATATGTTCAGTATACTTTAAAACATAGCTGCAAAATAATTCTTTTACATGTTTTGAAATTTGGTAACAAGGAAAATATAAAGCAAATGTATGCTTTATCCGAAAACACGTACATAAGCAACGTAGTCATATATTTAATAGATTTCAAAACATGTTACAAGTAAGATTTCAAAACATGTTACAAGTAAGATTTCAAAGCTTTTATACAAGTAGGTATAAATTGATGCAAGCTTTAAAATCATAACATTGTCATGCTATGCTCGTTAATTCAATATACAATAATGGCATAGTTTACTATATTGGACATTCACGTTCGGTATTCTAATTTCTAAAAATCAAATCGTTAGGTCCGGATTGTTATATCTCACTACCTATCCTGCAATTCAAAGAACATATTTAATTTCATATCCACCATTCACATCTTATTTCAATCTCTATACCTATATAGTTCACATGCACAATAATTCGGGCAACTATGCCATATTAGGCAATATTGGAACATGACTAATATATATGGTTCAATCACAAATAAATCAATATCTCATTATTCAAACTTACACTATATGATATTATCATGCATCTTACACAATTAACTTACCAAAAGCTCTATGTTGAGCACTCGTTTTCAAACTTGGTTGCTTTGGTTACCACACCACCAATTCGGTTTCAATCATTACAAACACACATCATATTTATGGTTACACATTACAATCACATTAAATTTCACTGTACATATCTTCACACGTGACTTTCACCTAGGATACCCCTAAGATTTTTATACAAGTAGTTGATAAAGTGTCTCAACTTCATGGTTTCATTTCAAACCAATTACACCTGTCTATTACTCATCACTTATATGCTAACAAATCATGATAACCAAGGCTTAATCACTTCAGTTTCAATATGCTCTTCATCTTAGCCAAAGCTATAAGATGTCTTACACGTTTTCATTCTCAATTAACTTAATATTCATGCTTAGCTAGATGATTAACATAACATATGTTCACATTATATCAAACTAAGTAAGGATCACACCATAAACCCTAAGTGGCCAAATATACCAATGTATTTTTCACCTAAATTCAATCCAATTTAGCACCTTAATCATTCTTAGCTAGGTGAATTACACCACATATCATTTTCACACTAAACCAAGCATGTTCACTTAAAAACCTTAGGTGGTCAAATCCTAAACTTCATGTTTCACTAATGATCATTCAATTTTAACTTCATACAACATCTCTATATCATTAAACAATCTACATAGATAATTTTTGAAACTTGGAATCAAGCTTACCACGTGAATCCTCATAATGGAGGAATATAGAACCATTCCAAGGAGATTTTTTCTTCAAACCAAAACCATAGAACATGTTAATATGAATCCTTAAGCAATATATATAAGTTTGGGAACTTGAAACAAAGCCTACCTATATAAATCATGTCTAGGCTGAATCTTCCGTTATGTTTAAATCTATGAAGTTTCTTTAATTTTCTTGAAGAAACAAGGCTAGGTTAGAGGCAAGGGGTTGAAGATAAGTTAGAAAATCACTTTAGGATTGAAAAACAAGCTTGAATCACTAAGGATGTGCCATGAAAGCTCATGGTTTTCACTTTCTTTCTTTTTCTCTCATTTCCTCTTAGGTCTCGATTTGAAAAATGGTAAAAAAGATGATATCGTGGGGTATATGGGTTCATTATAGTGCATTTTAGCATTAAAGGCTTAGGATAAGTAAGTGGTAAGTTTATCCTTTATGCTTTAATAACATATTTCCATAATTTTTCATGTATTTTTTTAATTTCCTATTTTTCTCATTTTCCATTGGTTCATGCATGTAGGTAGGTGGTATTCTTATAAACTCCATGCATGTCCCATGCACAAAGTGGACTTTTACAAGATTTGGCTGACCATGTACAATAGTACTAGCATTTTCACTCAGTTTTGCCTTTTTCGGTCTTTTTTGGTTTGTGGTCTGACATGACAATTCAAGACTTTGACATTGCTCAATTAGACCCCAATAGTCAAATCATAGAGTTAGTTTTGACCACTTGATCTGGTGAACTATGGACAAGATCGTCTTTTTTCAATTTGTTTCATGTATTTCAAGATAATTCATAATTAAATTCAATTAATTTCAAATTACAAAATATTGGCTTACCTGAGATCAAATGTCATCAATATCTGATGATTCGGATGTACTTGGGTGGGTGTGAGCTTCCGTGGGGCATACAAACCTCCCTTTACGAAAGCTTAACTTATAGTACCAAAAAAGCAAAAAAAGTACGATTTGATGATCCAATGAGAATTAATAGGTCAAATATTCACTTGATTTATAGAATTTTGAGTTCTAACAGGGTCACTGAACTGTTATTAAGAATATCCTTAAGTACTTGGGAAGAACTAAGGACATGTTTTTGGTCTATGGAGAACCTAATATTAGTGTAAAGGGTTTCACCGATGCGAGTTTTCAAACTGGTAAGGATAATTTTGTCACAACAAGGATTGTATATACTTTAAATAGTGGTGCAACCAACTGAAAGAGTTCAAATAAAAAATGACTATGGATTCCATAATCGAAGAGGATTATGTCTACATGTGTAAAGCTGTGAAAGATGCAGTTTGGATCATTAAGTTCGTGTCCAAACTTGGTGTGGTTCTGAGCATTATTGGTCTAATAGCATTATATTATGACAACAGTGAAGCCATAGCACAAGCTAAGGAATGAAGGTCAACAAAGATCCACGCATGTACATAGGTATCACCTGAATAGAGAGATCTACGAGAAGTGGTGTTAATATAGAACAGTACCTACTTAGGAGAATCTAGTTAATCTTCTTACAAAACTTCTGATCCAACAAAAGCACGGTCAACACTTGAAGGGTTTTGGTGTTAGCTATGTAAGATATTAGCTTTAGTGCTAGTAGAAGAATGTTAGTATGAGCCCTTCAAGCCAACCAAGATTTGGCTATGATTGATACTATTAGTTATTTTATGTCAACATTATGATTGTTTATTTTTTGGAGAACCTAATGTTAGTGTAAAGGGTTTCATCGATGCGAGTTTTCAAACTAGTAAGGATAATTTTGTCACAAAAAGGATTGTATATACTTTAAATAGTGATGCAGCCAACTAAAAGAGTTCAAATAAGAAATGACTACGGATTCCATAATCGAAAAGGAGTATGTTATCATGTGTAAAGCTGCGAAAGAGGCAGTTTGGATCATTAAGTTTGTGTCCGAACTTGGTGTGGTTCTGAGCATTATTGGTCTAATAGCATTATATTATGACAATAATGAAGCCATAGCACAAGCTAAGGAACAAAGGTCAACAAAGATCCACGCATGTACATAGGTATCACTTGAATAGAGAGATCTACGAGAAGTGGTGTTAATATAGAAGAGTACCTACTTAGGAGAATCTAGTTAATCCTCTTACAAAACTTCTGATCCAACAAAAGCACAGTCAACACTTGAAGGGTTTTGGTGTTAGATATGTAAGATATTAGCTTTAGTGCTAGTAGAAGAATGTTAGTATGAGCCCTTCAAGCCAACCAAGATTGGCTGTGATTGATACTATTAGTTATTTTATGTCAACATTATTATTGTTTATTTTTAGGTAATAATATTAAGGTATTTCTTTATCCATAAGTTATTTGAATAATTGTTATTATTGCACTTATGTAGATAATGTCCTTGGAACATAATAACCTTGGAAGGGAATTGTAAAGAGTTACAATTATGAGATATCTGTGCATCAAAGTTTTGTTCGTAACTATTCTTACTCATTGCACTATTAAGACATGGTGTTGACAATTCTCAAAGACTAGTACATGTTAAACCTCCTTACTTGTTAAGTAAGTAACTATCTCATCGGTTGAAATATAGTGATATTTGAGGATAACATTTGGGTGCTTATTAAAGAATAAGTTCACTGAACATGACTCATTATGAGAGCTCCAGTTGGTAGTGTCACTCAAGTGTCCATGGACTATGCTCTCATGTGTCAATAGTTTAAATAGTCATTAGACTTGAGTTGTTAGATCATCTTATGCGTAAAATTGTCATACTTTGATTTCACCTTTATGCGTTTAGGTACCAAATTCGTAAAAACGGTGATTTTGAGTGTGCTATGAAGTACATTAAGATGGATGAGTAGTCAAGATGAGGATTCATAACTCCAAGTGACTTAGAGGACAATGTCATGGTCATCCTTGCTCAGATGAACTCTTAAGTCCTTGGCTAAGGCATTTTGAGAAGTTGCGTTAATATTGGTAGCACAATGGTAAATATGGAAATTAGTATAAAGTAGACACTTATCTATTTTTGAGACATTATGATGAAAGATCGAATTACACTGATATACAATACATTGAATAGGTTAAGTCAAACCATTTTGATTTTCCAACATTTGAGTGATCATGAAATATTGCTAGTATAAAAAGATATGAAAATGTATAAAACTAAATTAGTTTTATATATAATTGTACGTGAATTCCTCCTTCCTATCTATCTATCTATCTATGTATATTTAAAAGTTCACATGAAGATGTATGAAGAGTGTACGTGGAAAGCTAGGTAAGGTTTCCCCACCCTTCAATGATTAAGAGTTTTAGTATTGATGGTACGAGACAATTGTCTAAATATGGAATTTACCTACTTATTTTAACTTTCTTTTTAGAGTTAAAACATTCTAATATAGAGCAAGTAAAAAGGAAACGAAAGATACGTTTGGTTTGGACCTCTTTGGTAAGCATCGTTTTCATTCACCAACTGCCCATGTTATAGGTAGATCTTAGATATACATGCATTGTGGATGTTGACACAAATGCTTCTTTATTTATATTCTGCTAAAAATAAGGCATTGTGATGGTCATGTCCTATTTTAAATTATATATATATATATATATATATATATATATATATATATATATATATATATATATATATATATCGACAAATGACAAATAAGATAGTCAACAGGACATCAATGAGTTAAATAAAAGTTGAAAATAATAATGAACAGCTTTAAATTCCCCGACATCAGTTTTTATGAATGTAAAAAACTTTATTTTATTAATTATAACCGGTATTTGAGGTGAAAAAAAAAAATAGAGGACATCGGAATCATTTCTTAACATTAAAAGAGATATATTCAAGTTTAAAAAATTCAAAATATATTTTTTCATTTTTATTGGTTTAAGTATTTTTCCGAAGGTTGTGCTAATTTCTAAATGGTCCAAAAGCCGTCAAAAGAAAACAAAACATTGATAACGCGTGTAAAATAATGCAAGTTTTAGGGACAAAGATTTTATGTTTATTTGAGCTATTCAAACGATTATATTTTGGAACTTTTTTGTCATTTCATTTTAGCTTAAATGTTATGGCAAGTAAGCCTTTTACCTCAATGATCAATATAGTTAAATACTGCAAATATATATAATTATCACTTTGTTTTATTTTTATGTTGGATTCACCAAAAATATAAGTTATACCAACCGAGTGGTAATTACATTTTTTTATCACCAAATTTTTTTTTGTAATTTTTAATATTTCCAACTCCCTAAGAAATTCCTCTTGAATGTCATTTGTTTTGGTGTAGACAGAAGGGAAAATTTCTCCCCTCTTAAAGTATCTTAATTAATTAAACCAAAACACATCTAAGTGGGAAAAAGTATCAACTATATCTCTTCTTTATTTTCTTCCCTTTTGTCTATTTCCTGAACTGTGCCAAACATAAAGTTGATGTTGGCCATTACGAAATCATGTTGTAATAGCGATGATGAAAATCTAAATGCATATTTTCAGTCCTGCTTGTTCACTGTCAGAACAATCTTGCTTGATTTTCCCTTCATATATGGTAGAAAACTTTGAAGTCAAAAGTGTAGCAAAAGTTGCGTGACAAAAAGTCATTGCTAAATTTGTCACCTCTTGCAAAACTTCTAACCCTTATTTCCGACTTTTTCACCTAAAGCCATAATCTCCATTCTCCACGCCGTGCATATGGAACCGAAAGGGGAGCGAAACTAACGCTTAAGTTACAATCCACTTTCGTTTTTTTTTTAATATATATAACAAATTAAACTTAAATACAAATAATAATAACAAACTGAACTCAATCTTATACTTTATCAGACTCGATGTCTCAAATACAAATAACAAGAACAAACAAAACTCAATCTTATACTTGATAAGATTCAAACTTGAGTCTTAAAACTTTCAAGGCTTTCTACTTGTCACTAAATCAAAGGCTCATTAGCCACCTTCATTTCATACAATAGTGATTATAAACATATGAAGAGTTAATATATATTAGTGCTTATCAATTAAAAAAAAAGAACAATTATTACTCAAGATAGATTTATCTCGAATAAAAAAAAACCTTAATCTCATATTTGATCAGATTTGAGGTCTTAAAAATAAATAATAATAGCAAACTAAACTCAATCTCACACTTAATGAAACTCGAATTTGAGACCTCAAAATTCCAAGACATTCTACTTGCTACTAAACCAAAGTTTCATTGGCTACCTTTCATTTCATACAATAGCAATTATAAACATACGAAGTGTTAATATATTTTTATCCTTATTAATTAAAAAAAAATATTACTCAAGATCAATTCACCTCAAATAAAAAAAAAGAAAAACAAAAGAAAGAAGACAAAAAATGAAGGCCAATGAGTTTTAACTAATTAATTTACATATTTTGTTTAGTTAGTACTATATATTTTAATATATTTTCCCAATAGATGTAACTAAGCATCAAAATTCACACTTTTCACCTAATTGTAAAAACAAAAGGGACTTAAAATTGTAACACAACTGAATTATTATCAATGTCAATAAATTTAAGCTAGCACAAATTTTTGCAGCTTGAGACCCACCCTAGCTAGAAAGGACAATATAAGGGGAATTATTTGATCCATGGTGGTGGTTCAATAATATGAGCAATATACGTTTTCCTGGAAGTTGAAGATGACAAAAAAGCGACATAATGGATAAAACCCACGTGTCTTAATCAAATTGGACCGTCCAAGCTAGTGATATGCATTAACAAAAAAGGAAAAGAAAAAAAACTTCGGGCGGTCAAATGTTGTTTCAATTTATGGACTTTAGATTGATCTATTGGTCACGTCGATCAATCGGTACAGAGAATTTTGGCCTTCCTTGAGTGCAAGTAACATATGTGTCAATTCATGGCTAGCAAGTTTTGGTGTTTATCTCTTGTGCACCCGCCATCGCAATATCGAGTTTGAGTGTACAATGATCTACATCCAAGTTTGAGACACAAATTAATTGGCCTTTTTGTTCAATAATATTTTACTAAATTTTATTTTTTGTATGTGCACTGAAATATATTGAAATTCTCTACCATAAAAATTTATTTCCAATTTACAGATGTTTACTGCTATTTGAATTAAAAAAATGTCACACATTGATATTGGAAATCGGTTTAAATGGTTATGTTTCATCTTTAATGTGTGAAAGTTTTATAGATTTAGAGTTTTAATTTCAGCATCTATATATGAGTTACCAACTCTAATACCTCCATATCTTTCCAAATTACTTTCTTCCAAGTCTTTTTTGGTCTTCCTCTAGTCTTAACCCTTCTCTCAAGATCCATAGCCTTTATTCTCCTAACTGGAGCATCTACAGGTCTACGTCGTACTTGTCCAAACCAACATAAACAACTTCCACATCTTGTCTTTGATAGGTACCACTCCAAGCATCTTACAAATATCTTCTTTTCTCATTCCAGCCTTTCTTGTATATCCACATATCCACCGCAACATTCGCATTTATGTTACACTCATCTTTTGAATTGGTAATTTCAATTAATAAAGAAATCCCATTTTCAAGATTTTACTTTCTTGTAGCTATTTTGTTGAATACTAATGTTTTAACTTTAGAATTGTAAGTTTTTGGTTCGTTTTATAATTTTTAGTGAGCCTCTCCCTATACCTGAGTCATAGCACATATCGAGAACTGCAAAGCCATCATAGAGAGTTAGGTCATACCTAAGATAGGTGATCCAAGTAGCTTTACTATCCCTTGCACTATATCTAATCAGTTCTTCCATAATGCCTTTTGTGACCTAGGATCTAGTATCAATTTGATGCCTTTAGTAGTATATGAAAGGCTTAGATTAAGGGAAGTAAACCCTACTAAGATCACCATTTAGATAGCCGATGATCTATTAGATGCCCTAGGGGAGTGGTAGATGATGTTCCTATCCAGGTTGATAGGTTTACCATTCCGGTAGAGTTCTTGGTTTTAGATATGAAGGAGGATACCAATGTTCCGTTCATCTTTGGTAGACCATTATTGACTTCAAGAAGAGCACTGATAGATGTGAATCAAGGAGAGTTGATTTCTAGACTTCATGGTGAGGAAGTTAATTTGAAATAAGAAGGAGAGGAGAATTAGATGGTAACTCTAAGCGTTTCAAGAAATACTTGGCAGTTGAAAAAGATGTTAATAAGCTAATTTTAGAGGATGATGATGCCAAGTACTATAAGGTAACCACTAATGTTTTTGAGTTTGATGATAGGATTAGAAGACATATAGATGTTACTAGTGATATAGATGGATTTATCAAGGATGTGGCCGACGAGAACGATGTTAATAGCAGATTTTGTAGAGGCCATCCTGTGAGATCCATGTCACATTGTGAGGCACTTATCGAGGGAGCACCCTCTATTGTCAAGAGTGCCTTGCTAAAGAAGGATTGCACTAACCCAATCAAGCCTGAGCCTTATTGATCCTTTGCTACTCAGCTTCATGAGAGTCCTACTGATGACTATAAACTCATCCTAGCTTCGTCATTTTATTTTCATTTTCTTTTATTTCCTTTTCTTTTCATTTTTGTACAGTTCTTTTTCTACTTGATGATTGTTTTTCTTTGTTTTCCTTTTGCAAATACATTTTGTAGCAGCAAGTTCCATTGGGATTTATAATGTTCATTATCAGCATATTAGGGGAGTTTCCTATGCTGAGCTTCTTTTCTCTGTTTATCTACACATTGAAGATACTATGCACTTTAAGTTTGGGGGAGGGGATTAACTTAAGTATTTTCAAAATTTTTGTGCAAAATTGAAAACTCTTTCAAAATATATGAAAATTTAGGCTTAAAATGATTTGTTTTGAGATGATTTTGGTGCTTAGCATGTTGTTTATCCATAATCCTATGATATTACCCCTTGATTGAGTATTATTTTGATTGACTGAGAAGCATGATTGTGGTGAAAGAATAAAGTTGAATTCTTGTATTTATCATGATTCTAATTGTGACATCCTCGTCTTTATGCACACGTTTTGATCATGGATTTGTATGCACATTTACTGAGAGCTTATGTGGTCATAAGATTGCATTTGTTCATTTGATTTTTTGCATCATTTTCTAGAATTTGCTTGATTTTCTCTTAAGGTGAAATTATTAGATCACACTTGATTAGGGAAATGATTTAGCCATCTTTGTATCATTTGAGCCTTTCTAGGTAACCTTGTGCATATTTTATCCTTAGTCAACCCTCTAAGCCTAATTAGCCTTTCTTTGTATATACACTCACAAATAAATAAGTTCTCCTATCCTTCTACCTTGAAAGCTTGTGTTTAACTAGGGAATTATTAGAGCTATGTACATATAGGTATAGGGAAAAGGAAAAGAAAAAGAAAAGGAAATAAAAAAAGAAAAAAGAAGGAAAACGAAAAAATAGAAAAAGAAAAAATATAAAAAGGAGAAAAAAGAATAATGCAGAAAAAATAAAATAAATAAAATAAAGTGTATAGTGTCGTAACGATTTTCGTCCGGGGACTCGATCGTTAGACGATTTTGGATAAACACAATAAAGAGGAGTCGCCACCAATCTTTTTTGGCTAGGTGTGATTGGCCACCTAAAATCTTTTATTTTTTTAACAAAATCTTAAAATTAACTAAGTTTTATAAAAAAAAAACAATTCTTGGTCTGCGAAAACAAAGTTTGGGTTCGGGAGTTCGGTTACGCGTGGGGAAGGATTAGTACCCCCACAACGCCCGTTAAAAAACGGTACCACTTAATCATATTATCTCTTTGATCTTAATTAAATGGTCTTAATTAAATATTTAAAAGAACTTCATTTATTTTGAAATCATTTCGTTATTTGTTTTATTTTTGAAGTATTTAAGTTTTATATAAATGAAAATCTTTTGTATTGAAAATTATTCGAAGTACCCCAATACTTTTGGTAGCATTTCGGATAATTTCCTCACCTAGAGATTTCTTGAGAATCGCTACTTGCGATTTCTATAGAATCTCATCATTGGGAGATTCACACTTATTATGAAATTTCATGGATGCAAATGATGCAATCAAAATACAGATGATGCACATGAGAAATCCATTATTCATTTATACTTATATTGTAATTTATTTATATTTATAAAATCTTGTCTTTATTGAAAAATCATACTAAATATTCCAATACGCTGGTAACATTTAGCATATTTCTCTCACCTAGAGATCAGTTAGGAATCACTACTTGTGAATTCCGTAACATCTCATCATTGGACATTATTTATATCTTATTTACTTACTTTTAATTGTTATTATAACTTATTTATTATTTATTTTTTAACGTTAATTTATTTTATAAAAGTTAATTATATTAGAAATCTTCATCTCGAACTAAAATTACTTGAATACCCCAATATGCTGGTAATATTCAAATATTTCATTTCGACCCTAAAGATTATCAAAGAATCACTACTTGTGATTTCTAAGAAATCCTATCATCAGAAATTTTATTTATTTATTTTTATTTGTTATTATTATTATTATTATTTCAAATTTATTTATTTCAAAAGATCATTAGTTGTAAAAAAATTTAATATCGAAATAAAATTGCTTAAATGCCCCAATACGCTGGTGACATTTAAACACTTTATTTCGACCGTAAGGATTATCAAAGAATCACTACTTGTGATTTCTATGAAATCCTATCATCGGATAATTTTTTATTTAAACATGAATTTTATGATTATTATTTAATTCGTAAAACAAATCTTTATTTTTTGTAACTTAATTTTTTTTATAAATTAATTTTATGAGTTTCAAAATGATAAATCTTATGAGGTAATATTTTCTTTTAAACATGCCAAACAACAAAAATCCACTTTCTAAAACTTTATGTGCGCAAACTACAAATTGGCAAAGGAAGATAAACACGTGCACAGTACCAACACAATTAACTAGCTCATAATTAATTAATAAATTAATTAAATATGTAATCAAAGTGAGAAAGCAAATCAAACCTCTCACGTCCTTAGCTAAATAATAAATGCAATCATGTGAAGCCCAAAGCAAGTTATATCTTTAGCCTTTCCAAGTCGACGCCGTTCAGCTTTGTATATTCTTTCCTTCCTCGGTCTTCCTTATTTCCTTTGTAGAACACGTTCTTCTTCTTTTCTTAGACTTGAACGGTGCCGTGGGAGTGAGCAATAGTGACTATGCATGGGAGTGGCGAGGCGTGGAGCAAGAAAACAGGGGTTGTGTCGGCAGTGGGAAGTAGGAGCAGTCCGATGATATGCAAAAAAGAAGCAGGGCGCGCAATGCTGGATGGAGCGAGGAAGATGACATGTGAACAGAGCACAGTGGTAGGGGTTGATGGTTTGGTGATTTGCAATAAGGTGCAGAGGATCGTACACCAAAATTGGATTGCAGAAGATGGCGGTTGGCGAGGCTGAGTTAAAGAAGATGATGGACAGTGGCTGTTTGGTGAAGACGCAATGAAGGTGTTGGATATTGCGCAGTGAGGGGATGGTGATGGTGAGGCCAGGTTGTGTCTTCGTGGGCTGTAGTGAGGATCACAGAGGATGGTGGCCGTGTAGGAGTGCAGTGATAAAGATGAAGATGAGTGGTGATGGAGAGATGATGATGGTAAAGGCTACTAGATGAAGATGAGTAAGCCGAATCGTGTGATGAAGATGATGACCCCTGGTTGTCTCCCCTTTTCATTGGCTTTTATAGCCACTTCTAGTCTCAAACTTTTATGGAAAGAAATCAAAAATTTATAATTGATCCCATGATTATGGGATTTTTCATTTATTTTGTTTGACTTTCCTTCTTTTTTTTAAAAATTTATTTCCATTTCATTTTTTTTATTTTTGGTAATCAATTTTCAGATTTTATTTCACTTTGATTATTTCCTTTATTATTATTATTATCTTTCTTATGGCAACAAATCATTGAAGTCAACTCTCTTTTATTTTATACAAATCCTTTGGTTTGTTTCTTTTATTTATTTTTATGTTTTTTATATATATAAAAAAATGTTCGGATAAAATTAGGTGTCTACATATAGCAAAGGAAATAAGTTTAGGGGGTTAGTTAAAGCTCTAAACATTATAGATCCTAGCTTAATGAAGACCTATTGATTTCTGATCAACTGTGACTACATTAGTGGAGAGAGTAGTGAAAAGCAAACATATAGAAGTGATCACTGGTCATTGACTTTGCATCTTTGTGTTTGCATAGTCTAATTCTAATTGTGTACTGTGAAATAAGATTGACATTACCCATACACATGGAGAGTCCAATTTGGGTTAAGACATAAGATTGAATGATGTTTGGTGTTTGATCTATGATTATGATCTCTGATATTTGAATTTGTACTATAGCTTTAAGGATAGTTGGGAAAATAAATCAATTTTGTACATGTCATCTCTTATATATGTTATGTTGTGCTTGACTATATGCAAAAGCTCAAGTTTGGGGGTGTGATAGCCCTATGAAAATAGGGTTATTTCTATGCTTAATTGCTTAATTATCATTTAATTCCTCCATAAATTTATTAACTAATCCCTTAAATTTTACTAAATTCCTCATATTTTACAAATAAATAAATATCAGATGAATTTCGATTATTTCAGTAGAAATTAAACTTAAAAAGGGTAAGAAATGAGACTGGACCACTAAATGACAAAGGCAGCATAACTCACCATTTTTCTCTCTCTCTCTTTGACACCTAGTATGCCACATGTCATCATCCTACTTACTCTTAAAGGATAAGAACAAAGGACAGATGGCCAATAGATGGAAGAAGCATGCCCTTGCCACCTTGTATGCTTGTATGGACTAGAAGACAAAAAGAAAGGTGGTAGAAGGGGTGAGGTATCCATGGCTAATGTGGGCACTTAAATGACATAGAAATATCTACCTTGAGGAGCCAATGACACAAAGACAAGTGGCAAAAACTGCCAACTCATCTGGGATAAGAACTTACCCTTGTATCCCTAGGTTTAATGAGTATATAAGCAGCATTATGAGACCTAACCTAGGGGTGGGCTGCATAGGGTTTAGTTTCTTCATTTTTCCAGCACATTTTCATGCTTTGATTAGATTAGAGCAGCCATCATTTTCAGTGCCTTGTGTTCTTTACATTTTGCAAATTAATTTACAAGTTTTGTTGTTATTTTCTTGCAATCTTTACTATTTCCTTGCAACTTTTCATTTGAGCTTCTTTAAATTCCGGCACTTTAATCATCTTCTACTCCTTCTTCTTCTTCTTTTATCTTTGTTTATGATTGATTTCCATGCTCATGAAAACTTAAGGGGTTCAAAAACCACCTCCATAGCTCTTGTGAGGGAGCTTGATCCACATTATTTTTGAGTACTTTTTATTTTCTATTTTCAGGGTTATAAATGGATGTTTGAAATTTTTTTTCTTAATGCTTTTAAGGTCTATTTTAATATCCAAGTTCAGTTTTTAATGTTTTGACATCAAGAAAATTAAAAAAAGAAATTTCAAACTAATAGTGTTTTTTGAGTAGGCGTTAGTTAACTTCACTTTGCATTTTACATGTTAGTCATTCTTTGTTGCTGTCTGATTTTGGCGTTACTGTCCAGGGTTATTTGGAGTATGTTTTGGCTTGTTTTGAGTCACATTTTAGTAGGGTTTAAGGTTTGATAAGGTTAGGTACATAAGGGTTAAGTTTAGAAGGTGTTTGATGAAAGTTTCATGTAGCATTTCCTTTGTTTCCATTTTGCATTCTGTTCTTGCATTTTCCTACACAGCAGGCGGTACTTTTAGACATGATAGGAGTTTTATTTTATTGCATTTAAAGGTCAGTTAGGTGTTTTAAATTAATACTAAAGTCATATAGTAATTAGGTGATTTTTAGGATTACTTTTGTTACCATTTACATAGCATTTCATAACACTTTCACATTAATTTTCTGATCAGTTTTTAGTTACTGTTTTTAATATGTAGCTACTGTTTGGTCACTAAATTAGGTTCATTTTAATAGTTTTAATACATATTAGTGTTATCTACTCATCTTAGGATTTTTAGGAAGCTTTAGGGAATTTTTAGAAGTCACATTACATTGCATTTTCACTAGGTTCCATGGTTTAGGCGTCCTTAGCTTGGATCTGTTCAGTTTTTTTTTTTAGTTTCTGTTTTAGGTGTTTTCTAAGGTTATTTTCATTAAATTTAATCCATTTTAGGTGCATATACTTAGTAGTATAAGCGTAGATTAGGTTAGATTAAGTTTTACTAGCATTTAGTCGCATTTTTAGGCTTACTTTTGCACAAAATTCTCTCCAGGTTCAGTTTTGTTACTGTTTGGAGTGTAATTAGGTATTAGTTTAAGTTAATTTCATGAGTCTTAGGTAAGTTTAAGCCTAGGGTTTAAGTTGGGATAGGTTAGAATAAGTTCCATGCATTTATCTTAATGCTTCCTTGAATTAGAGTAGGATTACATTGCATTCTTATGTTCGGTTTTTAGAGGTTGTTTTAGGAGTTAATTTAATTTGGTTTAGAATTTAAATGATGCACTGGGGTTTAATTAGAGTTAGGGTTAAGTTAGGTTTCATTTTGGTTCATTAATTCAAAAATACATTTACTTACATGCATTAGTTAGATTAATTTGTCTGCAACCGCTCTTTAACTTCTCTGAAGGCATTCTTCCTCCCCCTTCCTACGACAATCGGTAACCCCAAATATTTTTGTCAAAGCCGTTTTATAGGCGATACCAACTTACACGATGCAATGTTTCTTATTTCCTAAGGGGTTATGTCAAAGAATCAATGGTACACTGAGCAAGTGCAGGTGGTAGTCCCAGAAAGATAAAAAAAGGTTTGCACTGGCTGAAATGGAGACAGTTTGTCAACATAAAGAGGAGGGAGGGCTGGATTTTTGAGAATTTGAATGTTTTAACTTAGCTTTACTAGCTAAACAAGGCTGGCCATTAATGAAGAGCACAAACTCTCTACTATTCAAAGTTTTCAAGGCTCATTATTTTAAGGACTCCTCCTTTCTAGAAGCTCCACTAGGATCCAACATTTCGTATACATGGAGGAACTTATGAAGTGCTAGGAGGATTCTGTTTCAAGGTCTAAAGTGGAGAGTTGGTGGGGTGAAGAGAATAAAAATCCTAGACGAAAAGTGGTTGCCACAATAAGTAATTTGGGATCATAGTAGGGTACAGGGAGTAATACCAGAGAATGCTACAATGTTAAGCTTAATTGACCTAGATATTAAATGGTGGAAAATAGAATTGATACACGAGTCATTTCCTTCAAAAATAGTAGAGATAATTCTTGGAATTCCTTTGAGTAGTCTTGACCATGAAGATGAACTAATTTGGGGCTTCGAGAAGGATGGGACTTACAAGTAAGGAGTGCCTATAGACTACTCATGAGTAATTTGTCTAGTGATCCCTCAACCTCAAAAAATGTAGCTTAAAGCAGTAATGACAGAGATCGATTTTTTTGGAAAAGGCTTTGGCGTTTGAACATGCCTTCAAAAATTAAAATGTTTTGCTAGAAACTTTATCATGGAATATTACCAGTTTTAAAGAACCTAAAGAGAAGAGGCATTTAAATGAAAATGGTAGGTGCGAGATGCTAGCAAGGAGAGGAAACCATTAGGCATGTGTTCTGTGAATGCAGTTTTGGAAAAGAGATATAGGCAGTTGCCAATGTGGAAGATACCTGGAGGATGGAAGAGCAGAAGATTTTAGGGAATGGCTGGCCAATGCAACAAAGAGGACAACGAGTGATTTAATGGAGAAAGGTTTGACCACTTGCTAGTTGATCTGGTATGGAAGGAACATAGACTTAAAGAAAAATAAGAAGAGCATCTTGGAAGCACTTATTAGTTTCAGGACAGCTATATGGGGGAGTATTAAGAAGCACAGAAAAGAAATGGATACTAAGGTACTTAGAGAACCCTATAAATGGAAACCACCCCCTACTAATTGTTTCAAAGAAAAATTTGATGCAACTTTAAATAGGGTTGAAAAGGGATGGGGTCTAGTTTGTGTCATAAGAGACTATGCTGGGAATGCGATGGGTGCAACTGTGGTATATGTAAGAAACATAAGTAAGGTAATGGTTGCAAAAGCTATGGCAACAGTTAAAGCCTTGGAGTATTTTAGACAATTGGGATTAAATTCTATCATTATCGAAGGAGATTATCTCGGAGTTATAACTCAACAAAACAGCACAGGACCCAATTTCTCCATTATTGGTAATTTGAGAACTGATGCGAAGAACATGTGCAGAATGTTTCATCATGCTAGAGTTGATCATGTTAAGAGGGAAGCCAATGAGGTTGCCCAGCTTTTAGCAAAACTTTGTACTTAATGCAAAGTCAAATTTTGTTTTGTGCAATAATTTTCCCTTAGCTATTAGTTGAGCTCTAGAAACTGGTTGTAGTGATTTGCATTAATGAAAGTCTATCTTCTTATTTCAAGAAAAAGTTAGATTAATTTGCATTAGTATTTCATCCATTTAAGTAATTTAGGTTTCGTTTAGAGTAGGTTGTAGTTTTGGGTTACATTTTGGGTCAAAAATTAGGGTTAGGGTTAATTAAAGTTTCATTTAGGGTTTTTAGGATTTCAATTAAGGTTTGGTAATTTATCCATAATTTTCTTTCTTTAATTATTGTTAAAATGATCTTTTTATTAGTTTATGCATTTTTAGTTTCATTTTATAACTTTTCATGCATTTTTTTCATTATTTGCATTTTAGCCCAATAATTTTAGGAATTTATATTTTTACCCTTATAGTTTAGTGATTTGTATTTTTGTTTCTTTTCTTTTGCAATTATTTTATTTTTCAACTTTCTTACTATATATATTTTTTAACTCTTTTTTAATTTCATTTATTTTTATTTTATTATTTCCACATTTACATTATTTTGTTTTCTTTTGTAGATCACCCATATAATCAACCTTCATAATTTGCTAGGATATACTTAGGATAATAGTATATTGTGCTTAGCTAGGCTTTGCAAATCCAATCTCGTGAGACGATATTTCTAGGCTTACCTCCATATTACTTGAAGACCATGTGCACTTGTGTGCAGATACCATTTAGTATTGATATATGTAAGATTTCTCTTAAAGGTATCGATATGCAAAAGCAAGTATCTATATGCTTCAAGTCTGGCAAGCTCTAGTGGTCAGATTTTTATAAATACTAATGGGAAGTTCATTGGGAAATCAACCTCAACAGCTAAAGACTTGAAGAACCTACATAAAGGAGAAGCTAAGAACTAAACAAAAATAGAGCCAAAATTCCATATCCAAAATTATACTTATTTCCAAAGCTTCATAAGAGGAAAGAGAAGAGATATGGTATCAATCTCCACATTCATTATCTCGAAAGTTTTCCTCACAAGAGCTAAAGAAAGTGATTTAGCCATCTTGCTAGCCCACACTTATGTTTGTAAAAGAGGATAGTTCCCTTGAGTGCCAATTTTTAAAATGAGGTTAGGTAGACTAAGGTTTGCATCTTGAACCAAAAAGAGAAGCACTTGTAAAGTTTGCTCTTATAGCCCAAAAAAAGGCACTTGTAAAGGTTGCTTCCCTCATCTTGCAAAAAGGAAGGTGCAAGTTTACTCCTTGAGCTTGTGAAAAGAGAGTAAATAAGGTCATCCTTTAGCATTGGCAAAATGGAAAAGGATGTCTCCTTGAGCTTGCAAAAGGGAGAAGTTGTAAACCATTTTCAATAGTGGAATTAGTAGAAATCTTTAGGAAGAACTCAAGGTAGAGGACAAAAGCTGGGAGCCAAACTTATATAAATTGTTGTGTATCGCTTCTCCTCCCTACAGTCTTACATTACTTGTTGTTTATTTATCATCTAATTCATATTTGTATATTTCATTGATAGTGTACGTACAACTTAAGTTAGAAAAAGGATTAGGAACAATTTACCCTTCTTTTTGGTTATTTTGTGAGCCAACACTTTTATACATTGATTAAAATGTTGATGTTATATGAATGGAAAGTTAATCGGGTTTACTTTTTAAAAATTCATATGGATAATGACTTCGAATTATGTAACTCAAGATACAGTTAATTTAGTATGTAGCACGCAAATTTGTCTATGTATACATCCTTGGTTGCAAAGCTTTATGGCGAGTTTTATTCAAATTTATTCAAATTTGCAATAAGAGATCAATCCCTTCAAAAAAGCAACGATCCCTCACTGAACAAAATGCTTAAAACAACTAGTTTTTAAATTTTATAGTGACTCTTTTCTCCCTAACAACTTTCCAAAGACTTGAAAGCAATTTTCGCCTATAAAAGAAGTCTTCTAACACCATATACAAGAAAAGGCACATTGTTAAGAGATGTGTTTCAACCTTTCCACAAAAAAAAAAAAAACAAGAGCATTAAAGTGCTTAATGCTTAATTCTTTCAATCCTTGTATTAATTCTATCTTCATTGTATTTTTGTTGTAAATATTAGGAAAATACGCAACCTTTGTGAGATATTCTAGTTTGCAAAAATCTTGAGAGTTTGTATTTAATCAAGAGGTGAAGTATCCTCTTGTGTGTTTTATGAGTTCTATTAGAAACTCATTTTGGGAATTTAAAGGTTATACCTTAGCCTTGAAATGCTAGTGTGAAGGTTATACCTTAGCATTAAAAGGTATTTGTATCTTGTTGAAGATGGTGGATTGAACTCCTAAGTAATGGAAGCTAAGGAAGAAGACATAGGAGCTTTTGGGGAAAGATCGAATCTTTAAAAATTGTCGTTTTTGTTTCTCTATCTGTTCTCATTTATTTAGTTACATATTCAATTAAGCTTTAATTACTTATATATATATATTGAATTGTTATTTTCCCACTAATATTTATTGAAAATCAATTCTAGAAAAATTTGAAATAATTCCAATTCAACTCCTCTTAGATTACTTATCTACACTAGAGATAACAATTGGTATCAGAGCTTTGATATATATTTTATAAGTCTAACAATCTTAGAGAAAAGATCCATGGCTCAATGCAATTTCCAATATGGTAAGAACTTCCTCAAAGCTCTTAAGTTTGAGAAATATGAGCTAAGTCAATGGAAGATGAGAATGAGAGTATACATTGTAGCTTAAGATTTTGGAGCTTGCTTTATGGTAGAAAGAGGCATTGGAAGTCCTTCCAAAGATGAGAAGTACTTGAAGAAAATGCTAGATGATGCTAAGGCCAATTTCTTTCTTTATGGAGCTTTAGACTTCCACAACTTCAATATTACCCACTTTATGATCTAATTTTTTGAAAAAATGAATGAAAAAGGTAAAAGTCTTCATTATCCTAATTTTAAGTGCTTTTACACAATTTCTTGAATATGGCTTTATTTTAGGGCTAGCTTATTAAATTTAATATATGTTGGGTTCAAATAACATTATTAAGCTAACAAGTCCATAAATTGCTCCTTACTATCATCTTTGTGTACTAGTAAAGCACCTTAATCCTCACTCATTATAAGCTAAAACGAAAAGAATTCAATCCAAGTGGTAGTATTTCGATAGTTTACTTGAAGGTTATCACCTCACTAGAAAGTAAGTACTCATTTCCTCTTAAAAGATGACAAAATCTAAGACTTAGAGCTTATGAATGCAAATTAAACGTGAAGTATCTGTGAAGGATAATACTTTTAGCTTTGAAATACTTAGGATTTTTATATGACTTAGGAAAACTTAACAGAATTAGATTTTAATCAAACTAGCATATTTCTAACCTAAACTTCATTATGAAATTAATTGAAGAAATAATGTTATGTGAGTAAAAGTTTATTGGACTCAAATATGCACATGTCAAAATGATTGAAATGAGGAATGTATGTTTAATGTTTTAATGATTGCCTTAATGAAGAAATTCCATATTTAATTGGCAAAATTATGCCTCGAATGTTCAAGGTATCAATAACCTTAGTAAAGGTATCGATTCTCTCTATTTGAACATTTGGAGCTTTAATGTATGGTATCAATATATACTTTTATCGTTACCCTTGGACAAAAGCTAAATGTTATGTTCAAATATCGGTACTCTAGGGTTATGGTATTAACACCCCCTGTCTATTTTCAGGAATCCTTCTGAAGGTATCGATACCCTAAGGTAACATATCGATACCTCTCGACTTTGGTAAGTTCTAACAACTAGATTTTTGTTACGGGTAGAATTTTAAATCTAGCAATCCAACAACCAAAAAACATAGAGGGAGTATAAAAGGAAGCTTCATAGAGTTAAAGACTGAAGAGCCAAATTGCAAAATCAACCATCAATCATCTATCTTCTTTTCTTTAACTCTTGAGGCAAAAGTTTTTGTACATTCCTTTAATCTCATAGTAATCATTCTAGTGCTAAACTTGTAATCATCTAAACTCTGTAAAGTTATTTGTACCCATAATCCACCATTTTTAAAATTGGAGTGAAATCCTTGAAAGCATAATTTGCCAGTGAGATTTGGGTGAATATAGAGGTTACTCCTTAAGCATTAGAAAAGAGAGGTTTGTAAAGGTTTCTTCCTTGAGCCTTGGAAAAGGAAGTGTAAGGTTTCTCCTTGAGCCTAAAAAAGGGGAGGTGTATAAAGTTTACACTTGAGCCTTGAAAAATAGAAGTGCGAAGTCCATCTTCATAGTGAACTTTGGCAACACTTTGAGAAGAGCTTAAGGGAAAGGACATAGGCAAGGAAAGTCAATCTTCTATAAATATTGCATGCATTATTCTCCTCCTTATCTCTTTTATTTGTGATTCGTTTACATTAATTGAATTAATATTGTGATAGGTTCTAAAGAGAATTTAAGGTAGAAAATTTAATTTAGTATAGAAAATGATAACTCTATGAAAATAAAGTTATTTTAGTGTTTTATTGATTAATTATTATTTAATTTTCCCATGATTTTATTAATTGTTCCCCTAATTTTGTTAAATTTCTCATATTTTGTAGATAAATAAATTTTAGATGAATTTCAGTCTTTTCGGTAAAAAATAAACTGAAAATGGGAAAGGACGGAGACTAGACCACTAAAAGAAAAAGGAGCATAACTCATCATTTTCTCTCCTCTCTAGACACCTAGTGTCACAATCCATAATATACAGTATTTACCACATTTTCACACATACAATAATGAGTGGGCTGTCTGCAATGCCTTTATCACACACGTGCTTTAAACTGTAAATAGTTTACAAAAGTAATTTATTTAATTTACAAAATAGACATATTTACAAAATCAGTATTCCTTTAATATTTACATCCCTTGTTTATAATTTACAAAATAAAGTAATACTGTACAATAAATTTGAATATATAAAAGTAAATCAATATACCTCCAAGATCCACTTATAGCTGCCTCGGGGTAACAAAATGTAGCCTAATCCTCGGAATGATATATCAGTCAATCACTTCAGATAATCTGTGAAGTGAAAAAATAAAGGGTGAGCGAAACGTGCTCAATTAGAGAATCGTTTGTAAGACTGATATTATGAAATCTATATGAATAAAATCCTTTAATTTCCTAACAACACGCTAGGGACAGTATGGAATGGATACTATAGTCGGCTAGGAATCCGGATGGAGTATAAGAGGTATTTTAGAATACCTTTCGTATCCCGAAACCTAGTAGCGACTATAGGGAATAGCTGTTGATTTTGATATGAAAATAATGTAAATGCTATTTCATTAAGTAAAAACTTGATAAAATCACTTTCAATATAACTAATCAAAGTCATTAAACACAATACAGTAAATAGTTCGATAAACAGTACGAAAAACAATTCAGTAACAGTACGATAAACAGTAAGCATTTCAGTAACAGTAACAGTTTAGTAAAACAATACAGTGAATAATAACAGTAAGTGGAGACCTAGCAACACCTAGAATAAATCATGTTATAACAGCAATTACTCGAAGGGTAACAGTAATAGTAACACGTGAGACATATGGCCATAGTCTATGGAGTCTACAGTATGCACTAATCAAGTGACAACTAGGATGCTGATGATATGATCAGTATCAATGAGCAACAGTAACAGTATAGTAACACGTGAGCATGAAACGGGGCCTAGTAGTCTCAAAACAGTTTATAAACAGTATAAATACCTTTAAGGAATTTGATAGATATTGATAAAGTCTTCAGTCAATCCATAAAGGTATTTAAGTAACACAGTAAATAGTACGGTGAAAACAGTCTATAAAGTATTCATATCTCCATAATAATTTTTATAAACATTCTATTACACTATAAAACACTTATGAGAATATATCAGTAACTTCACTTTAATAAAATTCAATAACATGAATATTTAAATATTGTTTTTCGATAAATCATCATTTTATGAAAAATATTAAATGAAGTGCCAAAAGTTATGAAATTCACTTAAATCATGCAATTAGAATATTTCATGATATTTTTATAAAGTTTCTAAGAAATTTTAGTAGCATAATGGCTGCTATTGACCTAGCCTTCCTGCACTCAAAACACAGTTCAATAAACCAACCAGAAGCCACAATTTCCACAATTCCAAGGCAATTGAGTTCCAAAATAATTTCATAAAATTAATTTCACTAAAATCATGCATTCATAATATCCCTACGGCTTCCACACTCATCCCTTACCTATTTGATTCAATCGACACAACCGATAGCACCACTCGATAATTACAACTCCCAAGCTGCAAAACATTACACCAACAATATTAATTCACCTCATTTTAATTTATATACTATTTTTCTTCACTAAATGCAGCCACATTGCCTACGAAAATATTAAGTCAGTCTAAATTACACTAGTGTTAAAACAAAACTTCAACAATTTAAATCCGATTTTAATTCCAATTGCATCCGCAAACTCCTCATAATTTCTACAGTATTATGGCACCTCAAACTCACCAAATGGAGCACAAAAACTCCTTCCCCTTAGCTTGGTCGAAACCACCATGAAAGATTTCTTACACTTTCTCAACAAACTAACACTTAATTAATCCTTAGTCATCTTTATTCTCTCATTTGGCACCATTTTTAAGCATCAAACAACATGGTTTCGTACACTTCCATTCATGGTCAAAACCGTAGGGTCCTTATCCAATGAGATTCAATCCAAAGATACTCTAAAATCATGCTCAAGAAGCTTAGATTAATCATTTTCTAACATTAGAACTTAATGAAATCAAAAGCATGATTTTTTCTTACCTAGGCCGAATTCTTCATGCTTCCTTTCCTCTTGATTTTGTCACTTTTACAATGAGCTATAGTTATGGGTTTGTAGAGCTTGAAGAGAAGAACAAGTTTGTAGAAGGAATTTTGGTGAAATAAGGTGGTTTTGTTGGAGTTTTGTAAGCTTTTCTTTCTTTTCTCTTATTTTGGCCATAGTTGGCATGAGAGAGAGGTTGAAGAAGGAGGAATAATGGCCGGCTGAAATGGGGAGAAAAATTTAGAAGCTTCTACATAGGGGCAAAATGACTAAAATGCACTTGGTTATGAGATTTAGGACAATTTTACCCTTAAGCTTCTGTAATTTTTCTAACTATGCAATTAAACTCCAAGAATTCATATTTCATCACTAAATATTATTATTGGACATATTTTAATGAATAATGGTTTCATCGGGGTTTGATCTACCGTAAAGATAAAATTACGAAAATACCCATATTGGGCCAATTGCTTAAAGTTCTAATTAACCACTGATTCGATCTATCTATTGACATAGCCTAGGACTTAATTTCATGTCGATTATCATGCTTTAGTCACTTGGTCAAAAGTCAATTAGTTTGGCAACAAGTTACAAAAATGCCATCAAGCTATGTCCTTAATAGTCATTTTTTAAATTATTGGCAAACTTCTCAAAAATAATCTAAATAAGGGATTTTGGATTCGAAATTCTTACCATAGGCTTATTGCACTTCTCATACATTATCTATCCAGTCTCATGTCCATCCGGCCACTGTAGAACCTGTGGGGCCCATCACACTGTTTACTCGGTTACTTGCAAAATACACAAGAATTGAACAATGGTCAGTATCCCTACATATACAACAGTACCAGAATACATGGCTCTCACACCTAGCATGTCACATGTCATCACCGTACTCACTCTTAGAGGATAAGAACATAGGGCACCTGACCTACACATGAAAGACACATGCCTTTGCCACCTTACATACTTATATGGACTAGAAGACAAAAAATAAGGTGCTAGAAGGGGTGAGGTGTCCATGGCTACTGTGGGCACTTAAATGACATAAATTATATACCTTGAAGAGCCAAGGACATAAAGACAAGTGGCAATTAATGCCAACTCATCTAGGATAGGAAATTACCTTTGTATCCTTAAATTAAGTCACTATATAAGCTATTTTATGAGACCTAACCTAGAGTGGCTGCATAGGGTTTAATTTTCTTTACTTTTCTGGCACATTTTCATGTCTTTACAAGCTTAGAGCAGCCACTATTTTTATTTCTTTAAGTTCTTTATGTTTTTGCAAGTTCAATACTAGTTTTGATGATGTTTTTCTATACTATTTACTACTTTCTTGCACTCTTTATTTGAGCTTTTTGTTTCTTTAAATTTCCAGCACTTTAATTATCTTTTACTCTTTCTTTTTATTTTATTTTGGTTCATGATTGAGTCTCATGATCATGACAGCTTAAGAGATTGAAAAACTACCTCCATAGCTCTTGTGAGGGAGCTTGATCCACATGTTTCTTTGGTAACCTTTATTTTCTCTTTTAAAGCTTTTAAATGATTTTTTAGTATTTTTTTATCTACTGTTTTAGGAGTCTATTTTAATTTTTTTAAATCAATTTTTAAATATATTGTAAAACAAAGATCAAAAAAATTTTCAAAGTAGGGTATGTAGGGAGTTAGAGTCATTTTGGGCTAACTAGAGTAGGTTTATTTGGTAATACTTATATTCTGTTTTAAAGCTTCTAAATGATTTTTTAGTATTTTTTATCTACTTTTTTAGGAGTCTATTTTAATGTTTTGAAGCCGTTTATAAATATCTTGTAAAATATAAATAAAAAAATTGTTTAAAGTAGGGTATGTAAGAAGTATAATTTTGGTTACCATAGTATAGTTTTCGGTGTCTTCATGTTTTAGGCTGGTTTTGATTGGGTATTAGGGAGATATTAGGTCCTATTTTGAGTCCTTTGTATTTTCATTTAAGTTGTCTATTGGTTGGTATTAATTTCATGCAATTAGGGTAGGTTATCAAAGTGTTTGATACTTGTTCTCAGTTAGCAGTTGGTGTTTCATGCATTCACTTTAAATCTTTCTTGTTTGTGACATTTTTTAGAGAAATTTTTTAGGTCTGTATTTGCTTCATTTTAAGGTCCATTTATGTGTTCTAGGGTCATACCTCGGTTCAATTTTAATTTGGGAATTTTAGGACTTCATTTAAATTAGGTTCCATTGCATTAGGACACTGTCTTTTTCCTGATCAATTTTTATGGGCTGTTTGCATTTATTTGGCTACTGTTTTATGACATTTTAAGGTGCACTTAGGTAGTATTAGATCATATTAGGACCATACATTCATTAGATAATTTTTTAGGCTAGCTTAAGTTGCATTTTCATGCCATTTACATAGCATTAGTGCCTTAATTCTTCCTTTAGGCATGACTTTGAGTGTGTTCTGTCCAGTTTTACTTTCAGTATTGTTTTAGGGTGGTTAGGAGTCCATTTCACTTAGGTTTAATTCATTTTGGATGCACTTAAACATGGACATGTTAGCTTAGGTTACATTAGAATTTAGTTGCATTTAGCTTTAAATTCATAATCTGTCCAAGTTTAATTCTTGCCTAAATTCCATGCATTGAGGTATTGTTTTAAGTATATTTTAGATGTCTTAGGGTAGTATTCATATAAGTCTTTGACTAGGTAAAGTTTGGGTTAATTTCAAGATCATTTACTTAGGCATTTTCATGCATTAGATTATTTTCTGTTTTAGGAGTTCATTTAGGAATTGTATAGTTGTTATCCATACATGCATTATAAGTAGTTTAGGGTTTAAATTCATTTATTTAGGGTTAGTTTAGGGTTAAAGTCAATTAGGATTACAATAGAGCATTTTCATTCATATTTTCAAAACACCAAATATACTTTTTTTCATGCATGTATTAGATTAGTTTAGGTGAGTATTTTCATACATTTAGTTAAGCTAGAAGTTAATTAAGGTCAGTGTTACTATAGGGTTACATTTTGGGTCATAATTAGGGTTAAGATTTTATTAGGGTTTTAATTAGGATTTTTAGGGTTTTCTTACAGTTTCATTTTTTTCTTTTGCAGTTATTTTTATTTCAACATTTCACTTATGAGTATTTCCCAGTTGCTTTTTAATTTCATTGATTTTTACTTTATTTTATTATTTTTATTTATCTTATTTTATCTTATTTTATCAACCTTTATAGATCACACATTATAAAACCGTCATAATTTTCTAGGATATACTTTAGATAATAGTACCCGGTACTTAGCTAGGCTCACTACCAGTCTTTATAGATCGATATTCCAAGCTTACCTCTGTATTACTTGAAGACAATGTATACTTGCACGTATACACCTTCCAAGGTCAACAGAAAGCTGATTCACTCCACCTTTTGGTTTATATTTGAGGAAGCACATACAAACCTTTCATCATTGTTTCCAAGTTTTAATCCTAACAAACCCCAAAAAAATACAAAGAATAACAAGGTTAATAAAATACCAAAAAATAAAGAATAAAAAAACGTTCCACCAATTATATTAAGGCTTAGAATAATTTATGATTAATAATTGGCTCGACTCTTTAACATCGCAAGTGAAATAGCTAAACTGTCATAACGTCTATGTCTGAAACTTAAACCTAATCTTTTTTTTCCTAAATGAAATTGGCCACCTACTTAAACCTACCTTTACAAGGATTTTAACAATTAGATTAAGTTTTCCTAAAAGATAAAGCAATCTATGTTTCAGAGTTGAAATTCATGTGTTTGATTGCATGTGGGGAAAGACTAGAATTTCCAAGACGTTTGTCTAAAAGACGATATTGATTAATCACATTTTATCCTAAAAAAAAAAACACATTATTTCATAACAGAGCTCTTTCATCTAATGATTTATTAAAACTTTTATATAAATATTTTAAACCTATTTTGTTTATTTTATTTCAATTTTCTAACATTTATCTTTTTTTCTTTACAATAATTGGAAACTCTTGGTATTGAAAGTATTCTCATATATTATTAAATATTCTTATTGAATTTAGAAAAATTCATCTTCACCTTGAAACTTAAAAAAAGAAACGTTCACTAGCAAATATTCAAAAATTCCTTCATTGTTTTCAATTTTTAATTTTTGTAAAGGCATTTTTATAATGATCACTTTATTTATTTTGTTTCATTTTATTATTTTTTACATTTTCTATAATTTATTTTTTATTTTTAATAATATTAGGATCATTTTTACAATTATTTAATCTTACAAAATTTATTTAATCTTCACAATTATTTACAATTACTATGTAATATTTTTTTAATTATTTAAGACTTATATTTGATCTATCTAAATATACACTAAAATAATTAATCAACATTACAAATAATCTCATAAATGAAAAAAAAAAGCCATCATTATCATCATTATCAGAGCCTTTATCCTAATAGAGTGGGATAGGCTACATGAGTCAATATTTGAACTTACGTTAAATCGTTCATATGAACTCTTCTCCTCTTCACATTCCTATCCAATGCAATGTGTTTATCCAACTCTAATACCTCCATATCTTTTCGAATTACTTCTTTCCAAGTCTTTTTCAATCTTCCTCTAACCTTGACCCTTCTTTCATCATTCATAGCCTCTAATCTCTTAATTAGAGCATCTACAAGTCTATGTTGTACGTGTCCAAACCAACTTAAACAACTTTCACACATCTTGTTTTCAATAAATACCACTCCAACCTTCTTACGAATGTCTTCATTTCTCATTCTATCCTTTCTTTTATATCTATATATCCATAGCAACATTCACATTTCTGCTATACTCATCTTTTGTGTATACAGTCTCTTAGTTGCCCAACATTCACTACCATATAGAAATGTTGGCCTAACAACTATCCTATAAAACTTGCCTTTCAACCATATAGGAATTCCTTTTATCGCACAACACACCTATAGCACTTCTCCGCTTACTTCATCTAGCTTGGATCCTATACATCACATCACCATCAATCTCTCCATCCATTTGTATTATCAACCCCAAATATTGAAAATAGTCTCGTTTAGATATTGTCACCCCATCTAATGTCATTACATTCTAATCTTCCTCTTTTTTTTTAGCTAAATTTACATTCCATGTATTTAGTCTTCACTCTACTTAAGTTGAACCCTCTTAATTCTAACATCTGTCTTCATAGTTCCAACTTTATGTTGATCTTTGCTCTAGTCTCAGTACATAGGATAAAATCATCTACAAACTCATACACCAAGGCACCTTTTCTTGGATGGAGTTTTTCAATTCGTCCATTATTACCGCAAATAACAATGGACTTAGTGTTAACCCTTGATGCAATTTCACTATGATAAGAAATTCACTTGTTTACTCTCTACATGTCCTCACATGTGTCCCTGCATCTCCATAATGTCCTTAATTAATTTAATATATTTCATAGGAACTCTTTTCTTCATTAAGGACCACCATAGTACCTCTATAGGCACTTTATCATATGATTTCTCAAGTCTATAAAAAACATACAAAGATTTTTATCCAGTCCTTGAGAATGCTTCATAAGTTGTATAAGTAAATGTATTTACTCCATAGTTGATCGACTAGGCATAAAACCATATTGATTCTCTGTTATCTCTACAATCTTTCTTAATCTCCGTCTCTCATAGTTTCACCATGTGACTCATTAATTTTATATTCACGTCCTAACTTCAGAAGTTTAAATTTGCATGTAAATTTTTCACTTTTCATAACTCTTTACATTTATCTATGTTACGCAAACCACTCATAATCATTAACTTTACCTAACTAACTCTATGAGTATTAGTTATTATGTCAGGTCCCTATTTCCCAAGAAGGGGTCATGTACATATGCTTTTGCTTAGAATTTACTCTCTTTGACATGATTTTGATAGAGCATAAATTGGCGGATCTTACTTCACTTCTTTAATGTTATTCTTGTCAAATGCTAATTAGTATACTAATTTGATTACTAACAGGGTAATAGTTACGATTGCAATATGCCGTCACAACATTTGACCTCATAAGTAATTTGGCATAACTATTTACATTTATGCTGCACTTTATTTGTCACCCAATTGTAACTGAGCCTAAAGGCTATCAACCCCAAATCAAACCACAATAAATCCAAAAGACACTCTCAACCTGCCCCTAATAGTCATTCATAATCACAACTTACAAG
This sequence comes from Heritiera littoralis, assembly GCA_031772115.1. Taxonomy (NCBI): domain Eukaryota; kingdom Viridiplantae; phylum Streptophyta; class Magnoliopsida; order Malvales; family Malvaceae; genus Heritiera; species Heritiera littoralis. The sequence continues at coordinate 2,160,195 of JAPDPK010000022.1, forward strand.
CCATAACATAATATCATGCCAAACCAAACCAAAAGACTACAATACAAGTCATTTTTGCGACTACACATTTACATGCCAAGTAATATCAATCTGATCTCTAATATGTCTCAAATGGTCTTTTATGACCTTAAATACATATCCGAAGTCATAATACACATTTACAAGCCAAGTAATAGCAATTTGATCTCCAATATGTCTCAAATGGTCTTTTATAACCTCAAATACATATCATCTCATAAGATCATAATCTCAAACTCAGCCTACATCCCAAATGAACACAACATGTACACTATGTTAGACATAGTGTAATGTCTGTATACATCCATAAATACAAAAGTACATCTTAATCGTATACCAAACAACCTCAGAAGAGTTGCAGAGACCTATAGCTATCAATAGGTCACTTCAAGGCTCGATCTACATAGAGGAAGAGTAAAGGGGTGAGCAAATGCCCAGTAAGGGGTATATAAGTAGTAGTTCAAAACAATGATCAAATGCCATTTCCAAGATAAGCATGCTGAAAGTGTAAAGTCATATTTCCAAAAGGAAGTGCAATAATCGCCATGTTGCTTACTCAAATAAATCATTCACATGCAATTAAATGGTTTACCAATCAAACCAAATCAGTATTTAAACCATACTTAATATGAAACCATGCATAATAAAGATCCAATCATACCTCCAAATCAAATAGTAAACCAAAATCAAAACCATAGCAAAGTGAGAAGGCATAATATTATTCACATCACAGAAAGCATTAACCATATAACACTGTAGCTATCAATGTAGCAAAATCTTGAGAAAGGCACCATCTATAGCCATAGACTAACGGAACTAGTCCCATTGATAAGGTGGAACTAGTACTTATCCACACTATTCAAGATAAGCCGAAACGCTTCATGAATGTAGAAGAAGCATAAGAGTGCTCTAGTGGTTTAATAGTTGCCTAAAGAGTCTCACGACTCAACATATTAGAGTGGTGTAAGGTACCATAGCCCATTTTCTCAAAATCTAATGTGCAAGAAAAACAATGTTCAACAATGCTTATAACTCTATCTCAATCTAGTGATCCAATATAAACCCCCTTTTAAATATGATATGCATTTAAAACAAGTTTACATAAATCATGCAAGATCATTTAAGCCAAAACAAAACCATTAAAACATGAATGAAACTGGAAACCAAAATATTAGGGTAATAAGTGATGCATGGCCTAGAGCCAACCAAATCAAAGTTCAAATTTTAATATATTTGCACAAGAGAAATTACCAAATCAGATTTCAAACATGCCAATCAATCACATTTCAAAGTACTAATTATAGCATAATTAGCTACTTATAAAGTCCACTTACTACTCCCAAGCTACCAATACCAAAAGCTATCTTAACTCCTTGCCCCCAATTAACACCTAAACACAAGTAATACAAATTCAATTTCCATCATTTTTAAATATTCCAAACATCACGTTATACCATTTTGATAGTTTTCCTAACCAAATTGTGCAAGGTCGTGAGCTACAGTGCCTCTCTTTCCTTGGCATACCTTTTGACCACATACTATATTCACATATAGAGTAGTCAATTGTCCATTCACATTATCTATGCTTTATTAAATCAAGAAAGCATTACTTTTTATCCAATTTTAAATGGTCGAGATCTTCTTAATATTTATCACTCTGAAGTTCAATAATTCTGCACTAATATCACAAATAACAATCAATTTAATAATGTTCTCAAATTTGACAATCTAAGGAATTGTCATCTTTTTACCTTAAACTATCCCTATCGAGACTCCAAGCCATTCTCTACCTCTCAGTTTCACCATCTCTTCATCCAAACCATCACATAAACAATCCAACATTAAATCCAAAATATTTAAGCTTATATTCAAAGGGATTTTGCAAGTTTCTTTAACTTAAGCCTTATGGCCGAATGCTCAAGGCTAGCCTCTAGCTTCTGTTTTCTCTAAAATCTCAAAAACTCCAAAACTGAAAATCTTCAAGCTTTGTTTCCTTTCTTACTCTCAGTTTCATCCAATTTCATCATCAACCCTTACATGCACCAATGTCTAAGATTATACTCTAATCATTCAAGCTTACAAAAGATGAGAGATGACAATCCTTACTTTAATTCTACTTAGTTGAGAGTCCTCCTTGGTTCTTAGCTCTCGATTTCTAACTCTCCTTTACTAATACCAATGTGCATTACTACTTAGTAATGGTCTTAAAGGAATTCAAGCTTAGTAAAATGAAAGAAAATGGCTAGGTTCATTACTTTCTCACTTGGTCTACTTACTCTCGATATCCCACCAAAGCTGAGAACTTTACATGCAATGCTTCAATCGGCTTCCTGACAACGTTTCCTTATGATTCCTACAAAACTTCATAAGATTTCCCTTAGATTTTTTCTTTGCCATGGCTGTTTCCTAACTTCCTTTCAAAGTTCTTCAATGGCCAAAATAAGAGAGGTAGAAGAAAGTGAATAGTATTTGCTTTTCTATGTTAATGGTGTTTTAACATTTAAATTATAATAATCCTCTAAAGTCAAAGGGAATCCTATAGTTTAGGCAGTTTAATTAACATCTAATGGTTAACTTTTAATTATAATTACAAGACTAATAATAGTAGAAGAGGTAATTAGTGGAATGTAACTATTACATGCAACATCATGAGTTTGGGACATAATTATTACATGCAAAATCTATGTTCCTCTCTAAAAGTCACTTTAACTATTCTCAATTATTCCTTAACCCCTTAATGACCTGATAGATGTTAAATTTCTAGAAATCTACATTTCCCAACTGTTACTAATGTTACGAAATTAATACCAAGCCATAAAATTACCTTTTTACCATCTGTCTCAAAATTGCGCCAAACATCACACGAGATCTCCTATCATCCCAAATCTCCATATTCTGTCTAAAAATCATTTAAATGAACCCAATTTAGCTCAAATTGGTCTAATTCCCATAGATGTAACTTACATGAGACAACGAAATTCACAATTGTCACATTTATGCCTCACTAGTTGGCGCAACTTTAATATCTCCCTTGTACCAATAGAGAGGTATCAAGATACTCTTCCTCCATTCCTCAAGCATTTTGTTAGTGCACCAAATCTTGTTAAAAAAGATTTGTCAACCACCTAACTCCTACATCTCCAAGACATTTCCAAACTTCAATTAGAATGTCATCAGATCCAACTGCTTTTTCAGTCTTACTCTTCCTCCATTCCTCAAGCATTTTGTTAGTGCACCAATTCATGTTAAAAAAGATTTGCTAACCACCTAACTCTTACATCTCCAAGACATTTCCTAACTTTAATTGGAATGTCATTAGGTCCAATTGCTTTTTCAGTCTTCATCCTCTTTAGTGTCTCTTTTACCTCTATCTCTCTAATTCTACACATAAAGCACCAATTTAGATCCTTGAGAGGCACCGAGATATTATCCAAACTTTGATTTTGCATGTCATTAAATAACTTGTCAAAATAATCACACCACCTTTCTTTAATTTTATTGTCCTTAACAAGAGTTCTTTGATGCTCATCCTTAATACATTTCATGACTCATTGGTCGCTACTCTTCCTTTTTCTTGCTCACTCCAATCTATTTATCTTTTTCTCTCCCTCTTTTGTGTCCAATTTGTTGTAAATCTCTCTCATAACCTTTGCCTTTGTGACGTTCTAATAAGCAAAAATCAAAACTAACTTTTTCCTTGTTTAGATTAGTTAGGTTGTCTGTTGTGTCCACACTCAATTTGTTTAGATTTTGAATTCATCCGATTCACAACTACTGATTATTTAATTCATATTCGATCATGAGATTGAATAAAATACTTACTTAAACATAAAATACGTTTACATCATGAAACATAACTCCATAATTTAACCTTCGACTAAACCAACTCATACTCATTTCATACACCACAGTCTAGTTTACGTCCCTTATATAATAAGTTATACAAAGTAATACTGTACATGTATGTTTGAACATATAACAGAGAAACAATATACCTTTACGGTATGAGATAACCACCTGAGGAATATATATCAAAACCCTACTATGCTGGATCAAACTACTACAGATAATCTAGAAGGAAAATAAAGGTGAGCTTACACCAAGTAAGAAATACAAATAAAAGAGCTGAAACTATGCATACTTATATGCAAATGTCTTAAACATGCTCTTTCACTCAAATCACTATAAGAATTTAACAGTGACAAAAGACCTTAATTCTGAAAGATACTACAATCGGTTAGGAGACCAAGTTGTGAGAACCAGTTATTTTGTATTGTATATGCGCTATTATTCATTTATTAACAAATAAATGAATTATTTCCTAATTAATTTCTAAAGTATAAGTAAATCAAGAAGTGGGCCCCATTTAGAAATTTGGGCCCAAACGAAAATATGAAAGTGGAAATAGTATATTCACAGTGTAATAAGAATGAGGAGAAAATTTTAGAGACCTGAAATGATATTATTTTCAATAATCGGAGTTGTTGACAAACAATTCAGGAAATGCCGGTTACGTCCCGAAAATTTTTCAGAAAATTATACTCAAAATAAAATGAATTGGGATGTAGTATGAATATCAAAATATTCTATATGAAAAAGGAATTTAATATAGTGACAACAGATTTATCGAAATCAGTGGTTAAATCGAAAGTTAAGCGATTTACCCAGTAAGGGTAAAACTGTAATTTCTCACAATCTATACACCGCACGTCGATGAAACCACTTCCATTCATCAAAATATGATTAATATGAATTTTTGGTGAATAAATCTGAATTTTTGGAGCACTGGAACACAATTTTTATGGTTACGGAACTTAAAGGCAAGAAATGTCCGAAAAGTTTATAACAAGTGGCAAAATTGTAATTTTGCAAAACACTAGAAACCTCTACATAATTCCCCATGTTGACCAGCCACTATGGATGTTTCTTCTCCAGCAAACTCATGCCATTCTTGAAGAGAAGAGAAGAAAAAGAAAGAAAAAAGAAAGAAAGTCAACAAAAACAACTAAAGACTAAATTTTCTCACCAAACCAATTACTAGGAAATTTCTCTACTCTCTCTCCTTTACCTATCTATACCAATAGACCATAGAAAAAAGTGGCAAAACAAGGAGAAAAGAAGAGTGCAAGTTTCGGCCAAGCTTGGTAAGTCATTATGTTTGTGCTTTCTTTGACTTTCAATGGTAGATTCCTATAGTTTCATGTATGCTAAGCATGAATATACCATTTGATTTAATGAAATTGAGCTAAATAAGATGATACCCATGGGAGAGGGTTTCGGCCATGGCAAGAACATGATGGATTCTTGAGCTTTCATGCATTAAAGGCATGCCAAATTAGTCAATAAGCATGGTAGAACAAGGATTGACCATTGAAAAGTTGAAAATCCCATGGAAACATAAATCACCATTTTCGACCATGAAGAAGGAGATGGGTTTCATGGCTGATTTTGATGGTCTAATGGTAGATTATGACTATAGGAATGATGAGGAGTCTGTAGGTATGCTCAAATTTAAAAACCGACGCAAAACGAAGAAGTTACGACATAATACTAGTAGAATTTATACTGCAAGAATAATTGCAGTGTCTAATAAGGCTGCACTTAGAAATAAATAATAGCTCAAAAATAAGTATTAAATGAGCTAATAATTTTAATGAAATTGTTTGTAGCCCGGGAATTTCAGATAGCGAGTGGTGTATCCGGGAACTCCATATACGTTATACAGGTAAAGGATGCGTGTGTAACCGGTAGCGATATTTCGAATGCATGTTTATTATGCAAATAATTTATTATAAATATTCTTGAAATGAATTACATGAAAATCTATGGAATGGAGGTTGTTGTGAAAATTGGAACAGTGTTTAATTTGCAGGAGGGCTAGGGTAATAGCAGCCGATATGCTGCAGAAAATTTCTAAAATATTTTCTAAAAATATTAGAAAATGTTTAATTACATGATTTGACGATTTCCTAGTCTTGAAAAAGAGGAATTTATTATTTTTCATAAAACATGAATATACTGAAAAAATATTATTTAAATATTCATGTTACTGCTTTTGATGAAATCGAGATTATTGAAAATTCCTCTTATATGTTCTACAGTAAATGAAATGGTTTCCTCGATGAAATGGTGACAAGTGAAATTTTTATAAATTATTTTCAGAAATATTCACTATATGATCCAATAAAATCCTTTATGGAATGATTGAAGTATTATTGAATTTCTTTATTTCCATAAAGGTGATATGATTATGAAAATATTGTTTTGAGACTAAAATGTCTCTACATGTGTTCCACATTGAACAATATGTTTATGGAATTTTATTAATATTTTTGGAAATTAAATACTTCCATTTTCCATAAATTATGAAAATTTTCGAAAAATGATTTCCAGTAATCTTAAAAGTGAAATGTTAGAATAGAAAACATGAAAATACGAATATATGTGTTTACGATGAAATAAAATATTTATGAGATTTATTACTACAGTGTAATTATTTTATAACACTATTTTCACCGTACGAGATACTGTGAATTATACCTTTATGGATTTTCTGAAAGATATTATTGATTTTACTTAATTCCATAAAGGTAATGAGATTTCACATATACTATTTTGAGACTAATAGGCCTCATATCATGCCGATATGTGATATGTGATATGTGACATGTGATATGTATCCAGTCCCGATTGACACCTGATCAATGTTTGACTGAGGACTACTATATACTATGGCCATAGATCTGACATGATTATTATTGCCCTACAGGGTACTTTTTCTCTACCATGATATATTCTAGATGATGCCTTAGTCTCCACTTTTATGAGATATGAAATGATATGTGATATGGAAAATGTGTTTAAATGGAAAAGTATATGAATATGTTTTTATATGAAAAGGAAAAATGATTTCTAACAGTTATCATGTTACATGGAGCACCTTATGTTATAATTGATACAGTGACATGTGAAATGGGTTAAACGAGAATTATGATTTATTTAGACTAATACTCTTTTTAAAGAATACATGCGTGTTAGTTTATTTTATACAAATGCTTTATTTTATAAAAGCATTATTCTGAAAAAGATATGAAATGAAAGGGAAAATATTTGATCCCGATAAAAATATTTACTCTCTATAGTCGCTTCTAGGTTATGGGATAAGATAGGTATTTCAAAATACCTTCCTTACTCCATCCAGATCCCTAACCGACTATAGTATCCTGCCTATAGCGGTTCTTATAGCATCTATAAGAAAGTAAGGATTTTAATGCATATAGATTTCGGGATATCTAGTTTTGCATACAGTTCTCTTACTGAGCCGTCGTTTGCTCATCCTTTTATTCTAACATCTACAGAGTACTTCTAGTGATAGCATGATTTGCATCCGAGGATTATTGGCTGCACATATAGTGCCCCGAGGTATCGAGCTTATATCCTGGAGGTATAATCATTTATTTTATATGTTCAGACATATTTTACAGTACTACAGTATTGTAAATTAAACAGGGAATGTAAATGATAAATAAATTACAGTTTGTTAAATAGTTACTGTATATGGAAAAAAGGAAAATAAGGCATCACAGACAGCCCAACCATATAAAATGAGTGAAAAAAGGTGAAAAATGTGATTACGGAATATGACAGATTTAATGGTATCAAAGCAAGGTTGACCTGATGTCTATGAATGTCTTTAGTAACGAAAGTGTTGAAAGTGGTTAACATCCCCTGTAGTACTGTATAGTCTGAATGTATAAATGAAACAAGTGAATGAAATTCAAGATTAAGTGTTGGAAAATGTGCAGGAACTAGTGAATTTGAATTATTAAAAAGGGTAGTAACCCAGTGAATTCTAAGTAAAATAGGTGATCTTATGCTAATTATGAAGGGTCTGTTCGATAACGTGCAGAGAGGAACTTGGTGAGGGCCCCACCAGTACTTTCTCTGACCGAATCGAAATAAGACCTTAAAATGATAGTATTGAGGTGAAATGTGGATATCATCAGTGGATAGATCCTAAGATCATCTGCTTAAATGTATTTTGAAGAGAGAGAAATAAATTGAGTAATGATGAATATGTCCTTATATGGAAATAACTCCTTGAATAATAGTAAACCAATTCGACATCGAACTAACTGAATGTGATAGAGAAGTTGATTGTGTAAAGAATGTTTCTTATAATACTGTGATGGAAAATTTTTGTATAACAATCCCTACTATCGACCCCACCTTTGTTCAATGAGAGATGTGACCTAATGTGTACCTTATGGGAGGTCACAAGATAGTTGACCTTGTTGTGTATTTTAGGGCTTGATTAGATGGGAACAGATGGGGTATCTGGTTAAGGATTGTTTGATGATATGAGAAGTGATATATCTACTAAATGTGACTGAAAATGCGATTTGTACATACAAATCTGAGGATTCAAATATCAATATTATTAATCCTGGTTCTATACATTTTTTTTTGTTTTCTATATGTATTAAACAAATACCTGTAGAACCCAAAAATTTTGGAAATATACTCCACAGAACTATAAAATGATTATAAGAGAGAAAGAAAACGACAGCTAACCTAAGTTTATCGAACATATATGACTTTGGTGTAATTCCAGAAATGGATAGGTTAGCTGTAGATTATGTTAAACTGAATTGTTATACTCAGTTTACCACCTTCTCTTACTTTGAATGCAATATTGTGGAAAACTGTTAGATAAGTAAATGAATCAAAGTAGAAGGTGTGTTAAAATTGTTTAAGAGTTATATACATGTGTTTTGAGAAATATTAGTTATGTGAAGGACATAGAAACGAAATGTCCAAAGTGGTGTGACGCATGTGATTGGAAATTTCTAGATATAATTCTATATGGAATACCACCACCGATTTAGGACATCAAGTTAATTATTGATTTGATAATCGGTACGGAGATTACTTCTAAGCTATTATCAGATGTTATAAGCAAAATTGAAAAAAAAAAGGCATAAGAAGTCACTTCAAAAAAATTACAGAATAAAGAGTTTATTTCTCATAATGTATATTTATGGGAGAAAACAATGTTAATAGTCTGGGAGAGTAATGATGATATATTGGTGTATTCTAAGTCTCTAGAGGAGCACGAGCAGCATCTCCATACAGTTTTACAGACCCTCAAAGACCAGAAGCTCTATGCTAAGTTCAGTAAGTGTGAGTTCTGGTTAGATCATGTTATCTTTTTGGGTCATGTGGTGTCAAAGGACGGACTATCTGTTGATCCGTCCAAGATAGAGGCCATAGTACAGTGGGAGAGGCCTAAGACCGTGATTGAGATCAGGAGTTTCTTGGGTCTGGCGGGATATTACAGACGGTTTGTTGATGGATTCTTTAGATTAGCCATTCCATTGACGCGACTCACACGTAATGATGTTAGATTTGAGTGGTCAGATACATGTAAGCGCAGCTTCCAAGAGTTGAAGCGGAGTCTTACTACAGCTCCAGTATTAGCCCTTCCCAGCGAATCTGATGGATTTTCAGTGTATACAGATGCTTCCGCACAGGGATTGGGTTGTGTATTGATGCAGAATAGTCGAGTAATAACATATGGTTCTCGGCAGCTAAAGGAGCATGAGAAGAATTACCCGACCCATGATCTGGTGTTAGCCGCTGTGGTATTTGCATTGAAGATATGGCGGCACTATCTTTATGGTGAGACTTTCCAGATCCTTATAGACCATAAGAGTCTGAAGAACTTATTCTCGTAGCGTGAGTTGAACATGAGGCAGCGTAGATGGATGGAGCTGCTTAAGGATTATGACCGCGAGATATTATACCACCCTGGGAAAGCAAACGTGGTAGTGGATGCTTTGAGCTGGAAGTACATGGGTATGGTATCCTATATGATGGTCAGGGAGCACGATTTGATAGAGCAGTTCTCCAGCTTTAATATTAGTGTGATTGCCTCTGAGAGTTATGGATTCACGGCCAGTTTCAGGATTGAGCCAGATTTGATGGGACAGATCAGAGATGCCCAAAGGATAGATGATTATTACATCGGGGTTGCCAACAAGATACAGTTGGGTGTGCAGATAGATTTTGAGATTAGGACCGATGGGATTATAAGTTTCATAGATCGGAAATGTGTTCCTAGTGATCAGCAGCTCAGAGATTTGATCTTTACAGAGGCCTATACCTCTAGGTTCACTCTGCATCTAGGCAGTACTGAGATGTACTAGAACTTATGGAGAGTGTATTGGTGGCCGAAGATGAAGAGAGACATCGCAGAGTTTGTTGCTAGATGTCTCATATGTCAGCAGGTTAAGATCGACCATCTGAAACCTGCAAGTCTATTGCAGCCTCTACAGATTCCTATGTGGAAATGGGAGCATATCACGATGGACTTCATTATGGGTTTACCAAGAACCCGAAGGAATCATGATAGATATGGGTAAGTGTAGGCAGATTGATGAAGTCTGCCCACTTCTTAGCCATCAAATCTATCGATTTCCTCAGTGCCCTAGCGATCTACATGTACGGGAAATAATGAGGATATATGGTGTTCCAGTGAGCATCACATCTGATAGAGATTCCCACTTCGCATCTCATTTCTGGGAGAGATTTCAAGAGGCTGAGGGATCCCCATTGGTTGTCAGCATCGCTTTCTATCCGTAGACTAATGAGAGTCCGAGCGCACTATTTAGACGCTTGAGGATATCTTGAGAGCTAGTGCACTAGATTTTAAAGGCTCATTGGACGACCACTTGCCTTTAACTGAGTTTGCATATAAGAACAACTATCAAATGAGTATCGACATGGCATCATACGAGGCATTATATGGTAAAGGTGTAGATCTCCAATTGCATGGGAAGGAGTGGAAGATCGAAAGTTATTGGCTCCCGATTTAGTAGAGCAAGCTGCGAAAGATGTAAAGATGTTTTGTGAGAAGTTAAGAACTACATAGAGTCGGCAAAGAGTTATGCAGACATGAGGCACCGACCACTTGAGCTCTCACTAGGTGATTATGTATTTTGAAAATTTCCCCATCTAAAACCATTATGAGATTCGGTAAGAAAGGAAAGTTGAGTCCCCGGTTCATTAGACCATTTGAGATCTTAGATTTTTTTTGGAGGCGTGGCATACAGATTGGCACTACCACCAGAGTTATCATCAGTGCATAATGTATTCCATGTCTTGATGCTCGGAGATATCATCCAGATCCATCTCATGTGATCCAGCATGAGCCATTGGAGATCCGTGAGGATATGAGCTATGTTGAGAGACCAGTTCAGATCTTGGATAGAAAGGATAAGGTTTTGTGATCTAAGACTATTCCATTGGTGAAAGTGCTCTGGCAGTACCATCTCGAGGAGGAGGCAACTTGGGAGTTAGAGAGCCTAATGCGAGAGAAGTATCCAGAGCTATTTGTATGAGTGGTCTAGTTGGAATTCGGAGGACCGAATTTCCTAAGGTGGGGAGAAATATGAGAACCAGTTATTTTGTATTGTATATGCGCTATTATTCATTTATTAATAAATAAATGAATTATTTCCTAATTAATTTCTAAAGTATAAGTAAATCAAGAAGTGGGCCCCATTTAGAAATTTGGGCCTAGATGAAAATCTAAAAGTGGAAATAGTGTATTCACAGTGTAATGAGGATGAGGAGAAAATTTTAGAGACATGAAATGATATTATTTTCAATAATCGGAGTTGTTGACAAACAATTCAGGAAATGACGGTTACATCCCGAAAATTTTTCAGAAAATTCTACTCAAAATAAAATGAATTGGGATGGAGTAAGAATATCAAAATATTCTATATGAAAAAGGAATTTAATATAGTGACAGCAGATTTATTGAAATCAGTGGTTAAATAAAAAATCTACGTGATTTACCCGGTAAGGGAAAACTGTAATTTCTCACAATTTGTACACCGCGCATTGATGAAACCACTTCCATTCATCAAAATATGCTTAATATGAATTTTTGGTGAAGAAATCTGAATTTTTGGAGCACTGGAACACAGTTTTTACGGTTACGGAACTTAAAGGCAAGAAATGTCTGAAAAGTTTATAACAAGTGGCAAAATTGTAATTTTGCAAAATACTAGAAACCTCTACATAATTCCCCATTTTGACCGGCCACTATGGCTGTTTCTTCTCCAACAAACTCATGCCATTCTTGAAGAGAAGAGAAGAAAAAGAAAGAAAAAAGAAAGAAAGTCAACAAAAACAACTAAAGACTAAATTTTCTCACCAAACCAATTACTAGGAAATTTCTCTACCTATCTATACCGACAGACCATAGAAAAAAGTGGCAAAACAAGGAGAAAAGAAGAGTGGAAGTTTCAGCTAAGCTTGGTAAGTCATTATGTTTGTGCTTTCTTTGACTTTCAATGGTAGATTCCTATAGTTTCGTATGCTAAGCATGAATATATCATTTGATTTAATGAAAGTGAGCTAAATAAGATGATACCCATGGGAGAGGGTTTCGGCCATGGCAAGAACATGATGGATTCTTGAGCTTTCATGCATTAAATGCATGCCAAATTAGTCAATAAGCATGGTAGAACAAGGATTGACCATTGAAAAGTTGAAAATCCCATTGAAACATAAATCACCATTTTCGGCCTTGAAGAAGGAGATGGGTTTCATGGCTGATCTTGATGGTTTAATGGTAGATTATGACTGTAGGAATGATGAGGAGTCTGCCGGTATGCTCGGATTTAAAATCCGACGCAAAACGAAGAAGTTACGATATAATACCATTAGAATTTATACTGCAAAAATAATTGCAATGTCTAATAAGGTTGCACTTAGAAATAAATAATAGCTCAAAAATATGTATTAAATGAGCTAATAATTTTAATGAAATTTTTTGCAGCCCGAGAATTTCGGATAGCGAGTGGTGTATCCGAGAAGGCCCTATATGCTATACAGGTAAGGGATGCGTGTGTAACTTGTAGCGATATTTCGAATGCATGTTTATTATGCAAATAATTTATTATAAATATTCTTGAAATGAATTACATGAAAATCTGTGGAATTAAGGTTGTTGTGAAAATTTGAACAGTGTTTAATTTGCAGGAGGGCCAAGGTAATAGCAGCCGATATGCTGCTGAAAATTTCTAAAATATTTTCTAAAAATATTAGAAAATATTTAATTACATGATTTGATGATTTCCTAGCCTTGAAAAAGAGGAATTTATTATTTTTCATAAAACATGAATATACCAAAAAATATTATTTAAATATTCATGTTACTGCTTTTGATGAAATCGAGATTATTGAAAATTCCTCTTATATGTTCTACAGTAAATGAAATGGTTTTCACGATGAAATGGTGACAAGTGAATGTTTTATAAATTATTTTAAGAAATATTCACTATATGATTCAATAAAATCCTTTATGGAATGATTGAAGAATTATTGAATTTCTTTATTTCCATAATGGTGATATGATTATAAAAATATTGTTTTGAGACTAAAATGTCTCTACATGTGTTCCACAGTGAACAATATGTTTATGGAATTTTATTATTATTTTTGGAAATTAAATACTTGCATTTTCCATAAATTATGAAAATTTCCAGAAAATGATTTCCAGTAATCTTAAAAGTGAAATGTTTGAAAAGAAAACGTGGAAATACGAGTATATGTGTTTACGGTGAAATAAAATATTTATGAGATTTATTACTACAGTGTAATTATTTTATAACACTGTTTTCACCGTACGAGATACTGTGAATTATACCTTTACGCATTTTCTGAAAGATATTATTGATTTTACTTAATTCCATAAAGGTAATGAGATTTCACATATACTGTTTTGAGACTAATGGGCCACATATCATGCCGATATGTGATATGTGATATGTGACATGTGATATGTATTCAATCCGGTTGACACCTGATCAGTGTTTGACTAAGGACCACCATAGACTATGGCCATAGATCTGATGTGATTATTATTGCCCTACAGGGTACTTTTTCTCTAGCATGATATATTTTGGGTGATGCCTTAGTCTCCACTTTTATGAGATATGAAATGATATGTGATATGAAATGATATGTGATATGGAAAATGTGTTTAAATGGAAAAGTATTTGAATATGTTTTTATATGAAAAGGAAAAATGATTTCTAACATTTATCGTGTTACATGGAGCACTTTACTGTTATGATTGATACAGTGACATGTGAAATTGGTTAAACGAGAATTATAATTTATTTAGACTAATACTCTTTTAAAAGAATATATGAGTATTAGTTTATTTTATATAAATGCTTTATTTTATAAAAGCATTATTCTGAAAAAGATATGAAATGAAAGGGAAAATGATTGATCCCGATAAAAATATTTACTCTTTATAGTCGCTTCTAGGTTCCGGGACAAGGCAGGTATTTCAAAATACCTTCCTTACTCCATCCAGATCCCTAGCCGACTATAGTATCTTCCTACAGCGATTCTTACAGCAGCTATAGGAAAATAAGGATTTTAATGCATATAGATTTCGAGATATCTAGTTTTGCATATAATTCTCTTACTGAGGCGTGGTTTGCTCACCCTTTTATTCTAACATCTACAGAGTACTTCCAGTGATACCGTGATTGGCATCCGGGGATTATTGGCTGCGCATATAGTGCCCCGAGGTAATGAGCTTATATTATGGAGGTATAATCATTTATTTTATATGTTCAGACATATTTTACAGTACCACAATATCGTATATTAAATAGGGGATGTAAATGATAAATAAATTACAATTTGTTAAATAGTTACTGTATATGGAAAATAGGGAACTAAGGCATCACAAACAGCCCAACCATATAAAATGAGTGGAAAAAAGTGAAAAATGTGGTTACGGGATGTGACACAAGTTAAGTATAAAAAGACACTTTAAAGCACCTCACTTGTCCCAATCCCTAATTCTGACTATAGGAGTTTTTTAGAAATTGCTCGATTAGCAGTTCAGTAGTACAGTTTCCAATGAACAATTGCATGAACAGTTTAATGAACGATTGACAAATAGTTCAGTAAACAATACAGTAGTCAGTTTGATAAAACATTTGGTAAATTATTCAGTAAACAATATAGTAACAATTTCAGTAAACAGTAAGGTAAAACAGTTCAATGAAACATATTCAGTAAACAGTACCGTATGCAGTCGATAACCCGTTCAGTAAGCATTTTAGCAAATAGTATAGTAAATAGTTTTAGTAACAATACAGTAGAGATATGGCAACACTCAATATAATAAAGTGATTTCAGTATCTTAAAAGGGAGTAACGATAATCTGTAAGACATATGGCCATAGTCAGAGAGGTGTCCTCAATATGCACTGATCAAGTGATATCTAGGACGGTTGATGATGTGATCAAGATCAATCAGCAAACAGTATCAGTATAGTACACTCAGTAGCATGATACCCAAGGCAACTATGGGGAGCCAATAATCTCAAAACAATTCATAATAAGTGGCTAAAAGAGTAAACCTTACAATAGCTTCTTTTTCTGGTTCAAGAAGCAAACCTTAGTCTACCCAAACCTCACTTACAAATTTAGCACTTTAGGGAACTCTTCCCTTTACAAATAAAGGAACAGGTTAACAAGATGGTTTTTTAATGTCTTTACAGTGGTTGTATAACGCTCTTTAGCTCTTTTAAGGAAACTTCTTGAGACAATGGATGTAAAGATTGACTCTTTGTCTCTTCTCTTCTTTTTTTCTCGTTTGAAGCTTTGGAAATGAGTATAACTCCTAATATGAAATTTTGGCTCTCTCCTTGTTCAATTCCTAGCTTTTTTAATACAGATTCATCAAGTCTTTGGCTGTTGAGATTATTTCCCAATGTTTTTCCTATTGGTAGACACAAGAATCCAACCGTAGGAGCTTGCTAAACTTGAAGTATATTGATACTACCTTCTTTATATTGATACCTTTAAAAGAGATTGTTCACAAAAAGCAATAATTGTATCAATACTTATCTTAACCATATCGATACCAAAATAGAGCGTGAAGCTTCTATTTCATGGTTATGATAACTAGGGTATTGATACATTGTTAATCCTGTCAATATTCAAAACTTGTTGTATCGATACACATTCAAACTGTATCAATACTACTATGAATAAATCACTTTTTATTAGCCTAGAAAATAGGATTAAGTCAAGTTCAAATATGCATATGTAAATTCTAGCTCTAAGATCATGCATATCTGACTTTATAACATAATAAGCATGAGTATATAACATTTAAACAAGCAACTCTATCATGTTTATTAAAATTACATTCCTCTTAAGTTATTTGTGAAGTCATATCAAAATCTTAATGTATTTCAAAGTCAAAATTCTATGTTTTGTTAACTAATTTTACTCTCAATCTTTTTTGTTTTCTAGGTTGAATAATGATGCTATCGTATACACCAAAAATAAATTTCCCTATTTTCAACTATTTTATAGATAGTAGAACAAGGGTTGAACCCATAGAGACTGATTTTAAATAAATTACTTATCAAATTTAATCTAATTAAGGAAGAATAGAAAAAAAGGGATTATTAATCAATTAACTAAATTAACTAACAAAATAAGACAGATTATTAAGGAAACGATTTTTAACAAATATTCAAAGACTTTGATTACAAGGTATCTAACATTCTTGGAATTTCATGCTGATCATTGTCAATTAAATAGTCAACCGTAGCATAACAGTAACCTTTGTTATACCTATCAATTTTTACTTTGACGTTAATTAAAACAAGCTCTTCAATTAATTCCCTAACTACTTAACCACCTAGAACAAGCTCTCTAGATATATTATGTAGCGACATTAGTGTGAGAACCATTATTTTTATAAATATTGAACATTTTCGTGGCTAAATAAATTAACTTGGTCAATAAAATATTGAATTATTAATTTTCGTGCAAAAATGTAAACTTCCGTACAAGTGGGCCCTGTGAAGTGCGCACGCTTCGGAATATACCTGAATCGTCATAAATTGATGATATTTATCCCTAAATAACTCATTTTAATATAATTGAAGTCGATTTTGGTTTATCTCGCGAAATTGGGCATAATTGGGTAAAAGGGGCAAAATCGTAATTTAATTCATAAAGTCCCGATTTAATACGAGAAAAATATATTCAATAAATATTTTATTTTTTTATTTCATAAATTTGAGTTACCTTACTTAGGTTTACGAAATTAAAAAAAATTAGACTAAGAATTAAACATGCACCAAATAGTGTTCATTAATGGCTTTTTTGTAATTAATGGGAAGTGTTTGTAAGAAAGCCAAAATTGGCTTGTTGGAAACATGAAAATCCTTCCTCCTTGGCAACCAGAACCGTGAGTCTCCCCTCCCTCTTTGTTCTTCACAATTTCACCTCCCTTTCTCCATGGAAAACAAAAATTTGAAGGGAAATTGGAAAAATCAACCTTAGTCAATCCTTCCATAGGCCGAATTCACCTTCCTTTTCCCTTAAATCACATTGGTTTCATGGATTTAAGGAGAATGCCGAAAATGGAGGTGGGTATGAACATTTGATTTTTTTTATAGATTTGTGAATAAATAGTTGTTGGATTGTTTTGATTTTTCTAGTATGTTAATCTAAGACTAATTCTAAGTGTTCATATGCTTTCAATTTGAAGAATTACACAAGGATGGGAAGTTAGGAATTTCAAGCAAGAGAGGAAATTTGGGGATTTTATTGGGTAAGTGTAATTTTATGTTATTAAAGCTTATTTTTGGTTCATTGGGTTAATTAACTGCTAATTGAAGCTTGAATTTGAATGGGTTCTTGGAAATTATCAAGAATTGATGAAAAATTGGAATTTTCCCTTTTGGTGAAATTGGGGATTTTGTAGAATTGAGTTAAATTAAATCAAATTGAAGGTAAATTATTGTTAATTGATATAAACAAAGGTTAACTGTAGCTTCAATTTGATTGGGTGGCATGGAATTGCCAAGAATTGAATTTTAACACTTTAGGTGAAATTGGGGATTTGGGGAGTTAAGCTTTAAGTTTAATAATTGATGTTAATTGAAGTTAATTAGAAGCTTCATTAGTGATATTGAAGTGATTACAGGTTTAATTAAAGAAAATTGGATTTGCATGCAATATGGGAAAGTGACATTGAGTTGGTTCCTTAGTATTTGAAGTGTAATTATACTTAAAATATTAAGATAAATATATATATATATATATGTATGGAATATGTTTTAATTGCTTGAGAATGATTTGAAGGAAATTGGAATTTAATTGGAATTTACCGAGTTAGTGAGTATTCAGTCACTTGGTGTTCTTAGTGTAATCATGCTTGATTTGATAGCGATTTATATATATAAGGGCATTACAGTAATTTCACAATTTCAGTGTAATTTTGTGATATGTTAGTAAAGTGTAAATGGTTATATGACAGTGTAATTGGTTCATAGAAAAGCCCATAACATGGTACACTTAGTCGATATGCCATCTTAGTGCGCTAAGCATAAGTGAAGTGTAGATGTGCTAAGTATTTTCCAATTACACTTACCATACGAAACTAAGTATTTTATGTGATTTTACAGTGAATTTCATCATTTGGAGGCACACTACAGCTTTTGGCCAAAGTGTTGGGATGGATGCTCGAAGTTAAAAATGCTCTATGAATTGGGACGGTGTAGAAGTTAAGCTTTGATTCCGAGTTTTGAGGAAGAAACTACTAAGAATCAATGTAAGTGGATTAAGTAAGGTTTCGCTAATATCATCTCGTAAGAGATGTTTAATTTTTATAAATAATTTACCTAGTTTTAGAATTTAACCTCCACAATGCTATTGCTTGGTTTATTAAGGTGAGATATAAGGTATGACCAAACTATGAATTTTGGATGATGCTTGGGACGGGTTTGAAAACTGTGTTTCATGAGTTGTGTGTTGTGGCCAGCCAAGCTTGCCTGTTGTGTGAAATAAATGTTCAAGTGTTAAGTTACTGAATAAATCTTGTCGTTTAGTTTGTTTAGACTAAGAGTACATGTGCATGATTTGCATTTAAAGTCTCACTCATTTAAAGTCTCACTAGGTAACCATGCAAAGTACGTAAAGGTACTCGATTGATGTATAAGTGAATTGACACACAACATGTTTTGGCTTGAACTATAGTATGCATAAGCTTTGTAATACTCGGTACTACGCTTTGGTTTGGAAAGCATAGTTTTGGACTAAATCTGTAACAAAGAGCCTTTATGCATATTTGGAGTCCTTAAAGCTGTTTTGATTGGTGTTTTTAAAGCCACGCACTCAATAGCCATAATGGTGTACCTTTGAATTTTGACAATACATTTTATCTTGCTAAGTTAAATTTTGATCAATTCTCCGTTTCTAAACTAAAAGAATTTCGATCAGTGTTCAGTAATCCATTTTCTAAACTTAAGGATTTCGATCAATATTTAAAAATCTGTTTTTTGAACTAAAGGATTTTGATCAATAATCAATAATCAGTTTTCTGAATTAAAAGATTTCCATCATTACTCAATTTTTTATTTATATTTGATTTTGGATAGATCTATTGACTTTCGCTTCACTCAAAGCCTATCGAGCTTTGCTCTAGGTTCCTTTACCCGTCTATCGAGCTTTGTGCTCTAAACCTTCAGCATCAGTATCTGTGCCTTACGAGTCTCGTGTTCTAGGCATTATTAGGCTTGTTTGGAAAACTAGAGACAAGTTCCAGTTCTTGACTATGCAGCGAGACTAGAGTAAAACTATGGCCATAGGTATTATGTTGCTTGAAACACTCATCATCACTATCTAGGATGGACATCAGTATCAGTATTAGTATCAGTTATTAGGGATCTTTGCCTACACTTTATCAGTGTCAATTTTAAGTGATTTGAGGCTTTATGCCTAGACTTTTCAAGTATATGTTCTGATTTCAGTTTCAGTTCAGTATTTGAGGTTTTATGCCTAAACTTTATCAATATACATTTTGATTTCAGTTTCAGTTCAGTATTTGAGGCTTTATGCCTAAACTTTATCAGTTTACATTTTGATTTCAGTTTCAGTTCAATATTTGAGGCTTTATGCCAAACTCATTAGTATTCGTTTTGGATTTCAGTTTCAGTTCAATATTTGAGGCTTTACGTCTAAACTTTATTAGTATACGTTTTGATTTCAGTTTTAATTCAGTGTTTAAGACTTTATGCAAAAAGTTGATCAATATATGTTTAGATTTCAATTTTAGTTCAGTGATCTGAGGCTTTGTGCCTAAAGTTTATCTATTCTAAATTCAGCATCAGTTTTAGTATTTTGAGGCATTTTGCCTAATTCCATCGAGTATCTATTTTCATAAGATTATTTGTTTTGAACTCAATACATAGTAACCTATGGCGAACTCATGTGCATAGTTATCTGTTTTAAACTCATGTGCATAGTAATCATGTTTGAACTCATGTGCATAGTTATCATGTTTTGAACTCATGTGCATGGTAACCGTGTTTTAAACTCATGTGCATGATGATCTTGTTTTGAACTCAGTGCACAATAGCTGTGTTTAAACTAAGTGTATTAGAAAACTGTTTCATTATTTGTATCAGTTTTCAACGTTTTGAGAATTTATCCCTAAACTTATTGATTTTTCAATTTTAGTACGATTATCGATTTTAAACTAAATGCATTGAAAAATTTGTTTTGTTATCAGCATTGGTTTTAGAATTTAGAGGTTTAGGCCTAACTTTATCAGTTATTAGTTCAGTACATTTGCCTATTTTGAACAATGTGTTTAAGGAATTGTTTTTATAGTAGCATCAATTTTAGTATTTTAAGGCTTATGCCTAAAGTGATCAGTAATTTGTTTTGAAAGAAGTGCATAGTGATTTGGTTTTGAACAAATACATTGTAAATCTGTTTTGAACTGTGTATAAGGAATCGGTTTTAAACTAAGCACATTACCTATTGTAGTGTTATGTATTCTGTTAACATTGTAGAATTGTGATGAGTGATTTTGTCCTTTAAGTATCGTGTTAAGGCTCAAGGAAATGAGGTACCTAAGGTATCATTCTGACTAATACCCTGTATAGCTTTAACCTTGAAGAATGAGTCCAGATAGATAGATCCAACATTAGGACATAATACCACGTATACGTTTTGCTTTATTTTCTATTCATGTATACACATGCATGTAGATCGACATGAGCCTAACATGCATATACTTAAACTACTTACTGAGTCGTGGTTTGCTCACCCATTTCTAACATCATCGTAGATCATACGAGCTGGAGTTCACGTTAAGGGTTCTATGTGGGCCATTAGGGATCGTACCAAGCTTAGGTACATACCAGCATCCTTTGAGCCTGCTTTTGCTATTTTTTAAGGTATACAAATAATGTATTATTTTGTTTACATGCACATTCTATAAAGATTACACAGTATAGTTTGCTTATGTCATGGGATGTAACTTAGGATTATTTTAGAATTATTTTGTAAGTAATATGACGATCAAGTGTGATTGTAGTTTGATATGTATCAATAATTAGTGGTGGATATTAGGATTGTTGACATGACAATCATTTGATGATCTGCATTGTAATGTGAATGTGCGGATAGTGGGATTGATTTGGTATGATTGGGTTATAATAAATGATAAGGTATTATAGGTTGTTTATCTAAGGAAATCTTAAAATATTAGGCAGGATATTTTCAATCTGTTTTTTAGGTAAGAATAATTTATCGATCAAAAATTATAATTATAAGCCTAGAGAATTATTTATCTCACCTTTGGATGAAAGAATAATTTAGTTAAGTTGAATTAAATGAAGAGGATAGGTGAAAATCATTTAGTGTCTACACTGGCACCAAATACAAACCATAAATCGAAAAGGAAAAATTTAGTTCGTAAATTTGATAAGTGGAATAAGTGCATGTATTAAGCGTATGTGACGACTTTCGAGTTGTGACATTAAGCAATAAACACATATGATGTAAATTTATTTAACTTAAACTTTGATTCTCCTATATCCCTAGTGATTAAACCCATTAAGCAATAATAGGCTTAAGTTTTTTAATCTGGCAATAGATATTTTAATTTAACTAAATAGTGTACACTAAACTTGATCATGGGCTAGGTCGGGCCAGCCAGGTCAAGGTATATAATAATGGCTTATATGTATTCCCAAGCCCAACCTGCTAATTCAAGCCTGATTCTTAGTCTAAGCCCATTTTCATTTTTATAATACAAGCCGAGCTCGGCCCGAATATTATTTTATTTAGTTTTTTATATTTTAATTTTATATTTATTTTTTTATTCTTTTATTTCTTTTAAATTTAATTTAATTTGCCAAAATTTGTATGTCATTTTCCATATTAAATATTTATAATCATGTTTATTAATCAATAATATTTTATATACATATAATTATATTATAGCTAGTAAATATATTTAAAAAATTTAATTAATATTAATATTTGGGCCAGGCTCGGGCTTTGAAAGGTCAAGCCCAGGCCCGATCCAATTTTTAAACGGGCCTAAAAATTCTGCCCAAGCTCGGTAATTGCAACAAATATTTTTGTTCAAACCCGACCAAATTTCAAACGGGCTTTTAGACTTGGGTGGGTAGCCCAACCCTTGAGCAGGTTTGGTGTGCACCTCATCTAATCAAACAAGCAATCATGGTAAGATGCTCAGAAAATTTCAAATACTTATTCAATAATTATAACATTAGTTCATACATCTCACAACATGCTTTCCAAGAATAATTAGCTTACCTCATAACTGAATGGGACAATTACTCACTAGACATATTCAAGAAAACAATAAACATGCTTATAATTATAAACAAATCACTAATCATGCAACAAGAACAATAATCAATTCAATCTTTATAATTATGAAACAAGCAATCACTTAAAGAAAATAATCTAGTAAAGAAGAACACACAAAAATAAACTATCAAGAAGAAGGAATGGCAACCACTATAATAAAGAAAGAAGAAATTGATTATTGCTGCTAATAAATTGAAGAAAACGTTTTATATATTTAAAGAAAAAGAAATCGGAAATTTTATTGCAAAGAAAAGAGAGAAAATAATTTTATAAATTAAAAAGAAGAAATCGGCAATTAAATTGTAAAAGGAAAATAAAATAAAAATTCGCAAGAACACTTTTGAAAGGAAAATAAAATAATGTCATTAAAACTAAAGAGAGGGAAATGTGACTACACTAGGGTTGCATTTAGTGCATTGCAGGGAAAGTAATTGCAACGCAAAGTGATTATTGGAAAAGTGATTGCTGAAAAAGTAACATTGCAGTGTTTGGTATGCAGTGTAAAGTTCTGTTTAAATTAAAAGGAAAATAACATTGCAGTGTTTGGTAAACACTCACTTTGTTGGTAATGTAGTGACAAATTTCAAAAATTCCCTTAATTATAAAAATAAATTTGATATACGGAATCAATTAAAAATGTAACTATTATATGAAAATGTAAATAATATAAAGTTATAATTATTTATATTGCTCATCATTTATAATACCAAATTTATGTACATTATTATTAATTTAAAATTTAATTATTATATTAAAATATAAATAATTAAAATTTGATCAAACAGACAAAAATTGAAAATGAAAACTAAGGTTTTGAAATTTAATTAGCTATGAGCCAAACCAAACAAAATCTCAAGCATACAAGGGTGTTCAGCCCCAAAGCATACTCAAAATTATATATTTTATTATTTTGTTGATTATATATAAATATTATATTAATAAATTTGTTATTACCAAAATAATTTCTGTTTTAACGTTTACTTTTGTCTCAATAGTTTTTAATAGAAAAAAAAAATCCTACCGTCCCACCACACCTTTCTTTTATCTCGACAGTTCTTCTCATGTTTTTTATTTGTCTCACCAAAAAACACTGTAACAATAAAACAAGGAGAGGATCAAAACAAATCCAACGAAGGGAAAGGACATCTTGTTCTCTTGATCAAAACTACGAAAATTTTCCTTTACAAAGATTGAAGAAAATGTCAGATAAATAACCTCCTCTACAAGAGTCGATCGTGATTCAATCTGTTTGGTCCAACAATTTGGAGCATGAAGTCAAATTAATCAGATCTATCATCAACGGCTTTCTGATCATTTCCATGGACAGTGAGTTCTCCAACATTGTCGTCAAATCAACTTCCCCCAGTGGCCACCAGGAAAAGAGACAAAGGCGAGAGGGAAGAGAGCAACTAGAAAGATAGACAGAGGCGAGAGGGAATTGATAGTGAAGAGAGACAGAAGCAAGAAGGAAGAGAGTTGAGTTTTTTTTCATAAGGGTATTATTGGCCTAAACGTTTCCTTATTGCAGCCAATTTAGGCTGCAAAGTGATTGCAAGATGGAGCCAACTTTGCAGTGCTATTCTTACCAAACGCTGTAAAGACTTTGCACTCAATTTAATTGCAGTGCAAAATCTATACTTTCTTCGTACCAAACGGGACCTAGAGGGGAAGAGAGGGATGGAATTTATGAGAAGCCTCAGACCCTTTATAAAGACAAAATAATACTAATTGGATAAGGAGTGTGATAAGAGTTGTCTCCTAGACTTAAGGAGTTGTTTTTGACAAGTCAACTATTATCTAGAATCTTCATCATTTTACAAGTCTTTTTTTGTCTAAAGTTTTTACATTAAGGTGCTATTTGTTAAACCATTGAAAATTTTCAATTGAAAATAAAAATTTTTAATGATTTAATATTTTCAATATGTTTGATAATATATTTTAAAATCTACTTAAAAGAAAATTTTCAATGAAAAAGCATTGAATAAGATAAGTAGATAAACACCTACTTATCACTTAATGTAGAAAAATTTCAGCCACTTTATCAATAAAAATAAACTAAACTAAACTATTTTATCCTAAAAATTTACATAATTATCTATTCATTCATCAGGTTACGTATATACTCCAACTAAACTCAAAGTTATATTATCATTTCATCAGATTTACGTACAGATTCAACGTTTTTCTACCACCGTTCTTTTACTATTAGAGCATCGATATTGAAAAAAATTCAATATCTTCCCCTAATTTGATTTGATCGAAGTTGAAAACTTTAAAGATCTGAAAGCTGATATGTTACAAACCTTGAAGACCATATAATGGTGCATATTGCATTTTTTTTCAACATTTTGTTATTTTGATGTTTTAATTGTCATTAATATCCAAAAAGTTTTTTGTTCTGTTTCATTTTGGCAGATCATTCCTTGAAGAAGTAATGATCCCACGAATAATTTGGGACTTTTAATTGTAATGCTTTTTTAATCTAAACATGATTCAAGTTTTTGATTTCCAAAAAAAAATATTTTATTATATTTAAATATTATTTTAGTTTTTTTTTAATTTATGATGTTTTTGGATTTAATAGTTATAGTTTTTCTCATATTTCATACTTGTATTATAAAATAGAATATATCAATAAAAACTCAAATTTATTTGAAATAGTATGAAAATAAGGGTAAAAATGTAAAATAACAAAATTTCAAATTGCAAACATTTATTGTTATCAAACAATATATTTATATTCAGCACTTAATTTTTAGTAAAATACCAAACAGTTTTCATAATTCAAATTCAATATTTATCATATTCAGTACTAAAAATTCAGTACTTAATTTTTCAGCACTTAAGTTTTCAGTTTATCAAACAGCACCAACAAAATCTATTGCTAACTTTAAGACATCCTAGAACATATTTATTTTCAGAGGTTATTGGTTTAACATTTTCTTAACATTTGTTGGTCCTATCCTTATAAGGATTTCCTGTTTTAAGCAGGATTTGTTGGCAGATTTTTGTGCTAATTTTCTCCAAACGTTTGACCCATCAAACAAACTCCAAATTAAGCCTTCTTGGACATTATGAAAAGCTTGAGAAATACTCTACAACTTCATGAATGCCTCATCTTCATTCCAGGTCATTAAAGTGGTCAAATTATCAATTAACCCTTGTTGGTTAGAAAATTTTGCAACATTTTATTTTTTGCTCCTTTTTTTTTCCAAACTTGATATTTATTACCTAAAACAAAAAATAAACATTAGCAAGCTATTTTAGGCATAAAATATCATTAAATCAATAATAATAAAATATTTATAATTATTAATTTATCATCCTATCAAATCATGTTTGTATTTATAGGCATTCAAGATTGAATCCCTTCAATTTGGTTTTTAAAAAATTATCTTTGACTTTTGTTTTTGAATTTTATCGTTTTATCCGGATTTGATCTAATTCGATTTTCAATTCGAAATTTTTTTATTTTATTATTGTCTTTTTTATATTTATTGGTTCTGCTATTATCTTTTTTTTTAATTTGATTTTTTTAGTTTTTGACTTTTTTAATAATAATAATAATAATAATAATAATAATAATAATAATAATAATAATAATAATAATAATAATAATTGAATAAAGTAATGAAATTAAGATTTGGGTTTTGTCATTGCAATTTTGGTTTGAAGCCCAAAAGGATACCTTGAACTTATTTCGATTTCCTTCGATCAAATCCTGTCCAATTTAAAGGTTCAAATGTAATTTCGAAGCTCATTTGGTTTGCAAGAGTTCACAAGTTTAAAGAAAAAACGAGATCTGATAAGCAAAAAATCGAAATATTATTAAAATTATTAGACAAATATGATATTTACAAAAAATGAAACAACAGGTGCAAAAAAAATGAAAAGACCAAAATAAAGGCAATATTGAAACAAAACAAAACATAAAACCCGAAGAATACGAGGACTGTTTACCTGCATTGCACTAGGATTCCTTAGCATGAAGGAAAAGGATTTTCCCTAGACGAAAACAAAACAATATGAAAGAAGAAAACAACACGAAGGCAATGCCAAATTTAAATATAACTCTCGTAGGAATAGCAATCTTCTTGGCCACATGCCTTTTGTCTTATGGTCTATCATATGCAAGTGTACAAAACACTAGCCAATAAAGCATTGATATAACTGGTAGTGTTGTTGCCCAAAACAACAATGATTGATTGCTGACGTTGATATTGTCTTCTTTCTCCACGTGACTCCAGAAGAGTTCTACAAAATAGAAAACCATCAAAGGGCGTAGGGGTTTTCCCCTGCGTGCGCACTCCGATGCTTAAGTCAGACAGGGTTTCAGTAGGCAAATAGAGCTTAGGGTTTAAGAATGATACCTGTGACCTATTTATAAGAGTTGTTTTGCGCGTAATTACCTTTAAGACCTACAGCTTAAATGATAACCCAATGGATCATTTATGGACCTTCTGAGGCCTCTTTTGAAACTATCATTAGGCCCAATGGTCTTCATCTTGACTTATAGAAAAGCCCAATAATCTTTGGTTTGACCCTCATCAACTGCTCCCCACTCTTTCACAGGGTTTACCATGTGAAAGAGTATATAAAGAACGGGCTTTTCAAATTCTTTTGCTACCCTCTTTCTGGGATTATTACAAGTCTTTTCATCTTCTCTTGAGGGCTCAACTTGTGGACTTCATCATTATTTGTAACAGGAATGACGTTGTGTCATTATTTCTTTTGTCAAGTGCCTTTTCAGAACACTACTTGGATACGTTTTCCTCCTTTGAGCTAAATGCTTCTTAAGCGGAATATGCCACCCTTCTTTACGAATTTAAGGTCTTAGCTGTCCGAAACCAAGAACTGTAAGGAGAAATTACAAGATTGCAGAGTCACCAAAGCCTTTTATTGGCCAGAGGAAGAAAACCAAATCTGAGTTATAGCTATGAGGGTGCATCGTCAAGAAGTGCCATAAGAGGATGCATATGTTCTTATCTGGTTTCATCATATGTGGTTTGTACTTGACATGCTGTTGATTGGTTGAAACTTGATCTAGATGCTGATGATTTGGAACCTTTTCTGAGGATAGGCACTTATAAAGATCTATCTGATCTTACTAGCCCTTATGAGCCTTTTCTTCGACTCGAGATGGTCGAGGTTCTCACAGGCTTGGACGAAGATTATTTAGATAATCCATAGACTAATTTTCCTAAGGACCAAGCTCTTGATATTATAGCGCCTCAGGATGCATATGCCTGGGTGTCTTTTAATTTCGATACTCCTTTTGATGCAAAAGTTAATCTAGAGTGTTCCCCAGTTTTTTTTGTGAAAGAGCTTAGTCTTTTACAAACTGATCAACACATTTTTAAACTCATCTACAGAGGCAACTACACATTTACCTTGTATTAATCTTACCTAATAATCAGACTTTCTCGCGCACTTTTCGCTTGAAGTGCATACGTAGCCTGCATCACGTATTTTTCACTTCAAGCTTTTGGTTTGCCTGTCTCGCACTCTTTTGTGCTTAGGGACTTTTAGATTTGCCCGTCTCGCGCATTTTTCGCTTAGGGACTTTATAAAGAATTGCCCGTCTTGCGCATTTTTCGCTTAGGGACTTTTAGATTTGCCCGTCTCGTGCACTTTTCGCTTAGGGACTTTTGTTTGCCCGTCTCGCACCTCTTGTGCTTAGGGACTTTTGATTTGCTCGTCTCACGCATTTTTCGCTTAGGGACTTTTAGATTTGCCCATCTCACGCACTTTTTGCTTAGGGACTTCTGTTTGCCCATCTCGCACCTCTTCTCGCTTAAGGTCTTATTTGTGCCCGTCTCGCGCATTTTTCGCTTAGGGACTTATTTGTGCCCGTCTTGCGTCTTCATCTATTCCTGCAACATGTCTATCAAACATGGAGGATTATCATAGTACAGATAAAAATAACTGGCCTTTCGTTTCATAATGTAGTATTTCCAATCAAATGGAACAAGTAAGAACATAATTACAGCAAATGTTAAAATAATAACAACAAGTTTTTACCGCTAGTACAGTTCCAAGTCTTTGTCTTTGTAGAGTCTATAAAGTGCAATTGCTTGGACATTCGGCTGTTAATCATGGATTGGCGTTAAGTCACATCTTGGTTCTTTGCTCATAAGAACCAGCAATCTACCTTTGCGAGCTTACTACAAGTTGTTTCTGATCCGACTATGTCGAACTAAGCTCTCCCTGGCTTGCTACCTTACAGGACAGTGGCTAGTGCCTCCTTTGGACACCAGCCTAATACGATCACAACTGTTAGAATAGACAAGAAAATCGCAAGCATAATATATGAGGGTACCTCAAATCTGCTGCCACCCATACGTCCTTGCTTGGTCGGTGAACACTATAACAATGTGCAAGGGACTTCGCTGACCTTGCATCCAAGCAATTGGCTGCACTCATATGTCTCCCACGTGCTTTTTCTAACTCATCAGTAACTAGTTCTTATTTCTTGTTATCAATATCAATACTAATGAGGCATCCTCCTTGGACCAAGGATGAGTCCGACTCATAAGGTCTGGACGATTATTTAGAGGATGGAGCCATGGATGACCTGGATAATCTCAAAGGTCTATGGCTTCCTCAACAGCCGCGCAATCAGCTTGGGGTTTCTGAGGTTCGTGACCAGCCTAGGCCTATCGAAGTGTGTAATGAGCCTGAACATGTCAAGGTAGGCGATCAGCCCGAGCTTATCGAGTCACTGCAAAGGTTATATGGTGACGAGCTCCAATTTTTCAATCTACTGCCATTGATCCCTAGCCAGACTCTGTAGCTGTGGCCGGGCCCTCGAGCGATGCTCCTACTTTTGAAATTGCTCTTCCGGCTCCCCAAGATCCTAGTGCTAATGCAGCATCTTCTCATTCGGCAGGTTTGGTTCCCACAACTTTGATCTCGACGCCCTAAGCTGGCACATCGTTGTCTTATTTAAAGGACTCACGAAGCCGACACACCCTTTATATAGACAAACCCTCTTTCACATGTGTGGTTGTCAATAAGCCAAGTGTGTGGCTCTTAAGCCACTTCTAGATGGTTGCCAGAGCAGTTCTTGAAAGCTTATGTGTCAGACGATCGACAGATGGGCCGAAGGAAGCTTTTGGACATTTTGTCGGATTAGTGCGCGCACCAGATCTAGAAGATTCTAGATCATTCCGCTCAGATCCTGCGCTTGGGCGTGCTTTTGGATCGTCAAATTTAAATGTGCTCGCCAAAGTTTTTTCTAAAGGGCGAACCATTAGTTTGGATTCTGTGCTCGCCAGCATTGATAGCCATTGCCGAAAGGCATGACTTGAGTGTTCTTCGCTCGCTTGCATTGTGCTAACGGGGGAATCTTGCCTATGGGCGCTATGTTCACCTAGTTTTCTTCGCTGTCATTTTATCAAAGTGGAGAGCTTGTCGCGTGCGAGAGCCCTATCTCATCCAAGGCTTGTTGCGCGTGGGAGCTACCCTGACGCCCAAGGCCTGTTGCGTGTGGGAGCCATTGTCTCGCTCAAGGCCTGTCGCGTGCGGGAGCCCATGTCTCGCTCAGGGCCTGTCGCATGCAGGAGCCCATGTCTCGCTCAAGGCCTGTCACGCGCGAGAGCTCCTCTCTCGCCAAAGGCCTGTCGCGTGCGGGAGCTCTTGTCTTGTACAAGGCCTGTCACTCTTCTTGGCTTTGAAGTTCAATTTGACAATGAAGAAGATAAGGTTGCCCATGTTCGAGTCGTGTCGCATGCCTATAGTTGTGCAAACTACTCTGTCGCATGGCCTTGAGCTAGCTCGGGACAGAGTGCTTGTTGCATGCTTGTAGTCATGCAAATTTGCAGTGTAGCAAGCACCTTTCGAGCGACAAATTGTTCTGTAGCATAACGTCTTGCATGCAACTGACTATTCAAAAGAGTGGCATTTTTGTGAGATCTTCAATAGTGGTCCCTCTTTCTCGCCATTTTGGCTGTCGCACGCGTGAGCCACCTCTTACAGAAAGAGTCTGCCACGTGGAACCTTATCGCCAAAATTTGTCATGTGAGTGCCTGTGCTCGCCGAATTGAGGACATGGTTGTCGCCCATTCCTTGTACTCTGCCGCCAGAGATCTTTCAGGCGACAGGCTAGGCTCTACCCATTCCGTGTACTCATTCACCAAGGAACTTTTGGGCGATAGGCAGGGCTGTAGCCCACTTCTTGTATTCTGCCGCCAGAGATCACTACCTGCCGCCAAATATGTGACTGGTCGTCACCTCAGCTTTTTCTTTCTATTCTTTTGTCTTTCCATTTTTTTTGCGGCACAATACCTGTTACTTTTACAGTATTTAGCGTACCTTTACACCATATAGCTCCCCAAGTTCTTCTTTGAAACAGTGTTGTCATTCCTATTCAAAGATGGACTTTTTCTCGAGCATTGTGCTTGATGATGTACAGAGTTGCCTAATCCTTTTTCGCTTTGGTCACCCAAAATGGCTTGCCCATAGAGTTCTCTCTCCTAGGCGAGTTCCTATATCGGTTGACAAGGGCTTGCTTGCTTGGGTCTTAGGATGGCTGTATTCTTAGTCATCATTCACAACCGTACTCGCGTGGTGGCCACTAGCTCAACTGACCTTTTGTGCCCTGCTTGGTTTTTGCCGCTCATTTATGTTCTTACGCATCTGGGCGAACACGAGCGGGCATTTGGAGTTCTAGCGTGTTCCTTGAGGTCTTTGGTTGGGGCTTGCCCAATAGAGCTCCCCTGGATTTACGTTCACTCGATTCGAGCCTTTCGTTCAGTTTTTTCCTTTCCTGGGCGAGCTCATCTAGCATTGTGCACACACCTCTGCCAGACCCTTCGACCTGTTCCTTGCTTACCCATCTAGATCCTTTCTTGTGCCTTGACACGTGCTTTACCAAGCGAGCCTTGTTGCGGAGGCTGGGCTGTGGCGTTGGTCATGCAATTGCCACATGCCACTCAATCGTCGAAAGTGTCTGCCGCAGTGGTCTTGTGTTCGTCACATGACATTGCATTCATCAGCATTGCTTCACACCTTGTGTGCAGAAGGCTGGGCTCACGAGGGTCATTCGCTCACCTAGAATGCTTGTCGTGTGACTTTTTCTCGCTCGTATGGCTGTTGCATAGGACGAACTGCTTTATCGTAATATGACCTGTCGAATGTACTCACCATTACCTTTTACTTACTAGGCCAGCATGCAACTTGGGATCAATGCTCGTGTATTTGCGCTACCGCCTTGCGTACGACGAATTGACCTGTCGTTGCAGGAGCCCTTCTATTGAGGTGGTGCCTGTCGTAATTAGCTGTTTTTTCGATCTTTTACTCTACAAGTCATGCTCGTCATCATCTCTTTACTACCCAAGACTGTCGCGTATGTGCGATGTTCATCTTTATGGCCTACTCTTTCGCCAAAGCTCGTGTCGCGTTAATTATGCTTACCTGTTTTGGCTGTCGATAGGCGAGCCATAATCTCTAATTGAAGGCCTGCGATGCAACATGCTTGCCATATTCACACCTGCGTGTGCTCTTCGTGCAGTACCTTACCTCCCTTACATGCGTGAGTGGCTATCTCTCGGCAAAAGGTCCTGCCACATGGTCCTGCTCGCCCATATTCCGCTCCTGGCGCGAGCAAACGTAACAATCCTTTGCTCGCCATCGCCAAACAAGCATTTCTAGTTAGGCTTTGTTTGCA
Organism: Heritiera littoralis; assembly: GCA_031772115.1. NCBI lineage: Eukaryota > Viridiplantae > Streptophyta > Magnoliopsida > Malvales > Malvaceae > Heritiera > Heritiera littoralis. Next base: position 2,192,640 of record JAPDPK010000022.1, read on the forward strand.
CGCATCAGTTGTTCTACCGGGGCACCTGCTGCGCGTATTTAAAATTTCACCCACACCAATGTGGAGTTGGAGAAGAACATCATAGCAAAAGCTTTTCTAGTAATTCTTGGTTCAAGCTTTGTCTATAGAGTTTTAGGCCTCGTTACTCAAGTTGGTTAGGAGTGCCGGCCCATCGGCCCAAGGTGATAAAAAATACAACCTCATCGACCCAAGATGGCGAGGATTATAGGCCTCGTCGGCTCGAGATGGCCGAAAGTGTGAGCCACGTCATTTAAGGTAACTAGAAGTGTAAACCCTATCAGCCTGAGGTGGTCGAAAGCATGGGCCCTTATCGTCCCATGGTAGTAGGGAGTGTGGAGCCCATCGACCCATGGTATTCGAATGCATGAGCCTTATTGACCCGAGGTAGTCCGGAGAGCGGTTCGAAGTGTAAGAGCCATAATTGATGAGGGTCAAACCAAAGATTATTGGGCTTTTCTATAAGTCAAGATGAAGACCATTGGGCCTAATGATAGTTTCAAAAGAGGCCTCAGAAGGCCCATAAATGATCCACTGGGTTATCATTTAAGCTGTAGGTCTTAAAGATAATTACGTGCAAAACAACTCCTATAAATAGGTCACAGGTATCATTCTTAAACCCTAAGCTCTATTTGCCTACTGAAACCCTGTCTGACTTAAGCATCAGAGTGCGTGCGCAGGGAAAAACCCCTACGCCCTCTGATGGTTTTCTATTTTGCAAAACTCTTCTGGAGACACGTGGAAAAAGAAGACAATATCAACGTCAGCAATCAATCATTGTTGTTTTTGGCAACAACAATTGGCGCCGTCTATGGGAAATTGAGCAAAAAGCCAAATATAAAAGTCTGTGAAAAGGTGCAAAAGACCTGCGGGAGACTACTAGTTTCGCGAGAGATAAAAGAGTCTGTCTTGCATAAATAAAAAAAATAAAAAAATAATAATATATATAAACACGCGACAGACTACTATCGCACGGAAGGTTTCACGCGACAGAGCGATTCACTCGCTCACATACATGTGACAGACACTCTGTCACAAGCTAGAAGGAGGCTCACGCGAAAAAACAATTAGACGAGAGAGTGGCTTCCGCACGAGATAGCATTGGGCGAGAGAGTGGCTAGCCTGTTGTCACAAGCCTCTCGCACAAGCCTGTCGTCACAAGACCTGTCGTCAAAAGGCTGTCGTCACAAGCCTGTCGTCACAAGCTCTCATACAAGCCTGTCGTCACAAGCTCTCGCACAAGCCTATCGTCACAAGGCCTGTCGTCACAAGCCTCTCGCACAAGCCTATCGTCACAAGGCCTGTCGTCACAAGCCTCTCGCACAAGCTTGTCGTCACAAGGCCTATCGTCAAAAGGCTGTCGTCACAAGCCTGTCGCACAAGCTCTCGTACAAGCCTGTCGTCACAAGGCCTGTCGTCACAAGCTCTCGCACAAGCCTGTCATCACAAGCCTATCGTCACAAGGCCTGTCGTCAAAAGGGTGTCGTCACAAGCCTGTCGTCACAAGGCCTGTCGTCAAAAGGGTGTCGTCACAAGCTCTCGCACAAGCCTATCGTCACAAGGCCTGTCGTCACAAGCCTGTCATCACAAGCCTGTCGTCACAAGCCTGTCGTCACATAGCATGTCGTCACAAGGCTGTCACACAAGCCTCACATAGCCTGTCGTCACAAGGCTGTCGCACAAGCCTCACATAGCCTGTCGCACAAAGCCTGTCAGCGCATCATCTATCCTTGCATGTGCGGCAGAGCGATTACTAAAATATACTCGATACCAACATACTATCAAAGTGGATCCGTGGCGCAATGGTAGCGCGTTTGTCTCCAGATCAGAAGGTTGCGTGTTCGATTCCTTTCGTGCGTAAATAATTTTGTGATTAAGTGCAAATAATGCAAAAATATTTGCGCGGCATTCGACTCGAACATGGGCTGTCCAACGCAACTGACAAGCAACCAGCAATCAAGCAACACAGATTTGTTATAATGCTAATTGACTTCAATTATATTTGAAGTATTCCTACAGAATGTTACAACAGGTAGATCTCCTTCAATTTCCTTCATCATTTCCATGTTTTTACTTCTCTTTTATTTTTATTTTTATTTTTTCCCTTCTATATATATATATATATATATATATATATATACACATATATAATATGAAGTGTTGGTGATTAGGGATGGCAACAGGTAGGTTACCCATTAATTTTAGGGTACTTGAATTCAAACTCAGTTATAGTTTATAATAACTGAACCTGTTTAACAATCGGAATATTTTTATTTTTACTATCTAAATTCTATCCATATAATATAAGAATCCATTAACTTCTTGAACTCGCTAAATAAACGTATACTTAGTTAAAGTTTGACTTTCAAATTTAAATTTAAAATCAATTTTCATGCATATTATTAATAAAATTTAAATTAATAAATTTAAATTAATTCATAAAAATAAATTAATGTTAAAAATCATAATAAAAATACATAATGAATTAATTAAATTAAATAATATATTAATAATAAATCATTTATAAATAAATATGTATATAAAAATCATTAAAATTTATTATTTACACTATTAGTAAATGGACTCTTGGCAATGGTTAAAGTCGTTGCAAAATGCGAATTAATTGTTGCTAAAATTTTTTCGTATCATCTTTTAGTCATTGGAAGGTCGTTGAATATACATTTGTTGTTAAATGTATACACAATGAGTTTTATTATATAATAAGTCATTTTGAAAAAGTATTTATTGAAACGATTTTTTCTCATTACTAATTAATTTTTGTTTTAGCAACGACTATGTCTTTGTCTAAACATTGTTTTGGCAACAACTTACTTGGTTACCAAAACTTTTACACAACAATATTATTTTAGTAGCATAATAATTTTTCACAATGCAAAATATTCGGTTACAGAACCTCTTTAACAACAATTTTTATTGTACAATAGTTAGTTTCACAACTATTATAGTTCTTAAAAATAATTAAAAAACCAAAAATTTATCATTTCTAATTTTTTTTCACGACTATAATAATTGCTTAAAAGAATTACAAAGCCACAATTCTATTGCTTTTATTTATGTGACGACCAGTATCATGTGGGGCCGGTTGCACTCAACCGTATTGTCCGCTTTGGATTCTAGAGGTGGCCCCCGTCAGTTCGGCTGACGTGGCACTTAGGTCCTCACGGATTTCTTTCGCGTCGGTCCAATGGTTAGTCGTTACTTGAATTGCTTGGATGTCAAGGGTTCTAGTAGCGGCGGACGCGAAAGAAATCCGTGAGGACCTAAGTGCCACGTCAGCTGAACTGACGGGGGCCACCTCTAGAATCCAAAGCGGACAATACGGTTGAGTGCGACCGGCCCCATATGATACTGGTCGTCACAATAATTGTTCGCTTTGGGAGTATCATGTGGGGCCCCCTCACGGATTTCTTTCGCGTCCGCCGCTACTCGAACCCTTGACATCAAGCGATTCGAGTAACGACTAACCATTGGACCTCGAACCCTTGACATCTAAGCGATTCGAGTAACGACTAACCATAGGTCCAATGGTTAGTCGTTACTCGAATCGCTTGGATGTCAAGGGTTCGAGTAGCGGCGGACGCTAAAGAAATCCGTGAGGACCTAAGTGCCACATCAGTGGAACTGACGGGGGCCACCTCTAGAATCCAGAGCGGACAATACGGTTGAGTCGAGGTAAACCTGGGGCCGATGGCCAAGGGGATGCCAGGCGACGGCCTGGTGATACGGGCTGGGCCTTGACAATTTATTTTTTCACTACAATATTTTTAATTGTTACATGTAATAAACAAATATATTTAGGGTAAATTTCATCTAAATCCTTGAGGTTTGAACCTAATTCAATTTTAGTCCATTAGCATTAAAAATGGACACTCCACCCCAAATAACATAATACCATTAACAAAAGTTAATGGAATATATGCAATGACAAAATTACCCAACCTTAAAGTTTTCAATATAAATAATTCTTCATTTTTTTTTATTTTCCTTCTATCTTCCATAGTTCTTCACCTTTTTTTCACAATATTTTCACTATTTTTCATGAGCATTATTTAATCCATAATTTTCTTCTCAAATGTATTAGATTTAATCTTACTAATTATTAAAAATAAAATTATACTTAATTTAAATTTTAATAATTTCAATCAATGTTTCAAATTTAAAATTATGTTAGTTTGAATAATTTTAAATATAAATCATTTTATGTTACGTTATTTTAAATTAAGTTATTTACATTTTATTAGAAGTAAATAAATAAATAAAAATAAACAAAAAATAATTTTAAACAAATAAAAAATATATTAGAAGCAAAAAAAAAAAAGAAAACAAACTTTTCAAAACCCAATTATTTTTTTAGCATTTCTTTTTCATTTTTGTTTAATTTTGAGAATTTAAAGTATTCCAAAATTTTAGGGGCAAACTGGTATCAAATTTAAGTTTTTAACAAGTTACTTGATCGTTAACTAACGGAAGGATTTACTTGTCCTATGAAATAGAAAAGTTTGTGGCGGAGTGTCCATTTTTTATACTAATAAACTAAAGTTGAATTAAGTGCAAACCTCGAGGACCTATATGAAATTTATCCATATATTTATATTATAAAAAAAATAACAAAGAATAGATAATTTAAATATTTACTATTAATGAAAATTTTCATGACTAAAACAAGACAATTTAACCAAAAAAATAACATTAACAAATTAAAAAATATATTTATTATAGAACCATTTGCAAGACATTTATCTAAAAATATACAATTAAAGGCTAGTTTAGATAAACAGTATAATTGGCTTTGGTAAGATTAAAAATAGCAATGGTCATGAGATTAGTTACTATAGTAACGAGATTGGATAGTGAAACAATGACATGTGTTTGCATACAATCGTAGCGGTGGTAGTGAGATGAGTGTAATAAAAAGAGAAAATAATAACTAAAGGCATTAGATTAAAATTTATATAGAAAAAATTTTAAAACATATTTTATATTTATAAAATTAATAAAATTATTTTATATAAAAAATTTTAAGAAATAAAAAATTAATAAAATTTACTTTATATAAATTAATATTTAGACATTTAAAATTATTATTTAAAAATTTTACTATTTTTTTAAAAAAATATTTTTCAAAATCTATTATAAATAAAATTTAATAAAATAAAATAAAAATATATATTATAAAAAGGAAGGTATTTGAAGGGTTATTTTTACCACTCCACCGTAGGGTTTAATGGGTGACTGGATCCTGCCCCCTCTACTCCCCAACTGGAGGGGGTTGCTTGGACTGCACCATGCACCCCACAATGCAGTTGAGGGTTCTTTTACCCTTTGGATGTCAGCGCACTAAAGGTGCAGTGACATCCAAACGGGACCTAAATTGATCAAGAAAGTTTCGTTTTTTTCTTTGCTTTCTTTCGACAAAATTTGTCTGTATGCAAAAAAATATACAACTTGCAGTGCGCCCCAAAAGATTCAGAAATATATCTTTCTTGAAGACATATTCTCCCATGGAGGCAATAGAAGGTTTTTCTTTTTGCCACCTCTCATGAAAGTCCTAGAATTGTTGTATCTACTGCCTAAAATATAAAATGATATTGGCAAAACCATTAAAATTTATAAAACAGTTAAAAGGCAAAGTGAATCATAACAAACTGAGAATTTTCCGTTGTCTTCGATTCTTGTCCCCTAGGCTGTTCACTAAACGATGGAAACCTTCCATTATTATCTATCTTTATTAGACCAAAGTCTGAGGCACACCTATAATAAAAGCAACAGACAAGGTAATGCATGTTCTTAGTCGAGTACCATCAGTTAAAAGCTATCTTTTGTAAGAACAAGTTGAAAATGAAAAGAAAGTTCACAAAATCCTTGAGAATATTAAATTTTAGATGTACCTATCGTCTATTGGCAGGCAAGATATGGTGATGTCTGCACCACTTTGCTGATGGTTCGACAAACAAAATTGATGGAATCTTAGTATCCGATAATATAAAAGTTGATGTCACCAATGCCTATAATATAACACAAAGTAAAATTATAGCTGCTTATCTGGCGCCTTATGAGAAGTTCTGAGATTACACATGATAAGTATGTTGAACTACAGCAAATAAAGAAAAAGGGCTCACTTACTTGATAACACTTGCATCTCACACATTCAGCATCACTATGATAATGCCAACTTTTATTAAAGTACTTTTAATAATGAAACCCATTAAACTGTGGGTTTCTTATGTCATCTACAGGCGGATCGTACATGAACAATTAAAGTTTAAAGACATCAAAAATTAAAAATTTTACCTCTAAAAACTGATCCAATAGATCTATTTGATCAAGAACATTCAAATCATACAAATAATTATCAAGAACCATAAAGATGTTTCACGAAACATACCTAAACCTTAGATATTGTAATCTAAGGCTTATTCCTTATTGATGATGCTTGATCTTCTTGTCTTGAATTACAAAGATAAGCTATCCAAGTGTCCATCCTCTGATGCTAATCCACACGAGTAGTAATAGAACTTTCAAGAATGTTGGATTGTTTCACGACCGTCATTTAGCTAGAACGATTTGAGTTTCATATACTCACTACAATGTTCTCTATCTTTTAAAGCTCACAAACATGAATAAAACCTTTTTCTGGAACAAACAAGAGAGGGAAGATGGAGGGCTAGGCTAGGCAACAAAGACTGTACAAGGTCTTACCACCAACCACAAAAATCCTAATCCCTAAGGTGTGGCTCGTCATGATTATATATTTATCTGCTAAGATAAATGTGTTTCATTAATTGGTACATTTACCTTTCAACCCTTAAACTTATTTTAATTGCAACAGCATTTTCCTCTTCATTAAATTATTGAATTAGAGATAAGGCTCAAATTATAATTAAAGGCTGGGAACCATAACTTAATTTAACTCTTTTAATTAAGTCCACTTAACCAAGCATTTTTAGCTAAGTCCAATGATGTCTTTTAATTATTATTAGGCCAAATAACTTAATTAAAACTCTTTTAGTTATGTTTACTTAATTAAATCCTTTTACTTAATTAAATCCTTTTTTTTTGCTAAGCCAGTAAGATTTTATTATAAAAAGAGTCATGAAGACTCAAATAAGCATCAAAAGATGCACTACACAGCATATCAGCAAAATAGAAACACCAGGAAAAGACCTTGGTTAAAAAATAAAAACAGAACCTAAGAACAGAAAAGAACCCAACTCAAAAACAGCAAAGTATCAGACTAGCTAAAGCACTCTGCAAACAAATTCAGATCACTTAAGAGAACCCAAATAAAAGCAACCACTTATAAAGAACACCTAAAAACCTGATCCAACAAGTAACCATTACTTCCAGGAATTGGCTAAAAACAAAAGCCTTAAAACGGCTGCTGTAAAAATCCATCAACCACGCCCCAGCTTCACATATCCATCAAAGTGAACATCTGTTGTTGCCCTCCTACACTCTTATCATCCAACTCATGCACAACCAAAGACACCGACCATAACAAACACCAACAGCCATGAAACCAGGCCATGAAACCCCAATAGATACCACAAGTACAACAAAAATCCATCAGAGATGGTAACGATGATAACCAGGCCATGAAACACCCTTGTCAAAGATCCCCAGCAACGACAAAAGGAAAGAAAGAAACAAACAAACGGAAGGTGTCCTTCGAGTGATTGATTTAGATATCTCCCGAAAGAGACAAAAGCTGACACCCATGCTTCATACATTTCTCTTCTCTCCACCTTCAAAACCCAAACTCAGCCAATTTCTCTAAGTGTGCAAAAGCAGGGGACTACCAATAAGCAAAGAAGAATTCCTCACGAGATACGCCAGCCTTGGCAAGAGCATCCGCCATTCCATTAGCTTCACTAAGTACATTGCAGAAAGAAACGTTGGAGATAACTTGTGCAAGTCTGTCAATGTCACAAAAAATAGACCAAAATTTCCAGGGACGGTTGGAAAGAGATAAGCACCAGGAGATAGCAACAGCAGAGTCAGATTCAATGATAAATATGTCCGCCATAGGAAACTTGGTTCTGAGGAAGAATTCCAAACCGAATTTAATAGCCAAGAGTTCAGCTTCAATGGGATCCTTTGAACCCAACGGACCAGAGAAGATTGCATAGATAGAACCATTGGAATTTCTAAGCACACCGCCGCATCTTGCAGGACCAAGTTTACCATTTGCTGAACCGTCGACATTAAACTTTAAGCAATCAGAGTCTGGAGGAGTCCAAGAAACGGTTTTCCTGAGATGCAATCTGGAAGTTGTAAGCGTTGAACAGGCCAGGGGGTCAATCCACCAAAGGGAGTCATTGAGAGAACAACAAGGAAACGAGGCTTTAATCCAATAAAGAGATCTGAGTTTGACCAAAAACAGAATTTCTTCAACAGACCATTTCTTGTTATCAAAAACTGATTCATTACAAAGAGACCACAATGCAGCTGAGAAAGCCGAAATCCACCATGAACGAAGATCACCCGTGAAAAGAGGATTGAAATCGAACAAAAGGAAAGATTCCAGAGAATAAGGGAAGCAACAGTCAAGATGCCACCATTGAAAGAAGTAAGCCCAAAAGAGAGAAAGCCAGGGACAATGAAGAAAGATATGCTGCTGGTCTTCAATAACAGTGCAACACCAGGGACAAAGTCTTTCTGATTCATTTAGATAAATACCCCTCCTGATAGTGATCTTTGAAGAACTCGAAAATAGTAGCTTTAACAACAGTTGGGTTGGCAGTCCATACACCATTAATCAAAAAGCCATGAATTGCATTTCTCCTTGATCGCATCTTGGCAAAGGAATGAAAAAATCTAGAGTTTCTGTCACCCTTTTTAAGCCAGAGGGCTCTAGATTTCTGACGCCAAAGTGACTCTCTATTCTTGTGACAGTTCCAAAGCTCCTGAACACATCTGCTTTTTTCTTCCAATTCCTCCAAATTGAGGGGTCTTTGGCACGCTATAGAGTCAAAAGAATCGACCTTCCTTTCAAGAGATGAAATTTTACCATCTAAGATTCCAAAGACTTCTTGATTCCAGTCTTTAAGGAAAGTTTTCATTCTGTTTAATTTTATTTTCAGACGAAAGGCTGCGTTACCCAAGACAAAACACCTTTCCCATTCAACTTCCAACTCTTTGATAAGGTTCTGATTAGAGAACCAGCAGTCAATGACTTTGAAAGGACGGGGACCCCAGTTGATCAGCTCGGATGACAACAGGATGGGGCAGTGGTCAGATAAGGACCTATTTAGACCCCTTTGGCAGAGATTAGAGAAGAACGAAAGCCAATTAGCATCAACCAGGAAACAGTCTAGTCTACTTTTTTTGTTGTCTGTACCAAACCAAGTAAACTTTTTCCCCACTAGAGGTAGGTCGATCAATTCAGCTTTATCAATGAAGAGGTTAAAATCGTCGATACCAACCCCACCAACCAGGCATCCATCTTTTTCAAAATCAGAAGTAACAGAGTTGAAATCGCCACCTATGCACCAATTGCCAGAGAAGATAGACTTGAGTTTCAAAATATCATTCCAAAAAATCCTTTTTGCAGAGGCGTCGCAAGGAGCATAGATATTAAGGAGTATACAGTCAAAATTCCAGTGGGCCCATTTACCTTTGATGAGGATAAGTCTGCCATCAATTACAGAGTCAGACACCTAGAATACGTTTTTGTCCTAAACTACAAGCAGTCCACCCGACAAACCAGAGGATGCAGAGAAAAGAAAGTTATAGTTTGTACCACTCCAAAACTTCAGAATGTGTATATCTGTAATCACTTCCATTTTCGTTTCTTGCAGAAAAACAATATCAACATTATGGGAGATGAGAGTCTTTTTCAAAATACTAGACTTAGCTGGGTTGCCTAAACCACGAATGTTCCAACATAGAATTCTCATAACGACAATCTGAAACGCCACAAGAGAGAAGAACTGAGACTAGCAAAGGTCTTTGCTTTCTAGCTCGATGAGCTTGGCAATAATATGATCCTCGTCACAGTTAGGACGAAAGCCCATTGACTTACCTACTTCCCAAGTTTCCTTTGCCAGTTTTTCCAAGACTCTGCGTCTGTTCTCGAAATCACCGTCAGAAAGAGATTCGTTTGCCGCTTTGTCCTCTTTATTTACGATCTTTTTCTGAAGACCTCTTTTTAGTTTTTTCCCACGACTCTTACCCTTCCTGTTAGAGAAAAAGGAAGGATCCACATCTTCTAGATATTTGAACTTTCGAATACCTGGAATGGGTTTGTTAAAAGGGACCAGAGAAGTAGCTTCAGCATCTCGTTTATTATGGTTTGGAGCAGTGGAAGTCGATTCGTTGGGGTGAGCAATGGGATTAGCAAGAGGAAGCCCAGGATCACAAGCAGGGTCCGGATCTTTGTAAGTGGCAGCTTTAGCTTCTAGGAGGGGGTACTTTAGTATGCCATCAATTGCGGATCCAACTTTATTGACTTCAACATCAGGAAACGGATCAACGGGATATAGCCTAGATTCTTCAACCCGTGATGAGATGGCTTTTGAAAATGACTGCTCAATTAATAGATCATCCCCAACTGGCAAGGGCGGCTCAAGAAGTCTGCATGGAGAGGTAATTTCCAAGGATCAAGATTGATCATTTACCAAAGTCCCTTTGATAGGGGAGACAGGATTAGCCAACGCATTAATGCCTGGGGTTTCACATTCTTCCATATGGTGGGGCTGTTCAGATCCCTTGTTCGTATTCTCATCGGAAACGGAGGACAAGGATAAACTGAAATCGCCTAAACCTCGCATCGGATCCTTACTGACATCGTTATTTGTTTTGTACGACTTGCAACAATAGTGGAAAAGAGAAACGACATCAGAACCAACTTCAGATACCCGAACTTGAAAAGATGAATTGCCGCAAACAAGATTGATCACTTCTTCTATCCTTTCCATATGATCAGTCATAATCAGAACAGCACCTCTGGAAAAATTGTTATATTTTAAAGTCCTCCCATCCATAGAAACAAATTCTCCCCAACACTTTGCAATGTTTTCAAAAGTAGTAAGATTCCAAGCGTGTAACGGAACCCCAAAAATAGTAATCCAGGTGACTCTAAACTGGGGCTTCAAGTCTGAAGACCATTGTTTAATATCAATGAACCATTCTCGCAGCCAGGACCAATCAAGAAGCTTCATAGTGTGCATTGTTTCTTCATCTTCAAAGACAATCAGAAATTGTTTACCAGATATTTTCTTAACAGTAATGTCATAAACACCATGAATTTTGAAATTTTCCATGAGGGTATTCGTTTCGTAATAGCCTCTAGTAACACCAATAAGACATTTATTAAGAAAATGGAGCGATTCATCTTCTACTTTACCCATACATTGTTTCAAGGGAGGTTGAGAGTTCAAAGGGAGGTGAGGATCACCTGGTAGATTTTCTAAAAGCGCCTGCATGAAAGACTTTTTGGTGGTGTCCAAATTGGAGGGACCTACAAAGTTCTTCGAGTTCAAGGTTTGGTCGTGCTCAGGAATAATAAGGGGACTGGAAGGATTGACTCTGCGCCAATAAGCCGATCTTGCATTGAATCTTGCGATGTTCACACTAAGGCGATAATTCATGAGCCAAGAATTGTTGAGGCGATCCACCGCTCTCCTTGCTTCAGATAGTGTCGAAAATCTAACAAAACCATATTTCCTACCAGATTTGCTCCTTTTTGAAGGAATGAAGACATCCACAACGTTGCCCTGATTCTGGAAAATATTTTTGAGCCACCTCCAGTTTACCCTTGGAGGAATATTGTTCACGAAGACGGAAAACACCCGTGCGGACGCCATTTTTGGCTTAATTAAATCCTTTAATTAAGCCCAATTATAATTCCATCCAATAAGTCTAAATGGGAAATTTCAAACTTTTGTAGACCAATCCATTTTCATCCATTGACTACTTTTTGTGCATGACCCATTGAGCTCTTAACATCATGGCAATGAACTTGAATTGTAATTCAAATTCATAAATCAAGTTGGGTATCTACTTATGTCGTATATGAAGGTTTCAGTTCATGATCAATCACATACATATATCATCAGAGGACAAAGTAGAACACATAAATAAACATCACAATACCCAAAACCAACCCTTGCATCACACTAAATGGACAAAAATCAACATACATGTCAAAACATAGATTTTTAGACAATTTCATACATTAATCTTGAAAGCTTGTAACTCAAAATTATGAAGTCCCAATTGATCACGTGCACAGCATAAGTTGTTTCAATCCAACAGCTGTTCAATTGCTTGACCTCTAACGGTAATCCACATATACAAGAAAAGGATCCTACAAAAGGCTAAATTATATTACGGCTGTCTCTATGCTAATAGGTTGAGATTCTTAATCTCACCATCCAATCTTGATTGTTGTCTTCTAGCTATTGAGAAATTTTTTCTTAATCTTTAATAAGCCTAGAAGATTTTTAGAATCAAGACCATGAGAGATGTAGGGGGCTACAGCAATAAGGAACAATTCCACAAGGCAATGCGACCAACTCTATGGTTTTCTATCTCTATGGTGTCCGACCATAATAAGCCTTTTTCTAAGCTAGTATTTTGTCTCCTTTTAATTGGTATAATTACCTGTTTAGCTTTAGAACTTATTATAATTATAATTTGGATCAAAACTTAATTAAACCCTTTCAATTAAGCCTATCTAACTAAACATTTTAATTATGTCTAGTTATAATTCTCTCTTAAAAAGTCCAATTAAGAAATTTCAAATTCCAAGCCTATCAATTTAATTTAATCCATTTATTAAGTGTGTGACCCATTAGGTTTCCAACATTTTGGTAATGAATTAAATTTTCATTTAAGTCATAGATCAAGAGTGACATTTAGTAATGCATCATGACCATCTAAATGTTAGAAAGGTCAAATGATTTGACCAACCTATTCAGTGTTCAACATCTCAATGTAATTTGATCCTTCATTTCAACATCTCAAAAATGGACAAAGTTTGGTTCAATGTCTACTCTATAAAATGTCATTCCAAATCTACTAAAATTTCGAAACAATTTTTGTATGTTGCAATGAATATGATATAGATATTGTAACATTTTTTGTCATTTTATAAAATATTTAAAATGTTAATTATGTAACGAAAAAAAAAAGTTGTTGCAAACACAATAAAATATTATAACAACATTTTATTGTTGTCAGTTTGATAAAAATTCACAACAACAAAATAAAATAACTAAAAAACTTAATTAGGCAACGATAATAAAAAGTCATTGCAAATATAAATAACATATAATAACGACTTCTTTTTATCACTGTCAATTTGATAAGAATTTGTAACAACAAAAATATTGCTATATAAATATATAAAAAAAATCAGATAAGCAAAGACTAAGAAAATTCGTTGCAAAGGTAAGGGGATTTTGCAACAACATTGTTGTTCGTTGCAAATTATCGTTGCTATAAGCCTATTTTCTAGTAGTGCTGATTTTAATTATAATCAGATTTGGTAGTGCCCTAAAATTATTACTCGAATCGGTGACTGATAATAAAATTACTATCTAAATCTTACCTTAACTTGATTATTAGATACTTTAATCTTATTTAATTAGGTCAGATAGATTAAATTTTTTTTGTTGATAAGATATCTGTTCACAATCTTAATTGCAGTAGCTGGAATGTATCTTTCAGTATATATAAAAGATGGTTGATTTATGCCTTTGTTATATGTGTGGTGTTGGTGGTTTTGGATTCAAATCTCCATAGAAAAGAAATAATTATGTACTAGTGTTATTAACCAAGAAAGAAACTGGTTTTATAGCATGGCTAAGCCTAAGCATTTGACCTAAACCGAATTATTTGAAAGCAAAAATTTCATCCATGGTGTGATATGTCTGTACTTCCTTTAAAGGAGATCTATATATCCCTCTATTTTCCTATTATGTCTAATCAACAAAATAAATGTCATGCTTGGTCTTTATCTCCTTTCCCTACCGACTAATTAATTGAACAAATTTAATCGAACAAACTGCTTTTAGCAATCAGATTACTCGCTGCTTTATATGTAATTTATTATTAATATATAATGGAACATGAAGGATTATTTTAAGAGTTTATATATATAATATATATATATATGATGCATTAACAGTGTACAGTTTTTATATATTATATCATGTACCAAAAGTTAACATCTCATCTATAAACAAACTTTAAAGAAAATGTCAAACTCTTAAAAATAAATACAAACAAATTTTTTTCAATTTACTTATAAAAGCTTATTGATAAAATGTCAACATCTGGTACATTGACAGTGTGTAGTGATTATACACTGTCAATGCATCATATATATATATATAAATTATTATTTTAATATATCGTTTAAAAGAAAATTTAATAAAATGAGACTAACAAATAAACCTGTTGAAGGGCTGGACTATCCACCCAAACTCGAAAGTTTGCCTATTTTTTTAATGAGCTTGGATAAAAATATTAAACTTGTTAAATAGATTTGGACTTAATAACCAAGAACAATTAAAAAATGGGCCGAGCTTGGCTTTGTCGTTTCGAGCCCAAGTCCAGCCCTGCCAGCTCATTTAGTATACTTTTTTATTTTTTTTTTTGTATTAATATATTTTTGATTAATTTTGCTTTCTTTATGCAATTTATTTTGAGCTTGTATTTTTTATATTTTAATTTAAATTTTCATATTTCTTTTAATCTTTATATAAAAATTTATTCAAATTTATTGTGTTATACTTATTAAATATTTTGTGTTTTAATATTTTTATATTTTATTTTAATTTTTTTAAAAAAATTAATAGTATTTAGACGAACTTGAACAGATTTAGACTTATTTATTATATGTAAAAACAGGCTTTGGTAAAAAATTAGGCTCGAAAAATGGATTTGATCGAACTTAAGTATAGTTTCACTTCTTTAACAGTTTACCTAAGCTAAACCCTAATCCAACCTGACTGGACCTATAAATAGGTTTGCTAACAAATAAGCCAAAGCATTAGTTCTAATTAAAATTTGACCTAAACTGAATTATTTGAAGCCCAAAATTTTATTTAATTGTGGTGTGAAATGTCTGAACTTTATTTGGAGAAGACCTATACATCCATCACTATTTACCTAGAATGTCTAATCAACAAAATTTGAATGTCATGTTTGGTCTTTATAATATATTTTCGTTTCCCGCGGAGATGATATTTAGTAGTCAAAGTACTTACTGCATTAATATGAAATTTTATTATTAATATATAATCTCACGACGGACACTATTTTAAAAGAAAAACTATGAATTAAGTTATCATTTAAAAGATAAACAACAAGAACAAAATGAGCCCAACGAAAAGAACAAAGGTGACGAAGAATGCACATAAACTCACTAGAAAATTAATGGGAGGATTTTATTTATCTATTAATTTATTTTTTTGGTTTTTGGGAACATGACATGTTAAGTTCCCTCCCGTTAGTTGCCATCTCAAAACACGAAAGAAAATTACAAGAAGACAATAAAAACAACAGAACCGAAGTATAGATTAAACTGGTTTCTTCCATTAGTAAGGATCTTTCTCGGGGACATGCCTTGTCCTCTTCTAGGATGAGTTTGTTGGACATTGTTATTTTACCCAATCCTTTAAAGTTTTAATCTTTTTCAAGTCTGTCCATGCGACTTCAATCCCTATTGAAAAACACACAAAATAATAATAATTCTAATGGTGACAAGCCCTTGCCAACTTTTTTTTTTGGTTCAAACTAGAGAAAATTTCAGAATTTGTAGTGATCATCTTTGTTTAGCCACACAGTATTTTGTAAGAGCTTTGATAGAGGAAACCCTACAACTTGTTTTCACACGTTTTAGTTCTTAGAAAAATTGACAGTAATTAATTGAAACAAATCAAAGTGGACTAATATTTCATTTTCGTATTGGCATAAAACTTTAAAAACTAATAGGGAGAATTTGGAATGAAGTAGAGATTAGGTTCAAGCCGTAATACTTCCAAAAAAATCGTTTATCATTTAATTAATAATTTTCTTGTTATGACTTTCGACAACAATCTCACATGGAGTTTCAAATGAGATCAAATACGACAATTAGTAAAAAATTATAATTGTGAGCCTAAAAAAATTTGTAAAAGATTGCTTGAGTGTATATAATATGGCATGGAGAGAAACGTGAAGAAGGATGGAGAATTGATAAGCTGGAGTGCAAAGGATGTAGAATACTCCAGGAAGTTTAGACTAAACTAAGTTTATGTATTTCCCCTGCAACCATAGAAAAAATTCAAGGTTTTGATCAAACACTTACAGCAGAGTAATAATGGTCATAAGCTGCGGTTGGGTTTGGGCCTAGAGGGTTTATCATTAAGTTTTGAAGACTCCTTTTAACATGGACTTGTAGATATAATTAAGCCATGCACTCCAAAGCTGCTGAGAGGTCATTAATTATCGGGCCACAAGCACAAATAAATCGCATCTTCTAAATCTATTTCTTTAATATTAGATGTTATCAAACTTTGAAATTTAATTCAAATAGGTGATATAATTATTTTTAAGAGGTTGCATTCAGTAATTTTTTTTTATTTCATACTTCAGCCTCTTTTGTATAAAAAAAACATCATACATTATAAACAAGAAAAAAAAACATCATACATAATAATCACAAAGAAAATTTAAAAAAAAAAATAAAAGAGGAAACGCATGATTGTTATCAACTGATAGCCAATGTTGTTGAGTCTGCATACAGTTTTTTCCTCTAAATCCACGGTAAGCAGGCTGCTAGTACGACTATGACGGTTAGTGTACAAAGAGTTCCCAAACCCTTCAATCCTACATTTGCATGTTTAGCTATAATGATTAGTAAATAAGAAAGATTTAGTAAGAAGACTATGGAATTGGGAACTATGAGGTTAAAAAATACTATTAGTAAACATGTATAATGATATCAATAATGATGATAAAATTGGCAAAATATAACAAGGCTGGCCAGTTTAAAATGGGTTTAATTTGTAAACCTCTAGCCAACGGGGTTGACTAGGCATAAATTATTGAGCCCAATTGGTTGAAATAATGAACCCTTTTGAACATGTGGGAATTGGTTTATGTCCTGGGAAATGCACGAATTTTTAAAAAAATTTAATGAATTTTGAAACCCTTTAATAAAACTAGATTGACACGTGAAATTAAAATTTAAAAAAATGACAAACTTAAAGAATAAAGTGGAAAAGTTGTAAAAACAAATTTAGATTATTAATATTTTTTAAAAAAATATCAATTTAAAATGTGCGAGATAATATATAATTAGTTTTAACTAAGTGAAAGATAATGACTAGTTAGTTTTACCCTATAATGGTTACGAATTGGACAAAAAAATTCAGAGTTAATGTGGAAAACACGAATATCATAAGGAATATACGTGGGTTTACCCTATAATATATATATATATATATATATATATAGTGATAATAAGTATTTTTCAGGTTTATTTATAAAAAAAAATAGATTACCACATATATATTATCAAGCTTAAAATAGTTACCATTGCCATTTGAGCTCGAACTAGTCGGTGGCGGCGGCGGATGCGATCTCTTCAGCGGCAGATTCAACCCAAGGCCTTCGCAATCTCCTCCAAAGTAACCTGGAACAAGAATTTCACAACTTTTGAAGCCATTTGATTTTCCATCGCACCAAAGAGCTCAGGCTTTAAAATTTTTTTAACTACGCCGCTCGGCCTGGATGCATTTAAAATACAGCTTGTTGCATAATGAACCCAAAGCCTCCTCTAATTAGCAACCGGAAAAATAGCCTTGTGGTGAGATTTTATTCCTACCTTAGCCTCCTTTTTTTTTTAATGTTACGTTATTTTTTATTTAAAAGTTTTAAATTATTTATTTTTGTTAATTTTTACTTATCTTTTTACTCTTGATGTTATATTTTTTTATTTGGTTATTTTTTTATTTTGAGGGTTTCAATTATACATTTAATTAAAGTATAAATAAATTCATACATATTATTTTTTTATATTTACATTAACTTATTTTATTACTTAAAATCCTATATAAATTATTTTAGAGTTTATATATATATATGATGTATTGAGAGTGTATAACTTCTATACGCTATCAGTTAACCATGGAATGATAAATCATTAATAAACAAAAACTAAAAATGTATAGGCCCTTAAAAATAAATTTAAAAACTTTGTTAATATTTATTTTAAGTACTTATATGATGTGTCATTCCATGGTTAACTGACAGTGTATAGAAATTATACATTGTTAGTGCATTATATATAAACTCAATATTTTAATATAAAATATTGTGTCACTATTTATTAAAAGAATTAATGATTAATAACAAAAACAGTTTTTTTGTATAAAATAATTTTAGTAACTTTTAATTATTTTATTAATTTTACAATTATTATATATTAGAATTTTCATTATATACAAATTTTAATCTAACATTCATGAAAATCATTTTTCTTTTACTATATTTAACTTTATCATCACTGTTATATTTGCATCAAAATAATAGTCTCATTGCTAATTTTATTTTTCTCGCTAATCTTGCTATCATTGCTTTTAATCTCACCACTCACCCAAATGGATTCCTTATACTTTAAAACAACAAATTTAGTAACTTTTAATATAGACAATTCTCTTGATAGATAATACCTTCCAAAAAAACCTCGTTTACCACGAGACTTGCTCAAATTAAAATTTTAACTAAGTTAATAGATACAAACTTAAATTTAAAATTCAGTAATAACCTTCAACCTAGTAAGTTTTTAAATTTAAAAGAACTGGATTGCATTGATATTTATCTATCTTACCCAGCAATCATCACGAACGCTTAAAATATATTAGTTTGTCATAAATATAAAGATTTCGTTTGTTTTAAAAAAAACTATATGGCTCACAATTTTAAAAAAGATTATTTATTTGATTCATTTTGTTATTTTATATTTTTTTAGTCCATAAAATTTATGATTTGACTAATTTGTTAATTTAATTAATATATTACTTACACATATATATATTATGTTAGCAAAATATAAGGATTATACCCAAATAAGACTTTGAACTTTATTAAAAAATAAAAATAAATCTCTAATATTTTATTTCATGAAATTAAATTTATGAATTATTCTATTTTATGGCAATTAATTAGAAACTTGACAACGTAAAATATTTAATTATTTGTTAAACTTTATTAGTCGAATGATTTAATTTGTAAAAATTGTTTATTTGGATTAATTTGGATAGATTGAATGACAAATATTTAAGGAAGAATTATTTTATAAATTTAGTCAATTAGACATTATTCATTTATTGTTAAGATTTAATGGATACAATTAAAATGAAATAAAAGTTGATATTATCAAATTCATGCAATAAAAGATGGACGGTTCTATTGCATTTCTTTTAATAAAATAGTCTAAAGACTTATTTGAATAATAAGTCAGAACTACAATGACATAATTAAAATGTAAATAGAAAGAGATTTAAACTTATCTTTTTTTAAAAAAAATTACAGGTATTCTTATCCGTTTTATAATCTAAGATTATTTGATTCGATCTGAAAGTAATAAACGATAAAACCCTCGACTTATACCTCTGTGCTCATTAGTTTATGCTAGGTTTAACATAACAAGGTCAAGTTTCAAAGAGATGGGGAAGGAAGCCAACTTACAGGGTTTAAAACAGGCCAGGCGATGTGAATTAAACAAATTTTCTGAGCCCTGATTGCACTGACAGATATGTCTAGTTCCATTGGTCACGCATTTCCCATCACCGCACCAAACCTGATCACAATCTGTGGAGTAAAAGAAAAATAGTAGGCTTAGTATTTTCTTGAACATAACAATGAAACTGAAGTAATTACAAACATGTTTTATGAGCATAATGATTTACACATACGGTTAGTCTGATTTGGTGGTGGTGGTGGAAGAGGAGCTGAGGGTGGAGGCGGTGATGGAGGTCCTTTGCCACAATGAAAATCGACTGTGCCTGCAATTATTAGTAAATAAAGAAAAAAAATTATGCTGTTAATTTTCTTCCTTCCTTGTGCTCCTGGAGAAAGAAAATATATGCAAATTTATGCTAACAAATGTTCTTCGTCGTCTGTTTCTGTGATTCCCGCAAAAATTTGTAATAATGAATGTTATTTACAGGAGGGTTGAATCCCTTACCAATTAGGCAATTAGGATATTTAGCCTCAAAATTATATATACGCTTCTAATTTACATTAAAAGCAATTTTCTGTATTAATATGTATCAAGTTGGAGTGAAAAATTAAACTTTAGACCAATCTCTTTTAAGGAAAAGTAACAATCATTAGGTTAAGATTGGTTGTTAATATTGTATGATTTTTTTTGTGTGTAAATATACATTACGATTTTGATATATATAACGATAAAAACTTATTCTTTCAAGCGAAAATAAATCCAAACCGTGATTTAAGAACAATGTATTTCAATGTTTGACTTTTAAATTTTAACTTCTTATCAAGAATAAAAATCATCATTACATATTTGTTTTTTAATTAATAAAAATTATTTAAATTTTGCTTAGATTTAAATAATAATTATTAGATCAAATTTTAGCTGTTCACAATTGAATACTTTTTAGTGATATGCTTGGATCACTGAGCTACAGCATAGTGTGGACTAATCCCACCATGCTATAGCAGCAATGGGTCAGTGTCCTACTGCACTGCATCTATTTTTTTTCATTTTTTTAATTTTAAAGGTTTTTTTAGTTGAAGATCAATTTTGTTTTGTTATTTTGAGATTTTTAATTATATAAAGTATAAATAAATTTACATATATGCAAATTTTAGCTTTAAATAATAATTATTAGATCAAATTTTAGCTGTTCACAATTGAATACTTTTTAGTGATATGCTTGGATCACTGAGCTACAGCACAGTGTGGACTAATCCCACCATGCTATAGCAGCAATGGGTCAGTGTCCTACTGCACTGCATCTATTTTTTTTCATTTTTTTAATTTTAAAGGTTTTTCTTAGTTGAAGATCAATTTTGTTTTGTTATTTTGAGATTTTTAATTATATAAAGTATAAATAAATTTACATATATGCAAATTTATATATAAATTATTATTTTATATTTGTGATATATAATTATTAAATTTTTTATAAAACATTATATCACTAACTATTAGATAAAATTTTTAATTTTTTAAATGTTAATTAACATTAATATATATAATTAATTTTTAATAGCAAAGTATTATTTGATATGAAATTTTATTTTACATAAATTTTAATTTAATATTTATATTCTCACTCTACTTTGTTTCATTGTCATTGCATTTGCATTTAAAAACTAATCTTGTTATTAATTTTATAATATCACATATAGAATACTTAGTCTCACTGTTATGATAATTAATCTTACAAATCATAATAATAACTACTTTCAATTTAATCGAAATAAATCACCAATTATGCATTCAAGTAAAAACTCGTGGGCCGGTATGCATTCGAAGATAATTAAGATGGTTAAAAGTTAGGCAAATATTTGGCAGAATGTAAGCGTTAGGTGTGAGACTAACAAAAAAACATTCATCAATCAGTCTAAATTCAACATGTCTCCATGCACCTTTGATCTTCCTAACATTTACATTTCTTTGGCAATATATAACTTTATGCAAATATACACACATACATGAAATGGAAACAAAAATAGAGAGAAAAGAGAGATGAGGAACTCACAGTTAGGGATAACACAGGAGGGGAATTTCAAACGACCAATCTTAATCTTTTTCCAACCAGATTTACAGTCGCAGTCAAATCCAAGCAGTGAATTGTTGGAAGCCTTGCATGTTCCTTGCCCACAATTAACAAACGAGCAAGCAATATCTGCAACATCATAAGCAAGTACAGCACTGATCAGTGATCATAAAAACATCAAGCTTAGGAGAACCCAGAGCCCACCATAACTGTTAATGTTCGTGAAGAATAACTGCAGGGGTAGGAGGTGTTACCTTCGAATGGACTTAATGTTACTGTTGAAGTAGAGAAAGAGAGGAGAAGAATAAAGAAAGAAAAGAGAGAGAAACTGGAATTCCAACTATCCATTGGAGTGGGCAGTAAGTTGCCGAAGACAGTTGGACGTCTTTATTTATAGTAATTAAGGCAGATTAAGGGACCGCACCGGACGAACGTGTTCCGCCTATCCATCTTAGATTTTAAATGGGCCCTGCGCTTTTGTTGACTAAGTTTATTTTAACCATGATTTTCGAGTAGACTTGTTTAAGAATCGGATGGTGCATTAAAGCTAAAAAATGAATTTGACTTTTTAGAGAAATTGGACAAAAAATAAATCCGATGAACGGGTTTAGATAAAAATAGGCCCCACAACTTTTCGGTTCAGACTTGGGCTTTACACATAAGCTCGGCTTGAACATAATTAAAGTTAAATTAGGCCCGACAATTTTTCGGGTCAGACTTGGGCTTTTCACATAATCTCGGCCTAAACATAATAAAACTTAAAAAATTTTTATATATTTTACTAAGTATAATGTAATTATATGTATTTAAAACATTGTTCATTAATAAACACTATATATATATGTATATTTATGAAAATTGACATGTAAAATTTGACAAATCAAATTAAACATTAAAAGAATAAAAGAATTTTAAAAAAATAAGAAAAGAAATAAAATACAAAAAATTAGGCCAAGCCAGGTCGAGCCTAGGCTTGTGCGAAAATATGTTAAACAGGCTTCAACTAAAATTCAAACCTGAATGATCCGACTAGACCGGACTCATGCTTATATGTAGTCCATTAATATATAACCTAGGCCCGCCCGACCCATCCCATAGACATCTCTATTTCTAAGAGTATACAAATTGAATTGAACATGAATAATTTTATTTGTTTATTTTTAAGATTATTTATGTTTTATTTGTATTCAGTAGCAATTTTTATTCTAATATTTGAATTCAGTTCATTTAGATATTTAGATGTTTGAGATTAGTTTCAAGTTAAAAGTAACACTGTCAAAATAGGACAAGACCCTTTGGGTCGACTTGGCCTGGTGTATATTTTTAGTAGCACTATCAAAATGGGCCAAGGCCCGTTGGGCCAACCCGACCTGGCCCATTTATTCAAGACTTGGACCTCATTTTTGTAGCTCATTTAAGAAAGAAGACTTATTAATATTTTTAATTATATTAAAATTTTTTATTTTAATTATTTATATGTTTAACATTTTAATCAAAGTAAAATATATAAAATTAATTCTATTTAGTATTACTCAATTACTTCAAACCAACCTAATGATTGACAACCTCTTACACATGCAAGATGGAAGGGGAAAAGTACATTTGCTTTGAGTGATGTAAGTTCTTTTTTGTTCTTTAAGTATATACTTTCTGTTAAATTCTCTTTTGTAATGACAATTAATTTATTTTTAAATGTCCAATGATATAGGTTTTCAAAAGATTTGAAACTATTTAAGTGGAAGAACCAAAATCTCAATTAGATCTTTATTTAGAAAAACTAAAGACTATGGGTCACATGGTTGAAAATTTAAATGTGTTGCAATGGTGGAAAGATCATAAGCCAAGATTTCCAGAGCTTGCAAGTATGGCTTGCGATATCTTGAGCATTCCAATAACAACGGTGACATCGAAAAGTTCTTTTAGTATTGATTCTCGTATTTTAAATAAGTATCAAAATTCTCTAAATCATGAGAACGTGAAAACTCTCATTTGCACCTGAAATTAGACTCTTGGTTTTGAAGGTAATGTTATTAATTAATTGACAATTTTTAACCAATTCATAAGTTTAATTCTTGTGAGTTCTTATACTGTTCTTTATTTATGTTTATAAATAGCGAAGTTGAAAATGAATTGATTGAATGTGATTGACACTATGAAGGAAATGGATGGACTTGGATTTGTTTATCATGTTTTTTATTTTTAATATTGTTGAAACATATTTTTCAGTATCTAGGTTTGTTAAAATAATTTATATTATGCTTGTTATACTATTAATATGTAATATTCAAATGATGTTAAAGACTTGATGGATTTGATATGAATTTATTTGATGTTTGTTTAATATTTATTTCAAATTTTATTTTGTTTATTTACTAAAAAATGAGATTTTAATATAAATTGTAATTTTTTAATTTCTTATATGAGTCGACCCATTTCAGCCCATTAGCCCTTAGGGCCGAATATGAGCTTGCATTTTCAAACCTATTTAACAAAAAGCGCTTTTTAGCCCGGCCTATATTGACAACTCTAATTTTTAGGTTTGAGCTTCACTTTTGTAGCCCATTTAAGTAAAAAGACTTTTTCCGGACTTAAATGGGACAACCCGTTTTATTTTTGTAATATTTTTAATTTACAATTATATTTAAAATTTATTTGTACTTTTATTTATTTACATATAATTAATCTCATTTAATTAAATAGATTTTAAAAATAAAATTAAAAATCAACGCATAAGCCAATTTACTAAGCCAATGTCTCTATACACCGATGGCCCGATGCACTATATCTTTTAACAAAATTAAAATTAAAATGAATGGTGAAATTAAATGTTAAAAAACTTGTTATATTTTTTAATCTCTAAGTTTGTTAAAATAATTTATATTATGGTTGTTAGACAATTAATATGTTCAAATAGTGTTGATAACTTGAACTTATGGTGATGAGTGTCATAGTCCACCAAAAATAAATTTTCCTGACTTTACTATATAGATAGCAGAGCAAAGGTCGAACCCATTGGGATTGAAATTATTCAAA
Source organism: Heritiera littoralis (assembly GCA_031772115.1). Classification (NCBI taxonomy): domain Eukaryota; kingdom Viridiplantae; phylum Streptophyta; class Magnoliopsida; order Malvales; family Malvaceae; genus Heritiera; species Heritiera littoralis. The sequence goes on from JAPDPK010000022.1 coordinate 2,217,461, forward strand.
TTAATTATCAAATTAAAAAGCCTAATTTTGGGAAAAAAAGAGAATTTTTGGGTTTTTAGTGTTTCTAAATTAACCATTAATTACTAAACAAAATAGGATATTATATAATATATATATATATATATATATATATATAATAGATAAATATACAAAAAATTTAGTTACAAGATAATTAATTATTGTTGAGGTGTGATGTTGATCATAATTACAAAATGTTACCATCAATTAAATAGTCAACCGTAACATAACAATAAGCTCTATTACACCATCTTTTATTAAAACAAGTTCTTTAACTAATCCCTAGCTACTAAACTATCTAGAATAAGCTTTCTAGATATAAGTTATAGCAACATTAATAATTAGAAAGATATGGCTTGACATTAGATAACAAACCTATAAACTCAGTTTATTTAATCTAAACCTTAATTCTCTTCCATCCCTAGTGATTAAATCCATAAGCAATTACGAAATTATATTTTTAACCTAGCAATAGATTATTTAATTTAACTAAATAGTAGGCCTCCTTATCTAATCAATCAAACAATCATAATAATGTACTCAGAGAATTTTGGATACTTAATCAAGAATTATATTATAGGCTCATCAATCTGACAACACTTTTTTCTCAAGAACAATCAAATTATCTCATAACTGAATTAAAAATTTACTCACTAGACATAATCAAGAACATAAAATCAAAGTTTAATATTATAAAGATTATAAATATCATGCAAGAATAATCAAATAAACAATATTTAATAATAGAAAACAATAATTCCATAATCAAGAATAAGATTTAGCAAGAAAACACACGAGTAATAATTAAAACTAATAAAGAAACAATAATCAAATATTAAGCTACTAAAGAAATCGATCAAACAATATTAAATCATAAAAGGAAAATAGAAAATCCCTTAAGAAAAATATAAGAAATTGGTTTTAAATAAAAAGAATCAACAGAAACATTTTCGTAAAATAAAATAGGAGAATAGGCAATTGGAAAATAGAAGAAAAAAAAAAAACAAGTTTTAAAAGAAAAGAAAATTAGCAAGGAAAAATTGAAAGAAGAAAAAAATAATTTATATAAAAAAATCCTAAAGAAAAAGTTACAAAAAAAAGATAGGGAAAAAGAGGGATTAGATGGTTGAAGATTATGAGAGTCATGTGCTCTTTATATAGCCTTAAAGAAAAGTTTAGTTTAAAAAACTAACCTAAACAATGTGGGATTAAGATTGGAGTTTATTTGACATTATAACGTTTTCGATAGGCTAGGTGGGTAGACATTAAACAAATAGAGTTGCCACCAATCTTTTTGTCTTAACCCAGGTGTAATTTGCCACCAAAATGACTCTAAGGATTGGTCTATATATTAAGTTTTAGGTTCAAGAGTTCATTTACGTGTTAGGAAGGTTATAGCATCCTTACAATGCTCAAAATTGATACTGTTGGCTCTATAGGCTATACCGAGAGGGGGGTGAATCGGTTTTTAACTAATCTTAAGCTCGTTTTTCGGTTTCTCTAAATTCTTTAGCCTATATAAATATTTTCTAAGTTCTCTAGGCTATTCAATCATGCAATTCAAATACAATACAATACAATAAGCACAAATATAATTGCAAAAAAGTAAAGAGAGTAGGGAAAGAGAGATTTACATAAGCGATTTATAGAGGTTCGGCAACTTGCCTACGTCCTCTACCTTGAGACGCTCCCAAGGATTTTCTCCAAATCCACTATCTTGAATTTGTGATTACAATCCCTCTTTTTCTTAGGCTCAAGAGTAACCTCCCTCTTTTTCTAGGCTCAAGAGAAACCTCCCTCTTTTTCTTAGGCTAAAGAGTAACCTCCCTTTTTTCAAGGCTTAAGAGAAACCTCCCCTTTTACAAGGAATGGTGGCTTACAAATAATGTAATCAAAGAAAGGCCTCTAGGTAGGCAAGTGATTACAGAAATTAAGCACAATGAAAAGCCTATACAATGTTTGTGCTAAGCAATACAAGAAATAGATGAATGATAGAAGATAAAGACTTTTTATCTCTTGAATTGATGTTGAGGCTTGAAGATTTGAGGAAAATGAGAATTGGAGTTGATTGAGTAGTTCCTCTTGCTTCCTTTAGCTTCTAAGCCTCTATTTATAGTCCCTTGGATGGTTTGTGGACGTTGGTTGGAGCCAAAACAGAAACTAGTCGTTGTATCTCACAGAAACTAGCCGTTGGGGACTTTCTGACTTAAAGGGATCGATCCTTTCACCAAAGGGATCGATCCTTTTCTTCATTCCAAGCTTCCAGGGCATTCTGCCAAAAAGGGATCGATCCTTTCACCAAAGGGATCGATCCTTTTCTTCATTCCAAGCTTCCAGGGCATTCTGCCAAAAAGGGATCGATCCCTTTCCCTATGGGATCGATCCTTTTCTTCCAGAGGGCATTTTTCCTGCACTTTTGGGTTAGAAATGATATAGCCTTTGATTCTAAATCAACCCAAAACATTTATAAGTTTAAGGGAGTTTTTCTTGACTTTCTCAAATGAAAATATTGTCCAAAAAGTTATAAGTAATTTTCTAAACTTATGTTCAATAATTCTTGAGAAAATTACTTAATATTGAAAACCATTTTATAAAGTATTAAGACCCATAAGAATATATCATTAAATCATGGTCTTAATGTTTGATATGAACACTTAAAAATGGATTGAGAAAATCATGTGTGATAAGGCAAATTTACAATATGAATTAAAACATTAAAGCTTATTTAAGTTTTTGTCATTTCAAAAAATATATTGCAATTTAAAGCTAACAATCTCCCCCTTTTTGATATGACAAAACTTAATGTAAATTTGCTTCGAAAATTCTTTCATAAAATACTCCCCCTCAAATAAAGCAAGATTTTATAAAACTCCCCCTTAATATAAGCATAGGTTTGAAAATGAATTTTCAAACTATTTCTCTCCCATTATCTCTCTCCCTTAATATCTCTCCCTTTTAATATCTATCTCTCCCCCTTTTTGTCATAGAAAAAAGAGGAAAAATAATAAAAGATATGCTCCCCCTAAGATCATGGCTATGTGAGAAAAGATAAAAGAATATACTCCATCCAACAAAAAACATGTTAGTACATGGGACTCATAGCACAAATAAATAAGTCAATTGTTCATAAAGAGTATGAAATATTCATGCAAAGAACATGACTTATGATCCTATACCAGTTGTTTATAAATAATTTTAATACCAATTGTTGATAAGTAATTTTGCAAAAAGGTTCCAATTGGTAAGAAATTAAGCAAGCACCTATGTATATCAATTGTTCTCTTAAGTCCAACTAAGGTGTATGACAATACATCATGATTATGAGCTAGAATTAGATGACATATCATATGCATGAGCTCATAAATCATGTTCAAGCAAGAGTGTACATAGAATCAAAACATATAGCAATTAACTTCAAATTCTAGCACACAAGAGTTTCATGCAAAAGTGACTTATGTGAATTCTTCCCTATTTGTCATTTCAAACTAAAGAGCATGAGAAGAATTGTCAATTTAAAGCTCATACCAATTGGCAATTTAGTTTTGGCTTACCAATTATTGAAAATATGGTTGCCAATGATACAAATTGTTATTTCAATCTAAATACCAATTGTTACTAATGGTTAACTTAGTCATTTTGCATGAATCCAATAATTATGTGTAGTGTGTTCATGTCAAGAAAATAATCATTCTAAATATGCAAGAACATAATCACACGTCATCAAATATGCATATGGATTAATTAAACATTAGCACACTATCATAAAGTATTAATCCACATTCATATTCACAAATTTATACCATATGGAAGATTTAAAAAATCAAGGAATTCAAGCAAACACATTTTCTTCCATGGTTTCAAGTACAAAAATCCTATGCTCATTTTCCAATTCAAGTCCTTAATCAATTATGAGCAAGGAAGGATTCAAATAATAAATGCATGAATATCAAGTTTGTTCAAGTTTGCATTTATCTTTGAATGTTGGTGTTGTCATTAAGACCCTAGTTCTTTAAGTACAAGGATGATAAAGTTTCATGCATTTAAACATTTAGGATCCATTTACCATCACAAATTATAGGCCAATGACCATTACCAATTGTTGAATTTACATTTGAAATCAATCCACTAGATGTAAAATTATCATGAAACCTAGTGTGGAATTGATAAGTCAAGCCAAGAGATTTAATCCTATAAGCATGCTTGACTAAGATGAACAAAAGGAATGAAAAATATTCATTATGCATAAGTTCATCAAATTCTCAAATATATCCATAAATTCTTGAAATATTTCTCAAAATTATGTTTAAGCATTCATTGAAAGTATATTTCAAGATTATTTCAAGATTCATGAATGTTTTCAACAAGAGAAATGATTTTGCACTTGTGAGCTTAAGAAAAATGATATTAATTGTTGAAAGTGATACCATTTGTTGGAATGGATACAAATTGATGGAGTTGAGGCATGATATTAATGAAAAATGATTTTTCATATTCTAAATATCATCAAAAGGAAGTTAAAATATTGAATTTTAAGTTGAGAAGAAAGAAGATATTAAGAGAATTAAGAAAACTTCTCAACTAAGGCTTAAAAATGCAGAAAATGGCATAAATTGCCTAAAGGGATCGATCCCATGAGCAAAGGGATCGATCCCTAAACTCCAAAATCAAGTTTCCTGCAAGTTTTTCCAAAGGGATCGATCCTGTATGTAGAGGGATCGATCCCTCATCCTGGTTCTACAGATTTTTTACAGAAAATCCAACTTGTGAGGTGCCAAAACTTCGTTTTTGAGTATTTTAAGTCCAAGTAAGGGTTTAAACATTTGTAAAACATGATTTTGGACTTGTATGAATGAAAAACATGAATGAAAAACCATTTAATAATAGATTTTGCAATTTTGGAAGAATTTACACAATAAAATGTATTTTTGACCTCAAAGGATGTCATTTTGAGAGTTAGGCACATTTTGACAAAACCAAAGCATTAGAAACCACAAATATGCCAAAACAAACTTGTTCACATAGATTTTAAGCACATGTAACATCAAATCATCATACTTGTGAACATTATGCCATGATTTCCAACATACAAGTTCTTCATTAATGCACATGACATGGCATTTTGCATATATGACATATTTGGCAATTTGAGGCAAGTAAATACATTATCAACACATAGAAGACTTGCTCAAAATGCAGAAATCCAATAATCATTTCAAAATCATAAATCATGCTTTTCATCCAATCATCCAATACCTCAAGAACTATCTGTCAACCACTCAACAATCAATTATCATGCCTTTTTGCTCAATCACAATTCATCATGAATCATTAACCAAATTTCTCATCAAAGTACAAGTAATCAAATAAAAGTTTTAAGGAGTAAAGAATTAAGCTTACAATACTCCTTTGCTAGAGAAAGCTTTGCCTTGAATAGTTGAATCCACCTTGAGCCATTCTTTGAAGAATTGTTGTGATGGATCCTCAAGCTTTTCCTTTTTCTCATTGGCACAAGCAATCTCCATAAAGGTGTGTAGAGCATTCAAACCCCATTGTTTCATTGTATTCCCATGCTCTAACACTCCTACAACAAACAAATTTATGCATGCTTTGGTACCCAAATTTTCTTGGGTCCATGAGAGTTAGTGCAAATAATTTTTGATCCTTTTGGGATCCATTTCAAGCACAAATCATCATTATTTATTGCATGCTTTGGCACCCACATTTTTCTAACAACTCTTCCTCTAAATGTAGTTTTTCTATAAGTGCATGCTCGTGAAGAGTGTCATATTCTATTGCATAGTGAGCATGTAAGAGATAAATCATGCATAGTATTTTTGCTCACTAGGAAATTCCTAAGATGAGTTTCTTTTTGTTTTTCATTATAGCCTAACCCATCTTTGTCAAAGAAAGCTCTTTGGGTCTCTAACATATGATCTAGCTTTTGTTGACCCATGTAGAACCTAGTAAATGAGTTATACAAATTTGTATTCTTTTCATTCAACTCATTTATCTCTAAGTTAGCCTCTTCTAATTTCTTTTGAAATTCTAACTTAGCATTCAATAGCTCATCATTTTCCATTTTTAATTTTGTAATCATTTTCTTGTATTTTGAGTTCATGCATTCAAATTCACTAGCTAGCTCATTAAAGGGATTTTGTAAATCATCATAAGAATGGTCATTGCATTCACTAGAGCTAGGTTTCTCCTTTTCATCCTTAATAGTCAAAGAGCTAGGATTTGTCAATTTATCTTTAATATCTTCTAATTTCTTTTCTAGCTCTAATTTCACCTTGGTGAGTTCATCATTCTTTGAGCCTAGATCTTTTATTTTCTCTTCCAACTCGAACTTAGTATTTATCAAAATTTCATTCTCTTTTCTAAATTTATTTAACTTTGTGTTATATTTTGCATGCATCGATTTATATTCATCACTTAGCTCATTAAATGCATCTTGAAGCTCATCAAATGAATATTCTTCTAAAGTTTGTGAGCTAGTCTCAAAATCATCACCTAGAGCCATTTATGATCGTTTTGCTCGATAGAGGTTAGTCTAAATCAATCTCGAGCCCAAGCTCTGATACCAATTGTTGGCTCTATAGGTTATACCGAGATGGGGGTGAATCGGTTTTTAACTAATCTTAAGCTCGTTTTTCGGTTTCTCTAAATTCTCTAGCCTATATAAATATTTTATAAGTTCTCTAGGCTATTCAATCATGCAATTCAAATACAATACAATAAGCACAAATATAATTGCAAGAAAGTAAAGAGAGTAGGGAAAGAGAGTAGGGAAAGAGAGATTTACACAAGCGATTTATAGAGGTTCGGCAACTTGCCTACGTCCTCTACCTTGAGACGCTCCCAAGGATTTTCTCCAAATCCACTATCTTGAATTTGTGATTACAATCCCTCTTTTTCTTAGGCTCAAGAGTAACCTCCCTCTTTTTCTAGGCTCAAGAGAAACCTCCCTCTTTTTCTTAGGCTAAAGAGTAACCTCCCTCTTTTTTAAGGCTTAAGAGAAACCTCCCCTTTTACAAGGAATGGTGGCTTACAAATAATGTAATCAAAGAAAGGCCTCTAGGTAGGCAAGTGATTACAGAAATTAAGCACAATGAAAAGCCTATACAATGTTTGTGCTAAGCAATACAAGAAATAGATGAATGATAGAAGATGAAGACTTTTTATCTCTTGAATTGATGTTGAGGCTTGATGATTTGAGGAAAATGAGAATTGGAGTTGATTGAGTAGTTCCTCTTGCTTCCTTTAGCTTCTAAGCCTCTATTTATAGTCCCTTGGATGGTTTGTGGACGTTGGTTGGAGCCAAAACAGAAACTAGCCGTTGTATCTCACAGAAACTAGCCGTTGGGGACTTTTTGACTTAAAGGGATCGATCCTTTCACCAAAGGGATCGATCCTTTTCTTCATTCCAAGCTTCCGGGGCATTCTGCCAAAAAAGGATCGATCCCTTTCCTTATGGGATCGATCCTTTTCTTCTAGAAGGCATTTTTCTTGCACTTTTGGGTTAGAAATGATATAGCCTTTGATTCTAAATCAACCCAAAACATTTATAAGCTTTAAGGGAGTTTTTCTTGACTTTCTCAAATGAAAATATTGTCCAAAAAGTTATAAGTAATTTTCTAAACTTATGTTCAATAATTCTTGAGAAAATTACTTAATATTGAAAACCATTTTATAAAGTATTAAGACCCATAAGAATATATCATTAAATCATGGTCTTAATGTTTGATATGAACACTTAAAAATGGATTGAGAAAATCATGTGTGATAAGGCAAATTTACAATATGAATTAAAACATTAAAGCTTACTTAAGTTTTTGTCATTTCAAAAAATATATTGCAATTTAAAGCTAACAGATACAATTTTAATCTTGTGTTATTATGACTTTGTTTTAATTATATGGTCTTTTAATATTTCTTTTTATTGTTTAAATATTGAAAATTTTTTTAAAAATCCTCCATCACTCTGAATGAACTCTTAAAAGACTCTTCTCACCTCAAGAATATTCAAAGGGTACCATTCAACTCCCCTGAAGAGGTTCCACCGTCGAAAGTATGAATTTTTATTTAAGTTTACTATTCCCTAATTTATTTTATTTAATGCTTTTATTCATTTTATTTTTTTAATATTATTTCTTATATATTATTTCTTATTTTTTTTAGGATTTAAATATTTAATAGTGAGAATATCTTCTAAACTTTCCATCGTTTTAGATAAGCTTAGAAAAACCCTCTCACCTAAGAATTCTTAAAGTGTTACCAATTTGCAATAACTTTGAGGATTCCATCATCAAAATTATTAATTTTCATTTAAATTTATTATTTCCTAATTTATTGTTTTATTATTTTTATTTTATTAACTTTTGTTCTTTTACATTTTTATAATTATTTCTGATTATTATTATTATTATTATTTAAATTTTAAATATTTTATATTGAAAATATCTCTCAAATTTTCTATCATTCTGGATAAACTTAAAAGAATTCTCACACCTAGAAATTTCTCAAATGTTACTCGTTTGCAATTGCCTCAAGTATTCCATCATTGGAATTATTATTTTATTATTTATTAATTTATTCATTATTATTTATTTTATCTTTATTATTTTGTTAGAAAATAAATTTTGTTATTGTTATGTTATTATCTTTATGAGTTTGTATATGATGCACTGACAGTGTATAGTTTTTATACACTGTCAATGCATCAGAGGTTAACACCTCATCAATAGGCCCTTATTGGCAAATTAAAAAAATTTATTTATATTTGCATATAAGGGCCTATTGATGAGGTGTCAACCTCTGGTGTATTGACAGTGTATAGAAACTATACACTGTCAGTGCATCATATATAAATCCTATCTTTATTTACCATTTATTATTTATTTATTTATTTATTTTGAAAATGTCTTCTAAATCTTCGATCGTTATAGATAAACATAAAAAGATTCTCTCACTTAGGAATTACTCGAGTGTTATTCATTCATAATCACCTCAAAGATTCTATCGTCTGCATATTTATTTATCTTTAAATTTTATACTAAGATTAATGTTTTATCGTTTGGTTGATGGCCATTACTTCCCTATGTTTTATTTCATTATTTTGTCAACTGTCACTTGTATTGCTAATTCCAATTCCTCTTCATCTACTTTTATTCATTCTTTGCTGATTACTACCTTTTTTTTTTTATCCTATTAGTTTTCTTAATTGTTTCCTATTTGTCTTTTAATCATCCATATGTTTTCACACCATTATCATTTATTATTTTATTATTATTGTATGCTTCATTAATTCTGTTTTTATTTTTTTATTTAGCATTACCCACTTATTACTATATTATATTTTTATCTATCCTACAACCTAAGATAAGCCTGCACAAATACAAGTCAGTTCACTTGAAATATCAAGCTAAAAGGACAGAGGACGAAGTAAAACTTACAGTACCAGTTTTTGAGACAACCTCTTGGACAATCAGTAGCTTGAAGGCTGCAAGTAATGATGGGTCGCGAGATGATGTTACAATACTAGGCCGATTGAAACTGAAATACAAGCTAATAATTGGTTCAAAAGGTACACAACCCCTTCTATTGCCTGAAGACTATGGAGAAACGAAACTGCTTAAGGGAACGGACGGTTGCTGGATGATTGGATTGCTGCTGTTCTTACCGTTTGCCACCGATACTGCTATTGCTTCGGCTGTCGAACGGTACTGCCTTGCTTCTTATGGAAATGCCGAGGGCCAATGCTACCTCATCGCTTACCCGTGCTTCAACCATCCGCCGGTGCTGCCAGTCCAATGGCATCGCTGCTTTCGTCGGGGCTCGCTGTGGATGCTGCTGTGGTCTGTACTAAATGCCACCGTTGGTCTACTCTTAAAGCTTGCCTCCAGCAAAACGAAAGGCAGAAGGAAGCTACCATATTGTTGACAATCCTTGTGATTGCTCCCTCTTTTCGCTGTTTTCTAATTTTCTGAATTTTCCCGCTAATTTTCTGAAATAATTTTGTGTTCTTCTTGCTTGCATTGAACCTAATTCCCTCTTTTTTACTATTATTATTATTATTATTATTATTATTATTATTATTATTGGCCCCCTTTGTGCCTTCCTCTCCAAACTTCTCTTCAATGTGTTTTATAAAGCTCTCTGATAAGATTTCAAAATTTAAAATTGGTTTAGAACAATCTAATCATCAACTTAATTTTTTTTTTATTTTTTATGTTTGTCTTTGTCATTTTAAAATAAATCTAACCAAACCTAATTATCTTTATTTTGAAATTTATTTTATTATTTTATTGGATTTTCATTATCTTTCTTTTTTTTTGTCTTTTATTTAAATAATATTAAAATAAATTAAATAATAAATTAAAACAAAAATCTGAACTTAAATAATTGGACTTTAAACTAATTTGGATCATGAACTTAATTCAGGTTCTGAAATTAAATAAATATACTCGATCAATTAGTTTCAAAAAAAATTTGACAAGTCCAATATCTTAACAAGTTCAATATGCCCAATAACTCATTGAGCCGAGACAAAATATGGTGTCTATATTTGGGGAAGAAGTTATTTGCCTAGTCAAACTTTTATCTTTATCTCACATCTTTTTACAATAAGTTTCTAAATAAAATTCATAACGCCTATTTTGATTAATTAATTGCAAATTTAAGATATAATAAAATTAAGAAATTATCTTATCTTAACAAAATCTTGTCTTGAACTTACTTTGTTGAAATTTCTTTTCAAACTAGTAATTTTTGCCCAAAATTTCTCAGTGACTTTCTCCACACATTTGACCCATCAAATGAACTTCGATTTTTGCGATTTTGTGTATTCCTGAAACCTTAAGAAGTCCTCTACAGCTTTGAAAGAGGCCTCTTCTTGAGATTAGGTTATTAAGTTAGTCAAATTTATCAATCTTTCAAATTGAACAAAAAAATTTGTACTTTATTCTTTTTAGCTTCTTTTTAATTTCAATTTTAATATTTAATATCTAAAACATAAAATAAACATTAGCAAGTTATTTTAGGCATAAAACATCAATAAAATAAATATATTAGCACATATATAATTAATAAAATATTAGCCTATCATATGAATTTGATATGAATTTATGTGATGTTTGTGTAATGTTTATTTTAAAATTTTATTTTGTTTATTTACTAAATTTTAAAATTTTATTTGATATGAATTTATGTGATATTTGTTTAATGTTTATTTTGTTTATTTTAAAATGAGTTATCAATATAATTTTTTATTTTTTATTTTTAAATAGAGTTAATATATTATTTAGTCTTTGAACTATATCACTTTGATTACTTTGATACTTAATGAATTTTTGTTATCATTTTAATATTTAAACTTTTTTTTGGTCACACGCTTAATCCCAAAAACAAATGTTATTTGACAAAATGATAACGTGACATGGAATATCCAATAATATTTTGACGAATGACAATAAATGTCGTGTCATTTGTCACATGTCAGTTTTTCCTTTAAAAATATATAAAAAGAAAAAAACTGATTTTGTAAGCTTAAAATATATTTATTTCTTATAAATTAAATTAAATTAAATTAAATTAAAAAATAATAGAGAGAGAATCGAGAAGGGGCGGAGAAAGAGGGAGAACAGAGGAAAGAGGAATGGAAGGAGTCCCAGCGGCGGCATGGGGCGGTGTTCCTCATTAGAATCCTACCGATGATGTACCTCTTAGCAATGGGTTTTCCTTGAAATGTTGAAATTGGGAGGAAAACAAAAAATTTCCTTTTACTTTTTAAGTTAATAGTTCCCAAATGCCTCCATAAAATTTCCCTTTACTGTTTGTCTTCCTTATTTCTTGTCTGACTCTTTTTTCTTACTGCTTTACTTTGCAGAAAGATTCTCTTTGTTTTAACCCAAATTTTTCGCTAATCCAAGTTTCCTTCTTTGCAACTCTCAAACTTCTGTTCTGAGAAGCCAAGTAAAAATAAGATTTTTGAAACGCTGAAGAGGAAGAATAAGATGAAGATGAGAAGGCTTTTAACTTTACTACTATTTTGGCTATTTTTTTAGTTGCTTAAATCTTTGCCAGTGAGATCTTTAAGCCCATTTTTAAAGGATGACTTTTTGGGGTTCAAAGCAAACATTCAAGATCCAAATCAAAGGCTTTCGTCTTGGAATGAAGATAATGATATTCCTTGTAACTGGATTGGTGTAGGTCTTTGAGGTCCATTTTGTTGCTTCTGTCAGAGCTACTGACTTTGTAATTGCTATTTCCCTAACATTTTTCTTCAAGGCTTTGGTTAATTTCTGGGTTGACAATTTTTGAATGGGGTTTCGTTTTCTATTTTAGGAATAGATGGTTTAGATGTTTGATGTGCTGAGTTTAGGATCAAACTTCCATAGACGAAGATTGATTTCTCCCCAAAAGAAATTTCAATTTTTTTTTCTCTCTTTCAGATGATTCTAGCTATGTGTTCACCCAAATTATTCCACAAATTTGATTCTCTCCATGTCTTCTAAAAACACGAATCTTTTCCCCTCTCTTTGGTTCTCTCTCTACTGTGATTTTAACCGTTCTCAATTAGACTTTTTTGCTTAATTTCTACTACTTATATATATATATATATATATATATAATGTCTTTTATATTTTTATTTTATCCAAAAATATCATTGTAAATATTTACATATTTTTAAATATTATATATATTTAAATATTTTAAATATTTTTACATATTTTAAAATATTTTATTATATTTTTTAAATTTTTAACGTTTTTTAAAATATTTTTAAAGAAAAATTAAGTGATCTGAAATGAGGTAGATTTATTATCCAAATGGCAAAATGTGATCAGTCTGAAATGTTACGTCATCATTTTGTCCAATAGCGTTAGCTTTTGGGATTAAATGTGGGATGGGAGACAAGTTTAAGCACCAAAGTGATAACAAAAATTTATTAAGATACTATTTAAACTGAAAAATTAAGTGCTGTAAAATTAATTATTGAACTTTTACTACTAAATTTAATAAGTATTGAATTTGAATTATAAAAATTATATGATATTTTATTAAAAATTAAGTGCTAAATATAAATATATTGTTTGATAACAATAAATGTTGAATTTTAAAATTTTGTTATTTTACATTTTTACTCTTACTTTCACATTATTTCAAATAAAATCAAATTTTTATTGATGCATTCTATTTCATAATAAAAGTATAAAATATGAAAAAAAATAAAAGTATAAGTATTAAATCCAAAGACATCATAAAATAAAAAATAAAATAATATTTAAATATAATAAAATATTGTTTTTTTGAAATCAAAAACCTGAATCATATTTAGTTACTTCTTCCAGCAATGATCCACCAAAATGAAACAGAACAAAAAACTTTAAATATCAATGAGAATCGAAACATCAAAATAAGATATAGCTGACAAAAAAAAAAGGGGGGCAATATGCGCCCTAATATGGTCTCTAAGGCTTGCATCAAATCTTCAAACTCTTTAACTCTGAACAAATCAAATTAGAAAAAAAAAGTTACTTTTTTCCATATCAATACTCTAATAGTAAAAGAACGGTGGTAAAGAAATATTGAGTCTGTATATAAACTTGATGAGATAATAATATAACTTGAGTCTGGTTGAAATATGTACGTAACTTGATTAATAAATAGATAATTATGTAAATTTTTTAAGAAAAAATAGTCCAATATATTTTATTTTTATTGATAAAATGGTTAAAAATTTTTTACATTAAGTGATAAGTAGGTGCTTATCTACTTATCTTATTCAATGCTTTTTCATTGAAAATTTTCTTTTAATTTGATTTTCATATACATTATCAAAGATATTGAAAATTTTTATTTTCAATAAATTGAAAATTTTCAATGAATTGAAAAATTTCAATGGTTTAACAAACAGCACCCAAGTACCAAAATGATAAAAATGATATAATTCAATAGTTAAATTATATATTAACCCTTTTAAATATGTACCAATCCATTTAAACCAATTAATCATTAGGTCCGGGTTTGGATTTTATGTTCTCAAGCTCATTTTAATATAATAACCTTTGAGCCTCATCCATCCCAAGCCAGCCAATTTTGACAATGCTAGTTAGCCGGACGGACTAACCTATTTTGACTATTGTTAAAAGAGCACTTTGTAAATATTAAACAGATACAAAGCTTCTTAACATCATTTACACCCTTACTCAAACCAGGGAAAAACATGAAACAAATAAACAGAGCATCTACTAAATTCTGGTATGCGACTTGTAACAAGTACAATATAAGGGAAAAGATACTCTTGCATGTTCGCAGTATCTCTAGAAGTTTACAAATTTGGATTTTGATTAAATGGACAGTTTGCTGATAAACTTAGTGAAGAATGATCAGGTTACACCAATGAGATTACAGATACAAATAGCACAACAATGTAAGAATTCTCGCGACACTGATCACAAAAAAATCAGCCACTTTCAAAGGAACAATAAAATATGCCCGGAAATATAAGAAACACTACAATGAACACCCTTTCCATAAACATACAAGGAAAGAAAACAATAAATCATCCTCAAACATCATGAAAAAGGCTTTTCTATTTTCGTTATGCTGATCCAAATTCGGTAAACCACTTTTCATGCTTCTCAATATCAGCTTGAGAAACACTTCGCTGGACTTTCACCAAGGCTTCTTCAAAGTCGCACATCGCAACAGGATCCTTTGAAATTTCATCTTTGGACATGTTCTTAATCTCATCACGTGTCTTTCCAGCTATTTTACGCCTCATGCCATTCAAGGAAGCATCACGGCAAACATTTGTGAGATCATCCCCACTATATCCCTCTGTTCGACGAGCCACTTCATCAATGTCCACATCAGCAGCCACCTGCCACACAAACTAACCAACGTCATCAAATAGAACACAACTTAATGTCAGCAAAAATTGTATTATTCATTACAAACTCAATCTATAACAAGAATGGTATACTGGTCACAGGCCAATGTTTTCCAGAGATGTTTGCAAGGAAACCGGAGTAACAGAAAGCCTGTAGCCTTCAGGTGTCTTGCTAATGTTTCTGTCACAATGCCAATTGCAGTGGTGGATATTCCATTGTGGTAGAATGACATCTTCAACTCCCCATACCCCCTTTAAAAACAAAATCTTTACAAAGTTTCTGTTTTCTTTTAAAATTTAATGTTGATAAGGACCCTTCAAGGCAATTTTTAATCTTTTTTTTATTTTTCCAGTGAGATATATAATGCTAGAATCAACCATCGGCCTCAGAAATCTACTGACTTTTTTTGTTTAATTTTATTTATCATTTAATTATATCAACCTAGTATTGAGATAAAAGCTTTGATTATGACGATGATGATAATGTTTAATTGTATCACATAAAAGGAGGGGGCAGGGTGTATAAAGGGGGACACTAGATATGATAAATTTGTGATTTCACTTTCCTCTTCACTTTAGTTTCTCACATCCACCATTGTCACCCAAAAAATGAAACTATTCGATTGTGAAATTTCTTACACTCGTTAAACAAGTTACTGAAGAAATTAGTTTTCCGTGACATATAACCTGTCTATTTTAATATTTAATAAACATTTAAATCACCTACTTTTCAGATCATATATATATATATATATATATATATATATATATATATATATTCTTTTTTTTGGCCCAATAGAAAGATTTTAAGTTACACAAGCACCATTATGCTACCAAAGTTACATTGTATCTTATTGATTCATCACATGAATAACTTTCGGCTTTACTTGATAGGAATGATAAAAAGAAATAAAGATGAAAATTTTGTTAATCCAACTATTAGATTTCATAACCACTTTTTTACTTTATAGCTTAATCATTGAATTAACAAATTTTGTATCCTTAATTTTTTTCCTTCTCCTTACCAAGCAAAATCTTATAGCTAAAGTACAACTACATATCAATAAAACAAATCAAATGTGGCACGGTGAAACGCACAACCAAGAAAATAATCATACTATAAACTCTTACAAGAATCACAAGATTATTCATAGATTAGTGAGAGTAATTTACCTCAACTGTTTTTAAATTGATCCGAATAAGCTCCTTACGACTCTCAAAATTAGGCAAAGGAATATATATACGCTTTTCTAGTCGCCTCCTACATTGCATGGAGAACAATTAGATACAACAAGTGTAACCTAGTATCTCGAATGATAGGACCCCTCAAACTTATGACTTGGTGCAAATAAGATATCCAGTCAATTGAAAAGGAGAAAAAGCATTCAAAGCAAATCATATCAAGCATAAACAGGACCAACCTGAGAGCCTCATCTATGTCCCATGGGAAGTTAGTTGCAGCCAAAACCATCACTATCTTATGGCTACCGTCTTCACTCGTGGAAGTATTATTTACACCATCAACCTGAACAAGGAGTTCAGACTTTACTCGTCTAGATGATTCATGCTCCCCAGAAGCCCTAAAAAACGCATTCAAAATCAAAGTCAGATAACATTAATTGAAGAATAAATATATAAATATCACATTTTAGTGCACAACATCGAGGACTTTATTTAATGGTACGCAAAAGCTAATGCCATAAAGCACGCGCACTCACACACACGCAAGAGAGAGAGAGAGAGAGAGAGAGAATTCAAAGCATCAGCAAATGCACAAATGAAGAGCTTTATAAAAAAGGGAACATGTCTATCCATGTTAAAATAGCTGCACAGACTTATGCTAGAAAAAAAAAGTATAGATATATATGAACTCTGAACATCAAGAATAAATGAAAGCAAACTGCCAAGATAAAACCCAGATCACAGCCACATTGTACAGTAACAAACAGCAAACTCACCCACGGGCATTGCAAAGAGAGTCAATCTCATCAATAAAAATTGTACTAGGTGCATAAGCTCTTGCAAGATCAAACAAGCACCGGACCATGCGCTCACTCTCCCCACGCCACTTTGAGGCTAATGTAGCAGAAGAAACATTGAAAAAGGTTGTTCCACACTCAGTGGCAACTGCTTTAGCCAGAAGAGTTTTGCCAGTTCCAGGAGGCCCAAACATAAGAACACCTTTCCATGGCCTTCGAATTCCCTAAAGACAACAACAAGAGTAAATTAACTCATCCTGTCCAGCAGTCCATGTCAGAATAAACATATTTAGACGTGGGAGAAAAAAATATATGAAGAAAAGTTTTTTTTTATTTAACCTTCTAGAATTTTGGAAACAAAGTGAAGTCTGTCTTAATGACTTCTCCTTAGTCCCTAAAATATATACAGAAAAATAGACTTAGATTACTGCATTATATCCCTTTATTGAATGCAAAATAAAGCCAATGAAGTAATAAGAAATAATATATTTAGTATTTACACCGTATTATGTGACATAAACAAGAATTGATCTGGTAATATTACATGCCCTCAACCAAATGACACTTTAATTATAATTCAGTAGCAACTGCAGAAAGCACCTGAAAATATTCAGGCATCCATAATGGAAGAACAACAGCTTCCTCTAAAAGCCTTTTTGCTTCAGTCAAACCTGCAACATCATCCCACCTCACTCCAGGAGTGGTTTCTAAAACATCCCTTTCCAGCATGGCAGCCAAATCTGGATCAGGTCCCTCATACTGCAACTTCTTTGTCTTTCCGTCTTCAGCATCACTATTCTAAAAAATTGCAAAAGCAAATCAATCAGCAATAATTCAAGAACATCAAACTAAAATAATTTAACATCAAAATAGCAAAAACTCTCACTTCGCTATACATATTTGACACTATATTAAAGAGGTTTCAGATATTAATTGCAAATTTTCCACATGCATGACAAATGAACCTAAACTCCAAAGACATTAACAAGTTAAAATTAACATGAAACTTTTTGGCAACTGGAACTTACCACTGAATCTCCTTTGCTAGTTTTCCCCAAACCATTACCCTTCTTCCCAGTGGTAGATGCTCTGACCCCTGTGTTAGTTCTA
Organism: Heritiera littoralis; assembly: GCA_031772115.1. Taxonomy (NCBI): domain Eukaryota; kingdom Viridiplantae; phylum Streptophyta; class Magnoliopsida; order Malvales; family Malvaceae; genus Heritiera; species Heritiera littoralis. The sequence goes on from JAPDPK010000022.1 coordinate 2,235,461, forward strand.
CTCGAACCACCAGCCTTTGCACCACGGCCAGTTGTTCCTGTTCTAGTATTACCACGACCCCAAGGCCCATCTTGGGGTGATTTCCTCGTACCCCCTTGGGCAGCCCTTGCAGGTCTTCTACTTGTAGTGTCCCGACTTGGAGGCCTCCACACATCAGGATCATCCATTGGAGCACCTGATGAAGTCGGGAAATCATCTAATGGTTGGAATACAAAAGATGAATTAGCATGAATAGGTGGCGAAGAAGGATGCCGCCCATTAGTAGCTTCCTTAAATGACCTTCTCTCGGCATCCAATTGCTTCACCACTTCTGTCTCCTCTGATAGTGTTTTCTTTACATTCATCCATTTTGAACGAATTAGCGGGTCATCAAGTGTGGTTAGATGCCTAAATGCATAACAAATATAAATAATTTTAGCAGATCAACTCAAACAATAGTTACAAAAAGATCAATTTATGAAAAGCTCAATTGCAAATATAGCCCGATAATTATTCATTGTATAATTTAATTCAGTTTTTCATTTATTTCATGTGTGATGCAATACGAATAATAAAAATAAATAAAGTTCTCAGAAAATAAATAAATCACATTACATTTTTAATCAAAAAATTTAAAGCAATAAGTAAATTATGATCCAATAAAATAAAAAAATGAAAAATTTGCATTTAAAATTCGTTTTCTTATAATTGGAAACTTGAAAAAAATCCTCAGCTGATAAAGTTAATATTTTTTTGCTTTTTTCCTTCAAACTCTTAAAATTAAAAATAAACTAAAATAAAATAAAATAAAATAAAATTCTAACTGAAATATTTAAAAGTCTAACTAACTCAATAGCGAATCAAAACAATATATAAAAATTTGAAATGTAGAGCCGAAAACAAATTATGAGCGACTGACATTACAGAAAAGAACAGGGAAGTAAAACGAGGAATAAATAATACTTGTTGATCTGAGCAATGGCGCCATCGAAGAAGATAATGGAAGTGTCATAAAGGCCTTCAAGAGCGTATTCCCGAGCCAATTTCAAGTGATCTTGTAATCCAGCTGGCGAATTCCCTACCATTTTGATTTCACCATCAAAATCCAGAAAGGAGATTCTCAAAAATTCTAGGGCTTTTTATTTGAAGAACAAAATATCTTTTTTTTTTTTTCCTGTATTCCGTTTAGATCAGTGGAATGGATAGCCTTGACGGAGACGTTTAAACCGTGGGGGAGGGGGAGATTGAGAGAGGAAATGACGAAATTACTGTTAGCCTTAGGAGTTTTCGGGCTTTTTTCTTTTTTGTTGTTTTTATTTTTTATTTTTTAATTTGAAGTTTTAGCCCGTTTGTTAGGGTGGACCCAACGAGGGAAGTTGAACTAAAAGTAGACATAATAATTCGTATTTATAATTCATTTTCGTGTTACATAAAATCGTGTTCGTATCATGTAAAATATGAAAATTTCGTGTCAAAATTTATGTCACGAAAAACTCAAAATGTTATTTTTAGCTTTTATCATATTCATATATTAATTTTACTTAATTTTAACGCTGTATCATCTCGTGTCATTTATTCGTATCGTGTTAGTATCGTGTATTCGTGTCGTGTCTGAAATTATCAGGTCTAACTAAAGGTGGAGCTAGAGCCGCTTTTAAGTCGGGTTGAGTAGGGATTGGATTGAGCTAGATCGATTTTCGGCTCATAAGCTTAAAAATCGATTTGAATAGGTTATCGAACCGGATCGAGTTGGGTCAGTTCAATAGACACAAACTCGTAAACCGGTTTAGGTTGGCAATTTGGTTCTCTACAAATTGGCCAAGTCAAGCCGAACTAGCTTGCTCAATTTAAAAAAAAAAATTTATTTATTAATTCTTTTTAATCAAAATAAATATTTATTAATATATTTTTATGAATTAATCTAATAAATTTATTTTTATAATAAATAATGTTAATAGTAATTACAAAATTATAATACATAATTTATTATAATTTCTTTAATTAAAGTAATTGTAATTTAAAGATAAAGTTATCATAAAATTATCTAATAAAATTATTATTATACCAAAATAATAAATTATGATATTATAATAAAATTATTATAAATTATTTAATAAAGCTATTAGTTAAAAAAAATTATAACACTTTTAAAAAAATTTTATTTTGTTAAACTTGTTTATTACATTTGAAATATAATTACACTTATCATTTATCATTCAAAATCTAAGTAAACTTATCATTTTGTATTTAAGATATTTATTCATTTATTTAGTATGTTTTTAAAATATTCATTCATTTTGTATTTTAAATATTTATTGATTTTTTTAACATAATATAAGTATAACATTAATTAATTTGGTATTTAACAATAACAATAAATGAAAATAATAAATAAGAAAAAGGAGAGAGTAGGAGACCAAAGATTTTTTACATGAAAAACCCTTTTAAAATTAGAAGGGTAAATCTACGGGACTGTAGTTGATAAAAATATTTACTATGACTAAACTTATTTACAATTTTACATACAATTTACAAAAGAAAAAATTAGATTATTACATATTCTTTGTAATTTATACGAATTGCCCCAAAATTTCTTCCATCTCTTCCTAAACATTATGTACGAACTCATTGGCTATTCCAAGTTCGATATTGCAAGATTCCGCTTCAAACTAATCTTTAAGACATGTTAACAAGCATAATGAATCCGGATTAAGAGAAGTTTCATGGTCTCCAGTGATTCTTCCACATGTTGAGAATGTGGATTCTAAAGCAAAGGAAGAAACGTTCATTGCAAAAACATCTCAGGCCATGGAAGTTAAAATTAGAAATTGTCTTTGGATTTCTTTCCACCGTTGGAGAAGTTCAAAGTTATTGTTTATATAAAAGTCTTAACTTAAGAAAAATTCTATCTCATTGAAGTTAGAATTTCGTTGAGTTGTTGATGATCCAAATCTGCCGACTTTTCCTTTCAGCTTCATTCTCTTCTTCGCTATGTTCTTAATTGCGTTCAAAATGCCTTTTCCTTTGCTGCTAGCTCCACTCTCAATTTTTTCATAGATTCTTGTTATGCTTAGTTGAAGTTGAACTGCTCCCACTTACCTTCATAAATATTAAACAATGCTAAAAAATAATTGTTAATTGAGGTCTTTTGGTCCTCAATATAACTTAGAAAATTTTTTAACAAAAAAAAAACTATATTTATCTCACCTTTACTAAGATCTAGTGAAGTTGTAATTCAATGAATAAGAGGAATTATTTCCCAAAATTTTAAAAAATTTTCATCCATATCATTTTCAAAAGAAGATAAAGTTTCATGATTCCTACATTTTAAAAATTTATCAAACATTGTACAAATAATATGAACAAAGTAATGTCACAGTTCGAAATACTGTATATTTTACTAATTTTACATATATAAATCACATGCATAGGTTGGGCTCGTCTGTAGTGTCAATTTAACTCCAAATAAAAATTTATTTATATGCAATCCCAGGATCCGAAAATTTATTTACATCAACAAAATATTCATATTTACATCCCAGGTTTAAGGTACGTAAAAGTAGTACTGCACAAAATCTGAATATTCAAAATATACCAAGTATACCTCGACGAACTGATGAAGTTGCCTAAGGAATATCGAAATCAAGTCCTCCTGATATATCAGACCTGAACTCACTACAAGAAATTTGGGAGTGAAAAATAAAGGGGTGAGCAAAACGTGCTCAGTAAGAGACATCTATATGAAAGCTGATATATCGTAACCTATATGCAATTTTTCATATAACAAATATTTACAGGCAAACGTGAATTTAAAATATGAATAAAATACGAGACGATCTACTCGGAAGGTTACTATAGTGGGTTCGGTAATCGGGTGGAGTATGAAAGGTACTTTGGAGTACCTGTTGTGTTCCGGTATCCAACGTCACTATAGGGAATTTAGTTAGTTCAATTAAATCATAAATTCAATATAAATTCCATATATTGCAAAACATAAAATATAAAACATCGGAAATCGAATAAATTCTCCGTAAACATTTTACATCATAATCATGTTAATTTTCCAACATCTAAATCAAATAATAATTTCATCAAGTATATCATTCATATCAGAAAGCATATCTTACGAATAAATCTAGTCCAAATATATAAATCAAATTCGGAGTGCCTGGATCTAAGTTAGCCAAGGATTTACCACCACAATATAATTTTAATGGAGATTAGGCTACACCTAATAGACACATGCACTATAATAGACATATGGCCATAGTCAGGGGGGCCACAGTGTAACGGTCTGAGTGTACAGTTTTACACTATATTTACTTATATTTCACACACTTTTACTGGTTAGGTTGTCCGTGATGCTTACAGTAAAATAATAATTACCGTACTAAACAGTACTTCCATTCATAGTGTAATTCCCGAAACATGAATATTTCATTATTTCGTATCACATTTACATTCCTTGTATTATATTCATAATTAAAGTAGTACTGTACAATTTTCTGAATATATAAAAGAAAATGATATACCTCCTATATTGACAATCTGTTGTCTTGGGTAATCGAACTAGCAGCCGATACCTCTGGATGGTACTTTTCTTAATCCCAAATTGATACCTGTGGAGTGGAAATAGAGGGGTGAGTGAACCACATGCTCAGTAAAGGAGTTGTATGCTGCTTGATATAATGAATCTATATGCTATAAAACAATAAATTTCCTATCAGTGTACTACCTATAAAAAAGGAAGGATATTATAGTCGGTCGGGTAATCCAGATTGAGTATGAAAGGTATTTTGAAATACCTGTCCTGTCCCGTCCCGGAAACCCAGAGCGACTATAGGGAGTCATAATCGAAATTGTTTCTCTTAAAACAATTAGTTCCTCTTTTAGTTCTCATAGAAATAAAATGGTATAAACCAATTTAATTATTTATTCTCTCAGTAATTATTTCCAAACACATGAAAATTCAGTAATAAATAGAATAGTTTAGGAAATGTAACATTGTACGAAACCAGTACTTTTTCAATTTCAAACATCAGTAATAAGTAAATTCCAGTACAATACAGTAGACAGTAAGTTGAGACTAGGCATCACCCTATATGGTATCATGCTATAATCGTCACTAGGGACACAGTACAGTAAACAGTCTAGAGCTATGGCCATAATCCAAGGGGCGTCCTCGGGTAGACTTGCCAGGTGTCACCGGGACTGCTGATGACTTGGCGGGTTTATCAGCCACGTGAACAGTAACAGTATAACAGTAAAGCATGAATCACGAGGCCTAAAGTCTCAAAATCAATTTATTTCTCAAAAATACCTTTAAGAAAATATTTATGGATTAAATCATTTAAATAGATAATAAATTCCAAAAAGGTATTTATTCTCATTTCCACATACTGAAAATCAGTCGATAAATATTTATGCTCATGTGAGAAAACAATTAAATATTCAATTTTGAATATTTAATATCATATAAAACATAATTACATTCTCACTTTAATGAAATTATAAAATATGAATATTTGATTTTATAACTTTCTCATAATTTCCAACTTATGGAAAATTAGTGGAAATTATATTAAAATTTCCCATTTAAATCATTTCATGCTTCTAAAATATTTTATAGCATTTTAGAATATTTTTAGGAATTTTTCGACAGCATAACGACTGCGGATTCCTAACCTCCTGCGTACAAATTACAATTTATAAATCAGCTTTCCAACCACAAATTTTCCATGTTTTAAACGAATTCATGCTTCCAATATTTCCATAAAATTTGGTTGAATAAAACATGCATTTCACTATATCACTACAACTCACACACTCCCCCCTTACCAGTCTTATGAAGTCGAGCTTCCTGGTTACTTTTACTGAATACCGTCGACTCGGGCTACAAAATAATTTTATCAAAAATTATTAATATTTTTCTTCTTATTCTTATGCCACTAGTACTCATAAAATGCAGCCACTAATGTCATATTATAAGTGCAACCAGTATAAATTATACTGGTGCTAAAACTCAACTTCCTCATTCTAGCTTCTTTTTCGGTTTTAATTTCACCAATCCTACTCTTTTAATTTCTATATTTATTTTCTATCAAATCCTTAATTTTCAGCACATTTTGTGCTTCCAAAATGTCATGGCCGAATCCTCTATGACCACTTTCATTGACTTTTCCATCTTTTTTTTCCTCAATTGTTGTTTCCTCTTAATTGTTCCTTGCCTACGTGAGCCACTTTGGCTTATTATTGCATGATGTCTTAATTTCTCATTTATTCCATGTCCAAACCGAGACCTCATTCACTACCCAGCTTTTGCTTTTCAACCCTTTTTACAATTCGAAGTTTCTTCCTTAACCTATTTATATTCCATAATTCATCTATCATCATCATCATACCATTTCTTTTGCATGATTTTTGTTTGTTCACAATTTATATCCATATCTCATTTTGTTCTAATTCCCATGTTCTAACAAGAGTTAACTAAGAGAAAGACTATAATCATGCTTCTCATATGAAAACACAAGTATTCATCATTTATCATCGAGGAACCATGAAAATCTAACCTTGATCGAATAACACTCCTCCTTCCTTCTTCACGTCGGCCTCTCTTGTTGTTTTCTTGGTCTTTTGATGATTCCTCAAGTAGGCTAAAAGTTTAGAAATAAGGGTTGAGTAATTAAATATCAAGAGATTATAGTTTGCTGAATTTTGTTGGCTGCAACGAGTGTGAAACCGAACACAAAAATTGAAGCTAAAAACAAACTTCTCATGAGTCGGTAAAGAAGGTCGGCAGAACAAGAAAATTGGCTGAAGCATTAGTCCAATTTGTTTTCTTTTGTTCATGCTACCCAATCTCATTTTGCCACCTAGCTTCCTATCTATTTTCTTTCATCGTTTCAAGTCTTAAAATGCATTTAATAGTGAAGAAAATTGCAGCAAGAAAAGGAACGGCTGCAGCTTCTTTTTACTGTGCTTTGCTTGACTTCTTTGCTCCTCTTGTTGTCCCCTTCAACCAATAAAATTCAGCCATGTTAAACTTTAATTCATCTTCTTTTATATTGTATTTCTTTACATTACTTGAAATTTTTTTTTCTAGAAAATTTCTAGCCATGCAATCTCAATGGCCAGTAAGGTGGCGTGAATTCTTGTTGGCTGATCGGTTTTGTCTTGTATTCCACTCTTCGTTGCTTTATTTTAGCCAATAAAATTTTCTTATCTTGCACCTTTAATACTCCATCTTTTAAGCCATATTTCCCTTATATTTTTTACCATAAAATTCATATTTTAACAGCCTTTAAAAAGGCTGAAGAGGGATGTACAATAGCAGCAAAAAGTGGGGTGGAAGTCATACAATTTAACTTCATGTTAAATTGTTGACTTTTACTTTTTGTATTATTATTTTTACATTTTTTTTGGTTCATATGAATATGAGGTATAAAAGGGAATGAGGAATCGAACCTTGGATCTAATTTTTTTTAAAGAAGAGTAACAATTATTAGGCCAAACCTTGGTTGTTTATTATTTTACATTTTTATTTTATCTATAAAATTTACTTTTCATTTCCTTTGAATTTTCTCCGGCCGAACACACCAAATGCAGCAGAAAAAGTGGCATGAATGGCTGCACGTTTTCTTGTCTATTTTGCCTCTTTTGAGGCCTAGTTCATCCAATTACTTTCAGCCAAACTTCATCTATTATTTTTTTCCAATTTTATAGCACAAAAATCAAATCAAAATTTGGTATTCAACCGTATATCATTACAGTAGCTATGTGAGTGGCGTGTAAGCCATGTTCTTTTGCTGCTACACAATTTTGAACTTGTTTTCTCCTCCTTTACTATCTCATCAAAATAATTCACATGTATCATAACATTTTCCTTTCTCTTACAAACATATTTGTTGGTATTTTTACACCATAAAATATCACTTTCATTCAAAAATTTTCTGATTTCTTTTTTTTCTTCTCTTATTCTATGCTCTTTAATTCATCATTTCATATTTGTTTCAACTTTATACACTATACTATAATTTATGAATCCAATAATTCCAAATTGAAGGTGGAAATTCATTTAGTCTTTATTTAAATTCCACTATCACTAATTTATAAAGTATAGTGTACAGTATAATAAAATCGGGTTTCACACATAGTGAGAGCAGTAGCCAAGTGTCTCCTATGGGAGCTAGAAGATTGGGCTAAAGTCAACAGCAATCAGAACAGAACGAAAATGTATGTACCTGAAGGTAGCTAAGAGGCCAACAGTCCCTAGACATTTAAATAAATAATTTTTATAACAGTTTACGGAGAATAGGGTATGGAAACATATCATAAATATATTCATAAAATCAATTCCATTAATTCAATAATTTCAAACATATAAAATATCCTCAAACTTAAATCAATATATGATCTTCCAAAAATTATTTATTTAGAGTCCATAAAATATACAAGCATATTCAAACATTTATAAATGATACAATACCATAAAAATATTTTAATTGTTGAATTTGTGATTTAATGTTTATTAAACCATTTTCAATTATCTATAATTTGGATCCTTAAATTTGATTTTATCAATATTTCCAAAAATTTCATATTAAAGCCAAAACTTCATGGATTTCATAAATTAGGGGTTTTAGGCTAGCATAGAAAATTTTTGGTAGCTTAACGGTTTATTCAAACCTAACTCCTCCTGCATAAAATCCAGCTTCCAAACCATAGATCACAGTTCCAAAATTCAACCCAAAATATTCATTTAAATTTCATAATTTGCAGTTCTTATCAAAGCATGCAGCGCTATATCCCTACACTTCATACAAATATCCCTTACCTTTTATTTTCTCGATATCCAATCCCTCGGCACTAGCAGTACTTTCGAGCTTAAAGGCAGCAAATATTTATTTAAAATTGATAAATTCACTATTCTTTATTTAAAAGAATAGTTAACAATTTAAATGCTAATGAATTGTCAGTATAATCTTCTAAATGTAGTCTAATTTCTACCGGTGCAAAATTCCAACTTTTTCTACATAACTCCGATTTCGATTCCGATTGCACCGAAATTCTCAGAATAATTTTTACATTATTTTAAGACCTAATTTACATTAAAATAGGCATAAATTCAGTCTCCCCTTCATCAAGACCGAAAGCTTCCTTCCTTTACCAATTTTATATTCTTCAAATTTAATTACTTTATTAATTCTAAATTATTCCTATTAATTTTCTACCTTAATTTCATATGAATTTTCTATGAAATAACATCAATTTCATGGTCTTCATGCCTTGGCCGAAACCACTTCCAAAATCAACAAGTTGATTTTCCTTCATTTGACTAAATCTAAGCTTGAATTCAAACTTGTCATAATTTCTACTTCATTATTCTACAATAAATTCCATCAAAATTCACCATGTTCATACTTCACGAATGTTGACCAAAGCCCTTGACCACTCAACTTCATGATTTAAGCATGAATCAAATTAAAGAAGCATGGGAATCATTAAATCACATGGTAATAAGTAAGAAACCATGGAAAAATTTCAACTTCCTTCAAAACTTACCTTGGCCAAATGGAAGGGCAGACCTTAGGGTCTGATTTTAGCTGATTTACCACTTGATTTGGGCACCAAATTAAAGAGGAGATTGAAAGGAACAAGATTGGTGAAGTGGGTTTTGGATTTTATGGTGATTTTGGCTTAGTTTTATCACTTTCTCTCTCTTGTTTCAGTCTCATCTATGGAGGTTTATGAGGCTACTGATGGCTGAACGAAAATGGGCTGAGAAGAACTTGGAAAATTCTTTTTATTTGTCATTTTATGGGCAAAATTATCATTTTGCCTTTATACATAAAGAATTGTTCCAAAATTACCCCTAAAGTTTGACTTTGTTGAAAATAGTCTATCTAAACTCCAAAATATTTTATTTAATCATAAATCAACTCTATTTAGCTTGCTCTAATGTTTGGTGAAGCTTTTTTTGAAGTTCGAATACCGATTTGGGGTGAAATTACCAAAATACCCCTAACCGTAAAATCGCGTAGATTTCTATCTTCACATTTAGTTTCCACCATCCATCCAGATATTCTAAAACTATACTTTATGAGGAATTATTTGGTATAATCCATATGTCCAAAGTCCTCTTATTTTAACTGTTATTTTTGAAAATTCTAACGGCCTATGGATTAAGCTATTATTTTTTAATTTGTTGCACATTTTTCAAAATATACAAAAATAATTGAGATGATGGTTGAAACTCTTACCATAATATTTTTCGGCTTCGAATATCCAATCCATGTAGTTTCACCTTCATCCGAACCTACGAGAATCAGTGGGGCCCATTTACTAACTAACCATGAAACCTAAAATAAAATCAATTATAAATTAACTATAAATATTTCTTAATCCTCAATTAATTATAATTTTGAGGTCTCACAAGTAAGGTGTAGTTGGATAATTTTGAGTTAAAAATCTTTTGGTTACGTTTTTAAAAGTAGATAATAAATCAACGCAACATTCAATAAAATCTAATCTTCATCATAAAGTGCTAAATACGAGCTGTTTGTATAATTATTATAAAAAAGAATAATAAGTTCTTTATAAGATAAAATAGAAAAAAGCAAACAATGGAGTGAGTTTCACTTCCACGGAAAGTGAAAATGCTTTAACAAGTATATTATTTTGCTAGACAAAGCTGCTTCTATTCACATTTATGATTTAGGGTGCAGATTCATTTTGCTAACATTTTAATTTTATCAATTGGACCTATGCCACTAATACTACCACTACCAGTAGCATTAAAACTACTTTGAACACACAAATTTATAATATGGCATGCACATCTAGCAGGAAAAAATATACCTTGCATAATTGCGTTTAAACTTTTAATTAACATAGGAATAGTTGCGGTATTACTCAAAGCATTATCTAAAGTAATAGCAAAAACTTTATTATTTTCAAATCCATACAATTTACAAACTTTAGTAATATATTTATGAATAGTATATGCATTATGTGCTTCTTCTGTTACATCTAAGGATAAACTTCGTTTTTGCATGCACTAATTTTCATCTATTTAATGACAAGTTATAACAAGATAACTTATACCATTAGCACCAATCCATATATCACTAGTTAAACTAACCTTAGCTGAAATATTACTAAGTATATCAATTAAAGCTTGCTATATTCTTTAAACATATCCATGCAATGTTTTTTTAATGTATGTCTAGAAACAAATTTATATGTAGACTGTAAATATTTACAAACGAATTCTAAATATCTTACTTTTTCACAAATTGTGAAAGGATGTTCAGTCTTAACTACAAATCTAACTAAACCACTTCTAGCATGAACATTGTCAAAAGTAAATTTTTTTCCACCATCATATATATATATATATATATATATTAATTTTCTTTTGTTACAACCATCATATATATTAATTTGAGATTGTATGCTTCCTTAATTTCATTTTCTTCATCTAGATTAATTTTATGTGCACCAAGTAAATGTCTTTTATACGTACCTGAACCGCCACCACTTCCACCAAAGCTATAAGCGTAAACCTTTTTACATATTTTACAAATAGCAAAATATTCATTCGTTGCCCTTCCTTTAGCATAGTGTCGAAATGCTCCCATACCTTACTCATTTTAGTGTGGTTAATCTTTGTCTTCATCGTTCTTGATGACGTAGTGGCAGTGGTGGCAACTGATGATTGTGTTTGACCACGACTTCCACAACGACTAGTACTACGCTGTATCAGTGGTGCCAAAAGAAGCTCCTATTTTGGATGAATATTGGGTTCGAATTCATTGAATGATTCGTCGCCCAAATTAGGGATTTTAGTAGAATCAAAAGGGTGAGAAATGAAACATAAAGGATGAAACAATTCTGACTTTTTATAATTTTTAAATAAATATATTTGAAAATTTAAAAGAAATAAATGTAGGAATATATATTGGAAGTTGGAAGTTGAAACTAAAATTTGTAAAATTGTAAAACGAAAAGGAAAATAGTAATATTATAAATTTAGAATAAGAGAATTAAAGTGAATTTGAGAGAGTTTGAGTGAATATTGAGAGAGTATGAGCGCTAAAATTTGAGAATATATGAGTATTAGTATTTATAGAAAAAATATTGAATTCAAAAAAATTAAAAAATAAAAATGGAGGGAGGGAGCGTCCCCCTAAAAGCTGTTGCAAAAAAATTTTGCCAGACCTATTACAGCCTGGAATGGCCCAAAACTAGTCCTACACAAGACCAGGACAGTCGGTCCCAATCCCATACCGAGCTCAGTCCTTTTTTCTTGAATTGGCCCAGCTCAGTATACTACCGAGTTGGCTAATTCTTGAATCGACTTAACCAGTTTCTATTTATGGTTTAGGTTAACCCGGTCAGGTTTCGTGATAGACCTGGTCAACCCGACCTGCTAAGTACCTCTAGTGGAGCCCATATCATGAACCTAAAGCTATTACTATTTTTTTAATTTTTTCTTCATTCATTTTTTACTCAATTTCTTCATGTTTTTGGTGGTGTAGCCTTAGATTTTTTTTTTCAATGGATTTTCTAACATATTTATTTTAAATTTTAACAACATTTGAAATGCTTTAATAAAACATTTCAAATGCAATTTTACTTTAAATGAATATATGGATAAATAGTTAGTATTTTTGTTAAATTTATTATCTAATCAATATATATTAAAGGATTATTATCCTATCCACTGACAGTGAAGTTTTTTAATTCTATAATTAGGGTTTAGATGATTACATGTGTCTTTTAAAAGTATTTAAAAAATAAATAAAATGTAATAGGTGTCATCACCCTAACCTAGCTTGTGGAGTCAAAAAAACTTTGTTGGCGGTGATAGGGTAATAATCCTATATTAAAATTGAAGACATCATTTGATATCCAATTGAGCCTCAATTTGTATTCAATTGAATGACAAGGAATCCAAGGAATTGAAGTGGATTTCAAAGGTAATTGTCATCATTTTTTTTCTTCTTTGATTTATTTAATTACATGCCAATGGCAAAGATGTTGTTCAGGTAGTGACAAGTGTAAGACATCCATGGCTAAAAGAAACCAATGTTTGACTCTTGGAAGCTTTTGGGTTGTTCAAAGCAGACATGGTTGATACATATCAAATTCATTTTCACTCTTGCTTCCTGATTCTTCCACTCTTCCCAAATTTCTTTTTACTTTTTGTTGGTTTTCTTCACTTTGTCTCTCTTTTTACCCTCTCTCTCTCCCTCTCTCTCTCTCTCTCTCTCTCTCTCCATCTCCATCTCCAACCTAATTAAAATGTAACGTCCAATTAGCAAAAATTTGAACTAATTTTTTTCATTTTTCAGTCAATTGGTTGGGCTATGCTTAGTGTCACAAATTTATTGTAAAGCTAAATTTACATTACCTAAACCAATATCCATTTACTTAGTTGGTCCCAGTTCAAATATTTCTAAATATACACGCATAGTCTAATTAAAATTTATCTTGTACATATATGCTAAATATACCCTCAAACATATATTCTATAGGTTTTATATATTATCCACACATAGTGAGTTTACATCCCATTTACATTCTCCATTACTGTAAAATACATCTAAATACAAAATTCATTGTACAAATTATACCTTCAAGGTTGGTACCAAAAGCCTCGAAGGAATAGATCAAAGCCCCTCTCACTGCAGTAGCTACTATAGATAATTTGGAATAGAGAGTAAGGGGGTAAGCTTATGCCCAGTAAAGAATACATATAAAGATATAGATACCGTAAACTATATGCAAGTTTCTAAATCAAATATTATGTACTAAAATTTAAGGAATAAGTCTGAAACAGAAATTCGAAAGGAGTTTTCTGTATAGCTCGTTAGGGTTTTAAGGCTGAGTTAGAAAGGATGCTTTAAAGCACCTCACTTGTCCATTTTCCTAACACCTAAGCTATAGAGGAGTAAAGGAAATCTTATTAGAGAAGGAATTCATGCGTACTAAAATCAAAGTCAAACCAATGCAATGCAACAGAAATTCAACTTGCAAAACCATATTGGACAATATACTGAATCAGTCAATATTAGATTATATATCATTATTCAAAATGAAATTATAAATATTTGTATCAAATCATTTCAGATTTCAAAGCTTAAATATCAAAAATTTGGAAAATCATATGAATTTCAAATAAGTAATAGTAAGTGGAGACATGACAACAACTCAGTGAAAATCATGTAGTCCAGATATCCTGTATGGGAAAATAATAATCAAATAGACATATGGCCATAGTCCAAAGTCGTCCACACTGATCACGGATTAGGTGTCAACTGGGACCAATGTGGATTGAATCAAGGTCACACAGTAGTTCAGATTTCAAAATTCAAATGTCAAATACAAATACTGTAGGATTATAAGTAACCAGTGTCTCAAAACATAAAGTTTCATAATTTGGGATTCAAAATAGTATTTTCAAATCTCACAGATGTTCGTAAATAATTAAAATGAAAGTCTTCAAAATCATGTAATACAAAACTAAAATTAAAAGAGAAATTCATAAGTCTTCAAAATCATATAATTTAATAGTTTCCAAAACTGAATTCCTTAAGAAATCTCTATTCTTAAAGTGTTTCTTAAATTCTTAGTCTATGTCATAGTAACTAATGCTTTTACGAAAATTCGATAGCATAACTTTGAGATTCACCTTTACTATTACTGTTCCATATTGTTAATGAAGCTAGGATAACTAACATGTCTTATAGTTATTTATATACTTTAGGTTTCATAAGTATAACGAGAATTGGACTACAGGACCCATGAGGACATTTAGTGCTTTGAAGGATATACAACTCTACAGTATTGATATTCGGAGTAAAATAATGATATGGTAAGAATCTACATTCTTAAAATTCCTTTGTTGATGCATGTTTCTAAAAACGTGAAACAATTTCAAAAATAATGATTAAGTCCATAGGTCCGAAAAACAATCGTAAATAATGGTCAATCTAAGTTGACTTTTGACCAACTGACAATTATTGGTAAATATTCGTGTGACAAAGTTTTATGTCACGTTGATTGATAGATTAGATCACTTGAAAAAGTAGAAAATTATGTAATTCTACGGTTAGCAGTAGTTTGGTAATTTCGCTATTTCTATCAATTAAACCCCATTGAAGGCTATTCCAATGATTAGAATATGTTGAATACATATATTTTATGAGTGAATGGAATATTTAAAAGTTAAAACTGGTTGTTTAAACAGAAATTAGAATGAAAGTGGCATAGTTAGAATTTTTAAACTTATATAAGGGTATTTTAGTCATTTTGCCATTAAAATATCAATTTTAAAAGAAAAATCTAGCTCTTTCGACTTCATACTGTCCACCCTTCATCCTCTTTCACTCTTCCATTAACAATGCTTCTTGAAGAGAGAGAAAGCCATTGAAAACCTAGCGAAATCTCATCAAAACCAAAAACAGTCTTCATCAAACTTGTGCAATTTTCAATGCTCTACAACCTACTACCAAAAACAAGTGCTAAAGTGGTGAAATTCAAGGTGTAGGAACTCCCACAAGTTTTAGCCAAGGTAAGGATAGAGAGAAAGCTTATGTTTTCATGGTTTTGTGATTTCTTGTCATGTGTTTAAGCTTGTATCTAGCCTTGAATTGAATTAAAACCATGTCAATCTCTCTCCTAGGATTTCAACCAAGCATGTACTTATGTGTTCATGGTGTTGTTTCATGTGAAATTGATGTAGAATGAACGTAGAACATGTGTAGAACATGATTTCAAGCTTAAATTCATGAAATGAGATGAGTAGCCTAACATTGTGAATTCGGCCTAGTGAAAGGGAGACCGAATTCATGCTTAATTTGATGTAATTTGGGTCTTAGAATATTGTACGTATTAATACGAGACTGCTGGCACAGTTAAAATTGAAAACGGAGGTGATTAAACAGTAGTTGCAATATTGGCACCGGTATGAAGTAAACCGGATTTATATCCCAATAGGTAATGTGTTAGATTTCAAAGAGTTAAGCACCCTTTATAACTAAAGTGTGATGAATTGACTGAATCTGTGTGGTGTTTTACAGCTTGAAAATAACGTGTAGAATACTGGTGCTATCGAGTATTTCGGTGAAAACCAAGTGGTAAGGGATATATGTAAGAGGTGTAGGGATATTGTCTTGCATTGAAATTGATGAAAATGATTTTATGGGATTGCATTGAATGGTTTGATTGAAATTGTGAAAACTGGTCTTATCGTTTAAAATTGTGTTTTGTGTATGAAGGTTATAATTTATCATACTGTTATGTTGCCGAAATTACATTAAATTGAACTCTAAACCTTTGAAACTCAAAGATAGGTATAGAGGGAAATGAAAGAAAGTTTAAAATAAAAGAAACTTAAAGGGTTCATATAGGTCTATGGAGCACTGAAATTAGAACTCAGTTTCCAAGATTGATTTTAATGTATTTCTTAGTTTTTAAGATATACAAGAATACTACTATCTTTCTTATGTGTAAATAAACTATTTTGAACACTAGATTTCAAACTGAGAATGTTTGCCAAATTTTTATACTCTGACTATCACTGTCACTAATTTCATCGAATTATAGACTGACTAAAGATTGTTTTGTATTGGATTGGATTCTAAAGAGTGTTTTCATTGTTTTATGAACTATTTTGACACTATTTGGCCCCATAGAAACCTTTGCGTATATCATGCTATACTGACTGACTATTCTGTACTATTTGCTAATTGATCCTGATCACATCATCAGTTGTCCCAATTGGCATCTGATCAATGCACACTAAAGATACCACTGTGATTATGGCCATATGTCTTACTGTCACTGTCTCTCCATTTTTAGGGATATTATTTTTGCATGATCTTTGTTGGGTGTAGCTTGGTCTCTACTATATTGTTTTTACCGAATTGAATTACGGTACCATTATCGATTGTGTTTTATTAAAATGTTAATACATTGTTTATACAAACTGTTATTGCACTGTTTTGGGATTTAAGAACTGAATATTTCTACCATGTTTTTTAAATAATTTACTGAATTATCTTCTCATACTGTTTAGCTTATTATACTACTCACTAAGGAAACTGTCAATTGTTACTCCCTATAGTCAGAGCTAGGGACCGGGACAAGTAAGGTGTTTTAAAGCATCCTTCTGTACTCAACCTAGTTACCTACCCTATTATAGCATCCTTCCGATAACACGTTCGTTACTGTACTGATAGGATGTTTTAAATTATATGCATATAGCTATACATAGTATCAGCTATTATATATATTTCTTATTGAGCTAAGCTTACCACCCCCTTCTTTCTCTCCTCTAAATTATTTGCAGTAGCTTCATTCAGCAAAGGATGTTAAGTTGATCGGTATCCCTTAAGCGGTTGCTTTGAGACCATAGAGGTATATTGTTTTGCTTTTATATATTCCGACATTTTATTTACAGTACTACTATTGTAAATGATGCAAGGGATGAAAAAAAGGATTGTAATATACTAGATGGATGTTTGTTATTTACATATATATATTTTATGAAAGAAATATGCTATTTACAAATAAAATTAGTGAATGCTAAAGAAAATTGAGAGAAGGCACTATAGACAGCCCAATCATTTATGAATTTGAATAAATTATTAGTACCAAATGTCTATATCGAAATGTGACACTGAAATTATTATCAGAGTAGGGTTGGTTTGATGTTTGTGAATGTCTTCGAGGATAAATTGATTTACATCCCTTGTAGTACTGTAATTATCTGAATATATAAATATGTAAAATGACTGAAAGTGGTTTTTATGTTTGTTTTGATACAATGAGTAGGCAAAGGGTTACTCGTAGAGGAAAGGGTCACATACGTACCGGAGCCATCTCTGAAACCTACACCCGAGCCCTCTCTTGGACTTGCACTTCCTTCACGACCTGATAGTCCAAATACCTCTATATTTAGGTTGGAATGGATGTTCACCGATTTTATCGCTACCTATAATGCTAACAATGCAAGAGCACTAGAAGTGGCGTAACCACCTCCTCCTTTGCTAGTACATGCTCCTTTCGAGCTACGCTAGTACCTCCACCACCACTGTAGCCTCAGCTTGTAGATCTAGTAGTTGGATGCAATGTAAATCTTCTGAGGCAGTTAAAAAAATTAGATCCGTCAAAATTTAAGGTTGATAAGGATCCTATGACAGCGAAAAATTAGGTTAATGCGACGGAGAAGTTGTTTACCTATATGCGGTGCACTGAGACTAAAAAAGTGGGTTTAGCCACTTTCTTACTTGTGGATAAGGAAGAGCAGTGGTGGAAGTCCACCAAGATAGTCTTGGCAGCTAGACATCCTATGGTCACTTGGGATATCTTTTTATTGGCTTTTAATAAGCAGTATATTCCCCATACTGCTCAAAATAAACTGCAGGCAGAGTATTTAAAGTTAACTTAAGGAAGTATGAATGTAGATTAGTATGAGTCTAAATTCAGTGCTCTGAGCCAATTTGACCCACAGACTATTCGGAGTGAAGAGAATAAGATCAACATGCTTATGGCTGGATTGAGCCTTCCATTAGATCTAGGCTGGCCCTTTTGATATAGCTACCTATGATGAAGTCATTCATAGAGCACAGTTATACGAACAATATTATGAATTTCATCAAACTAAGTTAGGAGCCCGAGCTAAGGGCAATGGAAAGGAAAAAGCTAAGCAGGGTTTTAAAGACAGATATGAGAGGAGACCAACCAAGAAAGCCAAAGTTACTAAGATTAGAATTTCTGGAGATAAGCAAGTTAGGTCTACTGCTATTGATAGCTCCATTACTACTCAAAAGGGTACTGTGACGAGGTGTGAGCACTGTGGAAGGTTACATGGTGCTATGCCCTGTTTGCTTAGTAGAGCTTGTTTTCGATGTGGACAGATTGAGCATATGGTTAAGGACTACCCACTGATCAAAGAGTCAACAGCAGTAATACCAGCACCTGTCAAGGAACAAGAAAAGGCTATCCCATCACAACCGAAGAAGGCTGTGATGCAGGGTAGGCTGTATGCCATTGATAAGGGATTGCTAACACATCATCTGATGTTATGAAGGGTAAGATCTCTATTTTTTATATAAATATACTTGTATTAATTGATCTGGGTTCTACACATTCATTCATATGTTCTACATGTGCTACTAAGATACCAGTAGGACCTAAATCGTTAGGATATTCATTGTAGATCAATACACCCTTTAAGGAATCTCAAATGACTGATATTATGTATTGTAATTGTAAAGTAAGGATAAGAGAAAAGGAAATAGTAGCTGACCTAATTTTGTTGAATATGTATGATTTTTTTGTGATTTTAAGAATGGATTGGTTAGCTATGAATCATGTTAGTTTAGATTGTTACATAAAGTATATCACCTTCTCTTAACCCTAAAACTATATTGTAGAACATTTTGCTTAAAAATGAAATTGAAATATTTTGCTGAAAATTGTCTGAATTTGGAATCTCAAAAATATGTTTGTTATTGAAGGGTTTATCGCATATGTGGAGGATGTTGAAAAGAAACGTCTAGAGTTACATGAGATCTTAGTGGTTAGGGATTTCCTAAATGTGTTTCTAGATGAATTATTGGAACTCTCTCTTAACCAAGAGATCGAATTTACCATTGATTTACTTCCCGATACTATACCTATTTCGAAACCTTCTTATCGCATGGCATTGGTCAAGCTTGATAAGCCCAAGAAGCAACTTCAAAAATTATTAGACAAGGGCTTCATTCGTCCCAACGTCTTTTCATAGGGTGCACTAGTTCTCTTCGTTCAAAAAAAGGATGGTGGCCTATACCTTTATATTGATTATCTGTTGTTCAATAAGACTACTATCAAGAATAAATATCATTGTAACATCCAGAATTATAAAATTTCGAACTAAATTTTTTTCGTTTCGATATTATCCTTCTTATTCAGTTATTCGGTATTAGTTAGTCTGCACTCGGTGTCGATGTAAGTTCAATATACAAGTTTCATTTCAATTATATCTTTATACCATTAAATAAATCAATCCATAAATAATAAATATAAAGTCAGAATAAAATCTCTAACATAATAATTATAATTCTATTTATAACAATTTAATATAATTACATTCCACAAAATTCATATGCATTCTTTAATCAGTCATTACACTATTTACATCCTAATATTTATCTACTCCTGCTGTGCATTTACTAGTCTGAATATAAATGTAAAATTCTACATACACCTAGCCGCTGAGTACTTTAAACTTCTAGTAATTCTCTTTAACTATCCTATCACAGTGGATGGTACATACACTGGTAAGCTATCTGGGATGGTGAGAAGGTGTGATAACTGCAAATTTTCCATTTATTGGAAATTATAAATATTGGAGAAAATAAATAAGAGGAAATAAAATTTGCGAGAACGGGATATTGGTGAAAATCCCGAGAATTAAGGAAGTGAAAGAATCGAAAAAAAATTGTTGTAAAGGAAATTAAAGTGGAAGTGAAAATAAAAATAATAGGGAGAGGAAAAGAATTAAATTGGATAAATTAAAATCCAAATTAAATAAGGAAAACGAGAAATGAAAATAAAATATGTTTATATAATTTCAAATTTTATATAAGTGTATTTTATACAAATACGTATGTATTTAAAATACTATATGGTATATTTTAATATACGTTGGTGTATATATATATAAACTATTTCATGAATTTAATTAATACATATATATATAAACATAATATTTTATGTATATATAAATATATATATATATACATACATATAGAAAATGTAAATGTTATTTTATATTAAAGTTTATAGGTATATATATATATTCTATTATAACATTTATATAATTCTATATATAAATGTTATTTATTCTAAAGTATATAAATATAAATATATATATACTAGATATATATATTTTGTAATGTACAATATATATAATCTATATATAATATATATTGTATTACAATATATATGAAATAATAATATATGTATAATACATAGTATATATTATATGTATAAATTATATGACATAATATATAGTATATAGTATGTATATACTAAAAATAGAAATTAAAAACAAAAAAAAAAGAAGAGAGGAAACAGAAAAACAGAATCGGGATTTCCCGATTCTGTCTTCCCCGATGGAGGCCGACCCCGTCAACGGCCGCCGGGAAGGGAGAGAAGAGGGAGATGAGGTTGCGCCGGCAAGGAAAGGAAGAGGGGAAATCGACCGGCGCCGGAAAGGAAAGAAACGGAAGCGAAAATAGGGGAGAAAACGCGGCGGAAGCCGAGAAGAGGGAAACCAGATCTGGCGGTTTCCGACCAAATCGGCCGTCGCCACCCCAACCCGAACCTCGGCGGAGGTGAGGGGAAGATGAAGGAGGCCACCGGCGAGACCAACGGCGGCCGAGGAAGGATGAACGAAGGAAGAAAGGAGCCGAAACCCACCCTCCTAGGTCCGGCACCATCGCCGGCAATGGGAAGAAACGGAGACCAGATCTGGCGTCTCCGCAACTCCGGCAAGCTGAGGGAGGCGTGAACCGGCGGAAAGGAGGACCGCCGGCGACCGAACCGGTCGAACCGGCGGGATGAGGCACAAACCGGTTTGAACCGGTCTGGCCAGAGAAAGGAGAAAAAGAAAAAAAAAAAAGAAAAGAAAAAGGAAAAAGAAAAAGAAAAAGAAAAAAAAAGAAAAAGAAAAGAAAGAAAGAAAAGAAAAAGAGGAAAAAGGAAGAAAAAGGAAGAAAAAGAGGAAAAAGGAAAATTTCGGGAATTCGGAAAATTCCCGGAAATTCGATAACCCGGGATTTTTCAAATTCGGTAAGAAATTTCCCGAGAATTGAATTTCGGAAAAAATTAAATAAATTATGAAAAATTCTAAAAATTAGAATTTTAATTCCAGAAATTATTTTCAGCAATCGAGATAAGGAATCGGGAGAAATGGAGCGCGGGCGCGATCGATAAGCGGAAGTCGCCGACCCGGAAAAAGGTAAGGGATGCATGTGCAGCACTGTAAGGATACTCAGTCTGCATAATTTAATTTGAAATATTTTATGCAATTATTTTATGAAGATTATTATGATGCATGAATTGCTGAAAATAATTTGGGAAGAAGTACTGGCTGAAAAATTTTAAACTGTATTTTCCGTGCAGGAGGTTAGTGAATCGGCAGCCGTTATGCTGCCGAAAATTTTAGAAAAAACTTTATAAAATCATATTAAATGATTTATTTCCGAATTTCGATAGTAAATCACGAGACATGAGGAAATTTCTAAATTTCATAAAATATGAATATAATGAGATGGAACTTTAGAATATTCATGTATTCGAGAATGGTGATAATGAAATCACCGAAAATTCTCGAAATAGATAAATTACACGAATTACGAGACGAAAGATGAAGTGAAACATAGTGAATATTTTTATGGATATTTTTTATCAATATTCACTAAAGGATTATAACCCTTATGGTTTTAAATCATGGAATTATATAATTGTATAAATTCCATAAGGTGTATTTTCCGATGAAAAATACGGTTTTGAGACTGGTTGGTATTCTTATCATGCTGATACATGATATGTGACATGTTTAGTCCCGGTCGACACCTGATCTGTGATCCACCGAGGACAATATAGATTATGGTCATAGATTTGACTGGTTTAGTCCTTTACCCTCCGGGGTTTATAGTACGACAAAATTAACGTCTATATTAAAATCCATAAATGATAGGTGACATGTTAAAAAGGGGAAATATTTTACATGACATGGAATATGTCAAACGGAAAAGGCCATACCGAGCAGAGACTCGATGATTGAACCGTGGGAGCCACCTCTAGAGTCCTTCGGGAACTAAGTGCTACACGTGTTCCGATATTTCAGTACAGGCCATACCGAGCAGAGACTCGATGATTGAACCGTGGGAGCCACCTCTAGAGTCCTTCGGGAACTAAGTGCTACACGTGTTCCGATATTTCAGTACAGGCCATACCGAGCAGAGACTCGATGATTGAACCGTGGGAGCCACCTCTAGAGTCCTTCGGGAACTAAGTGCTACACGTGTTCCGATGTTTCAGTACAGGCCATACCGAGCAGAGACTCGATGATTGAACCGTGGGAGCCACCTCTAGAGTCTTTCGGGAACTAAGTGCTACACGTGTTCCGATGTTACATGAGAAATCGTAGGATATTGTGACGATAAGTAAGTGATTGTGATTCGTGAATGCGACAAAAATCAAAGGATTAAATAGATCTTAGGTATATGACACATGATGTATATGGTTATTGGATGATGTCTATATATGCCATTTGAACATGTGCTACTTGAATGTTTGTTTCTTTCGATTATTGAGTTATGTCTATATATGCCATGTGAATATGTGCTGCTTGAATGTTTGTTTCTTTCGATTATCGAGTTATGTCTATATATGTCATTTGAACATGTGCTACTTGAATGTTCGTTTCTTTTGATTATTGAGTTATGTGTATATATGCCATTGAACATGTACTACTTGAATGTTTGTATTTCCACACATAATTATACTTTTAATAAGAACGATGCCTTGTGTAACTAAGGATGAAAAGTAAGCATGAGTAAGTTATGACATGTGTGCACTTACGAAATGGTAATAAACCTTAGTATAATCCATACATGCTAATTTACAATAACTCAAGCATGTATGATACGAATATTAATTATTTTATTTAAATACTCTATTACGCATAAGCATATATATATGAAAAGAATATGAAAAAGATTATGAAAGATTGAAAAGGATTTATTAATTCAAAACGAAATGAAAAATTTCTCTCTACAGTTGCTTCTAGGTTCCGTAACAAGTATGGTATTCTAAAATACCTACCTTACTCCATTCGGATTCCTAGCCGACTGTAGTATCTTTCCTACATGCGAGCCTAGAGCCCATAGGAAAAATGAAAAAGATTTTCAGCATATAGGAAGCTGAGTATCAAGTGAGGCATATAATTCTCTTATTGAGCCGTGGTTTTGCTCACCCCTTAATTTTCAACATCTCAGGTTTTGATGAATGTGAAATCAGTGGATTGTGGATCCTGGCTGTACACGAAGAACAATGTGTCAGACCGACTGATTATTTGAGGTATGATTATTTATTCTCTGTATTTAGACACGTCAACAGTACTACTTATCTGATTTGTTACGATAGGGGATGTGTATAATATAAACAATATTATGTAAAATTTATTAACAGTCAGTACAAGTGAAGTATCGCAGACAGCCCAACCGGTTAAGTTGTATATAAGAAGGGTAAAAATGTGGTCACGGGTCGTGACAGATTTAGTGGTATCAGAGCATTGGTTGGCCTGATGTCTGTGGATACTTTGGAAAGAAAAGAGTTAAACATCCCCTGTAGTACTGTGTCGTCTGAATACATAGAGAAAATAAATGATTGTAAATGGGGTAAAATGATTTAAAGGGAGTGAGAAAGTATAAACTGAGAATGTTAAAGAAGAAAATAGGCTCAGAAATTACCGAAAAATTTGTGATCCTTCTAATCTATATGAAGGCCTGTTCGGTAAGGAACAGAAATGGACTCGGTGAGGGCCCCACCAGTACTTTTCTGTCCGAACCGAACTGAGACCTGAAAGTGATGGTATAAAATAGGGGAATAAAATATCATCATTAAATAGACTTTAAGATCACCGATTGAGGGTAATTTGAAGAGAGAGAAAAATTTTAGCCAAAAATGACCAAAATACCCCTACCCCAAAATTTTACTGGGAGTCAAAATAGATCACCAGAAGTTGGAATTGATCGATTTGACAGAGAAATTAATGATATAAAGCTGAATTACAAGTAAATTAATCCCATTGTGGATTTTAGTGAACTTCTCTGTCGAAAATCGAATGAGATCTAACTTGCTGTTATAAGTATCAGAAAGGATACTATCAACACATAGATGATCAGTTCATTGATTTGAATGTATATTGAGGAGATAGAAATAAATGTCGAAATGACGAAAATGCCCCTATATTGGGCGATGTCGGAATAGTGATAAAACCGAGCTGAATTGGAATCCATTGATAGTAATGGAATTATTAATGGCATAGAAGATGTCATATGAATCTAACGATCCCTATTACTGATTCCACTAACACTTAGATTACGGACGCGAAAGAAAAACCCCGAGTGGACTGTGGGCCATAGGGGATAACAGTATGGTTGAGTGAGGCGGCCAGGGCTCCCCCACGAGTGGACTTTGGGTCATAGTGGTAAATCCTGGGCTTCACAATAACACAATCCGTGAGGGACTAAGTGCCACGTCTGTGTGACGGGGGCCACCTCTAGAGCTCAGAGCGGACAGCACAGATGAGTGGTGCGGCTCGGGCCCCTCCGGCTTGAGACCGGCAAATCCGAGGCATCACAATAAAACGTGTACAGGCAGACGGCGAACGAGCCGGGGCCTTATATGATGCGATCCAAAGAGTGTAGTGGAATGTCATCAAATGATTGGCCCGGTTATTGACTGAAAGGGTCGAAAATTAAGAGTGTATTGAACGGGATCGTTAAATACTGTGAAAAGTGAAATGATTACAAGAATTGACTGATGAGGTGAAAAGTATAGATAATGAAATACATACTGGTGTGATTACTTATGGTTCTGTACGTTTTCATTTCTTTGAGGTATCAAACAGATAATCGTACATAGAACCGACGTATCTTGGAATATGTGCTACAGAATGAGGTACTGTTTGGAGTACTGTGAATTAGAGGATAATTATAAGAACAGTCAAGTGATAAAAAAGGAAGATGACCGCTAACCTAAGTTCTTCAGGACCCTTGAGACAGAACTGTGATGGGCGACCCAATGATGGGCGACCCGTAGTGGATCATGTGTCGTGAGATATAGGCGAACTATCTCATCGCCGACTCACTAGTAAGGATAAACCTGAGGCGAAAGGATCGCCTAGGGGATGCTCGTCGATGGTCGATATGAACGGGCGAGGCCCTTATAAGTATCCCAACGGTAACACAAGTGTAAGGAACTAGGTACGTAAGGGGTGCCAAGGTTCAAACCTCGTGGAGAATATACTCAAGGAAAACTAAGCCTGAATTCAGTAAATGGAAATGGTTTTAAAGTGAATAACGGAATTGAAACGGGTAGCTGTGAAGTGTGTTGAGAATCATTGTAATTGATACAGCTTACCAGAATGAGATTCGTAACGCTGTAAAGTATGACTAGGTAATGAAATCAAGGTAGAGTATGTATCAAAATGATTTGAATATGGAATGTCTCTGCCTTTAAAATATACTGTGAAATGATGGGACACCATGATGAAGGTCCAAAATGATAAAAGAAGTGTGGTTAAAGAAACTATCGGATCAGAATCCCGATAAATTCCAGAGTAACATAGATTGAGAAATCAGGTTAATGTTGATTCGATCGTGGATATGAAATTTATTCTTAAGCTTGTATCGAAGAATATAGAAGAAATCCGACAAGCTTAAGAAAATAATTTTTGGAAAATATTACGGATGATGAAATTCACAAGTATCGATGTAAAGAAAGGAAATACAAATGATATGATTTGAGGATGAATTAAATGATGTATTAAAATTTTTGGTTATACACTAAAATTCTTATGAAGAACAAATAAATATTATATGGAAGTGATGCCTTAAATATGATTCAATCGGAGATGTATAAGGAGCTTATAAGAGCAATCCTTGTAAAAGGCATAATCAGATAAAAAGTTAAAGAACGATGGTCACAAGATGATAAGAAAGGTACGATTAAAGAAAGTATCAGATTTGATTTCCGATAAAACTTCCAAAGTTATATAAATTAGAGGAATCGATATAACATTGACTCGATTTTGAATATGAAGTTAAATTCTAAGCTTATATCGGAGGATGTAGAAAGAATCCGAAAAGTTAAAGAAAATAATTTTGAAAATTGTGTGGATAATGAAATTCACGTGTAAAGGTCTGAATGACGAAAATATAGATAATGAAAAATTGAGAATAAAGGAGTTATCTGTATAGGTGTAAATGAGAGAAATGCAAATGATGTTGAGTTGTTGACAAATCAAAAAGGATATATTAAATTTCTATCATTGATGAAGTTCTGGTGAAGAACAAGTATTAATCTACGTGTAAATAGACGCTTTATTGATCTGATTAGAGATACGTGAGGAGTAAATAAGACTAGCTGCTGTATGAAGAGTCCTTAGATAAAAGATTGAAGGTTGGTGTCCATAAGATGATGATTTGAACTCGAAGTGAATTTTACGAGTTCCGATTGAAGCTACAAAGATAATGAGTTGCCTTGTAAAGTAGATAAGCCTAAAGAATGAGGCATCCTTACATGAGTAAATTGATGAAATACTGATAGAGTCTAAAGTATAAATGGAACATGAGCAACATTGTGATATGATCCTTAAACTCTTAAAGGCTATGGGATTGTGCTAAGATTAACAACTAAGAAATTTGGCTAGACAGTATCTCCTCCTGAGATATATGATCTCGAGATGACAGGATTACAGTGAATCTATCTATGATAGAGAGATGATGATCGAGATACGAAAAAAAATGAGTCTAGCTAGATACTACTGCCAGTCTATAAAAGAGTGATGAGACTAGCTGCTCTACTAATGTGATGTAATTAAAGAAAGAAGTTAAAGTCGGTAAATGAATAAGTGTAAAGAAAAGATGGTGCAAGATTTTAAAAGATCTTAGCAGTATAGTACCATACCAATCGAGAAACCGACTAAAAGGATGAGAGTAAAAATATGAAAACGAAATGAAAGTGCAATAAGGAAATAAATTGCATGATGAGAAGGGAACATTAATATAAAACAGTTCCCGCAGTTAAGACTGAAAGCGAAGGGTGTTGGTTATCACATAACTGTGGCAAGATGTAAAATCAAAGCCAGAACTGATAAGTGAAAGTAATGATACTCCAAGGAGTAAGATAATTGATATGTTTACTGCCAGTAAAATGATTGTACACATAACCACCTCGAAATGATAGAGATGGTGGAATTGTATAGATAATGTGGTGCTTAAATGGATAATTCGAGGACTCAATCACAGAATCTAAATTATGAAAAGAGTATATTCTCAGGTATATTCAAAAATTTAAATGATATTGAATATACCATAAGAGTAAGAGATGTAATGACCATACTACATGAAAAGAGACATGGAGAGAAAATGATTGTCTCATGATTTTTTCTGTAAGAGATGATTAACAGAAAAATTTGCAATGATGTGTAGCCTTGATGGAATAAGTGTGAAAATGAATATTGTGACAATAAAGAGTCCAAAAGAGAAATAATGACATGGAAGTGATTAAAGACTGATGATCTAAATAGAATCACTTTCCATTATCAGACATCTAGATTCTCAGTGCCTTAGTCGAAGTATAAGTGTTAAACGGTGTGAATGTGTATGTACAGTTCCAGTGAGCCTTACATGTGATGGGAGTCTCTGTGTTGCCATATGCTAATGAGAGATAGCAAAAGGCTTTGAATCCCAAGTGCATTGATAGCACCGCTCCATACTGATATATATTTATATATATGAGCGTGAGATGTAACCGCTCCATGATATTGAGAGAGCGTGTGCACGAGATGTGAAAGCTACTGGGACACTTACAATAATTGATCGACACGAGTACATGATAGTACCAAATTTGTCGACTCGGCACTAAGTGAGAAGCATGGATGATGAACAGCATAAATCAGCTGTAATATTAAAATATTATGTATGGCTCTTATATGAAAAGAGTAAAAGTGATATAACTCGATTTGAGAAATGAACCTACGAGTATAGACATATATGATGAAAACAGCATGTAGTGGTCTAAAGTACTGTTGATGTTGAAGTGTACTGGCAGTATTACTTGGAGGATGAACTAAAGGTCAGAAGTCATAAGTATACGGCATGTACCACCTTTGGACTTAAGTTAAATTCGGAGGACCGAATTTCTTAAGGTGGGGAGGATGTGATAACTGTAAATTTTCCATTTATTGAAATTATAAATATTGGAGAAAATAAATAAGAGGAAATAAAATTTGCGAGAACGGGATATTGGTGAAAATCCCGAGAATTAAGGAAGTGAAAGAATCGAAAAAAAAATTGTTGTAAAGGAAATTAAAGTGGAAGTGAAAATAAAAATAATAGGGAGAGGAAAAGAATTAAATTGGATAAATTAAAATCCAAATTAAATAAGGAAAACGAGAAATGAAAATAAAATATGTTTATATAATTTCAAATTTTATATAAGTGTATTTTATACAAATACGTATGTATTTAAAATACTATATGGTATATTTTAATATACGTTGGTGTATATATATATAAACTATTTCATGAATTTAATTAATACATATATATATAAACATAATATTTTATGTATATATAAATATATATATACATACATATATAGAAAATGTAAATGTTATTTTATATTAAAGTTTATAGGTATATATATATTCTATTATAACATTTATATAATTCTATATATAAATGTTATTTATTCTAAAGTATATAAATATAAATATATATATATACTAGATATATATTTTGTAATGTACAATATATATAATCTATATATAATATATATTGTATTACAATATATATGAAATAATAATATATGTATAATACATAGTATATATTATATGTATAAATTATATGACATAATATATAGTATATAGTATGTATATACTAAAAATAGAAATTAAAAACAAAAAAAAAAGAAGAGAGGAAACAGAAAAACAGAATCGGGATTTCCCGATTCTGTCTTCCCCGATGGAGGCCGACCCCGTCAACGGCCGCCGGGAAGGGAGAGAAGAGGGAGATGAGGTTGCGCCGGCAAGGAAAGGAAGAGGGGAAATCGACCGGCGCCGGAAAGGAAAGAAACGGAAGCGAAAATAGGGGAGAAAACGCGGCGGAAGCCGAGAAGAGGGAAACCAGATCTGGCGGTTTCCGACCAAATCGGCCGTCGCCACCCCAACCCGAACCTCGGCGGAGGTGAGGGGAAGATGAAGGAGGCCACCGGCGAGACCAACGGCGGCCGAGGAAGGATGAACGAAGGAAGAAAGGAGCCGAAACCCACCCTCCTAGGTCCGGCACCATCGCCGACAATGGGGAGAAACGGAGACCAGATCTGGCGTCGGCGACCGAACCGGCCGAACCGGCGGGATGAGGCACAAACCGGTCTGAACCGGTCCGGCCAGAGAAAGGAGAAAAAGAAAAAAAAAAAAGAAAAGAAAAAGGAAAAAGAAAAAGAAAAGAAAAAAAAAAAAAAAAAAAAAAAAAAAAAAAAAAAAAAAAAAAAAAAAAAAAAAAAAAAAAAGAAAAAGAAAAGAAAGAAAGAAAAGAAAAAGAGGAAAAAGGAAGAAAAAGGAAGAAAAAGAGGAAAAAGGAAAATTTCGGGAATTCGGAAAATTCCCGGAAATTCGATAACCCGGGATTTTTCAAATTCAGTAAGAAATTTCCCGAGAATTTAATTTCAGAAAAAATTAAATAAATTATGAAAAATTCTAAAAATTAGAATTTTAATTCCAGAAATTATTTTCAGCAATCGAGATAAGGAATCGGGAGAAATGGAGCGCGGGCGCGATCGATAAGCGGAAGTCGCCAACCCGGAAAAAGGTAAGGGATGCATGTGCAGCACTGTAAGGATGCTCAGTCTGCATAATTTAATTTGAAATATTTTATGCAATTATTTTATGAAGATTATTATGATGCATGAATTGTTGAAAATAATTTGGGAAGAAGTACTGGCTGAAAGATTTTAAACTGTATTTTCCGTGCAGGAGGTTAGTGAATCGGCAGCCGTTATGCTGCCGAAAATTTTAGAAAAAACTTTATAAAATCATATTAAATGATTTATTTCCGAATTTCGATAGTAAATCACGAGACATGAGGAAATTTCTAAATTTCATAAAATATGAATATAATGAGATGGAACTTTAGAATATTCATGTATTCGAGAATGGTGATAATGAAATCACCGAAAATTCTCGAAATAGATAAATTACATGAATTACGAGACGAAAGATGAAGTGAAACATAGTGAATATTTTTATGGATATTTTTTATCAATATTCACTAAAGGATTATAACCCTTATGGTTTTAAATCATGGAATTATATAATTGTATAAATTCCATAAGGTGTATTTTCCGATGAAAAATACGGTTTTGAGACTGGTTGGTATTCTTATCATGCTGATACATGATATGTGACATGTTTAGTCCCGGTCGACACCTGATCTGTGATCCACCGAGGACAATATAGATTATGGTCATAGATTTGACCGGTTTAGTCCTTTACCCTCCGGGGTTTATAGTACGACAAAATTAACGTCTATATTAAAATCCATAAATGATAGGTGACATGTTAAAAAGGGGAAATATTTTACATGACATGGAATATGTCAAACGGAAAAGGCCATACCGAACAGAGACTCGATGATTGAACCGTGGGAGCCACCTCTAGAGTCCTTCGGGAACTAAGTGCTACACGTGTTCCGATATTTCAGTACAGGCCATACCGAGCAGAGACTCGATGATTGAACCGTGGGAGCCACCTCTAGAGTCCTTCGGGAACTAAGTGCTACACGTGTTCCGATATTTCAGTACAGGCCATACCGAGCAGAGACTCGATGATTGAACCGTGGGAGCCACCTCTAGAGTCCTTCGGGAACTAAGTGCTACACGTGTTCCGATATTTCAGTACAGGCCATACCGAGCAGAGACTCGATGATTGAACCGTGGGAGCCACCTCTAGAGTCCTTCAGGAACTAAGTGCTACACGTGTTCCGATATTTCAGTACAGGCCATACTGAGCAGAGACTCGATGATTGAACCGTGGGAGCCACCTCTAGAGTCCTTCGGGAACTAAGTGCTACACGTGTTCCGATGTTTCAGTACAGGCCATACCGAGTAGAGACTCGATGATTGAACCGTGGGAGCCACCTCTAGAGTCTTTCGGGAACTAAGTGCTACACGTGTTCCGATGTTACATGAGAAATCGTAGGATATTGTGACGATAAGTAAGTGATTGTGATTCGTGAATGCGACAAAAATCAAAGGATTAAATAGATCTTAGGTATATGACACATGATGTATATGGTTATTGGATGATGTCTATATATGCCATTTGAACATGTGCTACTTGAATGTTTGTTTCTTTCGATTATTGAGTTATGTCTATATATGCCATGTGAATATGTGCTGCTTGAATGTTTGTTTCTTTCGATTATCGAGTTATGTCTATATATGTCATTTGAACATGTGCTACTTGAATGTTCGTTTCTTTTGATTATTGAGTTATGTGTATATATGCCATTGAACATGTACTACTTGAATGTTTGTATTTCCACACATAATTATACTTTTAATAAGAACGATGCCTTGTGTAACTAAGGATGAAAAGTAAGCATGAGTAAGTTATGACATGTGTGCACTTACGAAATGGTAATAAACCTTAGTATAATCCATACATGCTAATTTACAATAACTCAAGCATGTATGATACGAATATTAATTATTTTATTTAAATACTCTATTACGCATAAGCATATATATATGAAAAGAATATGAAAAAGATTATGAAAGATTGAAAAGGATTTATTAATTCAAAACGAAATGAAAAATTTCTCTCTACAGTTGCTTCTAGGTTCCGTAACAAGTATGGTATTCTAAAATACCTACCTTACTCCATTCGGATTCCTAGCCGACTGTAGTATCTTTCCTACATGCGAGCCTAGAGCCCATAGGAAAAATGAAAAAGATTTTCAGCATATAGGAAGCTGAGTATCAAGTGAGGCATATAATTCTCTTACTGAGCCGTGGTTTTGCTCACCCCTTAATTTTCAACATCTCAGGTTTTGATGAATGTGAAATCAGTGGATTGTGGATCCTGGCTGTACACGAAGAACAATGTGTCAGACCGACTGATTATTTGAGGTATGATTATTTATTCTCTGTATTTAGACACGTCAACAGTACTACTTATCTGATTTGTTACGATAGGGGATGTGTATAATATAAACAATATTATGTAAAATTTATTAACAGTCAGTACAAGTGAAGTATCGCAGACAGCCCAACCGGTTAAGTTGTATATAAGAAGGGTAAAAATGTGGTCACCGGTCGTGACAGAAGGGGTGAGCTTTGGGGAAAGCCCAGTAAGAAACATATATAAAAGCGTAGACTATATGTAGTTAAATAAAAATGTTTATTTTACTCAATACGAAAAGCATATTAATGGTAAACATTAAAATGCATAAAACCTTTATTTACTAATAGCTCACTAAGGGACATTATAGGAAGGATACTATAGTCGACCAGGAAACTGGATGGAGTATGGGAGGTATCTTAGAATACCTTTTGTGTCTTAGTCCCTAGTAGCGACTATAGGGAATAAATAGTTAATGATAAATGAATAATGTAAAATTTACTTTTAAATCACTTAAAAATCAATTTATGCAGTAATGTAATAAGTAAATAACTTACATCAATCAGTTTAGTAAAACAGTTCATTGTAAAATCCAGTAACAGTTCAGTAAACAATCGATATCGGTAAACAATTTAGTATCAGTAAACAGTTCAGTTCGGTAAAACAGTATAATACAGTGGAGACAATCACATCTAATAAAATCATGCATAAGGAATATCTCGTAAGGGATGCACATAAAGATGGTGTACCCAACATGCGGGCCAGGGATCCTCCCGTAAGCCAAGCATATAAAGTACATAAGGAGACAAATGGTCATCGTCAACAGTCACAGTTCGCACTAATCAGGTGCAAACTGTGGAAATTTGTGGGTTTGACCATAGTCCCACTGTCGTATACAAGTAAACCTGCGGACTGATCAGGTTTCACAGTCATGTGCACATAAATCACATAAGCACATAAGTATGCATAATTACTAATAAGCAACTATCTCAAAATCCCTTTTATAAATCATATAATTCAATAGTAGAAATCATTTAAAATAGCAATTATCTGTGAGATTCACAATTTCCTTTAACCTTTCCATATTTGTATAGTAATTCAAGTTAGAATGATTGGATAAATTGTGATAGGAAGTTGCATTGTGTAATATAGGTAAAGGAGGAAATGTATCAAGTGGGCCCCACAAGATTATCTGTAATCCCGACGGATCTTAAAGTGGCAAAATGTGAATCGTGGGCTCAAAATACCTTAGTTGTAAGAAGACAACTTCCTAAAATTCCTTTGTTTAAGTATACTTAGGTTTATATGAAACAAATTTAGAAATGATGATTTTGTCCATAAGTTGGAAGAACATTTTTAAGTAACAGTCAATATAGTTGGACTTTTGACCAATAGACTGGCATAGATGAATCATCAGGTGAAGATGTCTTAGACTATCCCAAATTCTAGGCTAAATTCATTAGAAATATCGAAAATTAAGTGATCGTACCGTTAGGGGCATTTTAGTCATTGCACCCACTTTTCCGCCCCATTTATATCTTTAAGGTCAAAGAATTGACTTCTATATTATGAGAATATTATGATTATGAGAAAATAAATATAAAATCTTAATATATTAAAGTGATATGAGGGACATGGAAGGAATAAGAGCCATTTAATGGTCAAATGGTCATATAATCAAAAGTCAAAAGGGGAGGATATTTTAAATGGATAACTATAAATTAAATGAGATTGTCATCTTCTCCATCAAGAGGGTCGGCCACCATTGTTGCTCTTTCTGTCAAAACTTTCCTTACTTTTCTTCATACACACCTTGACAAACACCTATCTTCTTTCATCGAATCACCAAGCTTCTTTAACCAAAATTGTTCCTCATCACTAGCTCTAGCTATAGCTGTAATTTGGAGGGCTGAATCAAAGGCTTTGAGATTATCTTGTTGCTGTTAATTTTGGTTACTAACAAAGGTAAGAGTAAAAGTTGTTTCTTTCAATTCTATCTAAGGTTTGGAGTTGTGTTAAGTTGGTATAACCTATTTGTGGCTTTAAAATGAAATAAAAGCAACTGTAGAGGCTTCTTAAGGCTTTGGCCAATAGAGGGTTTGTGATATTTAAAGGTTGTAGGATGAAGTTTAAGTGTTAAAAGAAGCATTAGACAAGGTTTGATCTAAGTGGAGGTTTGATTTGTTCATGGTTACTATTGTTCTTGCAGATTTGAAGAAGTGAAGGGAAAATTGTTGGTGGAACAAGCTACTGCGTTTTTGAGTTATTTGAGGTAAGGAATATGCATAACGGATGTAGGGTGACTATGTATGCATGTGGTTGAATGGTTGGATATCAAATGAAACTCTTTTATGAGTGCAGGGGGTTTGAATCTCGGTTTTACTCCTAGTTTCGATTTGGACTAACAGAAGCTGACTGCCTTAAAGGGCAGCTGACTGCCCAGAAACAGCCGTGACGTACTTCTTTTCGAAACCGACTTAAAGCAATCGAATGCCCTATGTAACAGTCAACTGCCATTTTTCTAGAAGCATTCTATTTGCGCACCAGTCGACTGCCATAGAGCCAGTCCACTACATTTTCTTGGAAAGCATTCTGTTTGCGCACCAATCGACTACCCTATTTGACCAGTCGACTGCCCTACTTGCATCTGAATTTTCAAATATTTTAAATCTAAAAAGAAAATAAATTTATTAAATTTATATATGTCATAGCAGTCAACTGCCCCTTTTGAAAACGGTGGTTTAAGCCTATTTTGTATAAATGTATTTCGATTTTCGTTAAGGTATATAAGAATGTTTATGATTATCAATGGTTTTTCCAAAAATAATAATTTGATAACAAATGTTTTGAGATTGTTAACTCCTTTGGTGATCATGCATACTTATGTGCTTATTATTTGTATTTGGCTATGAGACCTTAGTCAAGTCCTCAACACCACAGTTGTCACCTGACTAGTGTTCACTGTGGACTATCGACGATGGCTATTTGTTTCTTATATGTGTTTGGCATAAGGGAGGAGCCCTAGCCTATACGTGGGTACGCCACTTTATATGTGCATCCCTTACAGGATTTATTTGGTGCATGATTCTATTGAGTATTAATCGTCTCTTCAAATTATTAGAAGTTTAATTGCATACTTGATTTCATATGATTTGATGCATATGCAAGTATTTGATTTACTTGAATATATGTAAGTGATTTATAAGATGGGATTATATGTGTTATATGGTATTTGATGAGCTCATATTTTATATGGCATCTGTTTTATAACAAGTTCCAACTTATATTTGTGAACATACGATAAATCCTTATAGCCGAAAGTAGGACCCAAGACATATGAGGTGCTTTAAAGCATTATTCCATACTTACCTGGCAATCCTTACCGGCTATAGTAATTCCTTCCTTTTGAACCATCAATGTTATTAAGGATCCTACATGACATGATGAGCCAAGTAGGAACCTGCATATAGAGGCATAATACACACTTTTATACATGTTCCTTACTGACTGTAAACTCACTCCCTTATTTTTTTCACCCAGACTATTTGCAGTGATTTTTTGCTCTCAGTAGAGGAGCTTACATTTTGGATTGTACAGTATTCCTTCGAGGCACGCTTCCAATTCCTTGAGGTATATTCATTTTGTTATGTATTTCATACTATAGTACAATACTATGATGTATATTAAACCATGCTGGGGATGTAAATTGTTAAAGGAAGTAGTATGCACTTGAATGAAAGTTTTAAACCTATTTGTAAAATGACTTATGTATATGTATAAGAAATACTTTTCCATTGAAATTGATATCACCATGTTAAGCGATTAAATTTAAAGTATAAGAAGAGGGAAGGATCACTCGACAAATAGCCTAACCAATCTTAAGTGAAAGAAAAAGTTAGTTGGTATGTGAATTAAAAGAGGACGTTACATTATCTTCAGTCAGTCCAAAATCATATAAAATTACAATTTATGCAATTTAAACATTTCATATAAATCATTTCATATAATTCAATTCATAACTCATTTCATGTAGTTCAAATCATGTAAATCGTTTCATGTAATTCAATTCATGTAAATCGTTTCATGTAATTCAATTCATATAAAACATTTCATGTAAATCAATTCAATATAATTTAATTCATGTAAATCATTTCATGTAAATCAATGCATGTA
Source organism: Heritiera littoralis (assembly GCA_031772115.1). NCBI lineage: Eukaryota > Viridiplantae > Streptophyta > Magnoliopsida > Malvales > Malvaceae > Heritiera > Heritiera littoralis. The sequence goes on from JAPDPK010000022.1 coordinate 2,272,590, forward strand.
AATCATTCCATATAAATCAAGATATATAAATTATTTTATGCAAAACAATAATAATCATAATAATAATAAAAATATATTTTCAAGCAAATAAAATCATATCTAAACTTGAAGGTAAAATAAATTTCTATTTTCTTGTTTAGAATAATTGGGTGCGGAACATTTATGACTTAATTACGAGAATTTACGATGCAATTAAAACGTTTCCTATGCAACTCTTATATATGTTCCTTACATCTACTTCCATGTAATATAAAAATCTAGCAGCTCCATTTGCACCTCTTCATCTTTTAATTTTCCTAGCACTGCACAATAATTCCAAATTATATTTAAGATTCTATATTATGATTCTACTAAATATTGCCTATTCCAACCACAATAATATTTATTCTATTAATTTTCTATTTTCTAGTTTCTAATTTTCCATAATGGATTATTTTATTTCTTATCAATTACCAAACATAATTTCAGTTAGTTCCCATTCTCTTCTTTGAATCCCATGTCACCAATAATTTCAATTTATATTTAGAATCCTATATATAACTACAACAAATATTTTATAAATTTCCACCAGTAATTCATATTTCAATTCTAATAATTATTTTATTAATCCTTATTTTCTAATTTATCATTTTCTTGGTAATTTATTTTATTTCTTATTAAATATCAAACTTTAGCTATAATTAGATTAACTTATTGCCCCTAATTTTAATTTCATTAAAATTCTCTTATCTTTAATTATTTATCGTAATCAATATTTTCTTCTTGTATTATATTTATTATTTCCCAATTCAATTTTACAAATAATCTTTATTTACTATTAATATCAGTTTTACCTTTTGCTTATATCAAAATTATTTCCATTTTATTAATTCCTACAATCAATCAATTTATTTTATTTTATTTTCTATTAATTGTCACAATATAATTATAGTTTAAATTATATTCTCTTATTCTAGTTTACTCCATAAATATCATGTAATATTTATTATGATCAATTTTCCATGCTTGAATTTCACTTATTATTTTCCAATTCTAATCTCACTAATAATTTAATTAATCTATATATATTCTTCATATTTTATTTTTATTTTACCTCCTCTTCGCATTTTAAAGTTTCACCGATAATTTTATTAACCTACATTCATTATTTTCTACCTATTAGATCAGATAATTTTTTCATGGAACCATATTCTAATTACACTAGGTCGAATCGCCATTTGCTAAAACTTATCTCTTTTAATTCAAATTTTATCTTTATGAATATTTTTACTCATTCGCTACATATATATTTCATCTTTTACACATTAAATTTGCATCATCCTCCTCTCCCAAATGCCATGGCCGAGATCTTTTAATTGTTTTCCCCTCATGATTTTCATTCTTCTATCAACTCAACTTTTATGAACCTCTTTACCCATTTAGGATTATTATCAAACACTTCCAGCTCATCAATTATCATCACCATTCGTTTAGTCTCTGTTCTGGCTGAGATACCCATGCTCACACCACTTCATGCCTTGGCAATCTATCATTTAATCCAAGCTTTAACAAAGTTCCAAACAGATTTCCTTCATCATTTTCTATTAATTCCTACCGACATACATTAAAATCACTAAGTTTTCTTCATTTTTCTTCCCTTAACCGAATCTATCATCTTTTTCAACAGTTCCATTTAATTCAACCCAAACCTCAAATCACATCATCCAAGCTTAAGGGAAGTAGATATTATAACTAGCATCAAGAAAAACATCATCCCAACAGCTTACCTGTAACAGTCGACCCATACAGCCCCAAAAATCAATTCTGTTTCCTCCACGTCAGTCTCCCAAATTCTAAATTTAAGGTGATTTTGATATAAGGAAGAGGTTTTGTGGAGGTGGTTGAGTGATTTGAGGAAGAACAAGTAGAGTTGTACAAGAAAAAAATTTGAAGAATTCATGAAGTAGTAGAACGGAAACATGCAATAGAAACAGCAAAGCGAGTCGGTGGTTTAAAGGCTGAAGATAGTCTCTTTTGATCTGATTTTTATTGATATTAATTTATATTTTAATTATAAAAATCTGCCATATTTTTTAAGTGTCTAAAATGCCCTCTTAAAATTTACCTTTTTACAATATATGCCACTGCATACTAAAATTATTTTCCGGGTTAGAATGACTATTTTTATTTTTATTAAATTTTCTTTATTTTGGTCAATATAAGTCAAGTTTGACCAATTTTGACCAGCTTACATGTGAAATGACCATTTTATCCTTGTTAATTTTATTATTTCCTTTTATGTCCTAGCATTAATTTAATAATTTTAAATTTAGATTTAATATTTTATTTTTTATTAATTTAATAATTTTAAATTTAGATTTAATATTTTATTTTTTATTAATTTAATAATTTTAAATTTAGATTTAATATTTTATTTTTTATTATTTCTTATGTATTTAGGTCAAACATGGTCAATTATTGACTCTCAAGGTGGTTTGACCGAGTGTAGGCAGTGAAATTACCAAACTACCCCTATATGAGTGCTTTTGGTTTTGTTCACATTGTTTTCAACACTTTCGTGTAATTTAGTTTATGGGCTAGATCCATGTGAAACTTCTTTATGCGAGGATTATCCTATGATAGTCTGTAGATCCAATATCAATTTAGTTTGATAGTTATTCAAGAAAATTTTTTCGAGGTATAGACACGATCGTCATTTTTAGATTTATTACACTTAAACCTAGGTATGCTTATCTTAAAGAATTTCAGAAAATGCTCTTCTTGACCCTTAGGTATTTCAACCCCAAATTTAATATTTTGCCACCTCGGAAAGCATCCGGATTACAAATTGTCCTATGAGACCCACTTGACAATTTTTTCGATAATTCTATGATGTAGGAGGAATAGTTTTCAAAAATTTACTTATTATTCCAATTCATCACCTTCAATAGGTATAGGGAGAACAGAGAAATTTGGGCTCTCACAATCACCTTCCTTGGATTGATGATTTGTTTGATTAGCTCAACGATACATAGGTGTTTTCTAAAATTGATCTTAGATTAAGATATCAACAGTTAAAAATTCGGCAAGGATATGTTTCTAAAACTGCTTTTCGAACTCGATATGGCCACTCTGAGTTTCTGGTTATGCCATTTGGGCTTACAAATGCCCCTGCAGCATTCATGAATTTGATAAATGAGGTTTTCAAGCCTTATCTAAACAAGTTTGTCATCGTGTTCATTGATGATATTCTGGTATATTCTAAATCCCGGGAAGAACATGAGCAGCATTTTTACATTGTTCTACAGATTTTCAGAGATCAGAAGCTTTATGCTAATCACAGTAAGTGTGAATTCTGGTTAGATCGAATTACATTTTTGGGACATGTGGTGTCTAAAGACGGGCTGTCTATTGATCCATCTAAGATAGAAGTGATCGTACAGTGGGAAAAGCCCCATACAATGATAAAGATTCAGCGCTTTTTAGGTTTAGCCAGGTATTATTGTTGATTTGTTGAGGGTTTCTCTAGATTGGCTGCTCCTTTTACACGTCTCATGCACAAGGATGTTAAGTTTGAGTGGACCGATGCATGTGAGCATAGTTTCCAGGAGTTGAAGCAAAGATTGGCAGTAGCACCAATCCTGACCATTTCGAGTGATTAAAGGGGTTTTTCATTGTACAGTGATGCCTCCTCAAAAGGTTAGCATTATGTGCTGATGTAGAATGAAAAAGTGGTCACTTATGGCTCTCGTCAGTTGAAGGACGATGAGAAAAATTATCCTACACATGATCTAGAACTAGCTACCATGGTGTTTGCATTGAAGATATGACGACATTATCTATATGGTGAGAAGTTCGAGGTAAATACTGACCATAAAAGTCTCAAATATTTGTTCTCGTAACTTGAATTGAATATGAGGTAGCATAGATGGATATAGTTGCTGAAGGATTATGATTGTGAGATACTGTATCACCTAAAGAAAGCTAATGTAGTGGCAAATGCCTTGAGCAGAAAACATATAGGTATGATCTCTTATATGATGGTACGAGAATATGATCTATTAGAATAGTTTACGAGCCTCAGTTTGAATGTTACTCCTTCTGAGAAATATGGTATGATGGTTAGTTTGCAGATTGAGCCAGATTTAATGGATTACATCCGATATGCTTAAAGAGAGGATTCTTATTGTATTGAGATTGTAAGTCAGGTGCAATTAGGTACTTAATTTGATTTTGGAATTGGCACAGATGATATTTTGAGGTTCAAAGGTCAAATTTGTATTCCTGAAGATAAATAGTTGAGATAATTGATTTTGAGGAGGCTCATACCTCGAGGTACACTTTACATCTTGGCAGTAACATGTACCAAATTCTATGTAAAGTGTACTAGTGACTTAAGATGAAATGAGACATTGTTGAGTTTGTTGCAAGGTGATAAGTCTCTAGAATATACACTTTTTAGAGTATTTCACTGCACGAATTTAATTAAAATTTGGAATTTTAATGTAATTTCTTCCCAATTTAATTAAAATTTCTTCATGTGTAGAAAATTCAAGAATAAAGAGGAAATCAAGAAAAAAGCAAAAAGATCAAGGAAAAGTGGTTGGATTTGGTGTTTATACCCTCGCCTTATATTTATTCCTAAATCCCTAAATTTAACCTTTTTCCAACACCTCAAATCTTACCCCTAAAACCTTAACCATTTAAATCCTTAGAAAAAAATAAAATAAAATAAAATTCTTTTTTAAACCTATCTTTAAAACCTTACACCATATAATCTTGCTTACATTAAAACACCTTTTTTATAACTATTTAACCTTACCTTTGCTACCTTAAATCTTTACCCCATGTGAAACTCTTCCATCACCTTTTGAATTAAACCCTTAAGCCCATCTTAAATCCCAAAAACTCATAAGCTTAAAACACTCCAAATCCAACCCACAAGTTTTGGCCATACTTTTACCTTGTTGGAGATGTATAAGGTATGGCAAAGAAAAGCCCAACCCAAGAGAGATGTGAGCTGCCCAAAAGAATTGAAGAGCCCTAAGAAATAAAAGGATAGGAAGTTGCCGTATAGAATAATTGTGGAAGAGATTGTGTGATAACCAAAAATTTTCCTATTTTTGGTATTAATTACCCGAAAATAAATAAATAAATTCATTTATGAGATCGAAATATTGTCGGAATTCCTGGAAGTGATGAAGTGATGAAGTTGAAGAAATTATTTTAAATAATTTTCGGATATTAAAAGATCTGAATATTAAAGAGATGGAAATGAGTATAATAATTTTGGATAATAGGAAATCCAAAATTTAAGAAAAATAAAAGTTTGTATTTATATATACATATATATAAATTAAAAATTATATTTATAAATAATTATTTATAAATATAAATAAAAAAAAACTGAAAAGAAGCGGGAGTCGGGGGGAACCGACCCCCATTTCTCCTCTGTTACAAAATAGAGGAGAAACACAGATGTAGCCAACCCCTGTTGGCTTACTGTAGAAAGGAGGAGCGACACCGCCGGCGAGTTGAGATGGAGGAAGAGAAGCCGACGCCGACGCCGACGCCGACGCCGGGAAAGGAAAAGGAAACAGAAGCGAAGCGAAACGAGAGAATGCAGGGCGAAGCCGAAGAGAAAAAGAAAAGGGGAAACGACGGTGCCGGCCGGTCAAGGCACCGCCACCGCAACCCCGATGTCGACAAGAGTGAGGGGAAAGGAAAGCTGGCCACCGGCAAAGAGGAAAGCAGCTGAGGAAGGAGGAAAGAGGAGGAGAAAGGTCGAAAGTTTCCATTCCAGATCCGGTGTCGTTGCCAGTGATGGGGACGAACGGAGGCCAGATCTAGCTTCGTGGCAACCCGAGGACGCCGTGGAGAGGCTGAACCACCGAAATGGACTACCGCCGGTGGTCGAACCGGCCAGCAAAAGCTGAACCGCCCTAATCGGCCTGACCCAGCCAACTCGGCCCGACCCGATCCGACCCGACTCGACCCGGTTCAGACCAAAAAAAAAGAGAGAAAAACAAAAACAAAAAGAAAAAGAAAGAAAGGAAAAAGAAAGAAAAGAGAAGGAAAGAAAAAGAAAAGAAAAGGAGAAAGAAGAGAAGGAAGAAGAAAGAGAAGAAGAAAAAGGAAAGAAAAAGAAATGGTAAGGAAAGTAAAGATTTTCTATATTCCGTAGAAATTTATAGAATTTATTGGATTACTTCTTAAGCGAATATATGTGTGTTAAATTATGACAGCTTGGAAATAAGGCTAGTGGTGGATTTCGGGTAGGCTCGGAAACACGCTAAGCTTTGGCGAATAGGTAAGATACTTTTATAAAGCATTAGTAGTATTATTTTGTATGTGGGATTATGATTTTTATATGATGCATGGATGAAATAATGTTAAAAACACTAAGAGGACCCACAATTGATGGTGGGGGTCTTAGTATGAGATAAAGGAATTGTGGGAATCAACGACTGCGATATAAATTGTGTTTTCTTGTAGGAGGTCTTGATAAATTTAAGCCGTTACGCTGTCGAAATTTATATAAAAATGTTAATGAAAAATGTTATGTTTTCTCGTATAAGTGGAACCTTGGATATAATTATCGAAAGATAAATTTGAAAGGACTTTATTGTGCCGTAGAAATATTGATTTTTTGAAATAGTTGAGAAGGCAAATGGATTAGCGTGATAACCTGAGGAGTCATATTATGTGAGTCTTATAGAATCGATAAATCGAGTTATCTTAACATTACGAATTGGCTATCTAGTCGAAAATGAGGTAGAATATCGATTCGTTGGAGTAGTGATAAAAGTAATGATAATTATATGATATAGCTTGGAAGAGATGATCGTAGTTAAAACTTTGATGGTCGAGTGATTGAATCGTGAAATTATTAATGGAGTGATGATTCCAGAATTTAGTGAATTGGATCTCTTGATTTTTAAATAGTTCTGAACATGATAACATAGACAATTCAAGAGGTCAGCATTGAGATTGTTTTATCGTATTACATCGTATTATCGGATATACGAGAGATGATAAGTGGACCTACACTAGTGATATGGGTCTTAGTATCAATAATGTGGTATACAATGGATAGTTATGATATTAAGTCATAACGAACACATGAATTGTGCATACATAATCTTATTGAAATTAAGGTTGAATTACGACACAATCCGATCAATTATAGATTCAAACACCTGAGTGATAGACATGTGAACATATGGTTTAGTTATAACCTTGGAATAGGCCTTGAATAATAAGATCGACAATTATATAAGTTCGGTATTAAATTATATAGGCCATATGAAAATTGATTTGAGGATTGTGATATGAGTTTGTGATAGTGAATGAAATTGAACCTCAAGTCGGAAATTATGAAACGTGTCAATAGATCAAACCATAGGTGGATTTGATAAGTGACTATCGATCTTGTGGTTCTATTATCCTCAATGTCGACTCGGGAATAAATATCGAATGATGATATTGGTATTTACATGATTTTAGTATTTTGATGGCTATTTAGCAACATGATATTTAAATACTTATAGATACCAAGAGGATTCATACTAATGATATGATCCTAGTATCGATAATGAAATATACAAATGATTGTTATAGTCGATAATTATCGAAAAAGGATATTGAATACCGAATGGTCTGAATACCAAGTGACTTGATTTTCGAATGAATTGAATACTGAACAATTTGAATACCAAATGAATTGAATATTGAATGAGTTGAATACGGATCTACTGATTTGATATAAAGAAAGTTTTGAAATCGAAAGATTGATGGTAATAATTTAGATGAATTGATTCACTGTATTAGATGAAAATATTACTGAAGTTGCATATTGAAATAGTTTTATAGCATCGCTTTTAAGCATAACTTGCTACAACTTCAGATGTTATAATAACAGTTATATGAATGCTAAAAAGTATAGAATAGTTTTAAAAAGAAAGTATATGGTATATATATTTTTTATATATGAATCATCTTAAAGAATTTTACCATATGCTTTACATGATTTTGACATGAAAAGATAAAGATTTAAATGTTTTATGAGACTGTAGGCACCCTAGAAGAATTAAATTCAATAAAGCATAGTGAAAATCGCCTAATTGGAGCTTTGCTCATTAGGCAGAGATGCTTGTCCGACAATAGTCGTGGACAGGTCTCAGTCACGCCTGATCAGTGGGGTTGAGAGAGATGAGGTCTATGGCCATAGACAACGCCCTAGTTGGTTTCCAGGGGACGATGACATGATTTTCACTGCTAGCTACAGTGATTTAAGTCTTTATTGATAGAGTGATAGGGATCTAGCCTAGTCTCTAACCGATATGATATGAAGTCTAGAGTATGATTTTATTGATATGAACTCTAGACTTGACATGATTTATACACTACATGAGACATGTTTGAAATGAAATATATTTTGAAACAGTACATGTCTTAAACATGTTTTGAAAGTACATGTGATATGATTTCGACACTTATATGATTTATATACGATTTTGTGTCGAACTTGACATGATATGCGGTCTAGAGTATAGATTGATTTGATATGAACTCTAGACCTAGTATGATTTATATTCTATGAAAAATGTTTTAAAACCGCACATGTTTTAGACATGCTCTGAAATCGAATACATGAATTGAAATTGAACATGTTTCTATCATGCCTTAAAGGTAAATTTGAAATGAATTGAAAATTCATATGTTAAGCATTTTCTAAAGTATATATGATATGATTTCAAATGATAGCGGTTTATACAGTAAAGTTACATAAATTGCATATTAAACCCTGACATGATAATATGCTTAGTACATGAGAATTCCATGAGGAATGTCATGACTCGACGTTAATGATATTTCATCTATACGATGGCATGATATGATATGATACATGAACGAAAAAATTGATATGAAGAGAATTGTGATCTTACACTATCGTGATCATAAGTTCTCACACGATAAGTGATATGAATTGATGTAATACGGGAATATGATTGTTGAATGTAAAGTGATTCGATAAGATATCTGAATTAAACATGAAGAATATATGAGGAGTATCATGTCTCAGTGGTAACGATATTTCATCTACATGATGTCATGATATGATATGAAACATGAATATAGAAATACATGAAGAGAATTATGACTTCGTGCCACCATGATCATGATCCACTATATGAAAAGTGATATGAGATGATAGAATACAGAAGTATGATTATGAAATGAAAAGTGACTTGATACGATATCTTAATTGGATAGGATGTAATATGAGATTGATGAGAATATGGACTAATAGTATATGATATTCAAATTAGACACGACATATTGTTGTGCAATGCACTATAGTATAATGATGAGAAAACCAAAAAGTGATTATGATGATTTATTTAGAAGTCTGAGTGATAGACAGATGACAAGAATTGAGATAATGAAATGTTATTGATGAAACGGATTAACTGTAATTGCAAACTTGCAAGTTTTAAGCATTGCGGTTTAAAACAGTATAATCCTACTCTTGTATTTATATTAGTATCTTACTGAGCCATGGTTTTGCTCACCTCACTAAATTTCATCTCTTTCAGACTATTGAAGTTAACATCTGCCATGTGAGCTGCTAGGTGGGCATCGAAGACGGTGTATGGACTTGGTACTAGTCTTTTGAGGTATATGTTCCTTATAAAATACTTATGTAAGACTTTAATTGATGCACAGTGCATATTCTGTTTAACAAGTCGGGATGTAACTAAGAACCATTTCCTTGCTAGTTTAACATTTAAATGAAATGACTATAGGTCACCTAGATAGTATAGTAACTACACTGACACCGAATACAAACCTTAAAATGAAAAAGAAAAATTTAGTCCATAAATTTGTAGACTAAGAAAAGTATAAGTATTAAGGGAAAGTCGTGGCCTTCGGGTCGTGACAAATGGCGTGACACTATTAGAGGTGGCAAACAGGCTAGTTCGGGCGGGTTTAGTTCGGGTTATATTCGGGTTCGGGTTATTTCGATTTCGGGATTTTTTTGGTTTTGGATTTTTTCGATTTTAGGTTTTTTTAGTTTCTGGTACTTTCGGTTTCAAGTTTTTTTCGGTTTCGATCTGATTTTAACCAGGCAAGCTTAGTCAAATTATTTTGAAATTTTATAAGTTATAGATGTTTTTATAATTTTGAATGTAATAATTAATTTAATTTTATATAGTTAAATAAAAATATAATAGAAATGCTAAATTAAAGTTAAAATTTAATAAATATTTACATATATATAAATTTTTACATTTTAATGTCTTTATTACTGGACAATTATTTTTTATTTTTTTAATTTCTTGCAATATTCACAGTTGTTATAAAATATATAATTATATATTAATAATTATATAAAAATTTATTTTTTAAGTGAGCCAAATATACATATATATATATATGTATACATATATATGTGTGTGTGGTGTGTGTGTATATATATATATATATATATATATATATATATATATATATATATATATATATATATATATATAAACTAAAAGAAAGTGAAAATCCAAAAAATATTAGTTATACAAATAAATAACTAACCAATTATAAATAAATTATACTAAACAATTAAACATTTATATAAATGGTTTTATATTCTTAATAATAACTTATTGGGTTATTATATTTTTTTGGGTCAACGTTAGACATTAGAATTTAGACACTCTGAGTTCAATAAATTTCTTTTTTTTTTACTTTGTTTTATTAGCTTTTTTAATAATTATATTATATTTTAATAAAATTTTAAATTTTTAAGATTTTTTTACATTTATTTTGTTTTTTAATTACCAACATAATTAGTAATTAAATTAAATCTAGTCATATAACTAGTTAACTAATTGTTCAATTATAATGTTGAATAAAATTATAGTATACATTAAAAAAATTATTATTATGAATAATTGATCAACTAATTACATCAATTTTATATTTATTTTGTTTTTGGTTTGTACATGAATGATAATATTAACATTATTACATTAAATATAATCGCATTCATACACACTAATTAATCACATATCTCATTAAAAATTTAAAACATTGAATTAAACAAGTTATATATACCAAATTGACATTATATTATAAATAATAATATTTGCTATAATCATATTATATACAGTTATACACCAATTGAGTACTAATTTTTTTACGTTCACATTAACATAATAATATTAGATATGCATCAATGATCAAATGTCTAATTAAAATGTTAAATAGTAGATATCACTAAATTAATTAATATAATGCTAGTTATTTAAATATAATTAACAATAATATTAATAAAGTATAAAAACAAATTTTATTAAAATTACCACTTACACAATAATACTACCCTAGTATATTATTAAATTACACTTTAATTTACTATTAGAATTATTATTTTTATCCACACTTTAATTTTATATTTAATGGATAATAAATAAATTATTTTTACTAAATACTTAATTCTATCAAAATAATACTTACACACTAAGAGATTAGATAATTTATTCTTAAAATATTATTAAAATATAATATACAAATCAATATTATAAGATACCAAATTGGTTTGTTCATGTATAAGATTATTATAATGTAATAAATAATTAATTACCACTAGCTTAATTTATAATTTTTTCTTTCAATGATGTCCAAGCTTATAAAAAAAATTGTACTTGTACTGTTTAATTTAATTACTTAACTTTTTCTAATCTTAAAAACTTGAATTTTAATTTTAAGATTAGGTTTTTTTTTAATGTAAATTTAATACCTTTCTATACTTGAAACTTTAAGAAAATATAGTTTAAATTTAATTTTATTAATAATGTTCTTAATGTGTTGCACAAAATATCAAATTCAAAGTTTCAAACAAATATTCAAATCATATAATTTTTTTTATATATTTGATTTATTATTGTATTAAAATTAAAATTTTATTATAAAATAAAAATAAGAAAATGATAAAATGATTTTTATAATAAAATCAAATGTTAAATTAATAATATATTTATTATTATAAATACTATAAGTATAATATTAAAGATTATTTGATATCATATATTATGGTGTTTTAAATTAATTTTATTTAATAATTGAATTAAAAAGATTCAATATTTATTTTGTTGGTAATACATAATTGATATAATTGTATAATAAATAATAATTGTTTTCAAAATTTTAAACTTTATAATTAAAAAACTTATCAATTATTTATTTATTTTTAAATAACAATCATATAATTATAATTTGGGTTTTTTTTGGGGTTATAAATTTTGTTTTTTACTAATTTTAGATCGGATCGGTCTCGATTTTGGATCGTATCGGGTTCGGGTTATGTCGGGTTTGGGTTGTGTCGAGTTCGGGAGTTTTCGATTTCAGACTTTTTCGGTTTTGGATTTTTTCAGTTTCAGACTTTTTTGGTTTCAGGGTTTTGACTTTTTGTCAATTCAAGTTGGTCCAAGTTCGGTCTCAAGTGTGTTCGGGTAGGTTTTTGGTGTAACGCCCTGTGACCACATTTTCCATGTATTTCTATACAACTTATCCGGTTGGGCTGTCTGTGATACTTCAATTGTATTTAATGTTAAACAATTTTATATAGCAATGTTTATATTATACACATCCCCTAACTTAGTTAATAGACAAGTAGTACTGTAGACATGTCCAAATACAGAAAATAAATGATCGTACCTCATATATCTCAGTCGGTCTGTCACATTGTCCTTTGTGTACAGCTTTGATCCCACAATCCTCGGATCTCACAATCGTGAAAATCTAAAATGTTAAAATTGGGGAGTGAGCAAACCACGGCTTAGTAAGAGAGTTATATGTCACACTTGATATTCAGCTAACTATATGCTGAAAATATTTTTTTTTCACTTTCTTTAAATTTTCCTAGATGGGCTTTAGGCTCACATGTAGGAAGGATACTACAGTCGGCTAGGGATCCAGATAGAGTAAGGCAGTTATTTTAAAATACCTGACTTGTTCCAGAACCTAGAAGCAACTATAGAGAGTACTATATCAATTGTTCTCAAAATGATATAATATTCATTTCCGTAAAATAAACCATTTATTTCTCTTCATTTCAGTATATTTTAAAACACGTGACAGTTTAGTAGTAAAATAATGGTTTACTTCTATTCTAGTCAGTACAGTTAAAACACGTGACAGTACAGTGGTTTATAAATATCCAAAACTTTTGGATCAGTAAACAGTAGTTTTCGGTACTATTTATTAATTCAGTACCTTACAACTCAGTAAAACCGTATCTTATAACTCAGTAAAACAGTAATATTCAGTAAAATGGTATTTCGATACGGTTTAGTCAGAAAACAGTAAACAGTACAGTTCCATAAACAGTATTTTGGTACAATTTTTCATCAGTAAACAGTAAACAGTACAGTAATTCAGTAAATAGGATTCCGTAAATCCTTTTAGTAATCAGTAAATAGTAAGCAATAAGTGAGACTAGGCAACACCCTACAAGTAAATCATGCTATCATCGTCCACTAGGGACACAGTAACAGTAATGAGATCTATGGCCATGATCTATAATATGTCCTTGGTGTACACTTGCTAGGTGACAATCCGGGACGCTGATGACTAGCTGATCAATTAGCCACGTGACAGTAACAGTATGGTATGATGCATGAAGCTCAGGGCCTAAGTCTCAAAACAATGTAAAACCGTGCCATAGCCTTTATGGATTTTAAACACAGTAGTGTAAAATATTTCACAATTATCCATAAGGCTCACATGTATAAATCATCACCTTTATGAAATAATTAAATCAAATATCATTTCTCAAAATATTTTATAAAGGTATAAGTCATATTTTCCATACGATGAAAACAGTTTACAAATCATCACTGTAACATATAAAAAGTCATAATTGTCTTTTTTACCGTAAAACATATATGCACACTTTTCCATGCTTTCTATTGAAAACATGGTCTTCAAAATCATCGGAATTCAAATCAATTATTTTTATGATTTATGGAAAAATAAAATATTTATTTTCCAATTCAACAATTCCATCACCATGTTTTCCTTCTAAAAACACGTGTAGAGACCTCTAATCTTGAAATCATAGTTTTCCATCATTTCTTAACCTTTATGGAATTTATGTAATTAATTATTTTCATAATGAAAACCATAAAGGTTTGATATGAAATCAAGTGAATATTTAAGAAATATTTATAAAATATTCACTTCCGTCTTTTTCAGTTTCCATCTCGTTTCACGTGAAATATCACCTACTGGGTGAATTTTCAATGATTTCTTTTTCACCATTCTCGAAAACATGAATATTTTAAAATCAACTTTCGTATATTCATGTTTTATGAAAAATACTTGATTTTTCGATTTTCGTGTTTGAAAATCGTTTCTCGTGAAATCAAATCACTTACTATAATTTTCGATAATTTTTGGTATTTTTCGGCAGTATATCGACTACCGATTGGCTAGCCTCCTGCACGGAAAATATAGTTTTATAATTTTCAACCGGTAATTCACCACAATTTCCAAACCAATAAATCACCACAGTTTTCAACCAATCATTGTCAATTACATTTATAAAATTTAAATGCATAATTTAAAACATGTAGCCGAATATCCTTACAGGTGGCACATGTCTCCCTTACCTGTCTCGGGTCAGCGACTGCCTCTCAAAGGTCGCGCCCGTGTTCACTTCGCCCGATTCCATCGTCTCGGTTATCGAGGAAATTTTCTGGAAATTAAATTCTAAAATTTAGAATTTTTCCATAATTTATTAAAATAAATCACTCGAAATTAATTTTCGAAATTCTTACCGAATTTCCGTAATTTTCGAGTTTTTGAATTTCTCGAGAAAATTTCCGAAAATTCCTTCTCTCTCTTTTCTTCTTTTCCTCTTTTCTTTCTCTTTCTTTTTCTTTTCTTTTTCTTTTTCTTTTTCCTTTTTCTTTTCTTTTCTTTTCCTTTTTCTTTTTTTTTCCTTTTTCTTTTCTTTTTCTTTTTCTTTTTCCTTTCGCAGCCGAACCAGTCACCTCCCCTCACCGCCGGTTCTTCTCCGGTAGGTCAGTGGCCCTTCAGCTGGCCGGCACCACGACGAACCTGGATTTGGCCTCCGTTCATCTTGAATCGGCGGCACGACGGTGGATAGACTTTATTTAGGTCCGATCTCTTCTCCCCCTTCGCCCTTCCTCCTCCGCCGTTCTCTGCCTCACTGGTGGCCTCCTACCCTTTCCTCTTCCTCCGCTGGTGCTTCGGTCACAGTGGCGGTGGCCGAATCGGCTGGCACCGCCACTTTCTCTTTTCTTTTTTTCTTTCTCGGCTCCGTCGGGTTTCGCCTTTGTTTTCGATTCTATTTCCTTCCTTTTCTGTCGCCGATCATCTCCTCATCTCCTTGGCTTGCTGGCTGAGATGGCCCTTCCTCTTCTCTTTTCCTTCTCACCGATCGACAGGGTCGGCTATTCACGAGGAAGATCGGGTTTCCCGATTCTTCCTTTCTTCTCTCTTTTATTTGTTTTCTTTCTTTCATTTTATTATCTTCATTATACACATAATATATTATATACTATATATCATATATTTTATATATATATATATATATATATATATATATATATATATATATATATCAAGATATATTTATATTGTGTATTAAAAATATATATATATATATATATATATATATATATCTAGTGTGTATATATATATATATAAATATTTATACACTTTAAAATTAAATAACATTTATATATATTTATATAAATGAAATACTACAATATATATTGTATTTACAATATATATATATATATATATATATATATATATATATATATACACACACAAACTTTAATGTAAAATACTATTCACATTTCTTATATATGTATATATTTATATATACATAAAATATACATATGTACTATTTAAATTTATGAAATAGTATATATTCATATATATACCAATGTATAATAATATATACTATATATCATTTAAGTACATATGTATTTGTATTAAAAATATATTTATATAATATATAATTATATAAATATATTTCATATTCATTTCTTATTTTCTTATTTAATTTGGATTTTCATTTATCTAAATTAAATTTCCTCTTTTCATTATTTTTTATAATTTCAACTTCATTCTTGTTTCCACTTACATTTTCCTTCACTCGAACTTCCCAATTTGTCACTTTCTCAATTCTCAGAATATTCCACCATATTCCAATCTCCAACGATATTTCTATTTTTTTTAATATTGATTTCCAATATTAACCAGTGAAATTTTACGGTTATCACATTCGGGCTCAGGCCAAGCCAACTTTTGTCACCTCTAGACACAATTCTTCTTCACCAATTTTCTTCAGCTTCTATTTATTGCCTTTTAGTTGTTTATAACCAATTCATTTTGTTTAGTTTCAATTAGATTTTAAAGGTGCAGGAGAGCTGGTGACAACAGCTTTGTCTCCCACGTTTGCTGCAACTTCTTCATCTTCGGTTGCTATTTTAAATCTTGATTCTTAGATTGTTTTAGGATTGGATCTTAGTTTTAAATCAGTTTTTTTAAGAACTTTAAAATTTAAGTTTGTATTTTCTTTTAAAAAAATTCTCGTTTTTATTTACTCATATTCATACTCTGTTTATATATTCAAGTTACTGTTTTATTATTTTCTTGTTAATTTTTTGCTGAGTATTTTCATGTTTTTGGTCTCTGCAATTCCTATTTTCTGGTTTCACGTTTTTGGATTGATTGTTCTTGCTGGTTTATACTCTCTATTTTCTGAATTTGTGCAAAACGCATGGCTGTGAGGAAGCTAGATAGAAAACGTGGCTGCCTTGCCGTTTATTCCTTGCCGCTGCTGCAGTGTGCTCTGTTTTGGGACAAGTGTCGGTTGTGGTAAGTTGAAGCATAGGTAGACGTTGCTGTAACAAATGGGCAGAGCGTGAAGCGGTGTTGAGCATGTACGGTGACAGATTGTGGCGTGGCTTGAAGCATGGCTTGCGTATTTGGCAGGAACGATTTTATAACTTTTCAATCACAATTTACATGCAATTTTAAAAGTGCCTGGTTCATCATGAGTGAGATAGTAGGAATATTATTTATTATATATTTATTAGCTTATTAGTTTAAGAGTTTAATAGTTAGCTGCAGATAGTTTAGAATATTTATAATAATTTACTTAATATTTTATTTTATGTATTTAGTAGAATATTTATAATTGCATTCTAGGTAGATTTAGTTTAAATAATTTAAATTTTAATTTTAGGGAAATTTTAATTTTCATGCACTTCACTTTTAATTTGCAAAATTATTTCATGCTTAATTTTCATTATATTAATAGTTAATTAATTTTAGAAAATTTTAATTGTTTGAATAAATCTAGGATGAAATCATTTTAGTACTTAGCTACAATAAACCTAAATAATATTCGTGGGAACGATACTCCACTCATCACTTTGTTACTTGTTGTGACTGTGCACTAGCGATATAGGTTTTAGACACAACACAAGGTGTCTCACTTGTCAACAGGTAAAGGTAGAGCATCAGAAGCCAGTAGGATTGCTACAACATCTAACGATACTAGTGTGGAAATAAGAGCATATTACTATAGATTTCATCATGGGTTTACGGAAATCCAGGAGGAACCATGATGCAATCTGGGTTATTGTTGATAGATTGACAAATCATCCCACTTCCTCGCCATTAAGTACACTGATTCTCTAAGAGCCTTAGCCGATCTTTACGTTAGGGAGATTGTTAGACTTCATGGAGTTCCAGTGAACATAATTTCTGATAAAAATTCCTAGTTTACCTCTCATTTTTTGCAGCATTTTTAGGATGCTATGGGATCTTAACTGAATTTCGGCACAACTTTCCATCCGCAGACTAATGGTCAGTCAAGCGCACCATTCAAACGCTCAAGGATATGTTGAGAGCTTGTGCACTAGATTTTAAAAGCTCCTGGGACGACCACTTACCACTAGCAGAATTTGCTTATAATAATAGTTATCACTCTAGCATCAGCTTGGCACCTTATGATGCTTTGTATGGTAGGATATGCCATTCTCCTATTTATTGGAGAGAAGTGGGTGATCGAAAAATTTTAACTCTCAAACTTGCTGAGCAAGCTTCAGAGGACGTATAGATTATATGTGAAAAACTGAAGACTGTTCAAAGTCGACAAAAAAGTTATAAAGATGTCAGATGCTGACCTTCAGAGTTCTCAGTAGGGGATTTAGTATTCTTGAAAGTGTCACTGTCCAAAGGCAGATTTAGGAAGAAAGAAAGTTAAGTCCTTGCTATATTGGGCCTTCGAGATCTTAGACCGAGTGGGAGATGTTGCATATCGGTTGGCTCTACTTCCAAAGTTATCGGGGGTACATGATGTCTTCCACATCTTAATGTTGAGGAAATATCATCCAGATCCGTCCCATGTAATTCAGTATAAGCCATTGGAGATCAAATAATATATGAGTTACGTGCAGAAACCAGCTCGAATTTTGGATCAAAAAGAGAAAGTACTATGGTCTAAGACTATTACTCTAGTTAAGGTTCTCTGGCAATATCACTCAGCAGAAGAAGTTACTTGAGAATTAGAGAGCCTAATGAGAGAAAAGTACCTAAAGTTATTCGACTGATGGACCTAATCAAATTTGGAGGACTAAATATCCTAAGGTGGGGAGGATGTGAGATTCACCTCTCCATTCACTGTTTCATACTGTTAATAAAGCTTAGGATAACTAACATGTCTCATAGTTATTTATATACCTTAGGTTTTATCGGTATAATGGGGATTTAGACTGTGGGCCCCATTAAGACATTTAGTGCTCTGAAAAAGAATAACCCTACAGTACTGATATTCAGAGTCAAATAATGATATGGTAAGAATCTGCATCTTAAAATTTCTTTGTTGGTGCACATTTTAAAAAACGTGAAATAATTTCAAAAATAACGATTAAGTCCATTGGTCCAAAAAAATTGTAAATAACGGTTAATCTAAGTTGACTTTTGACCAATTACTAGTTATTAGTAAATATTTGTGTGACAAAGTTTTATGTCATGTTGATTGATAGATTGGATCACTCGAAAATGTAGGAAATTACGCTATTTAACTATTAGGGGTATTTTTGTAATTTTACTCCTTCATTCAATTAAACCCCATTAAAGGCTATTCCAATGATTAAAATATGTTGAATACATATATTTTATGAGTGAATGGAATATTTAAAAGTTCAATTGAATGTTTAAACAGAAATTAGAAAGAAAGTGGCATAGTTGGAAGTTTTAAACTTGTATATGGGTATTTTGGTCATTGTGCCATTAAAATATCAATTTTAAAAGAAAAATATAACTCTTTCTTCTTCATGCAGTCCACTGTTCATCCTCTTTCACTCCTCCATTAACAAAGCTTCTTGAAGAGAGAGAAAGCCATTGAAAACCTAGCGAAATCTTACCGAAACCGAATATAATCTTCACCAAACCTGCATAGTTTTCGGTGCTCTACAACCTAGTGCCGAAAACAAGTGCTAAAGTGGCCAAATTCAAGGTGTAGGAACTCCCACAAGTTTCGGCCAAGGTAAGGATGAGAAAGAAAGCTTGTGTTTTCACGGTTTTGTGATTTCTTGTCATGTGTTTAAGGTACTTAAGCTTATATCTAGCCTTGAATTAAATTAAAACCATGTCAATCTCTCTTCTAGGGTTTTGGCCAAGCATGTACTTAAGTGCTCATGGTATTGTTTTATGTAAAGGTGATATAGAATGGATGTAGAACATGTGTAGAACATGAATTCAAGCTTAAATTCATGAAATGAGATGAGTAGCCTAGCATAGTGAATTTGGCCTAGTGAGATCGAATTCATGCTTAATTTTATGTAATTTGGGTCTTAGAATATTGTACAAATTAATGCCAGACTACTGCCGCAATTTGAGCTGAAAACAAAGGTAATTTGACAGTAGTTACAATATTAGCACAGGTATGAAGTAAACTAGATTTAAGGCCCCAATAGGCAATGTGTTAGATTTCAAAGAGTTAAACACTCTTTATAACTGAAGTGTGATGAATTGACTGAATCTATATGGTGTTTTGCAGCTCGAAAGTGAGGTGCAGAATACTAGTGCTACTGAGCATTTTAGGGAAAATCAAGTGGTAAGGGATATATGTAAGAGGCATTGGGATACTGTGTTGCATTGAAATTGATGAAAATAATTTTATGGGATTGCATTGATTGGTTTGATTGAAATTACGAAAACTAGTCTTGTGGTTTATATTGTGTTTTGTGCAGGAAGGTTAGAATTTACCATACCGTTATGCTGCTGAAATTGCATGAAATTGAACTCTAAACCTTAGAAACCCAGAGATAGGTATAGAGGGAAATGAAAGAAAGTTTGAAATAAAAGAAACTTAAAGGGTTCATATAGGTCGATTGGAGCATCGAAATTGTAACTCAATTTTCGGAATCGATTTTAATGTTTTTTTTAGTTTTTAAGATATACAAGAATACTACTATCCTTCTTATGTGTAAATAAAATATTTTTAACATTGAATTTCAAACCGAGAATATTTGCTGAATTTTTATATTTTGACTATCACTATCACTGATTTCATCAAATTATGGATTGATTGAAGATTGTTTTGTAGTGGATTGGATTCTAAAGAGCATTTTCATTGTTTTATGAACTGTTTTGAGATTGTTTAGTCCCATAAAAACCTTTCGCTAAGCTAACTGACTGTACTATATTGTTTGCTAATTGATCCTGATCATGTCATTAGTCATCCCGTTAGCATCTGATTAATGCACACTAAGGACACCATTGTGACTATGACCATATGTCTTATTATTACTGTTTCTCCCTTTTTGGGATACTATTTCTACATGATCTCTATTAGGTGTAGCCTGATCTCCACTATACTGTTTTTACTGAATTGAATTACCTATCGTTTTCAATTGTGTTTTATTAAAATGTTAATACATTGTTTGCATAAATTGTTACTGCACTATTTTGGGATTTAAGAATTGAATATTGGTACCACGTTTACTAAATAATTTACTAAATCATTTTTTTATACTATTTAGCTTATTATACTACTCAATGAGGAAACTGTCAATTGTTACTCCCAATAGTTGGAGCTAGAATTGGAACAAGTGAGATGCTTTAGAGCATCCTTCTGTACTCAATCGATTACCTACCCCGATTATAATATCCTTCTAAGAACAATCCATTACTGTATTGATAAGACAGTTTAAAGTATATGCATATAACTATACATAGTATCAACTTTGTTATAT
The DNA here is from genome assembly GCA_031772115.1 of Heritiera littoralis. Classification (NCBI taxonomy): domain Eukaryota; kingdom Viridiplantae; phylum Streptophyta; class Magnoliopsida; order Malvales; family Malvaceae; genus Heritiera; species Heritiera littoralis. The sequence continues at coordinate 2,293,877 of JAPDPK010000022.1, forward strand.
ATATATATATATTTCTTATTGGACGTAAGCTTACCCCACTCTTTCTATCCTCCAGATTATTTGCAGTAGCTCTGTTCAACTAAGGAGATCGAGTTTATCAGTATCCCTTAGGAGGTTGCTCTAGGACCGTAGAGGTGTATTGCTTTACTTTTATATATTCAGACATTTATTTACAATACTACTATATGTAAATTATGCAAGGGATGAAAAAAAAAGGTTGTAATATACTAGATGGATGTTTGTTATTTTCATATATTTTATGAAAGAAATATGCTATTTACAATTAAAATCAATGAATACTAAAGAAAATTAAGAGAAGGCAAAACAAACAACCCAACTATTTATGAATTTGAATAAATTGTTAGTACCAAATGTCTATATTGAAATGTGACAATAGCAGTATAAATTTTATAAAACCTAGTGCAAGGCAAATACATTTTATAAAGCAAAGGTAGTTGATTTTAAAATCATTTTAGTATTTCCTATGTTGCTTATATATATTCCTTTCCAATTCATCACAACGCAGCTTATCCAAATTAGCCTAGCAGTCAAAATCCAGTAATTGGGCGTATATACTCCTTGACACCAACTTATTTTCGAACTATAGAAAATTATTAAATCATTTTAAATTCCAACACTACCTTCACATAATATTTATAAGTCTTAAGATCTCCCAAACTTCCTAATACAACAGTAATTCAATTTATTTCCCATCAAACACCAAAACTGTAACTACTGTCAAAACACCTTCATTTTCGAATCTCACTTCACCAACAATCTTATATTAATTTATACATTATTCTAGGACCAATTTTATATCTAATTGATCATGATTTCTCTTTGTCCTTCTAGCCAAAAACTCACTCTCTCACTATACTCTTCATTTTGCAAATTTAACACCATACCCATGTTCTTCACATTCTCTACATTAACATTCATCAAGATTTTATTCAAATCAAGCATGACACTATTAAAACCCTAAGTGGTTGAAACCCTAAAGGTGAGGTCCTCATGGTTTTTCATCAATCTAAGGTTATACACAAGCTAAACATATCAAAAACACTAACATATGTTTAAAGAAATTAAAACAAAAGTTCCTATCTCATACATACCCTTTTGGCTGAAACTTAGAGGAAGAATTTCATCCACCAAATGGCCTCTCCTAAGCTTGATTCCAAGATATGTTGTAGAGCTCTTGAAGATAATCAACTTTGCTTAAGGAAGGTTTTAGTCTTAAGTAGACCTAGCAATTTTAGACATGACACGAAAACGATACAAATATAAGACACATTGTGACACGAATTAAAATTAAGTAAAAATTATATATCAATATTGTAAAAGCTAAAAATAAGATTTTATGTTTTTCGTGTCAACACGAATTTTGACACGAAATTTTCGTGTTTTACATGACACGAACATAATTTTACATGACACGAAAATGAATTAAAAACACGAATTACTAGGTCTAGTTTTAAGGTGGTTTTAAGGGTGATTCTCAAGGATCTCTCACTAACTCAACACTTAGAAAATGAAATGGAAAAATAGAAGAAGAGTGGCCAACCAAAGAAGAAGATGAAGTGAAAAATATCTAAATTCTTTAATATGAAAGTTGTAATGTAGTGGGGTAACTATACATGAATAGCTACTTCTACTAACTTATATTTATATATAACTTTTTTCATGATTTTCATAATATTTAAATTCTTTACTATTCCAATCATTATTTCCATTATATATATATATATATATATATATATATATATATATATAAACTAGTTAAATTTTGACTTCAAAATGGGGTAGTCAGCCATGCTTGGGAATTTATCGAAATGCCCTTTACAATTTCATTAATACCATTTGTCCTAACCATTACAATGTCATTTAAATTATTTAATTAAATTGTCATATATTTTTATTTTCCTACAAAACATACTTATTTAATATAATATAACGCAAACTTTAACTTTTAATGTGGTTTGAATTGTCTAATAGTGAAATTACTAAAAATCCCTAAATAGTGCTTTTAAGCATTTTCTTGTGATTCGGTATACAGTTTGGAACTAAGTGAGACATCTTCACACAAGGGTTCAACTACAATATTCTGTGAGTCTAAATCAAATTATGTTGACCTCTGTTTAAAATTTATGTTTTGTCCAACCAAAAGACATAATCGTCATTTTTAAATTCGTTCGCATGTTTCCCAAGACATGTACAAACAAAAGAATCTCAAGATGCAGATTCTTACCATCTCAATGTTTCACTCCAAATATTGATATTCTGAAGTCCGATGTCCATTCAGATATTAGAATCCTCGGTGGGGCCCACAGCACACTTTCCTCCTATATGACAAAACATAAGGAATTTATTCATTATATTTAATTTCAGTTATTCTAACTTCATAATTAACTTATATAAAAGTAAAGAAATTAGGAATATCACAAAAATACAATTTAGAAATATGAAAACCAGTAGATTAGCATTTCTTCATACTCCAAACATTATTCAAATCCAAGAAACAGCACAATAAGTAGAGCTCGACATCGATCTTAGCCTTTCTATCTTTAACTGGACTGAAATTTTTAGGTATTTTTTTTATTTTCTACCCTATTTGAAATTTTCATTTATTCTCATCCTTATTTTTTTATATTTTTCTCTAATGAGGAAAAAGAGCCAGATAAAAGAAAAAGAAGGGAAAGGGAAAGGGAGAGAAGAGAAAGAGAAGGGGATAACAATAAGAAGTATGATGCCGTAAATGGTTACTTGCACCAGCTCCTTCATTTCCACTAGCCGATATTGTAGTCTTCCCTCCACCGTCGCTATGAATTATTACATGCATGTTGCCATTGCCTTGACCCTGAAAAAGATATTATCAAAAGAACTTTTGAGATTGATCATTGCCCTTGGTTGTCTCTCCCTATTGTTGGACAATCAATTGCTATTTGGCTTTACAACGCCATAAAGTGGATCTAAGTAAGTTAAATTTATTAATCCATACAATGAATTTAAAGGACAGATATAAGATGATGATTCATTGGCTTAGTATCATCATTTCCATTCAGATAGGTCTCGACTTAGTTCTAAATCTCCTTTTCCTTTCTCTTAATTAGTAATTCCCAATTGATTAGTTCTAATTCTCTCAAATTGTTTCCAAAATTAATCCAATTTTCAAACAATAAAACCCTAGATCACTTCCCAAAGGCGATCCATTTCTTTTGTTGGCACTCAATAAGTGCGTTATTTGATTGAGTCCAAAGCCTACCAATGCATAAAGATTCCAATCTAAGTGAGAGCCGAAACTGGGGTCTACATAAAATTATTGTTATATTATTACATTATAATATAATTGAAATTAAGAAAGTTTCCTTTGTCAAATTTGTGAATTGGTTTTAAATTTTGTTTATTTTTTCCTTGTTATCTTCCACATTTTATTAACTTAACTAATCTTCACCATCAATTCAAGCATTTCTTATAATAGACAAGTTGAAATTTTGCTTAAGTTGACTTTATCTGATACTTTCAATTTCAATGTGAATCTTTTACAACATATTAGAGCTTCATGTTAAAAGATAGTGTTTTAGTTCTTTTCTTTGATTTTGCATGCTACCAGTGCCACCATCAATTGCTTGGTCCTCTTCGCAAGGCTTTCACATCTCGAGCCGAACTGGGTGCTTATTGACCACTACAAATATTACCATCAGATCATCATGAGAAGTAAATACATCTCCCTTTTCAGCGAGGGTGATGTGAGGACCCCATTTTTCCAATAAATTCCATAATTTAAAGGTTATAGAAATGAAAAACAAAGGATGAATTACTAAGAAATAAAATAATTGGACTTATAGGAGGAAAGCGTCCTATAGGCCTCACGAGAATTTTATAGTTTGGATTGTGGTGAAACTTCGAAGTTCTGATATTTGGAGTGAAATACTAAGATAGGAGAAATTTGCACCTCGAAATTCCTTCATTTGAGCATGTTTTGAAAAAACGTGTAATAATTTCGAAAATGACGATTAAGTCCATAGGCCGTCGAAATTTTTGTAAATTACGGTCAAACCAAGATGACTTTTGATCAATTATCAATGGTGAATAATTTTTCATGAAATAAGGTTTTCGACCATGTGGACTTATAGAATAAATTATATGAAACAATGAAAATTTATGCGATTTTACAATTAGGGGTATTTTGATAATTTCATCCAAATAGGCAACCGAACCTCAACAAAAGCTCCACCAATGATTAGAGCAATTTAAATAGAGGTTTTTTATGATTAAATAAAATATTTTGGAGGTTGGATAGACTGTTTTCAACAAAGTCAAATTGTGAAAGGCAAACTAGAAGATTACTTAAGTATAAGGGAAAAATGGTAAGTTGCACCATAAACTATTATTTTTAAAACCATTTTCAGCCCATCTTCTCCAGCAAGTCGGCAGCCACTCTTTCTCTCTTATTTCCTCCATAGCCAAAGCTTAAGGGAGAGAAAGAAAGCTTGAAAATCATACCAAAAACTCGCTAAAACCAAAAATTGTCTTCACCAACCCTGTGTAATTTTTAGAGCTCTACAACTTGACATCAAAATCAAGTCCTAAAGTGGCCATTTTCAAGGTGTTTGGGATTTTACAAATTGTGGCCATGGTGCAAGGTGAGAGAAAGCTTGTGTTTTTCATGGTTTTATGATAAATTGTCATGTGTTCTTAATGTTTAAGCATGTATTTGAGCTTGGATTGAATTAAAATCATGTTAATCTCTCTCTTAGGGTTTTGACCAAGTAAGGGTTTATATGATATCATGTAGTTTGGCATGCATGAATGGTTTAATATGAATGTAGAGAATGTGTAGAAGCTAGCCATGGCATTAGAATTGAAAAATGATGACTTTGACACTAAGAGGTTGTTTCGGCCAAGAGTAAGGAGGCAAGAATATGATGCCATTTAATGCATAACTGATGTAGAAAAATGTAGAGATTTAGTAGAATTAGTTTGAAACAAGTAATGAAGCTTACATTGAAGAAATACAATCTGTAGGAAGGAAGAACCTATTCAGCCAACATAAGGGGAAGATGAAATTGTGCTCATTTCAATGTGTCTTGGGTTCCATGATACTGTATAAATTCATACGAGACTGTAGGCACGATCATAATCGAAAACGAAGGTGTTTTGATGTTAGTACAGTATTAGCACCGGTGGAAATTAGACTAAATTTTAGAGCTACAACAGACAATGTGCAAGCATTTAATGAGTTCAATATTCTTTTAATTGAAGTGTGGTAAATTTAACAAGTCTGTATGGTAAATTTACCAATTCTGTATGGTAAATTGCAGCTTAGAAGTCAGAATATGCAACTAGTGCTAATGAGTAGGACAGCGATGTTTAAGAAGTAAAGGATATATATGGAAGGCGTAGGGATACTGTGTTGCATGTTTTGATAAAATATGATTTTTATGAGATTCTGATGGTTTGGTTTGGAAATGAGAACTAGAATTGTGGTTATAAACTGCATTTTCGTGCAGGGAGGTTAGGATAGAAAGTATCGTTATGTTGCCGAAATTTTCTTAAATAAACTTATATTTCAAAATACATTACTTGGAATAATTTTCATGCGTAAAAAAAAAGGGATATGATTATATGTTGGGAAATTAAAGTTCATCAATGTCATAATGCATAATAAATTTGTAAATCAGATTTCGAAGAGATTTTTAATCATTTTTGTATGTTTTATGATTTATTTATGTTTTTATGTCTTTATGGTGTGCAAATAAAATATTTTGAACATCTATTATTGGACTGAGATTCTTTGAGGGATTTTTATATTTCAAGTGTAAAAATTTTATTATTTTAATACTTTAGAAACTAATTTAAAGATATATTTTACTGAATTGATCTCCGTAAACATTTTGAAATATTTTGTGAAATATGTTGAGCTGTTGGCCCCGTAACTACCTGCGGGTACATGCTTTCTGCTCTGTTCCGATTGCCATTGACTCTAGCCCAGTCATCTAGCTCCCACAAGTGTCACTTGGCTAGTACACACTGTTGTATCCTTGACTATGGCCATACATCTGTAGCATGAGTTTATTTGGTGAAGCCTAGTCTCCACTATGTTATTTATACTAGAGTGGTAAATTCCTAGTTAACATAAATCCAGGCACTCCCAAACTTTATTAGTTTCCAATTTCATTATACATGTTAAATACGCTTTATGATTTGTAACCCCTATGTTATTTGTTTGAAAGTGATTTATATTGTTTACAAGTGTTTTAGAACTAATTTTCCAAATGTTTTATGAAATTGCATGATGGAAGCTATTAGAAATGTTTTATATTGCCATGTCTCCATCGATCCAGGCACTCCCAAACTTTATTAGTTTCCGATTTCATTATACATGTTAAATACGCTTTATGATTTGTAACCCCTATGTTATTTATTTGAAAGTGATTTATATTGTTTACAAGTGTTTTAGAACTAATTTTCCAAATGTTTTATGAAATTGCATGATGGAAGCTATTAGAAATGTTTTATATTGCCATGTCTCCATCGCTTTCGATTTATTTGAATTTATATGATCTCTGAAGCTTTTATATATAAACTCTGAAATCTAAAATGACTATAATTATCTAGATTTTGAATCATTTCTGAATCTTAAATATCTGAACTTTGAATACTGAGTAAATATAAATTATTTGAATTTTATTAATTATGATTTTCAACCTTTATATGAGTTATTGAAATTGATTATGATTTGTTTACAGAGAGTTTTGGAAACTAATTATTTGAATTCTATTTGATTTATGAAGTTTTCATATCAAAATTCTGAATTGTGCAACAATTATGATTTATATGGATTTTTTGAAACTTTGACATGTGAACTTAGGAATCTGAAAATGGTTGGATTTTAATAGCACCAGTGTTAATTGGACCTTCAAAATCTGCATATTTTTCTAACTGGTTTAAGATTATTTAAATATCAATTGAATATCAATCTGCATGGTTTTTGGATTGATCTAAGACATTTGCATTGCATGGTTTTGAAATGATGTGAAAATTACATAATTGGGACTTTGATTTGGAATTTCCAGAATTCATTCTCTAATATATTTTGTAGTTTACTTGATAATCGAAATGTTAGGAAAAGGGTTATTGTACTATTTATTGTCTAACTTCTGATTTGTTATTAAATCATTATTAAACTGTTTTGTTGAAAGGCTACGAATACGTTTACTAACTGTCTAAACTGTTTATCAAACTAATTCACTGACGGATCATTGGATGTTTACTGAACTATCTTGAGAATTAATTTTGAATGGTTTTCTATTTTCTATGCATGCAATTGGTTTTTAAATGATTTGTTAAGTGTGGCTCTTGAAATGTTTATTGAACTGTTTTCTGAACCATGTTCTAAGTGAGTGATTTATAGTCGATTTATAGAACGATTTTCTGAGTATATGATTTTCTTGTAAACTCACTGAAGTGTTTTCTAAAAGTGTGCTTGGTTTTGCTAAACGTATGATTTCTAAATAGTTTTCTGAATGTGTGATGTATGAACAATTTCTAAGTGTGTGATTCCTGAAATGTCTACCGAATTATTTTTGTGTGATGTATGACCAATTTTCTAAGAAACTATTCTAGAATGATGTATTTTCTGTACTATTTCTGAAGAGTGTTTTGAGTGATTTACTGATGATTTTCGAACCGTTTACAGCGTGATATTTGAATGATTTTCTAAGCAGGTTACTATGTGATTTACTGAACAATTTCTGAAATGGTTTTCTATATGATCGATTTCTGTACAACTTTTTGAACAAGTGACATTCTGACTGATCTTCTAAATTATGATTTAGACGTGTAATTTTCGAACAATTTTCTTGAACGGTTTTCTGAGCGTATGATATTCTGGTTAATATTTTGAACAGTGTTCGAAATCGAGTGACTTCTAATCGATATGTTAAAAGGTTTTCTGAACGAGTGAGCTACGGAACTATTTGCTGAGTTGATTTCTGAATTGTCTATAAATGGTATACTAAATAGTGAACTTTATGATTTATTAGATACTTTACTGATCCATCTATTAACGATTGTTTATTATTGAGTATTGTCAATAAAGGATTAAAAGGTTTTTTTTTCCTAATTTGATATGTATGAATTTCTTTAATGCAAAGTTTTCAGAAACTCCCTATAATCAAGTTTAGGAACCAGGACAAGTGAAGTGCTCTAAAGCATCTTTCCATACTTAGCCTGGTACTCTTAACTGATGAGTGTCGTCAATCACCAAAAATAAATTTTCATAACTCGATTATGTAGATAGCGAAGCAAAGTTCAAACCCACATGTAGATACCAAATTTTGTCCGAAATTGTAAATATATTTGGATTGAATCTCTTTCAGTCTTAGTAATTTAGATTGAAATTTGCTTATTAATCAATTCGGTTTAATCGTGCGCTTGAATTAATTTGTCAAAAACAGACTTTGAGTAAACTCGTGTTTGAAATTAATTAGTTCAAGTATCGTGAAAATCGAATTTTATCTATCGAGATCAACTCCAAATTTGTTTTAAATAACTGAGCCTTTTTCTTTGATTTGTTATTATTAATTTTGGGCTTTGCTAAAGCCCAAAATTTCATGGGCCCAAATTAATTGAAGTTGGGTTGTTGATTTAAAGATCTAAGCCCATATGTATTTTATTTAATTTTATTAATTTGTATTAAAATTAAAATAAAAAAACTAATTAGTATTTTAAATATTTATTTATTTATTTATTAGATTATTTGTAAAAAAAAAAAGGAAGAGGCTGGTGTCGGCACCGGCCATATCTCTGAATTTTTTTTCAGTCACTCTGCCATAACCACCAACTCACTGACAGATTTCTTTATGGTTGAAAGTCTTCTACATATTAATTCTATGAGATTTTGCCCCGTTTTTATTGACTAAAAAGAGCAGCTCGAGGGAGATAAAGAAGAAAAGGGGAAGCAATTTCGGAAGAACCCCTGTTTTCAAGATCCTAAAAACCTCCCTCTACCCTCTGCATTCACGATAGCCACCATTTTTCAAGCAGATTTTCTACAAGCATTTAAGAACACCAAGAAAATCAAGCATTATGGAGTCTGAAAACTAGCAAAGAATCTGAAAACCAGCGGAACAATAGATTACAATCCTTGGATTCAAAGATTTCATCCGATTTTCTTGACTAAAAATGTCTATAAATAAGCCTGAAGAAGATCGGAGATACAGGGAGAAACACACAGAAAAACACAAAAAAAAACCCAAAAAATCCTCTCTGCCTTCAACCAAAAAAATAATCTGAACAACACAGATTAAAAAAAAAAACCAATCTCAGCTAAAAAATCAACAACCCAAAACACAATCTCAGATCCAATCGAAATAACCAAAACACTGTCCAAAGAAGTATAAAAAAAAAAGGAAAAGAACAAGAGCAGAATCGACGAAGCAACTCTGCTTGGAGGAGATCTTGCGGAAGTCGTGACCAGGAGAGGAGCAAGTAACGTCGCCGTAGGTGATTTACTTGCAAGGAGAAGAGACCCATTTAGAAAAAGGAAAAGAACGACAAAAGGAAACGAGGGAAAGCTTCACCCGATTCTGTGAGCCAATTAACTTCAGTTTATTATTTGGATTTTTGTTTCATTTACAATCTGTGACTCTTTAGATTTGGGCTATATAAAAAAAAATGAAATGGATATGTTTTGGGCTGGGTACACGTTGCTTCCATTGTTTTTTTACTTGCCTTTTATTCTCTGTTTTGGACGCATTTGCTTGGTTTTGTAAATTTTGTTCCATGTAAAAAATGTGATGGATTTGGGTTTGGGCCATCCACACGTTTTGCTTGCTTTGCTTTGTAATTCTTTGCTTTTTATATTTTGTTTCATATTTATTTGCATTGCTTTTTGTTTTCGTTGATTTTTTTTTTTTACATCTTTGCTTTTATATATTGTATATATATTATATGTTTGGGTTTGTAACTTGAATGCCAACTTCAAAAACATATAAAATAAAATTTAAGTAATAATAATAATTTCACATAAAATAAATAATCATACTAAACTCAAAAAATAAATTGAGTAAAATTTTTAACAGTAAATTAAATTAAAAGTTCCTAAGTGAGGGGCTTACTCTAAAACCTTACCAAAGGTGTTGGAAAGGTTTAATGAAATTTTTACAAACAAAATATATCTTAAAATTGGTTATTTCAAAATAAAAGATTTTTGGTAGTCAAATTAAAAGAGCATAATAAGTTTTTTTAAGGAAGTCCCCAAGTGAGAGACTTATTCTATGAATTTTCCAAAAGTGTTAGGATATTTAAATAAAAATTTATAAAAGGATTTATATAGCATAAAATATTAATAAAAAATAATAAATATAGAATTTCAACTAAGAAATAAAATCCGCTAATTAATAACATTTAGCTATTTTCCCAAAAAGTTCCTAAGTGAGGAATTTTTAATTAAAGCTTTCCAAAAGTGTTGGATAGTTTGTTTCAAAATAAGATTTATGAAAAGGTAATTTAAAATGAAACAAAATTTGCAAACGAAAAATAATAAAATAAAATAATTTTTATAAACTTTAATAAAATTTATTTCAATTATAGAAATATAATAATGTTCTAAAAAATAATAAAAAGGTTCCTAAGTGAGGGACTTTCTCTAAATACTTACCAAGAGTGTTGGTAAGGCTTACCTTTTAATAAAGAAAATAAAAAAGGTGTAAAAGTAATTTTAAAATATTCTTAAAATAATAACATGAAGTTTTCCATTAAATATAACTGGAACTAATAATTTTTTAAAAAGAAAGAGAGCAAGAAATGATTTTTTTTAAAAAAATTTCCTAAGTGAGAAATAATGTTTAAATCTTTCCAAAGTGTGGAAAGATTTTAAAATATTTTAATAAAAAGTTTTTAAAAAAATATCGGAGGGTAATATGATCAATCTACCTTAAAAATTTGAATAAATGCCATTTTTTTAAAAAAATAGATAAATAAAAAATAAACAAATATTGATTTTCTTAAAAGTCCCTAAGTGAGGGATTGGTTCTATAATTTTCCCAAAAGTATTGGGAAATACAAATAAAATTTTATAATATGATTTATATAAAATAAATAAAGAATTTATCATAAATAATAAAATTAACTATAAAATCTCAAGTAATAAAATTAACGATAAAATTTTATTTTTAAAATCTAAGAATTTTCATATAATGACTTTCTACATAAGGTTCCTAAGCGAGGAACTTTATCTCACCCAAAAGTGTTGGAGAGATTTTAAAATAAAAATATAATATTAAAAAAAGGAGTAAAATATTTAAAGTTAAAGTACAAAATGAAGTAAAAGTCTTTTATCTAAAAAATATTAAAATTAAAACCGACGACGGAGCCTCTTCGAGAGAATAAGTGATTTTCTCGAATACTCTTGAGGTGAAAGAATTTCTTAAATTATACCGAAAGTGTCAAAAAATATTTAAGAAAATTCTCAATATTTTAATAATAAATAATAAATAAAATAATAAAGAATAGAAGACCATTTTAGTTAAGACTTTTTAGGATAAAATGTGATTAATGGGTACTGTCCATCGGACAGGCGTTGTGGGGGTGCTAATACCTTCCTCACACGTAACCGTACTCACGAACCCAAATTTCATAACGTAGATCAATATACTTATCCCTAGTTTTAAATAGGTGGCCAATCACACCTAGGTTAAAATTGATTGGTGGCGACTTCATAATTTTTAACGTCTAGCGATTGGTTTCCAGACAAAAATCGTTACGACAGCTTGGCGACTCCGCTGGGGATATCGAGAGTCAAGCCCATAATTGATCATGAGTTATTCTAAGTCTTAATTTGATGGTCATAATTCATACTTAATTTCAATTTCTTTGATTTTGTTTGTATTCATATTTTATTCAAGTTGTTATTTTTATATTTTGTATATATTCTTGTTAATAAATTGTTGGGGTATCTAGGATAGGAGTTATGGTATGATTAATATGTTCCTTCTCACACACTTCACGTACATGTGCATAACATAAGCTCTATACCCGAGTTTTGTCCTTCCTAGGAAGGGGGTAAAGTACCTACGCTCTCGTGAGGTGTTAACCTCCGTAATGGCTAGCGAAATACTCTCACTCAAATTGAATCCTTTCGTTTGTAGCCTGTTATGGGTGAGGATCGGAGTGCCTTACTAGTCCTGTGTGGATGTCAGTAAGGAGCAATTTGGGAACCTTTAGACCTTTTAAATCCAAAACCCAGCATGTAGTGAACCTTAAGTAACTAACCATTAAGGAAGAGTTACGATGATTCCTTACGTAGAATTTAACCTATGGTTAGGCACACATGAAGGAACTTTATTACCTCTTCTCTTCACACCTTGGTAAAGTTTGTTACTTCATCTCATACATTACATTATTGCATTACCATACAGGGGGTATTTGCCACATCAGACATTCACACAAAGAATCTTTGCTACATCCATGGAAAGCCTAGGATCTAGAGCACACCGATATGAGGATGCCAATGTGTTGAAGGCTAGGTCAATGGAAGCTCAAATAAAAAATGAAGATTGCTTGCCAATGGAATATGTGTCAGCTTTGGGTAGAGAAATGCATCTTGATCTAAGAAGGAATGATTATGCCGACTTGTCTATGATTTGGGCACGTTGAAAAGGGCCGATGCAAGAGAAGTTTCAAGAACAATGTGGAGATATAGCATTATTACTTTCAGTAAATGTGGATGATCAACTTATTTGAGTTATGTTATGGTTTTGGGATCCTTCACATAGATGTTTTGTATTCAACAAGGAAGATATGGTGCCAACTATAGAAGAGTATTCTGTCATGCTCCGTTTGGAACCTTCAAGTCCGGACAAAGTCTACCTACGTGATAAGAAGACTGGTTATCGGAAAAAGTTTGTAAAGATGATGGGGATTAGGCTTGAAGATGTGGACAAGCGCACCAAGCAAAAAGGTGAGAGTACTTGCATTCCTTGGAGTTTCCTGCTCGATTATCTTATGAAAAACACCAATGAGAAACGGTGTAGATGTGTCTTCACTCTAGCTCTTTACGGTCTAATGATCTTTCCAAAAGTGCTAGGATACATTGATGTGGCCGTGGTTGACTTTTTGGAACAAATAGAGAATCATGTTAATCCTGTACTGATCATTTTGGCTGAAACTGTGAGATCCTTGAATTTTTGTCGACGTAAAGGAAAAGGACGATTCCTCGGTTGCACGCAACTCCTATATATTTGGATGCAAAGCCACTTCAAAATGGAAGAGGGAAAATTTCGAAAGTCTTACTTTGCTTCAAGCATTCCCATTAAGGAATTTCGCGAGATTAAGTGGCCAAAGCCGAAGACAGAAAAGCAATGGGTTGCATACCTACGTTGTTTAGAAACCTAAGACGTGGTATGGAAAACTCCATGGATGAAGCTTGACCCGATATTGTATGGATGTGGAGACAAGTATTGGGTTCCTCTCATGGGACTATGGGGTGTTGTTAGCTACGCTCCGATCTTGGTAATGAGACAATATGGATACGAGCAATTTGTCCCGGCAACGCATACACTTAACCAGTCGGAATTCACATATGGAGAGCCCCAAACCATTAAAAAGGTTGAAGAAATTGCTAAGCTATGGAAACAAGCTCGAAGAATGGAAGGAGGAAAGCTAACAAACAATACTATTGCCGAGTATTCTGTTTGGCATTGTAGACGTGCTCGAGATCTTGTGCTCCCACAGGAAGAAAGCTTAGATACTGAAGCCTCTCCAAAGCCCCGAGACTTATTGTTAGAGGAAGAAGTTGCTAAAAGAAAGCTTCAGGAAGAGAAAAACAAGTTAGAATATGAAAACAAAAGACTCAAGCATGAGATGAAAAGCAGTTCAGAGCATTGGAACAAGAGAATCCAAGACGAGCGCAATGAATGGAGGACACTGTTAAAGGACATGAATAGCACGATCTCGTCCACTACTGCTGAATTGGGTTGCATACAAAGGGAAAATGAACAACTCCAAGCAAAAAGTCAAAACAATTTTGAGTACAAGCAACTTGAAAGTGAAAGGGCCCATATGCAAGCTCAAATGCAAATGATGAGAAAAACGCTATCAGAATCTCAAAGCCATGTCATAACACTCCAAGAAGAAGTTGACGACCTGAGAGTCTTGGCTGATGAACGCGAGGAATGGATACATGCTCATTTTTTGCGACAACAGCATCTGAAGCATTTATTCGAGCAAATTAGCATGGCTGCCAGGAAAGCTGAGGAAATGGAGGAAAGGGTTCGAGAGCTAAAGCTAGGAGTGAGTCCAATTACTGAGCATGGTCATCGTTTGTCAGAATTCCTAGATGAAGCACAGGACCATTATCTGCAGGTTATGAACTTCCTGAGGAAACCAAGGGCTTAGAGACTAGACTTTCATGGATGTAGTTTGGACTTTTGTTGTAAAATAACTTCTAAAGTCTAATAAAAGAATCTTTTGTTAGTTATGTGGCAAATACTTCCCCATTTCATTCATTCATACATTCTTTAGTAAAACATTAGCATGCATAAATGACTTTGTTTAAAAATAAAATAAACATGCCCTAATTCCAGAAGTTTTGGGTAATAAAGGTGTAAAGATAGCTCAACCAGTAAGAATTGCTATTCATCCATACAACACTCGTCTACAATCTAGGAATATGGAAAACGAACAACAAATGAGGATAGACAGAATGGAGAAAGCACAAGAAGAAATGAGAGGGAAAATAGTTGAGATGCAAGAAGATATGAGGAAACAAATGGTTGAAATGATGGAATTAATGAAAGGGATGACCAAAGGCAAATATGTGGAGGAAACTTCTACAGCTAGAGAAGATGTGCATAATCAAGGAAATGGGTAAGACGAGCCATTGTACCCTCCAGGATTTACCCCAAAACATGTTCAACCTAGCCAAGAAGGCTACCAACGAGTGATGCCACCCCAGGGTGGTCGGCCTTATGCTTTTAGTGGGGTAAACCCACCAATGGGCCAATCTAATCAAGGGCAACTGGGATCAGGCCCTGGAGGCAATCCTGCAGATCCTATTTTTGTTCCAAATCTTGATGACCCTAGTGAACAAGAAAAATTGAGAAAGGCAATCCCCGAAGTTGGTTCTGGAGTGGGGATAGAACATAAATATGACCTCCTAGAAGAAAGGCTTAGAGCAGTAGAAGGAAAGGACACATTTGGTAAACTCAGCCTAGTGTCTGACCTAGTGTTCCCCCCGAAATTTAAGACTCCTGACTTTGAAAAGTATGGTGGAACAACATGTCCATCAGCCCACATCACAATGTTTGTTCGGAAGATGGCGGGGTATACTCACAATGATAAGTTGTTGATCCATTGTTTTCAGGACAGCCTTACTGGATCTGCTGCAAGGTGGTATGTCCAGTTAGACGGGAACCATATACATTCATGGAAAGATCTCGCTAGGGCATTTATGGCTCAGTATCAGCATGTGGTGGATACAGCTCCCGATAGGATGACACTCCAAAATATGGAAAAGAAAGCCAATGAACCTTTCAAAGAATACGCTCGGCGATGGAGAGATGTAGCTTCTTAAGTGCAACCACCTATTACTGAAAAGGAGACAACTATGTTGTTTATTAGTACCCTCCGGGAACCCTATTATGGTAAGTTGATTGGAAGTGCCACAAAAAGTTTTGCTGACATGGTAATCTCTGGGGAAATGATTGAAAATGCCATAAAGAATGGTAAGATAGAGGTACCCGATAGTGGAGGATCCAAGAAGGGTGCAACATTCAAAAGAAAAGAAGGTGATGTCCACGCTATGACTATTGGAGGCCAACCGCCTAGAAACCCTACCCCCTATTCTCCTTACCCGATTTATCCACCTTATTACCGACCTGCAAACAATGTCACAGTAGGACCATACCCATACCAAACAATTTCAAGACCAACATATACCCCCAATTATCGACCGAGAGCTCCCAATTCACCAATCACATCCACATTAGCTCAACGACCTCCACCTGCCAACCCGCTAGATGACAATCAGAGAAGGCAAAAATTCAGTCGCGATAGGCAACATTTTGATCCAATCCCTATGACCTACACAGACATTTTACCTCAATTAATCGAAAACCACTTCCTTGCACCAGTTTATATAGAACCTCTTAAACCTCCCTACCCTGCGTGGTATGATTCAAATGCCCACTGTGATTATCACTACGGGATTCCAGGTCATTCAACAGAAAATTGCACTGCTTTGAAACACAAAGTTCAAACTCTTATTAAGGCAAGAATATTGAATTTTGGGAAGAAGGGAGAACCAAGTGTAAGCAAAAACCCACTCCCCGATCATGAGGAGGGTAAAGTAAATGCCATAGTTGAAGAAAAGGATCGTTTGGTTAAGAAAAGCGTTTATGAGGTTAAAACGCCGATGAAGGTGGTGTTCGACGCAATGGTCAAGGCAAAACTAATCCAGGTAGATAATGAAAAGATGCCTAAACAGGGAAAGTTTTGTGAGTTCCATAAGAATGTGGGGCATGAAATCCAGAATTGTCAAGAGTTTCGCCAAAAGGTGCAAGGCTTGATGGATGAGGGTATTGCAGAATTTTACGAAGAAGTGGAAATAGAATCAGTCAATGTCATCGGAAAAGAAACAGGTCCTGTTCGGTGGAAACCATTGACTATCTATTATGAGGACAAAGATGAGCCGGTGATTGATTCAAAGCCTAAGTTTCAATTGCCAAGGATAACCATTGAGGTTCCAAGTCCTTTTTCATATAAGGACAATCAAGCAGTCCCATGGAACTATAATTGCAACATCACTACTAAAGGGTCAGTCAGTAACCCTTTGGCCACCACAACAAGCACCACAACTGCAGTTGACATAACAGGCACAGGAGGAATCACCCGAAGTGGGAGATGTTACACGCCTGAAATGTTAAGGAGAGTTCAAAAAGGAAAGGCAAAAGAGGGAGAAGACGAGGGAAGTAAAAAAGAGATCCTGTTTGAAAGTGAAGAAAAAGAACTCCGGGAGCAACGAAGCAAACCGGTGTCTGAGAAAGAAGCTTCAGAGTTCTTGAAATTCATTAAGCACAGTGAGTTCAATATAGTAGATCAGTTGAATCGTACGCCAGCACGCATCACTCTGCTTTCTCTATTACTGAATTCAGAACCCCACCGGGAAGCGCTTCTACGAGTGCTCAATCAAGCATATGTACCCCATGATGTGTCAGTAGAAAAGATAGATCGACTTGTTGGAAATATCGTGGCAGACAATTTTATATCCTTCAGTGATGATGAGATTCCGCCTGATGGAAGAGGCAGTTACAAAGCCTTGCATATTACTACCACTTGCAAAGACTACATCCTACCTAGAGTCCTAATCGACAATGGCTCAGCTCTAAATGTTATGCCTCTAGGAACTCTGTCCAAATTACCTGTGGATGAGTCGCACATGAGGAAAAGTCATATGGTAGTAAAGGCATTCGATGGTACACGTCGAGGAGTAACAAGGACCATAGAAATTTCAATTCAAATTGGCCCTAGTGTTTACAATGTGGAATTTCAAGTCATGGACATTAACCCCGCATATAATTGCCTTCTTGGGCGTCCATGGATACATTCAGCTGGAGCAGTCCCCTCGACTTTACACCAAATAGTCAAATTTATAATAGATGGAAAAGTGGTAGGTGTGGTTGGAGAAGAAGATATGATTGCTACAGTTTCCTCCACTACCCCATATATCGAGGTGAATGAGAATGCACCAGAATGTTCTTTTAGGTCCTTGGAATTTGTAAATGCTACATACATAGGAGAAGGATCTAAGATACCAATGCCACAGTTGTCCAGCGCCACAATGTCGGGAATTCAACAAACTGTTGGGAAAGGATGTTATGCTGGAGCAAGATTAGGAAAGAACTTGCAAGGGATAAAACGAGCTTTGACAGCAAAAGTGAAGGATGATAGATTTGGTCTTGGCTACAAGCCAACTGGGCCAGAGAGGAGAAAGTTTTTGGAAAAGAAAAAGGAAAGAAGAATGGCTATATTAAAAGGGGTCGATGAGGAAAATGAGCCGATGGTGTTTCCTCCTCTAGAGGATGTCTTTCATTCTGTGGGATACATTTATCCAGACCTAGTAAAGGCTAACAAGGATGAGCTTGTTAAGGTGTTCGAGAATTTGTCTATCCAAATGGTAAACACAGATAACGAAGAGGTCCCAAGAAGTTCGGAAGTGCGCCCTTGCCCCCCAGGCTTTTAGCTGAGGAACTGGCATTACATCGATCTTCCTGTTATCACTAAATCTCTGCCAAAGTAATTCAATAAGTAAAGCCTGATCACCCCTGCCCAAGGGTATCAAGGTCTCTTATGTAGGGCTATTTCTATTTCAATAAAATCTGGCCTTTTGTCATACCTTTTTCCATGTGAATTCTTTCATTTGCATCTTTTCTGCCCATGCATATTCAAGTCCATCTACATATTGCCAACTTTTGCCCCATATGCAGGTACCCAAACAATGAATATGAAGGCCATTGTGATGATATTCCGAAACCTGATTTTGAAAGAACTGTTTATGCTGGTGAATTTAATGAAGAAGAGGGTATTGATGATGATACATTGCCTCCTGAACTTACAAGACTGGTGGAACAAGAAGAAAAGAAAATTGTACCCCATCAAGAACCCATTGAGACCTAAAATTTGGGGAGTGACGAAGTAAGAAAAGAGGTTAAAATCGGCACATTTCTATCATCGTCCATAAGGAAAGAGCTGATAAGCTTACTCCATGAGTATGCCGATGTGTTCGCATGGTCGTATCAGGACATGCCGGGTCTGAATTCTGATATTGTGGTTCATAAGCTACCAGTAAGACCAGAATGCAAGCCAATTCAACAAAAGTTGAGGAGAATGAAGCCTGAAATGTTGCTAAAAATCAAAGAAGAAGTCAAGAAGCAGTTTGATGCGGGATTCTTAGAGGTGGCAAAATATCCTGAATGGGTAGCAAACATTGTTCCAGTTCCTAAAAAAGATGGAAAGGTGCAAATGTGTGTGGATTATCGTGATCTAAATAGGGCCAGTCCAAAAGACAATTTTCCCCTACCACATATTGATACCCTAGTCGACAACACAGCTGGACATTCTTTATTTTCTTTTATGGATGGTTTCTCGGGTTATAATCAAATCAAAATGGCGCCTGAAGATATGGAAAAGACCACTTTTGTGACTATGTGGGGAATATTTTGTTACAAGGTCATGCCATTTGGGTTGAAAAATGCCGGTGCAACTTACCAAAGAGCCATGGTAACCTTGTTTCATGACATGATGCATAAGGAGATAGAAGTTTATGTTGATGATATGATCGCGAAGTCCCAAAAAGAAGAAAATCATGTTGCCAACCTTAAAAGGTTATTTGAAAGGTTGAGAAAATTCCAACTTAAGCTCAACCCGGCCAAATGTACTTTCGGAGTGACATCAGGGAAGCTATTGGGATTTGTAGTCAGTGAACGAGGTATAGAAGTGGATCCCGATAAGATACATGCCATCCAGAATTTATCACCGCCTTGTACCCAAAAGGAAGTAAGAGGATTCTTAGGAAGATTGAATTACATCGCACGCTTCATCTCCCAACTCACTGCTAAGTGTGATCCGATCTTCAAACTCCTCCGAAAGCGGAACCCAGGAGAATGGAATGACAAATGCCAAATAGCATTCGATAAAGTTAAAGAATACCTTTCGAATCCTCCGGTGTTGGTGCCACTTGTGCCAGGGAGACCCCTCATCTTGTATGTAACAGTACATGAAAATTCATGGGATGTGTGCTGGGGCAACATGATGAAACTGGGAGAAAAGAGCGGGCTATCTACTATTTGAGCAAGAAGTTCACTGACTATGAAGCCAGGTATTCTTCGTTGGAGAAGATGTGTTGCGCTTTGGCTTGGAAAGCTCGTAGACTAAGACAGTACATGCTTTATCATACTACATGGCTAATTTCAAAATTGGACCCTATTAAGTACATCTTCGAGAAACCTTCATTGTCTGGGAAGATAGCAAGGTGGCAAGTGTTGCTTTCTGAATATGACATTGTTTATATGACTCAAAAGGCCATTAAAGGTAGTAATTGCTGATTTCCTCGCAGATCAAGCTGAAAAAGAGTATGACCCAATGAATTTTGACTTCCCTGATGAAGATTTAATGGCCATATCACAAGAAAATGTTGAAGGTATCGTAGAAGAACTTGTTTGGAAAATGTATTTTGATGGGGCATCTAATGCTTTTGGGCACGGTGTTGGGGCAATTTTAGTATCCCCTGAAGGAGATTGTTGTCCATTCACTGCAAAATTGGATTTTGACTGCACTAATAATATGGCAGAATATGAGGCTTGTATCATGGGGCTCCGAGCTGCAATTGACAAAGGTGTTAAAATACTGGAAGTATATGGAGATTCAGCCTTAGTAATTTATCAATTGAGAGGTGAATGGGAAACAAGAGATTCAAAATTGGTCCAGCATTGTGAATTTGTGATCGATCTAGTTAAACATTTCAAGAAAATTTGTTTTAAGCATTTGCCTCGAGAAGAAAACCAAATGGCTGACGCATTGGCTACTTTGGCTGCAATGTTCAAAGTAAATACAGGCACTAAAATTTTTCCCATCAAGATGAGCATACATGGATCACCAGCACATTGCTCAAATGTAGAAGAAGAGATAGATGGGAAACCATGGTATCATGATATATTGCAATACATAAAGCATCACCAGTATCCAGAAGGGGCATCAGAAAATGACAAAAGGACTTTGAGAAGAATGGCCATGGAATTCTTCCTTGATGGTGAAATTTTGTACAAAAAGGGGAAAGATCAAGTATTGCTAAGATGCGTGAATGTCATAGAGGCGAAAAGAATACTCAAAGAAATTCACGAAGGGTTTTGTGGATCTCATGCAAATGGTCACATGATGGCTCGACAAATTATGAGGGCTGGATATTATTGGATGACAATGGAAAGTGATTGCATCAACTTTGCTCGAAGTTGTCATAAATGTCAAATATATGCCAGTAAAATAAATGCCCCTCCCACATCCTTACAGGTCATGACAACTCCTTGGCCATTTTCTACATGGGGAATGGATGTGATTGGACCAATTACCCCTAAAGCTTCAAATGGACACCGCTTCATTTTGGTAATGATTGATTACTTCACGAAATGGGTGGAAGCAGCATCTTATGCCAGTGTGACAAAGTCTGTAGTGTTCAAGAAAGAGATAATTTGCGGTATGGGCTACCAGAGGATCATTTCAGACAATGCTCTGAATTTCAACAATAAGTTGATTGCGGAAGCATGTGCCCAATTTCATATTAAGCATCACAATTCGGCACCTTATCGTCCAAAAATGAATGGAGCTGTCGAAGCTGCAAATAAAAATCTCAAGAAGATCATTCTGAAGATGACAGATACATACAAAGATTGGCATGAGAAGTTGCCTTTTGCTTTGCACGCTTACCGTACATCGGTTCGCACATCCACAGGAGCCACCCCGTTTTCATTAGTATATGGGATGGAGGCAGTTTTGCCTATTGAAGTGGAAATTCCTTCTTTGCGTGTCCTTATGGAAGTTGAATTGGACGAAGCCGAATGGGTCCGAGCCCGGTATGAGCAATTGAACCTTATTGAGGAAAAAAGGCTCAAAGCGCTATGTCATGGGCAATTGTATCAGAAGAGGATGATGCGAGCGCATGACAAGAAGGTTCGTCCCAGAAATTTTCGTGAAGGGGATTTAGTTTTGAAAAAGATTCTACCCAATATTCCTGACCCGCGGGCAAATGGACTCCAAATTGGGAAGGCCCTTTTGTAGTAAGAAAAGCATTCTCAGGAGGGGCATTGATTTTGGCAGAAATGGACGGAAGAGACCTTCCTAATCCAATAAATGCTGATGCAGTAAAGAAGTATTATGCATAAAAAAAACAAAAAAACAAAAAAAGAAAAGAAAAGAAAAATATATATAAGGAGGGGTTCAAGGCGAAAACCCAAAAAGGCGACTTGAACCCAAATGGGAGCGTTTGAGTTGAAAACCCGAAAAGGGCGACTTAGACAGAAAGCAATGGTGCATGAGGTTGGTAGCCAAATATCTTACATGCTCATAAGCAAAGAAGGGCAGAGTTCAGTCTGAGGTATTCTCTGAAGCTTAAAGCCATCGGCTAGATAGTGAGGTCAAAAGAAGGTTTTTGATTAATTCACAATGATCAGAATAATTATTGTAAGGGCATCCTCATGTGGAACTTTGATCAACCATTTCATTGTATTTGTTTAAATTGCCTTCCATTTGAATAAGAACACATTCCTCTTTTGTTGTCTTAACTTAACACTCATCTTCATTTACCCATCTTTTGAAAGAAATTCATAATTGCAGTATGTCTCATAGCAAATAAAATCATAAAGGCATAAGAAGCTCTACTTACTTTTCGAATTACTTATAAGAGATTTAATAATAACAGGAGTGAGATGTAAATGAGGCAAAGTATGATAGTACCAATGGAATAATTTAAGTGATGAGATCTAGTTGACATGATAAAGGATTGAGAGTGCATGAATGCAACTACAAGGATTAAGGTCGAAGGTTATCTTAATGGAATGATGAAAAGTAAAAGAAGGGAAAGAAAAAGGGGCATGAGATTGCGAAACTTTGAATTAAAACTCACATGCATGTCATCTCATAATAGGTGTTGCATCCCTTTAAGAAGCATACACATTTTACATACACATCCCCAAAAATTGTGCAATGCATCCTCATTAATCATTTGTGATTTCATCCCTATGGGAACATTTGCATCACGATAATGCAATATTGGGTAGGATTTGGTTTTTAGTGAATAATTAGCCAAACATAGAAATACCTTTAACTAGGAAAAGGTTGAACTATGATTGATTAAGAACTTTCTGCGAACATGCAGTTTATTTTCCAAAGTCGTGTGCCTCTTGAAAAAGAGGAGCCCAATTTATTTTCAAAGTCGTGTGCCTCTTAAAAAGAGGAGCCCAGTTTATTTTCCAAAGTCGTGTGCCTCTTGAAAAAGAGGAGCCCAATTTATTTTCAAAGTCGTGTGCCTCTTAAAAAGAGGAGCCCAATTTATTTTTCAAAGTCGTGTGCCTCATGAAAAAGAGGAGCCCAGTCTATTTTCCAAAGTCGTGTGCCTCTTGAAAAAGAGGAGCCCAATTTATTTTCCAAAGTCGTGTGCCTCTCAAAGAGAGGAGTCCAGTTTATTTTTCAAAGTCACATGCCTCTTGAGAGAGGAGCCAAATTAAATTGAAGAGCTTTTGGTAAGAAGACAATTTTTAAATTTAAATCTTTTTGTTAAAATTATAAAAAAAATGAAAACAAAAAAATAGGTCATGAGCCGGACAAAATTGCTATCTATTGTCTTTGCCCTATTCCTGACTCTCAGCAATGTGCAAAGAGGGGCAGCTGTAGATACCAAATTTTGTCCGGAATTGTAAATATATTTGGATTGAATCTCTTTCAGTCTTAGTAATTTAGATTGAAATTTGCTTATTAATCAATTCGGTTTAATCGTGCGCTTGAATTAATTTGTCAAAAACAGACTTTGAGTAAACTCGTGTTTGAAATTAATTAGTTCAAGTATCGTAAAAATCGAATTTTATCTATCGAGATCAACTCCAAATTTGTTTTAAATAACCGGGCATTTTTCTTTGATTTGTTATTATTAATTTTGGGCTTTGCTAAAGCCCAAAATTTCATGGGCCCAAATTAATTGAAGTTGGGTTGTTGATTTAAAGATCTAAGCCCATATGTATTTTATTTAATTTTATTAATTTGTATTAAAATTAAAATAAAAAAACTAATTAGTATTTTAAATATTTATTTATTTATTAGATTATTTGTAAAAAAAAAAAAGGAAGAGGCTGGTGTCGGCACCGACCATATCTCTGAATTTTTTTTCAGTCACTCTGCCATAACCACCAACTCACTGACAGATTTCTTTGTGGTTGAAAGTCTTCTACGATTAATTCTATGAGATTTTGCCCCGTTTTTATTGACTAAAAACAGTAGCTCGAGGGAGATAAAGAAGAAAAGGGGAAGCAATTTCGGAAGAACCCCTGTTTTCAAGATCCTAAAAACCTCCCTCTACCCTCTGCATTCACGATAGCCACCATTTTTCAAGCAGATTTTCTACAAGCATTTAAGAACACCAAGAAAATCAAGCATTATGGAGTCTGAAAACCAGTAAAGAATCTGAAAACCAGCGGAACAATAGATTACAATCCTTGGATTCAAAGATTTCATCCGATTTTCTTGACTAAAAATGTCTATAAATAAGCCTGAAGAAGATCGGAGATACAGGGAGAAACACACAGAAAAACACAAAAAAAGAAAAACCCAAAAAATCCTCTCTGCCTTCAACCAAAAAAACAATCTGAACAACACAGATTAAAAAAAAAAAAACCAATCTCAGCTCAAAAATCAACAACCCAAAACACAATCTCAGATCCAATCGAAATAACCAAAACACTGTCCAAAGAAGTATAAAAAAAAAAGGAAGAGAACAAGAGCAGAACCGGCGAAGCAACTCTGCTTGGAGGAGATCTCGCGGAAGTCGTGACCAGGAGAGGAGCAAGTAACGTCGTCGTAGGTGATTTACCTGCAAGGAGAAGAGACCCATTTAGAAAAAGGAAAAGAACGACAAAAGGAAACGAGGGAAAGCTTCACCCGATTCTGTGAGCCAATTAACTTCAGTTTATTATTTGGATTTTTGTTTCATTTACAATCTGTGACTCTTTAGATTTGGGCTATATAAAAAAAATGAAATGGATATGTTTTGGGCTGGGTACACGTTGCTTCCATTGTTTTTTTACTTGCCTTTTATTCTCTGTTTTGGACGCATTTGCTTGGTTTTGTAAATTTTGTTCCATGTAAAAAATGTGATGGATTTGGGTTTGGGCCATCCACACGTTTTGCTTGCTTTGCTTTGTAATTCTTTGCTTTTTATATTTTGTTTCATATTTATTTGCATTGCTTTTTGTTTACGTTGATTTTTTTTTTTGTACATCTTTGCTTTTATATATTGTATATATATTATATGTTTGGGTTTGTAACTTGAATGCCAACTTCAAAAACATATAAAATAAAATTTGAGTAATAATAATAATTTCACATAAAATAAATAATCATACTAAACCCAAAAAATAAATTGAGTAAAATTTTTAACAGTAAATTAAATTAAAAGTTCCTAAGTGAGGGGCTTACTCTAAAACCTTACCAAAGGTGTTGGAAAGGTTTAATGAAATTTTTACAAACAAAATATATCTTAAAATTGGTTATTTCAAAATAAAAGATTTTTGGTAGTCAAATTAAAAGAGCATAATAAGTTTTTTAAGGAAGTCCCCAAGTGAGAGACTTATTCTATGAATTTTCCAAAAGTGTTAGGATATTTAAATAAAAATTTATAAAAGGATTTATATAGCATAAAATATTAATAAAAAATAATAAATATAGAATTTCAACTAAGAAATAAAATCCGCTAATTAATAACATTTAGCTATTTTCCCAAAAAGTTCCTAAGTGAGGAATTTTTAATTAAAGCTTTCCAAAAGTGTTGGATAGTTTGTTTCAAAATAAGATTTATGAAAGGTAATTTAAAATGAAACAAAATTTGCAAACGAAAAATAATAAAATAAAATAATTTTTATAAACTTTAATAAAATTTATTTCAATTATAGAAATATAATAATGTTCTTAAAAATAATAAAAAGGTTCCTAAGTGAAGGACTTTCTCTAAATACTTACCAAGAGTGTTGGTAAGGCTTACCTTTTAATAAAGAAAATAAAAAAGGTGTAAAAGTAATTTTAAAATATTCTTAAAATAATAACATGAAGTTTTCCATTAAATATAACTGGAACTAATAATTTTTTAAAAAGAAAGAGAGCAAGAAATGATTTTTTTTTTAAAAAATTTCCTAAGTGAGAAATAATGTTTAAATCTTTCCAAAGTGTGGAAAGATTTTAAAATATTTTAATAAAAATTTTTAAAAAAAAAATATCGGAGGGTAATATGATCAATCTACCTTAAAAATTTTAATAAATGCCATTTTTAAAAAAAAAATAGATAAATAAAAAATAAACAAATATTGATTTTCTTAAAAGTCCCTAAGTGAGGGATTGGTTCTATAATTTTCCCAAAAGTATTGGGAAATACAAATAAAATTTTATAATATGATTTATATAAAATAAATAAAGAATTTATCATAAATAATAAAATTAACTATAAAATCTCAAGTAATAAAATTAACGATAAAATCTTATTTTTAAAATCTAAGAATTTTCATATAATGACTTTCTACATAAGGTTCCTAAGTGAGGAATTTTATCTCACTCAAAAGTGTTGGAGAGATTTTAAAATAAAAATATAATATTAAAAAAAGGAGTAAAATATTTAAAGTTAAAGTACAAAATGAAGTAAAAGTCTTTTATCTAAAAAATATTAAATTTAAAACCGATGACGAAGCCTCTTCAAGAGAATAAGTGATTTTCTCGAATACTCTTGAGGTGAGAGAATTTCTTAAATTATACCGAAAGTATCGAAAAATATTTAAGAAAATTCTCAATATTTTAATAATAAATAATAAATAAAATAATAAAGAATAGAAGACCATCTTAGTTAAGACTTTTTAGGATAAAATGTGATTAATGGGTACTGTCCATCGGACAAGCGTTGTGGGGGTACTAATACCTTCCTCACACGTAACCGTACTCCCGAACCCAAATTTTATAACGTAGATCAATATACTTATCCCTAGTTTTAAATAGGTGGCCAATCACACCTAGGTTAAAATTGATTGGTGGCGACTCCATAATTTTTAACGTCTAGCGATTGGTTTCCAGACAAAAATCGTTACGACACCACATAGACTGGAAACTATTAAATTAAAAATCTAATTTTAGGGTTTAAGGAAAGAAAAAAAAATTTTAGGGTTTTGAAGTTTTGTAAGCTATGCCTAAAATAGAGAAAACAAGAATTATTAAATATTAAAAAAATAGCAAAAAGCTTCAATTACAAGGCAATTAATTATTCTTGGATTTTGATGTTGATCAATGATTACAGAATATTATTGTCAATTAAATAGTCAACCGTAGCATAACAACAAGCTCTGTTACACCATCTTTCCTTTGAGTCGTTAGTTAAAACTAGCTCTACTCTAACTACTTAACCTACCTAGAACAAGTTCTCTAAATATAAGTTGTAGTAGCATTAACAACAAGAAAGATATGGGTTGACATTAGATAACAAACACATAAGCTCCGTTCATTTAATCTAAACCTCAATTCTCCTCCATCCCAAGTGATTAACTCCACAAGCAATTACAGACTTATGTTTTTAATCTGGCGATAGATTATTTAATTTAACTAAATAGTGTGCACCTTATCTAATTAAACAAACAATCATTATAATGTGCTTAGAGAATCTTGGATATTTAATCAACAATTATATAATAGGTTCAAGAATCTCACAACATGCTTTTCCCAAGAATAATCAATTTACCTCATAACTGAATAAGAAAACTACTCACTAGACATATTCAAGATCATAAAATTTAAATTTAATATTATAAAGAAGACAATTATCATGCAATAAACAATTACAATATCATTCTTTAATAATATCAAACAAGAAATCTATAATCAAGATTATGATTTAATAAGATTCAAACAAACAGTAACTAAAAACAAAATAAGAAATTGCAAAGTCTAAAAATATTCAAGAAAGAAATCGTTAAGAATTAAAAAAATAAAAGAAAATAATTTTATAAAACAATAATAAGAAATCAGTAACTAATTAAAAATAAAGAAAAAATAAAATTTTTATTAAAAGCCTTAAAGAAAATCCTACAAGACTAAAAGAGGGAAGAGGGATGAGAGGGATGTGAGGGATTTTGTTTATGAGAGCCTTGTGCTCTTTATATAGGCCTAAGGAAGAGTTTAAAAGACTTTCTTAAGCAATGTGGGATTCAGATAAGAGTTTACTTGGGAAACAAATAATTTGACTAGTCAAACTTTACCTTTATCTCATCATCTTTTTACAATTATTTTCTAAGTAAAATTCCTAAGGCCTATTTTTATTAATTAATTACAGATCTAAGACATAATAAAATTAAGAAATTAACATGTCTCAACAAAATCTTGTCTTGAACTTGCTTTGTTGGAATTTCTTCTCAATCTCGTTTTTCTGCCAGAATTTCGTACTGATTTTGTCCAAATATTTGACCTATCAAATGAACTCCGATTTTTGCGATCTGAGAAGTCCTCTACAACTTCCATGAAGGCCACTTCTTGAGATCAGATTGTTAAGTTGGTCAAATTCATCAATCTTTCAAGCTAGACAGAAAAATCTGAGAAGTCCTCTTTTTAGCTCCTTTTTATTCCAACTTTGATATTTAATACCTAAAACATGAAATAAACATTAGTAAGCTCTTTTAGGCATAAAACATCAATATAGAAATTTATTAGCACATATAAAATTAACAAAATATCATCTTATCACTAACCGATTATAATGTCCCTTCCGACAGAGTCCTATTATATTTTTTTAATACTGACTGAATATTTATAAATCATGTTTTTAATGTATACATATAGATATGCATAGTATCGGTTCTTCTATATATATTTCTTACTGGGCGTAAGCTCACCCCCATTCCACTTCACAGATTATAGGTAGCATTAGTTGATTGTTAAGAGAAATTTCTAATGGGATGCCTATGATGTTTCGATATCATACGTTTGAATGTAAATTATAGTATTCGTTATAGATTATTTATATAGAAAAACAAATGGATACTCTGATTATGTGTACTGGGACTAATGTAAATAATTGAATATTGCTTTACCTAAATAATTTAGGCGTAAGGTTAGAGTGAGGACATTGAGCACAACCAACCAACCAGGTGAAAATGGAAAATGTCAATTTTGATTTTCAGGAATCTGAGCATGATAGGTGAAAATAATCAACTCCTAATCATTCATATCTTCTATCACTGAATTAATTTGATATGCTTGCCTAGCATAAGATTTTCGGGATGAAGCAGAACTTTCAGCCATCAGATCTTCTCCCAAAATAACATCAATGGCTTATTCTATAGGTTCATTGTCTTCCTACGGACCCCTCCAATCATTTCTCACTTCTATCTCCCTCTTCTTCTCTCATATTGTCATATTGCCTATTCCGTGGCAAATTATCCCTCTAATCACATGGGATCTAGCGACTTCCTTCACTTCTCCAGACATATCTATCTATTTTCCTATCTTAGGCTAGTTTTTTTGATTGGTTCATGAGCTCTCGACATTTCTCAGTTGAGTATCCATGTGTAGAATGAAAACTACAGTACAAATTCAATTGCCTTCCTAGATTTCCCATTATCTTTTTAAGGAACTATAACAATCCAATCCTTTCTATAACTGCAAGGATGGAAGCTCTATGCCCACTAAGCTAGGTGTAATTATCATACCTCAACTTGGGAGCCTTGCTGGACTTATCTGATGTAGTGTTTTTATCAACAGATTCTCTCGCCTATTTCCTTCTTTCCTTGAGATCATTAAGTTGTATCATTTTCATCACTTCCTCTTGCGTGGTGTACTTGTCTGCTTGAGAGAACAACTTCAACACGGTTGTAGGTCGATTTAGAAAAAGTGATTCTTGTAACTTCACGGATCTATTCCCTTGCAACATAGTTGCCACTGCAACACCAACTTGCTATTCACCGATTTCCAAGGTAGCGTCATGGAATCTATCCACATAGCTTTTCAAATATTCTTGAATTCTATATTTCAAAGTAAGCAGAAATGTCGCCTACTTCTTCCTTTGATTATTAATCATAAACACCTTCAAAAATTCACTACACAACTAATCAAGCGAAGAAATAAACCCCTCTTTCAAACTATTGAACCACTTCATTACATGGCACATTAGAGTGAGAAAGAATTCTCTGCACATAATTTCATCCTCTAAGCTGTAGAGGAACATTAATGACTTATATTTTGGCATATAATCATACATGTTAGTTTTTATCGCATATGTTATCATTCGAGTCATCTTGAATTTACGGAGCAAGGGCTTCTCCATTATCAAGGCGTTAAACGGTATCCACCTCCTCTGACTATCCTCATCCGACACCAGCCTTTTTTCTCCAAAATCTTCTCAACCTTTTTCTTTACGTCAATTGTTTCTTAAGTCGTGAAGACAAACGAACTTCTTCTATATTTGCATGATCCATAACTCTGCTTACCTGTCTTCCTCACCATCCAATTTTCAATTCCAGGTGGAGGTCGTTCCCAAGTCCTAAATCTTGACATTTCTAGTATCAATAACTCGATATCCTTCTTCATCAGGGTTTACCATCCCAACACACCCATACCTTAGGATTATTGCCTCCTAGACTGTAATCTTTGGTCTACACTCCCAGTCTATCTCTCCAAGTCCACCTTACTGATCTAGTGCACTCAATCTGCCACATTGAACTATCACCCGATCTGTAGCATCAGTCTGTTGCCCTTTATCTGTTGCTCTCGATCTGTGACAACTGAGAATTTCTTATAATTGATAATTAATTTAATATGTTATTAGAAGTATGTAATTGTTGATAATTATCAAGAATTATGGGAATTGTAGAAGGGATGAATTATATATGAGAAGTATGCAAACTTATAATTATGAAAAGTAAGAGAATTATGAGGATTTAATTTCCCTTTGAATTGTGGTAGGAAACTAAGTGATCAATAAGTATTCATTTGATTATAAATTGAGATGGAGGAGTCAAATTGATGTATTGTAAAATTCATTAGAAAGTTAACTTATAAAGTTTTCCAACCATATAAAGCCCATTTCCTAATTCATTATGGATCAATATCGGTGAATTTTTAACGTTGCCCTATAAGCAATAAATTCTACCAATCAACCAATCTGCAAATATTCACCCATAGTGATTGGTAGAAAACTTGATTAAGGTGATTCAAATCCATTAGAAAGCTAACTTAAATATCTTTTCATCCATCTAAAGCTTATATTTTAACTCATTGTGTATCAACACCAATAAATTCCTACACTCATGTCACAAGTAGAAAATTTGGAATTGAGTAATTGGTAAAGAGTCAAGCATGTAAGGAACTCTGATTCAAGTGATTCAAATTGATTTGGAAAGTTAACTTGAATACCTTTCCAACCATATATGGCTCATATTTTTATTCTTTTTGTATTGATCTCTGCGAATTTTTAAATTTGATTATAAGTGCAATGAACCTAGCAAAAAATGGTGAATAAATTAAATGGAAAGTAATTTGTTAGTAAGGGTAATATGGTTAATTGCCACCCAAATCTGAATATTATATTGATATAATAATTATTCACATGCTAAATTCATTAAAACACACAAAAAACTGGCTACTTCACCCGAAAAATAACCCAAACTCCATTAAAGCCAAACCTGTAGCATTAGTGAGGAAAAGAAAGTGCGAGCTAGAAATGACTATGAAAACGACCTCTTCTCAGTTAGGATAAAAGTATCGATTGTAGCGCTTCCTTCCCTTTGTAACATATCCAAATTTAAGCCTAAACGGACCTTATTAAATAGGTGAAAACTGAGTTGGAAGCTTGGCTATACAAAGGTAACTATAAACCAAAAATTTTGATTCTTTCTAAATTTGATATATGTTTCATTTATGATTTTTCTAGCCTATTTCTAATGTTAGAAAGTTGTAAAAATTTCCCTAAGGTAGTGTATGAAGTTTTACCTTATATGTTTCATGGTGAAAGTGTGGGTTTTTGCTTAAAGATGAGATATGTGAGTGTTAAGGTAGTCTTAAGCTTAGCCATGGTATTGCTTTGAGAATATTCTAAGAGAAGCCTAGGTAGGGTATTCAGCCACATTGGGGTTTGAAATTTAAATGTTTTAACAAGTTTAATTTTAGTGTTTTATGATAAATAAATATATAGTAACAATGTTGAAATTGTTAAAAATTGAAAGAAGCGCCTATGGAACCAAGTTAAGTTTCGACCAAGTAAAGGATATTGAGTTTTAATGGTTCAAACCTTGTTTAAATGACTCATCATCATCAGCATCATCATCATCATTAGAGCCTTTATCCTAATATTGGGGTAGGCTATATAAACCAATATATGACCTCACACTAAGTCGCCAACATGAATACTCCTTTACTCGTTCCTATCTAAAACAATGTGTTCTTACAACTCCCATTCCACCATATCTTTTCAAATTACTTCATTTTAAGTCTTCTTCGATCTTACCCTAACCTTGACCTCTTTAAATCATTTATAGCCTCCACTCTTCTAACAAGAGCATTCATAAGTCTATGTCATACATGTCCAAACCAACGTAAACAACTTTCACTAATCTTGTCTTCGATAGGTGCCACTCCAACCTTTTCGTGAATTTCCTCATTCTCATTCTATCTTTTCTTGTATATCCACACATCCAACGCAACATTTGCATTTCTGCTATACTCATATTCTGTGTATGCAATCTTTTAGTTGCCTAACATTCACTGTCATAGAGCAATGTTGGTCTAGCAAATATCTTATAAAACTTACCTTTCAACCATACAGGAATTCCTTTGTCACACAATACCCTGTAGCGCTTCTCCATTTGCTCTAACTAGCTTATATCCTATAGGTCATAGGTCACATCACCATCTATCTCTCCATCATTTAGTACAATTAATCCCAAATATCTAAAATGATCCCGCTAATAGTTGCCACCCCATTTTATCATCACTATGTTTCTATCATCCTCTTTGTTTGAACAAAATTTATATTCCATGTATTCAGTCTTTACTCTACTTAGTCTGAATCCTTTTAATTCCAAAATCCATCTCTATAGTTCTAACTTCACATTAACCTCCGCTTTAGTCCTACACTCAAGACAATATCATCTGCAAACATCAGACACCAAGGTACGTTATCTTGGGTGGATTTTGTCATCTCATCCATTACTACAGCAAACAAAAATGGGCTTAGCATTGACCCTTGATGTAGTCCTACTGTGATAGGAAATTCACTTGTTTTCCCTCTACATCCTCACATGTGTTTTTTCATCTTTATACATGTCTTTAATTATTTCAATATATTTCATGTGAACTCTTTTCTTCATTAAAAGCCACAATAACACCTCCCTAAGCACTTTATCATATGCTTTCTCCAAGTCTATAAAGACTATATGAACATCTTTACCTTATACTCGAGAACATTCCACAAGTTGTCTAAGCAAGTGTATTGCTTCAATTGTTGATTAGCCAAGCATAAAACCAAATTGATTCTCCGATATCTCTACAGTCTTCCTTAATCTTCGTTCTATCACTCTTTCCTATAATTTCATCATGTAACTCATTAGTTTTATGCCCCAATAGTTGGAGTAACTTTGTATACTCCCTTTTTCTTATAGAAAGGTACCAACACACACTTTCCCTATTCCTCAAGCATCTTGTTAGTGCACCAAATCTTATTGAAAAGATTTGCCAACCACCTAACTCCTACCTTTCTAAGGCACTTCCAAACTTCAATAGGAACGTCATCAGGCCCAACAACTTTCCCTGTCTTCATCCTCTTTAGTGCCTCTTTTACCTCTATCTCTTTGATTCTGCACATGAAACATCCGTTCAAATACTTTGGAGGCACTAAGATATTATCTAAAATTTGGCTTTGTCCGTCGTTAAATAGTTTGTTGAAAAATTACACAACCTATCTTTAATGTCATCCTTAATTAAAGTCCTTTGTTGCTCATCCTTGATACATTTGACGACTCTTAGGTCTCGACTCTTCCTCTCTCTTGCTCTTACCAATCTATATATCTCTTTCTCTCCCTTCTTTGTGTCCAACTTGTTATAAATCTCTTTCACCACCTTTACCTTAGCTTTTTCCACTACCTTCTTTACTTCCTTTTTTAGCAAACTTGTATTTTGTAAAACCCACCTCGATGTTGCTCATCTTCAAAGTCCTGTAGCAATTTCACTTAATCTTTATAGCTTCTTTAACTGATTCGGTCCACTGTGTTGCATTCTTTCCAGTCGGTGTTCCTCCTTTTGAGACTCCTTGTATCTCTTTGCCCACCTCCCAAATGTGTCTTGACATCTTGTTCCACATTGTATTTGAGCTCTCCTCTATTCCAGTCATTTTTTTGGATCCAACTATTTCTACATGTTACATCAAATTTTTGTAGTTCCTTCCTATTGGTTCTTTCAATGTCATTTATGAACTTTCATGTCTAGGACTAGTAGTCTATGTTATATGGTAACACTCTCACATAGGATAACTTTGCAGTCTAGACAATTACGCCTATCCCTCCTCTTAGTAAAAAAGAAGTCTATCTATCTACTCTTAAAGGTTATAAGGTGAGGTTTTCTTGTCCTAAATAGTGTATTCACTAAGGTTAGGTCCTAAGATAAAGCAAAATCTAGGATATCATCCCTGCCCTTGTTTCTTACACCGTAACTAAAACCCCAATGCATGCTCTTAAAGCCCTCTCTACTATCAACTACATGGCTATTCAAATCACCACCAATACAAAGGTTTTCTCCTATAGGCACTTCTTGTACTATTTTATCTAAATCCTTGCAAAATTGTTGTTTACTAACATTATCAAGTCCTACCTGTGGTGCGTATGCGCTAATAACATTCAAAACATCCCCTCCTACTAACTTAACTAAAATAATTCTATCTCCTTATCTCCTAACTTGCACCACAACTTTTTGATACTCTTTGTCTATGATGATACTTACACCATTTTGGTCTCTATCCTTTACTGTATACCAGAGCTTATATTGCCATGGTGCTGTCTCTTTTGCCTTCTTTCCAACCCATTTACTCTCTTAAAGACACAAGATGTTAACCCTCCTCCTAAACATAGCCTCACAAATCTTAAGTGTACCTATATTCCAAGATCCTAATATAATCTTATGATTATAGACTAACTTCTTTACTCACCTTTATCCATTATGATGTAGGAACCTTTGCCTATTGGGCACCACACTCAGTGTCAATGTGGCATGTCGCTTCTAAGCGACCATCTGGCAACCCTTGTAGATTTTTCACTACACTTGGGCTCCGATGTAGCGCATTGCTAAGTAAGGGGCACCTTGATAATGGTTCATTTCATAAAAATTGGACAAGTTTTAAGCGGCAGTTGTCCAAACCTACCATTATAAATGATTCAATATGAATTAGAAAATAATATTTAAGGAAATTATGAAGTTAAAAATTGAAAAAGAAGAGTTTAAAGGCTAATGATAATTTCGATCCCAGTAGAAAGTAGACTGAAAATGTCATGGTATTAGGAAATTAAGATCGTTATTAAATACTCTAAATATTTGATAAAGGAAGTATTGATTCTTAACTGCGATGAACATTGGTTGCAGCTAAAGAGTTCGTTGAAGAAAACTTTAGCAAAGAAATGATAACTATGGTTGGACTGCAACCGAAGAATTGTCCAATGAAATAGCAAGGAGTGAGGTAAGGGACTTGTATAAAAGGAACAGAAGGATGATATCGTGAGTAAGTTACTAAGGTTCGGTTTTGACAATGGTTTTTAGGCTTTTCATAACTTTAGTTTGATACGGAATTGATTAGTTTTAATCGAAAGTAAAGTATTGAAATATATCAAATTGATCGTTAGAGAAAGGCATTGATTTTGAAAAGCTAAAAAATGATTTTATTGATATTATAATGAATTTTCTCTGACAAATGGATTGTGGGAGAAAATATTGAATTGTGTTGAATTAAAAGCATTTAAGTTATTCTATATACTGAAATGAACTGCCTTGGAAATTATAGGTTTTAAAATGGTTTGAATTGGTTGAAAATTGTGAATTTTACATGCAAGAGTTTCCGATTTCTTAAATGTTATACTACCAAATTTTACTTAATTAATACTAATCAATTTACAATGTTTAAAGGTGTACACGCGAAACTTGATGCACACACATGAATCTTGTATTACATGCATGCTAAGCTTTAAGTAGGTAAAACTTTTATATAAGTCTACGGTATTGTAAAGGCCATATAGAATTTTTAAATTGGATAATGACATGATATAGCATGAAATTGAATATCGAGTTGGTAATTATATAGTCAAACATTAAATTGTGGAATTATCGACTGAGTCAGATAGGTAGGATGATTTTTGGGATTAAATAATTTCGGTTTATTGATGGTGGAATAGTTTCAAAAGTGATAACACTGATTCTGCATGAGATCAATAATTAGATAATTTTATAGTATTATATTGTTAAATATACAAGAGATACTACAAGGACCCACATTGGTGGTGGGAATTTTAGTATTATAAGGACCCACATTGGTGGTAGGGGTTTTGGTATCAGTGTTGTGGTGTATAATGAATGACAATGATATTGAATTAGAGTAAATTGGTTCGATTGGTACGTGGTTTGATCATAATGATATTGAGGTTATTGTGTAGAGATTGCTAAATCAAATTAAGTTATGGTATGAACAAATTTGGAATAGGTTTAGTGATTTTATAATCAAACCTCGAACTCTAAAAAATTATTGAAGGATGTAGGCATATAATTGTATTCTAAAGGATCAATGATCTTGGTTTTGATTGTGGATAAGTTTTAGATTTAATATTATCGATATTGTATTATTTTGATATTTAAATGATTTTTTATAATAGTTATATATCGGTGAGATACTAATAAGTAGTGGTAGGGTCCTAATATCAGTATTGTGATATGAACTAAATGGCTGTGATATTGAACTTCACGAATGGACATGACTTGTGTATACATGATTTTGTGGATATCAAGGTTACTAGGTCAGAATTTGATTATTAGGTAATATTTGTTGTGATTGATATTGAATTAGACTAAACGATTGTAAGACTACATCTACATTATGCAACTACATATCACGAGATTTGGACTCATGTTTTAATTATGGCTTTGGGCATGCACAAGTTACATGAGTTTTATTGAAAATGCATTGATTTGAGATGCATAATTGAAAATATTCGGTTTTGTAAGTTTAACTTGATTGAAAGAAAACATGATGCATACTTATACTGTTCAAATGGTTTATAAACAGTATCAAAAAGGTTTCCATGTTTTGTTAAATGATTAAATTAAAGATATTTGCTAAACTACTTTGATATTATGGCATGTGTATGTTAACATCAATAAAGCATCAATGGACACGCCTGAGCAAACGGTGCTCCTAAGCATAGAGGTGGTATTGGGCCAAGTTGGCCTGATCCAATTAGAAACAGGATTGGGTCGAGTTGGCCTAACTCGGTATTAAGGAACCGAGACCAAGGACCCGACCGATTCCAATTGAACCAATCTAGTTTGAAATTTTTTTTAAACAAAAGCATGCCACTACGCAAGCCTGCGCAATGGCAGGCTGAATTTTGTCACAGCAACCTGCTTTTGCATGCTGTTGTGACATGTTGATGGCCGTTACCCATTTCAAAAGGGGGAGCGACGCTCCCTCCCTCCAAATTTTTTTAATTTTTTGTATTTTTTTAAAATCAATATTTTTTTCCTTTATAAATACCTTCATTTCCTTTCATTTTTCTCTACATTTTCTTTTATATTTTCTCTCAAATCTAAACACTCATCTCATACTCTCTCAATACTCACTCAAACTCTCTCAAATTCACTCAAATTCTCTTATTCCAAATTTATAATATTATCATTTTGTGCTCTAAAATTCTTATTTCTTTTTATTTTACAATTTTAGAAATTTTACTTTTAATTTCCAAGTTCCAACTTCCAAAATATATCTTATATCTATTTTTTAATTTTAAAATTTATTTATTTTCAAAAAATATAAAAATGTCAGATTTCTTTCATTGTTCATGTTTTGTTTCTCAACCTTTCGGTTCTACTGAAATCCCTAATTTGGATGATGAATCATTCAATGAAATCGAATTTGATATTCATCCGGAGGAGGAGCTTCCTTCAAAACCATCGATTGGTCGTAGTGCTAGTCATTGTCGTGGTCGTGGTCGTGGAGGAGGTCGTACTCAAACACAATCATCAACTGCCACCACCACCGCTACATCATCAAAACCGACGAGATCGAAGATTACCCAAAAAAAAAAAACAAGGTATGGGAGTATTCGACATTGCAGTAAAAGAAGGTATGACGGATGAATATTTTGCTATTTGTAAATTGTGTAAATGCGTTTACGCTTATAGCTTTGGTGGAAGTGGTGGCGATACAGGTACGTATAAAAGACATTTAATTAATGCACATAAAATTAATCCAAATGCTAAAGAAAATGAAATTAATGAAGGTAAACAATCTCAAATTAATATACATGATGGTACAAAAAAATTTAATTCTGATAATGTTCAAGCTAGACATGGTTTAGTTAGATTTGTAGTTAAGACTGAACAACCATTTACAATTTGTAAAAAAGTAGAATTTGTTTGTAAATATTTACAACCTGCATATAAATCTTTTTCTATACATACATTAAAAAAATTTGCACGGATATGTTTAAAGAATATAAACAAGCTTTAATTGATAAACTTAGTAACATTTTATCTACGGTTAGTTTAACTAGTTATATATGAACTAATACTAACGGTATAAATTATCTTGTTATAACTTGTCTAGGATAGATGAAGATTGGTGCATGCAAAAACGAATTTTATCCTTAGATGTAATAGAAGATGCACATAATTCATATACTATTCATAAATATATTACTAAGATTTGTAAATTATATGGACTTGAAAATAATAAAGTTTTTGCTATTACTTTTGATAATGCTTCAAGTAATACCACAGCTATTCCTATGTTAATTAAAAGTTTAAACCCAATTATGCAAGATGTATTTTTTTCATGCAAGATGTGCATGCCATATTATAAATTTGTGTGTTCAAAGTGGTTTTAGTTCTACAAGTAGTGGTAGTTCTAGTGGCATAGGTCTAATTGATAAAATTAAAATTTTAGCAAAATGGATCCGCACCCCAAATAATAAACATGAATGGAAGCAACTTTGTCTAGCAAATAATATACTTGTAAAAGCATTTCCACTTCCCGTGGAAACAAGGTGGAACTCACTTCATCGTTTGGTTTCTTCTATTTTACCTTATAAAGAACTTATTACTCCTTTTTATAACAATTATACAAGTAGCCTGTATTTAGCACTTTATGATGAAGATTGGATTTTTATTGAATGTTGTGTTGATTTATTATCTACTTTTAAGGACACAACCGAAAGATTTTCAACTCAATTTTATCCAACTACACCTTATTTTGTTCCTATTATCTATACAATGTTTGATAAATTTTTAAAATTTAGGGATCATGAAACTTTAAGTTCTTTTGTATATGATGTGGAAGAAAAATTTTAAAAATATAGGGAAACAATTCCTCTTATTTATTATATTGTAACTTTACTAGATCCTAGTCAAGGTGAGGTAAATATAGAGATTTTTTTTATTATTATCAAGAATTTCTTGGTCTTGATTCTATTAAGGACCAAAAGTCCTCAATTAACCATTTTTTTTAGAATTGTTTAACATTTATAAAGCAAAAAGAGAGCAATTTAACTTTAACCAAGGACAAAACGATTCATACGAAGAAACCGAGAGTGGCAGCAGCAAAGGAAAAGGCATTTTGAATGCAATTAAGGAAGCAGCAAAGAAGAGAATGAAGCTAAAAGGAAAAGTCAACGGATCTGGATCATCAACAATTCGACAAAGTTCTAACTTCAATAAGATAGGATTTTTCTTAAGTTAAGACTTTTCTATAGGTTGAAACTTTGATCTTCTCCAATGGTGGAAAGAAAACCAAAAACAATTTCCAATTTTAGCTTCCATGGCCCAAGATGTTTTTGGGGTGCACATTTTTTCTATTGCTTTAGAATCTGCATTCTCGACGTGTGGAAGAATTATTAGAGACCATCAAATCACTCTTAATCCGGATTCATTGTGCATGTTAATATGCCTTAAAGATTGGTTTGATGCAGAATCTTGCAACATCGAACTTGGAATGGCCAATGAATTCGCTAATAATAATTTAGAGGAGGAGGAAGAAATTTCCAAGGCAATTCGTATAAATTATGAGGAATAGGTAATAATCTTTTTTTTTTTGTAAATTGTATGTAAAATTGTAAATAAATTTAGTCATAGTAAATATTTTTATGGACTACGGTCTTATGGTTTTTATCCTTCTAACTTTTGGAAGAGTTTTCCACATAAAACATTTTTGGTCTCCTATTCTCTCATTTTTCTCCTTTGTTATTTTAATTTATTATTACTGTTAAATACCAAATTAATTAGTTATACTTATCTTTGCTTAAAAAATGAATAAATATTTAAAATACAAAATGAATGAATATTTTAAAAATATACTAAATAAATGAATAAATATTTAAAATACAAAATGAATGAATATTTTAAAAACATACTACATAAATGTATAAATATTTTAAATGCAAAATGATATGATTACTTATATTTTAAACGATGAGTAAATTATATTTCAAATGTAATAAATAAGATTAACAAAATTAAAAAATTTTAAAAGTAATATAATTTTATTTAAACCAACAACTTTATTAAATAAGTAACTTTATCACTTTATCATAATATCATTATTTATATTTTAAATCAAATATAAAATATCATGATAACTTTATCATAATATCATAATATAACTTTATTTTATTATTA
This sequence comes from Heritiera littoralis, assembly GCA_031772115.1. Lineage (NCBI taxonomy): Eukaryota > Viridiplantae > Streptophyta > Magnoliopsida > Malvales > Malvaceae > Heritiera > Heritiera littoralis. The sequence continues at coordinate 2,334,572 of JAPDPK010000022.1, forward strand.
CAATAATTTTATTAGATAATTTTATAGTAATTTTATCTTTAAATTATTGTTATATTAATTAAATAAATTATAATAACTTTATGTATTATAAATTTATAATTACTATTAACATCATTTATTATAAAAATAATTTATTAGATTAAATCATAAAATATATTATATATATTTATTTTTATTAAAATGAATTAATATAAATTTTAAAAATAAAAAATTCAAAAAAAATCAAGCAATCGGTTTAGCCCGACTCAGCTCGATTTATAATGAACCGATTCACTGAGCCAAACCAATTCATCCCTATTAAAAAATTTAACCGGCCCGGCTCAGCCTAATTCATCAAGCGATTAAGACCGATTTTATTATATAGTGGGTCGAAACCGATAGAGCACGATTCAAAACCGAATCAGTCCAACCCACTATCAGCTCTACCTAAGTATACATACTGACTAATCATACGGTGTTCTGATAAGGTTTTTGGACATGTCAAACGAGTTCTGGCATAAATTTGGACCCTCATCTGATCAATGAGACAGAGTTTACCATGGCCATAAGTACCATTGGAGCCTTTCCAATCCACTGATAGCTACAGTAGAATTAAGACTTTATTGATTGAGTGATTAGACATATATGATATGATATGATTATTTGGACGTATACAAATTTGATATTGTGATTGATTATGCCATACCTCCACTAAATTGATTTGACTAATTGGCAATCATGTTTTAATTCTAAAAACCATGTTTAATACTGGTTTATTTATATTGGACCTAGAGCCTGAGCACCGTCTCGCCCTTGGTGATTGATTTTGACGGTTTTATATCATGCACCCGAGCTTAAGCATGACTTAAGTCTCAATATGTTTGGAAAACTATAACAGCATCGATGTTTTATATAATGGTTTTATACTACTCGAGCATTCGATTTATACATTGAGATTTATAGTATCATGGATTCTCTCACGCAGTATGTTTTATAACCATTGATATGAACTTGAAATTATATTACGTATGCTACATGTGTTAAGATATTGGGATTGATAAAGTTATTGTGGATTGAAATTGGATTGAATAAGCGATATGTGGATTGATTTTGATTCGAATGAATACAAATGAGGATTAATATTGAATTTGGACGAATGACATATGATCGATATTGTTTTGATTGATATTGGATAATCAATATATATATTGAGATTGATAATCGACTATATAATTGAGTATGGTTGCTTTTATCTACAGGTGCTCAGAATGGGGATAATGAAGTACTTCAAAGTACCCATGCATTGACACCCCAAAACCTTGGCCCACCTAGAGTCCTTTAGGATATGATGTCGAAATAAGTGTACGATGACTACAATCGAAATGATATTTGAAGACTGCATGTTAGAGGATTCATGCATTGCATGTAAGACAGTATAAAGTTATTTTTGCACTTACATAATTGACTTATTGAGCTCTTGCTCACAAAAATTTATTCTAAACCTTTTCAAATTGAGCACAAAGCTAAGGAAATATTTCGGATTTGTCATAAATACTTTTGTGACCTGAAATATTGTCCTAACTCTCCGAGGACACTTACTTGCTTATTCTTGGTATAGCATGATTCTTCTTGTACTTAACTACTATTTCAAGCTGTTTTTGATATGTAAACTAAGATTATGGAATATTTTATAATATCTTGATACTTTCATCTTGGTGGAATGATAGTGAGGTAAATACTAATAGAATCGTTAACTATGCATGACAATGATGTTGATATGAATGTCACCTGAATGATATTTGTGGTATTGAATTAGTTATAGATATTTAAGATTGTAAAGAGATTATATGTCTTTACAGTTACTAGATTGGAACCTTGACTAATCAGTCCTAAACAAAAGGAAGTTAACAACTTCATATTGACATTACCACACAAAAACAAACCTATTAAGTTAGGAAAAAGTAAAAATTTGCCCAAAATATTTTGTGTAGCTGCAAGGTTTGACATCTCATTGCGGCATTTGGGTCATAATGATAAAGTGGTATCAGAGTAAGATTTGTCTATTGCGTTAAGTGTAGATAAGTTAGATCAGTTTAGATCGCATAGTACATCTTCCCCTGAACATAAAGTACTCAATAAGTATGGAAGCTATTTTAAATGCATATGTTTCCCTTATGGGATACAAGATAAAAACTCGAGGAGAGGTTATGGATAACTTCCATGAGCAAGACAAGCGTAGTCGCATCCACCTCTTCCACAGCTTCCAAGCCCGAACACCAAGTTCGAGCACTAAAAGTGGAGTATAGTCAACCTTGCTATTTTATTTGAGAGGCAATTGGGAAGCGGTCAAGGCACACAGTAGTCACAGGCTACTCCATCTCCACCAATCAATTAGTAGCAACCAACTCCATAATCTTAGAATGCACCTCTACAACAAGTAACACCTCTGCTACTGTGCATGATGTGGACTGAAGAGTGGCTCAATTCAAGGCATTCCAAAAGATAAACTATACAGTGTTCAAGAGGGTGAAAGGTATAAATGTAGTCGAGATGTGGCTAATGAGGATGGAGAAAGTGTTTAAGATTATGGGATACAACTCAAAAGAGAAGGTGACACTAGCTACCTATATATTTGAAAGTGAAGTTGAATATTGGTAGAGGTTAGCCAAGTCAGTGTTGTACAATCGAAATTCCACTATCATAGGAGAAGTATTCCTTGAAGCTTTCAACATGCAGTACTTCTTAGAGAGTGCCCAATGGAGGAAGTAAGAGGAGTTCCTAAGTTTGATTCAAGGCACTATAATCATGGACCAATATTTGTCTCACTTTACCACCTTATGCCACCAAGAATGGGGCAAGAAAGACCAAGAGGTTTGTTAGTGGTTTAAAGCCCTCCAGTAAGGCAAACTAGTAGCACTACACATAGTGTCCTACACACAGGCCATAATGGAAGCCTAATTTGTTGAGAAAGACTTGGAGAAGACTAAGTCTCACTATGAAGTAAAGGCAAGTATTGTTTTATAAAGCCTTAGGTCTGGAAGAAAATAGAGGTTTGAACGACTTCATATCAATAAACTTTTTTGCCTAAAAAGTATATGATTTGATTGAATACATGGTCTAACTTGGCTTTGAAAACTGTGTGGAATTTGAAATGCGACTTTACAAAGTTTTTATTTTAAGAGATTAAGCATCCTAAAGGGAACTCAATAAAATATGATTCATTTGGCCTATTGAGTTGACTAGTAGGATTCTAAGTAGGAAATTTATTTGAACCTATCCACCATGTGTGGTATGAAGTGGACTTTATTGATATACCTCGAAGAGGGATTAATACATGATCTCCCCTCCCTCTCGAACTTGACAAGTGTTGTCACGACCCGTGACCACATTTTTCATCTTCTTATACACAACTTAACCGGTTGGGCTGTCTGCGATACTTCACTTGTACTAACTGTTAAACAATTTTACATAATATTGTTTATATTATACACATCCCCTATCGTAACTAATCAGATAAGTAGTACTGTTGACGTGTCTAAATACAGAGAATAAATGATCATACCTCAAATAATCAGTCGGTCTGACACATTGTCCTTCGTGTACAGCCAGGATCTACAATCCACTGAACTCACATTCGTCAAAACCTGAAATGTTGAAAATTAAGGGGTGAGCAAAACCACGGCTCAGTAAGAGAATTATATGCCTCACTTGATACTCAGCTTCCTATATGCTGAAAATCTTTTTCATTTTTCCTATGGGCTCTAGGCTCGCATGTAGGAAGGATACTACAGTCGGCTACGGATCCGAATGGAGTAAGGTAGGTATTTTAGAATACCATACTTGTTACAGAACCTAGAAGCAACTGTAGAGAGAAATTTTCATTTCATTTGAATTAATAAATCCTTTTTCTTTTCAATTTTCATAACCTTTTCATATTCTTTTCAATATGATGCTTTTATGAAATAAAGCATTTAAATAAAATGATTAGTATCTGTATATTCCTTGAAAAGAATATTAGTTAAATCATCATCTTATTTCTTTAAAACTCATTTCATGTTTTAGTGTACTCTCTTAATTAGTACCGTACTTTAAAGAGCAAAATAAGCTATTAAAATCTATTCCAATATAACCGATTACTTAATCACTTTAGGCATAAGCCCCAATTCACTGATTCAGTTACGACATCCATTCTAACTAATAATGGAGTTAAGTGTCATATCGAAACTCGTGTAGCACTTAGTTCTCGAAGGACTTTAGAGGTGGCTCCCACGGTACAGAAATTTCTTATTAACACATCGAAACTCGTGTAGCACTTAGTTCCCGAAGGACTCTAGAGGTGGCTCCCACGGTACAGAAATTTCTTATTAACACATCGAAACTCGTGTAGCACTTAGTTCCCGAAGGACTCTAGAGGTGGCTCCCACGGTTCGGAAATTTCTTATTAACATATCAAAACTCGTGTAGCACTTAGTTCCCGAAGGACTCTAGAGGTGGCTCCCATGGTACAGAAATTTCTTATTAACATATCAAAACTCGTGTAGCACTTAGTTCCCGAAGGACTCTAGAGGTGGCTCCCACGGTACAGAAATTTCTTATTAACACATTGAAACTCATTTATGGAGTCTAAGATAGACATCAACATTGAAACTCATTTATGGAGTCTAAGATAGACATCAATCTTATCATACTATAACCTTGAAGGGTACAGAAATAAACCGGTCAAATCTCTGACCATAATCTATATTATCCTCTGTGGGTCCCGGATCAGGTGTCGACCAGGACTAAACATATCACATATCATGCATCCGCATGATAGGAATGCCAACCAATCTCAAAACCGTAGTTTTCATCATAAAATAAACTTATATGGAATTTATACAACTATAAAATTCCATAATTTAGAACCATAAGGGTTAAAATCCTTTAGTGAATATTTATAAAAATATTCATAAAAATATCCACTATATTTCACTTCATCTTTCGTCTCGTATTTCGTGTAATTTATCTATTTCGACAATTTTCAATGATTTCGTTGTCACCATTCTCGAATACATGAATATTTTAAAATTCCATCTCATTATATTCATGTTTTATGAAATTTAGTAATTTCCTCATGTTTCGTGATTTACTATCGAAATTTGGAAATAAAATCACCTAATATGATATTATAAAGTTTTTTCTAAAATTTTCGGCAGCATAACGGCTGCCGATTTACTAACCTCCTGCACGGAAAAATACAGTTTTAAATCTTTCAACCAGTACTTCTTCCCAAATTATTTTCAGCAAATCATGCATCATAATAATTTTCATAAAATATTTGCATAAAATATTTCAATTTAAAATATGCAGACTGAGTATCCTTACAGTGCTGCACATGCATCCCTTACCTTTTTTTTTTCCGGGTCGGCGACTTTCGCTTATCGATCGAGCCCGCGCTCCATTTCTCCCGATTCCTTATCTCGATTGCTGAAAATAATTTCTGGAATTAAAATTCTAATCTTTTTAGAATTTTTCATAATTTATTTAATTTTTCTGAAAATTAAATCTCAGGAAGATTTCTTACCGAACTTTGTAAAATCCCGGATTGTTGATCCCGGATTGTTGAATTTCCAGAAATTTTTCGAATTCCGGAAATTCTCCTTTTTCCTCTTTTTCTTTTTCTTTTTCTTTCCTTTCTTTTTCTTTTCTTTTTCTTTTTCTTTTTCCTTTTTCTTTTCTTTTTCTTTTTCTTTTTATTTTCCTTCCTTTCCCGGTCAGGCCGGTTCAGACCAGTCCAGTGTCTTTCCTCGCCGGCGACCGGTTCTCCGACGGTTCAGGCGTCCCTCAACTGGCCGGCTACACGACGAACTTGCCGGTGCCCTCCGTTTGCCCTGGATCAGTGGCACGGCGGCGAATCGAGACGGTTTTGCCTCGGTTTCTTCTTCCTCTTCGCCGGCGTTCCTCCTCCGTCCATTGCACCTCCGGTGGCCTCCATCAGCTTCCTCTTCCTCCGGTGAAGCTTCGGTGGTAGTGGCGGTGCCTGGATCAGCCGGCACCGCCAGATCTGGTTTTTCTCTTTCCGCGGCTTTCGCCCCGTTTTCTGCCTCTGTTTCTCTCTTTCTTCCGCCGCCGGTGGTTTCCTTGACTTCTCCTTTGGTCGGCGACGACATCCTCTCCATTCTCCCTCACCGGCGGTGGCACCTCCACCACCGACGGTCTGCCCGGGGAGGTCCGGGATTTCCTCCCCGATTTCTCCTTTTTCCTTTTTTTTGGTTTTCTATTTTATTTCCTCTTTTGGTTTTTGTCTTCTTTCTATGTTTAGTATACTATATACTATATATTATACCATATGTTTTATACATATAATATATATTATATGTTATACATACATTATTTCATACATAATATTATACAATATATATTATATACAAAATACATATTGTACATTACAAAATACATTTCTAGTATATATGTGTATATTTATATATATAACTTAATTAAGTAACATTTATATATATATAAATTATATAAATGCTATAATAAAATATTTATACATATAAACTTTAATATAAAACCATACTTACTTTTCTTCTATATGTTCATATACTTTTATTTAAAATAATAATATATATTTCATATATATATATATATATATCTGTACATATATATTTATAATTATATAAATACATTTTATAATATACACATGTATTTATTTAAGACAAAATAGTATATATTTCATTTTATAATATATACTAATATTCATATACATACATTTGTATTTATATAAAAACATGTGTAAATATATTTATATAATTTAATTATATAAATATATAATATACGCATTTTTATTTTATAAATTTTGGATTTCCATTAATCCAAATTAAATTCCTCCTTTCCTTATTTTCCATAACTCCGATTTTATTTTTATTTTCATTTAATTTCCTTCACACGAATTTCCTTATTCATCACTTCCTCATTTCTCAGGATTTTCACCAATATCCCGTTTCTCGCAAATTTTATTTATTTCCCCTTATTTAATTTCTCTAATATTTATTTTCAATATTTCTAATTTCCAATAAATGGAACAATTTACGGTTATCACAAGTGTATTGGATAATGTATACCTTGGAAAAAGTATATAAATTTCTAAAAACTATGTGATTTTGAAAGTATATGATTGAAGACAACATGAATTTCAAAATTATTTGACTTTTGAAATATACAGTTTTGAACTACATGGATTTTTGGAAGCTCAATGATTAGAAGCCGATGGTTGTGAACTATGTAAATTTTAAAAACTAAAGAACTCTTCAAATTCCTGGTTAGTAGAGTTGAGACTGAACATGACGTGTCACAGAAAACGAATCACAAAAGGAATTTTTTAGACTTTTAAAAAGAATCATGTGAAAAGTTAGAATTTTGCAAAATAAGACACTCAAGGTTGCCTTCTTATGACCACTAGCTTTAGCTCAGTATGAATTATTTAAGTGTAAGAGGATGCATGGCCACAAGATGTGAGATAATGAAATATATCAGAGCTAGGAATTTATCGAATAGTTGAATTTGAGGTTAATATGGAGTAGACATGATCTTTAGATAAGTGGTAATGTGTGAATTAAATCTTAAGATTTGTCAGACTTATATTACATGGATATAAAGAATATGATAAAGAAAAACATACTCCCACGTGTTTGAGTATGAGACTTTAGAGATCAGGGAGGACTTAAGCAATCTTGAAAAGCTGATTTGGATTTTGGTTCAAAAGAATAAAGTGTTGAGGTCCAAGACAATCCCTTTGGTGAAAGTACTCTATAGCTTCATTCATCAGAAGAAGCTACATGGGAGCTAAAGAGTTTGATGAAAGAAGAATGTCTTTACCTATTGTAGGATGACTTAGAGCAATTTAGAAGACCAAATTTTTTTAAGGTGGGAAAGATGTGACAACCAAGAATTTCTTATAATTGATAATTAATATGTTGTTAGAAGCATGTAATTATGGATAATTATCAAGAATTATGGGAATTGTAGAAGGGATGAATTATATATGAGAAGTATGGGAACTTATAATTATGAAAACTAAGTAAGAAAATTTAGAGGATTTAATTTTCCCTTAAACAGTGGCAAGAAAGTAAGTGACCAATCGATATTCATTTCATTATAAATTGAGATGGAAGAGTGGGATCTACCATAAAATTCATTGGAAGCTAACTTATAAAGCTTTATGGATCAACACCGGTGAATTTTTAAAGTTGCCTTATGAGTAGTAGATTCTACCAGCCGACCAATCTATAAAGATCCACCCGTAGCGATTGGTATAAAACTTTGATTAAGGTGATACAGAATCCATTAGAAAGCTTACTTTTTCAGCCATATAAGGCTCATATTTTTATTCATTGTGGATCAACTCCAATAAATTCCTACATTCACATCACAAGTAGGAAATTTAGAACTGAGTAATAGAAAAAGATTTAGGCATAAATTTTGATAGGAAACTCCGATTCAGGTGATTCAAATTGTGTTGGAAAGTTAACTCGAAGATCCTTTTAACCATATATGGCTCATATTTTTATTCATTTTGGATTGATCTCTATGAGTTTTTAAAATTGGTTATAAGTGCAATGAACCTAGTAAAAAAAAGTGGTGAATAAATTAAATGAAAAGTAAATTGTTAGCAAGGGTAATGTGGTCAATTGCCATCCAAATCTGAATATTATACTGATATAATAATTAGTCACATGCTAAATTCATTAAAACACCCAAACAGCCGACCACTTTTACTTGAAAATCACCCAAACTCCATTGAAGCTAAACTTGCAACATTAGTGAAGAAAAGAGAGTGCGAGCCAGAAATGACTATGAAAACGACTTCCTTTTAGCCCAACGGAGAAGGACCGATTATAGCTCTTCCTTCCCGCTGGAACGTATCCAAATTTCAGCATAAACGGACCTTATCTGATAGTTGAAAACCGAGCTGAAAGCTCAGCTGTACAGAGGTATTTATAAGCTAGAAATTTTGGCTCTTCCTAAATTTGATATATGTTTCATTTCTGATTTTTCTAAGCCTATTTCTAGTGTTAGAAATTTGTAAAAATGTCCCTAAGGTAGTGTATGAAGTTCAGCCTTATGGGTTTCTATCGACCTTACAAGGTGTCTACACGCAAGTACACGCGATCTTCAAGTAATACGGAGGTGAGTTTGGAAAATTTCGTCCCTCAGAGATTGGTAGTGCAAAGCTTAGCTAATTACGGATATTTTTACCTGAGGTATATCCTAGCAAATTATGAAGTTTTTAGAGTGTGTGGTTTACAAAGGCTAATAAAATAAAATAAAAGTAAATGAAATAAAAAAGGAAATAAGAAATACTTATAGTGCTAATGTTGAAAATAAAATAACTGCAAAAGAAAATAAACAAAAATGTAAATTAGTAAACTAAAGGGGTAAAAATGTAATTTCCTAAAATTATGGATCTAAAATGCAAATAATGAAAATATACATAAAAATCCTATAATGAAACTAAGAATGCAGGAACTAATTAAAAACCAATCTAAAACTAATTTAAAAAATGTAAAATGATGTATGTAGTGCTCAACCCATATGAAAACCCCAAAAACCCTAAATGAGAACCTAAAATCCCTAACCCTAATTATGATCCAAAATGTAATCTTAACTAATGCTGACCCTAATTAACTTCTAACTTAACTAAATCCATGGACACTTACTAAAATATAATCTAAAGAATGCATGGAAATAAAAATATTTTTGGAGTTTTAAAAGAATGAATTTAAATGCAACTTATGAAATGCTATTTTAATCCTAACCCTAATTAACCCTAATGCATGATTTAAAACTCTATTCTAAACTAAATAAAAAAACTCTATTCTAAACTAAATAAAAAAAAACAGCCCCTAAAATGATCTAAAACAGCCCCTAAAAACCGTGAATGACAATGCACAATTACGCCTAACTAATGCACGAGAAGACTTAAGGAAAATGACCTAAAAATTCACTAATATGTTACCTAATCTATACCCTATACTTATACTATACTAAGGCTAATTGAAATGCACCTAAACACAACCTAAATGGGCTGGACAGTAGCTAAAAATAATGCTGGACAGAATTGAAAATTTTGGAAGTATGATTTTATATGCAATGAAAATGTTATGGGAATGAACTCAAACATTTACTACACATTAACCACTAAATGCATGACTCAAAAGTAACCTAAAATTTAATTAAACAAACTGAAAATGAGTCAAAACAGTAGCAAAATCAGGTCTGAAATTAACCCCTAAAGTATGGCAACCTAATGCAAGAATGTTATTCAAAAATGCAAGGAAACGTTATGGACATTAACTCAAACAATTCGTAAACAATAACTCCTAAATGCATCATCATAAAAACATCTTAAATGCATCCAAACAATTATGAAATGGACTCAAAACAAAATTAAAACAGACCTGGACGGTAACGCCTAAAGCATGCAACTTAATGCAAAAATGTTAAAAATGCAATGAAAACTTATCTAATTATTTCCTAACAATTATCTAATTAGTACTTAACCTTAATATGATTTTATCCTAATTAAATGAACCTTAAAAAAACATAAAACAATAGCTAAAACTTCACATGAAACTGACCCCTAAAGGGCTGGACAGCAAGCTAATTATGCATGAAAAGTGAAATTAAGATGCTATGAAATCTAATTTAAATGCTAACTTAAGAATACCTAATTAATGTCTAACCCTAAGATGATTTAATGCTAAGTAAATAGATCTAAATTAGACACAAATCAGCAGCCAAAATCTGTATGAAATTAACGCCACATGCTTATCAGTTTTAAGAAAATGCATGGAACCATAAATACTAGCCTGGGACATTTAACAAACATCTAGCAAACCTTACCCGTAAATGCAAGAAACTAGTAATAATTAAAGAAAAACTTAGAAGACATTAAAAAAGACACAAAAACATAACTTAAAGGACCCTTAAACAGAATTAAAATCAGCCAATTTAAAGAAGAAACCAAAAACAAGATTAAGATTCCTAAATGACGCCTACTAGTGTATAATCCCTAACTTGCATTTTTTTTTGTATTTTTGTTTTATAGGATTTTTTAAAAACTGATTTAACACATTAAAATAGACTCTTAAAACAGTAAAAAAAATTCTACAAAATCATTTAAAGGCCTTAAAACAGAAAATAAAAATTGCTAAAGAAGCCTACTCTAAACTATACCAAAATGACACCAATTCTCTACATACCCTAATTTGAACATTTTTGTATTTTATTATGAAAGACATTTAAAAATTGATTTAACCCATTAAACTAGACTCCTAAAACAGTAGAATAAAAATACTAAAAAATCATTTAGACATTTAAAAGCATAAAATAAAAATTACAAAAGGAAACTATGGACCAAGCTCCTTCACAAGAGCTATGAAGGTAGTTTTTCAACCCCTTAAGCTCCCATGATCATGGGACTCAATCATGAACCAAAACAAAACAAAAAAAAGAGTGGAAGATGTTTAAAGTTGCTAGAAATTTAAAGAAACAAAAAGCTTAAGTAAAGAGTTCAAGAAAGTAGTAAAGAGTAAAGGAAAACATCCTCAAAACTTGTATTTAACTTGTAAAAATGTAAAGAACTTCAAAGAATAAAAATGGTGGCCGCTATAAACTTGTAAAGACAAAAACATATGCTAGAAAAGTAAATAAAATTAAACACTATGCAGCCCACCCTATGTTAGGTCTCATAAAGTAACTTATTTAGTCACTTAACCTAAGAATACAAAGGTAATTTCCTATCCTAGAAGAGTTGGCATGTCGCCACTTGTCTTCATATCCTTAGCTCTTCAAAGTAGATATTTTCATATCATTTTAAGTGCCCACATCAGCCATGGACATCTCATCCCTTCTAGTACCTTCTTTTTTGTTTTCTAATCCACATAAGCATGCAAGATGGCAAAGGCATGCGTCTTTCATGTGGTGGCCATGTGTCCTTTATTCTTATCCACTAAAAGTGAATAAGATGGTGACATGTGGCATGCTAGGTGTCAAGAGAGGACAGAGAAAATGATGAGTCATGCTCTTTTGTCTTGTAGTTGTCTAGTCTCCTTCCTTGTCAATTTTTAGTCTAATTTTCACTAAAATGATCCAAAATCATCTAAGATTTATTTATCTGCAAAACATGAGAAAATTAACAAAATTAGGGAAAAAATTAATAAAATCATGGGATAATTAAATAATAATTAATCAATAAGGCACTTAAATAGCCCTATTTTCATAGAGTTATTAGTTTCATGGTGAAAGTGTATGGGTTTTTGCTTAAAGATGAGATATATGAGTTGTGATAACTGTAATTTTCCATTTATTGGAAATAAATATTGGAGAAAATAAATATTGGAAATAAATAAATAAATAAAATTATGAGAACAGGATATTGGTGGAAATCCCGAAAATTGAGGAAGTGATAAATCGAGAAATACGAGTGAAGGAAAATAAAATTGGAATTATGAAAAATAATGGAAAGAGGAGATTTAATTTCGATAAATGGGAATCCAAATTAAATAAGAAAAAGAGAAATATATTTATATAGTTATAAATTATATAAATGTATTTTTATACAAATACATATGTATTGATATACTATATAGTATATATTAATATACAGAGGTATATATAGATATATATACTATTGTATAAATTTAAATAATACCTAAGTATTAAATATGACATAATATGTATATATGAGTATATACATATTTGAAAAAAAATGTAAATATGATTTTACATTTGAATTGTACATATATATATACATATATATATATATATATATATATATATATATATATATTGTAAATATATATATATATATATATTGTATTATTATCATTATTATTATTACTACATTTATATAAAATATATAAATGTTAAGTAATTTAAATTAAACAAAATAGATATATATATATATATATATCTATATATATATACTAAATATGTATTTTGATAATACTAAAATATATATCCTTATATATATATATAATATATATATATATTATATATATATATAACACACACACACACACACACATAAATTATATATACATATAATATTATGATATATATATAATATAGTTATATAGTACTATAATATATATCATAATATTATATGTATTATGTATATATAATTTATGTATATTATATATATATGTATATAATTAAATGAATTAAATAAAACAAAAAGGGAAGAAAACAGAAGAAAAGAATCAGGAAAATCCCAATTCTTCTTCCCAGGCGAGCCGACCACCGTCATCGGCAAGAAAGAAAGAGAGATGATGGAGGCTGTCACCAGGGAGGGAAGAGGAGAAGGAATCGACCGACGACGGAAGGAAAACAGAAACGGAGAAGGGAGGAATTCCGACGGAAGCCGAGAAGAAAGAGGAAAATGGATCTGGCGATGCCGGCGAAATTGGCTGCCGCCACTGCCACCGAAGTTTCGCCGGAGGAAGAGGAAGACGTGGGAGGCCACCGAAGAGGCAGAGAACGGCGGAGGAGGGTCAGCGAAGAGGTGGAAGAGACCGAACCAAAACCGACTCAATCCGCCGCCGTGCCGTCGATTCAGGATGAACGGAGGCCAGATCCAGACTCGCCATGGTGCCGGCCAGGTGAGGGGCCACCGAACGGTTCGAGAACCGACCGCCGGAGGAGAACCGGCCATGGAGGAGATCTGACCGGTCTGAATGGCCTGAACCGGCTAGGAAAAGAAAGGAAGAAAAAAAGAAAGGAAAAAGGAAAAAGAAAAAGAAAAAGAAAAGAAAAGAGAAAAAGAAAGAAAAGAGGAAAAAGAAGAAAGACGAAAAGAAAATGAATTCCAAGAATTTGGAAAATTCTCGAGAATTCGGGAATTACGGGAATCGGTAAGAATCCCGAAAAGTGTTAAATTATTTAAATAATTTATTTATTTAAATAAATTGAGAAAAATTCTAAAATTTAGAATTTGGTTTCCAGAATCGTTCTCAGTGAATGAGACGATGAAATCGGACGAGGTGAACACGGGTGCGACCTTCGAGAGACAGTCGCCGACCCGAGATAGGTAAGGGAGGCATGTGTAGCCTGTAAGGATATTCAGTATGTATGTTTTAAATATGCATTTAATTTTATAAATGCTTTTGACAATGATTGGTTGGAAAGTTGTGGTGATTTACCGGTTGAAAATATAAATTGTATTTTCCGTGCAGGAGGCTAGCCAATCGGCAACTGTTATACTACCGAAAAATCTTAGAAAATTACTGAAAATCATAATAAATTATTTTACATTACGAGAAACGATTTTCAACACAAAAATCGAGAAATCGATTAGTTTTCATAAAACATGAATATACTTATAATTAATTTTAAAATATTCATGTTTTTTAAAATGGTGAAAAAGGAAATCACCTAAATTTATCCCGATATGTGATATTTCACGTGAAACGAGGTGAAAAATGGAAAGGACCAAAGTGAATATTTTACTAATATTTCTTCAAATATTCACCTGATTTTATAAATAACCTTTATGGGTTCAATTGTGAAAATAAGTGTTTATAGAAAATTCTATAAAGGTAATTAAAGGTGGAAAACAGTGTTTTACTAAAAGGTCTCCGCATGTGTTTACAGAGAAAACACGGGACGGGACTGTTGATTTGGAAAATAAATATTTTAATTTCCCATAAATCATAAAAATAATTGATTTGAATCCCGATAACTTTGAAAATCATGTTTTCGATAAAAAGCACAGAAAAGTGTGTGTATATGTTTTACGGTGAAAAAGGACAGTTATGACCTTTTATATTTTACAGTGATTATTTTATAAACTATTTTCACTGTATGAAAAATGTGATTTATACTGTTCTATAATGTTTAGAACATTTTCGGGAATGATGACCCCAATATGAATATTTTATAAATTGTTATTCATAAGATGAAAATATTTTCCTTATGAATATTTGTGGATTGATTAATATTCAATGAAATTGATTTCATAAATGGGGTTTATATCACGTATTTACTGTTTTGAGACTATTAGGCCCCATATCATGCTCACGTGTCACATGTTAATGCTGATAGATACTGATCCTATTATCAGTGTCCCAGTGGACACCTGATCAGTGCACACTGTAGACCCCATCGACTATGGCAATAGATCTCATGTGTTTCCCCTATTTGGGATGCTATTATAGCATGATACATTTAGGGTGTTGCCTGGTCTCCATGATCCTGAACTGAAAGCTACCGTATACTGTTTACTGAATTGGTAGCTACTGTTTACTGTTTATTGACTGAACCGTATCAAGATACTGTTTTACCAAGTGGTACTGTATTGAATATTACTGTTTTACTGAACTGTAAGATACGGTTACTGAATTAAAGAGAAATGAATGTTTATTCAAAAAGAATAACATTGAAAATTATTTCGAAAATAGAAATAATTACAAAATGGTTTATCCTAAACCACTGTTTTACTACTGAGCTGTTACGTGTTTTAAAACATAATGAAGTGAAGAGAAATAAATGGTTTACTCTATGGAAAACGAATATTAAATCGTTTTGAGAACAATTTATATAGTACTCTCTACAGTTGCTTCTAGGTTCCGGGACAAGATAGGTATTTCAAAATACCTGCCTTACTCCATTCGGATCCTTAGCCGACTGTAGTATCCTTCCTACATGTGAGCCTAGAGCCTCTAGGAAGAATTAAAGAAAGTGAAAAATTATTTTCAGCATATAGGTAGCTGAATATCAAGTGTTGCATATAACTCTCTTACTGAGCTGTGGTTTGCTCACTCCCCAATATTAACATTTCAAATTTTCAAGGACTAAGAGATCTGACATACGAGCATTTCGGCTGTGCATTTGGGGACATTGCGACAGCTTGATTTATAATATGAGGTATGATCATTTATTTTCTGTATTTAGACTTACTTTCAGTACTACTTTCTTGAGAATTAAGATAGGGGATGTAATTCATATTATAATTTTATACGAAATTGTTTAATAGTAAATGAAAAAGTGAAGTATCACAGACAGTCCAACCGGGTAAGTTGTATAGAAATACGTGAAAAATGTGGTCACGGGATGTGACAGAGAAAATTGTATTAGAGCATGATTGGCCTGATCTCTGTCGATACTTTTGGGGAGGAAATGTGTTGAAAGATGTTAACATCCCCTATAGCACTGTGTAGTCTAAATACATAAAGAAAATAAATGATTGCAAATTGAGTAAAATGATTTGAAGGGAGTGAGAGTTTATAAATTGAGAATATTAAAGAAATAATAGGCTCAGAATTTACCAGAAAATGGTGATTTTATGATCTAAATGAAGGCCTATTCGGTAAGGGACTGAAACGACTCGGTGAGGGACCGAAACGACTCGGTGAGGGCCCCACCAGTACTTTTTGTCCGGATCGAACTGAGACCTGAAAGTAATGATATAAAGGAGGGGAATGAAATATCATCATTAAATAGACCTTAAGATCACCGATTGAAGGTATTTTGAAGAGAGAAAATTTTTGGCAAAAAAGACCAAAATACCCCTGCCTCCAAAATTTTATAGGGAGTCAGAATAGACTAATAGAAGTTAGAATTGATTGATTTGACAGAGAAATTGATGATGTAAAGTTGTATTATAAGCACAATAATCTAATTTTTGGATTCCAACAGAGTTCTCTATCGAAATCAAACAAGATCTTAAATTGCTGATATTAGTATGAGAAGGGATACTATCAGCACGTAGATGATAAGATACTGAGTTAAATGTATACTGAGGAGAAAAAAAAATGTCGAAATGACGAAATCGACCCTATGTTGGGCGAAGTTCTGAACAGTGATAAAACCAAGTTAATCTTAAATCCATCAATGGTGATGGAGTCATTAATGGCATAGAGATGTCATATGAATATCACGATCCCTCTTACTGATTCCACTTACACTTAGATTATGGACGCGAATTGCGAGTGACCTAGTGAACGGGCTAAGCCTCATGACAAAACCTCAAGGGGGGCCAATGGGCTCGCCAAAGAGGACATATAGATGTGTAACGGCGGACGGCGGACGGGCCGAGGCCTTACATGATGCGATCCAATAAGTGTATAGTGGAATGTCACAAGATGATTGGCCCAATTATTAATTGTAGAGGCCTAAATTAAAAGTGTATTGAATTGGATATTGATTACGGGATCGTTGGATATTATGAAAAGTGAGATGACTATGGAAAATGACTGAGAAAGTGAATAGTACAAATAATGAAATCAAGATGGAGAATATTTCAAAATGATTTGAATATTAACTTTCTCTACCTTGAGGATACACAGTGAAAATGATAGGACATGAGGTGAAATGTCCAAGATGATAAGAGGTGAGTGATTAAAGAAAGTATCGGATGTAATGCCCGATAAATTTTTCAGAGTTGTATGGATTGGATAAATCGAGCTAACACTGACTCAAGGGATTATATGAAATTTAATTCTGAGCTTATATCGGAAACATAGAAAGAGTCCGAAAGCTTTACAACTACTTTGGAAAATGTGTAAATAATGAAATTCACTCGTGTAAGTGTGGTTGATGGAAATACAGATAGTGTGATTTGAGGTTAATGAAGTATCTATATAAGTGCAAATGAGAGAAACACAGATGACCATGATATGTAGATGGATTAAAATAGTATATTAAATTCTAATTATTTAATAAAGTTCTTGTGAAGAACAGGTGATCATCTACATGAAAATGGACGCTTTATTGATTTGATCAGAGATACAGGAGGAGTTCATAATACTAGCCTCTGTATAAAGCGTCATTAGATAAAGTTGGAGACTGAGGTCCATGAAATAATGTTTGGAACTTGATGAAATTTTACGAGTTCCTATTGAAGTTTCAAGGTTAATGAATTACCTTGTGAGGTATATAAACCTAAGGAGTGAGATATTGAAATAGTTAAGGATACAAATGGAACAGGAGCAGCATCATGATATATAATCCTTTAAACTCTCAGAGACTGTGGA
Organism: Heritiera littoralis; assembly: GCA_031772115.1. Classification (NCBI taxonomy): domain Eukaryota; kingdom Viridiplantae; phylum Streptophyta; class Magnoliopsida; order Malvales; family Malvaceae; genus Heritiera; species Heritiera littoralis. The sequence goes on from JAPDPK010000022.1 coordinate 2,352,565, forward strand.
CTTATGTTAAGATTGGCGAATAAGATATTCGGATAGATAGTGTCTCTTTTAAAGATATATGATCTCGAAATGATAGAATGACAGTGAATCTGTCTCTGATAGAGAGATAATGATGGAGATACGAAAGTAATAAGTCTAGCTAGATACTACTGCCAATATATAAAAGAGTTATGGAACTAGCTGCTCTACTAATGAGATATAATTAGAGAAATAAAAGTTGGTAAATGGATAAGTGAGAAGAAAAGATGGTATGCAAAATGTTAAGAGATTTTACTGTAGAATACCATACCACTCGAGAAAACCAACTAAATTGATGAAAATATGAAAACGAAAATGAAATAAGAAAGTAAGTAACATGATGAGTAGGGAACCTAAAGTAGTTCCCGAAATTGAGACTAAAGGTGATTTCATTTGGTTATCAAATAACTGTGGCTAGATGTAAAATCAAGTCAAACTTGATAGATGAAAGTAAATGATACTCAAAGGAGTAAGATAATTGATATGTTTACTGCCAGTATAAAAAAAAAAAGAGTGTTATACATACACATAACCACCCTGAAATGGTGAATGGTGGAATTGTATGGATAATGTGGTGATTAAATAGATAATTTGAGGATTCAATTGTAGAATCTAAATTATGAAAAGAGATGTAATGACCATACTACATGAAGAGAAGATGATTATCTCATGATTCATTACTATAAGAGATGATCAATAGTAAAGTCTGCAATGAGATGCAGCCTTGATGGAATAAATGTGAAAATGGATATTGTGGACAATAAAGAGTTCAAAAAAGATATGATGATATGGAAGTGATTAAAGATTGAAGATCTAAATAGAATCACTTTCTATCATCAGACTTCTAGATTCTCTAGTGCCTTAGTCAAAGAATGAGTGTGAAACGGTGTAAATGTATATGTATAGTTCCAGTCAGCATCACATGTGATGGGAGGCTCTGAGTTGCCATATACTAATAGAAAACAGCAAAAGGCATTGAGATCCCAAGTGTACTGATAGCATCGCTCCGTATTGATGAAAATGCTCGAGTGTAATACGTGGACGCTTGAGGATATATTGAGAGAGCGAGTACATGAGATGTGAAAGCTACTGGGACATTTACATATAACTGATTGACATGTGTAGCTGATAGTTTTTAAACTATAACGACTTGGCACCAAATGAGAAAAATAGATGATGAATAGCATAAATTAGCTATAATGTAAAACACTGTGTGAATGGACTCTATGTGAAAAGAGTGGAAATAAATAACTCCCGATTTGAGAAATGAACTTACGGGAGTATAGACATATATGATGAAAAACATGTAGTGGTCTAAAAGCAATCTTGATGTTGGAAGTGTACTGGCAGTATTACTTGGAGGATGACCTAAAGGTCAGAAGTCGTAAGTATACGGAATGTACCACCTTGTGACTTAAGGTAAATTCGGAGGACCGAATTTCTTAAGGTGTGGAGAATGTGATAACCATAATTTTCCATTTATTGGAAATAAATATTGGAGAAAATAAATATTGGAAATAAATAAATAAATAAAATTATGAGAACGGGATATTGGTGGAAATCTCGAAAATTGAGGAAGTGATAAATCGAGAAATACGAGTGAAGGAAAATAAAATTGGAATTATGAAAAATAATGGAAAGAGGAGATTTAATGTGGATAAATGGGAAACTAAATTAAATAAGAAAAATAGAAATATATTTATATAATTATAAATTATATAAATTTATTTTTATACAAATACATATGTATTGATATACTATACAGTATATATTAATATACAGAGGTATATATAGATATATATATATATATATATATATATATATACACTATTGTATAAATTTAAATAATACCTAAGTATTAAATATGACATAATATGTATATATGAGTATATACATATTTGAAAAGAAATGTAAATATGATTTTACATTTGAATTGTACATATATATGCATATATATATATATCTATATATATATATATATATATATTGTATTACTATCATTATTATTATTACTACATTTATATAAAATATATAAATGTTAAGTAATTTAAATTAAACAAATAGATATATATATATATATATATATATATATATACTAAATATGTATTTTGATAATACATAAAATATATATATCTTTATATATATATATATATATATATATATATATAAAATATAGTTATATAGTACTACAATATATATAATAATATTATATGTATTATGTATATATAATTTATGTATGTATATATATATATGTATATATAATTAAATGAATTTAAAAAAACAAAAAGGGAAGAAAACAGAAGAAAAGAATCGAGAAAATCCCGATTCTTCTTCCTAGGCGAGCCGACCACCGTCACCGGCGAGAAAGAAAGAGAGATGATGGAGGCTGTCGCCGACGAGGGAAGAGGAGAAGGAATCGACCGGCGGCAGAAGGAAAACAGAAACGGAGAAGGGAGGAATTTCGGCGAAAGCCGAGAAGAAAGAGGAAAATGGATCTGGCGGTGCCGGGGGAATTGGCTACCGCCACTGCCACCGAAGCTTCGTCGGAGGAAGAGGAAGATGTGGGAGGCCACCGGAGAGGCGGAGAACGGCGGAGGAGGGCCGGTGAAGAGGTGGAAGAGACCGAACCAAAACCTACTCGATCTGCCACCATGCCGTCGATTCGAGATGAACGGAGGCTAGATCTAGACTCACCGTGGTGCCGGCCAGCTGCAGGGCCACCGAACCGTCGAAGAACCGGCCATCGGAAGAGAACCGACCATGGAGGAGATCTGACCAGTCTGAATGGCCTGAACCGGCCAAGAAAAGAAAGGAAGAAAAAAAGAAAGGAAAAAGGAAAAAGAAAAAGAAAAGAAAAGAGAAAAAGAAAGAAAAGAGGAAAAAGAAGAAAGAGGAAAAGAAAAGGAATTCCGGGAATTTGGAAAATTCTCGAGAATTCTGGAATTACGGGAAATCCCTAGAAATACGGGAATCGATAAGAATCCCAAAAAGTGTTAAATTATTTAAATTATTTATTTATTTATTTAAATAAATTGAGAAAAATTCTAAAATTTAGAATTTGGTTTCCAAAATCGTTCTCAGTGAATGAGACGATGGAATCGGGCGAGGTGAACACGGGTGCGACCTTCGAGAGGCAGTCGCCCACCCGAGACAGGTAAGGGAGGCATGTGTAGCCTGTAAGGATATTCAGTATGTATGTTTTAAATATGCATTTAATTTTATAAATGTTGTTGACAATGATTGGTTGGAAAGTTGTGGTGATTTACCGGTTGAAAATATAAACTGTATTTTTCATGCAGGAGGCTAGCCAATCGACAGCTGTTATACTACCTAAAAATCTTAGAAAATTACTGAAAATCATAATAAATGATTTTACATTACGAGAAACAATTTTCAACACAAAAATCGAGAAATCGATTAGTTTTCATAAAACATAAATATACTTATAATTAATTTTAAAATATTCATGTTTTTGAAAATGGTGAAAAAGGAAATCACCTAAATTTATCCCGATAGGTGATATTTCACGTGAAACGAAGTGAAAAATGAAAAGGACCAAAGTGAATATTTTACTAATATTTCTCTAAATATTCACTTGATTTTATAAATAACCTTTATGGGTTCAATTGTGAAAATAAGTGTTTATAGAAAATTCCATAAAGGTAATTAAAGGTGAAAAACAGTGTTTTGAGACTAAAAGGTCTCCGCATGTGTTTACCGAGAAAACACGGGACGGGAGTGTTGATTTGGAAAATAAATATTTTAATTTTCCATAAATCATAAAAATAATTGATTTGAATCCCGATAACTTTGAAAATCATTTTTTCGATAAAAAGCACAGAAAAATGTGCGTATATGTTTTACGGTGAAAAAAACAGTTATGACCTTTTATATTTTACAGTGATTATTTTATAAATTGTTTTCACTGTATGGAAAATGTGATTTATACTGTTCTATAATGTTTAGAACATTTTCGGGAATGATGATCCCAATATGAATTTTTATAAATTGTTATTCATAAGATGAAAATATTTTCCTTATGAATATTTGTGGATTGATTGAACTTATATTCAGTGAAATTGATTTCATAAATGGGGTTTATATCACGTGTTTACTGTTTTGAGACTGTTAAGCCCTATATCATGCTCACGTGTCACGTGTTAGTGCTGATAGATACTAATCCTATTATCAGCATCCCAGTGGACACCTGATCAGTACACACTGTAGACCCCATAGACTATTGCCATAGATCTCATGTGTTTCCCCTATTTGGGATGATATTATAGCATGATACATTTAGGGTGTTGCTTGGTCTCCATGATCCTGAACTGAAAGCTACCGTATATTGTTTACTGAATTGGTAGCTACTGTTTACTGTTTACTGACTAAACCGTATCAAGATACTGTTTTACCGGGTGGTACTGTATTGAATATTACTGTTTTACTGAACTGTAAGATACGGTTACTGAATTAAAGAGAAATGAATGTTTATTCAAAAAGAATAACATTGAAAATTATTTCGAAAATAGAAATAATTACAAAATGGTTTATCCTAAACCACTGTTTTACTACTGAGCTGTTACGTGTTTTAAAACATAATGAAGTGAAGAGAAATAAATGGTTTACTCTATGGAAAACGAATATTAAATCGTTTTGAGAACAATTTATATAGTACTATCTACAGTTGCTTCTAGGTTCCAGGACAAGACAGGTTTTTCAAAATACTTACCTTACTCCATCCGGATCCCTAGCCGACTGTAGTCTCCTTCCTACATGTGAGCCTAGAGCCTTTAGGAAGATTTAAAGAAAGTGAAAAATTATTTTCAGCATATAGGTAGCTGAATATCAAGTGTTGCATATAACTCTCTTACTGAGTCGTGGTTTGCTCACTCCCTAATATTAACATTTCAGATTTTCGAGGACTAATAGATCTGACATACGAGCATTTCAGCTGTGCATTTGGGGACATTGCGACAACTTGATTTATAATATGAGGTATGATCATTTATTTTCTGTATTTAGACTTACTTTCAGTACTACTTTCTTGAGAATTAAGATAGGGGATGTAATTCATATTAAATTTTATACGAAATTGTTTAATAGTAAATGAAAAAGTGAAGTATCACAGACAGTCCAACCGGGTAAGTTGTATAGAAATACGTGAAAAATGTGGTCACGGGATGTGACATGAGTGTTAAGGTAGTCTTAAGCTTAGCCGTGGTATTGTTTTGAGAATTATGGAACCAAGTTAAGTTTCGGCCAAGTATTCAATATGAGTTAGAAAATAACATTTGAGGGAATTGTGAAGTTAGAAATTGAAAAGGAAGAGTTTAAAGGCTAATGATAATTTTCATCCTCGTAGAAAGTAGACCTGAAATGTCATGGTATTAGAAAATTAAGATCGTTATTAAGTACTCTAAATATTTAGTAAAGGAAGTACTGATTTTTAACTGCGTTTGAACACTAGTTGCAACTAAGGAATCTGTCGGAGAAAACTTCATTAAAGAAAGGATAACTATGATTGGGCTACAATTGAAAAATTGTCAAGTGAAATAGCAAAGAGTGTGGTAAAAGACATGTATAAAAGGAATGGTAGGATGATATCGTGAGTAAGTTGCTAAGGTTTGGTTTTGACAATGGTTTTTAAGCTTTTCATAACCCTAGTTTGATACAAAATTGATTGGTTTTAAAGGTAAAGTATTAAAATATATCGAATTGATCGTTAGAGAAAGGTATTGATTTTGAAAAGTCAAAAAATGATTTTATTGATTTTAAATTAACAAATGGATTGTGGGAGAAAGTATTGGATTGTGTTGAATTAAAAGCATTTGAGTTATTATATATATTGAAATGAACTACCTTGGAAATTGTAGGCTTTGAAATGGTTTGGATTGGTTGAAAATTGTGAATTTTACCTCTAGGAAGTTCCAATTTCTTAAAGGTTATGCTGCTGAATTTTATTTAATTGTACTAATCAATTTATGATGTTTAAAGGTGTACGCACGAAACTCAATGCACACGCACGAAACTTGAATTACACGTACACTAAGCTTTAAGTCAGTAAGACTTTTATATAAGTATACGGTAGATTTATATTTTATAGGCCATATAGAATTGTTAAATTGGATAATGATACGATATAGCATGAAATTGAATATCGAGTTGGTAATTGTACAATCAAACATTAAGTTGTGGAATAATCAACTAAGTTGGATAGGTAAGGATGATTTTTGGGATTAAATAATTTTGGTTTATTGATTGTGGAATAGTTTTGAAAGTGGTAACACTGATATTGCATGAGATCAATAATTGGATTATTTTATAATATTACATTGTTAAATATACATGAGATACTAAGTGGAGCCATACTAGTGGTGAGGGTTTTAATATCGATGTTGTGGTGTGTAAAGGATGCTAGTGATATTGAATTGGGGTAAATTGATTCGATTTGTACGTGGTTTGATCATAATACTATTAAGGTTATTATGTTGAGATTACTAAATCAAATAAAATTATGGTATGAACAAATTTGGAATCGATTTAGTGATTTTATAATCAAATCTCGAACTTTGAAAAATTATTGAAGGACTTAGGCATATAATCGTATTCTAAAGAATCAATGATCTCAATTTTGATTGTGGATAACTTTCGGAGTTAATATTATTAATATTGTACTATTTTGATATTTAAATGATTCTTTTATAATACTTATATATTGGTGAGTAACTAAGAGAACCCATACCGGTGGTGGAGGTCTTAGAATCAATATTGGGATAGGAACTGAATGGTTGTGATTAGAACTTCACGAATGGACATGAGTTGTGTATTCTTGATTTTGAAAATATTAGGTTACTAGGTCGGGATTTATGAGGTATTATGTGCTGTGATTGATATTGAATTAGACTGCATAATTATAGGACTGCATCTACATTTGCATCTGCATATCACGAGATTTGGACTCATATTTTAATCATGGCTTTGGGCATGCACAAGTTACATGAGTTTTATTAAGAATGCATTGATTTGAGATACATAATTGAATATGGTCAGTTTAGTAAGTTCAGCTTGATTAAAAGGAAACATGATGCATATTTATACATGTTCAAATGGTTTATGAACAATATTGAAAAAGTTTCCATGTTTTCTTAAATGATTAAATTAAAGATATCTGCTAAACTACTTTGAGGGTATGGCATATGTATATTGACATCAATAAAGCATAAATGAACACGCCTAAATGAGCGGTGCTCCTAGGCATACATGCGAACTTATTAAACAAGGTTCTGATAAGGTTTTCGGATGTGTCAGACGAGTTTTGGCATAAGTCTGAACCCTCATCTGATCAATGAGACCAGAGTTTACCATGGCCATAGGTACAGGTCTTCTCCATTAGGGCCTTTCTGATCTGCTGATAGCTACAATGGAATTAAGACTTTATTGATTGATTAATTAGACTTATAAAGTATGATATAATTATTTGGACATACATGGAATTTGATATTGTTATTGATTATGCCATATCTCTACTAAATTGATTTGACTAATTAACGATCATGTTTTAATTCTAAAAATCATGTTTAATTTTATATATATATTGGACTATAAGCCTAACCTGTAAAGACTGCAAATTTTGTACCAAATTAGTAAATACATAGAAGATATTAAACAAGCTAGCATTGAAAAGAGGATTTTTAATTCTTGTTATGTATATGTATATACATCTAGTTGGAGTATTTAACAATAATGATTTATGCATGTTTATAATTTAAAAATGTTATAAAAGAAAAATTAGAGTTGAAAATATATGTATAAGCTTCAATGAAGGAGACAATGGACATCTTGTACATTAATGGTACAAGTATACTAAATTAAATAGGACATATATAAGTATACATAATGTATATTTAAAGAAAGGGAATAAATAAGAAGAATATATGTATTAAATATAATATATACATATACAAAAATATATATAAAATAAAAATATATTAGACATGAAAATAAATATAGTATATATATATATATATATATATATATATATATATATATATATATATATATGGGTATGTGTATGTGTGTGTGTGTGTGTGTGTGTATATATATATCATTTATAATTAAGGTTTTAAATATAGATACATAAACTTATCCTATGCAAAGAATATGATAAAATAAATAAATACATATTTCATGTAATCAATAAAACAAATAAATATATATTAATTACATATATGTATATTAATTATGCAACTATGATTATAGAAATATATATTATAGATAATTATAATATGAATAGAAATAATTAAAATAAAAGCAAGATTAAAATAAATTAAAGAAGACTTAGTGGAGTTTGATGGGACTTTCTCCCATCAAACCCCACTCACATTTCTCGGCAACAACATCACTTAAGCTTTTCAAAGAAGCTTTGTAACAAACAGAAAAGAAAGAAGTGAAAAACGAGAGAGAGGGCTGAAGCTTGGACTGTTCGGTGAAGAGAAGAGAAGGAAAGAAAAGCTGAAGCCGAGAGGGAAGGAAGAAAGAAAAGGTAAAACCGAAAGGGGAAGAAAGAAGAGAAAAGGAAGAGCTGCTGGAAAATTTGGGTAAATGAGATATTCTTCTAGCTTTACAGTGTTTATTTATTAAGTATGAAAATGAAATTATGATAAACTGAATCAAATGGGCACTCTATGGATGAAGGATTGATTAAATTCCAACTCAATGTTCAAATCTAGAAATCTATGTTTTGTTTTGGGTTGCAATTAAAACATTCAGTTTAATTGTCATACAAGGATAAAAATTCTAGAAAAATTATGATTAATAGCCCTTTAAGTTACAAGAAAATCGGTCTTAGAATTTCTTGATTTGGATTTCTATAACTTGAGATATGTACAAATGAGTGATGGATACTCTGTCCAGAAATGTGAATCATGAGTCTGACTTTGAAAAATTGTAGAAAATATCCTACAATGAATTAGGTTGCAAGACTTACATTTCTAGAAAGGTAATTAAGTTATGATTGTGATGGTTCTGTGTTTGTACCAATTGGATATGTGTATAATTAAATATGAAGTGTTTTGTGCAAGTAGGTCAGTGTAACCCTGTGCTTGAATTACTTCTGGAAGATAGTGCAAATTTGGAAAATTGCTAATGTTTATCTAGGAAGAATTAAATCATGAACCTTACATTTCTAGATAGGGAAATGAGTTAGCTTTCATCTAGTTTTGGAATTTGTGGATTTGGAATTATGTAGCTTAAGCTATGTACATATGAATGCAGAATACTCACTGCAAGGTACAAACAACCTAGTGTCAACATCAAAAAATTCCTAGAAAATAATTTAGATGGAGTTTGATTTCAAACTTTACATTTTCAGAAAGGTAAATGAGTTAGGATTGATATGGTTTTGGGTTTGTACAAATTACATATCCCTACAATTAGTAATATAAATTTTAATGAACAAAGGTCAGGAAACTATCCTACCTAATGTGCCAGATTTGGACCAAAGTTTGGAAAATTATTGGAAACGGCACAAGATGAATTAAGAAGTAAGCCTCATACTTCCGAATAGGGAACTGAGTCAGAAGTAATGTAAAATTTACGGCTTGATGATTAGATTCTAAAATTTTTACAAAAGGCTAACAAGGATGCTTTAAAAGGGTTTTCAAAGTAAAGTAAGACTTTGTAATGTTTTGTTTAAAGTCTAAGTACATATATATATATATATATATATATATATATATGTGTGTGTGTATATATATATATATATATATGTCTAAATGCATATGCTCATGCATAATGTATATTTGTACAAAGAAAGAAAAAAAATGGGATGAGCATAGATAAACAAATATATATTTATAATATATATATTGGAATATACATATAGATATAAACACAAAGATGCTTAAAACATATATATATATGTATATAAGGACTCGTACCATGAGTCTGTCGTAATTGACGATAAGGAGGTGGCTTTAGATTAATAGTTACTCGATATTAATTGCATTTAAGGTCCTTGTTTTAAGTACGTGATTAAGTACGATGATGTAAACTTATCAAAATGTTAATGGATTATGTGTAGCGAAGCGGAACGGTGTAGAGGTTTGAGTACAGACTCGGAAGCGCGAGGAGGATAATTACTAAGCCTCAAGGTAAGTGGGTTAAGTAAGCCTTACTAGTGTCACTCGTAAGAGATGAAAGAAATCGTAATAAATACTTATTTAAATTTATATCAAACTTGGTGGGACATTACGGATAAGACTAATAAAGTAAGTAGGGTAAGATATAAATTGGACATGATGTGATCGTGAATAATACTTGTTTGCAGAGAAATCTTAGTTGTGACTTGCGTGCTATGTGTTATAGTTTATTTATGTTTATTGAGCATGCTTATGTATTATGATACTTTGAGAATGAATATGTGAAATAGTGTGCAGTATATATGCTACTTACAATGTTGAATTTATGGACCTCGATTATTACCTAGTCGTGTTTGTCGAAAACTAGGAAAGAGGCCAACCCTAGTAAAGACTGAACCTTTTTGTACCGTGTAAGCCACCTCTAGCGAACTCAAAGGAACTACGTGCTACGCAGTTTTCTTCGTGAACTGTGGGAGCCACCTCTAGAGTCCTTTGAGAGCTAAGTGCTACACGAGTTCCGATGAAACATCAGAAAGTATGTGTCATAGAGGCCAACCCGAGTAAAGACTCGATCTTTGTACCGTGTGAGCCACCTCTAGAGAACTCAAAGGAACTACATGCTACGCAGCTTTCTTCGTGAACTGTGGGAGCCACCTCTAGAGTCCTTTGAGAATTAAGTGCTACACGTGTATCGATGAACCATTTGAAAACTAAGCCATAGAGGCAAACCCGAGTAAAACTCGATCTTTTGTACCGTGTGAGCCACCTCTAGAGAACTCAAAGGAACTATGTGCTACGCAGTTTTCTTCGTGAAATGTGGGAGCCACCTTTAGAGTCTTTGAGAGCTAAGTGCTACATGTGTATCGATGAACCATTTGAAAACGTAAGTCGTAGAGGCAAACCCGAGTAAAACTCGATCTCTTGTACCGTGTGAGCCACCTCTAGAGAACTCAAAGGAACTACGTGCTACTCAGCTTTCTTCGTGAACTGTGGGAGCCACCTCTAGAGTCCTTTGAGAGCTAAGTGCTACACGTTTATCGGTGAACCATTTGAGAACATAAGCCATAAAGGTGAACCCGAGTAAAACTCGATCTCTTGTACCGTGTGAGCCACCTCTAGAGAACTCAAAGGAACTACGCGCTACGCAACTTTCTTCATGAATTGTGGGAGCCACCTCTAAAGTCCTTTGAGAGCTAAGTGCTACATGTGTACTGATGAATTATGGAAATCATGTGCCCTTGAGATAATGGATAAACGATTGTGAACTGTGAATGTGACAACTATCATTGGATAGGATAGATACTATACATATGATAGAGAATTGGAAACAATTATTGAACTTTACTTACATGTGCTATAGAATCATGTACTATATGAAATGGTTGTGTTTTTCATGCCTAACCATATCGATAAAAGAGATAAAAAGAATGATATTTTGTGAGTTAAAGAAATGAAGAAAAGTATGAATAAGCTTATACAATCTATTGTACATACAAGTTGGTAGCTAATCATGATATAATGCATACATGCTATTTTATAGAGTTCATGCATGTATGATCGTGTTTTACGATGTAAGCCTAGTATGTACTTATTTAAGCTACTTACTGAGCCGTGGATTTGCTCACCCCTTAAATTTAACATCTACAGATCATACGAGTTGATATCCGGCTCAGGCTTCGTATAGGCTCCTGAGAACTGTACCTAGTAGTGGTACTCGTCTACGTTCTCCGGGCCTAGCGTTTGTGCTTTTGAGGTATACTACTTGTATATCATTTTGATAGTTATACGAACTTTAATTTCATAGTACTAGGAAAGAATATGGGATGTAGCTTTGGATCGCACTAGATTATTATGTGATTCTAGGTGATTATCGAGTTCGATCCGAGTTAAGATGTATATTTTGAATTATGTATAAACTACAAAATGTGGATTTATTACTAGTTAAATCCTTGACAAATATGAGATGCATGGTTGTGTGAATTGTGAGAAACAAAAGCTGGCTATATTGTGAACATTTGAATGTGTTTGAATCCAGGTGATTTTACTGGGGAAATTGATAAAATACAAGGGGGAGGTTTTCGACCCGTTTCTTTTGGAATAGTAAAATAAGGCTAAAGTAATTAAAATCACCTTGAGAAACATGACATAGTTTGAGAAATGACATTAGTAAGATAAGATTTGATTTAGATACTACACTAACACCGAATACAAACCGTAAATAGAGAAAGAAAAATTTGGTTCCTAAATTTCCAAAAGAAATAAAGTAAGTGTTAAGTGGACGTCATTGGCCTTTGGGTCGTGACATGACCACTATCTCACCCTTGGTGATTGATTTTAATGGTTTTGTATCATGCACCCGAGCTTAAGCATGAATGAAGTTTCGATATACTTTTTGAAACCTATGACAACATTGCTGTTTTATATAATGGTTTTCATACTATTTGATCATTTAGTTTGTATATTGAGATCCATAATATCATAGTTTCTCTCACGCAGTATGTTTTATAACCATTGCATATGATGTCACGACCCGAAGGCCACGACATTCACTTGATATTCATACTTTTCTTAGTCTACAAATTTATGGACTAAATTTTTCTTTTTCATTTTAAGGTTTGTATTCGGTGTCAATGTAGTTACTACTCTAATTTCACTAATCCTCTATACAATGCTTTATCACATCTCTAAGTTACATCCTGACTCACTAAGCAACATACGTATTGTGTATTAATTAAAGTCTGAACATGTAAACAAGAGATTTACAAAAATGTATACCTCAAAAGCAACGAAGTGGATTCGCAGGATAATGGCCAGTACCAAACCTGTATACCATCTCCGAAGGCCCACTTAAAGCTCTCATGGTAGATTTTAACTTCAATAGTCTAAAAAGAGATGAAATTTAGTGGGGTGAGCAAAACCACGGCTCAGTAAGATATTAATATAAATGCAGGAGTATAATTATACTGTCTTAACTACAATGCTTAAAAATTGCAAGTTTGCAATTACAGTTCACCTTTTTCATCGATAACATCTCATTATCTCATTTCTTGTCATCTGTCTATCACTTATACTTCTAAATAAATCATCATAATCACTTTTCAATCTTCTCATTCTTATACTATAGTGCATCGCACAACAATATGTCGTGTCCAATTTGAATGTCATATACTATTAGTCCATACCTTCCTCAATCTCAAAGTACATCATGTCCAATTGAGATATCGTATCAAGTCACTTTATGTTTCATAATCGTACTCCTGTATTCTATCATCTCATATCACTTTCCATATAGAGAAATCATGATAACGGTGGTACAAAGTCATAATTCTCTTCGTATAAATTCTATATTCATGTATCTTCTATAATCATGTATCATATCATATCATGACATCATGTAGATGAAATATCGTTACCACCGAGTCATGATACTCCTCATATACTCTTCTTTGTTTTTGTACAATATAAAGTCATGACATGTCTTATGAAAAAGCATACTATTACGTCATGATTTAGTAGACAGCTTATGTAATTTCACTGTATGAACCACTATCATTTCAAATCGTATCATATATACTTTAGAACATGCTCAACATATGAATTTTCAATTCATTTCAAATTTACCTTTAAGGCATGATAGGAACATGTTCAATTTCAATTCATGTATTCGTTTTTAGAGCATGTCTAAAATATGTGCAGTTTTAAAACATTTTTTTCATATACTATAAGTCATATCAGGTCTAGAGTTCATATCAAATCAATCTATGCTCTAGACCGCATATCAATTCAAGTTCGACACAAAATCATATATGAATCATATAAGTGTCGAAATCATATCATATGTACTTTTAAAACATGTTTAAAACATGTACTGTTTCAAAATATATTTCATTTCAAAAATGTCTCATGTACTGTATAAATCATGTCAAGTCTAGAGTTCATATCAATAAAATCATACTCTAGACTTCATATCATATCGGTTAGAGACTAGGCTAGATCCCTATCACTCTATCAATAAAGACTTAAATCATTGTAGCTAGTAGTGAAAATCATGTCATCGTCCCCTGGAAACCAACTAGGGCGCTATCTATGGCCATAGACCTCATCTCTCTCAGCCTCACTGATCAGGCATGACTAAGACCTATCCACGACTATTGTCGGACAAGCATCTCTGCCTAATAAGCAAAGCTCTAATTAGGTGGTTTCCATTATGCTTTATTGAATTTAAATTCTTTTAGGGTGTCTACAGTCTCATAAAACATTTAAATCTTTATCTTTTCATGTCAAAATCATGTAAAACATATGGTAAAATTCTTTAAGATGCTTCATATATAAAAATGTGTATCTATCATATACTTTCCTTTTTAAAATTAATCTATACTTTATAGCATTCATATAAGTGTTAGTATAACGTCTCAAGTTGTAATAAGTTATACTTAAAAGCGATTCTATAGAACATTTCAGTATGCAACTTCGGTAATATTTTCATCAAATACAGTGAAGCGATTCATTTAACTTTATCACCATCAATTATTCGATTTCAAGACTTTCTTTCTATCCAATCAGTAAATCACTATTCAAATCATTCAATATTCATTTCATTCAGTATTCAAATTACTCAGTACTCAAATTATTCGATAATCAAATCACTTGGTATTCAAACCATTCGGTATTCAATATCCTTTTTCAATAATTATCGACTATAACAATTATTTGTATATTCCATTATCGACACTAGTACCACATCATTAGTATGAATCCTCTTAGTATCTATGAGTATTTAAATGCTATGTGATGGAGATCCACTTGCTCGTGATGTTCGTGATGCTAAGGATCCATTGGTTATCCAAGGAAGTACAATTACCCGAGCTCGAGCCAAGAAGACGCAATAAGCCCTGGCCTCATTAATGCAACAAGCTCATGTCGTTTGGGCTTCCAAGCAAGTATAGATGTCTTGGGACTCTTCATGGAAGGGGCTGGGTGTGTGTTTATAAGTGTGAGGGAAAGCCTCACCTCTTGATCTAGCTTTTGGGGTGAGAAGGCCCAATAGCACCCAACACTGGTATATGGAGCAACATGACGAGCAAAGGAAGCAAGCTAAAGAAAAGAAGGAAAACAAGGAAAGCAAAACAGTGAGCTGCCATGCCGAACCCCAAGATGTGAAGACTGCGTTTCTTGCTAAGTCTCCTATCCTTTTACTCTTATTTAAAGATTCTTGTTTCATTGATGCTGAACTCCATGATACTTTGCCTACTAATGTTGTCTCATTGTTGCAGGAGTTCGAGGATGTATTCCCTGAGGAGATCCCAAGTGGATTACCACCGATTTGTGGGATCGAGCACATGATTGACCTTGTCCCCGGAGGTGCCATTCCTAACCATCCAGCCTACAGAAGTAATCTCAAGGAGACGAAAGAGCTTCAAAGGCAAGTTGAGGAGCTCATGAGGAAAGGTTATGTGAGAGAGAGCATGAGTCCATGCGCCGTGCCATACTGCTTGTGCCAAAAAAAGATGGGACGTGGAGGATGTGCGTTGACTGCCAAGCCGTCAACAAAATCACTGTAAAGTACCGCTATCCTATTCCTAGGCTAGATGACATGCTTGATGAGTTGCATGGTGCATGCATGTTTTCTAAAATTGATTTAAAGAGCGGATATCACCAAATTCATATGAGAGAAGGTGATGAATGGAAAACCACATTCAAGACTAAACATGGTCTCTACGAGTGGTTAGTTATGCCTTTTGGCTTGACTAATGCACCCAGTACATTCATGCACTTAATGAACCATGTTTTACGTGATTTCATTGGTAAGTATGTGGTTGTCTATTTTGATGATATTTTGATATACAGTGAGAGCCAGCATGCGCATGTTGAGCATCTTGGGAATGTTCTTACTGTTTTGAGGAATGCAAGTTTGTATGCCAATTCTAAGAAATGTACATTCTGCACTTATAGGATTGTTTTCCTTGGGTATGTATTTTCTTCACATGGCATTTCTGTTGATAATGAGAAGGTAAAGGCAATTAAAGATTGGCCTGTACCTAAGTCTGTTTCTGAGGTGCGTAGTTTCCATGGTTTAGCTAGTTTTTATCGTCGATTCGTTAAAGATTTTAGCACTATAGCTGCACCTTTGATCGAAGTGATCAAAAAGAATGTTGCATTTCGTTGGGGTCCCGCACAAGAGCATGCTTTTAATTTGCTTAAGGATAAACTTTGTTCTGCTCCTTTGTTATCTCTGCCTGACTTTACTAAAACTTTTGAGATTGAGTGCGATGCCTCAGGTCTAGGTATTGGAGCTGTGCTTATGCAGGAAAAACGCCCAATTACTTTCTTTAGTGAGAAGTTAAGTGGAGCAGCACTTAACTATCCCACATATGACAAGGAGATGTACGCGTTAGTGAGGGTCTTGGAGATATGGCAACATTACTTGTGGCGCAAGGAATTTGTCATCCACACTTATCAAGAGTCCTTGAAGCATCTGAAAGGACAGAGTAAGCTGCATAAGCGTCATGCCAAGTGGATAGAGTTCATTGAGATGTTTCCGTACATGATCAAGTACAAACAAGGTAAAGAGAATGTCGTAGCTGATGCGTTATCTCGTAAGTATACTCTTATCATTACTCTTGATGCTAAACTTTTAGGATTTGAGTATATCAAAGAACAGTATGCTGATGATGTTGATTTTGGTAATGTTTATGAGGCATGTGCTACATCTGGCTTTGGCAAGTTCTTTAGGCACGATGGGTTCTTATTTAGAGAAAATAAATTATGTGTGCCTAGGAGTTCGTTACGCGAGCTGATAGTTAGAGAAGCTCATAGTGGAGGATTAATGGGTCACTTTGGAGTTAGGAAAACTCTAAATGTTTTGCAAGAACATTTCTTTTGGCCTAACATGAGGAGAGATGTAGCCAGGTTATGTGATATATGCATTTCATGTAGACAAGCTAAATCTAGAGTTCATAATCATGGTTTATATACTCCTTTACCCACTCCTACTACTCCGTGGACTGATATCTCTATGGATTTTGTTTTGGGCTTGCCTAGAACAAAACGAGGTAGAGATTCTATCCCACTCCTACTATCCCGTTGACAGGTTCTCTAAGATGGCTCATTTCATCGCTTTCCACAAGACGGATGATGCAAGCAATGGTGCTGACCTTTTCTTCAAAGAGATAGTACGTCTACATGGTGTACCGAGGACCATTGTTTCCGATCGAGATGCCAAGTTCCTTAGTTACTTTTGGAAGACATTATGGGGAAAGTTGGGAACTAAAGTGTTATTTTCCACCACTTGTCACCCCCAGACTGATGCACAGACGGAGGTAGTCAACCGAACCCTATCTACATTATTAAGGTCCATTATATAGAAGAATTTGAAGAATTGGGAAGATTGCTTACCACATGTGAAGTTTGCATATAACCGCGGTGTCCACTCCACTACGAGTTGCTCTCCATTCGAAGTTGTTTATGGCTTCAATCCTCTTATTCCTTTGGATTTGTTGCCATTACCTAGTGTTGAGCAGAGTAACTTGGATGGAGAACAGAAAGCTAAGTTTGCGAAGCAACTCCATGAGAGAGTACGTCAAGCTATTGAAAAGAAGACTGAGCAGTATACCACCCAAGCAAATAAGCATCGAAAGAAAGTAGTCTTTGAGCCTGGTGATTGGGTTTGGGTGCATATGAGAAAGGAGAGGTTTCCTGTTCAACGACGAACCAAGCTGCATCCCCGAGTAGATGGACCATTCCAAGTCATTGAGAAGATCAACGATAATGCCTACCGATTGGATCTTCCTGGTGAGTATGGTGTATCTGCTACTTTTAATGTTTCTGATCTTTCTCCCTTTTCTTTTGATGAAAGTATATCTGATTTGAGGACAAATCCTTTTGAGGAGAGGGGGAATGATGGAGATCCACTTGCTCGTGATGGTCGTGATGCAAAAGATCCATTGGTCATCCAAGGAGGTCCAATTACCCGAGCTCGAGCCAAAAAGACGCAACAAGCCCTGGCCTCATTAATGCAACAAGCTCTGGCATCATTAAAATGTCAAGGAAGCTTCCATGAAGAGTCCCAAGACATCTATACTTGCTTGGAAGCCCAAATGACATGAGCTTGGTTTACTGTCTTATTTTAGCTTAACAATAAGATGGGTTAAGTGTTTGAATAGCCCACATTTGAGTCTTATTGTGTCTTGGACTATTTATTTTATGTAATTAGGTTTAGGCATGAATTTGGGTTTAGTCTTATTTTCTATTGGTGTTAATTCCAGCCCACTTGTTTATGGGCTTAAGTGCTAAGTATTATTATAAATACCTTGTAAACGCTATTGATGAAGGGATCAGTTTTGGAATATCAGAATTTGAGTGTGCCTTTCTCTTGGGTTCCCTCTCAACTAGGCTTATCAAGGTCTTCTTCCTTATGGCGCCTCCTTTTTCACCATCCACCATTGCTATACCTTAGGTTCTCAAATTCTTATTCGTAGGGTCAAGGTCCAATACCTTTGGGTTCGAGTCTCTTTAGGCTTCGGGTCTAGGTTTCAGAAGGTATCATTCATCATTTTTGCTTCTGTCCTGTTGCGTTTCAGCTCCTTCCAATTCCAAGCTACATTTTCTCTTGTCAGTGCGCATCACTATGCTTCTATATAGCCATCAAGGTACTGAAATTATGCAAAAACAATATCATCATTCGATATTTATTCCCGAGTTAACATCGAGGATAATAGAACCATAAGATCGATAGTCACTTATCAAATCCATCTATGGTTTGATCTATTGACACACGTTTCATAATTTTCGACTTGAGGTTCAATTTCATTCACTATCACAAAATCAAATCACAATCCTCAAATCAATTTTCATATGGCCTGTATAATTTAATACCGAACTTATGCAATTGTCGATCTTATTATTCAAGGCCTATTCCAAGGTTATAACTAAACCATATGTTCACATGTCTATCGCTCAAGTGTTTGAATCTATAAATGATCGGATTGTGTCGTAATTCAATCTTAATTTCAATAAGATTATGTATGCACGATTCATGCGTTCGTTATGACTCAATATCATAACTATCCATTGTATACCACAGCATTGATACTAAGACCCATATCACTAGTGTAGGTCCGCCTATGATCTCCCGTATATTCAGAAATACGATGTAATAAAATAAAATCCTCTCAACATTGACCTCTCGCAATGTCTGTGTTATCACGTTTCAAAAACTACTCCAACATCAAGAATCGAAATCAATTAATTCTAAAATCATCGCTACATCGATAATTCCACAATTCAGTCGCTTAGCCATCTAAATTACAACTTCGATATTCTCTTCCAAACCATATCACATAATCATCGTTACTTTTATCAATAAATCAACTAATCGATATTTCACCTCAATCTTGACTTGGTAACCGATTCGTGATATTAAGATAAATCTATTTATCGATTCTATAAGGCTTATATCATGTGACTCATCATGTTATCATACTCAATCATTTACCTTCTCAACTACTCCAAAAATTAAATTTTCTGGCAACATAATAAAGTTCTTTCAAAACTTATCTTTCGATAATTCTTTCCAAAATCCCATATATGTGAGTAAACTTAACATTTTTCGTCAAATATTTTCATATAAATTTTGGCAGCATAACGGCTTAATTTTATCAAAACCTCCTGCAAGAAAATACAGTTTATAACCACACAACCGTTGTTTCTCACCATTTATTTATTTCTTACTAAAACCCCTACCACCAATTATAGGTCCTCTTAGCATTTAAAATCATTTCAATATGCATCATATCAAAAATCATAATGCCAAATCATATAATATAATGCTACTAATGCTTTATAAAAGTATCTTACTTGGTGCTGAAGCTTAGCGCCTTGACGAGCTCCTAGCATCGTCGAACACCAAATCGCGTCTGTCACCTCCGCTACAATTTTCACAACACCAATGCAATTACATGAATATGTGACAATAAAATTATTCAATAATATCAATAATTTATTTTTCCTCAATTTTTCTTACCTTTTCTTTCTTTTCTTCTTCTTCTTCTCTTTCTTCTTCCTTTCCTTCTTTCTCTCTTTCTTTTCTTTTCTTCTTCTCTTTCTTCTTCCTTTCCTTCTTTCTCCTTTTCTTTTCTTTTCTTTTCTTCTTTCTTTTCTTTTTCTTTCCTTTTTCTTTTCTTTCTTTTTCCTTTCTTTCTTTTTCTTCCCTTTCTTTTTCCTTTCCTTCTTTTTCTTTTTCTTTCTTTGTTTTTCTTCCTATTTTTCTATTCTTTTTTTTTTCTGGCTGAACTGGTTCAGACTGGTTCGGTCGGTTCACCCCTTGCCGGTCGGTTCAGCCTCCGGCGGCCACCATCTTCGACGGTTCGACCACCCTATAGCATCCCGCGGTTGCCACAAATCTGAATCTGGCCTCCATTTCTCAAGCGGCGCCGGCGGTGGCAGATCTGGAAGTGGGTTTCGACCTTCTTTCATTCCTCTTCTCTCTCTCTTTCTCTCCCTTCTTCCACTACAGGTCATTCCTTTCGCTTGGACTGATCTCGCCGGCGTCGATGGCAGCAGTGGCGGTGCCCAAATTGGCCGGCACCGCCCCCTTTCCTCTCTCCTTTTTCTCTCCTGTTTCCCTTCTCTTTCGCCCCGTTTTCCTTCTTCATTTCTTCTTTCTTTTCGGTTCTCACCGTCACCGACCCCTCTTCTTTCTCTTCCCCGTCCAGCGACGATTCCCCTTTCCTTCTTCTCGCCAGCATTGCCGGCCTTCACACCCCCGCCTCTCCTCTATTTTCGACAAAGAAGGGGGAGTGGGAATCGGGTTTGTATCCCGATTCCCCTTCTTTTTTTTTAAATAATTATTTGGAAATGTAATTAATAATAATAACTATAATATATATAATTATTATACATATAACCATAATTATATATATAGATACACTATTTATAATATGTATTTAAATACATATTTTATATCAATATATATATGTGTATATATATATATACCTTTTACACTTTAACATAAAATAATATTTATATACATATGTATTTATATAAAATACATAAACATATACATATGTGTTTTTATAAAACATATAATATATACATATATTTCATGTACAAAAGTATATATCTATTTATTAAAAGTATATTTATATAATATCATTATATAAATATATCAAAATACATATTTTTATTTCTTATTAAGTTTGGATTTTTAAATATCCAATTTATTTCTCCATTTTCATTTCTTATTTAATTTGGATTGCAACTTATCCAAATTAAATTTTTCAGGATATATACTATTTATTTTCGAAAATTCATGGTCTTCACATATGAACTTGAAATTATATTACACATG
Organism: Heritiera littoralis; assembly: GCA_031772115.1. NCBI lineage: Eukaryota > Viridiplantae > Streptophyta > Magnoliopsida > Malvales > Malvaceae > Heritiera > Heritiera littoralis. The sequence continues at coordinate 2,374,069 of JAPDPK010000022.1, forward strand.
CTGCATGGGTTAAGATATTGGAATAGACAAAGTTATTGTGGATTGAAATTGGATGGAATGAGTGATATGTGGATTGATTTTGATTCGAATGACTACAAATGAGGATTAATATTGAATTTGGATGAATGACGTATAATCGATATTGTATAGATTAATATTGAATAATCGATATATATATATATATATATATATATACACAGATTGATACTGGGCTATACAATAGAGTATGGTTGGTTTTGTCTGGAGGTACCGTGGACAAGGATAATAAGGTACTTCAAAGAACCCATCCATATATATATATATATATATATATATATATATAAGATTGATATTAGGCTATACAATAGAGTATGGTTGGTTTTATCTGCAGGTGCCGTGGACAGGGATAATGAGGTACTTCAAAATACCCATCCATTGACACCCAAAAATCTTAGCCCACCTAGAGTCCCTTAGGACATGATGTCGGTATACGTGTATGATGACTACAATCAAAATGATATTTGAGGATTGGATGTTGGAGGATATGCATTACATGTAGGATAATATAAAGCTACTTATGCACTTATATAATTGACTTATTGAGCTCTTGCTCACTAAAATTTATTTTAAAACTTTTTAAATTGAGCACAGAGTTGGAGACATTTTTCGGATTCATATGGAATACTTTTGTGGCCTAAAATATCGTCCCAACTCTCCGAGGAGACTTACTTGCTTATTCTTGGTATAGCGTAATTCTTCTTGTACTTAACTACTATTTCAAGCTGTTTTTGATTCAATGCTATAGGTTGGGATGTAAACTAAGATTATGAAATGTTTTTATAATATCTTGATACTTTCATCTTGGTGGAATGATATTGAGATAAATACTGATAAAATCGTTCAGTATGCATGACAATTACGTTGGTATACATGTCACCTGAATGATATCTACGGTATTGAGTTAGTTGTGGATACTCAAGATTGTAAAGAGATTATGTGTCTTTACAAGTACTAAATTGGGACCTTAAGCAATTAGTTCTAAACAAGACAAGAAGTTAACAAATTCATATTGACACTGCACATCACAGAGAAAAACCTAATAGGTTAGGAAAAAGTGAAAAATTTACATGAAATTTTTTGCGCATCTATAAGGTTTGACATCTCATCGCAACTTTTAGGTCGTGACACGATCTGCTGCACTGGTCTAGCACAGCCAATTTGTGTCATAAGTCTATTGCCCATGGTCTGCCATATTAGTCTGTTATAGTTGACTTCCTCCTGCCAAATTTTGAACGGCCAGTGGCAGACTCATTTATGGAAATGCATCTTGAAAAAGTCTACCAAAACCTATAACGCCTAGGTGGTCTACTCATTTTTTTATTCTAAAGCTTCAAACTCCGCTAGTGAGACCACAGCCACAATTTTATCTTCCAGCACTTGGGTTTCCTGATGCATTTGATGATCAAGAAAGCTAACTAAACATTCTTCACCATTCACTCCTCCTATTGTCGATCATGTTCTCACCATTTTATATAACAAAGCTTTTTGTTTCAGATTCTCATAAATGGTGTCAATTGTTTGTTGCCTATTTACAAAAATAAATTTAGATTATGTAAGAGTCTCGATCTTTGTATCCACATGTCTATCAAAAACTTTATAGAAAAAACAGAAATCAGGAGACGTAGGGATCTATCCCTACGTGCGCACTCTGATGCTTAAGTCAAAAGTTGAACAAAGTCTTAATCAGAAAAATAGTAATAAATTAAATTCCAGAGTCATCTGGCCTATTATTAGTGGTAGATTGGACTGTAATCATTATTTTGCCCTTTATTCAAATCAATTTAAATGAAATGTGTGCGTCCCACTAAATAGTTTCTATTAAATTGCCAAATAATTAAAGCCCGTGGTCGCGTCTGAGTCCAATGTGCTTGGGCTAGATCACATTGGTCTCCCATCTTGCGAGAGAGTACTCTGCCACTAAGGTGGCGTTTGGTATCAAGAAAGTAATCGCTTTGCGTTGCAATTTAATTGGGCGCAAAGTGATTGCAGCCAACTATGCAAAGCCTTTGCCCAGAAATACCCCCACCCCCATCTTGAGCTTGCCTCTGTTTCTATTGTTTCCTTTCCATCAACCCAGCTTCTTCCCATCTAGAGCTCGCTAGTCTCTTTTTTCCCTCTCACTTGTCTCTATTTCCCTCTTGCTTTGGATTTTATGCGTGAGATTTTCTTCACTGTAGGAAAGTTGGAAGGAGAGTGGGAGAAGGAGAGATAATAGTAAAAAAAAAGAAGAGAAACATTTAATTTGCTTAATAAGCCATAATAGCAGAAGTAGAAAAGGTGGTTTTTAATCAAGAACAAGAAGGAAAAGTTTCTATTACTTCTCCTTCTCTGCTGGTAATTCCTTTTAACACACTTTTTCCTTTAATTTCTTTTCTCATCTTTTGTTAATTGTTTTTATTCTTGTTGTTTCTACGAGTTTCTTTTTATAAAAGTTTTCTTATTTGATCAATGATCGTTTAATGCTTGTTCTTTCAAACATAACATAAAAACTTGCTAATACTCTTTTTTAGTTGAGGAAAAGGATGAGAATTTCTTGTTTTAGAATTAGTTGTTAACGATGAAAATGGCTCCTAAATATTGGGTAAGCTGTAACATGTATAGTTCTAGTCAACGTTATTCTTTCACTTCTTTTTCACCATGTTCACATCAAACAAAAGCTAGAAGCAAAAAGAAGAAAAAACTTGCTAATTTAGGGAAGAAAATACAATAAAAGCTGAGAGAAACCCAAGCTAAAAGTATTATTTATTTGCCTTCTTTACGTTTGTTATATTGATTCAACAGGATTTACCGGCAATGTTTGCTACAATAATCAGTGACACAATGGTGGTATTGCTTCAACGAATAAAATTATTTAGCATAGTCTCATTTCTCTAATAATAATATATATAAACTTATACAAATAATTATACAAATTAATAATAATGTATATAAATTTGTTATTACAAATGATGAACAATGTCAATAATTACAACTTTATATTATGTACATTTTAATATGATAATTACATTTGTAATTAAATCCAATGTACAAATTTTTTTATACTTAAGGATATTTTTAGAATTTGTAATTATATTACCAGCAAAGTGACTGCATACCAAACGCTGTAATATTACTTTTCTTGTAATTTAAACAAAACTTTACACTGCATACCAAACGCTGCAATATTACTTTCCCGACAATCATTTTGCGATGTAATCACTTTACTTATAATGTACCAAACGCAACCTAAGTGAGAGACCTATGTGATCTCCCACTAGACGGGAGAGCAATCTCTTACCTGGTGGGAGACTTAACTCTCCTACTACTCTCTCGCTACACAGGAGACCCTTGTGGTCCCTCACCATGCAAGAAACCCTTCTAGTCCCCTACCACATAAAAGATCCAGTCTTGCTTACACGAGAGACGAGTGTAGATTTCAATAGTCTCATTTTGGCGAGAGACTATCTTTTTTTTTTACATGTACATGTGGCACACTGAAATAATGCCACATGGCTATCCTTGGTTGGTTCGCAATATTTATATGGGCCTGACTTTCCAATCATCCAAAGATTAATGTGAGTTAGGAGAGTTAAGACTCCCGCCACCCGAGACACCCTCATAGCCCCACCTATGTGGGAGACCCTTGTGGTCTCTTGTAAGAGACAGGCTTGGATTTCGACGATCTCATTTTAATGAGAGGTACTCTCTTTTGGCGTGTACATGTGGCACACTAAAAATAATGCCATATGGTTGTCCTTGGTTAGTCTGCAATATTTATATGGGCCTGACTTTTCAATTGTCCAAAGCTTAACGTGACTCCAATATCAATAACAAAACGTGAATCTTACTTAAAACTAGTTGGACCAAACTAGACTTAGACTTGCATCATAAAATTAAAATTAAAATATGTCTGAATGATCGAACGGATTGGATCCAAACTTGCATATAATCTATTAATATCTTATTTAAACCTTACTCGACTCTACTCATAAATAGCTTTCGCGTGTACACGCTTACATTCACGTAGTGCAGTGCAAAGGTCTTCTCGTCTAATGATACCGCGTGAGGGCCAAACGACACTTGAAAATGATAAAGAATGTTCATAATGGCATCTCGTACACTCTATGACCGTAGCAACTGCCCTTGCCGACATAAATCAATCTAGTCGATCCAAGGCTGCTTAGACAACTCGAATCTACTACATGACAACTTTGACCTTTATAAATGGTACATATAAACAACGAGTAATTGAAGTACTTTGGGTGTCAAAAACATCGTTTCAGTTTTAGGAGCATCAAAATTCATAGCACTACCCGCCGAACATCAATTCAAAAAGATCAAATCAAGCTACCAAGTCTCACCCCATTCACTTCGGGAAAGATTATGGTAATGTTTTCTTTTTCCTTTTTTTGCCATTAAAGAACTACCCAATTGCTCTCAGGTAAGAAATATTTCTCTCCAATGTGATCCCATATTTTTCAGTAGGAAAAGTTGCATGATAAACGAAAACGAAACAATAACAACTTCTTTACATAAAGTGATAAGACATTATTTTAGCGTGACAGAAGAATGTGCAAACTTTTCAAGAGCATGCTTCTGTTCTGGAAACACAAACCAGATGGCAGATGCTGCCCAGGTGAAAAGAAACCACAAAACGTCTTGTGAATGCAGAAATGAAACTGAACCACCATCAAAGATGCTTTGCTCCCAAACGATAAGAAGATCGATCAGCTTACTCTGCATCTACACAGAGTCAGTGTAGTAGCAACACCTGGATATGACACGATTGTACAATCGCATGCCATTGCTAGCACTAAGACTTTGGAATTTAAGTGGAATGAGCACTTCAAAAATTGTAATGAGTTGCATGTATTAAACATCAATGTATGCAATTTATACATGCATTTGTGAAAGTACTTTTCCAATATCAAAAACTGAAGCTGAGCTCAAATTTTGAGCAACTTAGAAGGTACATAACCTTATTCAAATGAACCAGTTCTAAAACTTGAACCGGTGAATGGACCCAATCCTGTAATTCAATTAATGGTAAAATACAGTTACTGCACCATTCCGTCTTTCACCAATTCTTTGAGTCCTTTCTTCAGCCTCTCAGCAGCTGCCCTACAGCCATCCTCTTTCAGCCCACCAAAGGAAATCCTTAAATGCCCCGGTGACCCACATGGAGTTCCTGGGATCACAACCACCCCATGCCTGTTAGCAAGCCAGTGAACAACCTTGTCATCATCAGCATATTTCTGTGGTAGCGTTGCCCACAAGTAAATTGCACCTTCTCCACCCTGTACAGCACCTTCCCCCAATGGTGAGAGTGCTTCTATAACTATTTCTCGATTCTTCACAAGATCTTTGACTCGTTCAAGAACCCATGCAGGTCCCACTTCTAAAGAGTGAAGGGCAAGTCGTTGTGAAATTATCGAGGCACAGATAGGTATGTTGTCTTGAACTTTGAGAAGTTGAGCTGCAAGGCCCTCCACTTCTGTAGGGTACGCAATCTGCATGCATCCATACAGGCTCAAACTAAGTGGAAAAAAATATAGATACAAAAACTTTTTGGTAAATTATGAAGCATATGGTGGTACAAGATGAAAGAATATGACAAATATAGTCCAAATCAAAGTATTATCATACCCAAATAAAAGAGTGGACTGCTGTTTGTTTTTGCTCTTTGTGGATGAACAAGAGTGGGAAAGTTCTTTCCCCTGATTAAGATAACTCTTTTTCCCTTTTATTTTCTTTCCTTTTTTTTTTTTGTTTCTTGGGCTAGAAGACTATGGGATGACTCTGTTCTAGTGCTAAGGTAATTTTGAAATCTACTAGATAAGCAGCATTTATCAAGAAGTAATTAGTTTTTCCAATGAGACCTTGTCCCAATGACAAAGAACCCTGGTACCTTTAGGTCCCAAGTTCAAGTTACTATGTATCGGTTGTACAATTTTAGATTAGTTTTGTTTTGTTTGTTTATTGGTTTCTTCCATGGATGAATTATTTGATATCTACATTGAAAGCTATTCAAGTATGACTGTAAATATTTTTAAATACAGTATCACCTGAAAATGTAATTGCTTTTAGTACTTGAGAAGAACATCACCGACCAAGAAAAGAAACAGAAATTTCATTAAGAAAGAAAAAAAAAACAAAAACATTTTTATCATTGTAGAAATTAGAAATAGAATAATTTTCTGATGTATGATTTAATAACCAAAGATTTTATGCATATATCTTGCGAAGAAAAAAAAGGACGTCTGACGGTGTTGTTACTTACATATCCAACTCGCCATCCCATCATCCCATAGGCTTTTGAGAAAGAAAAGATGTTGACTATATGATTTCCTTCCAGGCAGGAATGCTTTAGACCATCATACATAAAATACCTGCATATCGGTCGCCATAGAGACTAAATTATGAGTTTCTACACTGCACACTCAAGGAAATAATCTACAAAGTGTTGCTTGTTTAAATGGAAAGAAATTAAAGAATACTTAAACTGCAACTTTATCCTGTATACATGGTAAACCATCAACTATCCCACAAGGACTTGGTCATCAATTTCTCATCCTCCTGATATCAATTGATCCCTCAGCCACCTAGAAAATTATCTTGACAAACTAATGCTCAAATCATAATCCATGGGAAAGGAGAAATATGAGTGGTATGGCCCCCAATATAAGATGACAAGCATGCTTTCAGTTCAAAACTGTTTAAGCTAAAATTGACAATTCTAGCCGTAGAAAACAGACTGTCAAAGAAGGTTTGCTTAATCTAGATTATATGTATGATGCAGTATCTTAATTTTGTGCTACTTCTAAAATTAATTTCATTTTACGTGTCATTTAAATATACAGCTATAAGGGGAATGGTTCCTTATTATAAAAAACCTAAAACCTTAGAGCGTCAAAGTTTGTCAATTATTGGAACTCAACACCTTTGTCAGGCAAGGCTTTCTTGGAATAAAACAAAGATCTATAACAAAAACAGACTTACTCATATGTATTATCCACAACCAGCCAGCAACCAGCATTTTTGCATAGATCTGAGATCCTCTATTTAAAAGAAAAAGGAACTAGTTAAGAGTTTTAAAGTTAAATAGAACCAGTTATTCCAGAAAGCATTATATAGCATAAGTAAACCTACATATGTACGCCCTTAGATACATATATGCAGATGTGCATGCATGTTTCCACACCCACACACACAGGCACATGGACAGAGAGAGAGAGAGAGACCTTGAGTAGTGGCTCGGGAATGTAGGTCCCAGATGGGTTGCCAGGATTAACAACAGTTACAAGCTTTGGAACAGGCTTAGTTTCCAGCAATGTCCGTTCTAACCAGTCTGCAAATGAAGACAATACTGATAAACCATCTAAAACAACTACACCTAATATTCCCTGTCCAAATAATAATATATCACGTGCTTCGTTGTGCATGTAAACCTATTGCCCTTATATTACTTAATCATAATGGTTAAGTAAGCTTTTCAATTGAAATCAATCAACTATGTAACTACAAAATTATACGGTAGACAGGAGCAGAACAACAGCAAACTCATTGAAAATAGGCCCTAAATTGTGTCCCCATTTTTCCAAACAAACAAAACCAACAAAAGAAAGTCCCGAGCAGCAAGTGAACAAATCAAAATGTCTTTTACCACCAATAATCTGAAGAACATCATTAGAGAACTTACACGACCCCTAAAATACATGCAAAAGCTCTGATAAACAAGTAAAAGGCTATTTAATGAATAGCTTATCATGACTCGCACCTGCATCTGGATAAAGAGTCTTTGGATTACCAGGACCCACCAGTATCTTGGTGACGCCTGTCATCTGGAAGGACATGTAGGCATTGAAGTAGTACGGAGCAAACATGACTACAGAATCCCCCGCATCACATAATGTGAGAACAAGATTCACAAACGCCTATTATAAAGACAAGCAAAGGGTAGTTTGAGCATTCCTTAGAGATATAATTGATACATTTGACCAAGAAAAAGAAACATAGCTTTACATTTTAAGCCAACAATAGAATGAAATTATCATCCACTGAGCAATGCAAAAGGTTAGAAGAGTATTATAAGAAAACAGCATATGTATGACACTTAGCAGGCAGATCATGCATACAAGTTTCTACCAGATGTGCAACCATATTAGTTTTTATTGCAGAATCTCAAAATAATGAGTAGCTTGCCAAACACTAACTTAAAAGCAGGATGTAGCAACTTAAATAGCATATCAAGCTACATTCATTTCCTCAAACTTCCTTACCATTGTGCCTCACACCCAATTTGATCTTGAACACGGCCTTCCAATATGGCTCAGAAGATGCCATGTTGCAGCATTTGACAACAACTTCAACAGTAGTATATGAAGCCTCAAAGACCAAACTAGAAAACCAAGAAATGGTGGGGAATGGTATATGCCGAATTAAGCAGCAAGTGAATCATCTAGCTGCTTCTACAAGTAATGTCATGATAAAGTAACACAAAGAAATATGCAAATTAGGGTTGTAAAACGGGCGGGCCAGTGCGGGCGCGGGGCGGGTGGTGCGGATACGGGAAACGGGCCCAATTGTATATGCCCGGTCTGTTTTTAATGCAGACCGGGCCTGCCCACGGGCTAAGTATTTTTAAATAAAAATAATAAAAAAAATTTTTAAAATCATTAAAATTCATATATAAATACAATCTAAATACAATTACAATTCACTTACAATATTTTAAAATAAATAATTACAATCTTGAAAAAACATAAATTTCTATTAAACATTAAACTCTTCCAACTTCTTTTTTTGTCACTATCATACATATAATGTCATGGTTTGAATTCAAAATAAAATTACATGAATTCATTTTTTTTGCTAGAATACAATAAAATCATGTCATGTATTATTTTGTAAGAAATAAAAATACATTAATAATATGATTAAAAAAATTATATAAAAAATAAAAAAGGGCCGAAAAGGTCGGCCCGCGCGGATTGCCGACCTGCACGGGCCAACCCAAAACGGGCCTAAAAAACAAAACCGGCCATTAAAAAGCCCGCGGGTTTAACGGGTTGACCCACGGGCTTAGGCCCGTTTTACACCCCTAATGCAAATGCACTGATAAAGTGACACAAAGAAATATGCAAATGCACATACTATCTACAAGTTGCAATTTGTCTCTCTATACCTTCAATACGAACAAACAACAAAAATTCTAGAAGGCAATAAAGGTACCTGATTTGCTCCAGCAGTAACCATCACTGAAGACCTGTGCAAATTATTCTCTTGACGCAACTGCATAAAAATAAAGAGAATCATTTTACAGCACCTTTTTATGACTATCTAGTTACATAGGATCTAGAGGATTAATTTCTACATCACATCAATGCCATAGGTTGTTAACTATATAAGAAATCGGTGTATAATATGTCAGTGACTACATCAGCATTTCTAAGAAGCTAGAACAGCATCATCTGAGCAATACGAGTAGTTGAAACGGACACTTGTGCGAAAGACAGCCAATGATGACATTATCAAGGACAATTATAGCCAACTCAAATAGTTGGCCAATACTTGACAGTCTCAGGAAGAATAACAGGTCGAGAAAAAGAAATCTAACAATTCCTTTTTATTTGGTCCTTTAACCAGGCTAACAATTCTGCAGTTCAAATGTACATTCTACACAGATTGTAGATATCTGACTTAGGCAAGTTGATCAAGACTCACCACAAATCCAACCAGCCAAGGCCAATAGGGAAGGTCAAGCTGAACCTCAAACCATTTAGGGGAAAACTAAGGGCAGAGTCCAAACCCTAAACACATAAATGCAGAAAGATGTAACAACTATGAAAAGTCACCTTTACTGTGGCTTGTTTTCTAGAGCAATCTGTCCTATTCCAGGCATATTTTAGAAAATACATATCATAAATATGCAACATAATAATAATAATAATAATAATAATAATAATAATAATAATAATAATAATCATCATCATCATCAACATCGAGCTTTGTCTTTCTTTTTCCAAACACTAATTTTGTCTAATTCATATACCAGACATTTTCGCAATATACATCCAGTTGTAAACGTCACCGTCCTGTTAAGTAAAAACATTTTAGATAATGAAAAGCATTTAGAGGGTAGGAAAACTTGATAGACACAGTACATACACAGAGCAGATATTCATATATTGATTAATGATTATTAATCCTACAAACAAAAACATAAAAAAGAAGACCGGAAATCTCAAACTCGGGCCGTAAATAGGTAATGAACCACTAGGATTAAGCTTGGTTTAGCCATCAATCCCAACCAAAGCAACCAAAGTTACAGCCCCTATAAGCTGTGTCAAAGTGTGGCAAGGGGCTCAAATTTCAACCTAGTGCACATGAGACACACTTTGCCATAATTTTATATACATATATATATATATATATATATATATATATATATATATTGAAGGGTAAAATTTTATATTGTCAGATACAACAGTGGACAGAATCTCAGTCTACAATGTCTTGAAAATTTTCACATCATTAGATGCCAACCATGAGAACCTCAGTGTTATCAATTAGAAAGTTTGACAAACTCTTTAGAAAGCATACCTTTCTTATCAATGCTTCCCTAAGTTCAGGAAGACCTTCATCAGCACCATAACGACTAATTGAAGGCTCCTCAACAAGTTCTTTAACCTTATCCAATGCCTGTTTGGGTGGTTGCCAGTATACCACTCCCTACAATTATTTCAACAAAAACAGTTAGAAAGGTAGCACAATTATAGAAAAGGCTTTCCAGAAACAACTCAACCTCAGCCAAATACAACTATGGATAAGCCAATTCAACAACAAATGCAATCTAATCAAAGCTAACACAATTATCTAAATGAACAAATCCAGAAGTGAATCTTAAACCATATGCAGATGCAAATGATTCATGGCCTTTTCAGCAAAAACTGAAATGACAAAGTATGAATTTTATTCTAGGTGTTCGGAACAAGATCTTGTTCTATTAATGAAAAATGCTTATTTTTCCGAGATGCATTCCAATCGCACTTTTGCCATTATGAATAGTCTCCATGAATCAAAATTTCAAAAGACTGATCAACAAGACAGAGAAGGAGAGAAAGAAAGCAAAAGGGAACAATTTTTAGTAAAACCTGCAGCCAAACACAATATACCTCAAGGTTAAAGAAACTTTCTCAGTTTCCAATATCTTGTTCATTGTTATTTAACCAATAAAGACACCTAGAACGGAGAGACCAAGGAAAAAAACCGTCCATTTCTCATTTCTCAATACCATCGTCATCCTCAAAACCAAAACAACACAATATGTTAAATGCATCAACATTGATTAAAAGAGGATCCTTTCAATAAGACATAAAACACATTGGTAGATGAAAAATGCAAACCTGAGCCAGTGACATAGCATTTTTAGCTCCTCGGATCAATTCCTGTATCTGCAACAACACCAACCACACTCAACATCATCAAAAACCAACAAAGGCTTTCTTCCAATCCACTTCACCCCATACACAACAAATAACATTAAAAGTATATGGATTGAAGCTGTAAACAGATTTATTGGCAAAAACCCAGATTTCAAAATGGAATCAATACCTTAATCATGACAGGGATATCAGTCTTTACAATCCTTGTGGAGAGCATTTGATAAGAACCCATCTTCTGAAAACTCTTCTTTTCCCCACTAAACAATCAAAACCCACCAAAATTAAGTCTTCAAATTTGAGAGCATAAACACCAAAAGTCTGATTCTTTCATAGAGATTAGCAGAGAAAAACTGCCATTTTCAAAGTTGAATTAGTCACAGGCTCAACAACCCATCGGCAACTAATTATCTAAAACATTATTCTATCACTAATAAAAGTTGTTGATAATTTTTAAATACTATACCAAACCAAATTCCCTTGTGAGTTACTCAAGAGAAGAGAAAAAGAACGCGAAAAGCAGAAACCCTTTTTATTTTTTACTTCTCTGCTTCTCCTACTAGGATGCATTTGTCCGTTTCCAGACTTTTTCCTCGAGTCTCTTTCAAAGTTTTTACTGCTTTCAAAGTTAATTAATGTTAGCCAAAATATAACAGAATAAAAAGGGGAAATAAATCATTTTACTCGAGTAAGCTAACTTTCTCTGAAGCTTCCACGCTTGTTTTTTACTGACGTGAAACTGAATCACAGCAGTAGAAATAATTTTTCTAGGCTTTTAATGTTGTTGGAATCTCCAAGACTTAACTTTCATTATTTTTTTTTTCCAATTTGTTTATTGCAGAGGATAAAATAAGAACGTGACTTTATGATAAGATAATTCAACCTATTGGGGTGAATTATGCATTTGTTGATAATATTTTTATTTTTGATATTTTATTTTTTTGGTTGATACTTGATAGAAGGATTTGAGTTTAATTTTTTTAAAATAAAAAGTAAGTATGTAAGTATATATATTTATTGTCAATAAAAATTAAATGTTATTTGTTGAATATTAATTAAGTAACAATTCAAATAATTATTCTTAAATAAAGTTGTTTCCAGATCTTGAGTTGATTAGACATTAATTAAGTAACATTTTTTAAAATAAAATGTTTTCCACAATCAAAATTTGAAATGATAATGAAAAAGCTTTGGCGAAGTTGTTTAAGCGTTGGGATTCTTTAAATGTTGATCCATTATTATTCATAAATGTTAAGTCTAGTATAAAAAAAAAAGAAAAAAATAGATTTAATATTTAAATATGCTTTCGACGTTTATCACGAAATAGAATTAAATTTTTAAAATTTAATTGTATGAAAAATCAATTTATAAGTTTTATTTTAAAAAATTAAAATCGAAACATTTTAAAATATAGAACTAAATACATTTTTATTAAATTTTTTTAACTGTTGCTAAATTTCAATTACTATGTAAGGATAACAACAATTAGAAGAATTTAATGAAAATGTATTTAATTATATTATTTTGAAACGTTTGGTTTTTAATTGTTTAAAATAAAATTTAATGAATTAATTTTTATATAATTAAACATTAAAAACTTAATTTATGTGGTAAATGATGATGTAATATATTTCATTCAAGATTACAATCATAATTAGTATAATACATTTAATGGACTGGTAACTTGATAAACTAATAAATACAAATAACAATAACAAATTAAATATCAAACTCACACTTTGTGAGACTCGAACCTAAAATTTCAAAAGTCTCAAAGCCTTTGACTTGCCATTGAGCCAAGGCCTCATTGGCAACGATGATGTAATATATAGGTATTAAGAAAAAAAATTATTATGATTTTTAAAAAATGAAAAAAAAAAGGTGATTTTATATTTTGGTGGTGAAGGGTAACAAAGTCAAAGCCTTACAAAAAGACTTGCGTAGATGGATTGATAGGTAAAAATTATTATGATTTTTAAAAAATGAAAAAAAAAAGCTGATTTTAATAAAATACATGAGTAAATCAAGCTATTGGTAATTAATTATTTGTTATATTAACAAAATTCTAATTTGGTATCTTATAACAATGATATATATTATATTTTATTATAACAATCTTTTAAAAATAAATTATGTAATCTCTTAATGCGTAAGTATTATTTTGATAGAATTAATTATTTATCAAAAATAATTAATTTATTATCTATTAAATATAAAATTAAAGTGTAAATAAAAATAATATTTCTAATAGTAAATTAAAGTGTAATTTAATAATATACTATAGTAGTATTATTGTGTAAGCGGTAATTTTAATAAAATTTGTTTTTTATACTTTATTCATATTATGATTAATTATATTTAAATAATTAGCATTATATTAATTAATTCACTACAACAAATGTGGTTGGCTTTATTGTGTGATAAGGAAAGGAAATGGCTACTTAGATGAGAAACAAAAACTAGAAAATTGAATTAAAGCAAGGGAATTAAAACAGTGGAGAAAGAGAAAAAACGGAGGAGAATAAAGAAAGGGAACATTGGGTCTTTAACTTTAGTCGCATTTATGCCTTTAAATTAACTAAAATGATTTTTTTTAAATGAATATTTGAGAAAGAAATCAATTAAATTAACTAAAGTGGTTTTTTTAAAATGAAATCAATTAAATAGAGGGAAATGAAAATATGAAAATTTGATAGGGAAATCAATTAAATTAACTAAAATGGTTTATTTTAAATAAAAATTTGAAAGGAAAACAAAGGGAAATGAAAATATGAAAATTTGACAGAGAAATCAATTAAATTAACTAAAATGGTTTTTTTCAAATGAAATCAATTAAATAGAGGGAAATGAAAATTTGAGAGGGAAATCAATTAAATAAAGGGAAATGAAAATATGAAAATTTGAGAGGGAAATCAATTAAATTAACTAAAATGGTTTTTTTTTAAATGAAATCAATTAAATAGAGGGAAATGAAAATATGAAAATTTGAGAGGGAAATCAATTAAATTAACTAAAATGGTTTTTCTTAAATGAAATCAATTAAATATAGGGAAATGAAAATATGAAAATTTGAGAGGGAAATAAATTAAATTAACTAAAATGGTTTTTTTTAAATGAAATCAATTAAATAGAGGGAAAAAATATGAAAATTCGATAGGAAAATCAATTAAATTAACTAAAATAGTTTTTTTTTAAATGAAAATTTGATAGGGAAATCAATTAAATAGAGGGAAATGAAAATATGAAAATTTGAGAGGAAAATCAATTAAATTGACTAAAATGGTTTTTTTAAAATGAAATCGATTAAATAGAGTGAAATGAAAATATGAAAATTTGATAGGGAAATCAATTAAATTAACTAAATGGTTTTTTTAAATAAAAATTTGAGAGGGAAATCAATTAAATAGATGGAAATGAAAATATGAAAGTTTGAGAGGAAAATCAATTAAATTAACTAAAATAGTTTTTTTTAAATGAAAATTTGAGAGGGAAATCAATTAAATAGAGGGAAATGAAAATATGAAAATTTGAAAGAGAAATCAATTAAATTAAATAAAATGGTTTTTTTAAATGAAATCAATTAAATAGAGGGAAATGAAAATATGCAAATTTGAGAGGGAAATTAATTAAATTAACTAAAATGGTTTTTTTTAATGAAATCAATTAAATATAGGGAAATGGAAATATGAAAATTTGAGAGGGAAATCAATTAAATTAACTAAAATGGTTTTTTTAAAATGAAATCAATTAAATAGAGAGAAATACAAATTTGAAAATTTGAGAGGAAAATCAATTAAATTAACTAAAATGGTTTTTTTAAATGAAATCAATTAAACAGAGAGAAATAAAAATATGAAAATTTGAGAGGAAAATCAATTAATTTAACTAAAATGGTTTTTTTAAATGAAAATTTGAAAGGAAAATCAATTAAATAGAGGGAAATGAAAATATGAAAATTCGAGAGGAAAATCAACTAAATTAACTAAAATGGTTTTTTTTAAATGAAATCAATTAAATAGAGTGAAATGAAAATATGAAAAATTGAGAGGGAAATCAATTAAATTAACTAAAATGGTTTTTTTTAAAATGAAAATTTGAGAAGGAAATCAATTAAATAGAGGGAAATGAAAATATGCAAAGTTGAGAGGGAAATCAATTAAATTAAGTAAAATAGTTTTTTTTTTAAATGAAAATTTGAGAAGGTAATCAATTAAATAAAAGGAAATGAAAATATGAAAATTTGAGAGGGAAATCAATTAAATTAACTAAAATGGTTTTTTTAAATGAAATCAATTAAATAAAGGGAAATGAAAATATGAAATTTGGTAGAGAAATCAATTAAATTAACTAAAATAATTTTTTTAAATGAAAATTTTAGAGGGAAATCAATTAAATTAACTAAAATGATTTTTTTTAAATGAAAATTTGAGAGGGAAATCAATTAACTAGAGGGAAATGAAAATATGAAAATTTGAGAGAGAAATCAATTAAATTAACTAAAATGATTTTTTTTAATGAAAATTTGAGTGGAAAATCAATTAAATAGAGGAAAATGAAAATATGAGAGAGAAATCAATTAAATAGAGGGAAATCAATTAAATTAACTAAAATAATTTTTTTAAAATGAAAATTTGAGAGGGAAATGAAACTATGAAAGTTTGAGAGGAAAATCAATTAAATTAACTAAAATGGTTTTTTTTAAATGAAATCAATTAAATAGAGGGAAATGAAAATATGAAAATTTGAGAGAGAAATCAATTCAATTAACTAAAATGGTTTTTTTTAAATGAAAATTTGATAGGGAAATCAATTAAATAAAGAGAAATGAAAATATGAAAATTTGATAGATAAATCAATTAAATAGAGGGAAATCAATTAAATTAACTAAAATGATTTTTTTAAGGGTTTGTATATGATGCACTGATAGTGTATAGTTTCTATACATTGTTAATGCATCAGAAGTTGACATCTCATCAATTTATAAATTAAAAAATATGTCAAGCCCTTAAAAGCAATTATAAATATTTTTTTTAATTTGCTTATAAGGGCTTATTGATGAAGTGTCAACTTCTGATGCATTGATAGTGTATAGAAACTATACACTGTCAGTGCATCATATATAAATCTTTTTTTTAAATGAAAATTTGGATAAATTTTCATATGCAATTAATTTATAGATAATTTAATTTGTAAGAGAATTTAATATCCATCAAATAGTAACTGGCCAATTGAATATATAAACAACTAGCATTTTAAAAGACAGAAAATAGATTTGCAATGTTAAACTTTTGAAACACAAATAGGTAGCTAGTATTAACTATAAAAAAGGTTAAAACAATTTAATTATTATAACATTTAAACATTCTTTCATTCATTTTTAATAATATTAACATGTTATAATTTTTATCATTAAAACGTTTCAACATTCTTAATTTTTTTACTCTAGATTTCTATTTCTCTAATTATATTCCTATATATGATTGATCATAGGTTTATTTTTATAAGGATTAGTTAATCCTAGAATCAATATGAGTTTTAATTGAATAGTAACTAGGAGTTTTAATCCAAGCAAATTATGACTTTTTTATTTTTTAAAATTGAAATAATTATATAAAACAAGAATGAATAAGCCCAGATAATATAATGTGTCTATACATTAAACATAGCAATATGTAAGTAATAAATATATAAAGAAAAAGTACAATAAATTTCAAACGATGAGATTTTGAAAATAATAAAAATAATAAGTTTCTAAAAATATAGATAAAAAATCGATTTTATAAGATAAAACATTTATAAAAATTAAATTTTCACGTGAATATAATATAATTTAAAATGAATAAGCCTGAACCCGCCGCCCGTTTGCCATTGATTCCATTTTGAAATCTGGGTTTTTGCCAATAAATCTGTTTACAGCTTCAATCCATTTACTTTTAATGTTATTTGTTGTGTATGGGGTGAAGTGGATTGGAAGAAAGCCTTTGTTGGTTTTTGATGATGTTGAGTGTGGTTGGTGTTGTTGCAGAAACAGGAATTGATCCGAGGAGCTAAAAATGCTACGTCACTGGCTCAAGTTTGCATTTTTCATTTACCAATGTGTTTTATGTTTTATTGAAAGAATCCTCTTTTAATCAATGTTGATGCATTTAACATATTGTGTTGTTTTGGTTTTGAGGATGATGATGGTATTGAGAAATGAGAAATGGACGGTTTTTTTCCTTGGTCTCTCCGTTCTAGGTGTCTTTATTGGTTAAATAACAATGAACAAGATATTGGAAACTGAGAAAAGTTTCTTTAACCTTGAGGTATATTGTGTTTGGCTGCAGGTTTTACTAAAAATTGTTCCCTTTTGCTTTCTTTCTCTCCTTCTCTGTCTTGTTGATCAGTCTTTTGAAATTTTGATTCATGGAGACTATTCATAATGGCAAAAGTGCGATTGGAATACATCTCGAAAAAATAAGCATTTTTCATTAATAGAACAAGATCTTGTTCCGAACACCTAGAATAAAATTCATACTTTGTCATTTCAGTTTTTGCTGAAAAGGCCATGAATCATTTGCATCTGCATATGGTTTAAGATTCACTTCTGGATTTGTTCATTTAGATAATTGTGTTAGCTTTGATTAGATTGCATTTGTTGTTGAATTGGCTTATCCATAGTTGTATTTGGCTGAGGTTGAGTTGTTTCTGGAAAGCCTTTTCTATAATTGTGCTACCTTTCTAACTGTTTTTGTTGAAATAATTGTAGGGAGTGGTATACTGGCAACCACCCAAACAGGCATTGGATAAGGTTAAAGAACTTGTTGAGGAGCCTTCAATTAGTCGTTATGGTGCTGATGAAGGTCTTCCTGAACTTAGGGAAGCATTGATAAGAAAGGTATGCTTTCTAAAGAGTTTGTCAAACTTTCTAATTGATAACACTGAGGTTCTCATGGTTGGCATCTAATGATGTGAAAATTTTCAAGACTTTGTAGACTGAGATTCTGTCCACTGTTGTATCTGACAATATAAAATTTTACCCTTCAATATATATATATGTATATATATATATATATATATATATAAAGAAATGAGTAATTATGAAAGCTGAACGATATGTTCGAGCTTATATTTTTATTCCACTGAAGTATCTCTATTTAAAGAGATATTGGTTACATAGAATATCCTGAAAATTAGGATTACAAATAGAAGATAAGGTTGGATATTCTGATCCTAATCACTTGGATATTATCCTAAAATTTTAAAAAACTATCCTAGACTTATCAGCATCTATTTAAAATAGAAAACAGAAAATAAAGCTGTAATTTAAATAATCCTACACTCCCCCTCAAGTTGGGTTGTAAATGTTTAACATACCCAACTTGTTAACAAATTTTTCAAACAACCCCCTAAACAAAGCTTTGGTAAAAATATCTACTACTTGATGACTTGTAGAGATATATGAAAGAGTAGCAATTCCTTGTTCAATTTTCTCCTTAATGAAGTGTCGGTCGATCTCCACATGCTTTGTCCGATCATGGTGAACTGGATTTTTAGCAATACTGATAGCTGCCTGATTGTCACAAAATAGTTTAACAGATGCATTTAAAGGCATCTTTAGTTCTGCGAGAAGTCTTCTTAACCACATACCTTCACACACACCTAAAGCCATGGCTCTAAACTCTGCCTCTGCACTGCTTCTTGCTACCACAGATTGCTTTTTACTTCTCCAAGTAACTAGATTTCCCCATAGGAAAGTACAATAACCTGAAGTTGATCGTCTATCAGTCACTGAGCCGGCCTAATCTGCATCTGTGAACACTTCGATACTTCTACTAACACCCTTTTTAAAAAATAAACCCAAACCTGGAGTCATATTTAGATACCGTGGGATACGGTACACATCTTCAAAATGTTCTTCATTTGGGTTGTTCATGAATTGACTGACAACACTTACTGAAAAACTTATATCAGGCCGAGTATGAGACAGGTAGATAAGTCGTCCCACTAATCTTTGATACCTTCCCTTGTCAACAGGGGAACATCCTTCCTTTTTTCCAACTTTACAGGTTGCATCCATAGGTGTATCAGCTGGTTTACACCCTAGCATACCTGTTTCTTTAAGTAAATCAAGGGTATATTTTCTTTGAGACACAACAATGCCTTTTTCTGATCTTGCCACTTCCATTCCTAAGAAATATCTTAGTTGCCCTAAATCTTTGATTTCAAATTCTTTTGCCAACATAGACTTTAATTTGATCATCTCTTCAATATAATTTCCAGTCAAAATAATATCATCACCATAGACAATAAGAATAGCAATGTCACCTGTAGGGGAATGTTTAGTGAAAAGGGTGTGGTCAGCTTGGCCCTGTTGATAGCCTTGATGCTTGAGTACTCTAGTGAATCTTTCGAACCATGCCCGTGGAGATTGCTTCAAACCATAGAGAGATTTTCGTAATTTGCAAACCAAATTTGAATTATGCTCTCCCTTGAACCCAAGTGGAACCTCCATATATACCTCTTCCTCTAAGTCTCCATTGAGGAAGGCATTCTTCACATCTAGTTGTTGTAACTCCCAGTCCAGGTTTACTGCAATAGAGATAAGTACTCGTATAGTATTTAGTTTAGCAACTGGAGCAAATGTCTCTTGATAATCAATGCCATAGGTTTGGGTGTAACCTTTGGCAACTAACCTGGCCTTATACCTTTCAATACTCCCATCAGCTTTATATTTCACATTGAATATCCACCTCCATCCTACTGGGGTCTTTCCTTTTGGCAGCTTCACCATTTCCCAAGTACCATTTTTCCTCAAGGCCTGAATTTCCTCATTGACTGCTTGTTTCCATTCTGATTTCCTAAGAGCTTCTCCTATTGTTTGTGGAATCTCAACATTGGACATTTTAGTGGTAAAAGCTCTAAATTTAGAGGATAACCTTTCATAGGATAGGAAGTTAGCTATAGGATGTTGAGTGCAAGTCCTAACTCCTTTCCTCTTTGCAATAGGAACATCAAGATCATCAAATTCAGATTCAATAGGGAGTACCTCGGTGTTACCTGATGTGAGTTCCTAGGTTTTGGAACCTGGTTCAGAATCATGGTGTTGACTAGGAGTAGAATCAGACTCTACCTTCTCACAAGTCCTTGGTCTCCGTGTGTATACTTGGATTTGAGGAGGAACAGTTTTGGTTGCAAAAGGCTTGGTCTGGGTTTCAGGTGCAGTTGGCTGCTTTGTTTGGATTTCAGGCTCTGTTTCAGGTGCTGTCTGTTGCTCTACCTGGATTTTTGGCTCTGTTTCAAGTGCTGGCTGCTTTGTTTGGATTTCAGGCAATGTTTCAAGTGCTGTTTCAGGTTCAAGACAGTATGTGGGTGATTGGGTTATTGTGAACGGAAGTAAAAACTGATATTCTTGTTGTTTGGTTGTGTTATTCTCCCCCTGAATATCAGTTTTTGTATAGTATGGCTGATGTTCAAGAAAGGTCACATCCATGGTATTATAAAAGCGATGGTTGGTTGGTGAGTAGCATTTATATCCTTTTTGGTTTGATGAGTAGCCAAGAAATATACATTTGGTAGCCTTTGGATCAAGTTTGCTACGATTTTGGGAGTGGATATGAACAAAGGTGGTGCAGCCAAAAATTTTAAGTGGGAGGGTAGTGAGGAATCTGAGTTGTGGGCAGGCATTCAAAAGTGATTGGTATGAGGTTTGAAATTGTAATACCCTGGAAGGCATTCGGTTAATTAGATATGTGGCGGTAAGAACAGCTTCCCCCCAAAAATGTTTTGGAACATTATAGGTAAATAGAAGGGATCGGGCAATCTCTAAAATATGACGGTTCTTTCTTTCAGCTACCCCGTATTGTTGTGGGGTGTCAACACACGAGCTTTGATGGATAATTCCATTGGCTAAAAGATATTTGTTTAAGTTCAGGTTGAAATAGTCTTTGGCATTGTCAGTTCGAAGGACTTTTATTTTGGTTTGAAATTGATTTTGGATCATGGTATGAAAGTTTTCAAATATGGTGTAAGTTTCAGATTTATCTTTCATCAAAAAGACCCAAGTAATTCTAGTATGATCATCTATAAAAGAAACAAATCATCTAGAACCCATAATGTTTTTAACCCTTGTAGGTCCCCAAATATCACTATGAACAACATTGAATGGCTGGGATGCTTTATATGGCTGGGTTGAAAAAGTAGCACGAGTATGTTTAGATAAATGGCAAATTTCACATTGGAAAGGAATCTGATTTTTATTAATCAAAGATGGAAACATCTTTTTCATATACTGAAAGGAAGGATGACCCATGCGATAATGCCATAAAGAAATAGTACTACTTTTATCGGGAATGGAACAGGAAAAATACGGTGTAGGAAGGGCATTGCAGGCTGTTCGAAATGGGGACTTGGAGATGTCAGCTTGTAGAAGGTATAGCCCAGCCCTCTTTTTAGCACTGCCAATCATCTTCCCCGAGTCCAAATCCTGAAAGTCACACCAAGTAGGATAAAATTTAGTAACACAATTCATGTCTTTTGTGAGTTTATTAACCGAAAGTAAATTACACTTAAGGTTAGGGATATAAAGAACAGAATTTAAGACTAGATTTCGAGAAACCACTATTGTCCCAACACCCTTTACACTTGACAAAGATCCATTTGCAATTTTAACTGATAAACCACTAGGGCGCGAACGAAGCTCATGAAATAAAATGGCATTACCAGTCATATGATCTGACGCTCCAGAATCAACGATCCATTCTTTCTGTTTATCCAGTTCAGCATTAAAGGCACTCAAAAAATTACCTCTTTGGGCTACAGAACCTGTGCTAATGTTGGGGTTGGATTGTACTTGTTTAAGTAATTGCTGGAGGAGATCCATTTGTTCTTTTGAGAAGACAGAATTCTCAACATCAGGATTTGTTGTGGTGGCTGGTTCAACCTCGACATTGTAGCTGCGGCTGTCTTGAGATCCTTTGGATGGTTTCCAATCTGCAGGTTTCCCATGAAGCTTCCAGCATTTGTCCTTGACATGGCCTGGTTTTTTGCAGTGTTCACACCAAGGACACCCCTTTCTTCTCTCTGTTTGACTTTGAGAATTGTTGCCTCTAACAGCAAGGGCAGATCTGTCCACTCCTTCGGAGGGAGTTTGGTGCAGCATAACCTTTTTCCTGCTTTCTTCTCTTCGTACCTCAGAAAATACTTCACGGATAGAGGGCAATGGCTTTAGACTTAGAATTCTTCCTCTGACTTCGTCTAAGTCTTTGTTGAGACCCAACAAAAACGTAAAAATCCTCTCCTTCTCTATAATTTTCTTGTATAAGATGCTATCATCCGTGCATTGCCACTTGTATTCCTCGAAAGTGTCCAATTGCTGCCAGTAACGTGTAAGGGAATTGAAATAAGTGGTGACAGAGTGTTCACCTTGCCTTAGATCATGGAGGAGCCCTTTGATCTCAAATAATTCAGCAGTATTATTTGTATCTGAGTACATTACCTTTGCTGCATCCCAAATTTCTTTGGCTGTTTTGTAGAACATAAAGTCTTGGCCTATATCATTCTCCATGGTATTGATGAGCCAGGACATCACCATATTATTCTCTGAACGCCAGATTTTAAACTTCGGATCTTCTGGTGAAGGAGCAGCAGCAGCTCCAGTGAGGAAGTCATCTTTATCTTTTCCACAAATGAACATCATAACGGATTGAGACCACTGGATATAATTTTGACCATTGAGCTTATATCCAGTGATGGGCAAAGAAGTCTCAGATAGCCCATGATGAGAAGTTGTTTGCCCATGAAAAGGTGCCGTAACAGCAGGAGTTGAACCTGAGGAACCTGAGGTTACCTCGGCAAAAGTCTGTCTATCTGATGTCATGCCAGCTTTTGGCATTTTCAGATGATCAGGTCCACTTCTGATACCATAAAGAAATGAGTAATTATGAAAGCTGAACGATATGTTCGAGCTTATATTTTTATTCCACTGAAGTATCTCTATTTAAAGAGATATTGGTTACATAGAATATCCTGAAAATCAGGATTACAAATAGAAGATAAGGTTGGATATTCTGATCCTAATCACTTGGATATTATCCTAAAATTTTAAAAAACTATCCTAGACTTATCAGCATCTATTTAAAATAGAAAACAGAAAATAAAGCTGGAATTTAAATAATCCTACAATATATATATGTATATACAAAAAAAAACTGTTTTTTTCAACTTTTCTATGTTTTTGTTTGTAGGATTAATAATCATTAATCAATAATTTTATATACATATATATATATATATATATATATATTGAAGGGTAAAATTTTATATTGTCAGATACAACAGTGGACAGAATCTTAGTCTACAATGTCTTGAAAATTTTCACATCATTAGATGCCAACCATGAGAACCTCAGTTTTATCAATTAGAAAGTTTGACAAACTCTTTAGAAAGCATACCTTTCTTATCAATGCTTCCCTAAGTTCAGGAAGACCTTCATCAGCACCATAACGACTAATTGAAGGCTCCTCAACAAGTTCTTTAACCTTATCCAATGCCTGTTTGGGTGGTTGCCAGTATACTACTCCCTACAATTATTTCAACAAAAACAGTTAGAAAGGTAGCACAATTATAGAAAAGGCTTTCCAGAAACAACTCAACCTCAGCCAAATACAACTATGGATAAGCCAATTCAACAACAAATGCAATCTAATCAAAGCTAACACAATTATCTAAATGAACAAATCCAGAAGTGAATCTTAAACCATATGCAGATGCAAATGATTCATGACCTTTTCAGCAAAAACTGAAATGACAAAGTATGAATTTTATTCTAGGTGTTCGGAACAAGATCTTGTTCTATTAATGAAAAATGCTTATTTTTCCGAGATGCATTCCAATCGCACTTTTGCCATTATGAATAGTCTCCATGAATCAAAATTTCAAAAGACAGATCAATAAGACAGAGAAGGAGAGAAAGAAAGCAAAAGGGAACAATTTTTAGTAAAACCTGCAGCCAAACACAATATACCTCAAGGTTAAAGAAACTTTTCTCAGTTTCCAATATCTTGTTCATTGTTATTTAACCAATAAAGACACCTTGAACGGAGAGACCAAAGAAAAAAAACCGTCCATTTCTCATTTCTCAATACCATCATCATCCTCAAAACCAAAACAACACAATATGTTAAATGCATCAACATTGATTAAAAGAGGATCCTTTCAATAAGACATAAAACACATTGGTAGATGAAAAATGCAAACCTGAGCCAGTGACATAGCATTTTTAGCTCCTCGGATCAATTCTTGTATCTGCAACAACACCAACCACACTCAACATCATCAAAAACCAACAAAGGCTTTCTTCCAATCCACTTCACCCCATACACAACAAATAACATTAAAAGTATATGGATTGAAGCTGTAAACAGATTTATTGGCAAAAACCCAGATTTCAAAATGGAATCAATACCTTAATCATGACAGGGATATCAGTCTTTACAATCCTTGTGGAGAGCATTTGATAAGAACCCATCTTCTGAAAACTCTTCTTTTCCCCACTAAACAATCAAAACCCACCAAAATTAAGTCTTCAAATTTGAGAGCATAAACACCAAAAGTCTGATTCTTTCATAGAGATTAGCAGAGAAAAACTGCCATTTTCAAAGTTGAATTAGTCACAGGCTCAACAACCCATCGGCAACTAATTATCTAAAACATTATTCTATCACTAATAAAAGTTGTTGATAATTTTTAAATACTATACCAAACCAAATTCCCTTGTGAGTTACTCAAGAGAAGAGAAAAAGAACGCGAAAAGCAGAAACCCTTTTTATTTTTTACTTCTCTGCTTCTCCTACTAGGATGCATTTGTCCGTTTCCAGACTTTTTCCTCGAGTCTCTTTCAAAGTTTTTACTGCTTTCAAAGTTAATTAATGTTAGCCAAAATATAACAGAATAAAAAGGGGAAATAAATCATTTTACTCGAGTAAGCTAACTTTCTCTGAAGCTTCCACGCTTGTTTTTTACTGACGTGAAACTGAATCACAGCAGTAGAAATAATTTTTCTAGGCTTTTAATGTTGTTGGAATCTCCAAGACTTAACTTTCATTATTTTTTTTTTCCAATTTGTTTATTGCAGAGGATAAAATAAGAACGTGACTTTATGATAAGATAATTCAACCTATTGGGGTGAATTATGCATTTGTTGATAATATTTTTATTTTTGATATTTTATTTTTTTGGTTGATACTTGATAGAAGGATTTGAGTTTAATTTTTTTAAAATAAAAAGTAAGTATGTAAGTATATATATTTATTGTCAATAAAAATTAAATGTTATTTGTTGAATATTAATTAAGTAACAATTCAAATAATTATTCTTAAATAAAGCTGTTTCCAGATCTTGAGTTGATTAGACATCATGGCAAAATGTTTTCCACAATCAAAATTTGAAATGATAATGAAAAAGCTTTGGTGAAGTTGTTTAAGTGTTGGGATTC